>JAECXD010001328.1:2030000-3297500 GCA_018151445.1 Zaprionus inermis | reverse complement strand
CTGCCCCCTAAAAACCCTATCCAAAGTTATTGTATTTTGCGTAAGCACAACAACAACAATAATATGCGCAGCGTGAGTTTTGTTGTTATTTGTTGTCTACTTATTTCTTTTTAGCCATGTGAATTGGCCTCTCGCGTGATAAGCCAAAAATGATAAAAACAAAAAATAAAGAGATGAGGTATAGAGAAAAAGAAAGGAAATCCAAGCACAATTTGAGTTATTGAGATATTGTTTAACTTCCTGCTACAGCTAAATTATACAAAAACATACAATTGAAAAAGATCGCGATCATGAAAATGACGATGATGATGATGTTAGTTTTTAATGTTGAAAAGCCAAAAAAGTCATGCACTACTGTTTAGGTTTACTTGAGAGCAAGTTGTCATATATTGGTAGCTTTAAAGCTTGTATCCTTCAAGTTATTACACCCACACACACACACACACACATACATATACCCCATGTAACATACACATTTGTACACTATACTACTAAGAGTATTTTACGATGATACAGTTCGAGCAGTGCTCGAGACTAGCCAACAAAAGAGACAGTTATGGAGAGAGACGTGAAGCAAGTGGGAAGAATAAGCTATTCGCCCAAACACCAAACACACAGAAGAATTCGAGAGTACTTGTCGCGCAGAATTTTGCATTTTTTTAAGAGTGTAAGCTAAAAATAAACAAACATTTGTTACTGGACGTCAATTTAAGCAAACGAGAGATATGCGATCGAGAATCGAATCGAGAAACAAAATAAATAAGCAAAATCGTATAAAAGATTCAAATACAAATAAAATACCCAATACCAAAATGGCGCACATAATATTGATTGTCATTCTTTTTTTTCGCTTACCTTCGAGTCGATCAGCTGCGTGATTGGCTTTGGTAACTTTTTAACAACAACAAAAATACACCAATCAGTACAAATTAATTTCCATTTTAAAGTTTATAGTCTCGGGGCCATACGAGAGAGCCAGCGCCCCAGCGCAAGGTCCACGCAGTACGATTTGAAGATAAATGAAAAAAGAGAGAAACAAAAAGTAAAACAGAAAATAGAAGAAACAAAGCGCTTTAATTCAGATATTCTTAATTATATATTTTTGTTGTTTCTCATTTAATGAAGATTTCAATTGTATAGCAGAGATGATAATATTGTATTGGAGTTCGAATATTATTTTTACCACTTTTAAGAAGAGATTTGTCGGTCTTACTATAAATAAATATATACATATATGTATATGTATATATATTTGTAATTTTTTAATTTCTTCATTGATCTAATTTACAGTTTAATTTGCAATCTTTTGTGATACTTTGCTATATAATTTTAAATCCGGCTTATACATGTATTTTACAAATTAAAAACCTGATCTAACTAAAGATAAACCCAAACCAACCTACACAATTTATCGTGAAATGGACCACAACAACATGCAATTTGAATTGTAAAAACCAAATTGAACCGTTTGTGAATAGCAGAATATGAAAATTTGTAAAAGCAATATTGAAATTGTGTTATAGAATCAAGTCAACTTGTAACAATTTGAGATAAAACAAAAAGAGGAAAACGAGAAACCCAACAACCATCAAAACAATAGAACAAAAAAAATAAACAATTGTACATGGCTTTCGTAAAGAAATTTATTGAAGCTTTGTATAATTAACAAAAAAAAGACTGACTTTTGCGTTTTTATTTGTTTTCCATATATTTAGCTCCCCTTGACCCCTGCCGCCGTCCTTCCCCACCGTGTAGCACACATATACATATGTATGTACATACATATATAGCTTATTGGCGTACACAGCTCGCATACCACATGCGAAGCGGCCGCATGGCATCCACATGTGTTCCACACACACTTGCGCACGTTTCGGGCTTTGGCTTGAGCACATTTTGATCTACTTGTGTATGTTTATGGCTTTGGGTGTGTGTAAGTGCATCGGCAAAGATTTATTTACTGCGACCGGAAAATCCCCTTGCATCGATGAACAACGCGTGGTTTCCATGTGCTTGCTTGCATGGGCGCAGACTCTCCCATATATTTATACACAAGAATGCATTTCAAAAATACATTATTTAAATTGTTGGCGAATTCATTGTTAAAAGCAAGCATTTATCTTTACTGTCGTAGAAGAAATCGCACAATTGTCATGATAAGCAGAAATTGTAAGAAACAGATAAAGCAATCGAAGTATTTCCCAGGTGTCACATACATTCTAAGCCTCCCACATCCGCTCCCAATTCAAGCACCCCCACTCCGACCCCAAAATTATATTAACAAAGAGATTGAGCAATTTTCATTGTGTGCGTAAGCGGATGCGGCGTGAAACAACGGAGGTTATGCAAAACACCATTGAATTTCGTCTCAAACGGGGTACAATGGGTAATACCCCCTATGCTCAGTGTCATCCAATACAAAGAGAAAAACCTCGTTGCCAAAGGCATAAAATCACATAAAACTGGTCTGCATTTGATGGAAATAGATACACACATATGCACATGGATAAATATTTATTAGGAATGACTCACTTCACACGGTTTCTACGAAACCAGTATTATCTGGAACAGTTGAGCTTAAATGTATGCGCACACATGCCTGAAAACTGGTAGAGGCTTGTGGTGATTTCTCGTTGTCGCCGTCTCTTGTGACAAAGACGCACCAAAAATCACAAGAAAAAAAACTGTAAACGTGCCTCGTATCACCTTCGCCATGCGCCATCGTTTCTTCGGCGTCTCGTCTTTGTCGTCGTGCTGGAAAGAGACCACATAGAAAAAGAAGAAAGATCGTTTCAAAGTTGTTTATTAAACGTTGTCGCGAAACTGGATTTACGCAAACGACGCAAACAAAGCGAAGTTTTGCAACACATGCACGCGTACATATGTATGAATTACTTGTATGTGTGTGTATTTTCTGTTAAACTTCTCTAACGCGAACTGTTATACAGACCCATGTGTGTGTACATGTTTTTTTATTTTGCCGAATTTACGTACATACATACATATGTACAAAACCATATGCACATACATACGTAGACTTAAAACTTTGTGTTTGTTTACATAGTAAAAGGCCGACATCATATATATACATACATAGCAATTTGCACAGTATACATGCATACATACATATTCATAAATTCATGTGTCAAATTTATTTCAAGTTGCTGAATCATTCCACACGAAAAACAACAACACCAATCAAAGTACATACAAAAATACATATGTATGTATGTATAGCGATTAAAACATACATACATACATATGTGCGTATATGAATATAAACATACACATACAACGCATTATTGTATTCTGGCCTATGGCCATATTGAGGAATTTTTGGCAAAACAAAACAAATTTACACTCGGGGATAAACCAATAGGTATGCAAAGTGTTTCGCCAAAATGCTTGATTTAATTAAATATATTTTTACTTTACTAGCATATGTACATATATAAGCTGCGGTTAAAATAATAGCACTATGACCAAAATTTGTGTTCGTCCCAGCTTTATTCTACTTTTCGGACACTTTTTGATTCTTTTACTTAATAAACTTAAAAGATACAATGATACAACGGTATTTTTTAAAGAATTGCAAAAATCAAAGAATCCCTTCAAATTCAGGCGGTAACAAAAATAGCACCATTAAACGAAGTTTGCTTAAACCTAAATAAGAAAACAAAATAAATATCCAGGAAATATTATATATTTAAGGAAACGTATTTTAAAGTAATTTAATATTTTGTTGAGTGGCCTTTATTGGCGATTACAGCAGCACAACGTCTCGGCATGGAGTCCACTAAGTTTTGGCACCTCTCTTTGGGAATTTTGTTCCACGTGTCCTCTACAACGGACCAAAGGTCCTTGTTACTCCGGGGCTTGGCTTCAGAAATCTTTTTCTTGACATCAGCCCAAAGATTTTCAATTGGATTCAAATCCGGCGACTGAGCAGGCCATTCCAAAAGGCGGATCGAATTATCCTCGAACCATTTTGGAGCAGTCTTGCTGGTGTGTTTGGGATCGTTGTCCTGTTGGAACACCCAAATCAAAGGCATTTCTTCTTCGGCATATGGCAACATGATATTTTTCAATATGTCCGTGTAAATATGTTGGTCCATAATGGTTTTAATCCAGTGTATCGGACCTACTCCATGGTATGAAAAACAAGCCCAAACCATAATATTTGACCCTCCGTGTTTTACCGTCTTGCAAGTAAACTGAGGATTGTATTCCGCTTTTGGTGGACGCCGAACATATAAGCGAGATCCTTTTCCGCCAAACAAAACTATTTTGCTTTCGTCTGACCACAAAATGTTGCGCCATTTCTCCACGGGCCAATCTTGGTGCAACTTGGCAAACTGTATGCGCTTGGCCACATGCTTCGCTGTCAAAAGTGGAACTTTCCTTGGACTGCAGGCATTAAGTTTATTTTGCCTCAAACGTTTGCGAACTGTTTCTACGCTTGCGGCTATCTTAAGCTCCTTTTTTAGCTCCGTAGCTGGCTTAAAAGGCTCCTTCTTGCTTTGGCGAACCAAGCGGCTGACCTCCTTTTTAGACATTGCGGGCTTTCTTCCTCGTGTTTCAGCCTTTTCTTTATACAACATTGCGTTGCGGATCATTTTATTTGAACAGCCGACCATTCGCCCAATTTCGGCATAAGTTTTGCCTTCTGAGATCATGTTTTTGATCAGTCTTCTTATTTCGTCACTGCAATGTTTTCCGCGACCCATAGCTCAAGAATACGTCTTTGTCTTTTGGAAAAAACTTAATCTCAACTTTCAAAGGAATCCCCTTTTTAAGATATGGGTGCAATTTCGATAAATTAATCGCTTGTATTACTTTTATTCACGTAAACCCGTGAATGGTTATTGTTACCGCCTAATTTGGCGCGCTTTTGCTCTAAGTACCCAAAAAAAAGAACCGTTAGATTGAGAGAGGAAAAACGGTTTGCTGAAAGAGATTACACATGATACTTATTTGGCATGCATTCAAACTCTGAAAAAAGTGAACACAAAATAATTTTTTTCAGTATAAAACTGTTCACCTGCAATAGTGCAATTATTTTAACCGCAACGTTCGTATATAAATTTTCAATACGTTCATATGTATATAAATACATATGGGCAAACTCCAAGCGCAGCTTTTTTTGTACACTTATTTGCTTTTGTGAAACCCATAATCCATCAAGGTCCTTTGAATTGTTCTTGGGTGGACACATTTTTTAAGGTACCTGTGGTTTTTCCAGGTAGCATAAATAGGGTCAGTATTAAGACGTCTGCCGCCTTGTGTATGTATTACAAACAGTTGAATGTATGTGTATGTATAGATGTCTGTGAATACGCAAATGAATCGACGACCACCCTCTTGTTTATCAAAGCTAAATTACTTACAAACAAATGTGCACATTTAGATTTGCACATGCATACATTTGTACATTCATGCATACCCGCACTCAACCGTATGTAGGCTATTTCAAAGCAAACGCGTAAACAATTTCATTTATGTTTTGTTTTTCTGCCATTCTTCTTTTATGGTGCTGTGCTTGTGATAATTGCAATCAACAAGCAACCGTGGAGACCGTGCGGAGTGAAGCAAGGGGCTGAGGGCGTCACAAGAAAACATTTTTGTATGTGCATGTGTGTATGTACATATTGTGTATCCATACATACATATAACGTATGTATATGTAGATGTTCAAGGCATAGACAACTCGTCGCTGACGTTAGCTCGGCAAATGTTTGCGTATCGCTCGAGCTCTTTCCAACTAATGCGGTCTGCCTGCCTCCTCACCGATGAACGGCCGACTACCGCGGGCTCCAACGAGCGTCGCGATAGCAAATACGACTTCACGTTGTTGTTGTTGAGAAAGAAAACAGGCAAAAACACTAAAGCTGAAAACAACAACAGGTCGGGTCGAGAGCTGAGCAAAGCGTATGTGTGCAAGATATGATACATACGCACGCGTGTTGATACGTATGTACATACGCTTGTGTATATTTATACAAACTCACGCACTTAGTTTTATTTTTGTAAGTGCGTAAGCTTGTGCGTATGTTTCTATCTACGTATGTATGTATATAGTACCTCACACGCGCACACACACATACATACGTAGACACCGCTCACTGTTACAAGCTTTGCGCGTTGGTCTCTGTCGACCAGACGCGAAGTGTATTATTGTTGGCTGTATTTACACACACACATGCGTTGCTATTTACATTCTGCTCTAACATATCTACGCAGTCATACATATGTGTGTATACACGCATTGATATATTTACATATGTATGTATGTACGCGGGCTTGTGCGTTGCGTTGATACGTGCGACATACGTAAAAGTTGAAAAATATAAAAATAATTTTGAATACAAAATGGAAATACACACACACATATGCATATCTCACTTTGAGAGTGTGTGTGTGCCTGCGGCTTTTCAAGCTATGGATTAATTTATTTTTACTGCGCAATTTCTACTATTGATTCCCAGTTGCTGTTATTTTTGCCGCTCGTTGTTTTTTTTTTCTTTTCGCTTCGATGTTGTTGCTGCTCCGCAGCCAGCGTCGCAGCCTGCTCGAGTTTGATACAAAAAGTTGCAAATAAACTCGTCTGGTGTAAGTGTATGTATTGCTAGGTTGTTTATGAAACAGCTAGGCATTTTCATACACATACATAAGCTATGGTATAGAAAGTTTTCGATCGAGTTTCACGTGCATCTCATATGTACTGATATGTATGAACATATGTATGAACATGCAAATGTATATTCGTGTTTACTTTTGTTTGGAACGGCATTATTGCACAGTTTCACGTTTCTGTTGTAATCAGCACATGTACTCAAAACGCCAGACTAGTCGAATCGAATATATATAATAGACACGAGCAGATGGAAACACACTGTGAGAAATTGAAATTAACAAAGCAATTTAGCCGGGGCGACAAGAGAGAGGTGCTCTTGAAAACAAACCCCATAATTTGTTTATGCGGGCCCATGTATGTATGTATTTCAGTACATATATTCGAACACGAAAACTTCTTGTGGCCTACGTGACTGTCGACCGCTTAAGCAGAGCTTCATAATCGCAATCGACATATTCATATGTATATGTTTGTAAATATGAATTTATCTGCATATGTATGTTCATGCACTTTTACTTGTACTTTTCTTTACCCACATACATCCATGCATACAAACTTTTGAGTGTACTTTTGCATTTGCAAGTGTGCCTTCGGTACGTCGAACTATTGGCTGGCAAGTGCTAACCAACTACTTAAAACTATCGACACTTAATCGTTAGTCGAGTGGAAACGCTTTCATTTTATTTGAAAATTTAAAAAGGCAGTGTGATAGCACAGTGTCTGTCGAACTTAGTGATTTCTGTATTTAAGAAATTGACAAACTGGCAACTGATATGTTTGTAGAAAGTATTATTTCCAACTAGCATAGTATAAAATAACAGAATCCTTTTAATCAGTTAATAAGAAGTCAATAAACTATCTGTCAAAACATTTTCTTGACAGACTGTAATTGAACTGATAGGTAGATACTGATACATACATACATACTTGTATAAACTTACATATGTCTGTACGTAAAAAGTGCTAGAGTATTTAATTATTTCTGATCACGCTTTAGCGTAATCTCTTATTGTTTTAAAAAATATATAAAATAGATAAGTGTACTTACTTTTGTTAGTATAAGTAAGTAACGCTTGTGCACACATTATCTCATAAACAAATGCATACTGTGCGAGTCATTTGAATAGGTTTACTGAGGATTTTCATGTTTAAAATTAGAAGAGCTTATTTGTAATATCTTTCGAAGTAATTGAGGCTTCCAAGCAAAAATACTCTAGTCAGATGTAATGAAATATTATTGTCGAAATTTAAAACGAAAAATAACTAAAACGAAAAGTATATATATGTAATAATATGTGCATATTTTATAGCGAGGCTTAGAGTTAAAAAATTTGATACACTGACACAGAACCGGTTGAGTTCAAGATCATATTTTAGCCTTATTCAAAATACCGGTCACAATTAAAAATCTAGAACAGTTTCGGGATTAGTATGAAGTTCCATTAATATTCAATAAGCATTTGTAAACAAGCTAATTAAAAGCCAAATAATTAATGCATTTTGAAAGCTACGTAAAATGCAATTGATTTTGATTTCTGGAACCGAATTTACTACTTATAAAACACTTATACAGCGCTATACTATAGATGATACTATGCCAAGACGACCCACGTGACTTGGCAATTGTCTGGGAGAGTTCAGAAACGGCGATGCAACCCCTACGGGCAGCCGTATGCCGCCTGTCATTCATTGAGTAGTAGAAATCGCTTATCAATGTTTGTACATGATAAGCTCGAGCACCGCCAAGATTCAGATTCTGGGTATGGTGTGATCGATCTCGAGAGATCAGTTGAACTTTTTCCAGCTACACTGCAAGATGTCCTCAGCTTTGCTACTTATTGTCGTTGTTGGGCTAACGATCAGTGGTTTTAGTCAGGTGAGATACCTATAACTGGCATATAGAGAAGCTTTCTCAAGTTACCATTTCTATTTGCAGGCGAACGTAATCTTTCACTTCTCGCTCGACTTCACTGAGAAGCAGCTATCGAATTCAAGCGAGCCGATAGTTGTAAACACTTTCATATCAGATAATGAAGAGAATCTGCAGAACAACAACCAGTCTGCGTTGAACGCCTGGCCAGATCGGGTACAGTACAACGAGGCGGCATTAGAGCATTTGGGGGCCACCAAGCAAGCAGTGCAGCAACTCAATCAGGAGCTGACACCGCTGGTGGGACGCAGCAATCAGTTGGCTCTTCTGCTAAAACGCACTTTACGCTATGCCAATGAAGTCGATTCCCTGCTGGAGAGGAGCTCCCCGGAGCTAGGTGAACTGGTCGAACAGTTGCGCAAATATGTGACGCTAGTCCAAGATCTAAGCACACCATCATCCCAACAAGGAGGCTCACGTACACTAGAGTTTGTGCTGCTCAAACTGGCAATGGAGAAGTATCGAGTGCTCTCAACGCAGCAGGAGGTCGCCGCTTGGTTGCAGCAGGCGGGCAAGGCCTGGAAGCAATACCAGCGTACACAGGTTGTGATCGCCTAGAGATGAACCAATAGATCTGCAGATTTAGTTTAAGAACATTTGAAATCCACAAAATACTACGTACATAGAATTTAAGTCCTGCCAAAGCGAAACAATAAGAAGAATTTGGAAAAGAAAAAAGGGACTTCCTGTCGCATTGCACTGCCAGACTTGGCATCGATACAGGTATGGCAGGCGGGGTGCATAAGGCAAGGCATTCATCTGACCCAAATCTCCCTACCGCCGGTTGTTGTTGTTGGGAAAATACGTTACGCACGCTGTGAATACGTTACGAGTGGATTCAGGTAGCCGCCAGACAAAGCAAGCGACGCGTGAACCGATCAACTGTACGTACGAACGATCGAGCAGCAGCTGCCATAGCCGTCGCTAATGTGCAACCCGACAGGGTCCCAGTTTGTTCCCCATCCACTTTGATGGTCCTGAAATTCCTGAAACTCAAAACTACCACAAAAACGTGCATACAATAAAAATACTTATAAGGCCATGTATATGTATTGTATGTCTGTGTGTTTTATGCGGGTACATAAATATGTATGTTGTACATAGGGTTGGCCTCTTATCTGATATATGTGCCAGTCCGGGCACTTGGTTCGTGAGCCTGTTCACGGTTTCCTTTTACATGCAGTTATGCTGTCAATAAGAATCACTTCTGTATAAGTACATACATATGTGGTACATATTGCTTATTATGCAATTGTTTTATGTACATATCAGATAAAAAATGAGTATAAGTAAGTTCAAGCTATCGCAATTTTTCTCGAAACATTGCGAAACGAGTACCGCGATCAATTCATTACAAAATTGCGAATCGGATAGATCGTAACGCTTGGATTACATCGACCAAATGAATATCCGAAATGTTTGCATTTAAATTCACCGAAAATTGTTAATATTCGAAAAAAAGTCTACCAAATCAAGCATTTTCAAATTTCAAACGCAAATCACAGTTGATTAACAGAATGGCTATATTCATGCCATTTTGCAGGGTCAAAATATTAGTGATTTTCTTTTTGAAATATCACCTTAAGGTTGATACAATTTTTATAGTCAGATTTATCCTTTGCCTGAGAATAAGTCTCAGTTATGGCGATAACCTCTTCATTCGAAGATTTCTTCCCAGAGAGAGTAGCGCCATCTAAGTGTCAGGCCGGTGACTATATTTTAAAACTCTAGTGCAGCCCTAGCCAGAATACTAGAATCATTATGTGACGGTAGACAACCCTGATGTTTACGGATGCAACCGATAGTTATCGAAAATAACCGATTACTTAACGTGATGTAACATCAATGAATTGTTTTTATATCGCCACCGGCAATATAACGACAAAATTTATCGATGCCTAACATTGTATCGATAAAATCTAACACTACACACACACGTAAAAATCAATAGCCGCCGCCATATTTTTTCACTCTACTCGGACGCGTTTTTATGTTTAGATTAACTGCAAAAAAGTGAATAAACTGCGGTAAACGATACAATATAATAATTCTAACGTATATGAACCTATTACCACTTAGTTCGACGAACCTGTCGCGTCCGAGGAGTAGTGTGTGTCTGTGTGTGTCTCAGTGTTGCGATTGTGTAAAAGTTCTTAAGGAAAATAGCATTTCCACTTAGCGTTTTTGCTGCAGTAGTTTTATTTAAAGCATGGAAGGAGCTGCACAAGTAGCGGCACCGTCGGTTGGTGGCCCACGTGGCGGTGGCTATAGAGGTCGTGGCGGTGGTCCTCCAATGCGTGGAAGATTTGATCGTGAACGCGGACGAGGCATGGGTCGCGGGCACTTTATGGGCGGAATGCGTGGTGGTGGAATGGGGGGCGGAGGACCGCCAATGCAGGGCATGATGCAAGGTCCTTCTCGTGGCATGCGCCCTCGCGGCGGAATGGGCTATCAAGGCCGAGGTGGAGGCGGCTTTCAGCCTCGCGGTGCCCCCATGGGTATGCGAGGTGGACGTCCGCCGATGTATCAACAGCGTAAGTAATCAGCGTCATCATATATCAAAATGAATTTATTAAAGCTTTTGATGCAGCGCCTAAGCAGCACACAGGCGCCGATAACAACAAGACGGTATCACCAGTTCCCACAGCCTCCGCAGCTGGTGGCGATCAGCAGGCGACCGATGCAGCCGCCGACGATGTTACAGATACGACTGTGGGAGCAAATAGTACAGCATCCACAGCAGTCAACTCACATGTTGCCACTGGTGCCCCAGGCGGAAACAGTAACAATGGCGGGGGACCGCCGCCGTATATAAGCAGGGGTCGAGGACGTGGGGGTCCATTTGGAGGACGCGGTCGTGGAGGCGGATACAATCCACACATGAATGGCAGCGGCGGCAATGGCATGTACCCTCATTCACATCACGGCAGCTCCATGGGAGGACCAGGGGGCGAGCATGGCGGAATGCCGCGTCGTGGCTCAATGCGCGGACGTGGCGGTGGCTACAATCAAGGTATGAGTCGGCCACCCATGCAACATCATCAACAGGCACATAATGTCAATACACAAATTGCACCGGTACCAGCTCTCAAACGCGGCGCACCTGGAGGTCCGGGTCCTAAACGCGGACGTTACGAAGGCGGACCATACGGCCAGCGGCCCATGACACCAAAGTACCATTCGGCATCCCAGCATATGCCACAAACGGGTTATGGATCTCCACCAAGCCATCATGCTCCTGCTCCCAGGTAAGTCAACATTCAAAAATGAGAGTAAATACGTAGTAAATTCATAATAATATGTTCACATTTGGACTATATTACAATTAAACTTAGAAGTGTAAATATTGATGTAACGATTTAATTTATATTATTGCGAACGTTTACTGCAGCCATCATGGTGGGTATCAGTCCCATGACCAAACGCAGCAGATAGATCCCTACTCACAAAGTGGCTACAGTGCATCAACGACTGCACAACAGGGCTATAATGGGTACGGTCAAAGCAGCGGTTACGCAGCGCATACTACACAGGCGAGCACGCCAGCTAGCAGCAGTTATGCGTCGCACCATGGGACTGAATACGATCAGAGCCAGTATCAGAGCTACAAGTATGTCTCTCTTTTTCTTCTTCTCCCTCGCATTAAAATATTTGTGTGATACCGATATTTGAATAACATTTTAATCAATAAATATGCAGCTCTACAGGCTATGCTGCTCAGCAGGATACGCGATATCCGTCGTATAACCAGGATTATAGCCAGCAGTATGGTTCGACTGCAGTGGATTACAATGCAGCTGGGCAAGCCGACTACAGTCAGCAGAGCGCTGGGTACGACGAACGTGCCTATGCCGGCTATGGTATGTAAATTGGGATGTGATTATTGAAATTATTCCTAACTTGCGTATACGTATCATCCAATTTTGCCCATCCCATAGATTCACAGTCGTATTCTCAGAACTACTCGAATGCAGCTGCCTATTATTAGACTACAGCCCAGACTCCCCGCATCCCTCAAGTGGCGATACACACAAAACAGAACGCTGTGCGTGCTCCAACACGTATGCCAAATACCAAAAGAAGGGATTAGGGCCAAAACAGAAAAAAATATGATGTTAATGCAGAAATTTGCTTAATATATATATATAGATACATGATATATATACACACACACACACCTAGACACACTCACAACACATACAGACACAATTAGATTTATAAGCATAAAGTTCTCTTTTCCTAGAGTTTAAGTTAAATCGTGTCCCCATCGTCTTTTCTTTTACTTCGAACGAATCCTCTGTTTTTGTCTCTGCTATATACCCTATGAATCCCCACCCAAGCCTGGCTATTTGATAATGTGTACGGCAAGAATAATGTATTGCCTCCTGTTTTGTATTTTTTGTTAGTATACAGTGGGCAGAAGAACCCTGTTTCGCCTCTGAGTGCTTCCGCCCAAAACAAATGTGAATTATTTCTTTATAGATTTTACAATTATTTTCAAATTATCGATTAGACGATTGCAAACCAAAAGGAAAATTAAAGAGAAAACATATATTGTGCATCATGTCATATTGTATACAAAAATTGCAATGTATAAATTTTTACTTATATTAGATAATCCAGCAACAAAAATGCAAATCATCTCTCTCGACAAATGAAGCTTTTGTTTATTCTTTTCTATACAAACAACTAAACAGCTGAAAACTATTTATGATTTCCATTTGATTAACTCTTTTCTTGAATTGAACAAGAAGACAATTTATTCTTTTTATTATGATAACAACAAATTAAGAAACAAATCGTAATGATGTAATTCTTATTTACTAAGCTGAGCAAAACATAAAATTAACAAACACAAAATAACTAGCAAAACCAAGCAAAAATCGTAAAATTTATCAAAGTCAATAAAATAATGTTCAAAAATATGTGTAATGCATTAAACTCATTTAAACTTAACAATTATCATTTCAAAATGTTTTGTTTAAACAAGAAAGTATAGTACAAATCAACTAATTAAGCAAATGAAATCAAGTGCAAAAACACAAAACTAGCTTTTTTTTAACTACAGCAACAAAACTCCATTCTAAATAATTCAAGACCAATTCAAGACGAATAATGAAGAAACATCGAAATTGCCAAATGAAAAAGAATATAGAAAACAAAAATTCAACCGAAGAACAACAAGAACTTATGACAATTAAAACAATTTTTAATGTTCAGCGAAACAATTGTTCATATATTTAAAAATATTTTCGCGTAAATTCCTATTTAGACTGACGAATCAAGCAAATCACAACTACAATTATAAATCATAAGAAATAAATCAAAGATATGCAAATTTGAAAGGTTCAAAAGCAGAAAAACAAATAAAACATTGAAAAGTACTCATATTTGGTAAGTTAAGCTGCAAGTCCCTAGCGGGAACAAACAAATTAAAAGTCGTGAAATATCTATAAACGAGAATAACTCAACACTCATAAAAAAAGAATTTTTCTGCGATTCATGTTTTATTTGACATATTATTGTCTACATGTTGCACTGGAAACGCTAAATACATCTATGTATTATATACGAAATGAGCTGTTGACTTGTTTAAAAATTACGGCCTCTTGCCGAATTTCTATTAAATTTATGTAGTATTTAGTTTTCTTTTTACAGGCGTGAGAAAACTAAATTAACAAAATGAAAAGCGTATAACGTTTTTGAAGTGTGAAGGAAATCAACTAAAAGGATAATGAAAAGGTGATAATATCGAAAGAAACCCAACATTAAAAATCATTAATACCAAAAAAAGTACAATATGTATGATAAACTTTGTTTTAATTGTTGCAATTTTATGTTATTTACACTTTTGTTTATGTAAAACAGATTTTATTTGTTATATTTTATAAAGTACAAGTAATATTTAAAATGACTTTAAAAGTACGAAAAGTTGATAAAAAGTAAACGAAAAGACTGATCAAAGCCAAGCTAATTGCTATTTCAAAAAGAAAAGCACAATCCCAGATACTCTTTTCTAAAACTAAGCTTTAATATACTGACATAAAATCAATATGAAATGATAAAGGCAAAACTTACAGAGATTACGAAAACAAGCAATTAAAAGAAGTCGCAAGATAACGAGCTTTATATACATTTTTAATTTTGATTAAAGTATACAATAATTCTCAGGGAAAGGTCCCCTAATTTTATTTACTGAAAAAAGTCAATGAACTGAAAATATATTGGTCTTGATAATCTGAAAGAAATACCAAATCAAAATGCCATAAGACATCGAAATATATCAGTTATGATGAGTGGATGAAATGAAACCAAAGTACAAATATTAAATACAAACTGATTAACTATTCAGAAATCGAATGCTGAAATTGTTTGTTAATATTTTTTAAATTATAGCATTTTATAAATGGAAAATTTTAACAGACATTTATATATGCATATTTCACCATTTGGTGTGGAATGGTTTATTTACGTTTTGCTCTATTATTTGTTTACATTTTTTATTTTAATTTATTTAATAAAAGTGCTATTGCATTGAATGCAACAACAAATAAATTAGTTATGCTATTTCAGAAACTCTTATACATTTTTATTTCAGCAAGCAATAAAAAGCGCGAATATCATAACGTCCATAGTTGAGCATCAATAGCTCGAATACATTGGAGCGATAATACACATGTGCAATGCGTTTGTGTACATACATACTTTGTTGTCCACGGAACCCAGTTATCCAACATTTAATTTGGTTATGAAAATGAATAAATTTACAACTAATTAAATACAAGATAATAATTTTTTGTATATGAATCAACTATTGTAACATTGTATAATTTTAAATAAAATTTCAAGTAATGATACTATTTTAATTAGAGTTGATATTTTCGCAAACAAAAAAACAATTTTATACAATAAAATAAATTGTTGTTTTGAAATTAAATGTCGTTTAATGCTAAAAAAAACATACAGATTTTTTAATTATTCCAAACAGTTTTGGGTGCTGTACATTCGCTATGTAACTACATATGTTCTGGTACTCTTAGAAACCGAATTTAATATGTTTTACCAGCATGCCAAAATCTGAGCGACTTTAGATCTGTATAGCTGTCGCTGCTGAAGTTGAATATTATGGAATTTTAATTATGACCGATTGATAATAACATCTAGATGTATAAAGTTGCAATTATAAGACGCTGATGGATTTTAGGATTGCCGAACTTCTTGCCCTTATTTTAATTTTGTATTTCATTCGTCAAATACCACATAAAAGCAACATTCATAACTTCGCGCCTGTCTATTCGCTTTGGGCAATTACTTTAGGATTAAAATGATTTTTTTGTTCTGAAATTTTTTTTGTTCGAAATCGGAATATATGAAAAAAATGTTGCTTTAATTGCATTTTGTCATGCATTCCATTTGAGGAGAAAGGTCTTTATTTGAAAATCAATATTACATGTTCCAACATATGATCGTTGTGATTATTACATTGGTTATTTACGCAAGTGCTTCAAGTAAGGGAAATACATACAATATATATGTTATAGTAATGTGTATATAATCGTTTGTTGTGCAATGCAAGACATTCAAATGAAAATCGAAATCAATAAAAAGATCAACATTTACAGAGCAATTCATTTCCGGGGGTCTTCGAGTGTGTACAAATATATATGTTTGTAGTACATTAATGTGATAGAGTACTCCAATATTGTGCACAGTAAATGTTATGTTTTCTTTTATTATTGAACTAGAGAGCTTCCAATTAGTTTAATTCACGTGTAGTTTAACGCCGATGTGCCGAGATTAATGTGCTATGTGCTTGCGTGTGTTTAGTTTCCTGTAGCGTGAGAATGTCATGTTGTTGTTGTCCTATGTCCAGAACCGACACACTACCGATCGTTTGCCAAGGTCATATTATTGAGATCCAGAGTCCGGGAAGAGCTAAGCTGTGCAAGTGACTTAACGACGCTTGCCAAAACGCAGGAAAACGTGATCGACATCCGTTCGCTTGTTGTAGTTCTTCATCAGATCCTCGGAGCCGGCCACCAGTGCTATAAGTACAAGAGCATCAACTCTAGCGGAAATTTTGACTTGTACCTATGAATCTTACCGGATGCCTCGTTATTAATGTATGACTTCAGAGCCGATGTCAATTGATCAGAGTTCTCTAGAGCCAAGCACACCTTTTTGATGTGCTGCGGCATCTCCTCGAGGATGCCGGGCTGGCAGAGCGGCGCCTGTGTTCCGGATTGTGAGCTTTGCACGCATACGGCCAGCAGAACAATGACGAAGCACAAGAATACCACAACCTGTACGTTAGCCATGCTGCAGGCAGGAATCAGGAAAAAACAAAGTAAAGAAATAATTAAGAAATGAGAGCTACAAATATGTTCGTGGGCCTGGGGGTTAAATAACGCCTTCGCCTCAGCTGCGATTTACTGCAATAGCCTAAGTACTAAGTACAGCGTGCCTGGTTGTCTGTCATTTACCATAGCTGCCGTTGCCAGGCCAATGGCTTATTATACTCGAGCAAGGAGTTATGCCCGCGGCAGCCATTGCAATTTGCATGCTATTTTTTTTTTTTTTTGTATAATCCAGGCAGGCCTGGAGGAGAGAAGGATGCCTCTAATGTTCGCAGCATCAGATAATGTGTTTACGCCTGATACAATTTGTTTCCATTAAGCTGCGCAAACGACAGCCTTGACGACCTGTCCCGTGTGTCGCCGTGCCTGATGGTGATGAATAATCCCCGAACACGCATACGCCCCGTTTGACGAAAGACTGTTGCAGTGTCGCAGACTGTAGTATAGGTAGGTGTGTGTGTGTGTGTTACATGTACACATGCTTGCATCTAAAGTCCTATACGTGTTGTGCGCGCATTTGCCTGACTTACGGCCGAAACGCCATACAAATGCAATGCTGCTTTCTAAGCTCTTATTGATTGATTCAATCAACACATGAACTAAGCATGCGTTGCACTATTTGCAGAAAGGCAGGCAAATAGGCATTCTTGTACACATATGTGAATACTACCGAATATGCTCAAAAGTCTGCTAAATGAATGTCGAAACTCTACACACTATATTGCAATAATATTAATAAAAACAAAATGATTAAATTGAGTTTTTTAATATGCCAGTAGAATGTACTATACCAGCTTTGAAACGTAGTTTAAGCAATGTTAAGGAGTATTATAAAACAGAAAGTTAAATAAAATAAAAAATATACAAGTTATACATTATGCTCAAATTCAATTGAAGTTAAAAACTTTAGAAGAAATCTACAAAATAATGCATTTTGTAGACGAAACTAGCTTAGCAATTATTAAAGAAAAAAAAAAAAAAAATATAGTACGCGAACAATGTTTTACCTGTTTATATGTTTGTGTGTTTTGCGTTTGTTGTAAGATAGAACTTTGAGATCACTTGCAAAGTATGCAAAAACTACAAGAACTTTTCACTGTTAGGCGGAAGGACACTTGTTGAACGTGGAACGCAGGAGTGCGAATGATGCTCTGTCGTGGCAGGACATCAGCTTTTATTTACTTCCGCCGGCGGCAGGCAAGCCTGCGATTGGTTGGACACGCACAGGCTCACACCAACACAAGCACAAACGCCACCAGCAGCCACACTCCCACTCGAAACACGGCGGAGGACCACACGCTGCGCTTAGGAAGATACAAGCGCTGGCACAGACACAGACGCTCGGTGGGCGTGCTCAAATATTACGCATACGTCACGGTAGCTATGTGTGCGTGTGCTCGTGTGTGTGTTTGCTGCAACTTGCAGACAAAGGCAACAAGTTCCGCAGTATACAGGGATATATTATTTAAGTTTTATCAGCTTTTAATTATGTTATAAAAGTAGCATTTTTTGATGCGGCCATACGACCATAAGTAGGTAATTATGGCCATTATGAGCTCGTCGAACTTTATAGAGCTTCGCACGTAATACACACGCACGCAATATCTCTTTAAAGGAGCGCGTTAAGCACTCGGGCATCGGGCCAGCAGCTTGCCAGCTGCAATTCACCTGCCTGCCATCAGACAGAACACGAATGCGGTGACGTAAAGTGAAGCTTGGCAATCTTCATTTTATAAGCCTGGGATTTGTCGACGAAGCGCCACAATTAATTTGCCATCGCGCGTGTTTTGCATGCAAACTATTTGACTCAATTCCTGACTTTGGCTATTTGCATATTCTTCATATATATCAGAAAAGGGGCCAATAAACCTGTGAAGACATTCGGTGTTCAAATTACAGCACAATCGTCAAACCATTGCATAAGCAAATCGATCGATTTCGTTGCCGATTATGTTGGGGCGAGTCTTCGTCTTCTGTTTGCCTAAGCTCTGCCTTCCCACCATTTCTTAATCAAAGTCACTAAATAATGCTCCTTTAAATGCTAACTATGCGTATACTATATATACTAATTACTAATGCTTTAATTTGTATTTATTCTAAACAAGTTCTAATGTCATATGTGTACTCAATGTTTTGCATTCGTTTTCAATATTGAAATTATATTGCACCATCAGATTTATATTCATTTACAAGATATTCGTCCTGGGGATAAACAAAGTGCACCAGCTCCCCATCTGTCCGCATCTGTAGAAGAGAGCGACTAATTGGGTTAGTGCGACCACATTTGCGCTCTTTGATGCGGAGTGCAGAAATCTGGCCGCCATATGTGGGCATAATGCGGCGGGAAATATGCAGTGTGTGGGTTGTGAATGGAGCGCACCGGAATGGGAAAGTTTCGGAAACCGCGTCAGGGGCTCCGCCATCCGCCAGCCGCCATCCACTCGACAATGACAACAATGTCACATGAAATTTGCACATAATTTGAATAAACTGATTGAGTTTAGTTGTCGCATGTCATTCGGGTAGTTTGCGATATCCGATGGCCGTCGTTCAGTCCACTTGGAGGTTATAGTTCAGCTTTCGATTACCATTTAAATGATTTGAGAAATTGCGCTCTACGTTTGCAAAACATTTGCACATTTATTTTGGAGCCAGACAAAACTTAAAGCTAAGCTAAGTAATTGATATTCGCACGCAACTCATTGGCGCTCCTCTTCAGTCAAGCAGCTTGGCCACCACGGGATCAGGTGCCAGCATTGCATAGCCTAGGTGCTGCAGAGCGCGCCGAATTTCTGTAAAGACGTCGGCGTCCTCGATGGTGGCCGGCAGAATGACACGCTCATTGCGAGCAAAGTCTGCCATGGCCTTGCGCATGGTTTTGCCCGAGCGGGTACGTGGCAAATTGTTGACACGCGTGATCAGGCGAAAGGCGGCAATAGGGCCGACCACATCGCGGATGAGTTTGATGATTTCCGCCGAGAGTTTGGCATCCGTTTTTTTGCAATTAGCTGCCGGAATGTAGAGGCAGAGCGGCACCTGACCCTTAGTGGGCTCCGGCACACCGAAGACAGCCACGTCGACGACATCGTTATGTCGGAGCACAGCATCTTCTAGGCTTGACGTAGACAGGCGATGACCGGCTACATTGATGACATCATCGTCCCTAGCTGTAACAAAAATGTAGCCACGGTCGTCCTTGTAGCCAGCATCCATGGTGTCGTAGTAGCCCTAAGGAGACACAGAGAGAGATTACATTGAAATGCCATCAATTTTCTTCTATTTACCGGGAACTTTTGGAAGTAGAGTTTGCGGAAAAGCTCGTCGTTCCTATAAAGCGTCGCCATGTTGCCCGGCGGCAGCGGCAGCTTCAGCGCAATGCGACCCAGTTCCATGCAGGGTGCCTCGTTGCCATTCTTGTTCAGTATTTTGACTAGGGAAAGACGTGGATCTTAAATTCGCCTGAAATCTTCTAAGACATGGCAGTGCACTTACTATCGTAGCCCATCAGGGGCAAGCCCGTCGAGTAGGCGGGCGGATCGAGACTCTGATTGAAGCCCAGACACGTGGCGGTCACAGCCGAACCGGTTTCCGTCTGCCACCAATGATTCAGTACCGGCACCTTGAAGGTCTTCTCTATCCATAGCTTTGTCTCGTAGTCACAGTGCTCGCCAGCTATGAAGATCGCGCGCAGTGTCTTCATGCTATACTGTCGCCCATAGTTGATCTCCGGATCCGCACGTCGAATCACTCGGAACGAGGTTGGCACCGAAAATATCGAGCAAACCTTATACTGATCGATAATCCTATAGAGAAATTATTGTTTTTCAAACTCATTGTGGTTATTGCTGGAGTCGATCTCACCTGAAGTACTGTCCCGGATCGGGCGTGCGATCCGGCTTGCCTTCGTACATGACACTGGTGGCACCCAGACAAAGTGGACCGTAGCAGATGAACGAGTGTCCAACGACCCAGCCCATATCGGAGGCAGCCCACCAAGTGTCGCCGGGCTTGATGCCATAGATCATCTTAAGCGTATAGACCAGAGCAACCAGGTGGCCACCAATGGTGCGCAGCACACCCTTAGGCTTGTCTGTCGTTCCAGATGTGTACAGTATGTAGAGTGGGTCGTTTGCCTCGATGGGAACACAGGCAACCGGATGCTTGGGATCGCTCATGGCCAAAGCCGTGGACCAGAGAAGATCGGTTTTCTCGTCCAGCATGTCAATTGACACCTTTTCGCGCATGAATATAATATTCCGTTGTGGCGGCTTCCAGCGCGACATATTGATGGCCGAGTGCAAGATGTCCAGATAGGGAACCACTTTACCGGGTTCCACGCCAGCATTGGCGGCAATCACCAGCTTGGGTTCGACATGTTCGATGCGAGAGCAAAGCTCACGTGCCGCAAAGCCACCAAAGACCACCGAGTGTATGGCGCCCAGCCGGACAATGGCCAGCATGGCGACAATGGTTTCGGGTATGAGTGGCATATAGATCACAACGCGATCTCCTTTAGTTACGCCCAATTTTTCCAATCCGCCGGCAAGGCGTACAACCTGATCGTATAGCTCCTGATAGGTCACTCTGCGCACCGTGTCCGTTAGCGGACTGTCATGAATGAGCGCCACGGCATCACCTCTGCCCGCCAGAATGTGCCTGTCGAGCGCATTGTAACACGCATTCAGATATCCGCCCACATACCATTTCGTGAATGGCGGATTGCTGTTGTCCAGCACTTGCTGCCAGGGTGTGTCCCAGTCCAATAGCTGTCCCAGCTCCTCCCAGAAGGCAACCGGACTCTGCACAGACTTGCGGTAAGCCTCCAGGTAACTGGGACTGTGGGCGTCCACGGGCATTCCATTTATAGCTGCAGTACCTGCACAAACAGAAGATCGGCAAAATAAAACAATGATGATGTTGTAAGGCTTGTTATGAACGGCGTATAGGGTCACACGAATACTTATAATACTGTACATGATATATGTATATATTCTCTTTCGATACAAATCGAATCGAATATATTGTGCACCTGTACATGCATAACGGAAGAGCTGTAAATATATGCGTATATGTGTATATAAATCAAGTCAGGCAATTTCGCCCTTTACTTTCATTTTAGTAAATAATTTAAGTAGATGCATTCAAATACAAATTAATTGTCCGCGATAAGCGCGCTTCAGGGAAAATCTAATTATCTTTCCTCATTTATATGTATATTTGCACTTACAGTGATCACCTGTCGCACACACACACACACACACACTCACACAGACACACTCATGCAAGTTCATGTTCCACCCAGCAGACAGTCTAGCATAATAGGGACGCCGCAATACGTTTACCAGGCTGAACTTTAGAACCCTTTGGATTTTGTTTTGCATGAAAATGTCTGCACAATCTAATCCTTTGTAATAACATCGGTTGCACTTACATATACGAATTGACGAACATTTCTTAACTTGATTTTCAATTCTGTTTTGCGATTTTCAGGATTAGCTTAACAAATGACTTAAGATTGGTTTTTCACTATTTGTGGTTAGTTTTTGATTCGCAACGGGAATAGATTTACGAATTTAACTTACTGCCATCAGAACTAGTTTTATTTACTCCGACTGTGGGTGTCTCCATTTCAATATTTATCCGTCGTACCTATGCTCGCGTAATACAAAGACTTTAGAGTAAAACAATCGTATGTGCTACTATATCCTCTCCAAACTATTTTATCAGCTCAAACACAACCGTCGCTTAGAAGTCGAAACGCTGCAATGGAATCGAAATTGTCGAGAAGTAAGCGACAACCGGAGCCCAGAACCATTTGGTCAAAGGTTTCTCGCAATTTTACTGAATGAGAACCATTAAACAACCCAGAGTACTTTCGTAACAATGGAAAACATACGACAAAAGTATCCACAATGAACGAATTTTGATGTCAAAGCGAATCGTACAGAAAACCTAAATTAATTACGTATAAATTTTGCATAAGAATTTCTATTAATACAATATAATATTAACATTAATTTGGGTGTTTCAAAATCAAAAACCACAAACAAGTCGGGTATTATTATCGATATTAGCAATGATCGAAATTGCAATCAGTTTTAGGATGGAAATCTCTTCCCCTAAACCGATGAAAGACATCTAAATAAATCAAAAATGATGAATTTTCTCATGAAAAAGGCTTATGAATTATTGTTTATTAACTCGATTTTATTATTTTAGATTTTGCACCAAAATGGCATTTTTCTTTATTTTAGGAATATATGTATTTAGATGATTAAACCCTAAATATTATCAAAGAACTTATTTTCCCTTTTTATTTTTCGTTTTCTTAACTGGAGGTTCCCCTGCCACAGCCTGCAAAGTCGTCTCCACACTAAATCCTTTGATGTAGGGCTTGACGAGTCGGAATACCAATTTCTCATGTTGTACATTACTCGAGTCCAGGCTCAACCTAACTGTGACCGGATCGAAAGAATGAAAAACAACATTTCCACATCTTTGGGTGTGATCCTCTTCGTTAAATGTGAATATCACTTCGCTCTTGGTACGCTCCACGCCATCCTTGCCATCCTTATCGCTCTTCAGATAAAGGGTACCCTCCAGCCCGTACTTCGGTATAAGCACCTGCAATGCATTCTTCCGAACAAACAAAACATATCTGTAACCAGAATTGGGAAAATTAATATAAAATATAATGCATTTTACTACAATATGTATATACCCTTCTTCATCTTCCTCCTTGCCACGGAAAAAGAGATGTGTATTCAGTGCAACAGAAGCACGTCCAGCGTATTGGGCCATTTTATGGCGGTAATTCAAATTGTTGCATATCTCCTCATTTGACTTTCGCTCCAGGAGCTGGGCATAGGTGCTGTCGGCACCAATTGAGGCAGCCAGAAGGCGATGCACCATAATATCTGAATATCGTCGAATGGGCGAAGTGAAATGTGTATAAATTGGCGCAGCCAAACCATAATGAAAGAATTCTTCTTTCTGTAGGCTGCCGCTGATGAAGTAGACCGCCTGCATCATGCAGCGGGTGGTGAGAATGCGTATCATTATATTAAAGTACGGATTGTCTGACTTTACACACTTGTCCAGCGAATGTGACAATTCCAAGCCCGAATCAGTGATCACCTCGAAACCTTGATAGCGTGCCGCCTTCACCAGTGGATCAAAGTTTGTTGGTGGTGGTTTTGGATGACGACGCAACACTGCGCATTCAGTAAACTCAACTGCAATATGCTGGGCCACTGAAATATTCGCTAACAACATAAACTCCTCGACCATCGAATTGGTATCCCGCATCTGCTTGGCCTCCACTTCGAGCGGCTCGTGCGTTTCACTATCCACATGGAAACGGATCTCTGGCGAGGCTAGTACTAAGGCACTGCATAAAATATTTATAATTACCATCAGAATTTATATATATTATTCTGTAAACTTACCCATTATCCATGCGACGCTTTTTTAGAATCTTTGCCAGTCGATTGAGGTGACGCAAGGATTGAGCTAGCTCTCCAGTTTGCATAGTGTCATCGATAAGAACTTGTGCCTCCTCGTAGGTCATAGCACGCTTTGACTTAATTATGCTCTTATGAAAACGTGTGCTCAATATATTTGCTTCTCTATCGACTTCCCAGATGCAAGAGAAAGCAAAACGCTCCACACCGCCCACCAACGAGCATAAATTGGAACTCAAAAGCTCCGGCACCATATCAATGCGTTTACCCACTAAATAAACTGTTGTACCGCGTGCTGCAGCCTCTTTGTCTAATGCGTTTCCAGGCCGAATGAAATGACTGACATCAGCTATATGGACACCCACCTCTAAGTTTCCATTTGGCAACTCGCGACAGTGGAGCGCATCATCGATGTCCGTACAGCCTGGGGGATCCACAGAACAAATGTACAAGTCACGCAAATCCACTCGCTTAGCATAATCTTCTGGCTCTATAGTCCAAGGCATTTTCGGTAGAAAACTCAGCACCTCTTCAGAGAACTTGCAGTGCGGCACATCATGCTCTAGCAGAATGACTTCATTCTCAGTTGCCATATTGCCCAGAGGGCCAAGGGAGCGTACAAAGTGCCCCTGCGGGTAGCGTGAATTCCTTGGCCAATTATCGATAGTTACAATAATTCGTTGATTTTGCAGCTTGTCAGCTTGACGTGTTTCAATACGAATGCGCGGAATTTTCCTATCGGCGGGCACAAAGATGTGTCGCGTAGAATCCTCAATCAAACTGGGCTGTAGAATACCACAATATTGTCGCCATTTGCGACGAACAATACCCACAATTCGGCCAGTTGGTGTTCGTTCTGAAACCGAAGCCGTTCTCAATTGTTGCAGCATTTCCTTTTCTTGCTCCACACGATCTTCACTAGGCACATCATCGGCGTAGACGTTCTTCTCCTCTAACACAATCTCACTGGGCGCTGACCATTCGCTTTCGGGTAGCAGTTCAACAGCGACTATATCCCCATCTACCGCTCGGTTAAGCGCCTCACGTCCTTGTATTAGAATCTGAAATGTTATTTATTTTATTTACTCATCCAAAATGTTATATTATCCTAAGACTTACGGCCTTTTCGTAATTTTCCACGTTAACACTGCCTTCAAGATAGTTTTCCCTTGAAGCTTGGAAAGAGCCCTGAAGAAGTTTTTTCTGGCGCAAACCTTCAAGCAGCTCCTTCATGCCCAAGTGTGGGGGAAATTGGGGAAGTGCTTGTTTATCGTTCTCAAAAGTCTTGTGCGACAATTTGTCAATTAACAAGGGAAAGTCTTCGAGAGATTTTACGTAGTCAGTTGCAGTGGATACCAGAATGCCTTCGGACTCCGCTTTGCTCCGGTTGCCCGCATCATCAGTAAGCAGCACTACACGAGTAATGCTTTGTCCACTACGCTGAAAAGCTTTTGACTCCTGTGAAGCTTGCAAATGTGTGTCGTACCATTTGGCTGCTAGACGTATGGCGCGATCATTGCGATCGTTAGCCGTCTCTTCTGGCTCTCGGTCCGCATAGGTGTCTCTGGGACGAGTATATATTGTAGTTAAACAAATAACTCATTGTTTTTATTGCACTCACTTGTGATGTTCATTGACAAAAACGTAAAAATTGCGGGTGCGATCGTGAATGATCTCGTTAAGACGCTTGTAAATGGACGAACTCTTATGCTTCACCTCATTTAACACTGTGCTGAGTATTACTACATTGCGCAGCACACTCTCTTCGAGTACATCGATTTGATCCAGAACCACATTGGTGTCCAAAACAATATAGTGTGGGAACTTGAAGAGGCTACTCCTAATGTCATGCTCCGAAGTCAAATGGTGCACATCGTTTTGAAAGCAATATTGACACAAATCGGATCCACAGCCAATATCATCTCGAAGATAATGCTCCCGGACAATTTTTAAAATATTTCCTCGCTTTGTTTTACGCGTAAATTCGCGTAAAGTCTGCATATTTGTCTTCAATTAATACAAAACGCAATCCAGTAACAACGTGCCGGAATAAGAAGGCAATACACGTTCAGTCAGCTGAAGAGAAGCAAAAAACATTCGAGGGACTCCATGTACTCATTTTAATTTCACTTTAAGCAGTAACCATGTTAATTAAAAATAATCGTATCAAAAATTATTAAGAAAAATTAAATAATAATTATAAGCATTAAATAAATATTTTGTATGTACTTAAATATATTTTTTGTAAATTCAATAATTAAAACTTTAATTTACCACTTTTAACGTTTTACAACACTAATTCGGCAGTTGTGTTGTAGGTTCACAGCACGTGTACGGGGCTCGTTGCGTTGATATTTAAATTGTTTTAATTAATTTTAAATCGTATTTGGAATGGTTTCAAACGAAAAAAGCTTTCCGCGTGGCGGAACATTAAATTTACAACCACATTCAGAAAGCGGCACATCGAAAATCGTAGGTGAATGTGCATAAATGGTCTAAAACCATGATAAAAAGTTGGAATTTTTCAGATATTTGGAGCAACACAAAAAAAGATTAAAAAGGCACCAAAGCCGAAGGAAACAATTGGTTACAATGAAAATAACGAGCAGCTTCAAGTTAAGTCTGCGGAAACTCTCACAATTGGTACTCTGCAGGAGCAGATGCTGGTCATGGGTGTTGTTAAGGACGTGGATGCCACTTCTTTGCAGATATCTCTGCCAGGACGTCTAAGGGCACGTGTTTTAGTTGCTGACATCTCAAAGGCGTATTCACGTGTAGCCCAATCGTATATGGCAGGTGATGCCAGTGAATATCACGATTTGACAGAACTATTCAGCGTAGGACGCATTGTTTATGGTCGAGTTATAAAATCAGAAAGTCACGGAAAAAATCGCACAGCACTTCTTTTGAACCTGAAACCGGCTGATGTAAACAGTAACCTGAAGCACACTGGAATTAAGAAAGGATTTATATTCACGGGTGCTATTGAGGAAATCCAAGAACATGGTTTTGTCATAGAGACGGGCATCGAGGGACTTCAAGCTTTTGTTCCACAAGTTGAAAATACACAAAAACGTCATATTGGCGAGCTGATATTCCTGAAAGTAAAGCAAATCCAACACAGTGCCGGTCAGAGCATTTGCCAGTGTGGTCTGGTAGATCAGGACAAGTTGAAGATTAAAAGCCAAAATGAAACCAATCTAGATTACATTCTACCCGGCACCATGGTCAAGTTTAAAGTGGGTAAACAGTTGAAGAACGGACTTGAAGGTAGCATTATGAACCAATCATTCAGAGGCTACGTCAATGAGCACCATCTGGCCGAGGCCTTACATATACCAAAAGATTATGAGATAAACGAGGAGTATATGGCACGAGTGCTTTACATTATGCCGCTCACTAAGCTTATTTACTTAACGCTTAATCTGAATATAAATGTCGCAGCTCCACTAGATGATACGGAAACGGAGCTCAAAAAGGGAACCATTGTTGAAAAGGCACGAGTTCTGCGTAACGGGACCGGTGGCATCGTTCTATTAATCAATGAGAAGCATAAAGGACTTATTTCATACAGCTCAATCAAATCAAACTTTAAGGGTAACTACGACCAGGATGTTGTCCTATCCAAGTACAGCCGTAAAAGCAAACACAAAGTTCGAATTCTCGGTTACGATGTTCTTGAGGGGCTCTACTACTGCACCGATGATCCCAATTTGCTTAATGAAAAACTGTACACACTGGAAGATATTCAACCTGGCGATATCGTTTCAGCGCGTATAGTCAAAACAGAGTCAAAGATTGGCGGCTTCAGCGTTAAGATCGGCAAAGTGAACGGTATCATTGAGAAACTACAACTGGCGCCTAATGTGCACTACAAAGTGGGCACCCGTCTACGATGCCGTGTTCTAGATATCAGCACAGATCGCAAAATCTGTTATCTCAGCAATCGCAGCGAATATCTGAGTAAAGGCGTAAAGTTGCTCATCTCACAACAGGCAGCACAGATAAATGGCGTCTTCACCGGCACTGTAGTAAAAAATGAGTCCACTTATGTGTTAGTCAAGTTCTGTGGCGGAATTAAAGGTGTGCTACACAAGTCGCATATCAATGGACTGATGGAGCAATCGTTTTTCGAAGGACAAACAACAAAGTTTCGCATTGCTGAGAAGAACAATGAGCAACTACTACTTACGCTCCCAGAGAACAAATTTCATTTAGGTGAAATCTGTCCCATTGAAGTAACCAACACGTTAGACTCTGGGTTGGAAATTAAAATCACACTAGCCAGTGATGACCATGAGGACAACCAGGAGGATGAGGAGGAGAATAAAACTGAAGAGTTTATGGGTCTGGTGCCATTACGATTGCTTTCAGATCATTTGGATCTGCAAGTGGCACAGAAACGCATTAATCCCATCGGCACACAAACGGAAGCTGCTTGCATTTTAAGCAATATCTTCAGTTTGCGTGATGTTTCCTATTTCAGTGCGAACATTACCAAAGATTGGAAAACAGTTCAAGTGGGAGACGTTCTCCGTGCCCATGTAAAGCACGCTACCGATCAGGTCGTAGAACTCTTTCTGCCCGTCCGCAACTATAATAAACTGGTTAAAATACACGTTAAAATGCTGTGCCTTAGTACTGTTCGTGATACGCCCATTCAACTTGAACCCGATCAGCTTCTATACGTCAAAGTACTCAGCAAGGAATTAGAGACAAAAACATTGACGGTCTCTGCCAAACTCGGTGATGTGTGGAGTGGCAAGCTTACCGACACAGCCAATTTAGTTGACAAGTAAGTTCTTACAAAATCTTAATAAATCATGCACTTACAATTATTATGTTTTACAGTTATCTCGATGAAATTTCGCATATAAGAAAATCATTAAAATCGATGGGATCGACAATTTCCAAATTTACATTGGGTGAAAAAATCCAAGTGAACTTTAAGGGCATCGATCCGGCCACCAATAACTGGGTGTATAACTTAGATGAGCCTGCTGCCAAGAAAATAACTGCGATGATGATCACCAATGCGTCGGATAAGGCAGCAACAAAATTACCTCAGGTTGGAAGTAAACAACAGGCAATCATTCTCTGGATAGACTATGCCAATGATCTGCTCCTGATTAGCATAAAGAAAATGGATATTGAACATATTAGCAATGGAATCGCGGATTTGCCACAGAATCTAATAGCTAAAGCGGGAATGAAAGCAAAGGTGCTGCTAAAATTGGACAGTGTAGTCATATGCTCCCTGAAGCGAAGTGGTAGCAATCCCCTGGTATTTTGTCCAGTACGTCTACATCCGAACGATGTGGAAAATTCAGCTAGTACGTGTCTGCGGCAGGGTGACTTTTGTAATCTAGCGTTTATTCATGATAAATTGCCTATTGCTGTGCCAGAGACTGTGTGGAAGCTATGGAAGGGAACCAAACGTTTGGCTGCCGTTGAGAAACCAGAGCAAGTTGTCGTCAAGCCCAAGAAAGTTAAACTAGAGACGGAAAGCAAATCGAAAACAGTTCCATTGGAAAATGGCAAGAAAAGAAAAGAGCAGTTATTCATCGAGGATAAGAAGCCTTCTGTGGTGGACAAAAATAAAGCTAATGCTGATGACATTGCTACAGCTAAGGCCCGCTTGCCAGGCATCTCCAGTTTCTGGGATACAGATGTGAGTGCATTGAACGGCAAGCGACAGCAACCTGGATCTAGCGATGAAGACGAGAACGAGGATGATGCAGCCACCGAGGCAACTGCAGGCAAAAGAAAACGTCTTAGTGCCAAGGAGAAAGCCAAGGCTGAGGTCAAAGAGGAGCAGCGTCTGCGCGAGATAGAAGAACGTAATGCCGATCCAAATCAGCGGCCTGAAACGATTGATCAGTTCGAACGTCTCGTGTTAGCCGAACCTAACAGCAGCAAATGCTGGATTCAGTACATGTCGTACCTCCTTTCGAACACAGAGATTGACAAAGCTCGGGAGATTTCTAGGCGGGCGATAAAGACAATTAGCTTCCGTGAAACTAAAGAACTGCGAAACGTGTGGACAGCACTTATTAATTTAGAGCTTACCTACAATTCGTCCAACTTTGATGAGGTGCTTAAGGAGGCCCTCAACCACAATGATCCTTTGGAAACATATTTGAATCTGGTAGAGGTACTCAAGACACACAACCTTCGGGATCGTCTTATTAACACTTTAAATGTAATCACACGTAAATTCCGAACGGAGTTACAAGTCTGGCGTGTAGCAGCCGAAGCTTACTTCTGGCTGGGAATGGTGGATCGTGTGCAGCCAACACTTCAACGAGCTCTTATCGTTTTGCCCAAAAACGAACGTATGTTTTTTATCATTTACTTTAAAGTTTAGCGTTTAGCCTTATGCATCTTTTTTCCAGACATCAATTGTATTGTGGCTTTTGCAAAATTGTATGCCCAGAATGATGATAACGCGATGGCGCAAACTCTATTGGACGATATTGTCACATCGTATCCGAAACGCATTGATATTTGGGTGCTCTATGTGGACATGTTGATTAAATGCGGACTTATTGAACCCGCAAGGTGGGTCCAATTTAAATCATGCTACTTTATATAGCAGCTTAATTAATAACGATTTTGCATTATAACTTATAGAAATCTTTTGGAACGTGCCGTACTACAGAAATTGCAACCTGAGAAAATGCTTGTCATCTATAAAAAGTATCTGGATTTCGAGCAAAAGCATGGTAATGAGGTGAATGCAGCACGAGTCAAGCAACTGGCCGAACAATATGTGAAAAGCCAAAACAAAGGGCCGAAGTAATGCAGTTTGTAATAATTTGAAGCAGATATTTTCAACAAAACTACATTCACGATTTGGTTAATAAATATAAAGTTCATGTCAAGAATACCCCGTATAATCGAAACCGATTAGAAATAGTGGCAATTATGTTCTTGTTTTGTTGATACTTTATTCTAGAATCTATTTTAAATGAAGTGTGTGTGATTCTTGGATGCTAGTTTTTTAAATACAGTACATATATGTATAATAAAAGTACAAACAAATTCGTTTCTTCCAACATGTCCAGACGCTGCACAACTACAAGAATAAATGTAACGGCAACTCTGAATCATGCGCTAATCGAAGGTATTGTTTGTTGGGTTGTGCTATAGTTACGGTATAATGAATAGGTTGCACATGAGAACACATTTTCCTTAAGCCTGGGCGCGCGAGAGAAGGTAGGGGATGACGTTTCACAGGACACCTGACGATTTATAATGACAAATGAGTTATTTCTTACACATTAATCAATAATAAGAAGCAAATCGCAAGATTCGCAATTATAATTATTTTAGTTTATACATAAGACAGTCTTGAGCGCAGCGCTTCCTGGCGCCCAATTTCAATCTTTAAATATGCCACGCGCTTTGGCTGATATTTTGCGCACACGTCCTCGGCTACTAACGCTCACTAGTTGCTCATCACTTTCTACCGTACTGCTTCCGCCTTCATCGTCTGGTCGTGACATTGCTGGTCGCTGTGGAGGGTCCACATGCTCTTGTGAACCGTTACTATTATTAGTTTCTTGATGCACGTCGCCATTGCGCATTCGTTTTCGATGACTGGGATTCTGCTGCTGATCCTCTTCATCCGATTGTTCATTGTATCGCGGACGTTTTTGGTTGCGACCGCTACGTTGATTACTTCGCAGACGACCACGCGGTGCTTCATAATCATCATCGTCGTCTTCGTTATTAAGGGAATTGTCAGACGTTATACGACCACGACGACGCTGGCGCGTAACGGTTGTTGCCGATCGGGACGAGGTTTTGGTTTTACGCCGTGTCCGCCCGTTACTTGGTGAGACGTAGCTAGTCAGAGGTTGATTGTCTTCAGAGTCTGTGGCAGTAGCCTCCTCATTATCATCATTGTCGTTGCTCACTTCCGAACTAGAGCCACCATCAGTGCCTTCATCAGATGCAACAGCTTCCTCATCCTCCGGTTGTTCCTCTCCCTGCGAATCTTCCTGGCTGGTGTGTCCACGCAGTCGACGCGTCGTTACATTATTCGCGGTTGTTGAAGTCGGACGTCTAGTATTGGTCATAAGGGACATAAGACGTGAGCTGCTCAACGGGTCAAGACTTGTGTCGAGTTCATCTGCATTACGCTGATGACGTGATAATATACGACGAGGAGCACGAGACGCAGCTGCCGACTCACTAGCCAAATAGTTGTGATCATGCACAGCCATTGCCGGTTCCTGCTGGGTACTAGTCGTGGACGTAGCATGAGATCGCGTCATATGCGTGCTTCTCGTTGGCGGTGACGGAATGCGGCGACGCAAGGCTAACGGATGCGGTGCGGTTGTAGCTGCAGCTTGTGTTGATGCGTTGCTTTTTACTGTGGCAGATTCTGTAGCAAAAGTTAATTTAATATTCATGTATCAAATTATTTCACGCCAAATTACTCACTTAGCTGATTGTTGGCTAATGGCTCATTATCACTGTCGTCCTCATCTTCATCGTCGTCCCCGCCGTCTGCGGTTGCATTTACAACTGTATTCCGATTTGTGCGCAACTGTCGTTGTCTGGTTGAGCCTGCGGCATTTCCTGCCAGTTGACTCAGGGCAGCACGACTTGTCGAAGGCGCATCATATTTAATCGGAGTGGGAAGAATCTAAATGAAAGTTGATTTGTCCATTATTTTATTCTAATAGTATTACTTTGCAAATATCACAATATTTACCTCTTCGGCCTCCTCGCTTTCTTCTTCATCTTCATCGATGTCACTGCCACGTGCCCAATCCATTAGGGCACGTTTTGCACTCTGTCTTGTCGGTCGCCCCACCGGTCCATGCGAATCTGTATCAGATTCAATGATGCGACCATTGCGAACAGGCAGATGATAGCTGTGATCATTTTCAGCTGCGTTCGTTGGTCGCCCACCGTTGGCTCGAGTAATGCGAGAGGGACTCTCGAGACTGGAGCCTGCTGCCGCCGCCGCAGCAGCACTAGTACTTGGGCCATTGTCAACGGCTGTGGAGTTCTTATGCTTAGGTGGTCGGCCTTTCCTGCGAGGCGGCACACTACTGTCTTGTGTGCTCTCATCGTGCTGAGATTGAGATTGGGACCCAGCATGATGATCATCCTCAGAGCTGCCTAGCATGCGACGTGTGCGACGTGCAAGAACTACAGCACCAGCACTACGACTGCCTCCAGGATCGGATTTATGTTTTTTTGAGTTAGAGTGTCGCCGTTTGCTGTTTCTCTTTCGCTTGTTACTGTTACCTGCTGCACGTTTACGTCGACGATCGTTAGGATTATAGCTCTCTTCGGAGTCGTTAGCATTTGAATCATCGTCGCTAACACGCTGGCGAGTTGAACGTTTGCCACGTTTTCGATGGGAGTGAGCATCTTCCTCTTCATTACCGTTATCGTTCTCTTCGCTGCTACCATCGGAAGTTGTTTCCTCCTCTTCTTCCTCTTCCTCCTCGCTATCCGTATTGCTGCTACTTTCGTGTCGACGTTGCTGTGCGTTGGAGGATGAAGACGTTACGCGGTTTGAGCTAGAATTGCTGGCCACAATGGCAACACCATTGCGACGTCTGTTGCCAGCGCGTTGACCACCACGAGGCGGAGCCTGCTCTCCCGCCCCCATTTCATCATCATCATCATCTTCGTCATCATCATCTTCTTCCTCTTCATCACTACTATGCACAGGTAATCTTCTGGAAACACCAGGCTGCTTCTGACTTCGCCTGGTGGAACGCTCCGTGGGCGTACGTTTACTTGGACTACTTGAACCACGTCCACTGCTGCCAGATTTATTTTTGTTGGCACGTCTTCTGGCCGCCTTCCAGTTCGTTACCACAGTCTTAATATGCGATTCAAAAAGCGCACTCAAACGCAGAGTCATTGCGTAGATCTGCAAAAGAAATTAGACTTGGATTAGTCAGTGGTCAAATTGGGCAGCGGTTGGATCGATATGGGACAGAGTGAGTGTCATTTTAGTAGGCCAGGAGCAACCTTACCGCTAAGTTATCCTATTTAAGTTGATTGATTGTAACGGATCGTCATTCATTTGGTTAAGATCGAAATATTTGATGGGTTTTGATTGATTCGATTCGATTGATGGTTTATGAGTTGGGTGGTTAATTTCAAGTTTCAAGTGAAGGCATGTTAACAAAATGCAAAAGAAACATTAAGAAGAGATGAGCTGGTGTGTGTGGTGTTAGCTGGTTGACAGAAATGGGGAAAATAGAATTTTTGGAAGACCCTCAACTTGTGTGCGGAGAAGTTATTTTTCCCTTATCTAAATCAAAAATAAAAATTTCCAACCAAATCCTATATATTGTAAACTGTAATAAATTGCAAACTATCAAACAAATGCAATTACATGCAAAAATAACATTTGCAAAGATTAAAGAATAATACAAATAATGTTATCGTACTTATTTATAATGAACAATATTTAAGAACAATCAATCAACACCAATGCAAAAACATTTTGATCTCTCTTAATTGTCTATATCGTGTTCCTTATAACATAGTTCGAAAATAGATAATTTTCCGTATTATCAGAAACACTTCTAATACATATATTACAATTTCCAACAAAAAAGGAAAGGCATAAGGAAAAACGAAAGCAACAAAAGCAGAACAAGAATATTAAAAATCTGCAGTGACAAATGGTATAGCAAGTGGAGCGTGTTTGGCATTGGTTTGGAATAAATGACGATCTGCACAGCAGTAGCTGTAGATCTGGGCTACGATAGACTCACCCGTGAACGTTTGTTGGTGTTGTAGTTTTTGGAATTGAGAAATATAAGTCGCACATCCTTGGCAAAATCTAACGGGTCATCATAGTTTCCCCCAAGCAAATCCTCCTTAACTGTACGCAGATCCATCGGAGTGGCAATGATTTCCAAATAATCGGGAAACTCAATTGTATCGACAGGCTCACGGAATGGCAACGAATCCGGCCGCTGCCACATCAGATCGAGTAGCTGTCGGCAATCGGAACGCCAGTCACCATCCGAGCGAATGCGATTTGATCTGCAAAAATTATATTAAATTTACAGTTCAATTATTATTGTTTATATATTCGCAACCAAGTTTGTTAGCGAATAGTGTACTGTAAATAATTACCGCCGCGTCGACGAAACACGATGGCGTGCTGCAGCGGCTGAGGTGGTTGGCCCTGTGCTGGTCGATGGAACAACATCTGAATCTACTTCGTTTTCCGACTCCGATGAGTGATATACATCAACTAACTGATGATAAACGGCTGCCACGTCTATTTCATCTGGCTCTCTGTTTGAAGTTAAACATAATTGATTAAAAAATTTCGAAATCTATGTTATCAACAAACGCTTATACCTTATAATGCGAAGGCAAAGATCTGTCACAATTCGCGCATGCTTCACAATGCTCGTATGTCGGCGATTATACTGCTCCGCATTGGTCGCCAAGTATCTGACGTCAAATTGTGCCGAGGTAATGCGGCGGTAAAAATGATTCTCAAAACGTGACTTGACGGTAGTTAAATCGATGGGATACTCAATTAAATAAGCGTAGTCCGGATAAATATTAAGATCGACGGGTGCTAAAAAATGCTCCGCGATAGACAGACGCATAACCTGTAAAATACAAAAACAAGAGTGTTATTTGGCTTACATTGATAAGTTTTTCTAGTTTGTTTATCTTTTCTACCTGTTCAAGTCCATTTATGATACGGCGGCATGTTCCATCACGATCGCCACGATGCCATTCTTCAGATTTTGGCTGATATAGGGTGGCGCGTATCTCTTCTGGCAGCACTGGTACAGCACCACCAACTTCATCTGGCAGTCGTTGTTCATCAATGGGTTCCATGTCCCAAGGACTCATACACTCGTATTCGCCATTATCCCAGCGAACGCGAAAACACATAAAAAAGGAATCTGGAAAATCGGCACTGAGCGCACGACGCGATTCAATTTGACCCATCCACCAGCCATCTCCGATCATGCAACGGAAGCGATCCCCAATACTCCAATTGCGCTGTACTGCCAAATCAAATGTTTGCCGCAGGACTAAGAAGTCAAGTACATCGGGCATGTCATGGTACTTGATTTTGAACGTAGTGCCCGTCATGTTACCCTCCTCATCGATAATGGCCAGCTTGAGGCAACATAGACGGGGAGGACGAATCTCGTACTTAATACCAATGACCCGTACCGGTTCATGATCCCTTAGTGTACGAAAGTTCCAAGGCTCCGAATGGTGTGACAACTTGTATACTTTTTTGAGACGAACCGCTTCTAAATAACGCTGATGACCCTGCCGAAAATAGACAATCTCGTCGCCCATTTGAGGATAGTAAGGCGCTTTGCGTGGTATCACTTCTGAAAGCCACTCAGCTGGGCGATATAGCTCTGGGATTTCACCATTAGACGTTGTAGGTGGAATAAGAACACGCTTGCGTCCACGTTTCTTGCTTCTACCAGCAGCCGCTTGGCTGCCGGTCGCACCATCATCGCTACTATCATCGCTAATTGTGCGACGACGAGACAGAGGTTTGCGTTTTGAGCGTTTCGGTGGTTCCAGATTCGGACCGGGTGTATCGGCCACCCAATCTGAATAATCAGAGCTATCTGTCTCGGATTCGTCGCTGCTGTCTTCCAGATTCTCTTCTACATTGGAATAGCTGGTATCGCCAGAGCTGTTACTGCTATCATCTTCTTCCTCTTCCTCATGCACAATGGGAGCTGCTGGATCGTCGTAATTCTCTTCCTGACCTCGTACAGCACGCGTACGATAAGCAGGCTGTTGACCACCCTGCTGTTGCTGTCCTGATTGAGCGCCCCGCCGGCGGCCTGGTCGTCCGGCTCCGTTTGATCTTGTATTTCGTTGCCTACCCACACCCGCTACTTGCGCCGAAGCTGCACTTGCCGTGTTAATCATAATGGGACGGCGACGCATCTCGCGCTTATATTCTTGTATCTCATACTGTCCGGCTGAATATATAGTTTGCTTGAGACTCTGCAGTTGAGCATACTTCATGGGGCGTACGTAAGTGCGACGCACGAATTTAAGAGGCAGTATCTGTTGGGCAAGTCCAGAATCATTTTCATTGCGCGCCAACGGCGGTTCTTCAACTCCTCGTGAAACCGCTGCTTCTGCCGCATTGGCAGGACGTGCCCCTGTCCATCCTTGACGAGGTGTTCCGTCGGTGATTGAGCGGCGACTACCAAGCACATTCCCACGTTGTGCTGAAGTACGGGGAGAGTTCGAATCCGGCATTTGTTCTTGGCCTTGACCTTGACGCATAAGTCGCTCAAAAGATTGATTAGCATTGCCAACATCGTTAGCATTGGCTGCATTGTTGCCTTGGCGATTTGCCAATGCAGCAATCATTCGATCAATATGAGAATAATTGCCTCCGGCTCCAACTCCACCAGCTCCAGCACCACCTCCTACACCAACACCCGGTGTTCCAGGAGCAGCGCCAGCATTTGGCGGTCCGTTGGCATTATCCTCAATAACAATGCCATCGATTCCTACTGTTAGGTTTGGAATCAGCTGATCCATGCTACAACTCTCCCTTCCAGGTACAAACCGCTGATACTTGGTAGGGTGCGGATTGCCGTCAGCGTCAACAAGAAATGGAGGAGGCATCAGATGAGGCATAATTTGTGTCTGCTCATCTATCACGTGTTGGTGAGCATCACGAAGTAAGGGACGGAAATCTGTATGAAAGAACAGCTCCGTGGGCAGCTGGAAAAGAAATCTTATATTAAACTATAATAGAACAAGAGAGAATATATCACCTACCATTTTGTACTTTTCAGTGCCAATACCAAGGCCAAATATGAGTAAATGACCATGCGAGTCGGTGGCCGCAATCATGGTTCCATCAGGTGACCATTTAGCATCGAAAACGCTGCCATGCCCTTGGCCATCGATGTCATTGAAAAAGTGTGCGACATAAGTCCCCTGTTCAATGTCCCAAAGAAACACTTGCCCGTCATGTCCCGCTGAAAGAAGAACATGCTCATCTCTTGGATTGGACTCCAAAACATAAAGCTCATCCTTATGGCCGCGCAGAACTCTATGCAATTTGGCGGATTTTGAGTCCCAGATTTTGATCTATAAATAATATTCATAAGTAAAGGAAACTTAACTATTTTATAAATACGCACCGTGAAGTCATTGACTGCCGTTATAACATAACGATCAGATGCATCCCAAGCAACCATGGTCACCTTTAATTTCTTACCCTCCTCGGGTTCTGGACAGCTGTTAATATAGAATATTAATTAGGACATTTCATGGACCACAGAGTAAATTTTAATAATTACCTAGGTAACCTCTCAGTCATGCAGAGTTTGACACTTTTCCATTGTTGCGACTCAAAAGTCCAGATGTGTGCGGTGCCATCTTTACTTCCAGATATAAAGCGTAGACCTCTATGTGACCACTGAACAGAATCGACTGCGTCAGTGTAGGCTTCAGTTTCCAGAATGCGCTTAGGGCCATCCTCAGCCATCATATAGACGCGTACATGATGATCTGCGGAACCAGCGGCCAAAAACATACCACCCGGCGAAAAAGTGGTGCACATCATTTGTGCTTGCCCAGGCCGGAGTTTTTCATGGTACTGCGTGGGCCTCGGAGCAAATGTTATCTTTTGACCACGTGGCGTCGAATACTGCCAAAATGCAATCGAACCATCGGTACTGGTGGTCACCAGATACTTCAGATCACTACGAGGCGACGGGCAAAAATTAACTGAAGTTATCATGCCCGTGTGCGCGGCAAGAACAGCAATTGGTGAAGTAGTCTGCATATCCCAGACTCGTAAAATACGATCAACTGAACCTGCGGCTAACATTGTGTTATCCAAATTGATGGCAATATCAGTAATTTCCGCTGAAGCTCCACGCAGTGTTGCTAACAGGCGGCCGTCCGCAGCTGACCAGATCTTGATAAGTAGATCATCGGCGCCAGTTATTATATATCGACCCGTGCGATCAAAAAGTACACAATATACTGACGAAAGATGGCCGACAGTCCGACGTAACTGCTTCGTCTTACGATACAGATCCGTGGGTACCAACAGCTTGCGACGTACCGTTCCACCATGTTCCCGTCCAAATATTACTTTTGCTTTTAACACAAACGTTAAGACAGTTAAATCATTTTAAAAGTAAAAACAATATTTTGAAAGACTTACATAAATTGTGTATAGGCTTGGTAAGTACTGAGTCTGAAAGGGATACGCCATGTAGTCGTGTGCAGTAATCCCGCAGCGTACGATTTCGGTATACGCTTTCTTTTGTACGCAGTAAGTTCTGACGTCCTCTGCCTAGCAATGATCTTATTCCTGGCACACTGGGTGCTAGCTCCTTGTCGATTAGTGGGCCTAGGCGACTGCATATTTCTAATAGATGATTTGGCCCAATATGTGCGTATTTTTGTTCCTATAAAATAATTTAATTTTAACGGCCGTCAACAAATCGATAACAATTCGATAACAAATCGCAATATTCTGCGCAGCTGTTTCTAACAAAAAACTATATTCGTCTCGCTCTTACATTCGTGTCAATGCGTAATTCTTTGTCCAAGGCTCATGCACTTACACACACATGCAATATTCCGTATAAATATTTGCGTGTATATGATATGTAGAAAGCAAAATGTCGGCCGCTGGGGCTGGTTATTGAAAAAAACTATGTTTTTATATACTTTAATTAAACTTTTTTCCAAAATTCACACTTTCTGTTGAATTTCTGCAATTTAATTCACAACTTTTTTAGGAACATAATTTATTTTTTATATTTTATAAATCAAATTAAATTATTATTGTATTTAATTTATTGCTTTAATTATTTACTACACAATTGCAATTAATTTGTTTTCAATAAATGCAACAGAAAAAATATTAGTTCAGCACTGGCGCACATTTCCAATGCTCATGTGACGTCACAAATAGCACACAAAATACACAACCAAATAACGTAAACGGGTAAATCGCAAACTTTATTCAGCACAAACAAAACATTTAATTATGCAAGCGCGACTACGTATCACAATTGAACACAACACATAAGTTATAAGAATAACTCACCAATTCCGCAAAAGTCTGTTCATGCTCATTGCCAAGCCAGTCAATGCGTCGGGGCAGCACCTGTAGGCGAAGGAAGAAGCGGAATACAGAATATAAATATATTATCACATGTAAGGCACCAAAATAATGACGTCTCCTCGCCTGCCTACTATTTGTTCATTTTACCTTCTTTTTAATAAAAAGGCATTATACGGACGGACAGACAGACTTCTCCCACTGTAGTACAATTCAGTTTCAGTATAGCTTTGAACTCTGAAATAAGCGGACGGGCGTAGACTGCTGCCGGTTGCGCTACAACAACAGCGACAACAGACGAAAAAAAAAACAAAAAGTATATAAACAAAAGCATCTGCGTTAAAGAATCTACAGGCAAGAAAAACAAATTACTACTGGCGACAAGAGCACTTTGCACCTTCCCCGTATTCTACACAAATACACTACAACGTACCTTCTTCTGTTCCAACTCTTGTACCAGTACCTGAAAATTGCATTTTTGGAAATTGGGTTAGTAAAATGTTTGTAAACAAAAGCGAAATTCAAACGATGAAATTGCGCTCTTTTTGCAGGGCGGCGCTCAACACGCTCAAAAAACGCCCGATCACCGACCTTTGCTGTATCTTCCAGCGGCCCCGCAGTCAAAAATTTCGATATTAAGAAGTACAATTCTGGAAAAGAAATAATTGCGTTACACATTAAATGCAACAAGTTGTTTGCCAAATGGACACAATTGTCATAAAATTGCATTTATTTTGGCCATTCGTGCAGATTTTGCATTGACACACACAGGCTGGCTCAGGGAGCTGCGGCTGAGGCTAGAGCAAGCGACAACCAGGGAGTGTACCGCTTGGACTATAGTAGAATGGCATCCATATTTGTGCAAATCTACTATATTTTAAAATGTAACGCACCTGGCACTATCACATCATTTGAACTGGGCTGCCTGTTTTCCATTATTACACATTTTATTACGAAATTACAAAATTGTCGCACTGAAATTCGCCTGAAATACTTTTTTCAGCTTCTTCTTCTGTGACAAACCAATTGCCATTCAGCCTACTGCGTTAAATTCTCCGTGTGAATGATAGCTGTTATCTCGGCGAAGCCAAACATGTTAACAAACATGACGGATTGCATTTTGAAAGTAATACAGTTTGGCCACACAGTAAACGTTCTTCATTTGCTAAAAAAGAGTATTATTTTTTTTAGGAAATTTATTTTATATCTACATTGCTAGAATTCAAAAGAAAAGTAGCGAAGCCGACATTCTATATTTGCCATCATGGATTGCAATCTGGGCAGCGAAATCGGCCAGAAGATGCGAGTAAGTACATGCATTTAGTTGTTTTATTTTTCGCGAAAAATCAATGCACTCGTAATCGTAATCAACATTTTCATTGAAATTTTAATTGCAGAGTGCTGTGAAGGCGAAACTGCTCGAACTGGGCACGGGCGGTTCCGCCGGATTTATTGACGACGAACTACCTGACTATGTTATGGTGATGGTGGCCAACAAACGCACCAAGCAGCAAATGAATGCGGAGCTGAATCTCTTTTTAGGTGACCAGACAGATCTCTTTGTCACTTGGCTGCATGAAGTGCTGCAGAAACTGCAGGAAGTCACACTGCCTGCCTCCTCTGGTGAGTTTTGCGATTATAAATAATTTATCTTTTAATAAATTTTTCCTGTTAGCTGTTAGCAAAAAACGAAAATCGCGTCAAGGGGAAACACCCAAAACCAAGGATAAGGATAAGAAGGTCAAAGATAAAAGGGATAAGAGCAAAGATAAAGCGATAAGGCATAGAAAATCAGGAGATGAATTGCCAGAAAGTGCAACTAAATTGACTGATCACACCCTACCAGCCATAAGCTCTATAACAGACGTATTTGCCGAGGAGCTGCTGGAGAAGGCAAAAAAGACGCTAGATGTGGACTCCAACTTGAAAGATGAGCTTCTTCTGAAGAAGAAAAAACGAAAAGCCGAAGAGCCATCGGCTGAGAAGGCAGCCCAAGATTTTGACATCCCAACCATGTCAGAGATAAGCTCCACAACCACCACTACCAGTGGAAATCGGGAGAAAGACATAGCTGAGTTAGCAGAAATTCAACGGAAAATCTATGCGGCAAAGCAGCATCTGCGTCAAATTGGCGAACTTGGCGAGGAAAGCGATGAAGATGAAATTGAGAATGATATTCAGGAACCCCCAGTCACTGAGGAGTCATTTGAATCTCGAGTGGAACGAGTTGAAGTAACTACTGACTCTAATTTGAACTCTAAGAAAGCCAAAAGTCCCATTGTTTTTAATAGAACTCCAGAACCTACTGTATCCAGTGAAAAACCTAAAGCTAAACCTAAATCAAAACCAGAAGTGTTAGAGCGGCGGTCTGTGCATGAGCGTCTGGGTTGTAAGCCATTAGCGCCTGCGGGAACTCCAGAAACACCACAGGAACGACCGCAGAGAGTACAAAAAGAGGTCGAGCTCTATGTGCCGGCACATCGACGACTGAAAGATGAAATTAGAAAACCTGAACGCGGCAGAGAACGTGGCCAGTCAAGTCGCCGGAGGGAGCGCATTCGACATGTCTCCAACATCAGCCCGGCAGCCAGCCGTAGCCCTAGTTCTAGCCCTGAAGGCAATTACAAGCATCGCATCGGATCGCGAGTCATCGTGGCTGTCAATAAGCCCCCAGAGCCGTCTGATGATGAGAACCTGTTAGAGAAGCCTGTAAATTCGGTGATTAAGATCAAGCCACGCCCTGTGGTATCGCCACGTCGCCAGGCTTGCAAGAATCTGCTGTTACGTGCTGTAGCAGATGCGCAACGATCAACTATTTTGGCCAAGACTATAACAACGCCGCCGGCTCCAAGACCAATGAGTGACGAGCCCGAAATCATAAGCACCACACTTGGCAAACGGCCTTCCACAGAAGTAGCTACCAAGGAATTGTTTCGGCGCAGTAAGCGTAACCAAGTAGTCAATGTTCTTCACCGAGATGCAAAGCGCATCCGCCCAACAATTAAAAAAAAACAGGATATTGATTTGCGAAATCAAGAAGAGGATGACGAGGATGAGTACGTCCCTAGCCTAAGCGTTGGCGATTTTGAAACCTATGTGCCACAGCTGGTTCCGCGTGCGGATATAGATATCGATATAGATATGCATGTAGAGAAATCGACCAGTAACTTAACCTCAGCAGTGTCCTCGAAGACACAGTTTGTTGTAACTCTGAATGGTGAAAAGTCTGTTGTCAATCCCGTGCCTTATCGATCAGGTAGGCGATTGCGCAAGCGTACGCCATCTCCTCAAGTATCTTCGACCAGTTCGAGCACAGTTCAGCAAGTGAATATGGAGCCAACATCTACAACTGGCGGTAGTACTTCCTCGCCAAATAATACTGACAGCAAACGGATTAAGTCAAAACGTGGCAGGAGCTCATCTCATTCTTCGCCTTCCACGTCAAGTAATACGCCTCCTCCAAAGTCTTCGTCTACCTTGATTCGCTCAACGCAAGAATTTAAAAAGATCATTATCAAGAATGATGTTGATGATGATGAAGGGGATGAACCCCAGATCCAAAAGCGTTCATCAAGAAAGCGACGCAGTAGCAGCACAACCACGGTCACGCTCACGGCTACCTCTACTTCCACTTCGACTTCAACTTCCTTCACAAATGAAGTGAAGAATGGCTCAAAAGGAAAGCTTGAGGAAATGCAGCGATCGACTACACCACCATTACCACCAAAGCAACGAGAAAAACGTGAAGAGAAATCAACAGCAACAGGATCCCCTGCAAATGAAGCAAGTTTAGCAGCTGTCTCTTTTGAGGCGCCTTCCAAAATCAAGCATACCCCCATTCGCTTCAAACTAAAACAAGAGGAGTCTGAAGACATTCAGCACATTAAAAAACGTCGATCTCTAAGTCGTGATCGAGAATCGTCGACGGAACCGCGTCGCATCTCTATACGAAATGCAGATGAAAGAAAATACGATAATCTTCCGGCATGTAAGTTAATATGGATATTGAGTAAAAAATGTCTTCTTATACTCTCTCTACCTACAGTAAGTGCAGTAAGCGTGGATTCTACTGTATTGAAGGTCTCAAAGCCAAAGGAACGATGCAAATACCATCCGAATTGCACCAAACAGTTTTGTGAATATTATCATCCTTCGGCACCATGCAAGTCGTTTCCTAATTGCAAATTTGCTGATAAGTGCATGTATTCGCATCCTAAATGTAAGTTCGATAGCGCTTGCATGAGCATCGACTGCAATTTCGCACACAGTGGAGCACGGGATCTCAGTCACGTGCAGTTAGTTGCGCCGCCCTTATGTGAGTTACTCGATATGACAAAAGAAAGCCAAATGGACTTACAATGTAATTGTTTTAATTTTAGCCTCGCATGTGATACCTGTGCAGAATTATAAATCGATATCAGCACAGGCTACAGGAACAACGGCAACTACCATGTGCAAATACTACCCCAATTGCACAAAGGCGGGATGCACGTTCTATCATCCTAAGCCGTGTCGGTATGGCAAGAATTGTGTTAACAAAATTGAATGCATATTTTATCATCCGGAAATGCAGAGCAAATTCAAATGGGTCGCCTCTCTGGGCTAATGAATATTTATAAAACATTTTAGCATTTATTTCTTAGCAAATTGCATTGAATTATCTTCATCCAACTCCTATCTATGTATATTTACAGCACAGACAGCTAAAAATCATTTTATTACTACATACATAATATGTAGCACATACACGAATATATATTGTGTTTTGCGTTTTGTTTAATCGTGAGATATATTTTGTTTTTATCAAACATCATAATCCTTCTATATTATATATAATACTGTAGCTCATGCAAATTGAAAAAAAAATAGAAACAACTAAATATTATTACTGTTGTCGATAAATTAGTTGCTGTTGTTGTTATTAAACAATAAAAAGCAAAGGAAACTCGTTTACATCCCACATGCACACGACGTAATAAATTCGACGAATAAAATTAGTAGAAATGAATTGGCCTAAGATCGAATATTAAAGTTGTTTCAATTATATTCTTAGTAGGTAACACATTAGGGAATTCATATTAGTAGATATAATAAACACTGCAAAATAATGAAAAATTGCTTTAAAATCGATTCTACGTTTTTATATTTAATGCATATTTCGGGTTTTTCTAAATATTGAAAACAAAAAAAATTTCGTTTGTTTATAATTTATTTTAAATATTTTGTTGAAAACTCTCAAAATTCTTTTGCATATATAGTACAGTCTCTTAAGTTAATGTTTTAAAATTGTAATTTAAAATATTTAATTTACTTAAAAGCTACGTACACTTAGTTCCCGTGTTTGTTGTATAAGGCCACAATAACTGATTTTCAAATACTAACGTATATAAATATATATATATATACTATATACCATATTAATATATATGTCATATAAATACATAGTTTATATAGTATATATATAAAATTATATATCTTCGTATATAGAATATATATTTATATATAGGATTTTTTTAGCTCAGCTAATTTAGTTTTAAAAGGCATACAAGTCTATTTACAAAAATACGAATAATTTAATTTAAGGGTATCCGCTGGGAATGTGCCGAATTTAGTTTCAGTTTCGTTTTCTATATCATTTCTTTTTGTTCGAAGCTTTTAGAAATAAATATGAATTTGAATACTGAATCAAAACTGTAACTACATGCATACGTATGTATGTAACAGGACTCTAAAGTAGCCATACAAACTACTTACTACAATAAATAGACAACGGCATTATTAACTAACTAAAGCGTAGACCACGAGTCCTAGTCCTGTGGAGATTAGAGATTGCTGCATAGTTGATCTGTAATCGTTCCGATTACAGCGTAACTACATAAATAGTAATCCAACTAAAATCTAGCTTTTATAAATGGGCGGATTCTTAAATATCTTTTGTTTAAATTAGGCGGGTATGGGTATTAACTAAATAAGTCGCTCCTCTGGCGGTGGCTTGAGCACATTGTCCATTTCTAGCCTAGGATTACAGTACTCCTGTGCGCTCGGACTGTAAGTGCCGCGTGTAGCACGCTTATTTCTCGCCATCACCAAGAAGGTGCCTAACAACGCGCCAGCAATCAGCAGTAGAACTACAACAACAGGAATTACAATGATCGCAATATCTGTAGTCGAGGGCCCATCATCTTTTGCTGTGATCTATACAATGAAATACAAAAAAAAGATTATTATATCATATTGTCTATTCATTGATAGACTAGACTTACCGGTGCTGTACAGTTTTTGCCCATAAAACTCTCGGTACAATTACAATAGTAATCAGCCTCACGGCCACAATTTTCAATGCACTTGCCACCATTTAAGCAGATGTCCAGCGTATTGCATGGATCCGTAAAGTTGCAGAAAGATCCGCAGTACGGTGATTGGCAAATACACTTGAAGCTTCCCGGCATGTTGATGCAACGTCCAAGTCCGCCGCAGTACTCTATATCGCTCAGGCTGCACTCGTCTATGTCATTCTCACAGTGGATTCCGTCGAAGCCAGTTGTTGAACAATCACACTGATAGCCACCCACAAGATCATTACAATTTCCGCCATTCAAACATGGATTGGATGCACATTCGTCGATTTCCTGCTCGCACAAGCGTCCCATGTACCCCAAACTGCACTTGCAACTGGGAATCTATTAGAGGAAAGTACGGGATAAGCTTAGTAAGGTCTTAATGAATGTGAATAATGACGGCAACCTACCGTGTTTGTGGTTAGACAAAGTCCCCCATTGGCACATGGTGTATTTTCACAGAATGGCGTATCACACAACGCACCTTCAAAGCCAATGGAGCAGGTGCAGGTGAAATTATTTCCGGTTTGAGCATCTGAAGTATCAGAAAGTTAGTTTGTGCGCTTTAAAGGGCAGAAATAACACTTACTGAATCCATTCTCGCAGGTTGAACCATTGCGACAGGGTTCATTCTCGCAAGTCATCTGCTTAAGAGCATCGCACTGTGGTCCCGTGTAGTCATCCGGGCACTCGCAAAAGTAGTCGGCAATCAGATCCGTACATTTGCCACCATTGTGACAAGGCTGGGCAGCACACTCGTCAATATTCTGTTCACAGTGGCGACCCTCGAAGCCAGGAATACATTGGCAGTAGAAATTAGCAACCTGGTTGATGCAGGTGCCGTTGTTCTCGCAGTGCGTGTTCAGGCACTCGTCAATATCTGTGGCACAGTCGTCACCCTCGTATCCGGCCTGGCATGTACAAGCATACTCCTCGGTGGGAGCATTACAATAGCCGCCATTCTTGCAGTCCGCCTGGAAGCAGAGAATGCATCCTTCCTTGGGCTTAGTTGTGTTCAGGCGGAATTGAGCTTGCAGTTGAATGGAAACATTTTCAGTTGGCGGATAGAGTTCGGCATTAGAGAAATATGGCAGAAGTAGATCTCCCACGCGAGCCTCTCCCAAGCAGCCCTTGAACTGCGAGCCCTGCTGAGATGATTGAGTTGATCCACGCAGCTGACGCGTTTCGGGCATACCGCCTAGATATACTTGAGTGCTACTTGACAGCAGCTCTTGGAAGGCAGCCTGATCAATATCAGTGGAAAAACCAGGCGTTGGATCCACCATACTCTCCCATCCTTTCCAACCGCCCTCCAGTTTGCCACCGTGAGCTCGTAAATAAATTCGGCTCCACTCGCCATCGGTGTTCTCCTTCTCAAAACGCCCGGACTCACCAATATGCAGCTGGTTGAGCTTCCACGTTACCGTAACGCGTCCTCCATTTACGCCAATCTCAAAGAAACTATCATTGTTATCGATAAAGAGCAAAGTACCACCTGCACGAGTGCGATATGCGATCTCTATGATAGGTTTCAGAATCGGCTGCTTGACTATGCCAATCTCATCGGGCTGCAGTGGTTCCTTGAAATAGGAGAAAGCTAGGGGAGCATGCTCTTGGCCCGTGAACGTAATATTGGTCAGGCACTCATAGCCATCGTCCAGATTCTGACAGATACTGCCACCGGGACACGTCACAAGCTGGCAGAACTCAATCTCTTGGCAATCCTTACCCTTGTACCCATTGGGACACTTGCAACTATAGTCGTTCCATGTGTTCCGGCACTCCGCATTGTGTTTACAGGGATTCTTGCGACAAAGATCATCCGACACCTCGCCTGGCAACACCGAGGCACGATCAATGCTGACCAATCCAAAAGGTTTTGCATTTACACTCACATCCGTCACATTCAGGGGGTACATTTCGACAATCATGTTAAGAGATCCATTGCTAACCTTCACATCCTGAATGATGCCCTTAAAGTAGTCTTTACCATCGCCCATCTCCTGCCCAGCAACGCTGCTTTCGTCAATACTTGACTCAGTGCTCACCGGCAGCAGAGACTCTCGCGTCGGTGCCGGTCCGCCCAAATACAAAACTTGTGCATCCAATAGACCCGTCGTCGACAATGTCTTGCGGAAATATTCGGTGCCATTGAGCTTCAACTGTACCAGTGTTTGATTACGTACAACCTCAATCAGATGATTATAGCCATTGTCTAGCTTCTGGCCTCCAACCGTGTACGTATCTGGTGTGCCATTAAACTGCATGTTTACCAGCAGTTCGCCACCACGCAATTTGGCCGTAACATACGAATCGCCAACGTCTACGGAACGAAGAGAGGGTAATTACATTACAGTTTGATCAAATGATGAGATTATAACAGTATATCAGAACTCACTCTTTGCGGGCGTCTTGCGTGGATCACTGCCCAGATAGAAGATCTGACCTGCTGGCTCGCGAGTGCGAATAAACATTGAAATGTCGAGTATGGAGCGTATGGCACGCCTTGCCACATCCGTTGTCTCCACAATCACAGCTGAGTGTGTGGTATTCTCATGGCCAAAGGTAGCAGCCGTCATGTCTACAAAGGGTTCGTTTATTATTATGTGTTCAACGTGTTTCGTTTCGTGTTATGGATTACTCACTGTACTGACACGTGTGACCGAAGAAGGGTCGCGGGCAATGACAAGCGAACGTATGCCAGAGATCAGTGCATTCACCGTTTGAGTGACAGGGATTCGGTTTGCATTGCTCGGTGCGTGGACAACCGTTTTGTACATTAGACAACTTGGTACTCTCATCCGCCTGTGCTTCCAGCCCTTCGTTGTGCTCATCGGGAAAGATCCATTTTCCATTGACAACTACATCCTGCATGCAGCCAACAAAACTGGAAGGTTGATGAGTCAAATGGCGCAAATATGACTTCAGATTCGGTATGGTGCCGCCTAAATATGTCAGTGGGAATGAAGGTTGGCTACTGTTGTTGTTATTCAACTCGATTGAGCCCACGGGAAAAATGGCTTGCTCGTCGTTGGCCGACAGCACCAAATGCGATGTATTGATGGCCACGAAAACCTTATGCCAATTGCTGTCATTCAACTTGGAGCCAATGAAGACACCCTCCCATTTGTTTAGCAACGACGAGTGTAAATTAAGTCGTCCGTTGATCAGCTCGAGAATATAGCTGACTGGCTCATCCTGTCCGATGGAAGTGCCAAAGGCCAGAACACCATTTGGTAGTGTTGTCCTGAATTGCAAATTAATATCGTAGCCTTCTTCCCGTTCTGTCTTTACCGTTATCAAGCTGGTCACAACCATAGACAAGGTTGTTGTCTTCTCGCAAGTTTCGCCCTGGAATCCATGCGCGCACGAGCAATTGAACAAATGTTGCGTCTCGTTGACCAGATATGGAAGACAAGTTCCATTGTTAAGGCACGGCACACTGCGACAGCCAATCAAGGGCACCGAACAGTTCTTGCCGCCAAAGTTGGCATCGCAATCGCAATCGTAGTCATTGATCTGGTCAATACAAGTGCCGTTCTGACATGGATTGTAGCGATCACATTCATCAATATTGATTTCACAGTGTGTTCCCTCAAAGCCTGGATCACATTCACAGGTATAGGTGCCAATCTAAAAGACGAATCGAAACGATTGTTAGAATAACCGTGGGATAATACAATGATCGAAGTAAACTTACTCCATCGTTGCAGGTGCCGTGCTTGCTGCAGGGATTACTTTCACACTCATTAATGTTGATCTCACAGTTCTTTCCAATGATTCCCGGCACACAGACACATTCATATCTGAAGTAAGAGACAAGTTTAAGTATATAGTCAGCAAATGCGTCTATCTGTCAGCTCGTTTTGCTTACCCGCTGGCATTCTCAAAGCTGAAGGTTTGACTAAAGACAACTGGCAGATCCTTGACTTGACTCATGGTGTACAGTGTAGCATTGGATCGCTCCAGACAGGTGCTATTGTACTGGCAAGGATTACTCTCGCACTCATTGATGTCCTGATCGCAGTTCTTGCCTTTGTAACCAGCATGGCATTCACAGAAGTAATCCTTCACTTGATCTATGCACCTGGCTCCGTTTGTGCAGGGATTCGAGACACACTCATCGATATTCAGTTCACAATTCCGGCCCTCATAGCCAGTGCCGCTGCAGTTGCAATGGAAGCCACCTAACTCGTCAATGCACTGACCATTGTTCAGGCAAGGAGCCGAAATGCAGTCATCGATGTCAATGTCGCAAATGCGTCCAGTCATGCCAGGTATGCAGGAGCATGTAAAGTTGTTAACCATATCTTGGCAGGTGGAACCATTCGAGCAGGGATTACTAATGCACTCATCGATGTCGGTCTCACAGTTTACACCCTGATAGCCTGGTTTACAGTCGCACTCGTAGGCATTGATCTATCCAAAAACAAGATAGATATATTAGTATAGTTCGAATCTTAGGATTAACTTACAAGCAACCTAATTGAGCAACATACAGGACTTTAAGCAAGGCAAACCCTTGAAGAGGGTAATTTCCACTATTTCATTGATTATTGTGTATTTATAGATTAATTTAGGGTATTTCTACGGCTGGGAACTTTACATATCTAAGGGTTTAGCGTGTATAAACAGCGCGCAACATCTCAGATTCTATTGACTCACTTGTCGCAATATCCGATGCTTTCCGTATTTAAAGAAAAACAACTAATTACAATTTAGTAACTGGATAATTAATTATTGCCTCTCCCTTGCTCCCCGCTCCACCTTCCATGCTTACCTTGTTGTGACACGTTGCATCATGCAGACACGGATGGCTGAGACACTCGTCGACATCGGAGTCGCAGTGAATGCCAGTGAATCCGGGCGTGCAGTAGCACTTGTATGAGCCCTGTTCGTTTTTACAGATGCCATTGCCGCAGATCTTTGGCTGCAGCACACACTCGTCCACATCGTTGGCACAGTTGCGCCCTGTCCAGCCGCGCGGACACTTACACTCATAGTCGCCGTCGGGCAGATCGAGACAGGCGCCGCCATTCTGGCAGGGCTGAGTGGCGCACTGATTGCACACCTTGTTCTCCGGACACACACATTGTCCATTCTGTGTACACACCATTGGTTCCTTGCAATTGCTTGTCGTGCATTTCTCGGCATTTTCGCAGCGATCCCCCGAATAGCCAAGCGCGCAGTAGCAATGCGTACCATTCATTGAGCATGTGCCTCCGTTCAGGCATTTGCCATTTGTGCTGTTGCAATTGATGGGGTTCAGAGCCAGTGCAATGCCGCCTTCGCCTATAGCCTGCTGACAGTTGTAACCTGAAGAGAAAATGGAAAATTCATATTAGCCAAATTCAATTGATTTCGACGCTCTTCTAAGCATGCTCGCCATGCAATGTACTAAGTAAACTACAGATCTATTAATCTACATACATATTTACAGGAAAGCTAGAACCAGTGTTGCAACTTGGCTAAGCACCCTTACGGCAAGGTAGTTCAAGTAATCTTTGGGAAAGTTTTGATAGAATCTGATTGCTGGTACCACTACTACTACTACTACTACTACTGCCCGTGGGTGTCCAACCAAGTGCAACCCTGGTTGTAGACTGATTGCCAAACCTGTGTATCCACTAGCACATATACAGCTATAATTGCTACTATATCCTAGGCAGGTGCCACCATTCAAGCAGTTTTCTTGGGAACATGCATTCAGGGGAGCTGAGCGTTGGGTTGGTGCTTGTTGTTGTAGTAGTTGTTGCTTAAATTGCCTATCTGCAGTTGTTGTTGTATTCTTGTTGTTGGTTATTGAAGGTTTATTGGTGGTGGTTGAGGTTGTTGTTGTTGTTGTAGCTGGGGTTGTTAGAAGCATTGTTGCAATTGTTGTTGTTGCTCTTGTTGTTGGTGGTAGTTGTTCTGGTGTCGGTGTAGTTGTTGTTGGCAAGCAATGACCAATGGGTCCTAGAGTGTGTACGTGTATAGGGATGCGTAATAGAGCCGATAGCCATTTACATATAGATAAATTGATTATATTGCCAACGGGGAAATATGTAAATACTTTGGATTAGTTTAATTAGTTTAAGAAAGATAGTATCTAAAAGGTAGGTAAGTATATAATACCCGCAACCCAGCCGTTTGCGCCCTTTTAATTCCTAAATAGCTTCTCTATTTATTATGCAATTGTAATCTATGTAAATCAGTTGGATGATTATAATTATTGTACGAGCCAAGTATGAACGCTCTGGCTTAAATGGTTGTTGAGGAACTTGAGTACAAGATGAATATGAAAGAGATTATTAAATTAAACCAATGACTTGTTAGCCTCTTGCTTTCGAAAATGTCGACTCGAAATGAAAATTAATTTTGAATTGCTAGCGGGAATCTGCAGACCAATTGCTAAGCCCTGTGACACCTTATTCCAAGCACTACTCCTCCCGCAGTTGCCACCTACTCAATTTTAGCTCACAACGCTTGCGTTTGAGCCATTCCGGCGATATGTAGCGTTTCTTTTTGCCACCGTTGCACAATGCATTCGGTTCCTCTTCCCCCATGCCCTCTGGCAAAACATTTTCCCCTCCTTCAAGCAGAGTAAGCAGCTCCAAAGCGGTAGCTTTTGTTAGCATTCCAAAAGAGATAGTGGAAAAAGATAGTTTGCAAAACCGTTTTAGAGAACCTTCCCCTGTTGTCCCACTTTCCAAAAGGGAAATGTGGCAAATAAAATTATGCATGCACCATACCATATACCGCAGAGTATCAAATGTCGAGATCTACATATCTCATGTCTACTCACCCGAGGTGCCTGGCTTACAGACACAGACGCCGCCTACACACTCCGAATCAATGGGGCATTGCTGGGCACAGCTGGGACTCAGCTGGCACAGCTCGCCGCTGAACTCAGGAGGACAGATGCACTGGAATCCTATGACCTTGTCTACACAGGTGCCGCCATTGAGGCACTGCTGAGTTTGGCAACTGATGGGCTTGTCGCAGACATCTCCATGCCAGCCATCGAGGCACTGGCACGTGTACGAGCCATACGTATCGAAGCAATGTCCATTATTCAGACAGGGCATAGTCTCCTCGCACTCATCGATGTTCGTCTGACAGAGGGTGCCCGTGTAACCGGTGCCGCTGCAGTCACAACTGAAGCCATTGCTGCGATCCGTGCAACTGCCATTGTTCTGGCATGGCTGCGAAGCGCACTCATCCATATCGATCTCGCACCGTGCGCCACTGTATCCCTTCCTGCACTCACATATGGGACTGGAACTACCGGCCAGCACAACGCAGGCGCCGTTATTCATGCACGGATTGGCCTGGCAAAGCGGATGCACGTTCACCTCGGTTTCGCAGTGATCCCCACTGTGATTCGCATCGCACAGGCATTGATAGTCACCGCGTGGACTCTCGCGACATGTGCCGCCATTGTTACATGGAGTCTTAGCGCACGGCGAGCCATTATCCTTCTGACAGTTCTTCCCCGAGTATCGTGCCGTGCAGCGGCACTCATAGCCTTCGGCGTTGGAGGTACAAGTGCCATGACCCATGCACGGATCATTAAGGCAATAGTTATCTTGCGGCCGTGTGAATGTCTCCTGTTCACTGCATGATCCATAAGTCAGGGGACAAGCGCCAAAGACAACATTCTGTATGGTCATGTTGCCCACAACAAACTGCAGACCTGGTCCATCCAGCAGGCAGCCCGAAAACGAGTTGCCCAGTATCAGAATAGCCGCCTCGCTGCCAATATCCTGATTCGTAAGGAACTGACTGTTGTAGGTGGAGTTGGCTACCAGGAGAGAGAGAGAGAGAGAGAGTACAGTGATGAGTTGGCGAGCATAATGAATTGCGTCTCGGATCGCTTACCAAATATAATCGACTCCTGATCCACATGCAGATAGAGATTACCATACTCGTATTTAAACTGAAGTGTATGCCAGCGATTGTCCAATAGTTGATAGGGTAATCTTACGTCCAGACGATTCTTGATCCCGATGACAGATGGCCCGGCTAGCGAGACCTGCAGAGCATCGTTGAGCACAGAGATTACAATTGAGTTTTTATTATATTGCTGAGCTAGGATTTCGCCGCCCCGGCATGAGCGAAAACTGATCGCCGAATGATCCCAGGTGGGCATCGGTGTCAGCAGGCGCAGGTAAGCGGATCCATTAAAGTATGCCTCCCTCGTGTGTACTTCGACCGAGGAAACATCTAAAGAGAAGCAAGAGAAAATTCAGACAATCAGAAAAGAGACAAAGGCTCTTAAGCAAAGTTGCATAAAATTGATTTTTGACTAAGCTATTTATTTTATTGGATTTCTAATCAAGGCTAATTCTATAACTCTCTCAAGAGTTTAAGGCGCTAACTATTTTACAACAGTGCTAAAAAAATCTTTAGAAACAATCGATAGTAAAAGAAAAAGATTCATGTATCGAAAAATGCTTACTATCGATATAATACAAGTCTGCTTACTATATTCGGCTAGAAAAGAGTCTCTTACTTATGATCTGAAAAAAGTGTCTCTGATCCGGCTATCGTAGTCTGTCGGCACAAGCAGCACCTAATTGGCAATTGGTATTTCGAGTTAGGAGACGTTGCACAGTACATACAACTTTCATTTTCTCCATTTCTCACCACACACGATCGAATGCAATGATCAAGATTGTCGTAGTATGTGTTAAGTGAAATTTGTGTAACTTGCATTTAGGAAATCGTACTGCAAATTATACTTCACCGAATAAGCTATAAACATGCTCTAAGATTTTTCTTGAAAATGTTTTCCAGTTTTGTGTTTAATGTGATTTATAAAACACACATTAGCTAATTTACTTGGTCAACGTGTTAACTCATAATTTATCCTATTATAATCCAAATGAATTATTTGGAATTAAATGCCGTCAGAGCAATATATATATATATATACACGTTTACCAAGTAAATTGGTATATATATATATATAGTTTTTGTCAAATACACACAAATCTTGTCAAACGAAATAGTCGAAAGTTTTCGAACGAAATAATACTTGAAAAAGGCAAAAATCAACGTACTCACGAACGTGTGTGTGAGTATGTATGAATGTTTATTTATTCACTTCATGAAGCTGGTTTCAATGGCATTGGCAAGGTGGCAGAGTTGGTAGCAGTTTATTGCCAAAAGCAACCGTAAGTAAGATCTTCAGTTTAGAAATGGTGTTAAGTGATGCTGGCGGCTTTTTATCATGAATCTAAAAATGGCATGTACGAGAAGCAGCTTACTCATCAACCTAATGCCTATGTTTATAATTTACATACACACATTTATAATATTCTTAAAAATATATAAGTATTATGAGTACAGATACTGAAGGCAAACAGAACTGTTACTTTCTAGATGACTCTGAACTTTTTGGTGGCCTTTAATGGCAAAGCTTTGGCCTACCCTGGCACCCAGCTGACCGGTCAACCGGCTTAGAAAGTGCTTAGGAAAAATGCTGCATGCAATTCGCTGGCCAGACCTCGAACTGGCCCCCTTTCGCCACCCTACCCTACTCGCAATACATTATGAGGCCATCGATTTTGTTACGCCGTTTAAAAAAAAACATTTCATTTGTATTTAAAGGCGATTTAGTTCGACATAGACAGGGGGATGGGAATGGGAAATGGGGGGTGTAGCAGTAGTTTTCGCTTTGGCATTTGTGTGTCAGCGGTTTGCAAGTCGAGCCAGAGGTTGGCAGAGGTAGATGTAAACTACTACATAAATGCTACAGTAACTAAGCCGTAGGTAAAGTAGCTCATAATTATATTATACTCACGTACGAAACTGTGCAGAAAATACGTATGTACATGCATTTAAAAACAAAAAACACTTTTCTGGATTGTACACACGGCTAGGATACCCCTTGGCAATGCATGCCAGAGGTTGTTAAGAGTTCTGACTGCTTAATCCGTTCTCAGCAAGAATAGATAGCTATAAAATACCCTGCAAATGGGACAACTCAAAATTCTTCTCTGTGTTTATCTTTACAGCTGTAGTTTAATAACCAAAATTCACACAAGCCTTATATACCCTTTCCCAATAGTATTTTTTGCTTACACGGTATTATAACGCGTTTGAATAGAATTACGTGTGGATATGTGTTTTTTTTTTGAGAATAACAGAAATGGCCTTTATGAACGAATGTACGACTGAGAAACGAACAAACGCATGAAACGGAAATTTCATAATCATAAATGTTCAAAAGCGTAAGAGCTTTAAGAATTTTTGTGTGCCACAACTGTTTTTTATTATTTATTCTTATGAATGAATCAGACGAACGCTTTTAAGACGACTTTGAGTTGGAGCCAATGTTGCTAGATCTTTTTTCGGGTCTTAACAGTACCAAGTAGTTTATACAAGTAGCACCGGCAAAATTAAAGCTATTTGCATAGAGTGAGATAAGCGATTAAATTGTTTTATGTTCAAGCATTTTTAAACACCAGCTCAGAGTCTAAACGTTTTTTCTTATCTATAGATGTTAAATCTTTAAAGAAATCTAATAATTCTAGGGAATAATCAAGCATTCAATTAGTAGAAAAATTATAATTCGAAAAGGGAAAAGTATTTTATAAAATAAAACTATAAACTTTCTATTTTGCCGGTTTTTCTTCTCTATGACTTGGGATGACTGGTCATACTCAAAGATAAATAAATAAATAACAGCTTTCATTGACAACAAAGAAGGAATTTGAACAAATGCAAGTTTGAAAGTTGTGCTAAATGCATTAATGTTTAGAACATCATTTCAGAATAAAATTCTGGCACGCCTATTTGCATATGGGCGAAAGGAGTACTTAACCAATAAATCTGCATAAGTATGGTGGGAAGTGTATGGAAATTAGCTCTGCTTTGAGACTCTGCATTCTTTGGCATGACTAATCAGCACAACATACACATACATGCATATATACACAAAACAGACGTTCGTGAGTACAAAACACGTGAAGAAAACTGCAGTCAAGCATGCTCGACAGCATGATACCCCTCCTGATTTTGAAAATCTGTTACTGTTCCTGTTTAAAACCAAATGGGAAATAGTATAAGCTATTTAATTTCTTTCTTGTGCGCATAATTAAAAATTTAAGAATGAAAGGTAATCGAGCAGGCTGACGGTTAAATAAAATTCCTTCAAGTCTTGCAGACTGTTTATATACACTTCTTCGGCAATTTTCAATTTTGAAGGGTATTAAAAAACACTCACACTTGCACATAAGTTGCATTGCATGTTTGGTGTATGTGTAATTCACTCGCTCTTTTTGCTGCACACGCAACTTTTGTGCTTGTATTCGTTTATTTTTGTGTTTCTCTACTCTCCCAACTTTCTAAGCCAGCTTGTTATAGTTGCTGCTGCTGATCCAACCTGGGAGCAACCAACCACCCACCAAACCCCCCCTTGGACAGACGAGTGCCCACAAACGAAACAAGTATAAATGGGAAACAGTCAAGTAAACTCTACTGTTAGATACCCTGTGAGAACTATGAGAAGCAATTATTTTATTGAATAACTCTTGTTAGTTTTTAAAAACTTCTTAAGTATTCTACTTAGTCCCACACGTCTCTGGCAAAGTTAATATACCCTCAATATTTCATAAATTTTCTGCAGGGTATATAAACAACTACAGCTACAGCATCTCGTATTTTGGTCATACTTCAATTGTTTTGCCACTGGTTGTGTTGCCCACACACACAATAAAAAGTTAACTTGTTATTGCTTTTAATTTTTTCCGATGATAATTTTACTTTTTGTTATTGTGTATTTTGTGTAACGAAACGCCTACGAAAAAAGATATCGGTTTGCGCTAGTTTGTTTTTTGTTTTTTTGTTTTCTGCTTGTCGGATGTTCCAAAGTTGCATAAATTATTTTCGCCGTTTCGTTTCGTTTCGAAGCGGCTCTTACTTTTTCGCCATTCCATTTGTTTAGCTTTGTTGCTATACTATTCCTCATAACCGTAATGGCAATAATTAATTTCGAAATTTTTTAATTGCATTTTAATAGTTTTATTTCTGTTCGTTTCGGCTTTAGATTTCGTCTCGATGCATGGGAAAAGTGAAAACGTGTCGCGCTCAAGTCTAATTATATTTTGGCGATAATACGTCTAAGATTTTAATCTATTTCGGCTAATTAATCGACGGCAGAACGAGGTGGAAATTTATAAATAAATGTAGGAGTATGTGAAAGTGAAATAAACTATCTAGTTATAGGGCTGGAGACACCCCAGCTTCTTTAATAATGACAGTTTACATGATCAATTGAGTTTGTTGCATCTTGATAAAGTATCCATTGTGCCCGCTTTCAACCGTATTCCATTCCCATACGCTGGCGCCAACTATTCAGAGCGAAAGAGCTTTGTTAATATCTTTGAGAGCACACTCAATCAACAATGTTAATAGGCCCAGTGAAAATCATTTCCCACGCAAGCGCAACTCAGAATACTTTTGAGGTAGATGCTTCGAATATTTAAATAAATACTCTGTATTATCCAATATATACTATGCAGATGCAACGATTATCACCACAAACACCCAAGATAACATAGTCAATTAGCTTTTATTAGGGGGAGTAAAAAACGCACACAATGCGTGTGAAAATTTAGAAGAAGCATCTACGCGGTTTCTTTTGACACTGTCAACCTCTTGTGAGCTGAACGGAACGGAACGCAATCCCGTACTCCCTCATATTTTGTTATAGTTTCTGGGAATATTAACACGCCCAAAGTGCTTAGAATTGGGCACAATGTGTAGAGTCACCGGTGGAGTCGAGATTGCGCAGACACTGGGAACCAGTTTTCAGTGCCAACAAAGAGCGAGAGAAACATTGACGCAGAGGAAAAGGTACGGGCACAGGCACAGATACACAAGCAGATACAGATACAGGCAGCCAGCCAGCCCTGAGCTTTAGAAGACCTGTTCGGCAAAGTAGCACAAAGCAATGAACTGTTGAAATATGCTGGAGTACCTTTTCCGGTGCCCATGCCCATGTCCGAACCCCAAAACCTGAACCCGAACCCGAACCAGGAACAAACTGAACAAACACAGTAAAAACGGTCAAAACAATTGACTGACTTGCTCCATTGTGGGCGTAGGCAACAAGAGAATTGTGAGCAAACTAAGAGAGGCGGAAACTGTAAAACAAGCGTATCGAATTAACAATTTACACAGAGTTTAAAATCGTTTAATACAGATGTGCAGTGTATATACATATATATAGATGGGAATGATTGTTAAGGAAACCACGTACATAGTTCATTCAAAGATTTGTTTGGCTGAGTCGAGCTACACTGCGTATGCAAATAGCCGGAGATGATAAAACACAACTACGTGATAACTGCGATAAAAAACAATGACAAGCGGCAACAACAACGCCCACAATACAAACATTTGTTTACAACAAAAAAGCGAAAGCAGCAGCTGGTCATATTTTCATTATGTACAAGTATTTTGCATTTTTTTTTGTTATTTCCTCTTTAGTTTAAGTTTTTGTCTCTTGTTTACATTTTTGCGGTTTGCGGTCTTCTCAAGGTGCTTGTAGATCGATGCAACTTCGGAAAATTGGCAACAATGTGCGCTGAAGAAATGCAAAAAGGCCGCATAGTAAAACTACGTAAAACATTGAGTTGTTGAATTTATTGCAGTGTATGATTGAGTCTATTAATATAACTTTGGTGGGGTTGATTTGGTACATAAGTGCATTTAACAGTATAGTGTATGTAGTGTGTACTTATTTATAAAGCTCGCGGGTGCGTGGGCTCTATAGGTACATAAATGCGACACGCGTTACGGTCGATTGCACTTTAACACTTGACCAGCCCAGGGGCGACCCGCAACCCGCAATAAACTACATACGCATGGCCGTGCACCATACCGCGGGGTCACGTGTTGTTCGCGTTAACGACGCACAGGTAGAAAAGGTAATTTTCCAGGTTCGTTAGCACTGCAGCGATTTGTCTGTTTCCTTCGAAAATAATGTATAATTTCACTTTGGAATGCATTTCAATGGAAAACAGAAACATAAGAAGAGACGAGACGTTAACTACGCTTTATGATGAGGCTGGAAAACCAGTTTGTCTCGCCGTCGCCCCTCGCTGTTGTTGTTGTTGTTGTTATTCTGTAGTTGTGATTGATGCGCGACGCGAGGGCTTTTCCCAAGTGCACGGATGATGACACCGAAGAAGTGTCCAACAGAAATGTTAGTGCGCTAGGTAAATAACCAAAGACAACTTGTTGTTGTTGTTTTTTCATTATGCATTTATTTTTCGTTGCTATTTGCAAATACTACAGGTATTTTCCGGCCAGATAAGATTACACGTGATGACGGTGCGTGTATTGTAAATAAATAAATGTATTTGTAAGGCCATTCGTTTTCACAATCGACGATAAGGCCCAAGCAAAATGGGAGCAGTTAGTAGAAGATTTACGAACTTAATCATATATTATGTATGAACATATGGCTTATGCAAAACATAAATGAAACAACCTAAGCAAAATGTAATTTGCTTATACTCGGGAACGGCTTGATACAGTTTCAAATTCCAGATATGACTCAGCCAAAACATATTTCATGTTGCAACTTAAACTCTGTTATGACCTCTTTTCGTATCTATTATTCATGCATATGTACCGTACGTATATGAATGTATGTCTTGCACACGACTCTGCTACATGTGCTTTTATAAACAAGCTTCAACAACAATAACAAAAATTCCAAATGCATTACAAAAATGAATGAGCTCAGCGAATTTTGAGCTGAGTGTGTTTCGCCGCTCTCTTCTACGCTCTATATCAACTACATCTATCTCTTAAGTACCCACACATTTGAGTGTCCTAAGCACTCATATACACACACACACACTCATCCTTACCTGTTGCTAAGAAAATAAATATGAAGAGAAATATCCATTGAGGCGCTGAAATGGCGCGCTTGAGCAGTGGCGTCAACGTTGACGTTAACGTCGACGTAATTTGAGCTGCGCTTTTCGTGCGCGCACGGCTCTGTCGCAGTCGCTGTCTCTGCTGCTTTGTTGTTCGTTGCCGTTGCCGTTGCTGTTGTTGTGTGACGTGCGTGCTGCTGCTGTTGGCCATTGTTGCTGACGCATAAGCAGTTATAGTCATAGCCATGATCGTTTTTTTCGTTGCTTATTCGTATTGGAGTTTTTTTGTTGGTTTTTCTGTAGTGAGCTAAAATGTTTTTCTATTCTCTTTTCTGTTTCGTTTTGGAGAATTTTCTGTTGCACATTGAGCTTAAGTTTTCGTTTCGTTTTGATTTCGTTGAGTTTCTTATTTATTGCCTTTTTCTCTCTTTTCTCACGCTTATGTGTGTGTGTGAGTATGAGTGTGAGAGACTTGCACTTGGCGTCTAGAACAGGTTTTAGTTTTCAGCAACATAAAAATTGCGCGTCTGCCACTCTTTTTAATGTACTTCAACACTTTCGCACGCGACACTTTCTAGGTTAAACGGGAATTCGAATTTGAGTATTGAGCACAGGGCATTATAATTTGATTTGTTTGCGTTAAAACAAGAACAGGGAGACGAATTACGCAAATGAAAAAGTTGGCTTAAATGTTATTTTGTTGTTGTTGTTATTGTTCTGCCAGCGCTTACTGTTGTTGCGCTTCTACTTTTTCTGCTTCCTTTTCTCTTGTCTGCCCTTTTGAACTGCAAGCAGCATTGGCTGAGCCACCAATATTACCAACACGGGCGCTGGCTTGCATTGGTTAACACGAGCATACACTAACACCTGTGCACACTAGCATAGAATGACAAAACAAAAACAATTTCCGGCATACGTTACAAATGCCACAAACATCCAACTCGGCCGAGAACAAAATACGAACTGAATCGCGCGCTCGTCGTTGATTTGGAATCAGAGGTTGTGCGAGCGCTCGCTCGCAGACCTAAGTGGGCCTAGTATGTGTGTGTGGGACAGAGACAAACACATTAGCGGCAAGGTGGAGTACAACAGGTAGCTGCGATTAAACCTGAGTTGATCGACTTGAAAACCGATTACAATAAGTTATCGAATAACTTATTTTAAATAATAACTACATTTTATTAAATACAGTTGAAATAAATTAAAATAAATGTATTCTGCGTTTTATTTGGTGACATTATTTATTTAGTTATTTATAAGCACAACTTTTCTTTAAATAATTATTTACTCAGTACTTTTATAGGTCTTAAATTATATAGACATTTTACAACACTTGCTTCTTCGATCACAACAAGAAACAAGAACTTATTTACATTTTAATGCAGCGATGAGCACACATATGAAAAATGCAAAATAAACGGTCGGTTCATAAATCACGGCAAATGTAAATATAAAGGTGTACGAAATGCAAATTAATATTCAGCAAAATGCCGGCGATAATATGACCCCAAACTCCGACAGCCGTCACGTAGTTGCCTTATCTGCCAAATGCCGCCTACGAGTCGGCAACTTTTTGAAGGTCTAGGTAAGAGGAGCCCCATTGGGTATATAAATGCATAGGTAAGTCAAGAATAATGACTCTTGCATGCCGGAAAATGGTGAGCTATCAACAAGTATTCGCACTTTCTTTGCTTCTTGTTAGCATGGGGATTCAAGGAAAGCCTCTTCATGATGAAGACGACGACTTAATTGATCTGGCAGAAATGAGCGGGAACATGTTTGGCTATCCTGATAGCGAAATTACCGGCAATTTGGTGGCGGCACAGGACGAACGATCGGAGCAGAATCCTGAAGAGCTTGGAACTTATTACGAGGGCGATATTCTCATACCCCTGCGAAACGCCGAAGGGGACAACGAATTAACGCGCAACGGTCTATTGGCTCTAAGCACGCGCTGGCCTGATGGCATTATTCCATATGAAATCAAGGGACAATTCGAAAAACAGGAATTAAGCAACATACAACATGCTTTCGGCGAGTATCACAGCAGGACATGCATACGCTTCCAGCCACGCACCAATGAGAAAGACTACATTTCGATAGTTAACGGAAATACGGGTTGCTGGAGTAGCATTGGTCGCGTGGGTGGCCGCCAGGAAGTCAATTTGCAGTCACCCAAATGTCTGCGGACCTATGGCACGCCCATACACGAGCTCATGCATGCTGTCGGATTCCTTCACGAGCAGAACAGATACGAACGCGACAGTTACGTAAAGGTGCTCAGCGAGAACATTAAGCCCGGCATGATTTCCAACTTCAACAAGGGCAGTGCTAAAAGCCATACCGCTTTTGGCGTTGACTACGACTATGCCAGCGTGATGCACTATTCCCCCACCAGTTTCACCCGCAATGGACAACCAACCCTGGTAGCTCTACGCAGCAGCTCTGATGCTGGGCAGATGGGACAGCGTCGTGGGTTTTCAGACGGAGATGTGCGCAAGATCAACGCCATGTACAACTGCAAAATTTAATAGCCATGGCCTTGGCCATGGTTTCTTCTGGTAATCGAACTCGGAACGCCCAATTATGTTTTTGGCTTTATTGAAAAAATACATTTGTATCATTTGAATGTGCTCAGGATTGCAAGGGGTTCCTTAATGGTGCGGCAGGTTCTTGTTTGTTTCGAAGAAAACGTTGCCCTTCATGGTCAGTTCCTTGCAGAGTGTGGAAAAACGTCGGATGGCGTTGTAGGTTCTTCCCGCATCTTCCATGCACGAAAACAACACATGAATACTAGATGAATACTACATTTTGTACACACACAGACTGAAATTATATAGGTCTAGGCCTGATCAGCATGCAGAGTTAGTTGATTTGCTAGGACCGATCCCGCGTAGCTCCTTCGTTATTGTGTTAGTGTGGACGCGCTTTAGACAAAAGCTTTGCCTTACCTACGCTCGCTGCGGCGGCATCGCCTATGCCATTTCCCAGATCCAGGTTCATATAGAGCGCCATGTTGCTCGTCGAGCCATGGCACGATCGATTGTTGAGAAAGTCACGAATGTGCTGAACAATCAGATCGATGGCGACTGTAAAGCAAAACACGTTCAGATTAGAGATATCTTCTTGAAAGAATTACGTTAGCTTAGAAGCTTGTGGGTTTCCGGCAAAAGAAGTTTTCATTCTTGTTAGAAAAATTGCCTTAAGTCGACAGCTTAATAGATTTATCCGACTTACCTTATGGCCTACTGCCCAAATCTATGAAAACCTCTTGAAGATGGACTGTACTCACATGAAATTGGCGAATGTTGGGGATTGCAAAACGTTCAAGATCTCATTATATCCATTTCTTCATGATCTGTGCGACATTTTGCAGATTTTCTATGGGGTGTTTACTAACAATTAAGTGCTCATAACAAATCGTTAAGAAATTCTAAGAAAAGCATTACGACAAGCCTCGTAGTTATACCCACGACAATGTTATCAACCCGATAATTAACTATTAGAGTGACTTAAAACGTAAGGCATCTATTATTAATTGTTCGATAGTAAATATTCTTCTTCAACCATAAGTCATGGCTACGGAAGTTACATTAGTGTTTCTTTTAATGGAATCTAATTTCGAGCTTGGTTTTAGTATAACATAATTTATTATTTCCTGCTTATACATCGTAATTTTTGGGCATTAGTTGCATACAGAAATAAACAAGTTAACACATTATGTTAGAGGTTCAAGGAGTAGTTGTATGAATATATATTCGTGTAATCAACCGATTAGTGCTTAAGATAATTGGAACCGACCAGGTAACTAAAGGTAGATATGCTATTTAAACTTCACATTATTAATTACTTTTCCTTTGTGACATTTGTCTTGTTAATTAAAGTCCGCGTTAGACTCAAGGACTGCCGTTTAGTTTGTTAAGAAGGATATTATAAAGCTGAGCGATAACAAGCTTATAATGACAATCTAACATACGTCTGTATTGTGTACATTATTCTACATACAAACATACTTGTCCAGCTTAAGACTACGTTTATTAGTATTATATGTACGTAAACTTGGAGCTATAGGTCTATTGATATTGTGAGTGATAGTAATATAGAGTTATGCAGCTTAAGTGAAGGGACGCAGAGCTAGAATTCCTGCCATTAGTGCAATCGGCACGCTACTCAGCGTTATGTTAGGTTTACGAAATTTTGGTTGGCTTTTTCAGCTTCGCTTTCGCCTCGGAAATTCAATTGGAAAATTGTACTAAATATATATATAGTTTAGTGATCGCGCTTCATGCTGGCGGCCGCACTTCGGACTGTGTTGTTGTGCTGTGCGATGTTGGTGGCCGCGAGAATTTCTCCAATATGGTGTACAATGAGATCAATGGCAACTGCAAGAAATACATTGTAACAACAAAAAACAATAACGAGAACAAGAACGATAACGAAGGGGAAAACGGGACGAAAAGTGGGAAGGGCAAAACATGAAGTAGACTTTTTGTAAGTTTTGTTTAAGTTTGGTTAATCAATAACGGAATTTGGGAACGGAAACATATATACAAATATATATTTAAAATATAACAAACACTACGAACGCTGGACGAGTATACGAGTGTGAGCGTGTGTATGTGTGTGTGTCTGTGTTTGTAGAAAGTAAGTAAAATTGGCAACTAAAGCAAAGCGCGCCTACATCATGTCTTCACTCACCTGTGTTATCCGCACCACGTGGTATGATAACGTCGGCAAATTTCTTTGTCTGAAATTATAATATGAGAATTGGCTGGAGAGTTTAATTGAGTAATCTTTATTTACCGGCGAACAGAATTCCTCAAACGCGGGCTTGACGAACGTCATGTATTGGGTGAGTACTGCATCAAGATCTCTGCCCCGCTCATTAATGTCACGTGGAACTTAAGAATGTAATGTATATAATAAAAGCCTCGGAGCATGGGTGATCAGTAGAAATATTTACCACGACGTGCCAGGCGTGTGTCCGAATCAGTGTCCACGAAGAGTTTCATGTGAAAGAGATCCCGTATTTTTGGAAAATAGAAAACTAATATGCCCTCGAAGAGTACCACGTCTGCGGGATAGATGACCAGCATGTTCTCAAAGTCACTGTAAAAATCGATGGCGTCGTATGTTATGATATTTGGCGTCTCCAATAAGTAATCTTAGCCAGTTTAGATTCGGTAACATTAGATATAATTGCAGATTGTTTACTTACAGAGAATTTGTGCGATAATCATAGCTAGGAATCTCCACTTTGTTGCCCTTGAGAATCAACTGCAGTGTTTTGTAGAGGAGTTCCTCGTTAAAAGCGTCCGGATGGTCGAAATTGAAGAGACCCTTTTGTGCCTTCAGCTTTTCGGCAGGTGTTAACTCGCGATAAAAACTGTCCTGACTAATGGACACAACTTGGCGTTGCGTATGATCCATTTCGGCCTGTCCGAGTTGCTCCATGATTTTCTTACAGACTGTCGATTTACCGCTAGCTGTGCCACCGGCAACGCCAATTAGGAATGGAGATTTGACTTCATCGTTGGTCGTCTTAGCATCTCCGTTGAATAAGTGTTTGTTCTTTTCTTCCATATTGCAGAAAGAATGCAGATACCGCGAAATGCGCACTTGGTTTCAGTAAAGTATTTCGGAAGCTGTTTCAACAGCGCCGTTTACATTACCATTTGAGGCAATGTTCATTAACAGCGAACATGAATTTTAAGAAGAATTCAAAGAAAATAATCGATAATAAAAATATATTAATTTCAATATTAATAATAAAAGCTTTTTTAGGAAAAATAAATAATTCTTTGTAGAAACATCAAATAGCATTTACAGATTTTACTTTACCTTATTCCTAACAATCTAAAAATATTCGGCGCTTAATTTCTTCAAGAGCGGTATTCCTCAAATTATCGATTACCGTTAACATGTTTAAAATTATCTTTTGCTAAAATAATAAAATACCACTTGTTCAAATCAAATACATGATTAGCTGAAAAAATTTAAAAATTCTATTTGTTTCACTGATGGGCTTTCAGATTGATTCCTTTTTATCCGTCGTTTAAGCCGTAGCTGCAGTCACCAGATTTTTTCGTAGAATTCAGCTGTGATAACTTTAAAATTCCTATTGGAACACATTCCTCAGATTCTAATGCAATTGCATATAAATAGTCGAAGCCTTACCAATGGATTTCAATGCGAAAAATGCTAGCTGCAATTACCATGGGAAGCTTGTACCTTTTGGCATTGGGTATATTGGTAAGAAGTGTAGCTGCTGTGGATTACTGTAACCTGCCCACCTGTAAGGACAAGCACATCGCATGCAACAATAATGGAGTGAGTATAAGACAGGCAATGGGAAGGAAACACGATAACACGGGAAATCATTGTAGAATTTCAGTGAAAATTGCCCCAATGATGCGAGTTTGGTCAATATTGATGAACATCAAAAGTTAATCCTTTCGTTGTTCAACGATTTCCGTAACAACGTCGCTGGTGGCGAAATCAAGGGCTTTCCTAAGGCTATACGCATGGTCAAGATGTCGTGGTGTGAGGATCTTGCTTATTTGGCGCAACTTAACGTGATTACATGCCAGTCGAGGCCTGACAGGTGCCACAGCACCAATCGCTTCGAATTTCCCGGCCAGAATCGTGCCTTATTCATCTACGATAGTGGCAAAGCTGATTATAAAGATGAATATATTATTATGGAGGAAATTGAAAATTGGTTCTCCTATCGTAAATTTGCTACAGCCAAAACGTTGGTCAGTTTCGTTGATGAGTCGCCCAACAAAAAGGTAGGCCAATTCACCATTGTCGTCAATGAAAAGAACTCCCACGTGGGCTGCGCTGCTGTGCGCTTCTCCCTCGAATTCTACAACCATTTCATCTTCACTTGTAACTTTGCAAGAAGGAACGTGGTTGATCAACCAGTATATATTTCCGGACCGGAAGCTGCGTCTGGCTGCAGAAATCGACGAGCCTTCGACTATCCAAATCTCTGCTCTGATAATGACATAGAGAAAGATAACATAGATTATTATTATTAAATGCACCGATCGTGTCAATATTGTATATGTTGACGGACGCCCAAAGACAAACGAGCTTGTTCTACTGTTTTCCAAATAAATTTTAGCAAGGTGTGAGAATATTGCATCATATAACACCTCTCACGTGACACCTATAGGAATGCTCGGCAAACCGCAGATGCCTTTCCTTGGCGGCTGATGAAAATATATTATATAATTTAGCTTAAATATATGTTTGTTTTTAATCATATATAATTTACATAGGAGGTATTAATTTTTCACAATGTTCCGACAATTCTATAGTTTTCATTAACTATATTCACCAAACTCATCAAGTACTTTATAAGTATCACAATCGTACAAAATTATACAAACATTAGTTAAAGTAGCTTATGATTTGGTCTATTTGGGAGTTTCTTTGTGACTTATGATATGATTGCAACAAAAATAAATTTTTTATTTTGAATCTGTTGCAAAGCCTCTCGCAAAGGGGATGTTGGAGGGGATTATTGCGGGGGTGGAAGTGCATGCAGGCCGAATCATAGGGTACTTTCTAATTAGACACCGACTTCAAACTAAAAAGTGAAAGAAAAAATAAATCGATAAAACTTATTTGAATCAACTGATCGTGCGTAAGCGACATCTGTTGTCAGTTTTTTGTACATTTAACTCGGCATATTTACTACTAATCTGAACTATTTAATATTTAAGAACGGAACTGAATGAGCATTACTTTTCCTTTGGCTCCTTTTTAAAGAGGTACTCCATGGCCATTTGGTAGCCGAGTCCAACCGTCAGACAGCCGACCACAGTGCCCTGGGCGGCCACGCGAAGTTGCATCAGAAAGACGCTGGTGCTCATTGTGCCGCGGTGCTTGTATTTATAGGCTCCAATCAGACCGGCAGCCACAAAGCCAGCAATACCTGAGAATGAAGTGAATAAAAATATGAATGAAAAATCATATTGTTGCTGTTGTTAGCCACCCTTTAGTCTGTCTTTTGATAATAAGCAGACTTCGCGTCGGCAGCAACAGCTGACGCACTAACACTAACGCACGCCACGCGTTAATCAGCGGTCGATTTCACTCATATATGTATATATACACATACACGCATGCACGTATGCAATGATGCACCAATGCAAATCTATGTCAATCATTAACGTTTAACGACCATCACGGTGAGTTATGCCGTTACATCACAGGCTTCATGAACGCAAGACGTTATGATGAAATTTCTTTGTCATTATCTGTTATGTCATTTAATCATTAGACAAGTATACAGATCTACATGAATACATACACAAATTTGTATGTATTTCACGGTGAAGGTCGAGCGATTGGCACAAAAATTGTAATACGGAAAATTCCTTTACGAGCACACGCACTTTTGTTTGTGTGCGTATGCTCGAATTCGCCAATGCTATGTTGTTGGCCTTGAACACTTGTGTGACTTACCAATCAACATGAACGGCGACTCTTTAGCTTTTGTGGCAAACTTGTTGGCATGCGCCGCGTCATCTTCTTCAAAAAAGGATTTTGAACTCATTTTAATTATGTTACTTTCGTTTCCGTCGCAGATTAACTTTTTAGCTCCACTCAGCGCGCGACGGTGCAAGCAAGTGAACAATTGCGGGGTTGGCGCTTTGTTCCAAAGAATTAGTTCAATTTTGTGGTAAACTCGGAACTAGACGGAACGAGTTCGTTATTTAATATTTAATAATATTTTTATTACTAGTTGACTATGCAAATGCCGTTTGGTTTAATATTAATTTTCTAATTATTCAAATATTTTTTAACACTACAATAATTAAATATATTTATTTTTTTATTATCAAATTAAAAGTACAAGAAACAGTGTGGCCAGAGTACGAATAGCAAATTACGCGCACAGCTGGATTTTATGTCATGACATAAGAGGCGAACATTCGTCAAGAGGGGAGGTACGACGTTGGATTGCCGTGGCCCCAACCAATTCTAGATTAGTTTTAATATTCCTTACACAAAGTGCTCACACACAACAAACGCAGCCGCAAATCCGGACATCACAGCAATGACGGGGATCATTTCGATATTATCAAGACATTTGCCACGAAGCGTGCAAAATGCTGGTCTTAAAGCCGTGCGCAATCATGAAGTAAGTCCCTCCCACGCAGGAGAAATCATAGATATAGATGTGGCTGCATCCACATGCATATATTGGTCGATAAAAGGGACTCGCTAATATATGACTTAAACGCTCGCCAACGTGTACAACACTGCAGCAGATATTAATATGTATTTAGAGCAATTATTAGCCGCTGCTCAAGTAGTTCCCACTGCGATTATGTAATTGAAAATTGTTTGCTTTGCAACACATCGCAAACATGAGTGGCCGTGACATGCCCACTTTTACTGCCCACTCCTCCCCCCCTTCACGTGACGATCGCGCAATTACAACCGTTATTGTGCAATCATTAAACTAACTATTTTCTTTACATTTTCCACAGATACAACTCAACTCCCGGCAGTACTCCCAGCTGGCGATTGTTGCCGCGGCGCAGCAGCAGCAGCAACTGTTCCATCGTGATGCGAAATCGACTCTGCGGAGTCAAGAAACACTGCGGTGAGTCTTGTTTTTTGTGAAATTCTGTTCAACATTGCTCTAATAACTTTTCGTTTGCTCCATTCTAACAGGGCCTTGGGCTGGCAGAGCTTTCATACCACGAGCAGCATGTGGTCAGAGCAGGTTGTAAAGGTGCCGCCGTTTGCAGATTCCATCACGGAGGGTGATATCAAGTAATTGTCCAATGAACTACAAATGGCTGAGTTGAACTTATATGGGATTTTTAACGTTCTTTGTCATCAGATTCACCTGTAAAGTGGGCGACTCGTTTGGAGCCGACGAGGCTGTAATGGAAATTGAAACTGATAAAACCACAATGCCGGTGCCAGCGCCTTTTTCGGGCTCTGTGACTGAAATTCTTGTCAAGGATGGTGATACGGTTAAGCCTGGCCAGGAGCTGTTTAAATTGAAGCCGGGTGCTGCCCCTGCTAAGGCTGCGGGTGCTCCAGCGCCACCTCCAAAGCCAGCAGCACCAGCTGCACCAAAGCCAGCAGCAGGACCTGGTGCTGGCAAAGCTCCTCCACCACCGCCACCAGCAGCACGCCCGCCACCGCCACCACCACCACCAGGAGCACGCCCGCCACCACCACCACCTCGTGCTGCTGCGCCGCCGCCGGCTGCTGTCAGGCCTGCAGTGGCTCAGGTGAAAGTACCTCCCGTCGATGGTTCGCGTCAAATCTTAGGAACACGTTCCGAGCAGCGTGTCAAGATGAATCGCATGCGCCAAAAGATTGCTGCCCGCTTGAAGGATGCTCAGAACACCTGTGCTATGCTGACCACCTTCAACGAAATAGACATGAGGTAAATGGGAATGTTTCTGTTCTTATATCCATCCATTTTCTAATGATAAAATGATAATCTGCTTTGTTAGCTACGCGATGAACTTCCGCAAGGAGAACCTCGACGCCTTTGTCAAGAAGTATGGCATTAAACTGGGTTTCATGTCCATTTTCTCGAAGGCCAGTGCCTATGCGCTGCAGGATCAGCCCGTGGTCAACGCTGTCATCGATGGACAGGTAAAAAACGCAATCAGTAGAAAGAATCGATAAAGCGGCATTCGGTCGAGTTTTAACCAGTTTAACTGTAATGTACTAAGTATATTTGGTACCGGTTTAAGTCGCTTGTGAAATCAAACATTTAACCAGTTATACTTTCATTCTACTGCAGGTTTAAGTATTTCTTGTCGATTATAATTCAGTAATTTATACATCCATCTTTGATCTCATGCGCAGCATCGTTCGCTTATCAGAAATTATCAATTTATATTGCAGGATATCGTGTACCGTGACTATGTGGACATCTCAGTGGCAGTTGCTACGCCTCGTGGTCTGGTCGTGCCTGTCATTCGCAATGTCGAAAGTATGAACTATGCCGATATTGAGATAGCGCTGGCCGGTTTGGCCGATAAGGCTAAGCGCGATGCCATCACTGTTGAGGATATGGATGGCGGAACCTTTACGATCAGCAACGGCGGTGTCTTTGGATCATTGATGGGTACCCCCATTATTAATCCACCACAGAGTGCTATTCTCGGCATGCACGGTATCTTTGAGCGTCCCATCGCCGTAAAGGGCGAGGTAAGTTATCTGCATAAGAGCATTAAATCACAACAGTCTAACTTGAAATTTGAATTTCAGGTCAAGATACGCCCCATGATGTACATCGCTCTGACTTACGATCATCGAATCATCGATGGACGTGAGGCCGTACTCTTCCTGAGGAAAGTCAAGGCTGCTGTCGAGAATCCCAGTATCATTGTTGCCGGTCTGTAAGGATAGTCAAAGCATGTACTGCAATGCAACCACGTCGTGCAGTTGATATTAATTCTCATCCGAGATGCAGAAAAGTTCTGTCGAAATTCAATGTATTATCTGGAATCAAGTTATATTTTATGTAATTATCTTTAGTTTTTTTTTCGAACGTGTGACGAATCGATCTAAATTTTTGAGTTTATTTATAATGAATTATGTAGCACACGAAACTTAATAAAATTACTAACGCGACGTGGTATGGTTTTGAGAACGTATCAGCACCTAATCTATTTATTTTGTATACCTAAAATAAATTATGTAATCAGCAACAAGAGAGATATACAATATCGTAAATAAACCGATATCGTTAACGTAAATGTTCCAAATTATTAACTGCGTCAAATGATCTACTAAATGCTGTAGACATATGTATGCCATATGTACATGCACAGCTAAGCCGAAGGTACTGTTATACTGTTATATTGCTGCAATTAGAGTTCTTGTGATCTGGATCATAACTCGGCATGGCGATCGTAAACATTCAGACAACATTCATGGAGTACCGAATCAAGTTTGCTTTGTCTTTCCTTAAGCTCAGAGTTTTAGATATATTTTATTTGAATTTTTAATGCAACAGTCTCATTTAAGAACTGGAATCGAAAAGCATCATGTTGACCTTTTCGAGGCGTCTGCGGCTAAACGTTTCATCTGCTTATCTCGAGGCCATGCGAATGCATAAGGTAAGCACATGGATGCTGCTCTGCCGTTAGTTAAACCATTCAAATCCTAGTTGTATCTACGAGTCTGTCATCACTCAAAACTGCTGGGCATGGAAGGGATCCTTATGCAGCATCATCAACATCCACAGAGACAATTGCAGCGGCAGCCACGCTTGCCAACTGCGGATTTTCAAGGTTGCCAACTGCTTTCACTTTGCCCTTCGGCATGGGAATCGCTTGACCGGCAATACTTTCACATCTCGAGCAGTATGTGGTCCGAGGTGACGGTAAAGGTGCCGGCGTTTGCCGAATCCATTTCGGAGGGCGACATCAAGTAGGTGCAAAACAAATGGAAGCGTATGTGTGGACCAACTGATGCTTCTCTCATTTAGATTTACCTGCAAGGTGGGCGATTCCTTTGGAGCCGACGATGCTGTCATGGAAATTGAAACTGATAAGACGACGGTGCCGGTGCCGGCACCATTTGCGGGCGTTTTGACGGAAATCATGGTGAAGGACGGTGATACGGTTAAGCCTGGACAGGATTTGTTTAAAATTAAGCCGGGCGCAGCGCCAGCCAAAGCAGCAGCACCTGCAGCCGCAGCTCCGGCACCAGCTCCAGCACCTGCACCAAAACCGGCGCCAGCACCGGCACCCGCACCTGCGCCCGCACCAGTAGCAGCCGCTCCACCACCTGCGGCAAAACCGGCAGCGGCACCGTCAGGAGATCCTTCGCGTAAGTTATCGGGAACGCGCTCAGAGCAGCGTGTTAAAATGAATCGCATGCGCCTCAAGATCGCAGCCCGCTTGAAAGAGGCACAGAACACGTGTGCCATGCTGACCACCTTCAACGAGATCGACATGAGGTAATCAGATTGTTCAACTATCCACGGGACTCGCTAACTTGCCTTTCCCCAGCTTCGCGATGGATTTCAGAAAGGCAAATCAGGATGCATTTACCAAAAAGAATGGCGTCAAACTCGGCTTCATGTCCATATTCTCGAAGGCCACTGCCATTGCACTGCAGGATCAGCCCGTGGTGAATGCTGTCATCCAGGGTCCGGTGAGTCTTCATCATCGAGGTTCGGTCAGATAAAGCTAAGCTGTCATTTGCAGGAGATTATCTATAGAGACTACATCGATATATCCATGGCAGTTGCCACGCCTCGTGGGCTTGTCGTGCCTGTCATACGCAGCGTGGAGGGCATGAACTATGTGGACGTTGAGAAGTCTCTGGCCGACTTGGCCAAGCGGGCGAAGGCCGATGCCATTACCGTTAAGGATATGGAGGGCGGCACCTTTACCATCAGCAACGGTGGCGTCTTTGGCTCCCTGCTAGGTACGCCCATAATTAATCCTCCACAAAGTGCGATTCTCGGTATGCACGGCATTGTTGATCGCCCGATTGCGGTAAAGGGGGAGGTAGGAGTATACTATCTAGCTATATCGCTGCACTGGCTAAACTCTTTGTTACTCTTCTAGATCAAGATACGACCCATGATGTATGTGGCCTTGACTTACGATCACCGAATCATTGATGGGCGCGAGGCGGTGCTGTTCTTGAGAAAAATAAAATCTTTCATCGAGTCTCCAAGCGAATTGGCAATGTTTCTCTAAAACTGGAAAGGGGTGATTATCTTCTGTGGATCCGAAGCGACATCAGAGACCCAAATTTAATGTTTAAGCCGAATTTCGATGTAACATATGTCTGCAAATAATATGTAAAGAAGAAAACTCTTCTACGCCCGATCTTAACGATGATTTTTATTGTGTTGACAATAAACCAAAGTCGCAGGCGTAGAATATAAAACATATAAAAGACATATTCATATTTTTTTGTTATTTGAGCAAATTGGCTTGTACAATTTTATTGATTCTTGTTTTTTGTTTTGTTTCGTTTTCGCTTTAGACAGATCTGTGATATTATTTCTAATGGTTACATGGTTGTATGGGTTCAATAGAAGTTAAATATATTCTATGTTTTTCGTTTTGGTCTAACTTAAAGAGAACGAATATGGTTTTTGTATTGTTTTTAGATCCATCAAAGAGATTGATTAACACAGTTATTATTCGTTTTTTTTTTGTTTCTTTTCTCTAGCAATTTTCGCTTATCACATCTGTAGAATATATGCATGTTTAAAGTAAATGCCGAAAGAACTGAACATTTGACCTACATATATCATTTAAAATAAGTGTACATGTTTGGGGGAAGGTCGAAATGATTATTAAATCGTGTATATAAATGATTTTGTTTGTTTTTTTGTTTGTTTCTTTTAAATCTAGTTTGTGTATAAAAAATGCGACAATCCTTTCGTCTAAAATACTTCGCACAGTATTGCGCAAAATTAGAAGAATTGTCATTTTAGACAAAAGGATTGGCATTATCTACATTTTTGGACCATCATTGTGGAGTTCCTTTTTATGTTGGCATTTTAGTTGTTCCTTATTTGTTTTTTTTTTTTTTTTTTGAATGTTTTCAACTTATCTAAGGGGATACAGAGTGTAGTTACATAATGTAATTCAAGGATAATCGTAGAACAGTTTTTATGTTAATTCATTTCTTTTCTAACTAGGAAAATTGACTATAAATCGGGTTCGCGCGCTCTCTTGGTATAGTATAAGTATTTTTTTTGTCTTTTTGGTTTTTGTACTTTTTCGTTCGTATTTTGTGGATCTGATTCTTGAGTTTTGCACTTGTCTTCCTGCAAGTGCAACACTCCCAAGTCGAAGCAATTACACTAGGTATCCCCAACCTTGTGTTCGAAATAGATATATGTTAAAGGTTTTCTCTTCTTTTGTTTTTGGTTTTGTTTTTCATTTTTGCGATACGTTACTTGAATTCTATTGTAGTTTCTGCAGTTCGTTACTCTCTACATAGATCCTAGGCTATAATAATTAAATAGCTTTTTTGAATACAATTTTTTGCTATTTCTTTGTTTGTTTGTTTTTCTTTTTTGTTTGTTTTCCAATCATTTTCAATAGAGCTATTGTACAAGATTCCATTTGCTACGTTTGCGTGTTGGCGCTTTTCCTTTTCTGAATGAGATTTGCAGATTTCCAAAATGCATCGAAAAACATTTAACATAGTTGTGCGTGTGGGCCAAAAATAGCTTAAGAATTTTCAAGTTTTTCAAGAGTTTCTCATGGCTTTTCGTGTGTGTCATGTGTAACTACATATTCAGTCAGCCCGTGGTGTGTGTGATAGTGTGTGGGTGTGTGGCTTGGTGTGTTTAATGTGGGTGTGAGGAAGGTGGAAAATGAAAAACGGTGCTGCCTGCTTTGGGTGAAATTTTCATAGATGATTTTGTTGATTTTGTTGCTGCTTTTTTGGCTTCGGCTTCAATGTCCTCCGCTGTACAAGTCGGAAATGTGTAATTTCATAAAGAAAGACGATTTTTGCTCGTGTTTTTGTTGTCTGTATGTTGTTGTTGTTGTTGTTGTTGGTGTTGTGCCAAGTCTCTGGTGGTTGGTGTTGTTGGTCTTATGCTGCTGCTGCATAGCCCAGCAATGAATTTATAAATCAAAATTCTGTATCTAGCTTTAGGGTTGGGGCTTGCTTGGCCAAAAGACGACGAAGTGCTGCTGTCCCCATTTTTCCCGCCCCCCGCCCACTGCCTCGCATGTATCTTCTACTGCCAAGCAGCCATATTTTATTTATTGATAGCAATTATGTCTCGACCTCGTCTATTGCCCAAGTAGTTTATATAAATTTTAGTTTTGTTTGATGTGCTTTCATCTCTGCGAACTTTTTGTAAAAGAAACCTAACCACAGTTCGAAGGGGTTCGGCCCGGACAGAAGCAGATGGGCGGATAGGGCGTACGGTTTTGCTTTGGCTTGGTTTGGTCGGTGGAGCGGATGATGGTCTATGAATTGATGTGCCCGACACATGTGTCTCTCTCTCTCTCTCTATAACTCTATCTCTTACTCTGCCTTTAAGTTCTTACTCTGCTGGTTTGTTTTGTTTTCATTTATCGCCTTTGATTGCGGCTCTGATTTTGAATCTGTATCTGAATCTGATTTTGAATTGAGTATCTGAATTGGATTTCGCTTAGCTTGCAGAGTTTTTGTCTTTATACAATTTTGAGCTATCCGAAATCTATACTGGGCTTTTGTGTGTGCGTGTGCGTGTGTGTGTGTGTGCAAGTATGTGTGCCTGTGTGTGTTTTGGTTTTGCGAGTGAGTGTGATTTGGTTTATGAATTTGGCTACTGAACTGCTTTTCAATTTCAACCCCTTCTATGCGAAAGTTTTTACCATAATCGCGTGCCTGCTCTGCTGTAGTTGTTGTAGTTCTTGCTGTTGTTGTTGTTGCTGCGGGAATTGTTTTGTTCGCGTTGATTTATCTCTGACTGTCCCATTTCTCTCGTCCGCCATTTGTAAGATTCTGCCAGAAAGTTGCCTGGAACAATCGCAGTCGCAGTCGCAGTCGTTGTCGTTGTCGTCTTGCCAGCCGTCTGAATTTTGGTGCCCTTGTTTCATTATTATTGTTTCTTTTTTGGTTTTTGTTTTTGTAGTTGTTGGTTCTGCTTGTGGCTCTCTTGTTCTTGTTCCGTTTTTGTTCTTGACTTTTGCCGCATTAAAACTTCCGCTGCTTCTTTGTAATTTATAATGTTGCGTTTTTGGGGAATTTCGTTGCAATTTGTCATCTTAATATGCGATAATTATGCGCCGAGAGGCGAGTTCCGAATGCGAATGCGGCAACTCTTGAGTTTTTTTTTTTTTTTTTTTTTTTCAAAGTTCCAAAATGGAGTTTCTGTACTGTAAGTCGGCGTTTAGAGTTTTTTTTGTATCTTTTTCATGTGGTCCTTAAAAAACATTGAATTTACTTTGGTCTTTTTTCTGGGAATGAATTTGTCTCGCCTCGGTTTGTGTTCTGATTTGGATGTCGAAATCTACTTATGCTGCTGTTCATTAAAATGGTATATTAAATTGTTTGTTAATTTGGTTTTGAATTTTGTCTCCGTTTGGCCAGGAAATATGGATGGATGGTTTGGATTTGAATACATGCCAGAGTAGCCGAAAGATACAAATTTTGATATCGTTTGAATTTTTGAGTTCTAAAATAAAGAATTTTGGTTATTAATTGTTAATAATCTGCGTATGTCTTTTGTAGTATAAATATTTGATAATTTAAAAAGGTTTCGTTGTTTTTTGTTGAACTCAAGTGTAATATTTTAATTGTAATATTTTAACTCGTGAATTACTGATTGAAGTGCATAATTTTTTCTTGATTTTGATTTGTTTTTTTGAATCTTGATTTATAAGTATGAATGACTTTTAGAAAAATTAAGTTTGTTTTTGAATTTTTGATATTTCAGAATATGAAAACCAAAATAGATTTTTGCATTATGTTTTGATCGTTGGTTTTAATTTGGAGAATATTTTTAGGTTCTTTTTTTGAAACGTTAAAATCTATAATTTCTATATTTTGTAACTTTTGAGACTTTTGTTTACTAGAATTGGATTTTTGTATGAGAATTGGAATTTGAACTGAAGAACAATTTAATTTGAAGAGTCTACATATTTTAAACATTGAAAAATATATTGTTTTTGAAACTAAATAGTCTGGAACAATAGTAGTCGGAAAAATTTCATTGAACAAATAAGAACTAAATTTTTCAAAATATTTATAGTTATTTCTTTAAAGGAACTGTTTGGCACTTGATTAAAAATTTTGATAAATTAATTTTCGTTGGAATGTAGTTTTTGTAATTTAGATTATTTTTAAGTCTTTGAGTATGAATTTTGAATTTATCATTTTTTGTTAAACTTGAGTTTTATATGAATCGAATTTTTTTTTATCGATTTGGCAGTGTGGTTAGTCTTATAATTTTATTTCAATTTCTGGTAATGATTTAATTGAATTTATATTTGAAAGTTGCATTGCTTTTTAAGGAGATAATTTTTCATATCCAGTTAAAAATTTAGAATTGGATCTGATATGTGATTTAGTTATACAAGTTTGGGATTCTTTAGATTATAATATATATGAAATTAAATTGAAAATTTGATGATATAATTTGGCTTGAAATATTTCTGAACAGATTTGAGATTTCATTTATTATGTTTAAGTGCGCGAATTAGATTTCAAAATTTCAATTTTAGTATTTATGTTTCGTAGAGAGATAATTTGATTGACCTTAATTTAGTTGCTCTTCAGTTTTAAATCGATTAATAGGGGGAGTTAATTTAGGATTTTGATATACAGTATGTGCAAGTTATTTAAAAGCGATACTTATAAATTGAATTTTTAATTTAAGCTTTATAGATCGGTTAAATTTGCGATTTTGATTTTAATTTATATTTTGAATTAATAAGGGGGAGATAATTTAGGATTTTGACATACAGTATGTACAAGTGGTTTAAAAGCGATAATTATAAATTTAAATTTTAATTTAAGCTTTATGGATCGGTTAAATTTGCGATTTTGATTTTAATTTTAATTTTGAATTAATAAGGGGATATTTTAGGATTTTCATATACAGTATGTACAAGTGGTTTAAAAGCGATAATTATAAATTGAATTTTTAATTTAAATTTTATGGATCAATTAAATTTGCAATTTTGATATTAATTTAAATGTTGAATTTTATGTTATGATGTAAATAATTTCGGTTAAATATTTTCTTTCGTATTGATGAGTTTAGATTCTTCACAATTTTAAATTTATAATCACGTTCACTTCAAGCTTGAAAAATTAATTTAGTTATAGTTTATAAATAAATTTCGATTCAAATTTAAATAAAGTGAAATTGAACTTGAAACCTAAAATTGTATGATTTTTGAATTGAAATTGACTTAAATGAACTCAGTTTGCTTTAAAATAAATAAATGATATAGAGGAATTTATATTCAATTTTCATTTGATTTGGTAAGCAGAATATTTTTTTTGAAATCAATATTTTATGTTTTGTTTTAATTGGTTGATCTCATTTTTTTTTTCAAAAGGAAAAAAGGAATTTTTAATGAACTGAATATTTTTTTTTTGTAATGCTCGGAATGAAATAATTTACTTTCTTATTACAAAATAAATATAATTTTGTTATTGTCTTTGAACTTGTTTTAAAATATTTCAATTTGAAGGTTTATCCATTTTTAATGGGTACTGCGATAGTTATAATAAATGATTTAGAAATTGAATTGAGAATAATACGCGGCTGTACATTTGAATTTTTATGAAATTCTAGTTTTAGTGCAGATTTGATAAAGGTTCTGGGTTTTTTTTGTTTGTTAAATTTGTTAAGCAATTTGTTTCTTCACTTCACAAGCGACCTGTAGAAGCCCCTCCTATTGCTAGACTATTATAAAACCTGGGCAACGATTTTCTGCTTCTAACGAGTACGTAGTGCGTATAAATTTAAGCATTTTTGGGCCTAAAATATTTTTTATAATTTCCAGCAATTTCGATTTACTCTATAATGCGGCAACGCCTTGCCCAATCGAATTAATGAAAACGAGAAAAAATATTAAAGGCGCCAAAAAAATGCAAAAAATTAATAAAGTTGATATCGGGTTAATTGTCAAAACGAAAATTTGATTTGTTTTTGGGCCCGGGGTTTGGCTATTTCTTTTCTTCTTGGGTATCGTAGAAGCAGCTTCCTTTGCAGCCATTTTATTACCAAAGTAGTGTGGGTTTGTGTGTGTGTGTGCTTGTTTGTTTGTGTGTGTATCGATGAGTGTGTGTGTGCGTGTGTCGTATGCCCCTGTACGCGAGTCCTAAAGGGTGTGAGTGTGTTGTGTATGTATGTATGTGTGTGTACATGAGTTGCGTACCAAAAGGGGTGGTTGCCCTTATGCCCAAATCTCTCAATTGCGAAACTAATATTTTCTTGGATTTTTCTTTTAAAAATTACTGGTTGTGGTGGAACTAAAAATGTATAAGAACGAAACGCGAATTTGAAATTTCAATCATTATTCGATTTTCGTGTTAATTTACACAAAATGAAAAACTATTGCATTGTGTGTGTGAATTTAAGATGGTTACAGGGGCGCGCGATACGTGTGGGAAATGAAGGCTTCTGCGATGCCGTAGAAGAATAGTTATCGATATTATTTTTCTTTTTTTCAGATACGATACGATATTATATTTTAGTGTATGATTTGGTTTGGGAATTTGTAGCTTTTGCTTACTATTTTTTTTTAAGTTTCTATTGAAAATTCGCTGCCTTAATATATGGATGTTGTTTTTTTTTGTATTTGTTGTATGTTTTAGAGAGCTTTGGTGCTCTCAACACAAGCACACCTTTCGCTGGCTTCGTTTTTGTGTTCAGAATTCTTCAATTTTAATTTACCTTTTGATTTGTTTTTTCTAGGTTTTTTGAGTTTTTCTTTTGCGCGTTTTCGAATAGTGTGACTGAAAAACGTTTAGCTAAATTAAATGTGAACATACTTGCGAAACATGTTTTTGCGTGCAGAAGCTGAAGGTGCACTCGTGTTGCGCTCGCTCTCTCGCTCTCGTTCGCTCGCTCGCTTGTCCTCTCTGACATGCTCTCTGCTGTTCGATGTGTGTGTGTGTGTGCGTGTGCGTGTGCTGTGCTTATGCCGGTTTGAATTCGCCGCAATAGCTAAGCTTGGGTGGTGGCCTGGGGAGGAGTGTGAGTGTATGTGTGTGTGTGTGTGAATCTAAGTGCTTCCTGTCGAGGGGTTGCTGCTGCTGCTGCTGCTGCCTTGATTTCGCTGTAGTTGTTGTTGTTGCTGTGTGGGGCTGCCGCCCCTGCTTAGATATTCAGCCGAGTATCTACGGCGGGGCGGTTATCTCACTGTTTAGCTGCTGTCTTAGATAAATGCCGACGTCGCTGCCGATGCTGCTGCCGCTGCTGCTGCCACTGTCGCTGTCGCCGTCGCCGTCGCTGCCGCTGCGCTACTTTCGCCGTCAAATGCTCGATCTACGCAGCGTCGTTGTCGTCGTCCTCTTCGTCGTCGTTATCAATTTCATTATCATTGGCATGCTGCATTTGTGCTTGATTTTTGCTTGTTGCTAACTTGAATTTGGGTTTCCTTCCTTGTAGTTTCAGCCGGGATTTGATTGGTTTTGCTGGCCTGGTCTTTGCTTGTTTGTGGCACAATGTCGCTGTAACTGTAGCTATAGTCTTGGGCGGGGCGTGGCGGGCGTGTGGGCAGTTGCATGGCAGTTTCTTGTACTGATTTTGATTTAAATTTTGGATTTCTCTTCGCTTTTCGCTTGTGTTGCAATTTCGATTGTCATGACAGTTGAGGAATATGAGCAATAAATAGTATTTATAAATATTTTTGAGTTTCATAACAATTTCCTGCGAACCGAGTGGAATTTTGCGGTAGTTGCTGTAGTCCTGGTTCTCCTGTTTGTTCCATGCTAGAAGTCGGCTCGACTCTTGGGGTCCTATAAAAATACACATGGTTATGCATTAAATTGGAATATTTATATATATAAAAAATATATAATATTTAGAATAAATCATGGTGGAATTCAATTAAACTGTTCTTACCTGTAAAATAAGTATTGAAAACAATATTAATATCTCGGCTACAATTCCATTTGCGTCTTTAATCTTGCTTTTTGAAACTTTCCAATTATGGATCTTATTGTGTGCACTTTTAAAATATATTTTTTTTTTTATAGATTTTGCTTTAATTTGGTTGAATATCGTTGATATTATTGAATTTCGTGTATGATTTGTTTGAAAATTAAAAAGATGCTTCTTTATTTTTTGGAACTGTTTGTTTCTTTTTTTGTTTTCTTTTTTTTTATGCAAGTGTGTGTGTGCTTCGGTATTTTTATTTTTTATTTTTTTTTTAACTGAGTAAAGAAATTAATCTGACTTTCGGTGTTGGGGCTTAGTTTTTCGTATTTTTTGGTTGGATAACTTGGGTTAATTTGGGTTTTGAGTTTGGTATTTTTTTTCTTTGGGTTTTTCGTATTATTTTGTTGCGGTTTGTTATCGGAAAACGGTTGAAAGTAAACTTGAAATCGAGTTTGTTTATCGAATGCCGCGTGCAACAGCCTGCCTAGCGCTGCCTGGGCATGGCTCTGCAGGATGGAGGATCTGTTGCCGATCCACACAAAGTCCTTGGCTGATCCTTGTGCCGTTGGTGCTGCTGCTGCTCCTGCTGCTGTTGTAGATCCTCAGCGAATGAAGATTGAAATGAAACTGATTGATTCTGCGCAGCAGCCGTGGTTTATATACGATCTCTCAATCTGTAGAATCTCTCGGCGACAGATCCACCCTGTCGCTCAGCATCCGCATCTGCAACAAGCGAAGGATCAGGATCGGGCGGCTGCAAAGCTTTGTGCATTGTCTGGCCGGATATGGACAATGGGTCTGGACAACAAAGCGTCGGAAAACCCGTTAGGTGAGTTTATTATAGAAAAACCGTTGCTTGTGTTATTGGTAAAAAATATTCCCATTATATTCAGGGTGGTGGGTCTGCATGCAGCATCATTTCTACCTATACGCATAGCATCCATGCCAGAGCACACCTGGCGACAACGAAAGCTGCTACAACGGCTGCTGGACCGAACCAAAAAAAAAACCAGTTAGTCGACCGTCGATCTCTCAACTCGAGTATCCTTGACCATTTGAACTTCAATTGCCCGGATGTTCTGATGGGAAAAATCTCGGATTTTTCATACATTTCGATTCTCTCAAGCAAAGCATAATCGCAATCTTGTCGAGCATCAGCGAAACGGGTTTTTTCTCATTTCTTTTCTTTTCCAACTATGGAAAGTAATTTGTCGCTGCAGCAGGATTTATGGCTCCAGCATACAGGTCCAAGGCGAATTCAGTATGTGAAATTATCAAGTATAATAGTTTATAATATTCTCTGGCGGTCGGTGACTTCCGCGTCTTCTTCTTCTTTTGCTCCTCTTCTCCGTTTTTTTTTTTCGTTTTCACTAGTTGCTTTTGGAGAGTTCATTTTGCATTTTGCAGTTGTACGCGGGCAAATCAACAAGTAAGGGGTTGCCTCTATCGTTTTTCTATTGCCGTGCAGTTTTATTATTTAACCCTTGTTTGGCCTAGCTTAGGGCTAAGGGTTAGAGGTGGGGTCACGACATTTGCATTTGCATTTGTGTTTGTCTATTTGTGTGTGTGTGGCCTATTCCCAAATTGGACACTTGGTGAGCGAGTTAGAGAGAGAGAGAGAGGGAGAGAGCGCGCGGCAGCTTGTCTATTGTGAATGAGTCGCGCACAAGCCGAGTGTGGCCAAAGCTTGGCAAATCGCAATAGGCATTTTATGATCTACTAATTCAAATGAGCTTTGACATCGAAAGTTATCGATAACTGAGAAATATACTTTAATAAAATATATATATTTTGGCGCTGCAAGACGCACGCATAACTTTATTGAAAATTAACGTTAACTTTTAGAATAAAAATAAATGTAGCAGCTGAAAAATGAATGTCTTAACAAATAATATAATAATAATGGGTTGCTATTGTTAGCTAGCATGCTCTGTGTCTTTTCTTTTTGCCTTCTAGGCGTCCCTAGCAATTTTCCTAAATTGCAAATGGCAGCAAACTTCCGCCAGGGTGCCCAGTTGATTGTCCTGGCCATTTATGTGTTGTGTGGAGCGGAGCCTACGTGCTGCATAGGATGGATAGGCTGGCATTGTGGCTAGCCGGGGTAGGAAAAGATGCGCAGCAGAAGTTGCCGTTCAAGTCATTTGTGGTCTAAACATTTTTGGATTGCGAAAATTCATTCGGAGTACAGTTGTGTACAAAATGCGAGCACCCGACATGCAGCTAGGCTCTTTGGCAGCCTTGTCATAATTTCAGACTCGACTCAACGTCGCCGTCGACGTCGACGTTGGCCTTAACGAAAAGAAAATTTACATATTTCTGTTAATTTTACATTGAAGTTAGGTTCATAACGAAGAGGAAACACTTGAAATTTGCATATATTTGCCGCTCACACACAGACACTAGCACACATACATATGTAAATACGTATGTGTATGTGTATATGCAAATTTGTTGTAAAGTTTTCATATAAAATACAAGTGAAAACAGACAGAGAAAATGGCTTAGTGCTTGGGGGAGCCGAACGAGAGTACGACGAGCACAACAAGGACAAGGAGGACAACAGGCTGTGCCACCCCAAGCACCCGGTCTGCTTCCACCCACACACACACAGACGCACACGCTCTCACAGATAAGGAGGCACACAGAAAGTGCCTACACAGAAGAGAGAATCGTTTCAAGGAAATGGATTGTGCGTGTGTGTGGGGCTGAGCTGGGCGTATGTGTGTGTGTGTGTGTGTGTGCTTTGTGTACAAGTCCGTAAAAGACACACACTAAATAAAATTTTAACAAAAGGCTTTTTCGAGCTGCTACACATGGCGCGCACACACACACCCATACATGTATTTACAATGCGTTTATGTATGCATAAGTATGTGCTGTATGTGCGGGGAGTCCAACAAAAAGCGCCTAAAAATACTCAAAAAACAAGTTCCTATCTTCTCTATCTCTCGGCGAAAAGCCCTGGCGACCCTCATTTTTGGTTGGCCCAACAATTTTTGCTGCCCATTTGTTCGATGTGATTGTCGTGCTTGTTGTTGTTGCTGCTGCTGCTGCGTCTCCCATTGTGGCGCCTGCTAATGTTGCCCACATTTATGTTGCCATACTTAAGAGCAAAAAAAAACCAGAAAGAAAAAAAAAGCAAAAACAAAAGAAAACGAAGCTGGAATACGCTTGAACGTATTCGTATTTAACATTCTTTAAGAAAATACCACAAAAATACTATGACAGTCACATTGAACGCGCACACCGATGTATTTCGAAGCTAATCGATAACAGCAAAAGCTGTGCGATCGCGTATTATTTTGGTATTTTATGTAATTAACAGTGATTCATTTGCTGACTTTACAGCACTATCGATAGATCTGCAACAATTAATTGCTAAACAAAGCTGAACTATGCATGTATGCATGTGTGTGGTATCCAGCGTGCCAGCAAGGACACCAATTACATTCACTTAGACACACTCGCACAAGCGGCCACTCCCACACGTGCCCGCCCACTCGCATAGGGACGGAGAATTGGTAGCCAACACTTGCTAACCGAATTTCCTGCTGTAGTTTTTCGGCTATGATGGGTTCATTTTTCAGTGAACCAGCTCAGAGACACACACACGCACACACACACACATATGTAGTAACCAGAGGCGACCACTTATGAAGCGTTGGCTGGCGATGGGACCGTGCGCGCGCACACACACAAACGCAGCTGTAACGTTCTTTTGTGGATTTTGCAGTCAACTTGGAAGCCAACTGCCAAAAATATATGGCTAATGTGTATGACCAAGTGGGCGTGTGTAAGTGTAAGCATATGCATGTGTGAGAATGTGGCAATCTCTCCCACTCTATGTGTGTGTATGTGCTTGTGTGTGATTCTTTGGGTGTGCATAATGTGTGATTGTGTGGAAATTTTTGGGCAGTTTCATTTCGGTCATATTTATTAGTTGGCCCAGACACGGGCACAGATCAAATAATATTTTTTTTTTTTTTTTTTTTTTTTTTTTTTTTTTTTTTTTTTTTTTTTTTTTTTTTTTTTTTTTTTTTTTTTTTTTTTTTTTTTTTTTTTTTTTTTTTTTTTTTTTTTTTTTTTTTTTTTTTTTTTTTTTTTTTTTTTTTTTTTTTTTTTTTTTTTTTTTTTTTTTTTTTTTTTTTTTTTTTTTTTTTTTTTTTTTTTTTTTTTTTTTTTTTTTTTTTTTTTTATTTTTTTTTATATTTTTTATATAATAAAAATAAATTTAATAAAAATAATAAAAAAAAAAAAAGGGGGGGGGTTTTTTTTTTTTTTTTTGAAAAAAATTTTTTTTTTTTGGGGGGGGGGGGGGGGGGGGGGGGAAAAATTAATAGGGGGGGGGGGGGGGGGGGGGGGGGGGGGGGGGTGAAAGCCCTAAAACCCTTTTACCCAAAAACAGGACAACAAGATGTCCGAGCAGTAGCAACAACAACAACAACAACAACAACAATGGCAACCAGCTACAGCAACTAAAGGAAGCATCCTTTTTCACCCTCATCACGAGCAGTTTTCCAAAAAGCTTTGCTCGTGTTGGGGTGCGGGCAGAAACTACTCGGAGCAGGCACATCCTGCAACATTTGTAGTTTAAGTCAACACACACACACACGTACATACAGCATGCCCGCTGGCGCACATATTTACTTGCATGCATGTGTATGTATGTGTTAACTTTATTTTCGGTCACATTTGCAACAGCTTCAAGGATATTCAAACGTTTCGTTGATGCGATGCCAAGAAATTGTGCCAGTACAATGTGTGCCTGGTTGCGACATGACGCTAGGGTTACCAGACTGCCCAAATCAAATATCAAGCTGCCCCCCCCCTCCCCTTCACCGCCTTTGCTTTCCACACCTGCAACTAATGGGAAACCCCGCTCCATGATTGCCATATACCAAAAAACCCGGCACAGAGAGTGAAGGCGTCAACTATTTACAACTACACAGGAGACGACGCTGTGTTTCCAAGCACAAATGCAATCAATTTTTATGCCATTATTGATGCTTTACTTGGCCAGTTGGAGGGGGGGTGGGGAGGGGGGAAAGGCTCGGCAGGCAGCGGCTTGGGCTGAGCCAGAAGCATGGCAAGCAGGCAAGGCTGAAGCTTGGGCCGTATCCGAACTTATTTGCCAAAGCAAAGTTATTTGATGTGAAAATTAATTGGAAATTTTTGCATTCTGCCTGCCGAGAAGCTGACAACATTTGCGAATTAATTTGGTTCCGCTTGGAATCCAACGGCCGAGCAGTTGAGATGATATACAGACAGACTAGGGTCTGCCTTTAACTGGGGGCGTTTCTGAGTTGAGGTCCAGGCGCGTCCTGCGCCGAGTTGCCTAAAACGCAGACCTGCTACTTGAAGTTGGAGCGCGTATGTATGCAAATTTTAAATATCATATACTCTCTGAGCCTTATATTATTTATTTTATTTATTTCATGCTTTCGAGAAAGCATAAAAGATGTTTATAATAGTGTGTTCTTGGTATATTCTCTCCAATTATTGATCCTTCTAGCTGCGCATCTATTGAATTCTATGGAAACGCTCAAGCTGCAGTATAACTTTAAGAAACTTGCAACGTTTCAAGTATGTTGGAACAATACAGTTCAGGCCTACATATCACAATATGTCGTTATAAGAATATTGTTGCAGTTTAAGCAGAATTAGGCCATGTCATGAAAGACTTTTACTAAAAAAACGTATGTATATAAATGTATTTATTTAATTTCTGTTTTTAAATTCATTGCAGGGTATTCCGCTGTCGAGCTGACTCTACGGCAAACTTCTACGTTTGTTTATTTTGTTAACATTAGCAAAGAAAAGTCCTTTTGTGTCAAGCTGTGCGCGTGGGCCATGAAAGAGTGCTCCAGTGTGTCGCTCGCATTTGTTTCCCTTCATAATTGTGTCAAAGCCAAAGATTCATTTGTGTTTCACGGGCTTTGGGCTGCTCTTCAGCGGGTATTCGTATGTATTTATAAGCATGTATATGACATAAACATAAAGGCTGAGCAGGCTGAAGGTACTCGGCATTATGTGCAAGCTACTATAAAAAAATAATACTAATATTATGATTTAGCTATGAATATATTAATCAACTTTCAAGCGTATATTTACAAATAAAATACAGTATATATAGAACGGAACTATCAACTATTAAATAAATGCTTCTATACTGCACTATTCAATAAATAATATGTACACATATATATGCTATTATTATACTATATATTTCTATGTATTTTTTATATTGACAGCCATTAAAACGCGCCCGCCGCCATTACCAACGAATTTATAAAGTTTTCGCTGAAAGGACCCGCAGTATTTCCTTATCAGATTCGTCGTCTTTGTGCCTAAATCCCCTGAGGCACACACACACGCACAGATGTGCCCATAAACACACACGCACACACACATACTCACAGGCAAATGCCATTAGCATAAAAATGTCATAAATAAGAAACATGCCTGGCTTGGCCTGGCCTGTCCTGGCCTGGACTGGGCTGGGCTCGCATGATACTCTTCCGCTGCTGGGCAGGGGTTGCTCTGAAATTCAAAATGGCGCCCCTTTTCTTATTAGAAACAGGCGGGCCGATGGACAGCATCAACAGCAGCAGCATCATCATCGTCTTTTTATAAGTATTTTTAGGGGTGAGTTTTCGCAACCGCACTGAAAACCGGTTCCCCCAACTTGCGTGTATGCGTGTGCGCACACACTTACCTCTCTCTATGTGTGTGTGTGTGTTACTGCGTGTGTGCTTGTGTGGCACTGTACTCTGCCTCCTTTTGTGGGCATTTCGGAGGCGTTCAAGATGATGTGCGCAAAGGATTAGAATATTGATTTTCATGCTTCACGCTTTTCGTGGCCGGGAAATCTCTGATTAATTAAGTTGACTTTGATGAGGGACCGAAAAGTTTAGGCCAAAATCACATTAGAAAATGCGTTTTATAGTTTCTCTCTTCGAAATTGATTTCCCTCTATCAGGCATGTATCTGTTAGGTAGTTGCTTTCAAAGATCACATATTACTCTGACTCATTGCGCCTTCTGCCTTGCTTTTCCACTCGAATGACAACATTGATGCCTGGCTCCACATCCAACCTCAACATAAATCATAAGCAAAAGGCACAAAAACGACACGGACATGAAAAACATTTAGAATCCATGTACATCCATCTATTCAGACGCTCACACACTTATACCCATTTTATATGCGACTACATAAAACTTCTTGGAATCTGCTGGCATTGCGGCAAATATGTATTCCAGCAGCAGCAGCATCTACTCCCTCTGCTCCTGCCTCCGTGCTGCTCCATGCTAGCCTGCTCGTGGCAATGCTGCAAATTTATAAATGAAAATTCCGACAAGAACATTTTCTATTAAATTTTCGAATCCGTTTTCTAACCATCGCCCGTTTGTCCCACAGCACGAGAAAGTTTTCTTGCCAAAGCCTCTGCCTCAGCCCCTCTGCCTACCTGCCTGCCTTGCCCTGCTTTGCCCAGACCCCTCCCCACGCCCCTGCCCTCTGCTGTGCACACTTGATTGTAGGGCCGGCTGCTCAGCTGGGTGGGTGTCAGACCAGCAATTTTGGCATACCCTCACCTTTTATGCTATCCACCGAGTCTAGCGCAATTTACACGCAACTACAAGTATGTACATAATATATATGTTTTTTCCAACTATCTGCAACTGCTTGGAGACTTCCAGCTTGCTTTATGGTACTAAGTGATGAAGTGGATTAGCTGAAATGGAAGAATTATGATTAATTTACTTAGTATACCCAACTCATTATAGTTTGAAGTATATTTGGATACTTCAAATCCATCAGCTTTTTACCTAATAAGTGAACAGAAAGAGTTAACTTATTTCTGAAATTTCTAACAAATTGTAGAGCATTTTCGCTTCGTATTCGAGCGTAGTGCATCCGTCTGCTTTACCCCTGCTCTGCCATGTACTCAGTAAACTTATACATATTTGTGTGTCTACTATATTTCTTTTTGCAAGCTGAACTTTTCGCTTTGCTAAAAGTTTGCTCGGTTGGCATTTTGGAGACTGGGTTCCTGTTACTTTTCAGATGCAAAGTAAAAGTTCTTAGCTTCCCGCCCCTGACTGGCTTCCTGCGCGTCCCCTCCCACTGCCACTGCCCCTCTCCCCCCCCCCCTCATTTCTCACATCCAACTACAAACTACTTTTTCTCAAGTACCACTGTGGGACATTAAATCCTGTACGTGCTGGGTACTTGTCCTTGTCTGGCCATTGGACTGTCCGAGGTATTATGCCATGACCGAAAGTTTGAATAGTTCTTGCGCAATGTCGGGATCCGGCCGCGGGGGAAGAGGGCAGGCCGAGAAGCGGAAATAGTTGCTGACCAGAGTTGCTGGCTCTTTTTGCCAGCAAAGTTTTCGGGTGGGGGACCTGCTTCTTTATGCCACTGCAATATTTTTGCCAATTTATTTTTTAGCTCCCAGCTTCAGCTAAGATAAGGTCTTATCCGTGGCTAGCTTGAATTTATGGCTTGTCTTGGAGCTGAGCTCTATTTTAATTCTAATTCAAATCCAAATCGAGTTGCACCGTGTTCCAACTTCTTGTCTGCCGAAGGTCTTTTCCCACAGCATCCCGAGAACTGTTAATGCCATCGGGTTTCGGGTCCAGCTCGTTTGTCCAGTTGCCCCGAAAAAGAGTTGAAAAACTGCCCAAAATCGGTGAGAAAATCTTCACGAAATTGACCCCTGACCGAAGAGCGCAGCGCACGGAAAGATGCCCGATGCCCAGAAGGGGTTGAAAGCGGTGTAAGATGCAGACGCAGTCAAGCTGATATTCTAAAAGATATGAAATTTTATTTAACTACTTAAAATAGTATTTCACGAGAATATTTGCAGAGTTATAAGGCTAGAACTTTGAACTAAAAACATAACCAGAAAATGCAAAGTTCACATTAAGTATACGTAAAAAGAGAACACTTGTGTAAAAAGATATATAATTAATTGGTATAATACGTCAAAATGTAGAATATATTAAATAATAGTTTAAAGTTTCAAATTTTAATGTAAACGTTGATTTCTGCGCCTCCTGCTTCGCTCCCTCCCCCACAAGGCCACACAATGAGGCATCATTTATATTCATAATATACGACAAACTCGCCGTGATTCATTGCGAATTAGCGGGACAAAAGCTACATTAGCCCGGTGGCGGGGAGGGGCAGCAGTGGATGGGGGGCGAGGCCTTTTTTTGGGGCTTGACTAAACACAGTCGATTCGGTTGATGCATTAATTAGCTGCACATTCATCAATTTTAATAACATTTCAAACGTTCGTATTACACTTTCGTGCTATAGTTATTACGCTTTACACATGACCAGCTCGGGTTGTGGCATTGGTAGTGGGGGGAGGGGCAGGCTTGTCAGCTTTTTGGTTGGCAGAGTGGGGGTTGGGGAGGGGCTGCTCGAGGAGCCTGAGTTGAGTTATGATAACATTCATTTGCCTGTGAATTTCCCAAAAGGCATGTAACAAACTTTGGGCGCTGCTTAAACTATGGTCAAAGGGTCCGCACACACACACACGCACACACACGCACACACACACACACACACACACACACACACACACACACACACACAATAAGGGCTGGGGGTTGGGGGCATGGTTGGCCGGTTGGTATAGCTGGGTGTTATTTCTGTACAAAGGATTATTTCGTCTCGACCAAACATGCAATTAATTATAAGCTTAAGGCCTTGGGTCCCTTTACGGCTCAGCATGCTGCTGTGCCTGGTTGCGTGTAGAAAGCAACATGGCAGAGACAACAACAACAGCAACAACAACAACCAAAAGCGGCCCGGGCCAAACTTGAAAGATAATAACCTTAGCTTAGCTAAAAACGAACAAGAGGCCAGTCGAGGCGCGTGGAAACTGTGAAAATGGCTACGTGGTTGGGCAACAACAGCAAAAAATGTAGCCAAAACTACAACTATTATTTATTCCCAAAAGTTTAAGGCAACATCATTATCTTTTATGCAGCCTCACCCTGGCACCCACCACGCCATGTGTTCACTCTTCGGCTGTGTCTTTTGGGTTGCGCTCCGGCTTGCTTCTTCAAGGCAGCGCCGTGTACGTACGGAAGAGGGAACATGGTGTGCAGTGCAGGCACACGCTTTCTGGCCAACCCACCCTCTCAGCCGCCCGCCCGCATCAAAGTTTTGCGGCCATATTTCCATACACTCGACCAACCCCCGAACGAACTTACCCTGCTACTCGGTGTGTGTAAGTTGGGCGGGTGTGTGCGCGTGTGTGCGTGGGTGGGTTGCAAAACCTATTCTTCTGTATGTCTTCCTGTGTGTGTGTGTGTGTTTAGTTTAACAAAAAGTTTTCTACGCCATCAGCTCAAGACATTAAAACTTATCGACCGTCGAGACTGGCGCAAGCGAAAACCCGTGCGAAACCATCTACTGATTGCCTTGAAACCACCCTCAATCTGCTAGAGATTTGGGCAGGAGTTGGAGCTTTTGTTTAACTTGGGGGTTGGGGGTTCAAGGAAATGTAGTTTTTGCTGCAGGAAACGAAATAAAAACATATATAGAATATGTAGTTTTATTATAATATTAGCAACACACAATATTCTGCTGTGAGGCTTTACAGGAAGGGCAGGGTAGCTCCAGCTTGGATACATCAATCAGTCGCAATTTGCCAGTTTTCTTAGGGGTGACATCTAGTAAAATATCTATATGAAAGCGTGAAAGTGTCAAATTATTAAAAACTTACAAAAACACAAAGAAATTTCCACTGTATTTAAGTTCCTCAAACAATATATAGTCAAAAAAAGAAATGCTACTTCTACGCTTCTTCTACTGTAGATTATAAAATAAAGCATAAGAAAAGAACAAAAAATAAGGTTTTAATTGAAAACTTTAATTTGGCAACACGACGCGTTGTCAGCAGATTCCAGCTACACTCCAGCTTCAGCTAAACCCTTGATCGACCCATACTCCATCTTCTCTTCCTACTCGGTCTTCGTACTGCCTGTCATTGCCCCTGGCAACGCTCACTTAAGTGCATCTTTGGCAGGGAGCTGGAAAGGGGTTGCAGGCAGGGGAAGGCTTGGCCGGCATTTGCGAAATAAAACAAGAAATTCGCCTATCTAAACATGTGTGTACGAGTCTCTCCCTCTCGCTCTCTCTCCCGCTCTGTCTCTCTCCCGCTCCCTGTATGCTTTTGGCCAGACAGCATCACTCCTTCGAGCAATGTCCTTCGCACGCTTAGTCCTTTGTGCGGTAAGCTGCCAGTTTGCTCAGACATTCGCAGGCATTTCTTGCTCTTAATATCTTGTTGCTTTTTTGTTATCCTTTTTCTGCACATTTTGTTTGTCGAGACATGCACATGTCCTTTGTCCTGGCACATGGATTAAGCCAGGCAGCCGGACTGCCTTGTCCTTTACATTTGTTTTGCAACTGCTTTCATTTATTTATAAGGGGAGTGCTGCTGCTCCCTCGCTCGCTCCTCATTCTCGCCAGGCTTCTCGTCGCGTTGCCATGTTGCTGCCATGTTGATTCCATTCAATTGTTTATTGCCCTCGCCGCATCCTGGTTCTGGTTCTTCTTCTTCACTGGCTTCTTCCATACTGTAGCCTATATGAAAATTGATTTCTGAATTATTCACCGAATCACACTCATAGCACACACCCACGCATTCGCTCTATTCATAACTTGGCGCCCAGCTCCTTTGCGATCTCTCTTCCCGCTCTGAAAGTTCATCAACTCAAATTTTATGCATTTTAGATGAGTTTTTCCTCACATTTTTGTTTTCATCACAATTTTCAATGTTGAGCGAGATAAAAAAATTGTTGTTTTTCACTGTTATTTTTATGCAACTTGATGAACAATTTCAACATCAACATTAAGTTTGGCAAAATGTCAATGGGGTTGCCTGCAAGGCAGCAGGCGGCATTTTGCGGCCGGGCGTAAGTCAGGGCCGCATCGCGGGCAACTGCGAGCTGCGTTGGCGCCTTGGAATTACACAGAACTAGCATTAAAAGTCTATAGGTCTAAAAATTAAATATAAACTCTCAAACTATTTAATAGAATATAATCTATCTATCTAGAATATAATCTGGTATAAAAGTACATTATGAAATTGTTAGCATTTTTATAAAAATTTGTAAAAATTCATTTTAAATTCAGTTTTCTTAATTAATTAATCTTTTCAAGGTCCTTCTATTTACTCATTCCAATCCGTGTATCCTTATCTGAACTATCTTACAGAACTAAGCCTCTCAAACGATTCAATTGAACATATTATAGTATAAAATTCCTTAAAATATTTGGAAATACCTAGCATTTTTTTTAATAAGTGATAATAAATTTGAAATTCAGTTTTCTTCACTATTGAATAATTTGAATACGTCTTTCTATTTACTAATCCCAATCCGATTAATCTTAACTGCCGACCAGCCAGCCTTATCTATGCAGCTAAGTAATAAGTTAACCCAAACTGATGCTCTTCTCTGCCCCCAATAGCGGGCCCAAATGTCACTCTGTCGACCCTGATCCGTCACTGGAGCCTTCGCAATTTCATCAACTTTTCGGCACTTTTACTAATTTCGGCAGTTAACTTCCTTTGGTTTTCATAGTTAACTTTTACCAGCACGGGAAAATGTTGTGCCTTGGCAACATTTGGATGGCCAGGATGCGGGTTCGGGGGGGGAGGGGAGGTGGGCTTGAGCCAGCGGGCTGGCAGCTGCAAAATGTTGAAGTCCCAAGTTCAATAAAAGTTTTCACGACGTCGCTGCAATTTGATTTGCATGCAGGCAAAATTGCAATTTGCAGCCAAGGACGAGGACCCAACTTGACTATATATCGCATGAATATATATATATATATAGCTGCATATATATATATAGAGAGAGAGAGAGAGGTTTGGGGCACCTAACTAGTTGGCTAACTTTGCTGCTTCTTAATTTATTTTGCTCACAAGTTTGGTGAATTATAATTACCAGCAAACAAACAACAGCTGGAGGAGCTACAGATGCACGGCTGCACGGATGCAGAGGCAGAGCAGGCAGGTAGGGGGCTGGCTATGGGGGAGCAGGTTGTCGGCAACCTGCTGGCAGGTTTTGCCAAGCGGATTTATTGGCCAGTCCGGCGAATAGTTCGATATTAGTGGTCGCTATGCGCCTTACCAAGACGGGGTAGGGGCTGGGTAGCGGGATGCGAGGGATGCGCGTGTTGGATAACGCCGTGGGCCACAGTTTGCGCATTTGCGTCGCCATAAATATTAAATATGATAGTTTGTGTGCAAAAGGAGACTCGCTGCCGGGCTGCAAAACTTATCAAATATTCCTCGCTGGCAATTGGCCATCCTGCCTTGGCCACATCCTTGCCGCATTTGCTCGAGCGTTGAATGAGCTTCATTTGCTTGCCCGGCAACGCGCCGTATTTTGCATAATAAACCTTCGCTTGTCTGATGCGACGACGACGTCAACGGCGAGAAGGCAGCAGAAGGCACGTTGCAGCACGGCACGGCACGGCAACTGCCACTAGGCAAACGCTCCCAAAACTAATTAGTCGCATCGGCCACTCGGCCAAGACACGTGTAGCGCGGCGAGGCGAGTTGCGGTGCGGCGAGTGTGGCGAAAAGTTGCAAATGGAATGGGGCTTGGTGCAGAGATGGAAAATCGGAAAACCGATACTGTTAGATAGTCCCGGTGAGCCGTGGAACGTGTAACTCATATTAATATTAATGCCTAATTGAAGGCAGCTTGTCTCGGCTCTGAGGGATGCCCTTACTCGCCAGGATTCTTGTTATTCACTTGAAATTGCATTCGATTTGCCCCGCCCTCCACACGCTTCCCCGCCTGGGCTGTCTGGGCAGGATGCTGGGCAAGCCCCCCGGCCCGGTCCGGCCGGCCGCCGCCGCGTAGTAGTCGGAACTTTCGTAGCTCATTAGAATATTTTCTGCACAACTTTTCGCAGTGTACCCCGTAAACTTTTGTACACGAGGAGGAAAAGAGACAAGAGACACATACAAATTGCCGCGCAGAGGGGAGCGGGGGAAGCAGCTACTACTACATTTATTTATAACAGGCAAGGCAAAAGTATTCTTTTGTTAGCATTCCATTTAATTGGTCTACAACTTGTTCCTGTCGAGACTCGTTGGCATCTCGGCTCGACTCAGCTCGGCTCGGCCGTGTCACTGCATCAGCATCTCTCGCTCTGCATACGCAGCAATTTCCCAGGCTCGGGATCGCGCAAACGGGTCCTCGACGGTACTCCTGGTCAGTACCCTTTGAACCAAGTGCAAGTTGAGAAGATGGGAGAAAAAACAAAAAAAAACGAGTAAAAGGATAAGAAGATGCTGCACACGAAATCTGTATTTTCTCATGAAAAATCCAAGGGACTGGTTGCTCTGTCCAGTCGTGGGTCAAGGGACCAAGGCGCTATCCACCCGGCAGTGCCGGCAAAGGGTTAATCGAAACCGAACCGAACCGGTTTGCGGATGCTGCGTGCGTGAGTGCGTGCGCTTGTTAGGGATGGTCTTTCGTGTTTGCGGATAACGAGCGGTGCAGCAAGCTGGCTCTAGATGGCGCCAGCTACATGCTGAACAAGCAGTGCACGCACGGATAATCCGTGCAAGCAGTGCAGCTCGCGAAAGAGCGCAAAACTGTTGCGCTGCTATTGCTCTGTTAACTCTCTTTGATTTTGTTATTGTTTTCCATACAGGCAGTCTGATTCTGTTAAAATTAACAGTGTCTGTTAACTTTCGGCTCGTGCGTTTTTTCAAAGTAATTAAGGACTTTAGTTAAGGCTTCTTTAGAGGTTTTTCTGTTAAGATGCCCGACTGTCCAGGCTTTTTAGTCTACAGCAGATCTTTCTTTCTTTCTAGAGGCAACTAAGCATACGATTCAATATTCCATTTATCTGTGGCGAGAAAATAATAAACCTCTTTTTCTTTTTTAAAGATTTGACTTTTATTCTTATTGCATTTTTTACTGATTACATAAATAAATATTTTCTACTGTAAGTGAGAAAATTCCATTGTCGACTTCGTTCTAGATATCTCTTTCCTTTTTTTAATTTTCCCAATCGCTTGTCAACCTTTCAATTAAAACGCAAGGCATGGCGCATCCTTCAGCTATTCCGCTGGCCGCCTCCGCGACAACCTTATTGGTAGAGTTGCCTCCTCAAGTCGAGTCGCTGCTCGCTGCATCTGTATTCCCTTCACCGCATTCGTGGCGACAGGAACCGCTGCTCTGCGATAGGGAGAGAGAGAGATTAAATAAAGTAAAAGAAAGAGAACACAACTGCACAACTTGGAAGGACACGGCGAGTGCTTTAGCTTTTTAAATAGAAAAGGGGCGGAGCACATTTAAATGTGTTCTGTTTTTTTATTCTCTTCTTCTTCGCCAGTGTCTCGGCAATCCAATAAGACGAAGCGAAGCAAAGGAAACGTTGAGAGTGCACGAAAGGGATAGCAACATTGCCGAAGCACAACCGGTGCAGGCAGTGAGCTCGAGCAGGAAAGGAAGGCGGGAGCAGGCAGTAGGAAGCAGAAAGAGTGAGAGAGAGAAGGACTAGGTAAAAGAGGACAATTAGGAGCCGGTTTGTATACTTAAAAGAATAAAAGGAAGCAAAGAAAAAAATTATCAAACGAAAACAAATATTAATGTTAAAAAGAAAATGCAAAAAGCTGAATGCAAGAACACGACTGCGAAATACCCTGCTTGAAACTAGCTGGGAACCGCTTGGAATTTATATTTTTAATTACTTCACGACATACTAATATTAACCATATGTATTATATTGTGTTGCCACGCCATCTCTTGCAGCCCGTTCCGTACATTAATATACCCTTTCTGAGTGGCTTTAAATGTGCGAGGGTATACAAATCCAGCACGAAGCAGAAGAAGAAAATGCAAATGACAGGCAAAACGAAGTGGAAGAAGAAAGGGCGAGTGGGGGAGCGACAGAATGGCACTTTGAGGGCATGTAACAACGGTCGAAAAGGATATGAAAGAATTTCTGCAAACGTATTTAGTTTGTGCCGGCAAGGATTACTGAGTGCTCTGCAAGGAGGGGGAGAGTGTAGACGCTTTCAACTGCCGTAGTCCATTGCCGACCGGACAGAGACTCCGCCGTATTCGTAAGCAAATATTGCAGACTGCAGTATACGTACGCAAATAACATTAAGGACATGATATACAAAAATCTAATTTCACTTGATTTGCTTAAAAATGCAAACAGAAAGGGAAGCAGGAGAGAGAGAAAGGCAGAAAATGTGAGATAAGACAAACATGTGCAGGCAGCAAGGAATGCAACGTGGTAGAAAACTAAATAAGGATAATAGCCTAGCGAGGTCTGTGGTCTGCAGAGCAGAAACTGAAGCTGACCAAGGCAGGTGCAGACAGGGTAGCTAAGGGTGCTTCATACTCTACACAGTCCTTAGTCGAAAATCCTTGGCATTAGCCAGTTGAAGATGATGCTGCAAAATATGCCATCGATAACAGCGATAGTTGAATAAAGTAAAAAAGGAGAAATACAATCGATAGCATCGAAAGTTGTATAGTTTTCTCGATAAAACACTTTTTACTTTGTACTATCGATTGTTTTCCAGCATTTCTAGCAGCTGGCTTAAAGCAGGGCACCTGCAATTTACCTGCCATCTCTTTTCGTTGCCAACTTATACGCTTCCACTCGTTGGGTCACCCCTTTTGGCAAGCATTTCCGCTTGCTTGCCAGTGCACCCAGACAGACATCAAGCAATACGGCCTATATGACGAGCGGCCCTTCTCTATTGCCCCCTTAACCCATGCTTGCCGTGCTGTCTGGACGCGTGGCCGAGCTGTCTGCAGAGGCAACTCAATCGCTGCTGCAGGCCGCTCAGTCGTGTGTCTTATAGCTGACAGCTATAAACATCTCTCTCTCTCTCTCTCGCTCTGTCCTACTCTCTCTTGCATTCTCTCTGCACACACAGACATGCTTGTGCTCGGGCAGACGCGTCGGCCGAGTTGGCTTACATTGTAAGTGTCTGAGGCCTCAATTGCTTTTCTGGCTTTTCGACTTGCAACGAGGCGGGCGAGGGGCAGAGGAAGAGAGAGAGAGAGAGAGAGAGAGAGAGAGAGAGACTGCTTCGTTCTCGGTTATCCTGGCTATCCGGACTGCTGGTTATCCTTTTTGCTGCATATTTTATCGACGCTTTAACGTTCAATTCAATATAATGACTCCCCTAAGGAAGCAGGGCAGCAGCAGGAGGAGACGCTCGAGGGGGCCTGAAAATGGGTCTGGGCAACGAGTGGCCAAGGCAACTTGAGGGGGCGATTTTAATTTGCATACGCTTGCTTTCGTGGCCGGCCAGTGCAAGGGGGTGTTCATGCCATTGTTGTTGTTTAATCGTTTTTGCAATTTTTCGAGATCTCTTGCGCGAGGCAGCGCGTGCGTCCCTTTTGGAGCCGAGCAGGCAAGTAATACGGGTCTAAAACTGCACAAGTCGTAAGCTTTAAGGGCAGCAAGCCAAGTTAAAACCATCAACCACTTAAAATAAATTAAGGCGACGCCATTTTCCTTTTTCCCGGCGGCAAACAACCCCCTGGGCGCAGGGCAGGGCTGGGCAGGGCAACGGAAGGGGCTGAGCCAACGAGTCAACGTGCAGGCAACCAACACAGACAACAGACAGACGAAGGGACTGAGAGTTGGACAGAGAACAGAGACAGCACAAGGACAAACCCTTTGGCTGGCCAAGAAGGAGCTGCTTGATCCGTGCAGTTGGCCATTACCTTTTGTGCTTGCTTTTTATTTGTGTGCTTTACATTTTATTTTATATATGTACATATACATATATGTGTATGTTACAGCTGCTGTGTGTGTGTCTGTGGCATGGCTCCCCTGTGCCATTAGTTTAGTGGGCGGGGTCGGCTGGCTGGCTGACGGTGTCCTGGGCGCTGTCAAGTACAGTTTCGTATTCTTTTGCTTAAGCATAACGAATGTCCCTTTTACATTTGCCATTGCCAGCTTCAGCTTCAGCTGCCGCTCCTGCTCCGCTTGTGCTGTGCTGCTATTCCCATGGAAACGGCTCTTCCGGCTGGCTTTTTAGCAGGCAGAAGTAATTTTTTACTGTTAGTTAAATAAATGCGAGTGCCAGCTGCACCTTCAACTCCCCCTCTTCCACACACACACATATATACACAGAGCACCACCCTGGAGATAACGAGGGCGTTAAAAGTTTTGCCTTCTTTTGCTCCATTTTGTATATGCAAAGGGAGTGTGTGTGTGTGTGTGTGTGTGTGTGTCTTCCTTGGAGACCAGTGAGTGCTATGTGCAACGCATATACAACTACTGACTGTGCTCAGCTTGAAAGACGAGTCGCTCCCTTGGCGTGTGTCGCTTCACTCCCTCTGGGACGTCGCTGTGGCTGTGGCAAGATAAAAAGTTAGTTTGGCAAACAAGACGAATGCCTTTTTCTGATTAAAACTTGCGGGCATCCTGCGCTCCTTCCGCTCTCGGTCTCTTCCCCGCACTAAGAGTGTGTAGTGCTTTGACGTTTATTTTCAAGCATATATATTAAATTAATATGTGTATTTAGGTAATTATCTTTTCGTATTGCTGCTGTCCAAGTTTTCTAAAAGCAGACAGAAAAGAGCTCATCATTAGTAAGATACAGCAGGTTACAGGTAATGCCGCAAATGTTATTAGCTTAACTTGTAATTTGTTACAATAATATAAAATGTGTTATGCGTCTTTACACTATTTTATTTTTAATTTTAATCGCTCTGCCCAATTCGCTGCGTGCTTGTGCCATCATGGCGCCTCAGCTTCGATTAATTGCCTTTACTCATATTGGCATGCCGCCACACTTTCGATAAATCAGTGATCAAATCAAACGATTATTTTGAGCTTATAAAAATTAAGTATTAAATAAAGCAGTTATAAACAAAGTAAATTAAGCAATTGAAAATAACTTATCTGATCTATTTTCTCAATTTTTTGCGTGTTTGCGCCATGGCATAACAGTTTCGATTAATTCCCCTTTTATTGACTTGCCACCACACTTTCGATAAATCAAGGATCAAATCAAACGATTAGCAAGTTACAAATAAACAAAGGTAGACATTAACTTGCATGTTAAACAAACCAATTCAAATTAATGACTTTAGTGTTAAATAAATCAGTTATAAACAAAGTTAATTAATCAATTAAGAATAACTTATCTGATCTGGACTGCGCTCAGTAAAAGCAATAAAATTAAATTAGAAATCCCTGACAGCTGCAATTATAAATTCGATCAATGAATACGTGCAATTAGTACGGGGCAAGCTGCTGCCATTGACCTCTCTCTCTCTCTCTCTCTCTCTCTCGATGACCTCAATTATTTACGTTTTTGGGCAATCAGAGGAACCCGCTTTTGGGCAGGTGCTGCGTATTGAGTGTCGCCCTTTGTGGGGCATACGGTTTAGCCGCAAGCGGAACGCGTTCAAATTTGATTTACCATAAATAACATTTAATTGCGTTATGGAACAACAAGGAAGCCAAATAGATACATATGTTTGTGTGTGTGTGTGTGTTACCCCAGGCAACTGTTGCTGCCCTTCCTGCTGCTCCATGCTGGAGTGCATCACATCGGCTGATGCAGGGGAATGCAGTTAAATATGAATAAAACCAATTGCGAGTCGATTAATGTCGACGACTTTTTGCTCTTGTTGCTGCTGCTGTTTTCGGTTTCGCTTGCTCTCTCTCTCTCCCTCTGTTCTTCCTTCCTTTCGGCGATTTCGTCACTCGACTGCAATTATATTTATTTTTTGGTAGAACACTTCATTTTATTCGGCATTCGGCAGCGCGCACTTTCACTCTCAGTCTTACTCGCACCCGGCATCGATGTCGACCTCGTCATGGTCATCCAGCGGGGCATCCAGATGCGTGCCGGCATTGGGCGGCTTATTAATGCGTATATTGACGGAATACGCACTTACACACACACACACTGATATACAGAGGCAGCGGCACACTCATTCACCCGCACATCGACACACATGCGTAATGCTCTGGGTGGCGCCCGTCGTGGTTGCTGTCGATTTTTTCGCATTTTTCGGCACCAAATGAAAAGTGCATATTATGTAAAGAGCGTGTTGTTGTTTCGGGGGGAAAAAAATAAATTCACAAAAATAATTCTAGGTGAAGGACGAGGACATTCCGCGCTGCTGCTGCTGTGCTGCTGCTGTTGCCGTTGCATTGCACAGCATGGCGTATGCGCGATTTTTTCATTGTTTTTTCAGCAGCAGCGTGGAGAGAGAGAGAGAGAGAGAGATGTGAGAGACGTGTTGCCGGTTCGTATTGTTGGCAACTGGCATGGTCAGTGCCACCGCCATGCGTCCACACACATCATCGCAGCTGGTAGACGCTTCTGAGACAGCACAGACAGCGGCTACCACCCCGCCTTACTCCCCCCTGCCGCGCTCGTGTTGCATTAAGTGCAATAAACTGTGCAAGCACAAAACAAAGACAACGAGCCAAAAATTAAGTAAAGCCAGGGATGGGGACACTGCAGTTAGTTTAAGCAACTTATACCGAGGGATGAACGACCTTAAAAACTCCATGCAGTTTCCAGCTGATCTGCTATGATCAGTTGAACATTATATGTGTATAACATACATCTGTACATGATTATGGTATAGAGTGTGTGTGTGTGTCGGTATACTGCGAGCCTGCATATTGCTCGTCAAGTTTTCGTTGCATACTTTTCGGCTGACGTTGAATTTACTACGACCGCCATTTGTGTTATTCGTTTTTTCGAGTTTTTTTGCTTATTTTGGTCACACTGACGCTGGCGAAAGTGTTTGCCTGCACTTGTGTACATGTGTATGTGTGTGTGCATTGGCAAGGGGCGTCATGCCAGTCGGTTAATGCTGCTCATACACGTAATTGGCATTAAATAAAATGCCAGTCGGGTCGGTGCCTGCCTGCCTGCGCCTTGCCTCTTGCCTCGCGTGTGCCGCCCTGTGCAGCCCGCGCACCCGGCCAGGGGCAGCTCCTGCTGCCAGTCTGCATTTTTAGTTTATTTTTTTCGGCTGTCACACACACACACACACACACATACAGAGAGACAGACCCACACACATACATATAGGAAACTGTTGCTGCTTATGATAATTGCCGGCTGCACTGCGTCCGCGTTGTCTGCGCCGGCACGTGGCATTCGCCACGCCTGGATTTCGGCTGTTTGTTATTGTTGTTGTTGTTGTTGTTTTTCTCTGTGCTCTCTTTTTTCGGTTTATTTGGCCGTTCATTGACATTGTCAATGTCATTGCTGGCATTGCAGTTGTCGTTTTTTATTCGCCTGTTTCGTACCCTTTTTTTATTTATCTGCTCTTCTCTTCTCTCTGCTCTTTATTTTCTTTTTTTTGCTGCAGTTTTTATTTTTATTATTTTTATTTAATTGCATTTCCCCTGTTGTTGGTGTTGCTGCTGTTGTTGGCGGCGCATATCATTTTCGCCGCTGTTTAAATTGTTTCACTGATTTTTTGTTGCCCTCTCCACATGCGGCGTTTTTTTTTATTTTTCGTTTGTTTTTAACTTTTTTTTGGGGTTTTTTTTTTGGCATTTTTATGATGTTTACATTATGACGTCATTGGGGCATCTGTTGTCGTTGGTCATTGATCGAAAATCAGCTGTTCACGGGCGCCGTTTTTTTGCAGATGCGAATCGAATGCGAATTGCAGCAGGCAGGCAGGCAGGCAGGTTCATTTGTGGCAGAGATACATATATGTACATACGTTTAATTCACAATCTCTCTATGGTAGAAATGCACTTCAAGCTGCACCAGAAGCTGGTTCATTTAGATATATAAATTGCCTTCGATTTATATGCCTTTTAGAAAGAACTCTGCGCATCTAGTATTTGATTTCAGCGTGCTTTTTCGGCTGAAATTTGAATTGCGAAATGGTTTAGAACCTTCTACCTACACACCACAGCGACTATTTACGCGCACACATATGCATGGGTGTGTGGGGAGGCGGTGTGTGTGAGTGTGTGTGTGTGTGAGTGTGTGTGTATCTATTTATCTAGAGCCATGACTCTTATGGCCTGCGCTGGCGTCAGCTGCATACATCAAGTGGAAAAATTATTTGACGTTCCGGGGAAAATTGCGAAAATTTAACCAGCTGCCGGGCCAAAAGCAGCAGCAACAACAGCAGCAACAACAGCGACAGCAACGACAACGACAACAACAACAACAACAACAACAACAACAACAACAACAACAACAACAACAACAGCGCCTCCCGCACTTCAAAAATTGTTGAATTTCATTTTTCATTTTAATGAATTTTTGCTTTTGCTGCCATCGCTGTTGACGTTGTTTGTTTTTGCTTTTGTTGTTTTTGTTGTTTTTGTTATGTGTGTGTTCTGCTCTCTCTCTTGTGTTTTTTCTTTCGCTGGCAATCGGTGGCTGCTGTTCACACAAATTACCTTATTTAGTCCACACTTGGCCGCATATAATATAATTTACTGTACATAGACCTTTTTGTCGGCGGCTTCTATGTATGCGTGTGCGTGTGTGTGTGTGTGTAAGTTTGTCCATGTGGGTATGTATGCAGTGTAGGCGTATATAATTTACTCGAACTGTTTTTGGTTTTTGTGGGCTGACGCTTTTTTCCAACGCGGCTTTTAATTTCTCTTCCTCTCGCTCGCTCAGCATGACTTATGCCTCTAACACTCATACCACTGTGCGGGCCGTGTGTGTGTGGTTGTGTGTTTGGTTGTGTGTGCCTGTGGTTACGTTGTGCGTTGCGGAATCCGCGCCAACTCGCGCCCATATCGAGTATGCTTTAAATGGCAAAGCTAGCTTATTTACAGGAATCAGGGAATCGGGAAATTTAAGCTGATCACAGCCTATGCATTTCGAGAGAGAAGCTGTGCTCAGTCGATGAATTATCGATTTGTTTCCTTAGTGGCAACTATCGATAAGATCGATGGCAACGTATATATTTCAAATATGTAAGAATTTATTAGATAGAGGCATGCATAACTATTATTATTATTATTATTTATTTATATTTATTCACAGTAAAAACGCTTCGCAGCAGAGCACAGGCAGCGCTGCTGAGAAAAGTGGAAAGCCTAGATTTGATAAACTTTTGCATTTGAAATTTTGGTATTATTGGTAGATAAAAATCCTAATCTGTTATCGATAGTTCGTGGCGTTGTACCACATCTTTAATTATATAGCAACTTTGTAGTTCCTGCGTTGACTTACCTGCCATTTGAAGCGGGTTTTTACTATAAACGATCAAATGTAATAAGAAAGTAATGTAATGTTTTCTTTTTCAAAGGAAAATTCACAAGCTTTTCCTGAAACTACATATACATGTTACCATGGCATGCATCCAGCTTCGTGCTTCAGCTGAGTAGTTCCAAGAAATTCGCAGCCACATTGCTTAGCATTGCCCTAATCCCGATTTCCAGTTGCGACTGGGAGGGGAGGGCGGTCAGCTGCTGCTGCTGCCGCTGCCTGGCGTTGGCCTTGTTAGAGAACCCACCCCGAAAGTAACCCTTAAATTCAAGCACACGTAACGAGGGTAAGTTCGCCCGTGATGTCTCTGTGTGCGTGCGTGTGTGCGATCGGCCATTTTGAATTTGTTAGTCGCAGCACAAAAGGCTTTGGCAAATATATATTTTTCTGTCTCTTTTATGTGTATAATTATTTGAGCAAAAAACAGCGCAAAATGAAATAAAAAACGTCGTTCGACCTCGTTGCCAGCTGCAACATTTGCAACATTTTTGAAGGGTGCCGGCTGGCTTAAAAGCCTCCAATTGAAAGGGATTGGAAAAGATCAAAAAAGATGGAGGGAGAGACAGAAAGGAAATCCTTATTTAGTATGCTTGATTAGTATAATAAGTCAGTTTGATAGAATGTAGTTACTTGAGCTTAATCAATGGAGTTCTTAGCCGGTCTGCCGGTAGGCTTAAAAGCCTCCAATTGAAAGGGATTGGGAAAGATAAAAAAATAAGGAGGGAGAGACAAAAAGGAAAGGATAGAATGTAGTTACTTAAGCTTAATCAATGGAGTTCAGGGCACCAGAAATAACTCAACTGCGTTTTCCTTTCCCAGCCTTAAATTTAAGTTTCTCATTGGCAAACACTCTTCAAACTTACTAGGCATGGATTTGTATATATTTTAGATAAAACAAAATAATGTTTTTAACTTTTCTTTTTTTTTACAGAAATTTCAGGAGAAACTCAATTTTTTGTAGAATTAAATTTATTTTATAAACAACAACAATAAAGAACAGTAAATTAGGTTTATATATATATCAAAATTCAAGTTATTCTTTGAGTATTATGGCAAGTTTTCAAAGGTTTTGAGATTTGCCCAAACTGTTCAATTTAAATGGGAAAAAACCCAGAGATATCGAAGTAACTGCTTAATGCGATTAATTATGAGAAAAAACAGGTTTAATTGAAAGAACGAGAAAGAAAGGGAAACAGACTGGGAGCGAGAGAAGAGAAAGGGGCATAATGTCTGCAGTGGCCACACTGAAGTCGGGTCGGCGATAAGAGGACAATTAAAGGAGGATGCCTGACTGTCTCGTGTCCCATGTGCATGTGCCACGGGCGGCAGGCATCGTAAGCAGCTACAACGACGACTTGCAGACACACACTCACACACACACACATGGATGCCAGGACTACCAGGACCACAAGGACTACCGGGACTACCAGGACTGTGGCAGGACTCTTCGCCGTCTTCACACCACTCGCACGGAATTTAAATCATAAATCATAGGCTTTTCCTTCTCAGCCTTTTGTTTCGCCTGCCTCAGTTCAACACGCTCATTTTCGCGTGATATCTCTCTTACTCGCTTGCACATTCTCTCTCTGTCTCTCTTCCTCTTTCTCTCTTTCTCTGTGTGTGTGGCTTTCTCGCTGTATCTTTTGCTCGCTCTGTTTTGCTGCATTTTATTTTTTCGCATTTTTCTTCGCAGCGCGAGGCTGCGAGGCTGCTGGGGCGCTTTTTAGTACGCACAAAAAGAGTAAATGCGCCGCCATTTTGTTTTTTCTTATTTTCTCTCATTTTCGCTCGTTTCGTATGTAGAAAATAAAATGCCGCAACATCCGTAACATGCCCAACAACAATGCGACATTGCAGCATATATATATATGTATTTATAGGCGGTATATGCCAAGGGGAATGGCAGGGAATCGTGCAGAAAGGGGGAGGCGGCAGAAGGGCGTGCAGTGCGGTCACTAAGCAGCGGGAGCTGCCCCGGTGCAAGTGAAGCGGTATTTGGCATTAAGAGGGTTTTCTGGGATTTTTCGGGTTGCTCTCGTTGTTTTGGGTATTTGCCAAAGTTGTTGGTTCTTAAATTATTTACGCGTTGCCATTGAGACCCGCCCCCAGCCGCAGCTGCACACACCCACACACACACACATACACCCACACACAGACAGAGAACCCTTGGCAGCCCCCATTTGCCAGCAAAAGGGTCTGACATGAAAAATTTCGTAATTCAAAATTAACATTTAAGGATGACTTGGAGTCTGACGGCGATTCGCTTTCACAGCCAGATCCGGAGTCGGAGACGGAGACGCGGAGGCGATGGAGGCGAGGGTAAAGCATGCAAATGCGAACAACGAGAAGCACAGTAAAAGCAGCACAACCAGCCAAGTGGTACAGTTACGACAAAATGTGCTTTTCATTTCGTTTTACTCTCTTTTTGCTGGAACTGAAATTTATCAGGATTTGGAGATTGTTTGTTGAGGCGACGCTACGCTCGCCTGCTGCCCAGACAGGCAGTCGCGAATATGTATCTACACATACAAATGTGTGCATAAGAAGGGAAAGGCAAGAAGAATATGCGAAACAAGGTGAAAGCAAAGAAGCTGTAGCGGAAAACTAAAAGGGCAAATTCACAAAAAAACTTGGCGAATAGTAAGAGGAGAGAAAAGTGTTTTATGTTATTAATCGATGACATACATTGCATTAGGGATTTACCAAATACATGCGGGTCTACCTATATATATATTTCTATGTTTTCTGGATAGGCTTAAACTATTGAACTGCTTGTCTGTTGCAAATCAAACTTGTTTTCCAGATTTTGTAGCTAAAACCTTGATGAAACTCTCTAAACATGCTGCAGATCTGTTCAATATATTGTTTAGACTTTAAAATATAATGAAATCATGGTATAAATATTTACACATTATTATTTTCTAGCAAATGGTAATTATTCATGATATTTTTGGGGAACAGCAATAATATATTGAAGAAAAGATTTTGCCTTTTAATTAGCATACTATAATTAAAAATCGATGAAGTATGATAGGTTTTCTATTAAAAAATACGAATAATACAATACTTTCATAATTGCAATTTAAATAATGATAAGTGAAAACAACAGTAGTTTTCCTTCAACGTTGATAATAAAAGTAAATGCCTAAAAGTATGCTGCAGTTTTTTGAAAATGAATTGGGCTTGATTTATTTCATTGCCGCAGGAATCAAACAGCTTACACATGCCATAGCTGGCCGTCTTCAATTGTTTTATGCACATATTCCTATGCTAACCCCTTTTTATTTGATTGATTTTTCATTTTCGAATCTATAACTTTAAGGTCAATCGTAATAAATGTACTCTTCAACGGCTTATCGATTGCAGCCTTGCGTTGAAATTTTTGGCTGATAAATACGGGCATGCATATCAATCGGCTAGCACCATGCATCCGTCTATGACTCTGTTTTTTTTCAATTCCTTTTCTCTATCTCTATCGGTTTCTCTCTCTACGTCTCCGTAGTTTGTCTGAGTTCATATCAGTGTGCATTTTGAGCAGCCACATGGCCAGGAAGTAAACAATTTACGCAATCCGCCTGCCGTTGCAACGGCTTCTACTACTTGGCTGCTCTTCTGTTGCCCTCGCATGCATTCCGCACTTCCCCCCTGCCTCATCAACTAAGCGGTGGGCAAGCGGAGCAGCTAAAAATACTTGAATAAAATCAAAAATAAAAAGGAAATCAAATAAAATGCGCTGAGCAAAGCAAAGAAAGAGAAACTTTTGCCTGGCTACATGTCTGGCCTGAGACATGGAGGCATGGAGTAGACGACGCTGCTCTCACCAATACAAGCCTAGAAAACTGGCAAATACACACACATACAGCCAGACACACACACACACAGACACGCTGCTGCTCGCCTCGCTTTGCAGCTCGTTCTCAGCATTTTCTGTTTTTTTCAGTATAGAAAAACGCTGCAAAAAGTTGTGTGTTGGTTGTGCTGTGTATGCGCGTGTGTGTGCGTGTGTGTGCGCGTGTGTGCTGTGCTGCCACCCATTTGCAAATATGTGTGTATTTTTTGCCCGTTTTTTCCACAGCAAAATGCATTATTTTTTGTCTTTTTTCAAGCTCCACCTACTTGCTGGCACCGGATTGGCTGCTGCCGCTGCCGTTGCTGCTGCTGTCGTGGCTGCTGCTGCAGCTGCTGTCGTCGGCAACATCTCGTTGTTCGTTGGCGTTGCCGGCTAGCACAGCCGAGCAGCAGCAGCAACAGCAACAGCAACAGCAACAGCAACAGCAGCATCAAAAACAAGCTAAAAGGGGGAAAAAAGGCTAACTCGGCAACAAAAAATCATGTGGCTGTGTATGTGTGTGTTTGCCTGTGTGTGTGTGTAGTTGTATTGGCTTTTTTCCTGTCTTTGATTTTCTGTTGTTTGCTTTTTAACATTTTATTTTTAACATTTATATTTTGTGTGCGTGTTTCGTACGTTATATGTGCATATTAAGCTCGCACACACACACGTGCACACAAACTCACACACACACAGTATTATGAAAAATGAAAAGTCTCGCTCGCTTTGCTGCTCCTTCTTCGCCATACTTCTGTCCCTTGTCCCTTGTCCGCGTCTGTCCATAAATGCGTCTGCGGTTCGAGTCGAGTCGAGTTTCTATGTCTATTCCGATTTTGGTTTGGACTCTGTTGCCTCTGTCTATGCTTTTTCTATATTTTGCTTTCTTTTTTGACTTCTCTTTTTTGTTTCTATTTTTTTTTTATTTTTGCACTCGCCTCTCTCTCTCTTTGCTCTGTTTGCTTTGGCCCAACTTTTATTGCTTCTCGTTGCACTGTCGTCTGCCGCACTTGGTCACGTCGCATCCTGTTGCGACTACAACGACAGCAACAACAACTCCTGCTGGCAGTTGTTGAGTGTTTAGTAAGTGGTTTAGTAAACACATTTAGTTATTTGCCAACCGCTGAACGCACACGCACACGCACACACACACACACACACATACAGAGACACCCTGCCGCACTCTCGAAAGGATTCCTTTGAATAGCTTCGACTCGTTACGTCCATTTGGCTTAGGGGCCAACGCGTCCCTACTTAGAAGCACTTAGTGATACTCAATTATCACTCGGCCTGTCGTCGCCTAATTACATATGTGGTATGCTGTCAATACACTCAGAGAAACGCGCCTGAGCTTGGCAACTAAGGCAAGACTGAGTTCGTTTGCAGCAACATCGATAGCTTCGTTGTTTTTATTATTTTTTTATATTTTATATAATTTTTTCTACTATCGCTTGCTTTTCTAGATTTTTTCAACAGTTTGCGCATTTAAAGCAACAGTATTAAATATAATATGTATATTTAAAAAAAATTAAAAACTAGTTTGGCTTGGAAATAATAAAAATATAAACGGTACAATGGTTTAAAAACATTGAAAATTCGATTTCTTTACAGCATTAGTTTATACTTTTACGAATTGTTAGTTCGTTCGGCCTTTAAAGAGAAAGAGGCAGCGAAAGAGAGAGAGAGAGCGATAGTTCAGAGCCCTGCATAGCAAACATATGTATGTATTAGCTATCGTAGGCTACCCTATCTGCTATCCAAGCTGCACTGCGCTCTGTGCTTCCCACCATGCTCTCTATCTGCGCCAGCTTGCAGTTTTGGGTAACTTTTATTAGCTTTTGCACTAATTGCTTCTAATTTAATTAAATTAAAAAACTTTTGCGCGTTTTCAGTTAGAATATATGGTTCCATGAGGGAACTGAGCCCGTTTTTCCCTTCGCTGAGTTGGCATAAAATGCTCCCAGCCCTGTGTTTGTGTGTGTGTGTGGCTGTCACAAAATAGTTTAGCTATAAATTTTATACGTCTGCTTGCGTTTTGCCGTAAAATATTTTACAATTACATTTTGTTTAATTAGTTCGAGGACGCGGCGCGCGTTGCTGTAGGATGCCCGTTGTGGTCCCGAAAAGTGCACACACATAATAAATGAAATTTATCGGCCATGGGTTTAATTAAAGTAATTGAAGTGAAAGAGTTAGATTGGTAGAACGTTAGACAAACTTTGTGAGGCAAAAGAAGTCGTGCCCGACGTTTTTCTGTCTGTGCGTATGAACTCGTCTAATTTGGCAACTATAAAAGCCAGACATATGAAATTTGGCATACACAGGCCTAAAAGCCGACTATTGAACAAGGTTAACTAGAATTCCGAAAGCCATACCCACTGCCTTGGCAAAATGTTAAATTTGCTTAATATTTTATAAAAAAAAGCAATCTATCTCGGCTGCAACTTTCTACTTTGGCATAATGTTAGCTGACTTTACTTACCATTCGCAGCTTACATTAGTCTTATTCCCTGTAGGGTATATTATCTGCTTTTGCAATTTCATAACCTCAGCGCAATTTGTAAATGTCGTTAAGTTTGCCCAAGCTGCCCAAGTTACACATTATTGGCCGCCCCACTCGCCATTTATCAGTTGTCCGACCCTGGAGCTGCCATGAGCCCGTGATGTGATGTGAAAAATAAGCGTGCGCCAGAAGGTATTCCGGTCTTCAAAACAATATGTTTGAGGGCAGCATTAAGTAAAATTAATGAGGCAAAATGTAATTTTATAAATTGTGAAAAGCTACCGCTGCATTAATCATCAAAAGGAAAAGTGGAAAAAGGAAAACAAAACAAAAAAATCAAAACAAAGACACGCACACATACACACACACACACAGATAACCCTTTGACAAAAGTTGAAAAACTGAAAAGCGAATTAATCGGAAAATGGAGGGAGGGCAAAGGGATCAAGTGAAAAGAAAGTGGAGAAACATGTGAAAGTGGATCGCATGGGAGACAACAAAGCAAATGCCAAACAAGCGAAAGAGCTGAATGAAATGAACGAATGCAGGGCTAAACAAATTACAGCGGCCATTTTGCAAAAGGCAAGCGCCAAACCTGGCAAACGACGAACGAAAGCGTAGAGTAACAAGGGGTGAAAGTGGATTTACTTTCGTCTACGTGACACACAGTCAGTCCATCCAAGCGTTGCACGTCCGTCCTGCTGGCTATTCGTCTGCTGCGGTTGCTCCTGGGGCTGCCTCTTCTGGGCAACTCTCACTCAACCGGGACGCGTTTGAATCTAAACGAGCAAGAGGCACGCATGAAGCGTCCGTAAGCAGATTAATGTGCTCGGTCACAGTCTTCTTGCTGCGTCCGGCCTGTCTGTGTCCTTGCTGTCAGCGACAGTCCACTGCCACTGCCACTGCCACTTGCACCCCCGCAAAGCAGCAGCAGCAACAACAACAAGGAGAACAACACGCAGAACATGGCGGCAGTACGAGGCAGCACCCCTGGCAGCGGCCATGATTTTCGAAATTAATTCAACTTGATTTTGCTTTCTTGCTTGTTGTTTTTGCCAGTGCGAAGGAGCTGACGTTGCCGGGGGGGCTTGAGGCAGTGCAGACGAGAAATTAAAATTCATTTCAGACACGTCGCACAGACAGACCCGCACCCGCAGCCAGATCCACAGCCGGAGCCACAGACAGAGTCCGAGCCCGAGCCCGAACTCGAGCCGCAGACAGTGCATATTGTATATTAGAATATTTAAGGCGCACGCCTAAAGTATGCAATGGAAAACGTGAGCAACCCCTTGGCTCGGCAACAACCCTTGGGCAGAGCCGGCAACCCTGCTGTGCGCTTTTCCATAATGGCCGACGCCATTTCCCATTTCCCGTTTCCTCGCTTTGTCTTTCTTTCCATTCTTTGTTGGCATTTCGAAAGTATTCTATTGTTTTTCGCCTGTCAGCCTAATGCAGCCTTTTGTTGTCGCGCACTTTTTTGGCTACAAATTTGCAGGTAACCCTGCCCTAACCTCTTGTCCATCTCTGTGACCCCTGCAACCCTCACCTGATCCTTCACCCCATTTGCATCACTTGTAGTTCACATTCTGTTCTGCTCGACTAATCGTTGCTTTGTTCTTCTTGCATGTCTGCCAGCTGTCGTCTTTATCGCCTATATCCCTATATCCCTATCGTAGCTGCACTCACCTCAATCTGACCTTTTTTTCGAATGCCCCAATGCCTACTAAATTGAGTTGGCTGCGGCTGGGGAGACCTGGGAAAGTGTGTTATAAATCGCGGGCATTGTCTGGCCAGAACAACATGCTCTTACTGCGCCCACAGTGCCTGCAAAAAGTTGCCGGTCAACTTGCTTAGTTACTGTTGCACAAAGAGGTGCACAAGGCATTTCCCTGCCCTCCCTGCAACATGAATCTAGGGTCAACTGAAGCTGCCAGGGTTACTTGTATATCTTTATTACTTTATGGAAACAATGTACCTAAAATAATATTTATGTATTTATCACATAAAAAAAACTTTAAAACTTTAAAACTTTTCCATAATCTACAAGCCTGTATAAAGCCTTCCTGGTGCCTTGGGGTTTTTTTTACTTCCCCTACCTAACGTGAGACGTTATAAAAACACGAATGCAAACCTAACGAACTGGCATACTCGTAGATAAGGTTCTAAATGACCGTGCACCTTTTATGTGTAGCCATGGAGTCACTCTAGTACGTCTAGAAGTCATTCCGTGTCTGGCCTCTGTGGTGGTTGAACAATTTAATGAATATGCAGGGCAATTAGGTTTTTATGTGCAAAAAAAGGGAACTACCTAAAGAGATAATGCCTACTTGTATATATATATTAAAATTTCTCTGAGCGTAAATATACATATATTTTATTTTATTATTATTTATTATATGCTTAACTGCATATATTTGTATTAAATTAATTTTATGTTTTTACTACTATTATTATTTATTTTGTTATTAGTTTATGATTTCATTTTCCTCATTTGGCATAAGGGTATATGTAGTGGAAGTGCCTAGGCTTTCTTATAAGCAGAGCTACATACTTATATGTATATATTTTGCCAATTAGATGCCATTGACCGTACTTAGACGCTTTCGAAAAGTCAAAAGCTTCGCGCAAAGCTTTCGGATTTGAAATTAGAAAGCGTTAGGCGAGCGTTGCTTTGCGGGCAAGGGTTGATTTGCGTGCACAGTTCGACGCGTGGCCGCCAGATGGCGCCTGAGAGCAGCGTCACGTAGATGGAAATGCTCAAGAAATAATACACTTAGGAATAGACACAATTTGTGAATGCGTAACCAACCTTCTTTCTTCGATTATCCAGCTGGAGTTGTCGTTCTCGTAGCGCAGCTCTATCATGTATATATATCAAACATCGAGCAAATTATCAAAGCATTCAGAAGCATTTTTATTAAAAGCATTACAGTTACAGCAATAATTGGCATAATATCTTAAGGCGACTACAAAATCAAATAAATTACTACGAAATTAAAGCGTTTCTTATAGACTAGTCAGGTTAGTATTTAAGCTGTTTAAGCGTATCTAGCTAAATGCTGCTTCCTCGCGAGCTCCGGGGAAATCTGCAAAGAGAGAGAGAAAAACACATTCATTAAAGTTATAATTTTGTTTTTGCGAAGAACAACAAAGTGGCAGTAGGGAGAAGAGAAAAAACAACACAGACCCGGGGGAAAAATTCCGCATGGGCCACTGCAGAAGCCCTACTCCTGCAGCCTGTTTGTGTTCCTTTGAATATGAAAGTTAAGAACAAATTAAACTTGATTGTGAATACAAGCAAAGCAGGAAAACCAAAAAATGCAGCAACAGTTTCGAAAACATTTGCAAAGTTTGCGCAGCAGCATACCCTGTATTACGATACGGTCGCCTGGCGAAATCAACGTTGAATGTGCTCAAGTTATGGCATATTATTATCTTATATCCTATTATCTTAAACACTCGCCGAGCACTTTGTTTTGTTTAGTTTGTTGTCGTTAGATGAACAAAGTTTTAATAGAAATTCTGTAGTTAATAGTTTGGCAACTCTGCTGCTGCTGCTGCTGCTGTGGTGAATTTGATAAGGGACCAAGCCAGCAGCAAATGTAAAAAGTTTAGTTTTCGGTGCGGTGCGGTGCGGTTCTAGGTCCCACGCCTCCGTCCGAGCCTCTCTAATTAATTAAAATCGCTTTTGTGACAACGCGACGCCTCGAACATGCAGCGGGCAACTCTGGCTAAGCACCAAGATAAGCAAAAAGTGGCTTTTTAATTTCCTGTATGCGCTGATAAATAATGCCCCTTCTGTACACACACACATGCACAATCACACACTCATGTGTGCACATAGAGCGGCAGTGGGAGTGAGATGGTCATAGGAGCAGCCGTATCGTGTTATATAACTTAAAAATGTCTAAAATATTAAAACCGCCCACGGAACACTCCGAATCAGCTACCCAGATAAGGCAAGAAGGATGCAGCGCAGGTTAACATCACGTACCGAGTCAGTTGCGCTGGGTTGCGCTGGACACGTTGCCAAAGAGCTTAAAATGTTGCCCTAAAATAACTTTGACCGCCCTTGCATATCCAGGCAGGAGCGCAAAAGCTCACAAGCAGGCAAACTCGGGGAGTTGGGGAAGGGGCGGAGAAGGAAGAAGAGTGTGGGAGGGGGGAGTAGGAGGCTGCTCCTAGGATTTGAAAACCCGCTCGCCAGGCAACATTTTAACTGCTCGGGGGCTCGGACATCAGAACTTAGGCTTACGCTTAGGATTTATTTATTTTCATATTTACTGAGGCCACACACGCACACAGAGAGAGACTTCTGTACATACAAACACACACACACACACGCGCAGCGGAGCCATAAATGAGCTGGTCCTGGTGAGCTGGCAGGGGGGCGGACAGGCGGGCAGGCGGCAGGCAGGCAGCGTTGGCTGACAAGGATCTCAAGGATTTGCTGGCTTCGCAGGGAGCAGAGCAAGGCAATCGGTAGATTGTGTACGTAATGTGCTGTCCACCTACATCTAATTCGGGCAGCGGCTCCAGCGGCCATAAAAAGCGCGACGAGTCACATGTCCTTCGCGAGTGCTTGCACACACACACAGACAAAGACACACACACACACAGAGAGAAATGAGCGCGTGCTTAGGCGAGGGTCATTAGAAGCGCAGCCGCACTTTTGCAATTATTTGTAGCATACTTTTAGGAGCAGCCATTTATTGCAGGCAAATGCAAGGCGAAAGCGCTAGTTTCTTCGGGATTACTGCAGATAATTGCTGCGCCTTTATAAATCTGTAGTAATAAGAGCTAAACTCATCTACGCGCTGACAACTCTGTAGCCTGCCCTCGCCGTATGTATGTATTTTTTTAATGACTGCGCGACCGTTAAGGCTGCTGATGCCACGTGCGGCGTGTTCAGCCTCAGTTCGGGCGGCTTACGCGGCGTATGCGCATTTTATCTGCTGAGGCGCATACCGCTCGGCCACTGGCACTGCCTTCGCCCAAACGTGATTTTATATATTTGTAGCTATTAAGAAATTACATAAAAAGGGGAATAAAACTGCGAGCCACGCGCGTATAAACCCCACAGCCCTCAGCCCGGCCTCGCCGCGCCATATTTAAATGCGTCATTTACATATTTATTAGATGCCCTCGCGTCGCACTCCACCAGGCTTTTGCCTTTGACTCGTTTATAATGACAACGTAAGACAACGCGGCATAAAATTATCTACCCCATCCAAAAAAGCAAAAATGAACATTTATGAAAGGCAAACAAAAGTTAATTTAGACCCGGCTTTTATTTTTCAAGCAATTTACTTTGCGACACTCGCACACACACACGCATATACACCCAGAGTCCCTTCAATCAGAATTTATTGTAGCCCGTAAATTCATGCATTTCGCAGCATAAACTAAATCTCTCTGACAAACAATTCAGTTTGTTTAACATATATGCAAGTGAAAAAATTATGCAATGTGTGGAAAGTCGGCTGCATATTGCTTTTGCTGCATTTCTTTTCATATTTCCAGGCTTGGAGAACATAATTACTTTCAAGCATAAAATGCTCTCGTCCTGCAAGCTTATTCTAAGTCATTTTCGGGGTTGCGTACGCTCAGGTCCGAGTGGGCCGTGTACATACAGACAGGTACGGGCCGAGAGGTGGTGGCAAGGTGGCAGCAGAGCGACAGCAAAACTTACGCAGCACTAGAGGAGCGGGGAGGGGCAAGGGTGCTCTGAAGCAAGGCCAGTCGCCGGCATGAAGCAATTACAAAAGCTGGGGGCGGGCCCGGCATCTGTGGAAGGTAAACAGACGAAGACGTAGAGAGAAGTCTGGCCACATAGTAGCTGGCGAATATAAAATTGCACAATTTAAATGGGAAACATGGTGAGGGGTGTGGCAGGGGGAGGGGGCGGTGAGCGGGGAAGGTAAGTGCTTTGGGAAGCCGACTACGTGCCAGAGACTGTGCACCCAATAGGACATGGACACGGACGTGGACGTGGTGCGGCGGCACCATGTCCTCTGCAGCATTTGCCATTCACATTTCTAGTTTTCAGTTCAGTTGAGTCATTATTTTATTGCCGAGATATGCGAACGAGTACTCGCTCTCTCTCTCTCTCTCTCTCTCTCTCTCTCTGACCGGGAGCTGCTGGACTGCGTCAACTCATGCCGACGATGACAATGTGGGAGGATGTCGTCGTCCAAGGGAAGACAGAGAAGTCAAAGCATGGCATGGCAATGGGTTTGAGGCGCTGGAAGCGGACATAAGCAGTGGGAGAAGCGGTTTCTTTTATTTTTGTCCTTTTCTGAAATTCTGCAGCCAGAGAAAGAGGGTTGCTTGTGTGCGTGAGTGTGTGTGTGTGTTTTATTAGATTGTTTCAGCTGAAATGCTATTAGAAAATTGTGAATTCAAATTCAAATGATTTTGTACTTGCACAGCCTCTTCTATACCACAAACAAACACACACACACAGAGATTGCAGCAGTTCCTTCTGCCACACAGTCTGTTCTAACTGTTCGGAAAACTTGCTGTTCCTTGTGGTTCCACAGTTTTTCTTTGTTTTCATGGGATGAACAAAAACTGATAGAAATCTGTGACAGAAAAAGCTGCACAAATTATATAATCCTTCTACGAATTTTCTTTTAATTTAGATATTTGCCACGCCTACTTTTAACACGCAAAACCTTTGCATTTTGTTTTTGTTTCTTGGCATTATCAAGTTTATAAAACCTTCAGTTTTCGTAGTGCTGGGATGGTAGCTTGAGTGGGAAGAGTGAGAAGTTAAGTCTTTAATCTTTGGGCTCAAAACTGAGGAAGATAACCCAACATTCTCGTATATTTTCAGCGAGTAGAATGCAGCGTGTTGGGTTTAAAACAGTCGAGTGCTTTTCCACTGCGCCCCAATCTATCTAGCAGATCTCTGGCAAACCCAGCTCTCGCTCAGGTTTCGCTGGGAACAGTTCCGGCTAACTGTGCGTGGTCGGCAACCTAAGCTACTTCATACAATTCGGATGGCGGTCGCTGGCAAATGGGAAAATTTCGAATTTTCCTTACCACGCTTGGCAGCAAACAAAAGTTTCAATAAAAACCGAGCACATAACCAGGCTAAGCACAAGCTGCCCGGCTCAGTGCAGACCACGTCAGCCGTGGCGGGTGGTGGAGGGGCAGGGGTGGCAACAGCACAAGGCAAAACACCTACAGCAACCGCATTCGTTACATGGGTATGGGGATTGGGGTCAGCGAGGAGGAGGAGGAGGAGGAGCAGGGGGCAGTGCAGGGTGTTAGGTTGGGGTGCACTTGCCACATTTGTGAACTATCTAACCTGAGTTTGAGTTCAGTTGAGGAGCTGTGGTAAAGTTTGCAACGTAATCATAGGAAACCTTGTTCTGGCTGCGGGGGCTGGGGGGAGGGGTGTGGCCGGGGTCTGCTCATTGTTTCGAGCATGTACATATGTATATACATGTATATGCCAGTGTGTATAGCTGTGTGCGTGCAGACAAAGACGACTTTGCGGACTTTCTGACATAAGATGGCCCATGCGACTGGCAGAGGACCCGAATAGAGGTGGGAGAGGGACAGCAGCAGGGAAAACTGAGACGGAGTCGGGTTTGCTATTTTATATTCAAATAAAATGAAATTACATTGTTTTCAGCTGGCAAACAATTTGAATAGAATTTTAACTTTTTACTATTATTTTATTTCAATGCACACAATGGCAGGCAGCTTGGACCGAGGACCACAAGATTTGCACTCGCTGTGCGGGTGTGTGTCGATGTGTGTGTGTGTGTGTGTTTCTAAGGGTGAAGGCAGCTGCTGCTGCCAAGAGTGCGTTGGGGAGGGAGGTGAGGGCGGTACCGTTCTAAATGGCAGTCAACGTGGCTTAGAAGAGAATATTTCTTAATTAGAAAGCTTCGAGTTTATTTTAAGGGTAGCACAATGCTCCAGCTGCTCCAGAAGGCGTGCCATAACCCACTCTCTTTTGCTCCCCCCCCCTCTAAAAATGTTCAGCTTTTCTTAAACGTCATTAATTTTACTTGGAACAGTTTACTCTAACCTCGACTACATCGTTTGCTGTTTTAATTTCGGCTTGAACATTTTTGCGACCCTTTTTGACATTTTGCATTAAGTTGGGATCGCCCTAGGACTGGGCTGGTATGGGTTCTGGGCCGCATCGGCTCGGGTTGGTTGTGTGTCCGGCTGGCAACGTGACATTGCTGCCATCGGGTTATTTATTACACGCTTCAAATGTAAATTACGCATTTTTTAGTTTTATGAAATCGTTCTGGTCAATTAATTGTGCGAATTGTCACTTAGTCCCTGCTTGGGGTTGCTTTTGCCTGGATTTATAAGGTGCCCATTTCCCACCAATTGCTTTACAGTAATCTGCTCATAGGCTGATCTCACTCTTTCCAGAGTCACTCTGGCAATTTCTCGATGTAGCGATGTTTTTGAATTTCCAAGCAAAACTTATTCTTTAAATTTTATAAAACATTTTTAGAAACTATTGTGAGTCAAGCGAAACCAACGATTTATAGAGAAAATGATTAAACCATCGATATATTCCATAGTCCTTCGATTTACAGCTCAAACCCGCAAGGTTCTTCCAGCTTTAAAACTTGGACAACACACACCGGCTTCACGCCGCTCTCCCTCGCCCTGCTCCGCCTCTCTCTGGCAAGCTGCTGCATCTTGTAATCGACGGTCGTAATGTCGCAGCTGCCAATCCATCTAGCGCACAGCCCAGGGCGGACAGAAATGCATTTTGCGAAACGAAGTTTTGCTGGCTTTGAAAATGCAATGTGAAAATTTTGCATTTCTCATTGTTCTTTCTCATTTTTCCTTTTTGCTGGCGATGGCTAAAAAAATTTGCATTTTTGCTAGAACAAGCGCCAAATGAATGCACATTCACGCACTCGCACACACACACAGGCTGCTTGACTGGCACATACCCTGTAACTAAGTTTGTGTGCCGCATTTCGCAGCAATTAAGCTTTGATTTCTGCATAACAATATCAAGTAAGCTTGAGTTTATCTTTTTTATATCACATCGTATAGTGTTGCGACGGCCTACACCCCTCGGACACCCCTCTCTGACTGGGTATCAATATAGACACATGCACACATCGATTTGGATCACACAAAGCGAAACTGTCTCTGTCAGTGCCGGGCCTGGTGCATGTGCACGCCCAGCACTTTGCCTTTGTTGCATTTTTGCCTAGATTGCAATTTTTTGCAACCCATTTGAAACTGCAAAAACCCAGAGACCGAAGCCGGAGCCGGGCAGCCGGAGCCGGAGCCGGGTCCCAGGCACTCTACCACTAAAAATATTGTACATCAAATTTGGGCTCCGCATCGTGCTCCGACACGGACCAGGACCAGATGCAGTGCTGTCGTTGCCGCTGCCTAAAATGCACTTTTTGGCATGCAGCATGACGCACGGAGCGAGGCACAGGGAGGGCAGTTGGGATGGATGGGGGGGGAGGGGGTACATTCAACGGCGGAGCAGCCTGGGCAGTTTGAGTTGCTGGCGTAGTGGAAAAAAATTTTGGAATTGCATTTCAAATGAATAGACGGGCGACGAGAGGCCGAGAGGTCGAGAGGCAGTGGCAGGCAGGACGAGGCAGATGCAGCTAGAGCAGCGCCAGAAGCTGTTGGCACAACCAAAAACTACAGTGCAGGGGCCGGCGGGCAAGGGGAGTGACGGGAGCTAGAGCCTGAGCTGGAGCCAGAGCCAGAGTCAGAGCCATCATGGAAGTTTCGTTTGGGCCAAAAAATCGAATTGAACAACGGATGTGGGACGATATATGACGATGCCTGCACAATCCCTGGAAGAATGCATGTGTGTGTTTATGTGTGTATGCGTGTGTGTGTGTGTGTTTGTTTTTGTATGTGCACGACATGCGTGACCAGCAGAGCGAAGAGTCCAGGGCTCTTTATGAGGCAGAGGCAAATGCCGTTGCATTTGATCACCCTTCCCCCCGCCTCTTCCATTACCCCTTGCCAGACGGCCATTTTGATCAGAATGCATTTGAATGCCATGCAGTCCGTTCGAATGTTGCCTCAAGACGAGCTAAATGGCATGCAAATTACTTGAATCTGATTTCTCTGTCGAAATTGAAAGAAATTTGAAAGACAAATTCAAAAGAAAAAGTCATATTTTTGCCATAAAATATTTAGATTTTATATTTGGAAATTTGCCTGTTTTCCTTATGCGCTTCTGGCAAATATTTTAGTTCACTTTAAATGAATTCGACAGAATTCTTTTATTACGAAAGAAATTCCAACATTTTTTGCAATGAAAAATTCGAGAATTTAAATGAAAGAAACATTTAAAATGCATATATATTTTTTTTGTTCAAATCTAAATATTGATCCTGTGATATAAATATGTTTCTGGGAAATATCTCAGTGAAGAGCAAATGAATTCGACAGAATTCTCTTATATATTTGTTTCTTTTTTCATTTCCTTTAAAAACAATTTTGAGTTCAATTAATATGGTATTGAAACCTGTTCCTATCGATAACAAAATAGTGCTGGTTAATTTTGTACTTATTGATGTTTACCGTGGCCCTCATATATGATGATATATTTGCTATATATACTTATACTATGTATCTGGATAGTAAGTAAAGCATGTATTAACTTTGTGCATTCATTTCAACACGGGTTTCTCCTCTCTCTCTCTCTTTCTCTATGAGTTTCCGGCCCATTCTATTTGCTTTTGGGCACGTTTATTTACTTTTCGCATTCCTCATTGTTCGGCATTGCAGGCGCATTTTGCGTTTTGCGTTTGTTTTCTCTTTTCTCTTTTCTGTTTTCTGTTTTTATTTTGATTGCCATGTGTGGCCTGAGTGCGCGAGCGCTTGGCCAGGATTTCCATTCATTCATTTCTATTAGTTATTTGTTTTCCGTACGTTTTTGTAATTATTTGCGCTTCTGCCGCATGCTAAATTGCCTATGCAAATATTTGACAATTTTGCATTTTGCCAAAGCGAAAGCCGTCGCCATGGGCTATAAACCCTCTGCCACCCCCCCTCCTCCCACCCCTTACTTCAAGTCCGCCTAATGACCAGCCTGGCACCCGGCACTCGCACTTCCTGCGCGCCCAATCCGATGGAGTCCATGCATTTTGCATTCGCTTGTTTGCTCGCTTGTTAGTTCGATTAACCGCGAATTTAAGTTGGCCAACATTTGAATTCATTGCAGCCTGTTGCCATGGGGAAAATACTTGGCTTAAAAACACTTAAGCAAGCAGGAAAAAAGGCATATAAAAAAGTATTTGAAAACTAGAAACACGAGTTCAAACTTTAATTTCTATGTGCATGTTGCATATTTAATTAAAATAATTGAATAACTTGCTGTTCTATATGATGAACGAGCTTAGGCTAATGCCAGGCAGAGCGAGAGGGCAGGAAAGAGAGACAGATAGGGAGAGAGAGAGAGAGAGTGGGGGCTGGGGAACACGCCCAGCTGGCCAGGCAAACTTTTAGAATATCTAAAACTCATATTTATATTAAGTGGCTTGCCATAACTTTTGTTCTATTTCAGTTTCAGTCGTAATGGAAATTTTCCTGCTGTCCTGCTCTGTTTCTCCTCCTCCTCCTCAGCTCCTGCTCTACTCCTGGCTTGGCAGAGTGCATTCGTTTAGATTAGTCAGCTCAGACAGCTTAACAGAAGCAGCGGCGCAGAGAGCCTTCCTCAAAATGGCCGCAACTCAAGGCTCGAATTTTAGAGCGCAGCTAAAAAGTATGCAACGTTTTTTCCTCAACTCATTCCACCATGCAAACAGCATGCAACGTTTTCCTTTCCCTTCACAGACTACACTCAAAATGGCCGCCACGCCAAGGTTCAAGCTAAGAGCGCAGCTAAAAAGTATGCAACGTTTTTTTCTTCAACTCATTCCACTCTGCTTTAGCCCCATGCAAAAAGCATGCGACGATTTCTTTTCCCTTCCATCTCGACTACATCAAAATGCATTTTGCGCCGAAAACTCACTCCATGCCCCGTCATATTTTTCAGTCTATGCCAATTTGAATCCGTCGTCGGCAAGAGGATTGCTTTTGCCCCATCCCGGCTGGCAATCTCTAACAAAGCAACGGTTCCGCACTCGACGAAAATTGCAAATTTACAATGGAAACGCGCCTCCTTGCACGCTCCCTGTCCTCACCCCCGTCGGACAATCCACGGCACGACTGCGTTCATAATTTTTATACGCGTTTCGAAGTCGCAGCAGAGCAGGGGAATCAGTGCAGCCTCGACCCGCTCCCTGCCGTCTGCTGTGTGCAACTTTCAAATTACAACGAAGAAAAATTGCAATGCATTGGGGTCTTGTGGCGCAGCTAGGGTAAGGGGTAAGTGGGGAGGGGCTCATGGACAACAGGACTAACTGCAAATCCCTCAAGGCAAGCGTCTGAACGTGCGTTTTTTGCATATTACAGGCCCAGACACGGTCTGCCACATTCTGCGAAATGTTCATCAAATCAACGTTGCAGCAGCTGCGCTGCCAGTCCCCTTACCGCCCCCCCCTCCATCGCCTGGCCACGGCTTGTATTGCGCCGCGTTTTGTTGCAACGTTTTATGAATTTTTTCAGCGTCTGCGACGACGTCTGTTGTTTCAGCTCCAAGACAAGTGCGACAGTATTAAGCCTTGCCACGCCCCAAAAACACAGCAAAACATGCCGCAGTGCCGCGCGGCCAGTTCCCCAGCCACCCCTCCCCTTACTGCTGCCTCAGACAGACGTGCAGCAAAAAATTGCCAAGCTTAACATTTCGCGTGTTTTTTATCTGGCCTGCTGCTGCTACGTGCCCAAGTCGCCTTATTGTGCACAGCGAGAGCGAGAGAGAGAGAGAAGCGAACTAGCCGGCGATGCAGTCAGAGCAGCTACTGCTGCCACAACCCTGTGCAACACACACACACAGAGACGCAGAGCCAGCAGTCGCTTGCAATAAAAGTAAAATGCAGCATTTCAGCCGCGCCATCTTCAAGTTTTCCGGCTCCCTTCCCGCACAAAATGGCGTCTCGACGACGGCTCTGTTGATTTGGTGCCGCGACCCTTCCCCGCCTACCTTCCCCTCGCCAACGTTCGCCTCGCTGCCACGTCCAATCCAATTCAACGGCCTGTGCTCTAACAATGTGCATCCGCCCGGCATTGGAGCTGACTGTACCCCCCCGTGCGCTCTACTGCAACATGGCCACTGATTCGTTGTCGTCCACGTCCACGTTCGCTTGACTCACCCAACCCCACCGGCCGGCCATACTCGCTCTGCACTCGACCTACTCCAATTCGTTCTACGCCCGCCCGCCCGCCTCCTCCTCCTCCTCCTCCATCTCCTTTGCAGTTTTGCGCTTTGCGCTTTTGTTTTGCATTTGCGTTTTCGGTTTGTTTTGCCCATTTTTACTGCAGCCCTTGGCTTGCATTTTTTCTTGCTGCCCTTCTGCCTTTCTGCTTGGCACTGAAGTAGATGGCACCGCATCAGGCGGCATCAGCACATGGCCAGAACCCCTTCCTTTGCAGGCCAGGCAGGCGCAGCTGCAGTTTTTGATTTCACTTTTGCACTGCTTTTCATTTGTCTGAGTGGGGGGGTGCGGTATAGGAGAGAGCTGAGTGAGGCTTGGAGGCACGGCAGGAAGGGAACAGGGAAAGGGGGGTAGGGAGGAGGAGGAGGGGGAATACAGCACGGTTGCAAGTTAATACGTTTTCAGTCTCTTAGCATTTTGTAAGAATGCTGAAGAAAGTATCTCTCAGGCTGATCGAAATAAGTCTGTATCTTTTGTCTGCAATCTTATGTGTCGCCATTGTAGATATCAGCTCCATGTTCTCCCCCTTCCGGCACCACCGTTAGCCTGCTCCGCGAGCTGCGGCCACAACATCTGCGATGGCGCATGCAGGACATTTCATTTCTGAAGAATTGCTTTGTCCTGCGCCCGTGCCGAGAGCAGCCCAGCAGCGGGAGCACGGGCAAATCGAGAATGCAGACAGCACCTGGAGAGAGGAACGAGGCGAGAGACAGCTGGCGGGGTTGGCGGCTGGAGTGTGCAGCACACGTAGAGCTCTCCATGTGACTCTCATGCTGCACAAATGAAATTTTGCATTTTCAATTTTTTGAAATAGGCTCCCCTTACTGCGATGCCTTGCCCACTCTCCCACTCCTCCGACTCCTCCTACTCCTGCCCCTCCCACACCCGTACACCCTGCTGCACGTCTGCTGCTTCGCTGGAGAAAAAAACCCGAGCTCGTCTTGTGTTTTTTAGCTTTTGCTGGGCAACGGCGTTTTATTTCTCGGCCTTTGATTTGATTCTTTTGCCGCACAGTCGCTGCAGAGAGGCGGCTGTGCGGGGGCGGGGTAGGTGGTGCGTTACAGGAGTGGGGCATCATCCTGGGCACAATGCAACTGCAGTTAGTGAAGGGTTGGACAGCAGGCGGCACGTGGGCGAGGCGGCTTCGCATCGTTGGCAACGTCGAAGTCGTTGTTTTGTTGCTGAGGCGGCTGCAGGAAGCCGTTGGCTGCATTTTTTCTTGCACTGCACTCGCAATGCATTTTTCTACAGCACACTCTGTCGTCCGTCTCCTGCTCCTCCTTCTTCCGTTCGCAAAATGGCGCTGGGTCTGCGCACTTGTTATTCAAAATGGTTGCCGTGCATTTTGATTTTTGCTTATTTTTCAGTTTGTTACCATTGCTGGCAGCGTTGTTTGCTCTTAGTTTGTTTTGTTTTGCAAGAACTGCAGCTGCGCGAGGAAGGGGGGAGGGGGGAGGAGCAGCAGGGGCAGGCGGCTTGTAGTAGATGCACTTATATACAGTACATATATATATATAGGCACATGCAGCTGTGTGTATGTGGAATTTGTCATGGCGAGTGCAGTGCACAATTCTCTCTGCTGCCATTTGAAAAAACCGTGGTATGTAACCACACAGATCTGAAGTATCTGAACTATGGGCAAATGCGTTGCACAACGTATTGCAAAGATTCCAAAACGAGAAAATTTCCTGCTCTCAACCCCTAACAAGTTCTTACCAAGTTGAAGTGCGGTTGTTTCTAGCACATCTATGGATTATCAATATATTTATATATATAGTGTTTGTTGTACAATCCACATTTTCAGATATCATTAGAATGACTTTAAAATTTGATCGTTTTTGTTAGATTTTTATCGATTTAAGGGGCGGAAGAGGGCTGTGACTAAACTCTATAAACAAACATTCAGAAGCTGCTAAACCTTGAAGTGTTCTTTAAAAATTTCAAAGCTCTAGCTCGCATACTCCCTTAGCTTTAGATGTTCATACAGACAGACATGCCTATTTCGACTCGATTGATGCTGATTAGGAAAATTTAAAGTTCGAATTGTTCTAAGATACAAAACTGCAAAGGCCTTCTGCTTATACACATCTGTATCTGTAAAACAATCCCATTCCCTTGGATTGCTAATGGACATCGTTGTGAATCAGGTTCGTTAACCAAGTCAAAGGCAACACCAGTGCCAACACAGCAAAGCCTTTCCACTCACCCTGTCGGTCTCCTTCTCCCCCCCTCTCTCTCTCTCACTCTCTATCTCCTTTGCCCCTACAGCTATTTGCTTTTATTAGTTTTTCGCGAAAAAGTGCATTTGGTGAATTTGATGAACACATTTTTTAGCCTGCATCGTAGGTAGTCTCTGCCCTGCTCCGGGTACACATGCCCGACGCAGTTGCCCAACATAGTTTCACTTTAAAGACAAATATGGCAGATTTATGTTGAACGAAGTTTTCTCGGATTTATTGAAAATGCCTTAATATTCCTAGCTATATTCCAGTATTTATAGGAGATGTATGGCATTTTGATCCACGACTGTCGAATGAGACAGGCCGCAGAGTGGTCATCGGAGCCGGAAAGCGGCGTAGCATCGCTTTAAATCTATCACTCTTCATCATGCAGGATTGGCGGAGGGATGTGGGGTGGTCGGTTCTACTGTTTGATTAGATAAAAGTGCATTGCACTGCACATGACACATAAGCCATGAATTGGGAGCGGGAACTGGGAGCACTGCGTAGCCGGGGCACCGCCGACTGTAGCCTATGTACGGACTGGGCAGTGCATAGTGCTGCATGCATGCACGATGTACATGGCTGGCCGGGCTTATGTGTGTGCGGCATGGAAATGCATTTCGGCAAAAACATGAATCCAAACTGCGCCCAGTACCCTGTGCCCAGCCCGGCTGGAACTGCTTGATGCACAGCAGCAAAACCAGAAGGGCAAACACTGCAGACGCAGACCCCGATCCGTGCAGCCTACGCCGACAACGCCAACGCAGCTGCTGGTGGACAATGCAAATAGAAAAGCTCGAAAAATGAAACGCACACAGACGCACCAAATAAAGAACGAAATCAAGAATTGAGTTCGGGCAGCCACAACGAACTGCGCATACACTGCAAAGCACTTATACCCTTCTGCCGACCTATACGACGGCGTGGATACTCAGCTGCACAATCGATACTAACGATGTTTGAATCATTTTTATACCCGCTACTCGAAGAGTATAAGGGTATTATAACTTTGTGCCAACCGAAAATGTTTGTAACAGGCAGAAGGAGACATCTCCGACCCCATAAAGTATATATATTCTGAATCAGCATGAACAGCCGAGTCGATATAGCCATGTCCGTCTGTCCGTCTGTCCGTCTGTCCGTCTGTCCGTCTGTCCGTCTGTCCGTCTGTCCGTCTGTCCGTCTGTCTGTCCGTATGAAAACCTAGATCTCAGCTATTATAAGAGCTAGAGCTACCAAATTTGGAGACAATATGTGTTAATTATGCCCGCAGATCAAGTTTATTTTGGATTTTTGCCACGCCTCCATCCGCCCCCAAAAATCGATAATAAATCGATAATAGCTGCAAATATAGCTCTACAGCATTCATTTTTTATCCATGTGATAAAAACCACCATCCGGGCGTGTTGCGAAAGTTTCAATAAGATCGGCCGATAAATAAGGAAGATATTCAAGAAATAGTATTGCCTTGTGGCCATGTGCCTGTGTCGGTTTTTCCTAATGTTAGTACCCGAGTTCAACACCAGCAGCAGACAACTTTTTTTAATTATGTGGCAACTTTTTTTTAAATTATGTGGCAACTTTTTTTTTAATGATGTGCACCGAAAATATTCATAGTGCAATTTTATTGGCCATTGCGTTAGAAATGCAGTGGTCGAGTGGTGATGGTAGTTGACTGTTAAGCGAGAGGTCCGGAGTTCAACTCCTGGGTGCCGCGGCGAATTATATTTATTTTTTTTGTATCTTATATTTTTTTTTATTTTATGGTGTGTTACAAAATTCAAAATACATTTTTAGTATATTTAAAGCCACTTAGAATCGAAAGAGACATTGAGCAGCAACATATATAATTTATAACTGCAAAGTAATAAAAGCAATGGGCAACATCCAATAAGAATCGAGTGGAACTTGCATAGGCAAAACAAATTAGAGACAGAAAGAAATAAAAAGCAAGAACGCATTGTTCACATTTGGCACGTGTTTTTCCGAAGAATTGTAGCGGGTATATCACAGTCGAGTCAGCTCGACTGTAGCCTTTCCGACTTGTTTCCTTTACTATCGTTTGTTTTATTTTACTACAAGTATCGACAGTTGTTGTGCTATGAAATGCAATTTAATCGATAGTATCGATAGTTTTAGGCACAGCACTAGCGAATATACCCAGCCTATTCCAACTGCAGCTAGCCAGCAGCAGGGCCTATAAATTGCCTGGGAAAAATGCTGAAAACTGTAGGAAGGCGCTGGCAGTGCCTGACGCGGGTGTTGGCTGTGTTTAGGCTTCGCTTGGGGGTGGCAGGCAGGCAGGCGGGCAGGCGGATAGGCACAATGGAGCTCAGCGCAGCGCAGATGACATGCATAAATTGCATATGAAAGGTGCATCAGCAGCAGCAGCAGCAGCAGCAGGCAGCGACGCTGCAGTCCGTTGCAATCTACAGATTTATGCAGCTCGTGCTGCCCATGTACCATACCCCATGCAGACATACATACATATATTGTAGTTATGATGCATAGCCAAAAGCTAAACTCTGTCCCGCTGGCTGGGGCCAGACCAAATGGGTTTTGTTTATCCCACACCCAGCTCTCCCTTGGATGCACTTGCCCACCCGCATGCCTGCCTGCCCGCCCGCCTGCTCCGACTGCAACTGCTGCAATGTTTTGTTTTGCAAAATTTTCAATTTGCCGGACGTCCAGCGGTGGCCAAATTGGAAAACACCACACTGGGCAGGGGGAGAGGAGAGTGGAGTGTGGAGAGTGGAGAATGAGTTGTTCCGGCGGGCAGCCGCACAATTGGCGAACTGCGAACAGCGAGCAGAGCGTATTAAACCGAAACAAGCATAACTTTCATAGAAATCAATACATAAATTTTCGCCATATTTAGATTGTTTCGGTTATGTCTATATTTTGTATTATAGTTACGTTCATTATGCGAGCGTGCGACCATGCCGCGCCATGTGGATGCCGTCAACGCAGGCGTCTGTGGCCAAAAACAGTGCCAACCGAGTTGGCTAACAATGTGACCTTATTAAACAGTCATGCTTAATATTATACGCAGTTTAATATAGTTGAACCAACTTGGAAAGTATCTATAACTGGGAATTTAATCTCAAGTAAAATACGGTTGCAGATCTAAGGTAACTTGTTACTCATAGCGTAGATAATTTTTAAGTTATTGCAAAGGGTACAAGAATTTCTAAAGAGCAAAAAAGGTAATGAATTTATGTATATATGCTTCTTCAAGCTCACAAGAACTCTTTTACTATGTATCTGGTTAGATTCTCTGCCTGACAGTCTGCTTTTTAATTCTATGGCTAATTAAGCAGATTTAACTTGTTTTAGACAACTTTGTCTAAGTAGTAATACACCGTAGTGTATAATTACGTATTTTGGCTATCGATAGATAGCTGTTATCTACTCAAGATATCACAGTTTAATAGAAAAAATCCCACTTTGGGGTATTCAAAAGATATTGCAACTGAATGGTTTTAAAAAACATACATTTTCCAATAAACATTATGTTTAACAACAATATTTTGTTATTTATAGTTTTATTGAATCCTTTCTATACTGATTAAACTTAGTTATAGCTTTAAAGGGAAGACTATGCTGCAAATAATGATATTTCATTGGCAGAGATTGTTGCAGCATTCTTCTGGCCTTGCTATCTCGATTATCTCCCTGAAGTACGTGTACTTTATGACTTGAAGCAACCACAAGCTAAAGAAGAATGTAGAATAAAATACTGAAAACAGAGAGGCAGATAGGCTTAGGAATCCTAAGCGTATGCAGCGAAAAATTCGAGAATTTAAATTTCGAATTTTGGAAGCTTGAGTAATCGATACACAGGATGCAAATACATATGCATATGCAGACATCTACTGCATATAATGCGTTCAAGAAACTCACGTTATGATCCACTCGATTGCTTAAGAGGCGAGTTTACAGTTAGCTGAGAGCGGCTTTGCTCTCGCCGTGCCACTCACGCCGCTCTCGGCGCCAACTCAGCAGGCATCTCTCGCATACAACTCTCCACTCCCCCTGCCCCCGCACGCCGTTCCACAGTCATGTGGGCAAGTTCTACACACCACTTCTATGCTCAAACCCAACTCCCACTTTGCACCACCCACAGCAACAGCAACAACAACAGCAGCAGCAGCAGCACGAGGTGAAAGCAAACGACGTAGTCGCTCGCTGCCTTCGTCTCTGCTGCGCTCTCGCTCTCGCTCTCGCTCTCGCAATCGTTCGTTGCCAGTTGTCACTCTCTGACTATCTTCGCCTCACTTCTCTCTCGCGCTGTGTACTACAATAATGGCAGCTGCGCTCGCTCAGCAGCGCACACACACAGACGGGCAGGCACACACGCACGCACACAGGCAGCATGGGCCATGCGAACGAAGCGTAGCTGCTTTTCGTTTTCTAATGTCTGTGTTTCTCTTTCTCGCGCATTAGTTTTTAGTGTTTTGCATCTCGCTTCGTTTTGCTTCCTTTTTTGCACGTCATGTACGCACGCACACAGTTGCACACACACACACACATAGACGGCTGCCATGAAGCTGCGCGCATGTAAAAGGCGCCTCGCCTCGCATTGTACATAAAACATGGGCGTGTTTGCTGCTGCCTGCGCTGCTGCCAGCGACTGCAGCGCTGCTTGCGCACCAAAAATTTTGTGTACTTTTTAGGATATCAAATAGGGATACAAAACACGCACACACACACACACGAACACACACAAAGACGCAGGGCTGCGCTCGCTCTCGCTCTATGTATACGGGTGGGCAGGCGGGCAGGGTGGGTGGAGCAGAGTGAAAAATGCATTTGCATTTGCGTTTTGCTGTTATTTTTGCTTGTGTTGGTTGCACCAACTAAAAATGAGCTTCAGTCCGCCCTCGACCCCCTTCCCGTCGTAACGAGCCTGGAGGCGCACATACATGCTATACATAGTTGTGTGTGTGTGCGCGTGTATGTGTGTGTGTCTCTGTTGCATTTGCGCTGCACACGCTCAACTACACTGAAAACTTTCGACTTGCTTTGTGCACATTTTAAGCAGACATGCGTGTGTGTGTGTGTGATCCAGCTCAGGCTCGTGCTTCGGCTCGGACTCTAATGCAAATGCATCCCGATGCTGCCGCAGTCGACGCCGGCGTTGCCGTGACACTGCCACACCCAGAAAAAACTGCATTTTTCTACAAAAGTTTTTGGATTTTTCGTTTTTCGTTTTTGCATTTTGTTTTTGCTGTTCTTTCTGCTTTTATTTTACTTTTCGCCTATGTACAACAAATATTCACTTGCTACTCTCTTTAGTGCGCTCCGCGTGTGTGTGTGCGTGTGTGTGTGTGGGTGCACTGCTTGTATCTGCATGCATCTGCATTCGGTTGGTGCTAAAAGTTGCACTCTATGTGCACATTTTATGTGCGTGGCAAAAGCCAATCGGGTGCCTGCACTTTTGCTGCTTCCTTTTCTCGCCTGGCAGCTTCAAACTCGGCCTCCAGCTCAGAGATGACAAGCCGCCATATAAGCCCACCTTGTCACCTCCCTAACACCCTCCTGCCCCCTGCGCGCTTGCCACCCGCTCGTCTAAAAAGAAAAGTCTTTTCAGATCTTAAATTTGACGGTGCCCGCAGAAATTACAGATTTAAGTATGCCAAAGTCAGAAATATATTATTAGATTTTAGTTCTAGAGCGATACAATACAGAAGCAGCTGATAGATTAGAGAAATATAATAGAATGACGACCATGCTCTTTGGCTTTCTAGAGCTTTTATCTAACCAAAACTATTTAAACCCATTTAAACCCTTTTAAACCCTTTTAATCGCATTAAACCTATTAAGCTTTTTTTTTGTAAATTTTAACCTATTCTAGTTTTTACCTTTTAATCCAAGTTTTTACTTATTTTTAAACATGTTTCAAATCTGTTTTTCATCTATTTAAACCTATGGCAGCTTTTTCTAATCGATTCTATACTTATTAAACCTATTTAGACCTATTTATACATATTTTAACCTATTCAAACCGTTTCAAACCTATTTGAACGGTTTTAATTGCCATTTTTATCTGATGTTCTACAATTACCAATAGTCTCTCAATTTCTAATCAAATCTAATACCCACACGGGCGGAGGTCAATGCCAACTTGCAATAAACAAGCAATCAGAGTGTTTATTTTTATATATCGTAAATCTTTTTTTCGATTACGTATAGAGAACACCCACGTTTAGCAACACTTACACAGTCGTGTACGAACTAAAGCATACACACACCCACACACACACACACACACAGACCGGTTTGCTGATTTTTTCGCGCGACTTTGTGGGGTCTGGCCGGGATTTGTTATATTTTTTTGCCGTTTGTTTGGGTTGTTAGAAAATTTATTTTTTGCGCAAACGGCAGAGGGAAATAAAAGAGAAGCAGCGACGCCAGGCGAAAAGGAAAAGTGGAAAAATATGTGAAATGTGCGCGCAAGTAAAAGAAAAGTGGCAACAGTTTTGTATTTTTTGTATTTTTTTTTGTTTCTTTTTGCCGTATGCTTTCCTATGCTGCTTGCTATCCAACGTTTTGTGCTTTTTGTTTTGCTTTGCTGCTTCGTCGTCGCTTTTTTGACGCCGTTTTAGACGTAGAAGGCGAAGGCCGTTTGAATAACCTTGTAACCTTTTTTTTACCCGTTTGCTGCTTCCCTTCCTTTTTTTTTTCCTGTGGCTCGCCAAAAGTGTGCTCTTTAAGCCGGGCCAACTCTAAAGTTTCCCCAAAACAAAAAGCGAAAAAAAACACACCGACACACACACATTTCTAATTGCCATGCGTTTCTCTTACCGTTGTTCTGCTTCGCCTTTCCCTTCTCCTCTAGCTCCATTTCTTCGCTTTAGTTTAGTTTTCCGACAGTTTTCATACACGACGATCACGACGCGTTCGCAGGCAAAGTCAAACTGAACGTGCGATCTGCTTGGGCAGAAGCTCTGAGACAAACACATCTACGAGTTTGAAGAACTAGTTTTTTTTTTCTATGAATAATGATATAGATTTTCACAAGTCCAGATTTTCTTTTGTCTGTTCGCGACAATTAAAAAAGATCTTGGGCAGCCGCTCATCATCTTCAAACTTGTTTCCGCCTCACCTTTTTCACCCCATTTCCCTGCGTTATTTTTAGCTCGTTTCCATTCGTTTCTGGTCGCCAAAGTTCACATAATCGCCGCTGACAAGGGTGCTTAGGCCCAAAGGATCGTCAGCTGCTGCATGGGAACGGCAAAAGCGGTCAAACAAGTTCTGCGCATCTGCGAGATACGCATGGTAATACCGAGCTAAATAGATCTAACCAACTCCTAACTAATGAGAGACTAAGTGCATCTTTATGCTTGCCTAGAATAGTATATACTCCAGTTTACTGTGCCACACTCCATTATCTTTTGCCATTGCTGAGTTCAACCAGTCAATTGGGGTAGTTCCGTTTCCGGTTGCGGCCGTGTCCCGCGTTCGGATACGCTGCGTGTCAAGAGTCAAGGGTTAATTGATCCGACCCGTACAGGGATGAGGTCTCAAGCATTGTGCTGTTATCTGCTTATGGGACATGGGCAGAGTGTAAGGGTGTCCCGCACATGACATAAGTGTGGACAACACGCGTGTACAACAGGATTCTCGAATGGGACTTCTTCGGGGCACAGGTTAAGCTCTCCCCGTGCAAAACAAGGGCTGAATTCAATGGACTCTCTAAATGTTAACAAAATGATTTTCTAATTTTCTGTTTCGTCTTTTATTTTCAGCAAATTTGAAAGTGCTTTTGATAAGCAGGCACCTCGACTCTGCGTACCAACTTTGTTTGCTCTGGGGAGGGGGCTAAGAGAGATTGGCAACTGTATCCTCTGGCTTGCCGCAGAAGCAACTTTTAGTTTTCCCTGCTAAAAATAATAATCATGAATATAATTTTCTGAAACAGAAAAGCTGTCAGTTTGCAGTTTCGCCTCCCTCCAGCCTCCGGTGCAGTGGGAGGCAAAAGTTGCCCGCCCTGAACCCTCCGGATATTTTATGCACTCACTCAACTCGCAGCGTCGTTTATTTTCCATGTTATTAAAATTCTAAAAATATAATTTGAGCTGTTCGTTTGCAGCTCCTGCAGGTCCTGCATGAGCGGGTCCTGCATGTGCTCGCAGCCACTGTAGTTTTGGCAGAAGGTAATTTACTAGAAAATTTGCTTTGCAATTAGTGCAATTAGAATATGTGCGCTCAAAGCGAGCACGAACGCGGTGCCGTTGGTTGTTTGGCATAGACAGTTCTTTAAAGTTTTCCATGTGCAGAGTTCTCATATATCAGAGAAATGTATATCAGCTTGAATGGGTGCTCCGAGAGCATAAGAAGTACTTTTCGCTGAAAACGAATCTGATTTTCGAAGTTTACTCAGTAATTCGAGTACTTAAAATCCCTTAAAATACTGGTGTCAGCTTCTTGATGTCATTAATTTTTTAAGCATACTTGGAATTTTCCAGCAGGGAGTGACGCCAACAAACAAACCATCAAGGAGAAGGGTTTAATTGTTTTAGGTCTGGTCCCGTTTGAGTTCCGTGTGTTGGGGTATTAGTTTAGTTTCCAAATACACTTGAGCCTACCCAAAATAAAAGGTCTTTCCTCCACCTTTTTCTTGCCCAATGATTTATGGCAGACACCATTCGAAGGCTAAACAAAATTAGACAGACCTCTTAGCTGTCTGCTCCGGCTGTGCACCCAGGAGCTGTCTCTGTTTGCCGTCATGCCGTCCAGCTATTTATTTCTATACATACCTCTGTACATACGTATAATATGTATGTAATGTTTGATTTAGTAATGGATTAGCAAAGCGCCAGTTGGCCCCCAAAGCGCTGTTCATTATGTTAAGTCACGTAGTCGCACTGGACAGGGATCTATGCAGAAACCTTCCCTTTCCGAGTCGAAGATTTATAGCGACATTTTCTTGAATTACGCAAATGCGTTGGCACAATACGCGCCTGACAGTTCTCTGTCTAGGAATGACAACCGTCTGACTACCCAAGTCATCATTTAGAGACGCTCTTCATACTTTGAAGAAGAGTGCTTGCAATCGTACATTAATTTAATGAAACAACCACAAGGAAGCTTGTAAAAACACATACAAGCGCAACGAATACAGCGAGAGCCTGCCCCATAGATTGGTTATTACCTTTTCGTTCCGCGCATAACTTTTTCGCTCTGCATGTAAATTTTGTAGAGTTGCCAGCATTTGCATGGCTCCTTTCGTTTGCTTTTGCAGAAATTATTTTATAATGAATGTTGGTATTTAACTAAAGTTTTATGAATGGCGTTCATTATGCCCGTGTTGTTTTTGTGCAGAGTGTGTGTGGTGTGTGTGTGTGTACAGATGAGTGTGGTCTCCTGGTTGGCACTAGAAACTATACCAGCAGCAACTATACCAGGGGAGAACCTCGGGACTGAAGTGAACCACAAAAATATGGAAACCACATCTATATTGCACGCCGCGCAGCTGTTTCAAACTTTTCTGTGTTCCTGTTGTGTGTTTGTAGCTGTGTGTGCACATCATATGTTCGTTCGCGGTGTCGGTTGTGTCCGCCAGCACTTTTTGGTCCAAAAATTAAGTTCGCTCAACAAAATTATAATGGAAAACGAGATACAGATACAGATACAGATACAGATACAGATACAGATACAGATACAGATACAGATACAGATACAGATACAGATACAGATACAGATACAGATACAGATACAGATACAGATACAGATACAGATACAGATACAGATACAGATACAGATACAGATACAGATACAGATACAGATACAGATACAGATACAGATACAGATACAGATACAGATACAGATACAGATACAGATACAGATACAGATACAGATACAGATACAGATACAGATACAGATACAGATACAGATACAGATACAGATACAGATACAGATACAGATACAGATACAGATACAGATACAGATACAGATACAGATACAGATACAGATACAGATACAGATACAGATACAGATACAGATACAGATACAGATACAGATACAGATACAGATACAGATACAGATACAGATACAGATACAGATACAGATACAGATACAGATACAGATACAGATACAGATACAGATACAGATACAGATACAGATACAGATACAGATACAGATACAGATACAGATACAGATACAGATACAGATACAGATACAGATACAGATACAGATACAGATACAGATACAGATACAGATACAGATACAGATACAGATACAGATACAGATACAGATACAGATACAGATACAGATACAGATACAGATACAGATACAGATACAGATACAGATACAGATACAGATACAGATACAGATACAGATACAGATACAGATACAGATACAGATACAGATACAGATACAGATACAGATACAGATACAGATACAGATACAGATACAGATACAGATACAGATACAGATACAGATACAGATACAGATACAGATACAGATACAGATACAGATACAGATACAGATACAGATACAGATACAGATACAGATACAGATACAGATACAGATACAGATACAGATACAGATACAGATACAGATACAGATACAGATACAGATACAGATACAGATACAGATACAGATACAGATACAGATACAGATACAGATACAGATACAGATACAGATACAGATACAGATACAGATACAGATACAGATACAGATACAGATACAGATACAGATACAGATACAGATACAGATACAGATACAGATACAGATACAGATACAGATACAGATACAGATACAGATACAGATACAGATACAGATACAGATACAGATACAGATACAGATACAGATACAGATACAGATACAGATACAGATACAGATACAGATACAGATACAGATACAGATACAGATACAGATACAGATACAGATACAGATACAGATACAGATACAGATACAGATACAGATACAGATACAGATACAGATACAGATACAGATACAGATACAGATACAGATACAGATACAGATACAGATACAGATACAGATACAGATACAGATACAGATACAGATACAGATACAGATACAGATACAGATACAGATACAGATACAGATACAGATACAGATACAGATACAGATACAGATACAGATACAGATACAGATACAGATACAGATACAGATACAGATACAGATACAGATACAGATACAGATACAGATACAGATACAGATACAGATACAGATACAGATACAGATACAGATACAGATACAGATACAGATACAGATACAGATACAGATACAGATACAGATACAGATACAGATACAGATACAGATACAGATACAGATACAGATACAGATACAGATACAGATACAGATACAGATACAGATACAGATACAGATACAGATACAGATACAGATACAGATACAGATACAGATACAGATACAGATACAGATACAGATACAGATACAGATACAGATACAGATACAGATACAGATACAGATACAGATACAGATACAGATACAGATACAGATACAGATACAGATACAGATACAGATACAGATACAGATACAGATACAGATACAGATACAGATACAGATACAGATACAGATACAGATACAGATACAGATACAGATACAGATACAGATACAGATACAGATACAGATACAGATACAGATACAGATACAGATACAGATACAGATACAGATACAGATACAGATACAGATACAGATACAGATACAGATACAGATACAGATACAGATACAGATACAGATACAGATACAGATACAGATACAGATACAGATACAGATACAGATACAGATACAGATACAGATACAGATACAGATACAGATACAGATACAGATACAGATACAGATACAGATACAGATACAGATACAGATACAGATACAGATACAGATACAGATACAGATACAGATACAGATACAGATACAGATACAGATACAGATACAGATACAGATACAGATACAGATACAGATACAGATACAGATACAGATACAGATACAGATACAGATACAGATACAGATACAGATACAGATACAGATACAGATACAGATACAGATACAGATACAGATACAGATACAGATACAGATACAGATACAGATACAGATACAGATACAGATACAGATACAGATACAGATACAGATACAGATACAGATACAGATACAGATACAGATACAGATACAGATACAGATACAGATACAGATACAGATACAGATACAGATACAGATACAGATACAGATACAGATACAGATACAGATACAGATACAGATACAGATACAGATACAGATACAGATACAGATACAGATACAGATACAGATACAGATACAGATACAGATACAGATACAGATACAGATACAGATACAGATACAGATACAGATACAGATACAGATACAGATACAGATACAGATACAGATACAGATACAGATACAGATACAGATACAGATACAGATACAGATACAGATACAGATACAGATACAGATACAGATACAGATACAGATACAGATACAGATACAGATACAGATACAGATACAGATACAGATACAGATACAGATACAGATACAGATACAGATACAGATACAGATACAGATACAGATACAGATACAGATACAGATACAGATACAGATACAGATACAGATACAGATACAGATACAGATACAGATACAGATACAGATACAGATACAGAAGCAAAAGCAAAAGCGGAACGAATTTCTGAAACTGTCTGGAACTGGGAGCGGATACTTGATGGGAGAGTGGCTGCAGGCATGGTGCAGGGTGTGGTGCAGGGAGGGGTGCAGGGATGGGTGCAGGGAGGGGTGCAGGGGCGGGTGGCTGCTGACAACCCTTTCAAAATTCTAACTTGACAATTAAGTAAAATAAATGAAAGGCTCTTGGTGCTCCAAGCTCGACTACGTGACGTGTCTAGCAGAAGATGGAGCTGCGCGCTCGGGGAGAGGAGAGGAGTGTGGGCTACGCTGTCACTGCTGGCAGATGGGGAAGGAGCGCAGCTTTGGGTGGTTGCCAGTTGTACTAGAGGCGAGATTGTACCCTGAGGTACAAGTAAAACGATTCCCTCCGCCCCGTACTGCTGCTGCTGCTGCTCCTGCCGCTGGCGGCCATAATGGCAAACTTATATTTGCACTAGACTAACAGAACAAAGCAGCCAGTCAACCCGAACCCAGACCCAAACCCCAGGCCAAGCCGTAACCTCACGCGGCTCACACTGTCGCCCCATCTGCGGCCTCAGCTCCGGCTCTCGTCGCATGTTTACTGCGCAGTTGCTGAGGTCACTAATGTCGTAAGATGAATCCTTTCGGCAAATGCCTTCGGGGTGCAAAAATAAAACATGCAACGGCGTCGCCCACGCCTCCCCTCCCCACTCCTTCCGCTTCCGCTTGCGCAGTGTCCACGCTGCGCTCCGCTCCTGCTCCTGCTCCTGCTCCTGCTTTAAATGTAGATTAGTTGTTTGGGATGCCACTGCTGCCGGGCGGAGGACGAGTCGGGGCAAGAAAATAATGAAAACAGCAACTCTCATAATGAAGGTCTTTCGAGCTGCGTCCAGTCCAGCTGCCCCGCGCTCCCGCGCTCGACTCTTTTGAAATTATAATCTGCGCCATGGTGCCGTCGTCCTCGTCATCAACATTTCTGCTCTGCGCTCGTTACTCCCCACGTTGTCAACTTTGTATCATACTCCGCCTCCGCACGCCCGTTTCAAGGACCTGCGCTCCAAGCATCAGCAGCAGCTTCAGCTCTGGAATCCCCCGGCTCGACTCGAGCAGCATAAAGAGCTGCTGCGGGTGCGCGGTGCAGGGGAGCCGGGCAGCAGGGTACGCCGTATTTTGTTTAAATAGCAGTCAGTTTTTGGCTTCTTCGGGGCGTCCGTTTGCAAGGAGGCGACTTTAATTTATTCGCCGAGTGGCCCCAGCCGACTAATTTGCATGCACAAATCAAATAAGCTGCGAAAAAAAACACAGAACTGAAATGGGAAAGTCCTTCAGAGTTTTGCTAATTACTTTGACGAACAAAGGCGGGCCGCACCCGAGGCAAGCAGAAGACGCAAGTGGAAATAAACACGGGCGAGAAAATTGAAAAGTTTTCTCGACCGAGCGAGCTGCCTCTTTGAATTCGTTTTATATGCATGACAACTAATAACTGAAACTATTCAATTTCCCAACTGCCAACTAATTTCATTTGAGCTCACACACACACACACACATGCATAAGTGCTGCCTCGAAGCTCTGAGGGATGCTACCCTTGTCCCGGCACCGGACGGGAACAACCCGCCCCATCGAACAAAAGCCAAGCCCACATTTGTGCGCAGACAGAAGTCACAACTATCCCAAGTTGGCATGCGGGTGTCCTTTGGGAGCACGAAGCAGGGTGCGGGCAAGGGTTAAGGCTGGGCGGACTAGCTTGGGTTTCGTACAACCCACCCAAAGCAGCTATAAAGACGCCATATTAGATTCGACTTACAAGTGCCTGGAATGGGCAGCGGAATTCAATTTGCATTCTGATGTTAGTTACAAATATTTGCAGTGGTCTGGAAATGATTTAGTGTGTAAGTCGAGCGATTTGGGTGTGGAATGAAAAAGTCTAGAGCAGAAGAACGAGAGGTTCGGTTATGGTTTAAAGCTAGATGCTCTTACGGCTTAAGGTATAAGCTTTACAAGTATGTTTCTACCAAGTTTCCCAAAAGTATTGCAGAGAAACACGAATAACTTCGGTTTGACTGAAGTTTAGGCTACGCATTAGCCTCGCCTCTTAAAGGGTATACAGGTATTTAAATAGTAGACTCAAGTTCATGCATGCAGTGTGTGGTTGTTGAAGAAACTCACACCAATATTTGAATCTGCCAGATCTACGCTTTCAGCATCGAGGGTTTCGGTTTCCCAGCAACCCTTTACGATGCCACCAGACCGGCTAACGTCAACTAATGTATGCCTCACACAAATATTGTCTCCGACAGTCAAATGAACTCGCAAGATGAGGCAGCGCATCGAAACCAGTAAACCCGACAACGGACTAACAGACGGAACAGGCAGATAGGCGCAGGCGAGAAATACGTGAGAAAAAACGGGTTCAAAAGCAAATACGAAAAAAAAGAAAAGAGATATTGGAGCTGAGTTTGCAATGGACTAGCATAGAGTATGCTTGGGTTTATTATGACGTTAAGGTCACTGCCTTGCGGCCAAATAATCTACAGAGTGATGCTGGTTAAGATTTTTGTATCCAGATTACAACAAATTACTTTCACCATCTCTTGAGTAGGCTGTAAAAGTTTTAACAAGCTTGAGGGTTTTTTTATGAAACCCTGAAAACCCTTAGTGTATCAGCACATTCGTTGATATCTGATATCTAATTATTTTTACTGATTACAGATATTTACAGATATTATTTTAAGTCCCACTTGATATACAGTGACGTTTTAGCAATAAATCCATCTGGCTCATGCTGGAAACGCAATGAAAAGTGAGAGCAACTGTATATCAAATATGCTCGCTACGAATAGATATTTATGCGCGTGTGATACGAGCGGAATGCGATAAATGCTACTAATCCGTGATCTAAAACAAATCGCCAGCAATTTACAATTTAAATAACAAAATGATGCGATGCCCGGCTAACAAAAGGGAATCCATTAATAATCCATAAAAATGATTAATTACAGCGAACCCGTGCGGATGACGCGCCTTGTCTGTTGTCTATCAATGAGGCTGCGTGCCAAGCTAAGCTCCCAACAGACACATATGCTACATACATACATATATATTTATATATATAGTAGAGCCGTTACGTGCCCGCTAGTGCCACGCCCGCATTTTCTATGAATAAATCGAAGTGTTTGCTGCATTGGAAAATGTTCGTATTATGTTTATAACTGTATCTACTCGCACTAAGGGCATGCACATGAAGCTGCTCTGCCGTCGGCAGTCGCCAGCCGCCTCCTGCTCCAGCCTAGCGCACGCACATGCGCACTGAGTATCCACACACACACACACACACTCGTGTAACTGTATACACGCATTCTGTGTGTGTGTGTGTGTGTACTCTGCACCTAAACAATGAAAATCCGACGCCTCCTCGTCAGCTATTTCGTTGCCAGGCTTCCATTTTGCCAGTGTCGTCCATGACGCTCGGTCGTTCTAGTCCTCGTGCATTTCAATTGCAATCGGTTGGCAGTACCGCCAGCCACCCCGTGCCCTACCACCACCCTGTTGCACTGTCACCCTCTGCCCTCCGCCGGCTAGTCTAGGGCTATGCCGGGCGAAGCCACCCCAGGCCGAGCTGCTTAAGAGAGCCGCAGTTAGAAAATATATTTTTGTTTCTCTTAATTTATCCGTAACAGGAAACTACTTTACCGACAATTGTTCTTAAGTAGCTGCCAATAGATGGCGCCAGTAGTTCTAGCTGGGAAATAGAGGCAAGAAATAGAGAGACGTAGATAGAGAGAGAGAGATGCTGGGTTCAGGCTAGAAAATTTAGAAAATGTATGGTCTAGTGTGTTTATAGGAATGTGCGTTATTACGCTTAAGGCATATATAAATATTTAGAATCTACTTGAATATACCATAGTCATGCTAGTCTGCGCATTCGTCTATCTGTCTGTATGAACGTCTAGATCTCAGCGATTGTACGGGCTAGAAAGAACAAATTTTCTGACAATATTCGTATTGTCTTAAAGTTAGTTTTAGAACTCAGGCACGCCTTCCTCAGCCTCCGTAAATCAACAAAATTCGAGTTGCAAGCTTAGAGCTCTGTAGCTGCAAGCATTTCTTTGTAAGCTATCTAATCTTTAATATGTACGTTTCAAATACATATTAAGATTGTCATATCGAGCATGATTTTTTATCGTAAATCAAAAGCATTGTCATAAGTCGCAGAGTCTCAATTAAATGCGGTTTTAAATTTGGGCACGATGCGTCAATAAAACGCTAACATTTGTCATTAAGCTGTAAGAAAACAGCGCGAAACAAGACGAAGCGGGCAAAAGTTTAATTGAGCAATCCGACATCATCTTCGCCATAAAAAGTGCGAGTCCGAAATTGGCTTTCATGTTTATGGGGGGTGCCAAGTGCGAGGGCTCTAAGTGCCCGAAAGAAGGACAATTTACAATTGAGAGACAATTAACAGCAATCCATAAATCGGAGGTGCTAAAAAAACAAGATGTGACACAAGCGCGCGGTAGGCAAGTAGCATAAAAAGTAAAACACATGTTGACGCTTTTCGTGCGATTCGTTTTGTGTTTTGTTTTGTTTTTTTTTCTCTCTGTTTTCGGGGTTGATATACGTCACTCGAGCCGGGGGTGCTACTGGGTGGGTCTGGGTCGGCGTCAAAGTTTTGTGGCCTGTGCGTGCCGCAAGTGTCGCGTTTTCAAATCGCTGCGGCATGTTGTGCAGGTCAGGCCCGTTGGTCGGAATAAAATTTTTGCCCTCCCTCCCTGCCACCCCCCCAACACACACCCATCGGGGTATTCGTCAAACAATAAATGTGCCACATACGGTGCAAAATGCAACCATGAAAATCCGATTATTACATTTTTTTGCAAGCATTCCAACGAACGCAGCAGAGAACCCTTCCCCCCTTATAATCAATTAATACTGGCAATTTGTGCAGTCGAATGTAACCTCAATTATGTGCGCCAAACAGGCGGCCATCGCTGCGGATTATTCGCAAAAAACAACAGCAATTTGAGTAACGGTAAAAGCGGACAAAATCAAGAATGGCGAATGCATTGGAATGCATTCGACTCGAGGGTACCCAGTACTATCATATCTTGCACCGTGATTGTCAACTTGCACTTCCTACGTATAGTAATTTCTTTTTCATTGCCTTCTCCCTGTCGTATTGCATTCTCGTATGGTAAATGAATAATACTGAATTTACTCAGTAGTTCAGACTTGAAGTAGTTCGGGCACCATTTGCTGGGTATCAAAAATCACAACAGATCAAGAGAAGCAAGCCTCTGGGCAGCCCAGCTGGTCTGTCAGATAACTGCGATGGGAATTATAACGAAATCAAACAGTTAGCCGAAGCTAAAGCATGGAGCTTACAAAAACAGACATACAAAGTTAAATACAAACACAAATACGAACAGAGTAAAATAAGAATAACGTGAGCAATGCAATGAGTATGCCCAAAAAAATAATTATACGAGAGAATGTTTTACAAGCAGAGGTAAAACCAAAGTAAGTTGGCTGGCAAATTATTGAGAAATTCTCGTGCCCGCATCAAACATTCCAACAAAGTTTTATATAGTTATGACATATGTGAAAAATATGTAAATATAATTTATAATTATTATGGTATGGACAGGTAAGTTTAGATATGTAAAGTAAATTTGTAAAAATGAAAAAGATGCTCTATATATCTCAAGGAGAACTGCGAAGGCCTGAGGCTTCTGGCAAGGCATTCGCTTTACGCTGCGGGTGTGGGTACATTTTCAATTAGAAACGCTTAGCAGCAGCGGCAACAACAACTTGCAGAACACACAATAAAGCACAAAAACAGAGGGCAAACTGCACAAAATTTCAATCGGCAGCATTTTGGCAAAGCTGCAACCTCTCGCGAGGCACAAAACAAACAGTCTCTCTCTCTCACTCTGTGTGTGCGCGCTGCTTGCTCTTTATCTTTTTGCATATAAACGCCGCTTGAACCCAACTGCCGCCACTGCACCCGCTCCGCTCCGCCACTCCATGTGCAACCCGCCTTGGGTGCTGAGTGCATTTTTGGTCAGTTTCAGCTCGCGACTGGCATTTTTTCTCGCTGCACTTTAAGTGCAATTTACCTCTTGCCCATGTTTGCAGCCCTTCCACGGCTTGCACCCTCCCCCCTCCTCTCTCTCTATAGTACGCTGTTTGCCGTCTGGCATTTGCTGTCTGCCACCGAATCCGCCAACTGCTCCGCCCCCGCGTCCGACATGCTCTTTGGCGACTTTGAGTGTGCGGCGTTAGAAATACCGAAAAAAAAGGTTTCGCGTTGCAAATGAATTCTTACAAAGGACACGCACCCACCCACACATGCACACACACGCACACAAATATGACAACCCACTCGGCTGCATTCACATGCCGTGGAGCGTAGGAAAGAGAGAGAGAGAGCGAGGGGGGCACGGCCATTGCATTTGGGTGCGAGCCTTGATTCGTTGACGAACAAGTGCCAATTCGCCGGGATGTCGGACGGATGAAGTGCTGGAGTGGCCGCTTAAGTGCAACGGCTTCTACGTGCCTCGCCCTACCGCTACCCCCCTACCCTACCGCCATCGGCCATTCCCCATCTAGCTGCAGCGGATTTCCTCGCTGCGCTTCTTTTTCATTTAATTAAAATTATTTGCCTTTGCTAGCGGCGAGTCGAGACCCAAACTCGACAGCCACTCGAAGCTGGCCCGGATTAGGGCTGCCCATGCAGTTGCGTGCCTTGTGCTGCACTGTCCCTCCCCCTACCCTTTCCACGCCGGCCTGCAGTGACCATGCGTGTGGCCCATTGTCAATTAGTTGGTCCGTCCCCCCTCCGAATGCAGCAATGCAACGAGACCTGCCAAACACGTTGACGAGGCGGCGCAATTATTTTGTGGCAACTAAATGAAGCACACGAGTCACAAAGTCTAAATAACTGCAAAAAAAATGTTGCAACAAAGCGCTGAATAAAATACACATCAAATTGCATTCGCATACGCACTCGGATTCGAGGAGGACGAGTGCTCGCCAAAGTGTTACAAAGGATTCGCGTGCGTACTCGAGATTTCAGTGTGATTGCTGATGCGGCATTCGTTGACAAAAGCAGTATCACGAGATGCCCAAACAAGTGCTATAGACACATTTGGGCGCAGAATCCTTTAAGCCTGCGCCCGACAGTAATTCAAATCATCACGAGTTGGCAATTTAAAACATCATGCGGAAAATGATTATAAGAAACATTACTTTATTTTATAAAATTATATATGCTAGTAAAATGAATAATAGTTGAGATTTTACTTTATATATAAATGACTTTAAATTAGTATATTTTAGCTTCAGCCTGCAAGTATGCAACATCAATTAGCTAATAAACAGTAAAGAAACCATTTCTATCTGACTAGTTGCCGTATTGAACTCAGTTTGAAATTAACGTTAATTAGATGACACTGATAACTATAAGCTAATACTATAATTTATAAAATTATATGCACTTTTAAAAGAAACAATAATGCAATTAATATATGCAATTCTAATTTATGCATAATTGAATTTGACTTCAGCCTGAAAGTATGCAACGAAAATGTAGAAATCATCTGATGCGCTACTGTATTCCACTTAACTGCAAATCAATGCAAATTAGATGACATTGCATGTTATTAACGCATACTCTACTTAACGCGCCACTGTAGCTGACGCTGATGTCCGACTGCAATCGCATTAGGCCAATTTGCAAGGTGTCCGATTGCAATTTAGATTCGAGCGTGCAGGCTCGCAGCAGGATGCCAGTATGTGTCTATAGTGTGCGAGTGTGTGTGTGTGTGCGTGTATGTGCGTGTGCTGTCCTATTAATAATTACAAGATGCGTAATTATTGATTTTCCATTAACACTTTGAGGCAGCAGCAGACGACATAAAAAAGAGAGAAGTGAAAAATGGGAAAAACCACGTGTGGGCAACACTTTGAACTTAGGCCGGCCAGCCGGGACCTCGATGAGCGTCGTCTCTGTGCGTCGTCTCCTGTGCCGTCGCACAACTCTTTGAGGCAGCAACGTAGGCGACGCCTATTCGCAGCAGCAGCAGCAGCAGCCTGTCGCCTTTGTGGCAATTAGTGTGCGTGCGTGTAATTTATTAATACATATTTTACACTCCATCGCCTTGGGTTAATTGCACACACGCATTCGCCGCCCGTGCACAGGTGCGGCCCCCTTGCGGCTTCAAGATCGAAGAAGGATGAAAGGGGAGGGGAGAAGCGTGTCTTTCACTTGAAGCTGTAATTAAAAAGCGACTGTACTTGCTACTGCGCTTAAGCTTGGCTGCAAATTGAAAGTCAAACTGTTTAAGACAATCCACAAACATGCTTTAAGCCCACCCCGAGCAGTCAGGGGGGTAACTGAGGCTCTGCGGGGGCAGGCGCAGGAAGGCGCACGCTGCGCTGGACTTGAATATTAATTGAACGAACGTCGTGTGTGTGTGTGTGTGCGTGTGTGAGTGTGTGTGAATGGTCAGTCGCAACCCTTCTCTTCTTGAACTCTGCTCAGCAGCTGAGTGTGCAAGCCCAGTCCCAGTCGCAGTGCCGATCCCTCTCTCTCTCTCTCCCTCTCGCAGTGCCTGCCCCAGTCGTGCAGCCATCCATCCATTCACACTCGCTACTTGCCACGGCCCGTTGCACGCAACGTGGCGCTAATTTCTTTGATTACAACATGTGCAGTGCTCCGGCAGACGTCGGACTTCTATGCTGTATTCCGTTTCTGGCTAATCCTTTGTGCCCTGCGTCGTCGTCGTCGTCGTCGTCGTCTTCGGGCTGAAGCCTGTAAACAAGCGGAAATGAGCTGCCTTCAATGACCAAGTGAACTTCAGAACTTTGGCTTCGGGCTCGGCCTCGCCAGTTGACCAGCAGCCAAATCCCCGAGAACTGTCAGCCCCTGCTGGCCTGCCGGGCACGGAATCAAAAGTCCGATTCTCTTTCCTTAATTACCATACCACCCCGAGCCGCGGGTGATGACTTTATAGCCCCCGTTCCTTTCCCTTCCCTTGCCAATTCGAGTATTCCGCCTTTGTTTTTCTTTTCTCTGCTGAATATAATAAAATGCGTATTTAATTCTATGCGGATTTCAGGCAATAACAGGGTTAGAGTTAATCATTGGCTTAAGCATCCGTGAGAGCTGTAAACGATTCGATTTTTCGATTAATCGATAAAGTCTGCTTAGCTTGAAGTGTTGCGCACACAGCATTTCTTACTTATTTTTTTAAAAAACAAAATAAATTGAATTTCTTTGCAATAATTTTTTACAAATAAAGGTATTACATTAATCGATTAGAAATCGAATTATTGCCAGCTCTAGCTGTGCTTTCAATCGATAGCCTGGCTTTCTTCTGCACTCATCTGGACTCTTGGCCTGATCTGAAGTGCAGCTAATTACCCCGCCAGCGCCAACTGCCTGGCAAAAGAGCACACCGAAAAAGTACCCCGGTACGCCTACCCCGCCCGCCTGCCCCGCCTTGCTCTTCTGGCCTTTGCATAATGCATGAATGACTTGTGGGCACGCCAGGGCAGCGGGGGCAGCGGGGCAGCGGCATGGCGAGTGGCGAACTACTTTTGGTTCTTTGTGCCATTCGTTTGCACATATGAATATGGAGATTGAAATTCTTTGATTTGATTTTTTCCATCTCGACTCGGCGCGTTTGAGTGCAGCGAGGGAGGGGACGGGGAGGCGCGCGGGCGGCGAGGGCAGCTCTAAAAAGTAAATAGCATGAAAAATAAGTTAATACCCCCCGCTCGCAGCGCTTCAGTTCGCTTCAGTCCGTATTTAATTTAATTAGTCCGCGTCGTCGTAGTCGTCGTCGTCGTCGTCGTCGTCCTTGTCGCCGCCGTCATTCAGCGTGAGCCTATTTGACTGTTGCTGCTCCACATGTCTCGCCCCTGCATGTCCCTCCCCACTGCCCGCTCCTGCCTTGAATTCTTTACACTACGCGAATGAGAACGTGCCTGCATGTTCAAGTCAATTAGCAAGTATTTTTAATTGCCTGAAATTTGCATAATTTCTGTCAACAAGAAAGCAGACAATGCGCAGCTACTGCTGCTCCTTCTTGCTCCCTCTCTCTCTCTCCCTCTGTCCCTTTGCCTGTCTTGTCCTTGGAGCCGCATAAAGACTTTGCGCATTAGCTCTAATTAGGCGTGACAATGATTGGTCAGCATGGGTTAAGGCCAGAGAATACTATTCAAATGCTTGACTAATCTCAATTTGAATACTGCCCCCCCGCTCCAACCCCAGCTCTTCTACACCCTTAACAGCGGCGGGCATTTCAATTAACCCGGCGCACCTCGAACGTAAACTCGGATAAGACAAATCCAGGACACACGCCAAAGGAGCAGCGGAAGAAGCAGCCACAACTGTCCCTCGCACGCAGCTTGACCTCATTTCGCAGCCGGTGAAGACGCACAACTAATTAGACACATGCCAGCCGGCACATACAGACGCCAGATACAGATACAGTTACAGATACATTCACCTGACCCGAACCGGGACTGACAACTGAAATGTGTGTGCTTATGACGGCTTACTCGGGTTTTTAGCCCAGTTCGCTTGACCGTACGCAAATTGCTTCTGTCACAAATTTACGGGCGACAAGAAAAGTCAAGCTACCCGGCCGGGCAAACCAGACCCCTCCCCCCCCCACCGGGGTTTACCAGTCAAGCCGCTCGAAGAAGCCGAAGCCACAGCACATCCCAATCGAATCGGGGCAGATTGCTTATGGCATTGCGGCAGATATAGCTGGTTTTCTGGGCTAAAACTGAAAATCACGTATGTGATATTTGAGAATGGCCTCGTTTTAACGTGTGCGACCTTCATAAAGATGCGTATCTTAACGATGACAGTGGCAACACCTCAAGATCCCGGCCGGCAGCCGGCTTTGTCTTTGCTTGGCCCACATGCAAAACTATCCCAAAACGGCGTGGCTTATCGAAGCCCTTTCAATGCCCCGCAAGGGACGAGATGCAAGTGCGACGATAGGCAAATGGGCCTCGCCTAGGCTGCTCATTAGGCTAGGATAACCGGTCCGCAGAGCACTAAATTCATAAACACTTTGCATAGTTTTAATGGCCAACCCTTGCGATGTGCGTGTGTGGCAACAGACAAAGGGACAGGCCTGCTCACCTTTAGCTGAGCTGCTTCGCTTCTTAATTTACGCAGCGTGGCCACAGACGCGGGGGGGTAGGGGTAGGGTTGCGATACAGTCTAGGCTGGAGCTGGGGCAGGATACCCAACAGGGCACTGGCTTTGTTCGTGCAAAGTTGCCCGTCTGGTGCGCTTATTGTTTCTTGAAGATAAGCATCTTGTTGGATTTCTCCAGTGAATAATGGCCAAAGTTTTTAGTCAATGAACTGACCAAGGTATTATGGCAAAACAAGGATAAAGTTGCCCAGCAAGTGGTGCAATAAAAGCCAAGGAAATCGAGCATAAAGCTAGACGGGAAAAACCGAAAGAAAAGCAAAAGCGAAAACGTGTGAAAAATCGTATTATTTGCAGGCAAAACGAGCGAGTAATTTGCACATATTGAGTTGCGATATCATTTAAAATTAAGTAAAACGAAAGGATTTATGCTACGCAGGCCGGACCGGCCAGGGGTATCTGCTGTGCCCTGCCCCCTGTCCACGTTGCATGCCACCCGGGCCAGTCTGGCGTTGCAAGGCCGAAGTCAGAGCTGCGTAAGCCTTGCTCTCCTTCCAGTGGAGTGCGTGCTGCGTTGCTTTAATAACCGGCACTCTGACACACACACACACACACACACACACACACACACAGTAGTAACGACTCATTCATCGGACACGGAACCGGTGTTTTTCCTTCTTTTTTCGCTTACTCACACCGTTACAATGCGAAATACATATAATAATAACAACAGCCACAGCAACAGCAGCAACGGCAACCACAACAACAGCAAGAACAAAAGAACTGTGTTCCAATGCCGCTCAAGGTCAAACCGTAATCGTTGATAATGAAAATTATTTCCCCCACTCCCCTGCCGCACACACACACACTCACACAGAGAGAGATTTTTCACCCGTTTCGGCTTCGTGCGCATTTTAATGGCCTCGTTTCTCATATTTATTTTTGTCACTTGTTTTCTTTAATTTTTATTTCATATAATTTCCCCATCTCTTGCGCCGTCTGGCTTCCCCCACTCCCCCTTCACCTTCCCCCATCCACTGCTTGACCTGCCCGCCCGGCTGGCCACACTGCACAGTGTCTCCCTCATTGTAAAATTATTGCCGAAACAAGAGGGCAACAAAATAAAAACGCAGCCCGAAAGTATGCAACATAATTAAAAATCAATGGCACACAAACTGATACTTGCGTCGACGTCGGCGTCGACGGCGACGGCGATGACGGGGGCGGGGGCGGGGGCGGGGCGTGGGCGTGAAAACATCCAGATTTTTCACATTAAAAAGGACGCGTCGCCGGCAACGGGCGTTTAAGTTTTTTGCTTTTATTATGCCGTCTCCCTTCTCCTGCTTTTGGCGAGCATTTATTTTTGATTGTTTTTTAATTCGTTTTTTATTCGGTAAAAAAAATAGCACGAAACGAAAAAAAACAGCAGCAGCAACAGCAGAGAGTGCGCAGCGTAAAAAAAAAACAAAATCAACAGAAACGAAAACAGAAACACAAAAACACACACCGAAAAGCAAAAAACCGAAAAAAATATGTGCAAAAAACGCCGGTCAGCCCGGACGAGCCCACGACTCTTCTGACCTGCTCTGTAAGTGTGTGAATGAACTGTTCGTGGTGTGTGTGCAGGTGTGTGTGTGTGTGTGTGTGTGTGTATGAATTGTTGTGACCGCCAATGAGCAGTAAAACTGTTGCTGAGCTCAGTTGCACCGGCAGAGCGAACAAAATGAAAAAGCAAGTGTCGAAAATGAAAACAGAGTCGGGCTCGGTCTCGCTCCTCTCGCCTCTCTCGCACCTCTCGCCGTCTTGTGCGTCTTCTGCATTATTAGCGGCTTCCCTTGCCTTCGCATCGTTTGTCTTCTCCACCAGTTTATGCCTCAATGTGGCAAACTGCACACACACACAGCGTCAGCAACCAAGTGTTGCTTCACCTGATGAGCGCAGGATGAAGCAGGAACTCACCAAGCGTCTGCGAAGGTTGCCCGAAACTTCACACAAACAATTTCGTTTCGGGCTTGGCATTAAAACTACTAATAATTAATTTAAAATATTTAAAATAATATACATATTCACAATTCAATGAAAATCGAATTGCAAAGCATAAAATTTAAAACTAGTACTTTAGTGATTAAAATAGAATAATAATCATACAAGTTAATTTATATAGTTTAGATATTTGAAATTTAAATTAGCTTGGCTTTGGAACAAACTGAGTTTCACATTATTCTTTTAGTTTTTAATATGATATGCACAGTATTTTAAGATTCAGAGAGAACTAGCATAGTTTTTCAGGCAAATCAGAATCGATTTCTTGCCCTTTCCCTGCCCAGGCAGCACATGCAGCTGAATTCATTGAGGCAGCACGTGCATAACCCCAATTGTTATCAGCACCCGCCCAACTGCTCTAAGGAATCCTCGCCGTTGGCTGGCAAAGGGATTGGGGAATACGTGGAACACGGCGTGAGCCATGTGCAGTCTGTGGACGCATTGTTTGTTTGCCATCAATGGGAGTTTTTAATTTGTTGCCCTGCAATCAGAGTCGCGCAGGGCCGTCTTCATGCAGCCGCTGCCGAACTGCAGTTTCGGGCTGCATGATGTGCAACGACACGGCTCGACTTCGAGCCAGAAGGGGGTATCCATGAGGCGCTGGCTTGCCGGCTTGCCTGGGCAATTACCCAAACGAAACGGCGTCTTGCCAACGGGCCAGGGTTGGGGCCTGGCTATCAGTTAGATTTGCCTGCACTTGCACATGCAATTTGTGGCCCAAAAAGTTTGGCAAATTGCATTCGATGCATGGCAAGAAAGCGGCGAAATTGCCTTAGCATTAAATTGGAAAGCGCACAAAAGTATGCAATTAGTTTGGCGCCAGATGCGATGTGTCTGGCAGTTTGCCTGCTTTACGACGCGTACCGTACGCAAACAACAGTCGAATGAAGCCATTTCCTTGACCTCAAAGGGCGCAAATACCCCCGGTTAGTCATCTAACATATGGTTAAGCGCCACGCCCCACGCCCCCGTGCCTGCGCGATGACTTAAGGGCGCCCGCCGACACGCACGCACACTGACACACATTGCGGCGACGACACTTGCGACTGAGGTAATACTTGAGCCCGTTGCCGGCTGCCCGTAGCCCGCAGCCCGCTGCCAGTTTCGAGGCCCCAAGGGACGCCAAGACTGCGACGACCGCGCCTTGTTCGCCTACACGTGTCGCACACACACACTCACACACACACGCTTGCATGCCAAGGTGTATGCGTTGGTGTGTGTAAATAGTTACAGGGTAAATATTTTCTGAGCCAAGGATTTCATTATCCTTATCACATGACTAGCGGAATTTGCGACACAACAAAAGCGTCGACCACGAAAGATGTCGTCGCTCGCCTGACGCCGTCCAGGCGTGTCCCAGCTGCGATGTCCTTGCTCGAGTGTCTTCTGAGTTGCTACACTCTCCAAGCCAAGAGTTCTGTCCCACTTTAATTACGTTGTTGTATCTCCTGTTGTTGTTGTTGTTGCGGTTTATGTTGCGCTGTCTCCCGAGGTATTTTATGCCGTCTACAGTGTGTGCGTGTGTGTGAAGTGTGTGATGTGTGTGTCCGGTGCGGCACTCCTTTTGCGCTTTTGTCTTTTAACTTAACCGTTTTTATTCACTTAACCATTTGCATGTCGCCAACGTGTTTCATTGTCGCCTTGCTCGGCTTAAATACTCCTGAGAAGGCTATCAGTTTGCGAACTTTCTTACCACATAGAAATTTAATTTTGTTATATAATGGAAAATAAGGAAAATATGTCTCAAACTGGGACTAGAAAAAAAGCATACATAATAGGGATTAGTTTTTCCACAGTTATTTTAAATTTTATGATAGATTTTTACTAAAGTCTGTCACACGTCTGTAACAAATATATAAGGTATTAAAGACTTGCCCAAAATGTGCAGAAAGCCTCAAAAGAAAGTTGAATAGAAGCTAGAACCCTAAGAAATTTTCATATTACGAAATCTAGTTACAGTTTATTGGCAAAAATATTGAAAATAAATTATTATTGCTTAACAATGTTGTCTTATTTATTTATATGTATTTATATATATTATATATTATTTATTTATATATATTTAATCAGCAAATTAATCGCATACATAAATATACATTTAATTAATAGACCAAGCAGGCAGTATACAATATTTATTTATATTCGTGTATTAAACTCGATTGGCGGCCAAATTGGGGGCAAAGTAGTCGAGCGTTAATAGCAACTGTCGCAGCCTCATAGACAGCCAGCAGCAGCAGCAACAGTAACAGCAATATCAGCAACATCAACAGCAACAACAGCAGCAACAGCGACAGCAACAAAAGCAACAACGGGCAGCTGTGACAATGACAAGCGTCACAGACAACAAATTGATATATATGAATCAGTCTGCGGATTGACAAAACAGCAGCACGGGCCGCAGCAGCAGCGGCAACAGTATCGTAAAAGCCCAACCATGTAGTCAGCCCACTGCCCCCGCTGCCCACCCACAAGGCGCGTTCCAAATTCAAGCCTCACCTCGACCCTCACGGCAGGCCCAAAGCAGCCCTTAGAATTGTGCAGTGCATGCAGCTGCTGTAACAAAATTCAATGACAGTTGCCATTGCTGTTGCTGTTGTTGTTGCTGTTGTTGTTGCTGCTGTTGCTGTTTGTTGTAGTCGCGAAAGTGCAGTTTGCGTGTGTTAACGGCGGCACACGGGGCGGATGAGCAATGCACGCAGACGCAGCCAGAGCAGCGCAGCAGCAGCAGCAGCAGCATCGCCGCCGCCTGCATTCAATTCTCGCACTCCTCGCGCTGCCTCCGGTAGGCGGAGCACTTTCATATGTTTTTTCCGTGTTTTTCAAACACACACGCGAATATTTTTAATACAAGAAAAAGAGGAGAACGCAGAGCAAGCGGGTTCAGTGCATTTCGAATAGGAGTTTTATTTTTTCGCCTGCCCGCCAGCATCGTGCATAGAGAACTAACATACGCAGCTAAAAGAAAAAAAGATTGCAAATCGAAAGTTCAAAGTTCGGCACGCAGTTGCCTTTGAAATGCGCCGCCTCATTCATTCGTTCCATTAAAATATGATTAAATGCGAAACATGCTTATGACGCAGCCCGATCCGCAGTTACCCAGCCTAATGAACTATGCATGCGCAGCTCTCGGGGGAGCAGCTGCAGGCGCAGCACGCTGCAGTCGAGTTTTGGGCACAAGGAACGCGACGTGATGTTGCTTAGCGGCAGTGGGATGAGCATAGCTCACTCACTCTGTCCCTCTCTCACTCTCGCTCTCTCTCCCTTTCTAGCGCTTGTTATTTGCCTGCACCCTTCACCTTGTCGCGTATTTAGTTTTTTCTGCGCAATTTTCCGCGCTGCCTTTGTGGTCTCGGCCGCATTTGCCATATAAGCCTGCAGCTCCCTTCTATACCAACACCAGCTCCCCCCAGCGCCTCTCACCACACTGCTCAATGCTTTTAGGCAACGAATTGCAACTGCAACGCATTGAGCTTTGGGGATATGCAAATCAGCCAACGGCCAACAGCAGCCGCTGCAGCTGCTGCAGCAAAAACCGCATTGCATCGCATCCCATCAACATCAACTGCATTCGGGCTGCCCATGCAGTCCATTTCCCCCATCTGCAGTGCACATAATCAACATCATCAGCAAACTAAAAATGCTTTTTTGGCCAATGATCAGGTGTCTCTGGCTCTGTCTCTCTGTCTAATGCCACCTCCACCTAATTCTCTGGCTGCATTCCCCGCTGATTGATGTGTTTCTCGTGTCTCGCTGATTATCATCATTGTTTTATGAAAACATTCAGTTTCCATCAACTTTACTGCCTTCAAAAGCAAAAATTATTCTCTCAATGTTTTCTTATAATTTATATGTACATAAACATAAACATATTATTTTTGTAGTATTTTCCAAGCCATGACTAATAAAAATCAAATTTCAATTATTTTTAAATACATTTTCAGTTTTGTATAGCAGGCAGTAGGAGACATCTGCGCATCCCATAATATATATGCATTCCTAAACTGTCAAGTCGCTAAATATAAGTCTATACAGCTGTCTACTAGTCTGTTTAATTGTAGGTCTGTATGAACGCCTAGATCTCAGAGCCTATATGAGCTAGAGCCATCAAATTTGTTGCCTACACTTGCAGTGTCTTAAAGTGTGTTATAGAATTCTACCACGCCCTCTTTCGTCCCTTTAAATTGATAAAAACAACGAGTAGCGTAATTTGAGAGGTAAAGCGTGAATTTCTGATGTATATAATAATTATTCTAAGCATTTTGATGGTTCAAAAGTGTAGAAGCTGTTGAGCAATTGAAAATCCATGGCTACTTAATTGCTTTTTACTGATACCATATGAAATGGTGATCATATAGAAATTTCAAGAGCATCGCAGTGGATCTTAGAATAAGGTTGTCGATAGAATTGCTGATTTTACGCGTGGTAAGGCAAATTTGGATAATAAATGGCAACCTGAGGAAGGGTTAACATCAATGTAACAATTCTTTTGTGTGCTTCAAATTAATGATGGCTGCATTGCTAAGCTCGCTCCCCTGCAGCCTCCAGCTTCCAGCTAACTCAGCGAAGCATTTGCCGAGGCGTGTGAGCTCAAACATTTCAGCAAGAGCAAAACCAAAATCAAAGTCAATAACCATTGCCATCGATAGCGGCATAAATGTCCATATACCTACTGTATATACAATAATGTGTGTGTATAGGTGCACACACACGCACAGTGAGGGGGAGACTGAGGTGCGGGTGCCCTACCATGTTTAGGTCTATGCATGTACAGCGTTGCCTTGCTGTGTGCGTGTGTATGTGTGTGTGTCGGCCTAAGCTGGCCACCCGCCCACGTGGCGTATTAGTAATACGCGTACGCGAAGTGCGTGCTGCGGCCAGCATCGAATGCGTTCTCTGTTTAGTTGGCTCCCACTCCTACACACACACACACACACTCACACACACACATACACACACTCATGCACATTGGTGTATAAGGGGCAACGCTTTGGGCTCAGCGACGATTTTTCTATGCTTTTTTGTGCATTTGCATTGCATGTGCTGCTCTCTGTGTACATCTATGCGTGTATGTATGTATGTAGCCTGTGTGGCATACGCAGCTGTGTGTGTGTGTGTGTCTGTTGTTTTCTTATTGTTACTGCTGCTGCATGAGCTACATTTTTTCTGGCTTTGGCGCTAAATATAAAAAAGTGTTGCATACATATGCGCGCAGGGGCAAAACAAATGCAGAAAATAAAACAAAAAAAAGATGCAACACTTTTGCTCAGCTTGGTTTGTGTAGTTGTTGTTGTTGTAGTTGTGGCGGCAAATGAAAATGAAAAATCGTATTTAGTACACATGCTGCACATGTGTGTGTGTGTGTGTGTGAGCGGTTAAAAAACTAAAAGCACGAAATCAAAACAGAACTGGTACATGACACAGACTACGAGGGGGTGGAGGGGTGCGGGCTGGGGCGAGGGCTGGGTATTGAAGGGGTTCGATATAAAAGCAAAGGGTGGTGGTGGAGGGGGGGAAAGGCAGCTAGTTGCTGGTGGGGCAATCGAATTGAACGTGAAACAGCGCACATGCACTCGCCGACGCTCTCAATCGCTGCGTCTCGCTCACACTCACTCGCTCGCTCGCTCTCTCACTCGCTCTCTCTCTCATTCCACTATGCTGCATTTTAGGCCCGTAAGCTGGCTATATGCAACTGCAGTCGCGCTGTCCACTGCATGCACTAGACCGCCCCACCCCGCCTCCCCCCGCCAGGCGTGCCGCGGCGGCCATTTAGAATGAGGAATTGTGTGTGTTGCATACTTTTTGGCGCTGTTTGATTTTAGGCGCAGCAAATGCAGAATGCGTACATGACAGCTGCCTGTGTGTGTGTGTGTGTGTGTGTGTGTGTGTATATGCCTGAGGATTGTACATACATGCACTGCGCTGTCTATCTGTCTGTCTATGTGCCTGTGTGTGTGTGTGTGTGAGAGCTGCTGCTGCTGGCAACGTCGCGCTTTGTTTTGATTTTTCGCGACTGAGCGCGCGTTGCCAGCCATAACCCCTGCCCATGTTCTCTCTCTGTGTGTGTGTGTGTGTTTTAGATTTGTCCAGCGCTGTGCACCGTATGTGTTGCGCTTGTGTGTCTGTGTGTGTGTGCGTGCGTGTATATTAGCATAGCGACGCCGTCGACGCCTCCGCGCTGCAACATTTTTTGCACCAAACGGCAACGCTGAAACCAAAAACGACAAGGACAATTCGCAGCGCGGTCTGCCGCTCTGCCGCTCCGCCGTTCCGCCGCTCTGCCGCACTCTGCCGCTCTGAATTTTTTCTCGTCTCGCGCTGCTTGTGTGTCCGTGTCCGCCAGCAGCGCCAACTTTCATCAGGCCAACTCCTAAATCGGCGCGGCCGAGCAGAATGGGCCAGGTGGCTGCATATGGCTGCTGGGCTGGCTGCTGTGTATTGTGTGTGGGCTGTGTGTGTGTGTTCGTGTGTGTGTGTGTGTGTGTGGCATGTGGCATGTGGAGATGGGACTCTGCAATCACAAAGCGCGCGATGCAGCGACGTCATCGAAGGCAGCAGCAACAGCAACAGCGACAGCAGCGAGCCGGCGCTGACCGTCATCGTTTGCGATTTTTGCACAACATTGCAACAGAAAACTGCTAAACGCGAAACAAGTTGCGGCGTTTTTTCTGCTCCTCGGCTTCTGTCAAGGCAGAGAAGAGACGCGACAGACAGGCAGGCACAGGCAGGCCCAGGCAGGCAGGCAGGCACAGGCAGTAGGCAGGCAAATTACTAGGCAGTGCCAGGCAGGCAGGCAGGCAGTCGGCAGGCAGCAGTCTTCGCAGCGCATAAATCACAATCTCCGTGCGGTCTCAGCCAGAGACGGCCAATCCAACTCCGACTCCGACTCCGACTCCGATTGCGACTCAGTCTCCGACTCCGACTGCGACTCCAACTCCAACTCAAACCGAGCGAAGAAAGTGAAAGAGACAAGTGAAAAGTGAAAGTGAAAGTGAGCAAAATGACTTGAAGTGCAAGTGCAGAGGCAGCAACGAACCAATAAACAAACAGAAACAAAGTAAAAACAACAACAACTGTGCGTAGCATATAGAGTTCCTCTCGGGTTCCTCGAATGCGCCTCGAAATGCCGCCGTCAGCTGCCGAGGACGCTGAGCAGCCAACTACTCGTGAGTCAGGCCGCTTTACTTTGGTGTTGTCGACGTCCGGGCAGCCCGTGCCGCCATTGCCAATTCTGAGCAGTGCGACGCCATCTTGAATGCTCGATAAGAGCCGCCGCCGCCATCGCCGCCGTCCCTAGAACAATGTAAACGACGGCGCTTAGCATGTAGCCAGTTTTTTCCTCATTTTCAATCAAACCAACTAATCAAAACCGGCCAGCCAACAGCAAATATCAAAATAGACAAAGTTACATTTTTACCAAACAACGTAAAGAGCAACAACAACAACAACAACAACAGCAGCAGTAGCAGCAGCAGCAGCAACAATACACGGCAAGCGCAACAGCAACAAATGCAACATTTTGTTATTAAACAAGATCAACAAATTCCAAACAGAAGCAAGAGCGAAATAATCAGTAACTAAAACGGCTTTCAATCATAGCAAATAGTAAGCAGGCAGTCAGTCAGTCAGTCAATCAGTCAATCACTCATCCAGTCAGTCAGTCAGTCGGAAGCAACTTCCTCCGATTGTTCAGTTGTTCAGTTTCACATCCGTTCCGATTTGAAGCGAAATTCAAGCGTCTGAATTTGATCTTGTCTCGGTGTTCTGAGTTCATCCACGTTTCGGTCAAGCAAGTTCGTCTCTCGGTCCAAACCTAACGGCAGTTTTCGGTTTTCAACAAATTCAGACGTGACTCTTAAGTTGATTATCAAATTTTAATTGTGTATTTCGGCGTCGCAAATTTTTGGGCAAGTCAGAAATCAAATTAAAAAAATATAAAAAAATAAAGATAAAGGAAAAGGAAAAGGAAAACAACCAAAAAAATATAACGAAAGGAAAACCATTTTTGAGAAGAAATCGAAATCAAAACCTACGAAATTACCTGAGAAATTTTGAGAAATTTAAAAATCGATGGCTAAATTATACAAGTGCAAAAGTTTTATTACAATTATTTACATAACGAAATACGAAAAGGAATCTAGGGATAGTTACGAAATTCAAAAAACAAAACTAAACACTCGATCGATTTATTGAGGACACAAAAGTAATTACAAGTTTAATAACAAAACCAAAATTACAAAATTAATATCAAAATTATTGTGATGTGATATTTTTTCGATATATTTATAATTTACGGGTAAGTACAAGATATGATTCTAAATATATATCTTATATATATATTTACATTTTTTCATTAACTCTCTAATCATATTCATTTTTTTAACACAATATCCATGTGGTTGGAAGAGTATTCCCCCTCTTTTTAAACAAAAAATGTATCTAATCGCCCTACAAAGTTTTTTGCAGGTATAGACATGTATGTTTATATGAACAGCTGTATCTCAGCGACCATGAGAGCTGAGTCTATTGAATTTTGTTATTATATCACCTATTATAGCGCACAGATTATGTTTGCTTTAAAATTTGACTACGCCATCTTTTGCCGCTAAAAGTTGAAGAACAAATACAAATTGCTAACTTTATCAGTTGTTGCTTTCTTATTTGTTCCGCTTCTCCCTAAAATTAGTAAATATATAAATTATCTTTTATTTTTTCCTTCAAAAAATATAATTAGGTTCGATTTTGTTTGAGTAATCTTCAAATTTCTCATAGTATTTATTTTTTATTTTTTCTTCTTTCTACGTTTTAATAAATCGTATTTTATACATTTTTGTCTGTCATATCAACTTTTCAACTGTTTCATACAAAAAACAGCTCGCATCTTTCTTATCTCATAAGTTAAATACAATATCTTTAGAATATCATATAATATAATTCATTTGCAAATGAATATATACTCATGTGATAAATTTGATGCTTGAAATTCGTCTCGAAAAGGCAGCAAACTGATCAACTCGTCTTTGGGCACGACTGCTCGTCGTGCTCCCACTCCCGCTGCCTCCGCCTCTCGCAGCTTGCCGCACTGCGTCGTCTCAGTGGCGACTCTCAGTTGCAGCAGCTGCAGCAGCAACAACTTGCAATGGGAGTGGGCGGGCGCAGGGTGTCGGGCAGTGCTGGTTGCACTTGCTCGGCTGCCGAGCGACGGGCTTAGTTGTAGTAGTAGGTGTTTTGCTTTCTACACTCATACCAACACACACACACGCACACGCAGACACGGACACGATGCAGTCGGCGCCTGGCAGGCACATAATGTAAACAAGGACATGCGCAGTGCGACTCCAGCAGCAGCAGCAGCAGCAGCAGGATTTGCATTTCCCCAACTGGAGAAGTGATGCAATGCATGCAATGCAATTGCCAACTAGAAGATAGTGGTCAACAGGGGGTGGGTGAGCCCGAGGGGGGCGGGGAGGGACGGTTGGGTTGGCTGAGCATGAGACTGAGATTGGAGCCTTTGCATTTACCACCAACTGTGGCACATGACTGCAATGGAAACGGCGCGACGGCGACGTCGCTGTCGACGTCAACTTTTGCCACAATTTAGATGGAAAAGGAACTGCAGCTGGGCTACTTCATGCGAGAGTCGGCTGCAGTCGCTAGAGCGCGCCAGTGTGAGAGCAAAGACAGAGAGGCAAGGCGAGAGCGAGCAAGTGACTGAGAGAGACAGCAGCGGCAGTGAGAGCGAGAGAGAGAGAGAGAGAGGCCAGGGCAGGGCAGAAGCAAGAGCAGAGGCAGGAGCGGAGGCAGGAGCAGGGCAGGGCAGAGCAGGAGTAGAAGCAGAAGTGAGAGAGAGAGAGAGCGAGCGAGAGAGACGCACACAGAAAGAGAGAGAGAGAGCGCGCACGAGTTGCAGCAAATGCACTTGTAGTGCGAGGGCAGCACAAAGAAGTAGTCGTTGCTTCTTTTTTTGTTTTGTTGTCTCTTTTCGGCTTATTTTTAGAAGTTATACCTACTCCCCCCCAGGCCCGACGCCCATGCCATGTCGTTTATTTACTTCGTGCCAGTGCGAGTAACTTTTACATGGACAAGGCAGGAGCAGGAGCAGGAGCAGGGGCGCGGGAGCAGCAGCAGTGGCAGCAGCTGTTTCGCTGAGGCTCTCAGCACGTGCAGTAAGCAACTGGCCGAAGGATGCAACGGCGCAGCGATGATGACCATGCTGGCTGTGATAATGATGAGTCTGGAGCGGATGGGGGTGGCTGGAGGTGGCTGGAGCGGGTTGGGATTGCCTGGCAGGCTACACACACGCGTACAGGCTGCAGTTGCACTTCGTAGTCGTGGTTGGTCGACCAAGTGGGCAGCAGTGGCAGAGGCTTCGTAGGAGAGGGAGGAGCGGGAGGGGTGGGTGAACTAACGGAGGTCGCGTAGACATTGCGCGTAGAGCCAAGTTTTTTCTATGCTTTCTTCACGCACACACAGCTATAGCAGGCGGCGGAAGTGGGGGGCAGCCTGCTCTGCCTCCATGTGCCTTCGCATTGTGCGTGGCGATGCAGTCGCGCTGTATATGGACGCGGCTCCATGTAGCGTCAACTTGCAGCAAGAAAAAAAACTTAACGCCTTTACATAGGGGGCGGATCGAGGGGGTGCCCAAAGGGGGGCTGCGTTGGCGCGTTTTGGCATTTTTGGCGGTCGCACTATTCCCAAAAAGGGGCAGGCAGCACTGTATGTGTGTGTGTGTGTTTGTCTATGCAGGACATGGTACATGCCACATGCCACCGCCTTCCCCCACAGGACGTGCCTGCTCCCCTGCTATGTTCTGTGTGCCGTGTATCGCGCTATGGCTACTGGTCGCCAGTTGATGGAACACGCCGAACTGAGCGCAGATCTATCGGCATCGGGCGTGCGGGTAGTTGGCAACGGTAACGGCAACGGCAGCGGCTTCTTTACGTCTTTCGAGCACTAGCGACTCCTGTTTTTTTTTTTTGTTGGTTGTATATTCTCGAGCCTCGACGCACCGCACGGCAAAAGGACGCAGCAAAACGCACGCACATCGCAGCCTGGCTGCATCGTCGAGTCGAGTCGAGTCGAGTCGAGGCCAACGGTAACGGTCAACGGAGAAACGTTCCTCTGCCCAGAGACAGAGCTGCTCCAAGTCGTCGACGGTTCGGTTCGGTTTTCGGACTTGCTTATTTTCTAAACTGCTACTTTGCACGTTCGCATCCACATAAAGAAATCCCATATTATTATGTATAAAAAATATATATAAATATACATGCAATTCCATATATATATATCATATATATATATATATATATAATTGTGTGTATATCTATTGTGGATAGTGAATTGCGCGCGCGTTCGCCACCCCCGAGTGGGCACTATTGAATAGAATTCATATATGTACAACAAATAAATAAATATATATATATATATATATATATATATATATATATATATGTAAATGTGTATGCATATATAATATATATATATATATATATATATTTGTGCGCGACAGTTCGTGAGTGCGTGTGGGAGTGAGCTAGAACAACCGACTTCGCTGCCGATTCCGATTACGATTACGATTCTGATTGCGTTTCTAATGCAGAGAATAAAAAAAACATAAGCGTGTCTCATCAAATTGATTTTTAATATTTAATTGCCAATCATGAATAATAACAACAACTAAAAAAAAAAAAAAAAAAAAAACAACAACATCAAATTCAAGCCAAATAAATCAGCTTTAAATCAATCAATCCAAGCCAAGCCCAATTGAACGTCGAATCGAGCTGCGATTTTTGTGGGGGAATTCGCCTGAGTTAATTCGCGTATATATCATTTTGTAACGTCTGCGTCGTCGTCTGCTTACCGCCAAAGTTATCATCAGTTTCCAAATGGCTTTTACGAATTTGAAAACTTTATACAGTTCCCATATTGTCTAAAGTGATCGAACTGTTTTCGTTTAATTCAAATAAAAGTTACAAAAGAAAAATCTCTTGAGTTCTCATGTGCGACAGACAGTCAGAGACCTCGCGACGTTTACCAACGACTTGGAACCCCTCGAATCACACAGATTCAGTTATAGATACGATCTCCGATTCTGATTCGGATTCGAATTCGAATTGTGATTGCGTTACGTTAACGGCGACGGCGACGCAGACAAAAATGCCAAAAGTGGCAACACGCCGCGCGACTTCAACGACTTCAAACTGCCTCATCAGACTGTCAGTATTTGCCTTGGACCCGAGAGTAAATCCCAACACAAGCATGGATAAATAACATCTGTAAACTGTCCTGTAGGTGATCGTCAAATGAGTCGATATTTATGTATTTGTCCCATACACATTAAGCAGAGTTTGTGCAGAGTTGAAGATTTTTCTATGTTTTTTATTTTTAATAAATTCCTAGAATTCTAATTGCTGCAATTAGGTTCAGTTTTTAGTTTACATGCTAGAATATTCGATGGCCTTTACGAATTCTTTACTCTTCATAGCTCTAGGCCTTTCTGTTTATTTTGATTTTCCCTTAGAGTCATTGCAAATCTGCAACGAAGTGAAGTTTTTTGGAGACCCCCAAAAACTACTTGTTAGCTTCAGCTGTCTTTGCCGCCAAATGCACAAGCAGCACACACACCCGCACACACACCCGCACACACACATACACACTCTCTTCGAGTCACGTGTGTGCGCGGCAAAACAATTTTGCATCTTTTATCATCTTATTTTATTCGTCTAAGCCGGTGAGAACGTTTAGAGAGAGAGTTTGTTCCCCAATTTGCCGCACGCTGCCGACGGCAAAGTGGCACAGATGAAGGCAAATAGATAATAGATAAATAGATAGATAAAGTACGCATACTTGAGTCGAGAGTACCCCAAATGTAGCTGGATACGTTAGTTAAGCAGGCTGCATCGCGACATCGAGTCAAAAACAAGCTAAAAAGAAAAAAACCATTGCCTATCTACAGGGGCTCCTTGGGCTACCCCCAACACACACACACATACACACAGACACGCACTCATACTCCACTTGGTTATACTGCCCCAACTCGCAGTCGCAATGGGCAGCGCAGCTGACGTCGCTGCCAGTGTCGCTGTCGCTGTCGCTGCCTCGGCGGCTGTTGCTCTGCTGCTGCTCTGCCCCTCCATGTATTTGAAATGCGCACTAACTCTAGCTCAGCGAGAGAGTTTTGTGTGCTCCCCCTCGTGCGTGCGTGTGTATGTGTGCGTGTGTGTGTGTGCATGTATGTGTATATCCCGTTTTGCACTTATTTTATTGCCTGTGGGAGAGGCAGCGCTGCCGACGATTTTATTTGCAAAAACCCGAAGGGGAGCTGCCGCTGCCGCCGCTGTTGCTGCTGCTGCTGCTGCTGCCTCTGCTGCTACTGCTGCTGCTGGATTTGCATGCCCACAGCTGCTACCCGATGTCCTGCCAATGTCCTGCGCTCGCGTATTTTTTCGCGGCTTCATCGGGAAAAAGCAATTTTTTAAGCTCTTTGTTGTTGTTGTTGTCGCTGCCCGCCAATACATGCATGCACACTCACACACGCACTCTCACACACACACACACAGCAACACACGTACACAGGCATTGCGCGGCAACGGCGCGTCGTCCTCGGCCTATTCGCGGCGAAATAATTTTTCGCATTTTTAGTACAAAGCTTCACATCAACGTCGTCGTACAAACAAATTTTTATTTTCGGATTTTTCAATTACGTTTCATTTATTTTTAAGTATTAAGTTTACGTGCACTCCAAAACCAAACAAAAATACCAAAAAAAAAAAATACAAACACAAACGGCAACAAAATCATAAAAAATTATTCATATGTGTGTATCGTGTACGCATGCATATACATAAATCAAACTCTATCCTCGAACAAAAGCAACAACGCAGCAAAAGGCAAAAACACTTTTCAGAAAGAAACATTTCGAAAGAAAACGAAACGAAGCAGAAATCGTAGCATACTTTTGCGCGTTGAGGAAAAAAGAAACAAGAAGAAAGTAATCCAAATAAAGGAACTCAAGTCGGTACCATTTTCGAGTGCTCTTTCGATCATCAACAAAAATACAAAGAAACAAACATAAACTTTCCGAAACTCGCTTTCGACTAGTTACTACCAGAAGAAACTCTCAACAGTTCTCAAGTATATACGCCTAAGTTTGACTTTTTGCCTTTACGTTCCACGCTCGAAAAGAAATCATTAACTTTTTTGTTGTGAAGACAAAAACGAAAGGAGGAAGAAAAGGAGAAACGAAGAAGTAGAAACTTACAAAAGAGTAAATACAAAATTCAAATGTAAAATCAAAAGTACAAAGCAAAAAGATTGTTGGCAACATTTTTAAGAAAACCAAACAAAATTGCATAGGTATTATTATTATTTGTATATATGTATTTTTTATACGACAACAACAACGCGCGAAACGAAAAACAACAAACCAAAAACCAAAAAACAAACAAAGAAACGCAAGAAAGCAACACAAAACTCGCACTTTCTACAGCCCACGATACGTATACGTGATACGCTCTGAGACTCCACGAACCGTTAACTGGTAAGCGATTTAGGAGAAATCTGCATCAGTCTCCTGCAGCGGCCATCATGCACTAAGATATTCCCGTACCCGCCGACAGATGGCGCGTCGCCTCTGCTGCAGCTCGGCCTGGCCTGGCCTGCACCTCCCTCCCTACCCCTGCTCCTGTCTCTCTCTCTTTCTCTCTCTGCTTTCGGTTTCAAGTAACTCAGCTCTCTCTCTCGCTCTCTCTCTTCGCCGCTCGGCTCTCTTGGTCGCTCTTCGTTTGCCGACCGCAGCGCGCACGAAGACTGCAGCGCCTCGTGCTTTGTGCTTCGTGTGTCGTCGGCAATCGCATTTTCGATTGCTTCGTGTCGCGCTGCTTTCTAATGGCGCCTCCTCTCCCTGTGTGCGTGTGTGTGGGTGACTGCATTACATTAGCCTGCAGAAGCACGTCGGCATCCTTCGTAGCTCGGCTTGTGCGGGTGCGTCCGAGTGTGCGTACGTGCGAGTCTGTGTGACTGTCTCTCTGTGTGTGTGTGTGTGTGTCTGTGTGCGTCTCTCTATTGCAGGCCTGCTGCTTGCCTGCTGCCTGCTTCTTCTAGTTCATCTTAAGCTACGCGCGCGTACAGTTCGTCTCGCCGTTCGTGCTCGTCGGTTCTGTCGTCGCCTCGCTCGGCTTTTTCCTTCCTGCATTTCTTCGTCTAGGTACGTGTGTGTGTGTGCGAGTGTGTGAGCAGGCGCACACTTACTTGCACTTACTGCCGCCCGTGTATAGGAAATTATCTGCTGCCTCTGCTGCTTCGCTGTTGCTTCTGCTTCTGCTTCTGCTTCGGGTTCTGCCTCAGCCTCAGCTTCTGCTTGTGCTTCTGCCGCTGCGACGTCGTCGTCTAATACATATATAAATAATATATATTATTATATATATATATTATATATATATGTATAGGATATACATATATTTAAATGCGCTCTCTCTCGCTGTGTGTAGGAGCAAGCAAGCAAGCGTTGACTTCGACGACGTTGCTTCCCGCCTGCCTGCCTGCCTGCCTGCGCCTGCCTGCAGCCTGCCTGCTTGCAAGAAAGTGTTGCATACTTATGTGTCCACAACGCTGACGCCGCCGCCGTCGCCGCAGCAGCAGCAGCAACGACAGCCGTAGCCGTAGCCGTAGCAGCAGCAGCGCCTTGGTCTTTGCGATTTCGGCATTTGCTATTTGGCAACCTAAGCATTTTACTTGTATATTCTAGAATGCGAAATTCAGTACGTTCCTAGTCTCGCGCGCTGGCGGAAGTTTTTCTTGGTGTTTCTGTCTTCAAAGCCGCAACGTCGATTGACGACGCCTCGTGTAAAGTTGCATACAATTATTCAGATCAACTAAAAACTCGGATAACAAAAGAGAAAGGAAAAAAAAAAGAAATCAAAATTAAACAACAAAAAAATTAAATTTTCAATTCAATGCAAGAGTAAACAGTGCCGAAGCAACTGATAAATAACTTCAGCCACAGCAGGCAAATTAATAAAAAAAAAATAAAATAAATCATTTCAAAGCAAAGCTGATCAAAATAATACAAAAAAATAAATAAATAAATAAACTAAATAATTTAAATAAATAATATAAAAAAAGAAAAACTTGCTGCTTGTTGTGGTACGTTCAAAATAAAGTTGCCGCTTCGCTCCTTTTGCAGTCAGTCAGTAAGACGCTCGATTAGCCAACCAACGCGGCAACCACACGGAGGCAAACAGAGACCATAATCCAAACACAAACACAAACCCAAACACCAATACCAGCGTAACACACACACTCGCCCAACGTCGCGGCTGTTGCTGCCATTGGGAGACAACATTGCGCATACGACAAGTTATCCCGCAATTCCGCTGCCTGCGCATTGGCAGCAGCAGCAGCGGCAGCAACGTCTTGTCTTTGATGGGGTAAAAACTTGGCCGGAAATTATCTAAAGCTCTCAAGGCAAGTTTGCTCAGCTACGGCGACAGACAGCACACAAAGCGGCTCCGATTCGCCGCAGCTCGGCTCTGACTTTGTCAGCAACTGCCCGCTGCCGGCGTCTCCAGCACACACGCACGAACACACACACACGCGCACACACACTTGGTAGGAACGCTGATGGAAAAGCCTAATTACAGATGTGCATACATATACATATAATATATACACATATATTTATACTATACGTATATAAATGTATATAGACGCTCGCGAGCTCGCAAAAGTGGGTTTCGCACACAAATATAAAAGCACTTGGCCTTCGTTTCTTGCGAGACATTTGATCGTCTTGGCTCGCAGCGTCAGCGTCGTGGTCTCCCAAGCGGGAGCAGAGCAGCAGTAGCAGCAGCAGCAGTAGCCAGTCAGTTGGTCAGTTAGGTTGTCAGTCGTGAGTAGAAGTAGGAAAGTCAAGCATTTCTACTGCATACATTTAGGCGCAAATTGAATTTAATTCGATGCGGAATAAATAAAATTACGAAAATAACAAAACAAAGTGCATCAATTAAATAGTGCATAAAGCAACACAGCAAAATAACTTAATAAAAAATATATAGAAAAAAATTAAAAATTATTTACCTCTAATTGGTATAAAAAAAATATTGAAAACGTAGAAATATACAAGAATTTTCAACTCTTCGTCTATATAGCTGAATATATAGTTTTACTTTGGAAATTAACTAAAGAAAAGTTTATTTATTTTTTAATTTTTATATTTGTTGTGCAGCAGCTGAAACTGTACATTTAGTTTTGATTTTTGTTTATTTACTAATTTATTTGCTATAAATGCATATCAAATTTAATTCTAATCCATTTTTGTAATAATTCATTTAATTAGAGCATCCTCTTACTGTCTGTGAAAATTCTAACAAAAATTGTGCAAACTGCAACGAAATAAAACATATATGTAATACAAATCGCAACTTTAAAAAGTCTCAAACCATGTAAAGCTTCTCAAACGCGCTGCGGCAACGAAAACAAAATTACAAAAATAAAATAGAATAATTCAAAAAATTCTTAAAAGAAAAAAACAACAACAGATGACAAAATATAAATTACAAATATATAAACGCAAATTGAAAACAAATAAAAAACGCCAACACAATCCGAAAAAGATAAGAAAAAATAAATATCCACAAAGTGTAGCACGACTTTCGGCAGTGCAAGAAGTGAGGCCAAAACAAAATAATTAAAATGTGGCATGCAACGTGGCTGTGCCTTAAATGTAGCTTCAACAAAGTTCAATGTTGCGAGTCAGCATCAGAAAATCACGAAAAATAAATTAAAAAAAACGAGAAGTGTATGTGTGAGTGTCTGTGTGAGCTTTGTGCCTTCCCCTCTTGACCCCCAAGTTGTCCGCAGCGCCGTAGTGTTTTTTGTGTTGACCCCCTTGACCCCTGAGTACCGCTTGAAGCGTCCGGCCGCAACCGGCAAATTGCAAATATAGTTAACATTGTGCTCGAAAGCAAACGAACGAAGCAACAAGGCATTGAAATGTGCCACCAAGATCATCGGCAACAACGTGGTCCGCCTCAGGTCCAGGCCCGGGCCCAGGCCCGTCCAGAGCCACTGCCAATGCCACAGTTCCTGCCCGGGTCGCTGTTGCTGACGTTGCCCATGGCGGCAACAAGGCAGCGTCCAAGCAGCGCTGCGGCCGTCGGCTGCCATCGCTGAGGTGCGACGCAGTTCCGCCCGAAACCGCCACGAATTCGCCAATGGCTATGTAATCTGTAAAATTAAGGGTAAAATATCGCAAATGGTATTGGTGCAAAATCAAAACAAAAAACCAAAAAACAAAACTCTATGAACAATGAAAACAAACAGTTGAAAATGTTTTTATGTGACGCTGAAAAGCAAAAAAAAAAAAACAACTTAGCCCCAGCAACTTGCTGCCCCTTGAACAATACAATAAAAAGCTTTGAGAAATTCAGTTTCCTGCCTTATAAATATATATTAGACAGCAATAAAATTAAAAACCCCATACCTTCGTTTATCGTTCTTATTTTACTTGAAACTAATTTAAGCAAACCAAAGATAATTATGTTTTATTTCCAGTATTGTGATTTAGCAGCTAGTTTATTTTTCAGTTCAACTTGTTAGATAATTTTGACAGAAATGCATTTAGATTTTCCCTCATTAGCCATCCCGAACCGCATAACAGACAGCAATTTCCCTTAACACAACTTCTTTTTCGCAGCCTTATTACCATCAAGCCAGAGATCAAATTACTAATCACACACTTCTTTTGCGCCATGTGCAACTGTCTTCTTTATGCTTGCAGGTTACACCATATCGAGAAGTTATCCAATGAGAAAGCCGCTTAAATTTTGGTAAGTACCAAGATACCTTTGCGAGCTTCTTTTACTGCCTATCAGCAATTCATTTGAATAAATTCAATAAGGGTTATAAATATGCTTTATAATGAAAACTTAAGGATAAGCCCCTAAAGTATCGCTAGTCTAATTTTCTTATCTAAATTAAATGTTGAGTTTCTTAAAAATCTATAAAATATTTAATATATTTTTTTGGGGGTATTTTACTATAATAAGCCTAGAGATTTGAGATAAATTGAGAGTTTAAAGTAAGTTGCAGATGTCTTGGAATGAATCGCATGTATAATTTTAATGATTAATTTAAGAAATAGTTTGAATTTCAATCTATTTCATTACTGGGTATAAAACAGTCGAATACACTCGATAGTAGATTTCCCTATTTGTTTCTAATTGAAAAGTTAACAAGCGCCGCCTAACACACCCACCCACAAATAACTGGACGCACATGCTCAAAGATAAACATAGAAATATCCGTACAATATGTGTGAGAGAGCAGAGATGAGAAGTCCTCGCTTTGCTGTCCAGTTTGTTGGCCTTTGTTTACACTCATCTATGCGCTACTTAAGATGAAATGGTAAAGAAAAGTGACGTTGTTGCAGCAACGGATGACACGTGAAGGAAGCGGGGGCGGGGTCGGGGAAGGGGATAGCTGGCTCATGTTGTAAGTCCGTTTTAATTTTAGGTACTCTGGCAACGCAATGTTGACTGCCTTTTCTTTTCACATGTCTTTGTACTCGCTCTCTCTCTCTCTGTTTCTCCCTCTCTCTCGTTGCTTTCTATCGCAAAGTAGGATGCATAAAAAAATTGCTTAAAGAAGACGAGACTGGGTCGGGTTAGCATCGGGGTTGGGCATGGCACGAGGACTAGAATCAGGGCTTGGGGTTGGGTTTGGGTTTGGCTTTTGGCTGGCGGAGGTGCCGCCTCTTGAGGTAGACACAACAGTAACGGAAGCGGAAATTGCTGAAGTCTGCGCCGTATGACTGTGTGTGGCAGTATGTGTGTGTGTGTGTGGGAGTGCGTGTGTGTGCGTGAATTGATCCACTGCTGCTGCCCCGGCCAGACCCAGTTAGTTCTCGCTCTCTGTCATTAATGCCGTCGTGCAACAATTTTACAAGCAGTTGCAATTATTTTCAGCTTAAATGACAAAACACAAGGAAGCAAGTCTTAAGCACAGCGACGCCTCCTACCAACTCCCTAGCACGCTCCCCACTTCCCAATCGCCCCGTGTAGGCAACCCAGGGCAGCGCTTGTTATTGCTCAACTTGTGTAGTGTGTGTGTTTGTGTGTGTGTGAGGGGTTTTTCCGCGTACTTTTCCAACAATTGAGCCAGCGCTGAGTTTGTAGTTGACTCTGCGAGATTAAAAATATATGTGAATAGTTTTTTTTTTAAATATACAAATAGAACGTATACTTAATAAAGGGATATCGATAGTTGAATAATTATAGCAGTATATCGATAGTTTTCTTTTACTTTAAGACTTTTAAATAAAAATCACAAAAAATAAATAAATAATTATGCATAGAAAGCATAGTTATATCGCATTGTCTCTGCATAGAGTTCTGATTTATATTAATCTGCTTTCCAGTACGGTTTTTTCTTTATTTTAATATTTTTATCTTTAAAATACTTATATTATTTTATAACACAGTATCTAACAGTCCATCAATTTTATTTCATATTTTTTTTTCTCTTTATGCCTCTCTATCTCTTTCTTTCTGCTCTGTCTTGCCTTCTGCGTTGTGTTTTGTTTAATTTCAAACGCGTGCAACCTGCTTTGCCCTGGCTGCTTGAGTAATGAATCCTTCGCCAGGTCCTCATGTGTGTGGTACCACTTGCCCCTCCCCTCACGCCGCCCCTCTCTCGCTAGCTGCCGCTCTCGCGACTGTTGCTGCTGTGGCATTTCTTTTCATATTTGCATGTGCAACGACAACAACAGCAGCAGCAGCAGCAACAAGAACTTCTCATTTCGCCTGCTCGACTGCTCTTATGTCGGCCTAAGTAAGTGCACCTTAGGCTACTTATGAAAAATGTAAATTAAAGTTGACTTTACACTGCACTGCAATAAGCCCAAGCCCAGCGTGGCTCAGCTCAGCTCAGGCCAACCCAGTCCAGTCCGGCCCAGTCCAGTCCTGCCCAGTCCAGTCCAGTCTTGGAACCTTCTTCCTTGGTAGTGCCAGCTAAAGTTGAGAAAGTTTTGCTTATAAAATATTCAGTACAGCGACTCCGGCTCTGATAAAAGTCATGTGGAAACCTGCGACTAGTCACAAATTGCTGCTGTTGCTGTAGCTGTTTTTTGTTGTTGGCGGCCGGAAATGGTTTTAAGAACGGAAGTGAAAATTCTGCAGCTAAGCGCGACCATCTAAATAAGCATCTAACTGCGTCCATCTGAGCAGCGTCCAAAGCAATCTTTTATTGGAAGCGAACAATAAAAACGTGACTACAACGCAAATTCATTCAATTGCGAAAAGAAAATTACCCTAAAAACAGAACACAAAACACAGAGAGAAAAACATAGAGAGGGAGAGCGGGAGAGAGGGAGAGAGAGAGCAGAGGTAGATCTACAAATGCTAACTACGGCAACAAGTCGTTATGATTATCTAGAATTAAATAACACACACACACAAATGAATATAAAAAACACTGCAAGCTGTGTCTGAGTTAGAATCGGACTCGGACTCGGACGCGACATCGGACCTACCCCCCCTCTCCCTCTCTCTCTCTCTCTCTCTGTCTCGCTCTCTGGAGAATGGCCAATGGCAACGCTCACTTGGGCGATGGATAAAGTTGCACGCCTCGCTGATCAGAAGCAGCCGCACCGCCGCCACCCGCCACCCGCCCCTGCCCCTGCCACGCCACCCACATCCACTGCCTCAGCCGCCCCAAAAACGATCGCGAGCCCGCCATTCGCTTTCGAAATTAAGTCAGCAAATGACTTGTAGAACATCAACACATGCTCCCAACACACTTACTCCGCGTATCTGCATCTGTGTATCTGTGTAGCCGTGCGGCTGTGTATCTGTGAGGTTGTTTTTCATTCGGAACATGCCACCGGCCGCAACAAGATAATCAAGTGTAATTTATTTCGTATTTGGTGCGCGCCATGCATGAGTACGATTAGTCGCGACTGTGTCAAGTAAAGCAACTATGACGGCGACTACGAGAGTGGGCTGCCAATACAGGCGCAGCTACGACTAGCTAGACACCAGATAGTATTCCGAGAGTCGAGCACATCAAGGCTTACCCTGGGTCGGCATGAGCAGCGCAAGGCAAGACTTTCAAATACCCCTTAATGCTCATACACCCCTAGTGCTATATGCATTGCTTAATAAATGTTTCTCAATTAAATATATTCTCAATATTTATATAAATATAAATATTTTAACATGCGACTCTAAAATATAAAGTTTTAATCAGAAAATCGAATAATTTCTCAATTTCAAACCGATTTAATTGTAAAAACTAACGATTTAATTGAAAAATGATTTACATGAGACGTTTTTGTTTTTATTATATTAAATTATATTAAGGAACATATCTTTCGAAAACATTTCATTTATACAAAATTGTATTTAAATTAAATAACTTTTTTCTTATTATAACCTCTGTTAATAACTTATTTTTTCATAATCTACATGCTTACTACAAATCAGTTCAATTATAATATTCAACAATACTTAGTTAAATGAATTTAAACTTTGTAATTTTTTAATTGAGCTATCGGTATAGTATAATATAATTTTGTAACTAGCTAAAAAAATACCTAAATAATTTGTATAGAGCAGCATTATTATAAAACCTTTTCCCAATCATCACATTTTTTTTAAATCATCATCAATAATGCTAAAAAAAGTATAATAAATATAATAAAGAAATTTCCGCAGCCCAGAGAAACCGTAGAGCATACAAAACACACCCCAAGAGCAACGATCAATTTCTGCTCCGATCGCTCTTCCCCTCTCTCTCTCTCCCTACCCCTCCCTCTATCACAACGAAGTCATTGAAGCATCGCATTACACGGCGCAGTTCTGGTGCGATTAGCACTTGTTAGAGACTCATATTCATATAAGCATTTCTATAAAATGTCTATCTGTGTGTGTGTATGTGTTTTTAGTTGACGTTGCATAAGTAATACAGCGGAAGCATGAGAACTGTGCCCAAGTTAAAACCAATTCGTTTCCCACGTGCAACACGGCACCAACAAGTGGCACACCCTTAACTGAACCGAACCGAAATGAACTGAACAGAACTCACACCCAGGGCGAAGTCGTAAAATCCACTCAGCATATAGCACGCACCAAAGCGAAGGGTGCGGAGAGGGGGGGGTGGAACAGTTAATAATATGCGAGAAATGAACAACAGGAAAAAAGGGAAATCGTCGCGCATGAAGCAAAGTTCCGATGCTGCACGGCAAGCGGCAACGTGGCAAGCGGCAAGTGGCAGGCGGCAAGTGGCGCAGGTAGCCGCTGCCCGATAGTCACTGTAAATCTTTCAAGAGTAGTTCCGCTCTTTTGTTATGACACATCCGCCAAGCCGCAAGCTCACGCGACTCAGGTGAGGCAAGTCTCGCCCTACACAGCACCCCCGCTTCCCAAAACTGTCAACTGTCACGAGCTGCCTCCAGCTGCCTGTAATTATAGAGATTAAAGCACAGGGGCGTGAAATGTTTGGCACAGGCCCCAGGCCGGGGCTGGGGGAACCGGAAGTAGGCGCCATTTTGAGAGGGCTCCGTTTCTCGCTTCTTCGCATTGGCCAGCAGAAGAGTTGGCGAGCTGAAGAGTCTCCAAATCAAATGATACTCAGCATAAAGTTGCGTTACGCTACGCGAGCAAGCTGCATGTGTGTGTGCTCTATCTGTGTGTACTCTGTCTGTGTGTACTCTGTCTGTGTGTGTGCACTGTGTGTGTATTTCTTTGCGCTTCCATAAGCAGCGCGCCTAGGCGAATCACTAGCGAATCGGCAAACGAAAAGCGGCGATACCTCCACATGCGAGTCAACGCTTTCTACAGCACACGCCAGCCCACCTATCTGCTCTCTCTCCCTCCCCCCCCCCTGCACTGCCCTGCACTGTCTATCAGTCTCCTCCTCCCTGCCGTGTCGCTTGTCTTCTTTTTAGCCACACAATTGAGTTCGCCGCGTTTCGTATTTGCTGTCGTCGCTTGGCTGCCTCTTCGCCGTCCCCTTCGCTTTGATTTAGTCGCAGTCGCGTCCCACTTGCCACTCGCTCCTCCTCCTCCTACTCCCCATCCCGTCGCGACGGGCACTTATCTTTCATTAAACGCATTGGTCGCCGTTCGTAGTTCTGATTAAGTTGCGAATCAAGTCGAAATTTCATTGGTTGTTCGCTCGCTGAGGCCTCCCGTTCGGTAGTTCTTCCTCCGCTTCGATGCCGGCAAATCAATAAATCACTTCAAGGTTTTCTTAATTAAAATTTTGTTGCCCCGCAGCCCGATGGCAAGCAAAACCACAGCCGCAGCCTTGATGCAGCTCCTTCTGCTCTGAAAAAAAAACTTTTTTACATGCTCGTATCAAAAAAAAACAAGAAAAACGAAAAATTGATTAACTGCCAAAATACCGCAAAAAAGCAGAGTCAACTTTGCAACACGACTAGCAAAGTTTCGAACCCTTGCCAATAAGAAAAACTTTTCAACTTGAGCAAGAAAACTGTTATGCTACAGGGACAGGGACAGGGGCAGGGGCAGGAGCAGGGGCGGCGGCAGGGCCGGCGCAAAACTGAAAGGAAAACTGTAAAGCTGAAAACTGAAAACCGAAAAACTATTAGACGCTTAATTCAACCAGAAAATGAGACAAAATAGTTGTGAACTGAGCCAGGAAGCTCGAAGCATGTTCGAGCCTTAATTAAGAAGAGTTTCAGTGGAACGTAAAACGTAAAGAATGCCAGAAGAAATGTTCTTTTTCAATTCGACTAATTGGCCGGGCGAGAAAAGCAAACTGCGAAAATCAAAAGCGCAAAAAAAAAAATAAAAACCAGTCACCTTTTGCGGCTCGAGTTCGGGTAAAATGTTCTTAAACGACCGCAAAAGCGACAGGAAAAATCAAAAGAATCGCGACCCTCACTTGACATTTCTGACCGCCTAAGTTGTCCGCACTTATTTATGCTTTCTTTTCGCATTTCTTGAAATATTTACCCAAGTCAAACAGCGAGAGCGAGAGGTAAGGCTAGAGATGGACAAGGTGGCATGCAAAGGACACGACCAAAAAACAAGTATGAAAGGTTACAGTTAAGCTGGGACAGTTTACCAAGTTCTAAATAACTTCTGAAATCATTTGGACAATAATTAACGTTCTATTCTATTTGATATTCCATTTTTATTATATTTTGTAGGCGGAAGTGGGCGTGGCTAAATTTTAAAACAAACTTTAGAACACAGCAGTACATAAGAGTGGGGTCTTAAAATTTGAGGGCTCTAGCTCTACTAGGCTCTGCGATTCTTGCGTTTTTATAGAGGCACAGACAGACAGGCAGGCAGACAGACAGACCGAGAGACATACAGATACTGCAGATGTCTTTCTTCATATTTTTTACAAAGCCTTTGCTTGATAATTCACAAAAGTGTAGTACGATAGTCGTGTTGCGTGTCACGCGTCTAGCTCTAGCTTAAAGCCAAAACCTTTTGTCAAACCACACTACAACTTTGAGCAGCCCCAACCGAACCCGCTTGCAAAAAACTTTTGCCTAGGGACTATTGACATAATTTCTGTGGGCAAACGACCCACAAGTCACACTCAAGGCGTCGGCCAGACACTTGAGGGCCAATACTGAAGACAAATCCACCCTCAATTAGTTGCTTGAGGGCTCTCACTCGAAGACGCTGTGCCTCTTCTTGCCTTCTTGCCGTCTGGCCTTCTGGTCCTGCGCGCGCAAAAGAGTGTGCTTCTAATCCTCAATGTTCTTTTGTTCGCATTTGTTTTCTTTATTTGACTTTTTGGGTTATGGCTTTGGTTTCGGACGAGGTTCGGTTTCGGTTTCTGTTTCTGTTCTTGTTGAGTTTCGTTTACATGGCTCATTTTAAGACTTTTGCCGCAATTAGCCTTTGTTGGCCCATAAAGACGCTGTTGATTGCGGAGACGCCTGCTTATTGGCATTTCCGACTCTAGTTTTTGGGCAAGAAACTGCCACGTGTGCTGGAATCGGTTTGTGGGGGAGGGATATCTAACTAGCATATGCCATATCTCTGACAGTACAATCTTGTGCACACTCCCGTGCTTTGATAACCTGCTTTTGTCGCTCCATCGATTCCACTCGAACAACGATAAGTGCAACTCCAACTATAACTATAGATAGAACCAAAGCTGATCTACATATAACAGTATCTAATCAAGGCTCGCGCTCGTTCCCAGTTAAAATATTGACACGCCTCTATTTACTGATTCGATGCGTGCATTATCTTCCCCATTATCAGCAAACTATTTCCGTGTAGTTGCCATAACCCTTTGAGCAAACAGTCCTACCGAGCTCATTTGCATCGTAGTGACAAACCTTGGTCTACTATTTTATACCCGTTACTCATGGGGTACAAGAGTTTCATAAGTTTAATATTTGTTGAAATGTTTTTAAAAGGCAAAAAGAGTTGGTTCCAATACAAACAAGTGTATACAGCCGAACTTATATAGAGATGTTTGTATGAACATCTAGATTTCGGAAACTATAATGGTTGTAACTGTCAAATTTGGTTATAATATTTCTAATTATAGCACAATAATGAAATATATTTTAGAAGTTGATCACGCCTTTGTGCGTCCCCAAAAATTGAATTAAAAGCAAACTCTTGCAGCTAAAAGTAATCTGAGTGGGCGGGTATGCAACCGCTTAGCAGTCACAACTGTAGCTTTTTTACTTGTTTTCCATATACCTAAGGCAGTGTACTGCCAACTGTACGAACTTTTACCTGTTACACTGTGCTGGCTAACAAATAAAACCCTCAACTTCCGCTTCCAACTAAGTCTAAGGCCTTTTCGGCCACCCTAGGGGAAGTCAGCCAGTCCATTCCCACAGCCTACAGTCGACACCCTTCTGCGGAATTTCCCGGATATTGTTATTGCTGGCCATATATATACATATAAATGCTGATATGCCCGTGTGAACGCCTTTTCCTTCCGCCGTTCAACGCCTACGCCACTTCGAATTGCTGTTTAACTAATTTCGAATAGTGCAAAATGATTGCGGTTTCGTGTTGAGTTCACCAGTTGCAACGCTGCCCTTCAGCCACCTCCATCCACCTTCACCACGGCCGCTTAATGCGATGCCAACACGCGAGTAACAGTTTGAGAGCGACTTCGGTCGGCCAATTTGACTGTTCTGCTTAAAATTCTAATTGGACGCGGGCATGTCAAACTGTAGGCATATCCAACGCTTTGACAACCCCAGCGGGGCTTAAATATGCAGACGAATCCATGGGATGCTCTCAAACAATGATGGCGTTTTATTTTGTACGACTTGAATACTATAATTTTGGCTGATTAGAAATAAAATAATAATATGATAGTCTGAAGTAAGGTTGGATCGGGGCGATCACAGCTCGACTACGCCACAGTCCGTCTTCTCTTCCCTGTCTAAACTCGTCATTCAACTTATTTGTATGTATTTCGTTTGGCTTATAAAATATACTAAATTAATGTACATGTCTATATATATATACATACAGATATATATATAAATATATATTTATATCCATATATATCTCGGTTTATGTATACTCTACTATCACTTAAAGATCTAAAGAGCAGTTAACAATTTTTCTCATCGGTTTTTTTTCCACATGGTGTTCCTGATCTTTCATTCGCTTACATACATGCTATTTTTGTGTTTTATGTTCTTTTTGTTTTTTGTTTTTTTTTTTTTTTTTTTTGTTTTAGTTTTCTACTGTGCCCTGTCTTCTGTGTTTTGTACTTTCTCCCACGGCTTGGTGACATATGAAGTGCGCACCGAGGAGTGCAGTCGTTTCGCGTGGGGGAGGAGGGGATGGGGGAGTCACTACTTGGTTAGATTCTTGCGCTGCTCGGACGAGTCCTTCTCGTTCAGGTGAATGACGCGACGCCCGAAGCGAGCGGTCAGTTTCGAGAAGAAGCCAACGCGGCCGGCGGGCTTGGTATCGTCGGCGGAGAGCGGAGGCGCCTGCGTACCATCATCCTCGCTGTTGCCAGAGCCACGCCCATGCTTCGTGCTACGCCCCTGGCCAAAGTGGAACGTCGCACGCGCAACGTTGCTGCGCGTGAAATGCTTCTCGGATGGCCTGTCAACCGCGTTCGGACTGGTCGAGGCAGTCGCGGTTGTGGCATGTGGCAAGGAATTGGGCGCGGCACTGGCTACAGCCAGCTGACCGTTGGCACTCTGCAGCCGCTCCAGCAGACGCCCGTTCATCGGTGACTTGGGCGCTCGCGACGCTGCGGTCGGCGTGCTGGGCGCACTCGATTCGGCCTTCTCGTAGAGCGTTGTCGGGCGACGAGCGGATCCATGATAGTTTAAGCGTGGCGGGGTATTCGACATCTTCTGCACATGCGCCTGCTGTCGCTGCGCACTCAGCAGCGTCGGCTTGACATCGACGGGTCCGGGTCCGGCTCCGTTGTTACTGGACGCGTTTGCGCGTTTGCTGTGCGGCGTGTGGCAAGTGCGATTGTCGCTCGAGGTGTGCGCCGATCCGTTGCTGGGCGTGTTGGGTGCCTTGCGCGCGGGCGTACGTCGCGTGGGCTTGGCCGGCGGCACCCCGACCGTATTCGTCGCCGTGCCCGGCGATGCCGAGGACGTGGCCAGCACATTGACTATGCGTGGCGGCAGTGGACGATTCGTTGCCGATATGCATTTCTCGTGCGGCATCGGAGACGCCGCTGCTGGAGCCGAGTTCTGCGTGGATATGTCGCTGGCACTGGACTCTGCCGTGGAATGGTTGGCGCCACGCAACCTGGACACGCCGAGCAGCATGTAGCTGCAGTAGATGTCATCGAAAGCCTGCGTCTTGAGCGAAACCTCAATGTCGCGTCGTTTGTAGCCCATGGTAACGAGTTGATTCAGTCGTGTGGGATCCTGCAGCTCCATGGGCTTCTCCTGATACGGTCGCAGTCGATCCGCCTCGTCGTGACTCAGATTGATCCACTTATCCGACATGACGGCATTCAAGGACGTACGCTTGCCCGGATTGAGCACTAGAAACTTGCGCATCAGATTCTCACAGTCCATGGATATGTAGTAGGGTACTCGGTACTTGCCGCGCAGCACACGCTCGCGCAGCTCCTTCAGCGTGCCGCCGTCGAAGGGCAGCGATCCGCTGACCAGCGTGTAGAGCACCACGCCGAGTGACCAGGCATCCACCTCTGGCCCAGCGTACTTGCGACCCATGAAGAGCTCGGGCGCGGCATATGGTGGACTGCCGCAGAAGGTTTCCAGCTGAGCGTTGGGATCGAACGTATTGCCGAACCCGAAGTCAGCGATCTTGATGTTCATGTTCTGATCGAGCAACAGGTTCTCCGCCTTGAGATCGCGATGCACCACGAACTTGCTGTGGCAATAGTGTATGGCAGATACAAGCTGACGAAAGATTACCCGTGCGTCGCGCTCCCGCATCCGGCCGTTCTTTACCAGATGATCGAATAGCTCGCCGCGACTGGCATACTCCATGATGAGATAGAGCGTGCGATCCGATTCGATCACCTGGAAGAGCCGCACTATATTCGGATGATTGAGCAGTTTCATGATGCGCACCTCGCGGTACAGTTTCTGTCGCGCACTCGAATTCAATTGCGTCTTGTCGATCACCTTGATGGCAACCTCCCGACCGGTGGGCAGGTGCAGCGCAAGCTTAACCTTGGCAAAGTTGCCCTTGCCCAGAGTCTTGATGATTTTGAACACACCTTTGCCGCTGTCACTGGCATACGACTGTGCCTTGAGATCGGTGCCACTGGCCAGCAGATCAATGCCGTCGGTCGCATCTCTGCCGGCAGTGGCAGCCGACTGACTGCCAAGTCGTACCGTGGTGTTGCTGCTTGCTTCTTGCTTAGCTAACGTCTTCGCCTTGCCAGCTGTGGGAGATGTGCGTGCTGCTGCTGCTGCTGACGCCGCTGCCGAAGGACCTTTGCAATTCTCCTCCTGCTCGGATGTACGAAACGTGTTGGACGGCTGCTCGTCGACTGTCGCCGTTGATGTTGTTTTTATATTTGTCACACTATCGTCTGCCAAGCTGAATTCTACAATTTCTAAATGATTATCCGCCGACATTCTAAACTAACAAATTTTGTAGACTTTCAAACAGAAAACTGAACGCCAGACGGATCTGTCCGCAGCCCAAAGAGACGCTGTACCCGGGTACGGATCGTTTCGGCAGCGATCGTTTCGATCGGTTGGGTTCGCCGTAAATCGTTGAGCGTACTTCACGCACGCGCCAACGTCGACGCTAAGTTGTCTTCCCCCTCTTCGCCCGCTCGACGACCCTTAAGGCGTAATTGTTTGACTCGACGGGTCCTCGGCACATCTGCTCTTTTTCCACACCCTCTTCACCCTCTGAGCTTTAAGATAAGACCGCAGGCTGGCAGGCAGGCAGGCAGGCGCGTGTGTGTTTGCAACCCTCAGCTCTGTTCAGCTGCGTCGTGTCGCATGCCCGATAAACTCAGCCAGCTCGTCCGCGTCCTCCAGGATCTCGCCGTCAGAGTCGCATTTCAGCTGCGACTTCTTTGACTCAACAACACGTTGACAGCAACCCCCTCGACATGGGATCGCGTCAGGGGCGGCTCAGGGTCCTACAGCGCTTTTCGCTCGCTCCTCGTTCCCTCGTTGTTGTCGCCTTTCTTTTATTTGGATGGAGTGTGCCTCCTCTGCCTGTGCCACCCTCGTTGGCTTATCGCTTGATCGCCAAAGAGCTGCAAGTTAAACAAAGAGGTGAGAAGGGTATCCACAGGTAGGCAATAGCAAAGACTACATGGATTCTCAATGTGTAAGCAAGTTATACATTTATTCTATCATAATTAAATTTCTGCGTATTTGCTTATCGCTTTCTATTCGACTTATATCGATTACGGTTGCGGAAAAGGGCGTGGCCACATACTAATGCAAACTGCAAGACACTGCAATGCCTACAAGTGTTTTCACAAAATTTGATGACTCTAGCTCTCATGGACTCCAAGATCTTAACGTTCATACATACAGAACTACGGAATTCTGGCAAAGAAACGTTACAAAAATGTTTCTTTTTCTTCTTCCTCCCTATTTTGCTCTACTACTCTCGGTCTTCTGCTGTGTTTATGTTTCGCACTTCTTCTCTTATTATTCTGGGCTCTGCACTTCGCCAGAAAACTGCGATCCTGCGATCCTGCGATCCTCTATCCAAGCTACCCCTAAAACTAGTTACCTACCTAAACCATTAACTTGTGCAAAAACTACAACAAAGAAACTGGAACTGGTCCTTAATCGCTCTATTTCTCTCCCTCTCTCACTCGCTCTCCCTCTTCCTCTCTTTCCTCCTGCACATGCGCCCTGCCTAGACCCAGACGCGTCCTTGATCCTGTATTTATCCCGTTTTGTTTTCTCTTGTTGTCTTGCAACATTTTCTCAATTTGTGCCTCGTCATTCAACCCTGAGCCCATGAGTTTCGGTTCTCCTTTGTGCCTGCTCTTCTTGCCGTACCTGTGCCTGCTCATTCTTTCCCTGTCTGTGTGTGTGTGTGTGAGTGAGTGTGAGTCTTTTGTTCGTAATTCGATGCAGCTGCCTCATATTATTTTTTGCCTACACTCAGCTTAAGCGTCTCTCTCGTTCGTCCTCTCTCTCTCTCTCTGGCTCTCCCTCTCTCTGTCTCTCTCTGTAACCGACCATAACAAACATTTGCATCTCGCAGATTTTACATCTAATGAGTATACAAAATTAATCAATTTCTATATATGAATACCCCTTATAGATCTGTCTGATGTGCGGGCAGCATAGGCAGCTGCGAGTTCAATGTGCATCATGACTCTGCCCCCTCTGCCCCCTCTGCCTGCCTGCCCCCCACAAAGAAACCGCAGACACAGTTACTCACAATAAGAAGAAGAAGAAGAAGAAGCAGAATAAGTAGAAATGGGAGAGGAAGTAGAAGAAGTGGGAGAGCAAGAAGAAGAAGCTGCGAATGGGTTTCTTTGGGGCGAGCGTCGTCTTTGTTGCCAATTCTATTTTGATTCTCATTCTTGTGCGTACTCTCTCTCTCTCTCCCCCTCTCTCTCTCTCTGGCTGTCTATCTTCTGCACTCAGTCTGCTTTCCTGTTTGGCTCTTCTTCTTCGTCTTCTTGCGCTTCTTCTTCTGCTTCTCTTGCCACTGAGTCATCGCATGCCCAAGAAAGTGCACGCTGCTGTTGGTATTCGTTTTCCACTTCTTCTTTCTCGTGCTCATTCTGCTGTTCTCTGGTTTTCCATCGATCTTTGCCCTTGCAGACACACAGACAGAGCGAGAAAGAGAAAGAGAGAATATGCTTACGCTTCATTAGCAGCCCGGCATCGCTTAATTGTTTTATTGCTTCTACTTTGACACTGTTTCTGTAGAACGAGTCTTCTGGCTACGTATCTGTCTCCATATATGGCATTATGTATGTACTCTTTATAAGGCCAGCTCAGCGCGCGTGTAGCACTTGAAAATCACGGTCCCCCGAGAGCCACAACGCCTCCTCTCCGCCTGTGGCAAGAAGAACGCCCACTTGGAGAACAGATGGACCCAGTCGCAGACACAGCAACAGCTGCCCCTGCCCCTGCCCCCGCTTATCTTGTGTATCGATTGACAGTGATATCTATATGCGTATCGTTAATTGCACAGATTACTTACAAATGCAGAGATGTTTCCCTGGGCAACAATTCCAGATCGAAACTCGAGCTAATCCACAGTGAAAATTCCGAAATGAATCTACGAAACGCCGCGACGCGACGCGACGAACTACAAGATACAGAGCGCGTTGTTGTACTAATCGCACAACTCAAGTGCGAGTTCCAGATCCACGAGAATTCCCACACACAGAGGTCTGAGACGCAGCGCAAGAGAGAGGGAGAGAGAGAGAGAGAGAGAGAGAGCGGTAAAGTGAGTGAGCAAATCTTGAGTTCAACGCAAGACAGTCGGGCCAGAGAGCGCGTTGAGAGAACGAGATGAAAGCGAGAGCGGGAGCGCGTTTGAGTGAGTGAACTGACTGAGCGTCAGTTTCTTTGCTCTTCTTCTTTGCTGGCTTCTTCTTTCGCTTTGCTTTGCTCATTCGCTGAAGGTCGTCACGTTTCCTTGAGCGTTTCTTAGGCCGTGACGTCACGCGTGTGTAGGGGAAACGCGACAGCCACAACAATGCTTCGGTTCGCCTTCGGCTCTGGGTTCGTTCGGCTGCGGCGGCGACGGCGGCGGCGACTGCGGCGAATTAGTCGTGAATTTGCCTTGTCTAGCGGTCGAATTTCTTCTCCTCAAAACTTTGCTTGGTGTGGGTTTTCTTCGGTTATTCTTACGCCGTGTTGGTGGTAGTTCGACTCTCTCTCTCTCTCTAACTCTCACTCCCTCAATCCATCTTGCTCTGCTTGTACGTGTGTGCGTGCATCGAAGTTTTCTTATTCGCTGCGATTCGTGTATTGTGTTTTGCTTCGGTATCTTATCGTCTACTCATCGCTCAATCAAGTGTGTGTGTGTGAGAGTGTGAGTGTGAGTGGGTGTGGGAGCCGGCGTGCCTGTGTGTGTGTGACCAATAAGAACGTGGCAATCTTCAGCTGGGTTCCGCTTGGCTCCCCCTGCAAAGCAGTTTGATTAAAAAACCCCAAGCTAAACTTGTCATAACAAATAATGAAATGCATTTACTTTTATTCTTTACTTCTGTCTCGTTTTAATCAAAAGAAGAATCACGAAGACAAAGTAGGAGGCAGCAGGAGGGGCCAGAGGGTAGGGGGCCTGCAACGCCTCTGCTCATGATTATAATAAGAGTTTTGTAATTTTTTCCCAATTCAACATTTTCGTTCCATCTGCTCGTTTTGCAATTTTGCAGTTTTCTTTAGCTGCGTCGACTTTGAGGCGCTTGATTAAAAAGCTTTTGCATCGAGTATTGCTGTCTCTTTCCGTCTCTTTCTGCCTCTATCGCTGCACTTACTCATTTTGTTTTCAATCGAAATTACTTTGCCAGAGCCAAAGATACGGCGAGATAGACAGAGTCACAAACAAACCAAGATATCTATAGGCCCGTTCAGCTCACTCGCATTTGCATAAAGTATATATATGGAAATATCTGTCAAGAAGCGGTTCTGCGAATGTGGGGCGCAGCGACATGCAAATAACTAAGCGGGTAATTGAAAAACAAAGCACACGAAAGGTGTCACTTGAAGAAAGAGCGACCTCAGAGTGGGAGGGAGAGACAGAGAGAGAGAGAGAGAGAGAGACGGGGTAGAGACGAGAGCATTAAGTTTTATTCTCGAAACAAGTAACGCCTGCTCGACTGTATGATACCCTACGAAAAACCTCAGAAAACTTTTTCGCTGCTATGTTCTTGAAACTGTGGAAAACCTTAGATTATATTAATTTTTATATTGATAATAATACTTGAGTATATTAATATTTAATATTATCTGTTTACCTTTAATACTTACTTCCATTAACAGAAATTACTGTTTTTTATAGATAGATCTTCATGTAAAATTCGATGTCTCAGGCTCTTTTAGTTACTGAGATCTCGAACATTTTAAATGAGCAAGAATTGCAATTTTAGAAAACAATATGAAACAGTGAAGTGATTCATATGAAATATGAATAGTATAAAGTATTGAATCATAAAAATGATTTAATAGTTTCATTTAGTTGGGATCTCAAGAGTTCTATAGGTTTTCAAACTATTTCGAATAATAAATGGTTCCAGATGTAATGAAATTTTGATAGCAGCTTGAGCCTATGCTAAATGCGAGTTATGCTGAGTTTGGTTGCAATATCGTAAACATAGAACGTAGTAAATTCAGAGTAAGCAGGTAGGAGGGGAAATATCTTAACTAAGCGAGACATTTCGCGGCTTTAATTGGGTCACGCACATGTGGCACGAGGCAGCGCACACACACACGCACGCACAGCTGACGCACGCACCTCAGAAATCACAGTTGGTCTCGAGGAGGCACAGGGAGAGGGCGAGAGCGAGGGTAGGGCGAGGGAGTAGGAGTAGTAGGGCACCTGAATGTGAGGCGACTTGCTGCATTTGGCAATGTTTAATCACTGAGGATGCGGAAAACAGATTGCGCCGCCAGATGACGTCGCACAAACACAAAGAGCAAGAAAGGTTCGGCGTGGAACGTGGAGGGGAACCAGGCTGCTGCTGCTGCTGCTGCACTGCTGTTGCATCTTTCAGTTTGGCAAACAATGAGCAGACCGAAGGCAGGATATGCGATACATCCACTTTTGCACATTGCCATGAGTTATGGCCATCTTAGGGATGCGGGTGCATATCGCATATCGATTTCGAAGATGCGGCGTATGATCTGCGTTTTCCTTTTGACTGCCGGCCCGCCTCAAGGTGCAAATTCGAGCACGAACGTGCCACACACTGTCATCGGGAACTTAACGATTAATTGGAAGCATCTACCATGCCAGGCACAGGCAGACAGGCAGGCAGAGAAGTCAGGGTTCCTTCGATATTCAATAATCTGGAGCCACTTTGCATCTGCATTGAGATTCGCTGCCGAGATCGGCTTGGGGGAGAGAGAGAGGAACAGCTGCCACCGCTCAGCTAAATATACAAATTAACCCATTCAAACAAAGAGTCGAAAAGTGTCAGAAGACGCAGAGGGGATGCAGACAGGAGGCTGGAGGTAGCCTTGCGCCTTGGACAATGCAGACAAAAGGCAAATGGACAATGGAGGCGAACCGAATGCATCGCATATCAATAAATCGCGACGAAGAAAATCAACTTTCAGCTGCGAAAGGGAATAATAATGCCAGAGAAAGTAAAAGTACAGGGGGTTTGATAGGCGCAAACGAGAGAAAGCGAGAGAAAACTGCAAGGGTTTTTCACACACATTCTCCAAAAATAACAAACTACTTTTGTCAATCATTCAAATACTTTTTTTTTCAAACATTTGTCATTTGTCGAGGACCGCAGGCAGATCTGAGATCTGTGAACTGGCACTTATCCCATTCATTGGGCATTCCATTCTTAATCCTTTGCGCTCGTTTTGCATTGCGAATCCATTCACATTTCGTTTTACTTTGGTTTTCCGCCTACCTGCCGCACGGCCAAAGAGTTCTGTCTGTCTGTCCCGATTTTCAGACTCTTTTTGTTACATTTTTGCACAGTTCTGTAAGTTTGGGTCGGTCTTCAGGCGTAACGCAATTCTCTGCCGGGGTAGGATTAGGAATTAGCGCTGCAAACAAAACTACAAAGCAAATGCGATGTATTTCCTTATCCAAGGCCTCACATACGAATTTGCATACAGTTGCGGCAAAGAAAATAGCACCAGTCGAAACAAAAGCGATATAGTCACTTGATTCAAATTTCAAACACTTTTTAGATTGTTTCTTGACTGTTTTCCATGGGAAAAAGGCTTTAATATAATATTAATAATGATTGACGTCCCTTTAAAAGCAATCCAAGCCTTAAAATATGCATACATTTTAAAAAATTACTAATTAAAAACCGTTCTGTCTGTATGAACGCCTAGATCTCAGCGCCTATGTAAGGCAGAAATGTTGTGACAATACTTATATATAATTGTAGTAACTGAAAGATTGCTTTTGAATTTAGCCACGCCCTCTACCGCCCCGTAAATCACTTATAATGGAAGTGCAAGCGCAATATAATTACTGTATTGGGTAATAGAATGAAAACGCTTGGACAAAGCTGGAATATACTCATTCTATCTTGTTTTTAAACAGATCAGACCTTAAATTAGAGACGTAATAGATACCTGATATAATAGATACCCAAATGAGTCCTTCACATACTTTTCCCAATTGTCGTCGAGTCGCATAGCCAGCATAATAGTGGTACACACAAGTAGGCGGTACCTCCCCCAGCCCCAGCCCGCTGGGCCTATGATTGTCAGCAATATTGCGACAGCGCTGTTTGCCACAGATAATCACGAAACTAATCCTTGCAGCGCATCCTAATTGAAATGCGGCATCCTAAGCATTTTGGTGTGAATCGACGACGACGACGACGACGACAAATGCATTTTGGCAGCGCAAAGCAGAATTCAGAGCATAGTCGAAGCAGGGGGGAGGGGGGGTGTAGGGTGGCCGGGAGTTGGGCGGGTTGGGCGACAGCTTATTAGCAAAGATTGTGTATGCAACAAAACAGTCGGCGGCACAGACAACACTGTTCAAATTGATTACCAAATGCGACGGGTTGCTCGAGTGGGGCAAGGTTGAGTGGCCGCGGGGTTGGGTGTGGGTAGAGATAGAGAGGCTAAGTGGAGTGGGAGGGGGAGAGGGTGGTAGACAGTCTAATAAGCACAAAATCCACATAGAGCAGCAATTCCTTTTAATTGAAAATCTCTCCGAGTTCGCTCGTTGTTGTTGCTGCTGCAGTGCAGGCTGCTTTGTTGTTGTTGTTGTTGTTGCTGTTGTATTTCTTTTGCCACTGCACTTGTGTGCGTTTAGTGCGGCGAGGGGCAGAGAGGCGAGTGGGCTCCAAATGCATTCGATATTGCATTTTGCCCGACAACGTTGCCGGCGCATGCAAGGATAATACGTACTCTGCTTGAGTAGCAGAGGCTGGCTAAAGGGGGTGGGCTAGAGAGGGGAGGAGCGGGAGGTGCCTGGCTTCAGCGACTTTTTGGACTGATTGACTTGCCGCACAGCCCAGACTCATACCCCATCCACTCCCCCGTGCTAAGTTGATTTCCAGTCGGGAGCCAAAAAAATGCATCGGCTGCATTTGGCTTGAGTTGGCTGTGAGGGGAGGGGACGAGGCGGGCAGTCCGAGGCAGGCAAACAACAGCAGCAGTCGAAACAGTCATGAAAAAAGTTTTGCAACCATTATACAGCACTCCCTCCCCCCTACCGACCCCCCTGCTACACCAGTCATGCCACGTACTGCCGGCTGCATGTGCAGCGCATATTAGCTGCGCCGTATCCTGCGTGTGTGTCTGGGTGTGTGTGTCTGCGTGTGTGTGTGTGTGTACTGCCTGCGTGTGTGCATTGTCCTTTTAGTAGGCACTGTCTCTGTCTCAGTCTCAGTCATTCTTCAGCATTTTATGGCGTCGTTTTTATTTGTTTTTCGCTTGCACTTTTTTTTTTGGTTTTTGTTTTGTTTTGTTTTGTTTCGCTGCTTTACAGCTTGCTGCTGCCTTTGTTTGATTTGCAAAATGCAATATGCGCTGCTGCCCAGTTCCTTTCCTCTCCCCTCCCCCTACCCCACCTCCACCCCCACACACACTCACCTTATTGCTTTCTGTGCGCTGCAACTGCAGTTAGACTGCGGCTTGGGCTATCATGGCAGCCCGATCTCAGGCCAATCAACCTGCAAATACTTCGATCTGCTTGAGTATTTTAATTTCTCCTCAATTATATGACTATATCCTTGCCTCCCGCCACACGCTCGCCTACCCAACACTCCGCACAAACGCAACCCCAGGCCGAGCAGGCTTATTCCCTGCTTAAAAAATAACGCATTTTGTGCCACTGTACATTGCTGGCGGGGGCGGGGGCCCTCCGCAGCTTGACGTTTTAATTCGAGTGCGTTTTTCATCAACAGCCTGGTCAACAGCAACTGCCCAGTCCAGTTCAGTTCAGATCCCTGCCCAATCCGCACCCAAACCAACGCAAACTTCCGTTTAGCTTGGCTCAACCCACATAGCGAAAGTCTTGAGGCTACACTGAAGACCCTTCAATGACCACCAGACGACTGCGCCAAAATGCAGTCTGACGGCAGGCAGGGACTGTACGGGCAGGGCGGCAAGGGGGCAGGGACAGGGGGGGGCTGCTTAACAAGCGGCGAGTTGGGGCGACTTGAAGAGCGCGCGCGGAGAGTGAAGCGAAAATCAAACAATCAACAAAATAAAATCGCCGAGCAGAGTTACAGCCCAGTTACAGCCTGTCCAGTCGGGCCCCCACCCCCCGAACCCCACGAACCCCTTGCTGCCCCTCTTCCAGCCCCTCTCTGCCCCGCTTTCGCTGCCTTTGTTTCGCTGCTGCTGCTGGCTTTGTTCTGCCGCTGCCGCTGCTGCTGCTGGTCGCCGCTTTCATGCGCTTGCCCTGCCCCCGTCACGCCCTCCTTCTCGAGCGTCCAGTTTTCACAGTCATCAAGTTTTTTGAGTCAGCCCAACCCCAGAGCATCCGCTCTCGCCCATGCTTCTTTGCCGTGTCTTCGCATCCGTTGCATTTACTTTGGCTCCCCAGCTCGCACTCGTCTTTTGCGCGCCTTCGCCAGTGCAGTGCCACCCCTTACAAACACACACACACACACATTTTTATATTATATATATATATAGTATATATATGTATTTGTATATCGTGTACTTTTTCTGCAGGCGTCGCTCTCTCTATATTTTATTTTTAATTAATTAATGTGAATGCAAAGTCGTTTTCTACAAGTGAAACTTGTTTCGCAACTGGCAGGGCAACCCTTCGAGCGACCCCTCGCCGGCCCCGCCCCGCCACGAGCCTAACACGACTTGGCGCCCAAACGGAAACAGCATCCATGGAGGGAGCGGGATGGGGGTACAGGCTGTGCTGTCGAGGCTACGAGCCTGCCAGTGGAGTCTCCAAATATGCGCCATGCCACGACGCGGTGCACCATGCAGCACTAAAGAAATGCAGTTAATTTACTCAGAAGTAGCGTTTCTCCCTGGGGGCAGCCAGGGACGGGGACGGGGACGGGGACGGGGCAGGTGTGCGGTGGGCAGACTGAAGAAGCAGCCCGGCGAGCAGAAGAAAAATTGCGCTGCAGAAAGTTGCCCTGCAGTTTCTTTTGTTTTAGTGTGCTCGCCGCGCTGTAATGTATGCAACACAATTTTTATTTTCTTTTTTCGCCGCTGCTGCTGCAAAATTTTGTTAGTACTTGCAGGGAAAGAGCAGCAACCGAGGGGGCAGGGAAGGGCAGCAAGAGCTGCAGATGCAGCAGGAGAAAGTGGGAGCTGCAGCTGGAGAAAGAGGTCAAAAAGCGTTAGGCAGCAAAGGAAGAGCAGGCTTGGGCCTGGCAGGAGGTAAGTGCAGCCTACTTGCGGGCACTGTGGCAAAATTTGAGCAGCCCAGAAATGTGCTAAACTGGCAAATACCCTGTAAGCTGGACAGGCACAACGAGCCGAGCAGTCGAGTGCGTCGCATACGCCCGGCGCCTGTGCACACACGGAACTGTGTGTGTGTGTGTGTGTAAGGGTGTGTGTGCGTGTGTGTTTGCTGAGAGGCAGTTGAAAACTTTGCACTTTTCGCCGCAATTGCCAGTGGCTGCAGTGGCTCCTCCAGCTGCAGCTGCAGCTGCTTGTGGCTCGTGCTTTAGGACCCTTCGCAGCGCATTCGTTTCGCTGACTTTTCTACATCTTTCACTTGATTTTTGGATGCCTGCAGCTCGGCAGAGTGCAGTGTAGTCTATTCCCTAATTGGCAGAGGTTCTGCCGCTCTGCCACTCCCTCCTCCCCTCGGCTCCTCCCGCAATTAGCGAGAGCCATTTAATCAGCTGCTGCCTAGTTGGTTTCTTCGTAGTCGGACTTCAATTTGACAGTCGAGCTCTGAAGGCTTTGGGGTCTCCGGTTCAGCGACACGTGCCTGAAAAGACTGCAACTGCCGCCTGTCCACACAAAGCACAGCCCACTCCTGCTCCGCCTTCTGCCGCCCACTTTACGCTAGTGTCCCATATGCAAATGCTGCCACAACTCGATGATGCACCTTGAGCAATGCATGCTGGATAAAAAGAAATTGCAGCCTCGGTTGGCGAGGGCAGGCAGGGCTGGGTGAAGGGGGAGCTTGGGGTAGGGCAGGGCAAGCATGTGGAGCGTCATGGCAGACACATTTTAATGATGCATGCAACAGTAAACTGCAATCAGATATGCGCACATCGTTAGTCTTCAGCATCAGCCGCCGTTTGTTGATTATCTTAGAATGGAGAGACACGACGACGACGACAAGAAAGATAACTCATACGCCCCGTTTGACGCTGCGACGCAGTCCGCATCCCGAGTTCGTATATAGAAATTTATTTGCCCAGCAAATAAACTGCACTCGCTTGCCGTTTTGTCTCTGCGCACGTGTGTGTGTAGCTGAGTGTGTGTGTAGGGAAAGGCAGCCAGGCAGCCGCCTTCGAGGCACACAGGAAACCCCTAACGGAGGCACTTTTTTATGCAACTTCTTCAGCTCGAGTGGTTGCCCAAGTTGACGTTTCAAATGTCAATTGTGTGCTTAACTGCATTCCTTTGACGTCGTCGAGGTTGACTCTTCGTATTTGGATTCGCGCGGTGTACGGTTCTTGGCGCGAGAGGGGCAGGGCGCCTGCACGTACACGGCACGAAGCGGCAGGCGGCATACCAAGCAAATACACACTATACTGTATGATATAGGTTAGAGAATATCAGTAGTATCTATCGATTATTTCAGTTATTTGCCCACGTAACATAATCAAACTCGCTACAGCAAATTTCTAACATAATCTGCCTACACTGTCAAAATTTCAACAAAGTCGCACAACTATAATGTATAGGAAAAACGTACGAAATGAAGGTCGAATATTTACTTACTAATTAAAAGTGTATTTATCTACTTTATAAAGTTCCCCTGTCGTATCACGTATGTGCGCACCGCTTTTGCGCAGTGTATAAATAATTTCTTTTCTTTGGCTTGTGCTTTGTTTGCGAGACGTTGCGTTACTTTTGCCAAGTCGCCGGAAAATATGTCGCATTTGCACACAGATGCAAACACACACACACACACAGAGAGACAGAGGCAGACTGCATGCAATCTTGCCTTCAATTAAGCTTTGATAAGTGCAACGCACACAGCAGCACGCAAGGGGGAGGGCGGGTTATAGGGGAGGGGGTCAAAGTTGTTGGGAAAGACGCAACCCGGCCGTGCCCACAAAAGCCGAGCCATGTGCCTGGCATCATATGAATGCGAAGGACGATTCCTTGGCCAAAAGAATTTGCCGGACACAGAAACGCGGCATGGAAAACCAGTTTTTCCTTCTCTTTTTTTTCACCACCCCCCGCCTCGAAGAAGGAAACGTAAATAAATGAATTGCACTTTTTCTTTGCGCATTTTCTTCTGCTTCGTTTCAATGAACTGCGAACTCAATGGCGGCTCCAGGCAAGCAGGCAGGCAGGCTGCAAATGAAAGCAGCGCAAAACTTTAGCATATTGTGTTTATTCTAATCCCGCATACCCTTTAAATGCGCCCAGGAACGGGAACGGGGGCGGGGCCACGGCCGGGGCACTGCCTTTTAATTAAGCGGGTGCGCAAGTCGCAGTTCCATTATGCTAAGATAATGGCGAGGGAGCTGGAGGAGCAGAAAGGCAGCGAATATGAATGCAAATTATGCGGCGAATTGTGAGCTCATTAATTAAAATTGAACCAAATCGACGGCTGCACTCGCCGAGCGGGCACAGTTCATAGGAACCAGTCGCACAGCTCTCGGGATCATCACTCAAGCAACAGCACAAGGTCTCCTGCCCGTGCACTTTAAGGCGAACACTCGAAAGTTGCCCGAAAGCTGAAACGACTGCAAAAAAAAAAAAAGAAAAAAGAATTATCCACAGTAAGGGATAGAGAATGCGAGAGGGAGAAACCAGAGAGTGGGGCAAAATGCAAATCTTGCAGATTTTTAATTTCTTTTTAACGAAAATTGTATTTTCTGTTTGCGTTCCTTGTTGCTCGTCGGGCCGAGAGCAAGTCAACCCTTCTATTTGTCCGCTCGCTTTGTCGAGTACGCCGAAGATGATGATGCCGATGATGATGATGATGATGAAGATTATGCCCGACTCGCTGCTGCTGCAGATATTTGGCTTTCATATTATATTTTGTAAATTCATATTATGCACGTTTTATTTCGTTTATTTCGTTCTTGAAAGATTGAGGGAGTTGGGAATGAGATGCAGGCTGCAAGACTCTGACTCCGACTGCAGCAACATTAGATTATAAATTTTAGGTTGATTTTGATACACCAACTATACACAGCGTAAATGATTATTATAATTAATTTAGGGATAAATTGTATTTATACTTTTTAAATTTCAGTCGTAGTTCTCAAGATTGCACTAGAATTTTATGGCACTTATAACATTTATTATCTTTAGATTTATTTCTGAAAATTTACCTATAATCGGTCTAGCAGTTATTTCAGAAATTGCGTCAAGCATGCTCTTTTTCTTGAATTTTCTTTAAACATTGTCTCAGGCCGCAACTCCCGATCCGTTATACCTCTCGGGCGACTTTAACTGCCGCATAACAAATGCATTTTTTGTGTAATTAAAACCCTTTCGGCTCTGAGGCTTCGAGTGGAGTGCAGCCCAGCCGAATGTCCTTTGCAGGCAACCACCCTGTTTGTGTATGCGGTGGCGGTGGCGGTGGCGGTGTCTGGTATGAGTTGTCTTTGGGATGCAGCAGCGCCAACTTGTGGCATGCTTCTTGACTGAATGCTGCGACTTGGCCTTGGCTTTTTTTACATTTTCTTGGCTCGACGGGTTTTTTTTTCGGGGTGTCTATGCGTTCCCGTTTTGGGGTTGCATTTATGCTACAATTACGAAATACACGAGGAACAGCTCGAGGGCTCGTTGCACGACAAGCCGCGCCAGAGCAACGACCCCTTTCACGCTTAGCTTGCCAGCCAACACTTTCTCACCGAAAGCAGGACCCCGACGCATAGAGAACCTACTTCGATCGAGAACTCTAGCAGCATGCACAGTCTACTTACAAACATCGTATCCATAGTGCACCGACAAAAAAAGCGCCTTCGAGCATAACCGAACTGCCCCGTCAGGCCGCAGAAAGGAAACAATTTCCATTTGCATGCGGAAACTTATTCTCGAGATCACTGGCGATCGGTCTCAGGGTGAGGGTGCACTTTCACACGGTGCACTATGGGCAGGGGCGGCTGCAGCGACCCTCGGGTCGGCTATAATTTTTAATAATTTCCTTTGTTTAAATAGTTTTTCCTTTTCTTGATCACAACAATTGCGTTGCATGGCTACAAATTCCCACAAAGTGACCACAGTCCACAATTGAAGTGTTAGATGCAAAGATACAATTGCCCGGGGAGAGAGACAGAGAGAGAGAGAGAGAGAGAGAGAGAGGGAGTGGGAGTGGGAGTGGGAGTGAGCATGGTCGTGCAGATACGCAGATACAAGATAACTTGATTGCACTAATTTGGATGCAGCAGCACCCGATGCAAACAGTTCCCATTCCCAGTGCTATTTGGAGCGACACTTGTCAAACGCCTTGCCGGCTGCAGGGAGAGGGGTAAGCCAAGCCGCCAAACACCCTGTGAGCGCAGACAGAATTCTCTGCCTGCCGAGTCCAAGTCTGGCAAGATTACGCCCAAGGAAAACTACTCTTATATGTAACATGGGTCTATGTAGAACTCAAGACGTTTAAACGAAACGAATCTCGCTATCAATTTAATCGATTAATCGCTAAATTAGTCTGAAATACTTGAGCGCTTTACCTATCGAGTACTGGCTATATATAATATATATATGCACCTGAACTAGTTCAAACTTTAAAAAGTTCTTACTTTATTTCAAATCTATCGATTTAGTCGATAGACTCCACGCCAGTTAGGGCAGTGCAACTAGTTCCGCATGGAACAATTGCTAGTTCCTTTTCTACTGCTGCTGGGAAAGTCGGAAAGTCGGGGAGTCGGACAGACCGCGCTCAACTCCTCCTCTAGGGGTTACTTCAATCAATTTCTGACAAGAAGTGTTAAATCTGCATAGTACAACACAATTTAGCTGCAATTGGGGGCGGCTCTGCAGCGTGCGCTTTATTAGAATATCCGGCAGCTTAGAGACGGACGGAGACAACCCCCAGATGCAGACACAGACACAGACACAGACACAGACACAGACCCAGCAGCAACCCAGACCCAGTGGCAGCGGCGGACAGCACATTCATAATTCATAAATCAAGTAATTCAGCACAAGAATTACTGGAACAACAAATAGCGATAGCTACGCGAGTCGATCTTGCTGGTTCGACTGGAGGTTCTCAGGAGGTTCTCATGTTGCCTTAATGAACCGCAGCCGGGTCCAAGTCAAGAAGTGAAGCTTAACCTTTGTCTAGACCCAAAAGGAAACGTCACGGCGGTTGCCTGCACTTCCTGCCGACAGCAGAAAGAGGTAAGCGAAGACAACGACAACGACAAAGACAACGACAAAGACAAAGTTTTCAATTACGTCACCAAGATTTCGATTTACTCAAGGCAGATGATGATGAATGATTGCGACTTGGTTGTAATTAAGCGTGAAGCGTCACAGGGATCTGCGACAGCCTGGACAAACCTGTCGATCGCAGTGAACAAGCCGGACTCGAGGAGCAGGGTATACGGGGAAGAACGGTGCATTAGGCAATGTTGCGACTCTAATGTAGAGTGCAATCAAGCAATGCGAGTGCAGTGCACTACTCGGCGAGGGTGCCAGGGCTGTTCATCACCGGATGCACTCATTAAGTGCGCAGCCTTTGACTCAGAGCTGAGTTATGATGCTCCCGGTTGACGAGCTGTCACAGTCGAGGATTGCTCGAGCCGGGCAAGGGAAGGGGGAGGCGGAGAGAGAGAGAGCGTACTCGCTGCCCTCATACTGAGCCCTCGTCTCTCGTTTACAGCACGTGTTAAACTGTCGTCTCGCCAGTGTCCAGCGAACTGCTAAGCCATTTCCACAAAATTTAATTTCAATTTATGTTTCTTGCCTGCTTTTCCTCTCATTTTGATTTCATTTTCCATTCCGCTTTTGCTGCTCTCCAACGTTCTTCAAATGTCAATGCATTCGCGTGGTAAGCACTCTGCCCCCTCCTCCTTCTACTCCCACTGCCCCTCCTCCTGCTCATCATCAACGTCGTCATCGTCGTCGGCAACTAAATTATCATAATGAATCCGACTGGGCGCTCTTTCTGCGCCTCTTCTGACTACTTGAGTTATACCTAACCCCCGCTCCAGCCAACCCTCCGGCCGCTCCTCTAAAGCTCTTCATGCTTCTTATGGCAGCGCGAATCCCTGGCCAGAGGCTTGTGCAACTGCGAGTAAACGTTCTCGTACTCATACTCTCATGTCGGTCTCTCTCGTTCCACTCTCCAAACCGTCAAGAGCGAAGAGTGAGCGGACAGTTTTTCCTTTTAATGAAAATGTCATTTGTAGCTGAAGGAGAGGCCTTTCAAGCCGCTGGGCAAGTGCAAGTTTTGTTAATGTCCTGCCCCCTAGCCCCCTCCCCCACTGCCGGGCTGGGCAGGACACTCGACTGAAATACCATTGATTTTCTGCAACAACGCTGACCACAACGGGCAAGGACCCTCTGCCCGGCGATACTAATGCGGCGCAAGTAATGGTGCGAGTCCTTGACATAACTGGAGCCTGCACTGGAGGCACAAACTTTAAATACTTTAAACATAAATCAACAACTTGCACAATGCTCTGCGCATTGTTTGGCCAAGAAAGTCCTGGCCGGGACGCAGCAGCGGGAGCAGGAGCAGGAATAGGAGTAGGAGTGGGAGCAGGAGTAGGAGTAGGAGTAGGAGTAGGAGTAGGAGTAGGAGTAGGAGCAGGAGCAGGAGCGGGAGCAGGAGCAGGAGCAGGAACAGCAGTAGCTGCAGTCAGGAGCACAATTCAAATTGAATTTCATGCTCAGCAAGATTTTATTGCGACTTTCTGACTTTGTCGTGTAGGAGGGGCCGCAGTGGGACTCCCTCTCCCCCTCCCCTCTCTCTCTTTCCCGCCCTCTTTATTAGCAGCCAATTGAATTTAATTCAATTCCCACCCGGACTGAGCAGCTCGTTGTCGTGGTCGTCTGTGACGCACTGGCATCAAATTGAATTAAGTACGATCAACTTGTTTACACGCAAATGCGTTGAAATCAGTTTCCAGGCGACTCACAAAGCGCCTCAGCGCTGACCCAACGCGATGCGGCGTGCTCCTACGCCTCCGACTAGCCTCGACCAGCTCCTCCTCCAGCTCATACCCGATGAGTCAGTGCTTTTGTTGTGTCCAGCTAATGGCTTGCAACGATCGACCCGCCCCGGACATGCAATCGAATCGCTTTCAACCTTTTTATTTGTGCAAGTGCAACAGTTGTTGGAACGAAGTTCGACTGATTTGTGCTTGGCGATAAGCCAAGTCGTCTGGGTCGACAGAGACTCGCTCCTAGTACAGTACCTCTAATTATCCGAAGGCATGACATGAAGTCATTTCTCTGACACGGATATCTATTAATGCCCACACACCACACACACACACACCCTGCCACACATGAAATTGAAACTGCAAATATTTGTACGGGCCAAGGACTTGGTGCCTCCAGCTCCAGCTCCAGCTCGACCAGACCTTGCCATACCATAACCGTTTGCCTGTCCAGACATTACCAGTTGTTGTGGTTCATTTCCTTAATAACCCGCGGCCTATCACATTAACATATCTCACATTTGTCATAGAAATAAGTCAAACCCCTCCCCTCCCCCGCCAACGAACACCCGACCGCTCCCCTTGGAGCTTTGCTCGCTTACGCAATGCGCCAGGTGTACTCCCAGTTGTAACCCACCTCCTCCTCCTCCTGCCTCACCTGTCCAGCTGTAGGCGTTTAGTTAAGGAAGTTCGTGCCCAGCCAGGGAAGGAAATGTTTATGCATATTAAACTCCGGTCATATGTCTCCGTAATTACACTAAATGAACATATTACGACTGCCACACACGAAAATTAAATTATTAAGGCGCCTCTGAAGGCTTTCCCAGAGGCGTTGGTCTGCCCCACACCCCCCTCCCTTCTGCTTAAGTCAACCAATGGACTCGTTCGCGTGCTCGCGCTAGCTTAAGTTTTGAAGAAACTCATTGCAAGCGCGTGTTACGCCATAACCTTGAAAAAACCAGCTAAGGGGGAGTAATATCTTAGCCTTTTTTAAAAAAGGCAAACCAGAAAGTATCTATATTCCTGCGCTGCATCGCAAGCCAAGTCAATTGAGCCATGTACGTCTGTTTTTGTGTCTGTCTTTCAGTTTTTTCTTGTTTTTCGTCTGTTTGAACACGCAGATCTCAGCTATTACACAAGCTAGAGACAAGAAATTTGGAATAAAGTTTGATGTATGCCATGCGCTATTGAAGCTTATTTCAAATTTTGGCTGCCATGCCCATCGCCTAAGTAAATCAGTTTTTTGGGTTTGTATGGAATACCTTTTGCAAGGTATTGAAGTTATCTAGCGCATTTTTTAAGTATTTTCGTATATTCCTGTATATATATATACATTTTCTTGGCTACTAAGTAGTTAATATTAATATCTGGGCAGAAAGGCACCGCGAGCTAGTAGATTCAATGTACTGCCTGCTGAGCTTAGAGCTTCTTATACAATTCAGTTATTCTTGGACTTTTTCACATTTTGTACTTGATATTTAGTGTACTCATGTACTCATTTCCGTTGAACATAATTCAAGTCGAAATGCCACACATTATTCTCTCTGGGACTGAGGCACTACTTGAGCAGCATATGTCTTTACCTTGCCGCCTTCGAAAATACGTTACCAAAGCAAGCCGCAGTCGCAGTCGCAACTGGGGAGGGTCGCAAGGAAAGGTGGCACTTGGTTGCCTCCGATAGTGGTGCCTTACCGTCGTTCCATTGACTGCGCTCTGCTCAGCGTTTTCCTTTACGCTTCGTGCTTCGTGCTTCGTGTAGCGCACGTGGCGCGAACGTAACGGCCGAAGACGCTGACGAGCGTTATCGTTGGCGCAGGCGACAGTTGTTTTTCCCAGAGCGTCTTGAAGACGCTGGCCGAGTAGGGTGGCTTTTGTTGGGCATATGGCAGCTGGAAACGGTCTTTGATTGTGAGTTAATTGAAGGGAAGCGTGTAGGGAGCAGCGCGACGGACAGCTGACTGTCGCGCAGCCAAAGGGGCAGAGAGCGAGAGCGAGAGAGAGAGGGGGAGAGAAATCTGTGAGACACTGTGGGACTGTACCTATATGCGAGTAGTTGACAAGCCTGAAGTTAGTTACGAGTGCACTGCGAACCGACCGGTTTCGTGGAGGTCACTGCAAGGCGTGGGGGGAGGTGCCTGTTGAGTTTGGGAGGGGAGGGCGGTAAGGTAAGGGCGGTAGTGCCGCCATATCATTTGTGGTGCGCTTGAAATTGGCTTCGTGACGCTTATCACGATCAATAAATAATATATGAGCAGAAAAAAGCACACGACAGCGACAACGACAACGACAACGACAGCGTCAGTGTCGCGCAGTGTAGAAAATAAAAAGTATCTGGCAGATACATTTGAGTAATTTGCGTCGTTAGAACTAGAAAGAGAGGCGAATAATAATAATAAAAGAAAGTACGCTTGATTACAATGAAAATGTTTTTAATGCCGCACACACACACACACGGGTAAATACACAGAGAAAGATATCTGCATAGATAGACGCCGACTACGACCAGGTGAGCCGTGGCAGAGCAGCGGCAGCGGCAGAATGAGACCACGAGCCACTCACAGCAGCAGACACGAAGGGAGAGCGGATTGGGGGGGACAGGGAGACAGGCAGGTGGGACGGGGCACAGCACAGACTTGGAGTGGGCTGGGGTGGGCTGCGTCGGGAGGGGGAGGGGGACAAAAGCATCAGGCAGCCCATTGGCGCCTGCCGCTATGCAACAAACTTACAGGCAAGAAGCAGCGACAAAGCGCGAAGTAGACGTCGACGTCAAAGGCAGCAACAGCAACAGCAACAGCAACAGCAACAATAACAACAACACAAAGCCAAACAACTTGGCCACATATGGCCATTTTTACACAGGCCTGTGTGCGTGCGTTCGCGTGTGTGTGTGTGTGTGTGCCTGCTATCTAATCAAGAACCGAAAGACAATAAAAGCCAACAACACACACACACACACACACACGCCACGACAAACAGCGACCACAAAAAGTGCTCACGTCTAAAACAACAACAACAGCAAAACCCCAGTTGATATTGATAGCGAGTTGGGCTGGGTTGGGGAGGGGGAGAGGAGCTGCTGGCATATGCCTGTAACTGGAGACAGCAACTTTGCATAGCGTTAGCTAAGTGTATGCACTGAATACACTGCAAAAAACTACACGCTAATCTATGCTCAAGTATTTAATATGCTCCACGCAAAGCTGGGAAAGAAATTATGGCAACAACTGCATAGAGAAGCTATAAATAGACCTCCTAAATAAATTTCTAAGCCAAAGAAATGCTCAAGAAGCCTTCAAATCCTTTGTTAATTATAAACATATATAATAATAGGATAATAAAATATTTATCTTATATTTTTGTTGAAGCACAAAAAACTTAATCAATATGTAAATTTGCATGAAATTAGTTTGCATTCTCAAAAACTGCTTCAATTACCAAAACTTTTCGGAACCCACAAGTTCTAAAATATCATAAAAATTGAAAAAAAAAAAACTCAATTATATTTACTACTATTTCAAAGAATTAACTTCACGAAGCCTATGTAATTTAATACATAAATATAAAAATAGTTTAAATTAAGTAAATTTATTAAATATCTTGGCATTTTTAAAATAAGTCAATCCATATATATTTATTTCTATAGTTTTTACAACTACTCTTTACACCAGTTGATTGCCTCGAATTTCTCGCAGTGCAGCAGCACTTACTCTGACTCAAATCTGAATCGACTGCTGGTGATGTTGCTCCACTTGAAAGCAGTCGCAACTTATTGATATCTATAGATCCGCCATATGGCGACTAATATGCCCGACTATGGTAAATCGGTATCGCGACACTATAAAAGTATTTTCATGTAGAACAAGTCGGAAAGGCTACAGTCGAGCTGACTCGACTGTGATATACCCGCTACAATTCTTCGGAAAAACACGTGCCAAATGTGAACAATGCGTTCTTGCTTTTTATTTCTTTCCGTCTCTAATTTGTTTTGCCTATGCAAGTTCCACTCGATTCTTATTGGATGTTGCCCTTTGCTTTTATTACTCTGCAGTTATAAATTATGCATGTGTGATAGAGACGCCTATACATACATACATATATGCTGCCTCACAATACATCTCAACATATCTAATTAGATTTGTCGTTTGTATTTTGTGTTGCTGCTCAATGTCTCTTTCGATTCTAAGTGGCTTTAAATATACTAAAAATTTATTTTGAATTTTGCAACACACTATAAAATAAAAAAAAAAATATAAAGATACAAAAAAAATAAATTTAAGTCGCCGCGGCACACCCAGGAGTTGAACTCCGGACCTCTCGCTTAACAGTCAACTACCATCACCACTCGACCACTGCATTTCTTACACAATGACCGATAAAATTGCACTATTTATATTTTCGGTGCACATAATTATAAAAAAAAAGTTGCCACATAATTTAAAAAAAAGTTGCCACATAATTAAAAAAAGTTGTCTGCTGCTGGTGTTGAACTCGGGTACTAACATTAGGAAAAACCGACACAGGCACATGGCCACAAGGCAATACTATTTCTTGAATATCTTCCTTATTTATCGGCCGATCTTATTGAAACTTTCGCAACACGCCCGGATGGTGGTTTTTATCACATGGATAAAAAATGAATGCTGTAGAGCTATATTTGCAGCTATTATCGATTTATTATCGATTTTTGGGGGCGGATGGAGGCGTGGCAAAAATCCAAAATAAACTTGATCTGCGGGCATAATTAACACATATTGTCTCCAAATTTGGTAGCTCTAGCTCTTATAATAGCTGAGATCTAGGTTTTCATACGGACAGACAGACGGACAGACGGACAGACGGACAGACGGACAGACGGACAGACGGACAGACGGACAGACGGACAGACGGACATGGCTATATCGACTCGGCTGTTCATGCTGATTCAGAATATATATACTTTATGGGGTCGGAGATGTCTCCTTCTGCCTGTTACAAACATTTTCGGTTGGCACAAAGTTATAATACCCTTATACTCTTCGAGTAGCGGGTATAATAAAAAAAAATATAAGATACAAAAAAAATAAATTTAAGTCGCCGCGGCACACCCAGGAGTTGAACTCCGGACCTCTCGCTTAACAGTCAACTACCATCACCACTCGACCACTGCATTTCTTACACAATGACCGATAAAATTGCACTATTTATATTTTCGGTGCACATAATTATAAAAAAAAAGTTGCCACATAATTTAAAAAAAAAGTTGCCACATAATTAAAAAAAGTTGTCTGCTGCTGGTGTTGAACTCGGGTACTAACATTAGGAAAAACCGACACAGGCACATGGCCACAAGGCAATACTATTTCTTGAATATCTTCCTTATTTATCGGCCGATCTTATTGAAACTTTCGCAACACGCCCGGATGGTGGTTTTTATCACATGGATAAAAAATGAATGCTGTAGAGCTATATTTGCAGCTATTATCGATTTATTATCGATTTTTGGGGGCGGATGGAGGCGTGGCAAAAATCCAAAATAAACTTGATCTGCGGGCATAATTAACACATATTGTCTCCAAATTTGGTAGCTCTAGCTCTTATAATAGCTGAGATCTAGGTTTTCATACGGACAGACAGACGGACAGACGGACAGACGGACAGACGGACAGACGGACAGACGGACAGACGGACAGACGGACAGACGGACATGGCTATATCGACTCGGCTGTTCATGCTGATTCAGAATATATATACTTTATGGGGTCGGAGATGTCTCCTTCTGCCTGTTACAAACATTTTCGGTTGGCACAAAGTTATAATACCCTTATACTCTTCGAGTAGCGGGTATAAAAATGGTTATCTCTCATTATACAAATATAAGCCTATATAAATCTTATTTGCTTATGGTGCTGCAATTTAAGAAGCAGCACCTTTTTATACGCATATAAGTGTGTTGTGTGTGCACAATTATGCAGATACAAGTATTTGCTAGACAATTGGCACATTAAAGTAATACTGGCAATTCCGCAGTGTCTCCCATACCGAATTTCGAGTCAAACTTTTCGCATAAACATAAAATCTTTACAGACTCCTCTGAAGCATAAAGGATACTTTCTTATGGCATATTTTCGCTTGAATGGCGACACACACAAAGTTGCTGCAACTGCAAAAGTTTTCGAATATGCGACAGGATTAGCAAGTTGGGTTACGGTTGAGTTGGGTAATTGCCAAGCAAAAACTACTGAGTAGGAAGGTGCTTGCCGAACTAGGCGGTCAGATCGGTTCGAGTACTTCATATAGGGGAATCTGTAGAGCAACTCATTTCGACGCTCTCCCTCTAGCCTCTCTTTATGTTTCTCTACTTCCTCGCCAGGCATGCTTCCGTATAGACGTCAACCACCAGCTGGCTTAAGGCAAAACGCCCCTTTCGGCATGGCTCGGTACGGTTCGGTACGGTTTCCTTGCCCCCTTGATCGTCGTGCATCGAGGCATAGAGACGATCGAGTCGAATCTCGCTTTGTGTCCAGGTGTGCACGGCGCTCGTGGCTGCATGTTATGGCACGTACCTTCCTCTTGTTGTTGCTCTAGCTGTGGCATGCGATCGCGATTGTGTTGCTCGCATGATCATTACGACGTGCGCGATCATCAGCTGTGCTGTACGAAGCTACGATATATACGGGTCGGCTGTTTCTAGGGGTGAGAAGCGGAGAGAGAGAGAGAGAGATGAGAGATTAGAGAGCTGCCTGCACTGATTTCCGATCGCGTTCTCTAATAGATTTGACTTCATCTGGAACGATCGTGTTTTCCGTTCTGAATTGGCAAATTACACTCGCCTCAATTAGACGATTCTTGATCGACTCTATGATTGTCTCTTTTTTTTCGGACTACAATCAAATGTAATAGACATTTTAACGGATTTCAAAATTACTTGACCGGAACGCAAATGCGTCCAAGTGTCGCCGGCGACTAGACGAACCGAACCGAACCAAACTGAACCGTACCAGCGACACAGCCGGCTCAAGCCAAGCATTTTTTTAATGATGACACCCGGCACCCTGGAAATTATAACAGCAATAACAACATCAGCAACAGAGACGGGGGAGAGGGTGCTGCAGAGGCATGGGTGCGAGGGGTGGGGAGTGCGCAGAACACATGGCTCTGCCACACTTTGTACATTCATAAGGCAGCCAGTGGGCAGCAGCTACATTACCGTGTGCCGCGATCTGTGAAGGCACATTCCAAAGCACACTTTGAGTGTACGGCACACAGACACACACACAGACCCCGCTTAGACCTATCCATACCACCTAGACAACGTGTATGAGTCGAAAATAATTTGAAAAGGATAAATTATTATACCTTTTGAGGGTATGTCAACCATTCTAACACTAAAACTAGTCCAGAGAGGGTATGCTAAGTTGATGTTAATATTACATACAGATTCTGTTTTACAGAGACCTTCTGTGTTAGAGAAATATAACTAACTGAGCCCACAAGTTGCATTTATGCAACAGTTTCATTGATTTAGCCTTATATTTGCGTTTTTTGCTTATCTGTCTGTATGAACGCGTTGATCTTAGTAACTAAGATAGCTATGGGTACCAAATTTGGCATGCAGATTTCTATAAAGCATATAAATCGTATTGAATTATTGATTTTAGTAAATTGTTGAAATAGCATGCAAATTTTAATTTTTTTGAATACTAAGCGCAATTTTTTACAAAGATTTCTAAACTTTTGCATATACTTAGGTTCCTATACCCTACACATATACACCCAATTTCAACACGAACCGTTTTTAAAAAAACCATACTTGTTCACGCTTGATATATTTGATATAATATTTTTTTTTCATAATTGTTTCTCTAACGAGAACTTCGATCTAATGTTCCGGAGCACGTAGGGAGGTTCTACTTTCTTTGATCCTTGCTGCACTGCGCTCCGGAACTATGAATCGAGCCATATGTTCCGCTCGAGGGTTGTTGCGAGGAAAGTGACGACTTTCCTAGGTGCATTGCCCTCTTAGCCTGTAGTCTACATAAGTATAGTTTCTAAGATAGTTTCTAATTGCTCTGAACATGATTGTAACTAACTAAGTATTACTCTATTTCTTGCAGGAAAATCTATGATAAACGATGGACAAAAATATCGCTTTGTTTGTGGTAAATTTTTGGTTACATATCGAGGGGGGGGGGAAGAAAAATTCCCAAGTTTCATTTGCAGCTGAACGTGCTGCGAGTGCAGCGGCATCTCTTCGGCTTTGCAAGTTCGATCCTTGTTATTTATAGGGGTTGCTCCTACCGCTTGAGCCTGGCAAGCTGCACGCTCGTCAAGTACAGTACTCTTAGGGTACGGGTACGGTCCCGGGCTGGGGTGGTTGCTCGCTGTGTTGACATTGACTTGGGCAGCTTGGGCTGACTGTCCTGGCAGCGGAATGGTCGGCAAAACTGCATTCCAATGCATTAGGCGAGTGCCGGCGACTTTGTTGGCATGGCAACGCTTAATGGACTGGGCCACCTCCTTTAGGGGAGGATTCGATTCTTAGAAGCGTGCATATGGCATTCTCAGTTAACCGAAAATTGGTAGGGGCCGTGGGTAGCACGCCAAACCATACGGTGCAGGCAGCAAATAATTTGCAAGGGTGTTTTGAATATATTCAAGGGAAGTAAGTATAGAGAATCTAAGATAATCTATCGTGGGCATCTTTAAATAAATGTGCGAGTATTTTAGGAAGAGTATTCGAAGGAATAAAGAATAGACTAAAAGAATAAATGCTCAAGAAACTTAGTAAAAATATTCCAAGAGACTTTTGGATGAAGAATACTCTACATAATTCTAGTAAACTATCTTGTATAGAATTTCATAAATCTATAAATAATTTAATAGGCATATTTGCTTAAAGAACATGCTTTAATCCTTAATTCAATTGGAAAATCTTTAAATAAATACAAAATTTATTGACAATTTAGTATGCACATGCTAGGGTATATTAGTTTAATGAATACTCTTTCTTTAGCATAGTCTATCTATAATTAATTTAATATGCATATGCCTAGGCATATTTGCTTAAAGACCATGCTTTAATCCTTAATTCAATTGGAAAATCTTTAAATAAATACAAAATTTATTGACAATTTAGTATGCACATGCTAGGGTATTATAGTTTAATGAATACTCTTTCTTTAGCATAGTCAACTATCTCAGACATCTTTGAATTAATGCACAAGTAATTCACTTATTCCCTCGACATATGTGACTCACTGTGCTCATAGTTATTAAAAAAAAAGAACTAAATGAGAGACCCCTTCGAAACGCCCCTTAATATGCACGCCAGCTTGACGCTCTACGAAATGACAGAAACTGAGGCAGTTCCAAAGTTCTCTTATTGATTATTTCGAGTGCTTACGCATTTCGCTGGCAAGTATCTGTGTATCCACGCACGTACATACATGTATCTGCAGCTGTATCTGTGCATGTATCTGTATCTGTATCTGTATCTGTGCATGTAGCTGTATCTATACTATACCGAAAGTAAGTCAATCCTGTTTATCAGCTAAATAGAACGACCGCTATCTGCCGCTTTATTGTTCACGCTCGCACAGACGTATATATAGGTTTATGTGGGAGATACTTAGTATATGGGGCAGGGCTGGGGGGCGGGGGTGTACTAAGGGGGAGTGCCGGCCTGCAAAGATGCCTGGGCAAGCAGGCAAAGTGGAGAAATTAGATAAAAACCTGTCGCAGCGCTGTGGCAACCCTTCTTTGGGTTTGGCCTTAGCTAGAACCCGTCTTCTCCTGCTGCCCAACCCCGGGGCCAGTGGGAGAGAGGGTGGGATGTGAGGAGTTGAGCTGCGCTGAGGCAAAGGTCAGGCGGGCAGAGTTCACCCCCGAGCTGTAACCGAGCTCCAACCAATCAAGTGGCCACCCCAACCAAAAGCTTTTGGCGCGCCACTTTCGCTTTCCATTTAAACAGCCATACCCCACCCCTTGAAAATTTGCTATAAAATTTCCCATTTAACTAATACACATACACACCTACGTCTGTGTGTGTGTGTGTGTGTGCATAATTATAACCTCTTCTGAGACCTTTAGGCATGTCTTGTTTGACCGCGTCTTCTACGTTTATTCGCAGAAACCATTTTTGAACGCAAACAAGGATTTTTCAACAACAAAACGAAATCCAAAACAAGAAACAAAAATACCAAAACAAAAATAAAACGATAAATCAAAGAACGAAAAAAACTAAAACAAAAAACCAAAAACGATAACGACGACAAAGAAATTTCAAAAGCAAGTTCTCGACAACTACAGCAACAATCGCAAAACTTATTTGGACAAAATACTTTTGGCGAGAACTGTAGATGAAAGCAAAACGACAAGGGTCAAGCCTACAAATCTTGAGAAACGCAGAGCGAGAGGAGCAGACAAAGACAAATAGAAAGACAAAGACGAAGTCCAAGACGAAGACGAAGACGAAGAAAACGAAGAGAAACAAATCTAAATAAAATTAAATGCAAAGGACATTCGCATGTGTGTGGTGGTGGAAAGAAAATTCAAAACAAAATTCACAATTAGAAAACGTAGAAAAAAACGCAGAAAACGCAAACGCAAAAGCAAAATCAACAGCAGCAGCAGCAACAACAACAACAACAAGCAACAAAACGAACAGCAACAACAACAACAGCAACTGCAACAATCTAACGACAAGGCGAATTATTTTGAATTGAAACATTTCGACAAACAAGTTGAGCGAAAGCAAAATTTCAACGTTTGGCGCAACTAAGGAACAACAACAACAACAACAACAAGAGCAACAGCAACAACAGCAGCGATCCTGCTTAGAAAGTTTTGCAGCGAAACACACACACACACACAGCACACGCACGCAGCAACAGACACGGCATTATCAACTCGGACGTACAACCAGCCAGAAAGAGAGAGGAACAGCAGCAGCAAGAGAGCGACGAGCGCAGATCGGCTGCGACTTAAACTTGAAATCACACGGAGCAGAGCGAACGGGGCGAAGTGCGAAGCGCTCGAATCGCGGCGAATTGCTGTCAAGTCTGCAGAGGGGCAGGCAGAGACACACAGCACAGCGAGCAAGAGCGAGAGAGAGAGAGACGTGCGAGCGCAGCCCGACAGCCAATCGAAGCCAAGGCAGAGCAGGAGAAATTTGTCTGCATGTGTGTGTCGCCTGACGCTGTGAGAGCGCGAGCAACAAAAGAAACGCCAGAGAGCGGAGACAGCGACGCGGCAGCGGCAGTGGCAGAGGCAAAGGCAAAGGCTGCTGCGGCGAAGGCAAAGGCAAAGGCAGAGGCAGAGGCAAAGACAGAGGCAGAGGCAGAGGCAGAGGCAGAGGCCGTAGGCATCGAGGGGCAGCAACGTGGTGGAGAGACGAGCGCGTGCTGCTGCTGCTCGTTGGCATCATCTTATGATGTCATCAGAGGAGTACGACGCGGACTGTTTTGGTTTGTACAGCGATGAGAACGATGCGCTGCAGCTTAAGGCAACGGCAACAACAGCATTAGCAGCGGCAGCAACGGCATCGGCGCAAGCAGCGGCCGAGAGAGCGGAGTCAGCAGACTCTAAGCAGCAACAACAACAGCAACAGCAACAGCAGCAACCCCCACAGCAGGCAAAGAGCACGGCGAGCGTATCGCAGCCATTGCAGGCAAGCAACGGTAACGCGCACACACACTCAATAGCAATACCCACACAAATACAGGCACAGGCACAAGCACAACTAATACAAGCGCAAACAAACGGCTCTAACGACAGCGCGGCGAACTGCGGCGAAACACTGAGCGAAGCGGAGAAGCAGCCGCAGCCGCAGCCGCAGCCGCATAGCAAGCAAAGCAGCGTCGCCGACGACGACGACGAGAACGACAACGACAACGACGCCGAGGACGAATCCGACTCGGACGACGTCGTCGTAATCGAAGGGCACAGCGAGAGCAAAGCAACGACGACGACGAAAACGACGACGCTGGCAGCGACAGCAGCAGCGGCAGCGGCAGCACCACCATCGCACAGCAGTAACTGCCGCAGTCGCAGTCGCAGTAGTCGCTGTAACGCACAGAAGCGTCAAATCAGTCAGTCTTCGGCCGTCGGCAAGACAACAACGTGCGCGGCTAAAGCGAAGTTAGCGACCTCAACGACGTCAGCTAAGGCAGCGACAGCGACAGCGAACGCGACAGCGACAGCGAATGCAGTGAGAAATCGTCGCACGCGCACGCGATCCTTGAGTAAAGACAGTAACGGTAACAGTAGCAGTAACAGTAACAGTAACAGTAGCAGTCACGGCAACAACAATAACAGTGTGTGTAATAATAGTGTAAACAACAACAACAACAGCTGCAGCAACGGCGGCGCAACGGCAACTGCTACCTTCATGAGTAGCGCTGCTGCGGCTGTTGCGGGTGCCGCTGGTGGAGCACTCTACACAAACAACAACAACAACAACAACAACAGTAGCAACAACAACAACACAAACTCGAACGCAATTGCAAGCGGCACGCCAGCAACAATCCCGCCCGTACAGCCAGCAACAGTTGCTGCCGCCCTATCCGGCTGCAGTTCGCCGGGTTCCGTGAATTCCGCCTCCTCGCTGCTCACGGCCGCCTTCGGCAATCTGTTCGGCGGCTCCTCGGCCAAAATGTTGAACGAACTGTTCGGTAGGCAAATGAAGCAGGCACAGGATGCGACCAGTGGCCTGCCACAGAGTCTGGACAACGCGATGTTGGCGGCGGCCATGGAGACCGCAACCAGTGCCGAGTTGCTCAGTGCGGCGGGACTCGGGCTCAATAATACGCTCAATGCCGGCAAATTGCTTAACAACAACATCAACAGCAACAACAATAACAGCAGCAACAGCAACAACAACAACAACTGCAGCAGCAGCGGCAACAACACAGCCCTGAGCAATGGCAACAACAACGCGCTCATTTCGCCGCGCAGCAACAACAGTCGCCGCGTCTCGAATTGCAGCGATCGCTCGCTGGACACGGCAGCAACAGCGGCAGCTGGAGATGTTGCCAGCGGTTCGCCGCCACGTGCTGCCTCGGTCAGCTCGCTGAATGGCGGCACCAACACCGAGCAACAGCAGCAGCAGCAACTGCAACACGACTTGGTGGCGCATCACATGCTGCGCAACATACTGCAGGGCAAGAAGGAGCTGATGCAGTTGGATCAGGAGCTGCGCACCGCCATGCAGCAACAGCAACAGCAGCAGCAACAGCAGCAGGAGAAGCAGCAGCAGGAGCTGCACTCCAAGCTGAACAACAACAACAGTGTTGCTGCTACCAACAACAACAACAACAACAACACCGTTGTCACCGAGAGCATCAACCTAATCGACGACTGCGACATGTCCGAGATCAAAATCAAAAGCGAGCCGGAACTGCTGGCGACAGGCTCGACGCAAGTGCCGCACTCGCCGCACGGCGGCAGCAGCCACAGTCACAGCAGCAGCAGCAGTAGCAGCAACAGCAACAACAGCAGCAGCCACAGTCACAGCAACAACAGCAGCCACAACAGCAGCAGCAACAGCATCGCCAGCCATGGCAGCCTGCTGCGACGCAAATCCTCCGATTCGCTCGACAGTCTGCAGCGGGAGGAACGCTGCACGCCCGCCGAGGTGGAGGTGCTGCCCAGCAAGAAGGAGGCCGTGGAGCCGGCCGATATGCTCGACGAAGTGGAGCTGCTCGGTCTGGGACATTCGCGCAATTCCGATCTGGAATCGTTGGTCTCGCCCAGTCACTCGGACATGATGCTGCTGGACAACAGCAAGGACGATGTGCTCGATCACGACGACATTGTCGAGGACGATGTCGAGGACGAGGACGACGAGGACGACGATGTGGCATCGCAGCTGGGCATCGAGCCGAAGCGTGAGTCCGACGCGGGCCAGGCCAAGAAGCCGGGCATGGAGCTGAAGCGTGCCCGCGTCGAGCACATTGTGTCCAGCATGCGCTGCAGTCCCTCGGCCACGACGCAGGCGGGGCAGCTGCAGGTGAACGGCTGCAAGAAGCGCAAGCTGTACCAGCCGCAGCAGCACGCCATGGAACGGTATGTGGCAGCAGCTGCGGGTCTCAATTTCGGTCTCAATCTGCAGAGCATGATGCTCGATCAGGAGGACAGCGAGTCCAATGAGCTGGAGTCGCCGCAGATCCAGCAGAAGCGCGTCGAGAAGAACGCGCTCAAGTCGCAGCTGCGCTCGATGCAGGAGCAGCTGGCCGAGATGCAGCAGAAGTATGTGCAGCTGTGCACGCGCATGGAGCAGGAGTCCGAGTGCCAGGATCTCGAGCAGGATCTGGAGGAGGATATGGAGCAGGAGCAGGAACACGAACAAGAACAGGAGCACGAGCCGGAGCACGAGCAGGAGCAGCAACAAAACGATGGCATCGAGCTCTCGCATTCGCCCACTCTCAGCGATGCCACGCCCACGGCAACGCCCAAGCAGTCGCTCGAACGCGCCGGCTCCAGTTCGCCCAAGCTGCCCAGCGGCAGCAGCAACAAGAGCAGCAGCAACGACAACAACAACGACGCGCCAGCAACCACGCCCAACATGCTCACCCAAATGATGAGCAAAATGATGTCCAGCAAGCTGCACCAGCAGCAGCAGCAGCAGCAACACCAGCAGCAGCAGCAGCAGCACCAGCACAATCCTCTGGTCGCCGCCGGCGTTGCGCATCCCGCACTGCCGCAGGGCTTCCCCCCGCTGCTGCAGCACATGGGCGACATGTCGCACGCTGCCGCCATGTATCAGCAATTCTTCTTCGAGCAGGAGGCGCGCATGGCCAAGGAAGCGGCCGAGCAGCAGCAGCAACAACAGCAGCAGCAGCAACAGCAGCAACAGGAACAGCAGCGTCGCTTCGAGGCCGAGCAGGAGCAGCAGCGTCGCAAGGAGGAGCAACAGCAGCAGCTGCAACGCCAGCAACAGCATTTGCAACAGCTGCAGCAACAGCAACAGCAACTGGAGCAACATGTTGCTGCCACTGCGCCACGCATACAGCTGCATCCGCCCGCCCGTCTGCCCACACGCATGGGCGGCGCGGCAGCCGCAGCGCACAGTGTGCTCAAGACAGAGCTCTCGGAGAAGTTCCAAATGCTGCGCCAGCACAGCAGCAACAGCAGCAGCGGCGGCGCCGGCAACAGCAGCAACGGTGGCAACAGCAACGGCAGCGGCAGCGGCGGCGTCGGAGGCGGCAGCTCCATGATGCGCATGTCCGGCACCGATCTCGAGGGATTGGCCGATGTGCTCAAGTCGGAGATCACCACATCCCTGTCCGCCCTCGTCGACACCATTGTCACGCGCTTCGTTCATCAGCGACGACTCTTCAGCAAGCAGGCGGACTCGGTGACAGCCGCCGCCGAGCAGCTCAACAAGGACCTCATGCTCGCCTCCCAGATCCTCGATCGCAAGTCGCCACGCACCAAGGTGGTGCCAGATCGTGGCCCCGCCGGACCCGGCGCACAGAACGGTCCCACGCCGGCAACACAATCAGGTAACAATGGTTCAATCCTTCTAGCTAATAGTCAAATGCCCTCGCAGCAGCAGCAGCAGCAGCAGCAGCCTAGCAACGCCAGCAATGCTGGCAATGTGCAACAGCAGCAGCAACAACTAACACAACAGCAGCAACAGACTGCACAGCAGCAACTAACACAACAACAGCAGCAACAGCAGCAGCAGCAACATCAGCAGCAGCAGCAGCAGCAGCAAACGCCACAGCAGCAGCAACATGTGCAAGTGATGTCTGCCATGGCTGCTGCACAGCAGCAACTGCCCAACTGCCAGCAACTAATTGCTGCGCCACGTCTCAACGGCAATCAGCTGTCGTTTGCATCGCCTGCGGCCGCTGCTGCCGCCGCCATGGGCCTGCAAATGCATCATGCTGCCGCCGCGGCTGCCATGCAGCAGCAGCAACAGCAGCAGCAGCAGCAACAGTCGTGCGACGCAAGCAATGTGGCGTCCAATGGCAACACACCCGCGAGTGCCACTAACAATAGCTTAAGTTCACTTAATATACCACCACCTCACATACGTCCCTCGCCCACAGCGGCAGCTATGTTTCAGACGCCCAAGACGCCGCAGGGCATGAATCCGGTGGCAGCAGCCGCGCTCTACAACTCGATGACCGGTCCCTTCTGCCTGCCTCCCTCCGATCCACAGCAGCAACAGCAGCAGCAGCAACAGCAGCAGCAGGCTGCGCAGCAGCAACAGGCCGCCCAGGCGCAACAGGCCGCACAGCAGCAACAGCAGGCTTTACAGCAGCAACAGCAGAGCGCACAGCAGACGCAGCAGCAGCTGGAGCAAAACGAAGCACTCAGCCTTGTGGTGACGCCCAAGAAGAAGCGCCACAAGGTCACAGATACGCGCATCACGCCACGCACCGTCAGCCGTATCCTGGCACAGGATGGCGTTGTGCCGCCCAGCGGACAAGCAGCAGCAGCCGCCGTTGCTGCCGCCGCAGCCGCTGCCGCAGCAGCAGCAGCAACAGTTGTCAATCAGCAGCAGCAGCAGCAGCAACAACAGCAGCAGCAACAGCAGCAACAGCAGCAGCAGCAACAGCAGCAGCAGCAGCAGAGCAACGGCAGCAACAATGGCAGCAATGCCACGCCCGCGCAAAGCCCAACGGGTCGCGGACAGTCGGCGGGCACGTATCATCCGCCACCACCACCACCACCCATGATGCCAGTGTCCTTGCCCACCTCGGTGGCCATACCAAATCCATCGCTGCACGAGTCCAAGGTCTTTTCGCCGTATTCGCCGTTCTTCAATCCGCATGCGACGACGGGTCCGCACGGGCCACCGCATGGAGGTCAACCCACCGCCGCCCAGATGCATCACCATCAGCATCATCATCAGCTGCAGTTGTCGTCGAGTCCGCCGGGCAGTTTGGGTGCTCTGATGGATTCGCGCGACTCGCCGCCTCTGCCACATCCGCCCACAATGCTGCATCCGGCCCTGCTGGCCGCCGCCCATCACGGCGGCTCGCCCGACTACAAGACCTGTCTGCGTGCCGTCATGGATGCCCAGGATCGCCAGTCCGAGTGCAACTCGACCGACATACAGTTCGACGGAATGCAGCCTACTATATCCTTTTTTAAACAACAACAACAACTCGAGCTGAAATGCAGAAAGCTTTCGGTTCTACGAGCCAAGTGAGTTCACGTTATTGCGCCTGCACGGCTGGTGCAGAGCAGGCCAGGGAAGAGGGTTACGGGAAGGGGGGGGGGGATAACCGGGGAACTTAAGCACCTTTGGCTACTACTTGGAACGGATTGGGGCCTTGCTTACACAACGAAACCAATCAAGTGTCTTCTTCACTTTATTTATTTGCCCGTTTCAACTAAATTCTTTTATAAAATGTAATCAAAACCTTATTTATAGTAGCAGCACACAGAGCGCGCCTCCTACTACCCTTCTATACGCCCCTCCCCCTCCCCGGACCCACCTGCCGTACCCACCTCAAGTCATCATCATTGTCGTCCCGGTCCCGGTCTCGGTCTCGGTCTCCACTTGGCTTGAGTTACACTTGCAATCGCAGAAAAATCAATGCCCAATCGGGGCGCAGCCAATTGAGTCTCCGCCCCCCGCCGCCCGCCTCCCACACATACACAAGCACCCTACCCCGAGCATAGCAGCTAAGCTCTTCCCCAGCCTATGGCAGGCTAGAACAACTGTGGGGAATGGGCACAGGCTCAGCTGTAGTGCGCATAGCACAAGCGCAGGGTGTTAGCGGCCAGTGCCTTGAAGATCTAAGTAGAGGTAGGGTAGGACCTTTAGAAAAGATTTGAATACCTTGCCAGGGCGTGGGGAAGTACAGGGTATTGTCACTATTCTAGCACTCTACCACAGGGAACTGTTAGTCATCTAGAAAGGTAGCAGAACCTTCAATACTTACTGCAAACCTTTTGCAAACTTAGTTAGAGTTAAGCACATTTACAATAAACTGTAGGGTAGCAACAGTTGCACTATCTCTCAAGTATAGAGTACTGCTAGGGCCCTAGTTTACCTAGGAGAGTAAGAGTACTTTAATAGTAGCTGTACTCCTTTGCAATCTTAGAATCGGGAGAAGGCTTAGTTCGCAGTTCGCAGAAGCTAGCTTAGCTCTACAATGCAGGGTATTGCGAGTGCCATAAAGTATCTAGAGGAGTAAGAGCACCTTTACAAGTAACTGTACGTCTTTGCAATCTTACTTAGAGTCGGGAGAAGGCATAGGCAACTGCAGGGTACTTTCAGTTCGTAGGAACTAGCTTATCTCTACAATGCAGAGTACCTAAGAAAGCGAGGGGCATAGCAGAACCTTTAGCACAGACTACAATCCCTGGCAATCTCTTTAGGTTAGGGTAGGGTATTACTCAGTCGTCGTAACCGTTGCATCTCTTCGTCATTTTTCTCAACCTTGCAGTCGTGTTTTCAATCAGCCAACGACAAGTGGCAGACTCAGCCCTTCGACATTCATTAGTGGCATTTATTGCCTGCCGTACTCGAGTGTGCAGCGATTGACGTGCACCAGCCCCAACCTCTTCCTGCCACCTGCCACCTGCCACCTGCCCCCTCCTTCGCCTGCTCTGCCCCAGCCGTGAGAAATTGGCAACACACTGGCTGCAGAATGCATCAAAACATATACAAACATATCATATATATACATATATAGCAACCATTGCGAATCCTTGACTCCTCTGCACTCTTCTACATTGACACCGATGCACCTGCGCAAGGCGAAGCTGATGTTCTTCTGGGTGCGCTACCCGAGCTCGGCGGTGCTCAAGATGTACTTCCCGGACATCAAGTTCAACAAAAACAATACAGCACAATTGGTGAAATGGTTCTCGAATTTCCGGTAAGTTACACACGTCAGACACGCTACACACGCAACAACTCCAACTAACTAGCTAACCAACTATCTATAAGTATCTACAACTAACTGCAACTGTAACTGCATCTCCAACTGAACTGAATGTTTAACTTCTTCATGCAGCATTCATTTTTCTATGCAATTTCTTTTGGTTTCCTATTTTATTTTTCTCTGTGTTTCGATTTGTTCTTTACTCGGCGCGGCTTAGACCCAGCCGGAACCAACTACTGCTGCAACTGTCTGTCTGGGTACTCGAAACACTCAAACCTGCCACTTTCTGCCATGCCATGCCAACACACACTCTGTATAGGGTATTCGGAATGCAATTCGTTTGCCAAAGTGTCGAACCCTTGACTCGAGCTCAAGAAATCGCGCAACTGACGCCGCTCACATGCAATTCCCCACTCTGCCCCGCGCTGCCCGTCTCCCGCCCCGCTCCATGACAGACATGGAATGCATTGGCTAAAATTCGCCTGTCAAATACAGGAATACAGAAATTGGAAAACGACAGCTGAAACAGTCGAAAAGATTTGGAACACTCACATTTTGCGCGGCAAAAGCAGCGGCACATCTGCCGGCCATATCCACGCGACAATGGCACAATTGTTTTCACCTGGATTTGTGTGATTTGTGCACGAGAAACCCCTCTGCACGGGCTGAGCAGCTGTCGGCTGCGGGCTGCAACTCGTGCCCGTATGGAAACCACCCCAATGCGTCTCAAGACATGCGCAACGTCTTAAGGAAATCACACTCTTTGTGCACTCTGCCTACCTGACTCGGGGTTTTTCCCCTACGGTTTTGCCTTTCGGCTTTCGGCTTTCGGATTTCGGATTTGTTTTCTTTTGTTAGTCTACCGGTTTCGTCGCATTTCTTGCACCCTTTGTCAGCGCGCGGGGCGGCAACTGCTGGCGGGAAGGGGGTATGGGAATCGGAATCGACGACGTCTTGAGGTTAAAATGGGTGGGAATATTTTTGTTGATTCCGTTGATTGTGTGTTTCCTGCGCGATCTTAACGATCTCTCTCCCAAGGGTTGTTCGCAGTAGTAGCTCTCCTAAAAAGCTTTTCCCCTTCTCTTCAACCCCCCTCCCTCTCTCCCCCTTGCCCTGCTTCTCGTTAGCTAATTTACAAAAGTGCCTTTTGTGTATTGCACTTGTGTAATTGCATTATCTGTCGCTGCTTCTATGTCAAATGCAAACAACGAAAAGAAAGCGCTGAAGAACCCTACATGAGCACCCTACAGAGACACCCCCCTGCCCACCCCCTACACACACACTGGGCAGGCTAATTAGTTTGTTGCAAGCAAGTGCAGCGCACTTCTTTAGCTGCCTCTTTTCGTCGAGGGCGCAGGCTACTTGAATGTCGCGCCTGGAGGGTCGCACATAATGGCAGCCCCTTCGCAGCCCCCCGCCCCGCGCCGCCTGCCCACATCTCTACTCCCTCAGCTGGCAAAAGGCGCTCAAGACTTACTACACACACACTCGCTCGCTCGCACACACACGCTCGCACACGCGCCATCTTTTTTCTGCTTTGCTTTTTCTGCTCATTTTTTTTTTTTGATTTTTTCGTATTTTTCATAAAGTGTTTTTGAGGTTAAGTGTCCTTTTGGCGCTTAGACCGCCCACCTGACTTATATAAGCCGCCCCCCGACCCGCTCGGCCCCCTCCGTCACACACACACACACACACACACACACACAGACACACACACACACACGTATTCAGGCAGCCTGTCAGCCGCGCGAGAAGATCTTGCTGCGGTTAAAACAGCATGAAGTATACAAAATTAAATGAACAGCACGATTTATGAATAAAATAAACACACATAGACACACACACACACAGCGACACACAGACATTTCAGTATTTTTAAGCAGATGCCTACACACATATACATATCTACATACATACGTATCTATATAAAGTGTTGCCAATTACTTCATTAATGTATGAGGTAGAGATGTCTGCATATGTGTGGGTGAGTATGTGTGAGCTTATTAATGAACTTATTCTCTATTCATAACATAAGTGAATGTGGCACTTCTGAAGAAAGCGAGCAAGTAGCAAGAAGAAGCACACTCGCACACACACGAACACACACGCCTGCCACGCCCAAAAATGAACTGAAAAAAATAGGCTACAAAAATGATTTAAACTAATTAGTTAGAGCAACAACTGCGCTTCCGCTGCAGCCCGAGTGTGTGTCGGTATGTGGTGTGTGTGTGTGTGTGTGAGTGTGCGCGTGTATGTGTTGCCTTTTATACTAACCAAGTGCCGCGGCGCAGTGCACACACTTCTTTTCTGACAGGCAGTTAGCTAACTTCCTTTTCCTGGCCCCTAACCGACACTCTCACACACACTCACACACACACCCACACCCACTCTCGCACACACATGCCTCAAGCTAATAGAGAAAAAGAGAACAACAGCAGAAAGGAGACAAATGCCGAGCTAATTGCATCGCCACACACGAAATTATGCTTTTCGCGCGCGCCTACAAGTAGGCAACGCTTTTTGTGCTGACGCCTAATAAACGCGCAGAGTGAGAGAGAGAGAGGGGGGAGAGCCCCAGATCGCTTTAGTTAACAAATAACAAAGGCACACACACCCACACCCACACCCACACACACACGCACACACACACACCGCCACTCAGCCACATAACTGTCACAATTTGTACTGTCGGATTTTCTTGTGTGTGTTTTGTTGGACGTGCCTGCTAATTATGGCAACGTTGCCCATTGTACCCGCGCCAACTGCACTTGCTGCGCTCGAAGAGCGCCTCCGGGGAGCTGCTGCTGCTGCTGCTGACAGGCAGCACCGGCTACGGCTTCAGCTGCGGTTGCTGTCAAAGATTCATGCCGCGTCGCCATGCTATTCAATCCCTGCCCTCCCATCTGCATCTGCATCTGCAACTGTATCTGCAGCTGTAGCTGTATCCATAGCTGCGCTATTTGCGCGCTCCGCGCTTATTGTTTGGAAAAATCAACACACGAGAAAATGCATTTGGCATTTGGCGGCGACTGCGACGCGACTGCTGGGAAATCTTGAAATTAGCGCGATTATCAGAGCGTTTTTTCAAGTGGGCGGCAGCAACAATTGCGCAATAGACACACAGTGCGAAGGAGGAAGAGTAGCGTAGGGGGGTGGCGAGGGGTTCATTAGAAAAAGACAAGCAATCACTTACCACCCGCCTTCAACCCGTTGCCCGCTGCAGCTGCAAATCACTTGACTAAACAAGACGCAGGCAGGAGCAGCACGAGGAGCAGGAGCGGCAGGAGCAGCAGGAGCAGCTGCGCCACTGAGGCACCACTGCACTTGCTAATTAAGTCCCCAACCACCGATACGGGACGGGGGCGGGGCTGAACGTGCTTGAAAGATGATGCCCAACGACTTGCAGTACACACACAGATACACCCACACACACACAAACGCATATCCCTTTGGCGCTGTTGTTGCACATTTGAGAATTATTAAAAATTCTTTACAACAAAGAAGCACAGAGTGGGAGAGAGAGCAGAGAGCGAGGCAGCAAGTGCAGGCTTTGAGGGTGTTTGAGTACACCCCCCAGCATATTAATAATGTCACTTTACAAAGACGATTCAATATAATGCACTCAGCCCATAAGTCCACAGGCAGCAGCAGCTTAGCAGGCACAGAGATAGGGATATCTAGAAAAATAGCTAGAAAGCTAGCTAGTTAGAAGTCCACCCAGCCGTGTCCCTTCCGTTGTATGCATGAGCGTTCTTTTGATTTGTGCATTCCGCTTCAGTTTTCTTTCACTTTATTATTTGTTCTCTACGATCTATGCCCTTATCTTTTCTATATTGATTTTGCTTTCTACTTTATATGTTTTTTGATTCGATTTCCGTTGATTTCCAATCTGTTTTCGTAAATTTGAATGCTGACCAAGAAACAAACAAACAAACTACTAACAAACAACTAACAAACAAACAAACAAACCAAAACCAACTAAAGCATAGCTAATTAGCCGAATTACTGACCGAACCAAACATATTCCTCATCTACGCATCTGCAGAGAATTCTACTACATACAAATGGAGAAATATGCACGACAAGCTGTCACTGAAGGCATCAAGACACCCGATGATCTGTTGATTGCTGGAGATAGTGAATTATATCGCGTGCTCAATTTGCACTACAATCGCAATAATCACATTGAGGTATGCAACAATCTCATCACTACACTACGCCACACAAAAAAAAAAACAAAATATACAAACACACAACAACTACACACAGGCTAGCCAGAGAGCTGACTCACGCTTTCCAATATTTATCGATTGCAACGCCAGCATTGCCCATCTCTAGCTGGACAATTCTGGCGTTGCCGCACAGCGTGTAGCAGCTCGGCCAGCTTAAAATTAAGCAACAACACTCTGTGCTCTGTGAGTGTTAGTGCTGCAAAGAAATCGTAACAATCGTAAAGATCGCAACAATCGTTTATATCGATAGTTTATGAATATTGTGCGACACATCGATTGTTTTTATACACTATCGATTGTTTTTCAACACTTTTCAGCACTAATTCAAATAGTTTGTATCTGCAACACTTGGGGCAAGCAACGATTTAATAAATGTAATCGATAGTAAGTGCGATAGTGTTGAAAATCGATTTATTTGCAGCAATTAGTGATGTGTGGTGAGCTGTGAGTGATACGAGCTAAGGTTATATGAAATGCCTGCTGCTCAGTTTCTAGGCTACACTAGACACACTCACACACACACACGCAACACACACACACAGCACACACACACACACACAGCACACACACAACACACATACGCAAACGCCTGAATTGCGTCCGATTTTCTGCCGTAGCTCGTTCCTCGTTTTTTTCTAATTCAATTCTTTGGCTTGGACTCTTCGCCTCCACCCCAACAGGTACCCCAAAATTTTCGCTTTGTGGTCGAATCGACACTGCGTGAATTTTTCCGTGCAATACAGGGTGGCAAAGATACCGAGCAATCGTGGAAGAAGTCCATATACAAGATTATCTCGCGCATGGACGATCCCGTGCCCGAATACTTCAAGTCGCCAAATTTTTTAGAACAGCTGGAATAAGTGGAGGAGTTGGCTATGCCAACGATGCCGCCGCCCTTGAATCTACACCATACGAACCCTGCTACGACTACTACTACGCCAGCAACACCAAGACGGGCCACAGCAACAGCAAAAGGAACAGCAGCAGCAACAGCAACAGCCACAGCAACAGCCACAGCAACAACAATGCCGAAAGCGACACGAAAACCAAAGTCAAAAAGATAAATCTGCGTAAGAAATACAACTGGATATGAGGCACACGCACGCCTATCCGGTCTGTGTGCCACATATGTATAGTAAGCGAAGAAGAAGAAGCGGCAGCAGCTTCTTAAGGTATTCTTATCGAACCAACCAGAAAACCCCAAACCCCCCTCAAACCTCGTCTCGATCTAAAACCTAATCGCCCAACTAAATACAATTCTCTAGAGCCGTCAAGTAGTTTTAAACCAATTCACCAAATGCCGTTATCACGTAAAAAAAGATACAAACAAATACAGCTGCATTTCGCAACAGACGTACACACAGATACACACACACACAGATACACACAAGCCAAAACAACTTTGCGTGTTAATTTAGAAGAAACCTCCATGCAAAGCGATCTATAGTGCAAATTTTAAACCCAAGGCTGTAAGCACACACACACACACACACACATACATACACTCACACAGATACAGGCATGGATACAGATACGTTGTGTCCATTGAACAGAGTGTAAACTGTACTCTAACCGTTGGTTTGCTAGCCAGAGCATTTTTATTACATCACACACACACACACATAGTTGAGCATCTGAAAATCTACCCACACACACACAGAGACACACACACACTCTCACATCGGTACAGTTACGCAAAGTGTGTGTTTTGCCGATCGAAAAGTTCTCCGCAACTGGAGCCTTGCACTCTGGCGACTCCAATTGCCGACAGACTTTTCGCAGACAGTGTTGCATAATCTTTGAAAAAGTTTGCACAACACTGTTGGCACGAATCAGCAAAAAACTTTAGTTATTAAGTACAGGTTGCTTTTCCTTCTACTAGCCTACTAAGATTACAAAATTCGATGTCAAAAGTACGAAAAAAAATACCAAAAAAAAGACAAAAAATTAAAACTAAAACTAAAACATTTTCACGTAGATTTAAAGAAAAGAAAGAAAGAAAAAGAAAAGAAGTTTAGTAAGCTGCAGCGGGCGTTAGGGTAGCTAAAATTTATTTAGTCTTATGCAAACATACAACCAAAGTTTCTTGTTATTATTAAGCTAAGTTTGTATGAGATTCCTTTATCATTCCTCCCCCCCTGCTCTATAAATATTACATTCGTATTTAATGTTTATTTTTGAAATGCACCAAATTGTGCACGCATATTGATTTCTTGAAACACACACAACCACACACACACACTAGTCTGTTATTTATGTACATACTTATAGGTTTACTTGCGTAGAGTTTGGATTAAGTTTATGTTTAGTTTAATTTACTTGAGCCTAAGAACAAAATATACACAACACGTTTCTAAATCAAAAACCTTGGTTTAATTTATTTCCCAATATTATATGTTTATCTCTATAAGGAATATTATCATACAGGCCGTCAGTTATGAACCTCGTCTTGCATTTTGTTTTTGTATTTTTTTTAAATCAAGCATGGAACGTGGGCGGGTTTAGAGGGATATGTTTGCCCGCTCTGCTGGCCATGGGCGGGCAAACCTGTGCTGCAGACCCCAATAAACAACAGTAGGGGGTACTGCAGACAACAAAAAAAACATCAGTCATCAAAGCATGCAAACATAGAACACACTCAGGAATCCCAAAAAAAAAAATATCGCAGATTATTTGGCAAGTGTGGAAAGAATATTCCTCAAAAACTTTGAAAAAATAAAACACACACGCAAATTTCGACCCATCATCAAGCTTTGAGGTTCAACTGCGACGGCACGCCCCTAACGCCCACTGGCCGCCATTTTTTAGGCCGCGAAATCGTCATCGGATTAGAGTCGGAACAACGCCGCTTTATATGTATAATAATACTAGTTGAAGAACTCTTCGCCAATACGAACAACATTCGAAAACACACAATGCAAAACTTTTCGGCCCCACTATGACAAAGCAAAATTGTGACAATAGTTGAATTCTAGCTAAGAACTAATTGAGCGATCTGTTAACTTTTAGGCCTAAACCACACCCATTTATGGCTATGGTTGACTCGAAGAAATTGTGTATAATTCGGCGTACTATGACAAAATTATCAAACTATAAACGGTTAGTTTCCTAATCTAATGCAAATGAGAATTTCGAAGAAAAAAACAACAATTACAATTGAAATTGAAAAGATTGGAATATTCGACGAAAGAAAAAGAAAATTAAAATTGAAATTCGAATTATAAATGATTTATATTAAGGTTTACAAAGCGGACAAAATTTATTATAGATACCTACACTGAGAGAAACCGAAATCGAAAGAAGTAACTTATGTTTTTGTTTTCATTACGGTCTATTCGTTTTCTCATTGAGATTTTCCATTTAATTTGACAGTTTCAGACAGACAGAAATCGAAATTGATAAGTCCAAATTGAGAGTTCGTTGATTGTTAATGCCTTTACGAAATTTATTGAAAAAAAAAACTTAAGATTAAAGAAAGAAAAAACTTTTGGCACTGGAGAGAAAAAAAATTTGATTTAAATACAATTGTAACTGATTTTGTGATAAGGACAAAAGAATAACTAAAAAAAAACAAAAACGAAACAAAAACTAACCTTAAATAAATTTCACTAATGTTTCGGTAAACACAATATGGCGGCAGCGTGGGGCTACAGTGGGGCAAAACGTCCACTGTCCTCTACACCCCACGCGGCAGCCATGCAAAATTATTGATTATGAAAAATAGCTAATTGAAAGCATTGCGAAAAATCTAAACGAAATTGAAATCTAAAAAAAAAACCCTTTAGGCAATTTAAGGCGTATTAACAATAAACAAATGCAACAAACGTTTGGCTAACAAAACTTTAGGCAAAATTTTTATAAATTAAGCAAGTCGAAATTCCGCACATTATTCTGGACAGGAGCAGGAGGCGCCGCGGGTCCGAACATCAAAACCTTCCAATTGAAACAAATTTGCAATCTCCTAAGTATTTTTTCTATTGCATATTTTGGTTTGACAATTCGTATTCTTTGTAGACTAAGTAAGAAAGCCCAGCAATATATTATATATCAGTTAAAAGATATGTTAGTTAAAAACTGATAAATTCGGAATCGAAACAGTAAGCACACTCATGCACGTACCAGATGAATACAATATGAATACACACGAGCCACACAGAAATACATGAGTACAATTGCATATATATATACATACTATATATACTCTACTACATACTACATAATACATACATTTATACTTACATACATAATTATACTATAAGCGAGAACGAAAACAAAAACAAGCAAATAAAGCAAAAAGGCATATTACTAATTGGTTAATAAAAGCAAAATTCATAAAAACCCAAAACAAAAAAAAAAAACAAACAAAAAAACGCCGTTTGCCTTTTTCTTTACAAAATTCGATTCGATTCGACTTTGGCTCTGTCCATTTCTTTTCTATATCGTTTTATGTTTGACTTCTGGCCTTATCACAGCAAAACATTAACACAATTGGGATTGGATGAGCTCCAACAACATCACTTAACCTACAAATTATGTCTTGTGTTTCGCCACACTGTTGCTTATGCTACAACTCTGGCTGAAGCATAGCACAAATTACACAACACTTGAAAAACAATGAAAACGCAAACTAACGGTAAGCAAAGCCTCTGGGCATAATCTTCAAATGCGAGCGAGACAACCGAGATGCCCGAAAATATCAGCAACGTTTCTTGAATCCTTCTCACACACACACACACGTACACACAACGTTTGGCACAGTGTCCTTGAGCTGATGAAATTACACTCTCCCCCATTTTTTTGGTATTGGCCAAATTCAAAAACACTCTCGAAAGCCATAGCCCAAACAAAAGCCCAGATCGTTTCAAGTTACCAAATCCGTTGCTTCTACGGGCGCCAAGTACAGTTTACAGCCTGGCCAACAACCTAAACAACATGCAACAACAAATAGAAACGCACACAAAGGCCAAGGTCCTTTCACATATCGATCGATTGTAGCGAATACTTTTAAGTGAGCTGATCCAACGATTATAATACAACAACAACAGCAGCAGCAGCAACAACAAAAGCAACTACAACCACAACTACAACTGAGACAAGCAGCCAATTAGCCGCATCGGAAATAGCCAACAGGTAACTCAGCCCCGTCCCCTTGCAGGAAACGGAAGTGCAGCGTCGCGCGCATCACAACACTGTGTTGCAGTGCTGCACAGCGACAAGACGAACCGAAACTCAAGCGAAATTCTTCATTTACTCATTAACCGATTATGATGAGCATAAAGCACAGCAAAGTAAACTGAATGCATAATAAAATACTTTGTGTGTATTCGCAGCAAATACACACAAGCTGAAGATTAGAATGAAAGAAAGTATACGACACGTAAACCAAAACAAAAGCAAAAGCAAAAAGCAAAAACGCAGAAACCAAAATATACCAAACACCAAATATACATGCAGATGCAGCCATTTGCAGTTTTAAACTAGATTTTAAAGCATTATTACCGCAAAATACCAAAATACAAATTACCGCATATACCGAACATGATGATTTTAAGATAAATTGCTCAAATTTGTACATACAACCACATTTAAATACATACACATAATTAAATACAACAGTTTAAATGTAAGCGAACATCCCTAAAGCTAAACTTAAACAGCATAGTACTCTCCCCCCGCCCCGCCCCGGCCCCTGCTCCCAAAACAAAATATAATAATACTTAAAAGCAAACCCAAACTAAACCCAGGGCAACGGTACCTCGCATGCACAAAACCTTGCAACACTGAAAAGGGGCGCAAATGAATTTCGTTTCGATAACATGTGCCAAATGAAAGCTAGAGAACACACCAAGCGTACGGAATACAAATACAAACAACGATTGTATCGTATACCTACTACACATACCATATATCATAACAGATAATACGAAAACGAAATGAAATTGTAATTTTTCAGTTTGTTAAACATCCTTGTTTGAGAAAACATCTGATCACAGAAATAAGAAAATCTACGAATGAAAGTAAATGAGAAAACCAAAACAATTTGCAGTTTAGATAAATAAAAGACAAAAAAAAAAGAACAATTAAAACACGCGAAAAATTATCGAAAATAGAAAAAAAAATGAATATAACAAAAGCAAGAGAAATACTTAAAACGATTGCGTTTTTTTAGTAGCAAACGCGATTTCAAAATTCCAAATGTTTTCGGCCCGAAACAACATCCAAAAATTGAAAATGTTTCGAGAAAAATGTAAATTTTTATCACTTATTTGGCGTAAAGCAACGGAGAAGCTAATTTTTATGAGGCGAATCGCATGAGATGCGCCAACTTTGATTTAACAAGCAGCAATAGAGCTAGAACTACAGTTAGTCGCGCACTTCTGGCGCGCACTGTGCTAGCAAATGGACTAAGTTCAAATACAGTGAAATTTTTGAAATTATCAAACAAACAGTTTTCAGTTACGATTTAAGCCATCCTCAGTTAACGAATATCTTACAATTTTTGGCCTATAATGATAACAAAAAGAGAAATATCTTAATTCGACACACACACATACAGACACACACAAGCACACTCACATGCACATGTTCTTGAAACAGGAAGAGAGGGACAGACAGTAATCATGCTTATAAAGCTGGCATGATATACCATACCAATACCAAACTACCAAAATACCAAATACCAATAATAAGAACTAACAATAACATGTATAAAAAAAGCGACGACTGCGAATTTAGTTTTAAAAAACCAACAATAGCCAGGGAAACATACACAACTCGTATGTGATATTTTTGAGTTAATCTCTCGTTTACTTCAACTGCAGCAATGCAGCAACAGCAACAGCCCAATTTCCAAAGACAATACAAGCCGATATCAAACGACGAACAGAAATAGGGATAACAAATACAATATAGGTTATTAGACAGACAACAAACACACGCAGCACTTCCAGCAACGATTTCAACTGGGTTCAGTTAGTACATATCAAATCGGAGCTACGGGGAAGAGCCAAGGTGACCCAGAGAGTGTATTTACATACAAACGTTGACGTGTGCTATTCAGTTAGCTCCTTACGCCATCCTAAGTTCAAATTTTACGAAGCACAGATAACATGATATTTACCAACATACCATAAAACATACATACAATATATATACATATATATATATATCAATTACAAAGTATACGAGTATTATAAGTGTTCATAGTTGAATTTTGACAATGACTAAAGAGAACCAGAGGTCTAAATAGTTTTATGCCACAGTTTCATTTGCAATAGTCAAATCGTGCCAACCGAGCACGAACCGGGATAATTTATAGTACAATACAATACAAACAAACAAACTGAAAACATACCAATAAATTTTTATAAAACTATTTATATTTGTATACCAAAAGAAGTGGAATCGAGCGAAACAATAGCTAAATAGCATAATATGCCAAAAACAAACAAAAAAAAAAAAAAAAAAAACAAATCCTAAGTTAATACTCAAAAATCTTCAGTTTACAGTTAAACAAGAGCAACATTTTTGATATGATTTGATAACAGAGCTATCACCAGCTAGGCCTCAGTCGGGAAGAGTCGATAGAACAGCCGGGTGCGTGCCACATGCCACACAACACGCGCCGCACGCGTAGCAGCCCGAAAGCACTCGCCCACACACAAGAAATTAACAATAGAATAATACCTGGAACAAACGAATCGCTGACTCGATCGATCCAAGATCAAGCAACGACCCGAAGATCTACTGCCTGCCTGCAACGACAAGAATTTCGCACAGATCGTGTGCTTCTGGAGAAGCTGTTCGTGCGCGCGGCAAGTGCGATGCGACATGTGGCAGCCGCACCCGGGGTACCCCGTTTCGTCCTCGTCTCAGTTTCCGTGCCTGGCCAGCGCTCACACGAATATCTCGAAAGTGTGCAGCACGAATGGGTGACAACAAAATAAGTGATAAAAAGAAACAAACCTTTTGTTTGAACAATTATCTAACGAAAACTTAATCATTGACATGAGCCACAAGCTTTTGCGTGCGTTGAACTGACGCGATTTCTGGCAGGTGTGCGGCACAAGGTCGCTCCAGACAAGACCAGCATGGAGCGTAGGGTGCTCAACGGTTGGGGAACAGTGGAGTATAATTGAATAACTGCAATCTACTTTGGTTTACTCTCACATAAAACACACATAAAACTGCAATAAACAAGCGACAAATTGATCAAAGCAATCCAGACGTGCGCCCCGCCGCGGGACACAGACAATAGCCCAGCAATATTATTCTTATTTTCACAGGGTGCCCTTTTGTAATTCTTCGAGAATTAAAAGGGTGCCAAGCCGCCGTAAAACAGAAGTACAACCAAATGAAAAATGTTAAAACTAAATAATTGGTACCACGACGATCGAATCGATCAAATCGAATACGAATATTCATGCCAGATCCTCCATCCCACAATCTGTTGAGCTTGCCACCCTGCCATCAGCTTGCGACCGTGCCACCTTATATCGACCACAGTGTGACCATAATGTTGGAAATCGCGACAGACGTTTGTCGAAATTCTACAAATATTTTTTGTAAAAACTGTAGGAGCAAACGAAAAACGCAATTTTATCAAATGCATAATTGATAATTGATCTTTAGTTTCCTATATTTTTGTTTAGTTCTCTCTCTCTCTCAGTTTTGTTGTTTTTTCGCTTTTACTTTTAACGAAAGCGAAACCAACACACAAGGCGAGATGACACGCAGCCTGGTTGCGTGTGTAAAATATATATACAAATTATATAAACCAAAGGAAAAACTAAAATAAAAAACCAATACATACAAATAAACAAAAATACAGTAAAAACAGAAAAAAGCTAAACAACAATATTTATACAGAGACTGCAAACAAATGTGATCAGATATTTTATAATAATATAAGTTTACAAGAACCGCAATAGAAGAACTAAGAAGAAAGCCAAAACGAAACGAAAAAAATCATAAAAAAACACAAAAAAAAATAAAAACTTTAGTATTTATTGCCATAGTGAAACGAATCAAAATACAAGACAAGATCTACAAAGAACAGAACAAAGAACCTTGTAAGCAAAATGTAAGTCAATAGTAAATCGTAAGCGAACCAAGAAACCAAACTAAAAATATTTATAATAATATTTTTTACAATAGCATATACAAGAGAATCTCTATAAATATAGCAAACGACAAAGAAACCAAGCGGCGACTGCAGTCCCAAGAAACCCCCCCCCCCTGAACCGAGTGGGGGGGCACGGGGCTGTAGTTTCTCGCACAACAGTTGCCTTTTACAGAAACAATTTACCGTTTAAGTTACACATAGTGAAATAGACAAAACCGTATGGCCGCATTCCAATACAGGGTGCTGCCAATGTTTTCAACCAGCTTTCAGTTCGCAAATCTCTCAGTTCGTTATATCAACAACAACAACAACAACAACTAAAACAGCAATAACAATAATAGCTGCGATAAGCAGTGCAAGATTAAGTTCAAGATTAATACAAAGATTCTAATCAGTTTCAGCAGGAGGAGAGTGAGAAGACAGAGAAGCAGTGGAAAGAAAAACGAACGAAAAAATATACTTTAACTTAAGATAAAAACCACAACAACAGCAACAGATTTGGCAGTTTTGTATTGATTTCTCAGTTTTTGAATAAAAATCAAACCTTTCAGTTCTGAACAATAGTGCCGGTAATATTAATAAAATAACTCAAAAAAAAGGATATACAAACATATAGCACATAAATAAAGTTAATAAACTAGAAATCGTAAACCATATTTGCAACATAGACTAGTCTTAAATGTTGACAATTAATTGGTATGCAACATTGAGAACGATAAGGAAATCATTTGCGCTTCGGTTTCTGTGCGAGGACCCAGAGCGACCTGTAGCAACGCCCTCTCCCCCACCCGCCAAAGGCCCCACAATAACCCCAACTCCAAGATACATGCACACTTAAGCATCAATTCACATACCCTATGAATATATTACTTATTAACTAAATAAGAAGTAAACGGAAAAATAAAAACTTATAATAAAAGTAGTTGATATTTTAATTATGTATTACAATAAAGATGAAGCGGTCATCAAGTATGCAGCAGAGTACGCAATAAATATTAAGCACAAGGAACAACCATAAACCAAGCAGCAGATCCAAAACAGAATAATGAAAAATAATGCTAGAAAACATCACAGACATCAGATATCAGTAAAAATCAGAAGTCCGATATGTTTCAAGCCATATACAATACCAAACAAAAAAATCAAAAACAAAAATAATAAAACTCAAGACGAAAATACTTATAACATTTGTATGCTTTTTTACTTACAAGTACAGTACTTATAAATGAATCGTATACAATATTCGAGTATTCGTCATCGCTTTTAGGTTATAATTTTCTTGCGCATACAAACACACCGACACACACTCTCACACACTCACACACACACACTCAGAGACACAGTCAATGTCAGTATAGTAACGAAAATTGCACACTCACTCGAGGAGATCAAATCAGATGATCGAGACGTAAGACTATAGTTTAGCAGAGGTACCAATTTAATTTCGATTGAAACACAACGCGTATAGGACATACTAACTTAAATAGCTCGCAATCCGAATAAATAATGATCTAAATAAAAACGAAAATAGATATATATTTCGCCAGCCACGTACAAGACACGTACACGACAGCTTCAGAAGAGACCACCAACCAAATGCCGTTCAATTAGCAAACAACTACAACTACTCAGACCACAATCTGTTCCCGATTAGCCCCATACCATAGCATCGTATCGTACATAGCCATATAACGCACCCTACAACACAACAACCGAAACCAGTAAAAACATTTTCAAAGTAGAATTAAACGATTAAACGTTTGTGTTGTAATTAAACTGTTTGAGACCTTATTGCGAGTGCTAAATTAACGGTAATTTCGGCTATTTAACATACTCGTAGCATACTTTTCGACGCATAATAATACTGCATTAGCCAATTTCATTGGATCCGACGACGGATCTTAAATCTGAAGACATTGGAAAGCAATATCCAGAACGTGACAGAATACTTTTTTGATATGAGGAGCTTTTCGGCAAAACACGCTCACTGAGACCTTTTCGAGCACGAATATTTCGGCCTAGACACAACAATACAACTGATGACAGAGGACAGATAAAGATGATGATATCAGACGACGACTTTCGGCATTATTGTAAAATGCAGTCAAAAATCAAAACCAAAAAACAAATCAAAACGAAACCCAAAAAGGCAAATCAAGCAAATGGTTCCGCTGCAGGAACCAAACTCTCGGCAATGACTTTGGCGTACAATTTGGATGAGAAAGAACAGAAGACGCAACCTAACTAGAAAGGATACTGAATTGAAATCAATACGCGCTGCGAGTGTTTCAACCGCCTGCCAAAACAACAACAAAAACCTTTCGAAGCCAATGAAAAAACAGGAAATTAAGTTTTAGGTATAAGTGTAAAATTAAATATAAACGTATTTCGGTAATGTTCCTATATATCTATATATATATATGCTTATATATATACATATATCTATATATACATAGACGAGTATGTATATATACCTTTGGACACGCAAAAATTCAGCATTTAAATTTTGGAATAGCAAAATAAATAAAAAACAAAAAGAAAAAGAAAAAATGCGGCGATCAGAAATTATACGTTGTTGGCAAGTGCTTGGAACACTGGCAGAATGATCTAAATTCAAGAAGAAATATAACGAAAGGAAAACTAAATGAAAAAGCATGAACATGAAAATAAAATCAGATAATTTACAGGCAGCATTTGATAAAAACAAAACTAATAAAAAACAAATAAAAAACAACTAGTTATTTTCGATTGTCAATTGTACTCGAGTTTGTTTATTACACAATTATTTAACTTGAATAAATTAGAAATTGTACTTTTCAATGACAACAACAACAACAATGAATGACGCGTTTAAATCCCAAAAATGATAAAGATAAAAAGAAGAAGAAAAAACAATGTTGGAAACGAAAAACAAGCGAACAAAATTGTAACCTCTCGGCCATGTTTGGATAATTCTCTCTCGGTGTAAAGTTCAGGACAACAAATTTACAAAAACAAAACCAAAAAAAAAAAAAAAACAAAAACAAACAAAAAACAAAAACGAAAAACTTTTTAGACTTTAGAAAAAGGAACTTAAAACTCAAAATCCAAAAATTATATGCAAAATTACCAAATTTTGAATGACAAAATTTCGTAAAGCAAAATTTAAATAGTAAGTAAACTAGCTGAAGGAGTTTTTAAAAGGGGAAGCAACCAAAACAACAATCGCACTCCGCTCCCAGCAGGAGAAGAAACAAATTGATAAAAAAAATTTTGAAAACGTGTTGAAAAATATCAAGAAAAAAGTACAAGCTTATTTTAAGCACCTTCGCGCCTTATCTTTAAGAACATAAAACACAAAAAAAAAAAAACGAAAACCAAACGCAACCTTAATGACATAAAAACCTTACATTTAAATACATTTAAAAAGAAACCAAAACCAAAAAATCCAAAGAAAAACAAAAACTGTGTACATTTTATATATCAAACAAGAAATCGCAACTTTGGAAAGATCTACTGATAGTTATTGCATAAATTAATTTTAGTCGATATCGAAACAAAATTCGTGCACAAACCAATATTTTCTTTTTCAAGTTTCAAGCCCATTTTCATTTCGTGAAGAATCTGCCTTAAATTAATAAATCGAAATAAACATGACAAGTCAATAAGCTCTAAAAAGCGAGGCACAATGCAGGGTGGTGCACAACTTACGTTGTCCACTGTTGGATGCTTTTGCTCACGACAAGTACAGAAATTATAAACGATGATTGAAATATCAAATAAATAAATAAATAAAAGAGAAGAAAACAAAAACCACTGAAAACTAGCAAAATTCAAAATCGTCGCTAACAGACGCAGCAGATTACAAAATTCAAAAACTAAACTAATTTCACTCAAAATTACGAACTGGAAAAATTGCGGGTTGAAGCTTAATCCAAGAAGATCGGTAACTCATGCAGAGCCTAAACTCAAAACTACCATAACAAAATATCAACGTTTTTCTCTACGTTATTATGTCCCAAGAAAAGATGAACGAAGAAGTTGAATTTAAAAAAAAAAAGAATTCCTTGAGAGAATTCTAGAGAATGCTAGAGATTTTGTGTTACCAAAAACCCCTTGTAAATGTTTAGATATACATATGTATGGTATGAAAAAAAATATGGCCAGTACTTAAGTTAGATGTTGGTGGGGCAAGAACCTATATGAGCAAGAAAGTTGTGGACATTTATGGTTAAGAAGGAGATCAAGTTGGAAAACCTATGAAAATTCAGTCCTCAATAAATTAGTTTTAATATCACAACTACAATGCGTATGTATGTATGTATATCGACTAGAAATGTGTAAAATATAAATAAAAAAAAAGTATACCCCATTCTGGTCCCTTAAGTTCAATACTCCGGTGTTGACCCAAGATTTGCGCACGCTTTCCTACATATAACGTATACGTTATATATATATATTATTTATCATCAGATTGGACTTTTTAATATTGTTTTTTTAACAGAAATCCTTGTGGATAAAATGTATTTATCCCAAAAAATATGATGAAACACAGTGGGGAATACCAAGAATACGGCAACCACGCGGTATTCCTCGGGCAGGCCAAATCGGGGACAGTTCTCTAGCCGCAGATAGAACCAAACTATATGGCAAGAGTCCGTCTGCCTGCTTATAGTACGAACATCCATGACAGTTTCCACCCAATAGCACTGAAGGCAATACAAAATTCAAATACAAACCGTAAACGGCAATAGGGAAAAAGAAAACCATTTATCGTAAATATGCAGATGCAGATGCAGAGCAAAAGTCAAGGTAAAGACACGTTTCGAATCAAAGATTTTCGGTAACATTTCGAATGTAGTATCTTTCGGCAAAGTTTCGAACAACTTTCGATTTCGATTTCGCTTTTGTTGTTAATTTGTTATTTTGCGACTACGTCTCCACGCACACGAACAAAACATCCGGTAAACGAGAAGAACAGACGAAACTTAAGTGATAACGAGCAAAGCAAAAGTTAAAAGCAATTTTTAAAATGGGGCCACAACGTCCGATCTAAAGTGCCTTCATGTAACAAAAAGTAAAAACCAAAAAAAAAAAACTAAAAAAAAAAAAAAAAAAACAAAAAACTGTTAATTTTTTATGTAACTAAAAGCAAAGCAAAATAAAAGCAAGCGACAAAAACTAAGTGAAATTAAAAAATTGTATAAAAAAAAAAAGAAAAAATGTAAAAAAGTATATAATAAAGTTAAAGATCTAAGAAAAATATAGAAAAGGGCTCCAAATAGACCGGCATACAGCAACTACCAAAACTGTCCCGTTTTTGTCCTGCCCAATCGAAATGTTTCTACGGAGTTCGCGATCCAATAAACCACATCCGAGTTAAAACATGTAATTGCAGTGCGCAAATCTTGAGTTCCAACAGGTTGACTACCCTTACCCCCCACACCACCCATTTACTACCTAAGTAAGCGATATACATAACATCTACACATATGTGTGTATAGCATATGTGCGTGTATTTAGTTCTAGTGCGTAGACAAAATTAATAAACATAACGATGATTTAGAAATTAGATATGAAAATCTTTGGACATATACGCATTGACAACTTATGAAGCATATTGACAACATACCACATGAACATTGTCATTATTATCCTTATCTTTCTATCCCAAAGACAGACACACACACACACACACACCGACACACGCCACATCAAAGAAATGCGAAAACGAATACAAATACACTATGCTACATTTAGTTTAGATCTTAGGTGGGAGTAAAATACATTCATATTAAACACGAAGTTAAGCTAAACACGACTATTGCAAGAGTACGAGAACTCGAGAACGGCATTATGAGGAGGCGGCAATAAATGTAACTAATAATAACTAACAAAAAAAGCGTATAAATTTAAGCAAAACTCAACTACCGAAACAAATAAAAAAAAAACAATACAAAATCGCAAAAAAAACATGACGAAAAACAAAAAAACAATTTATAAAAGCCAATGTAAAAATCGAATTGAAAATTTACATGTGCATACTAGGAGGCATCTACTCTCACTCATGCAGCTACACACACACACACGCGCACACACACGCATACGTGCGTATTCGTGCACACACACACATATGCAAGAGCAGGATATGGAGCTGTATTGTAAATTGTGAATGCCAAAGAGTTCACAATAAATAACTAAAAGACTAAGTGGAATCAAGTAAATACGAGTGTCCCCTTTGTGCTTCTCCACACACCCCTTACACACACCCACACACACAGAGAGACACACACAAACGAAAATACATGAATTGCATTATTCAGTTGTATAATTTGAGTTACGCGTACTTCGAAAAACAAAAAAAACTAGCGAAAATTAGCAAAATTTAAAATTACCAATTTACGAGCATTAATACTATTAGTTCACACCAGCATTATTCATTTACACGTGTTCCAACACGCATATACTACTTATGCATGTGCATACGGTGCAAGTATGTACTAGTATTTATTAAAGAATTACGACTGCAATTTACGATCTACGATTTCGGAGCTGAGCATTAGACGAGCCATCATCATCATTCTTTTCCCGAATACGTATGCACATGTACTCAGCACATGGAGAGACGCATATCGTAGTCAACACACATGAACATAGCATACGCGAAGGTATGCGAGGTGGAACAAATGTGCGAGGGTTTTGCTTAGAACCTTTTTATAAGAACCTTTAAACCGTTTTGGAAAATATAATGCGGAACATCGAAATTAAACATATTTTGGCCCAAATGAAACGCATCAATTTGGATCTATGCGATGCGATTAATTAAATTTGCAAATTTCAGAATCATGTCAAACGAAATCGAGCTACGAAATTGAATTTATGTTGATTTCGCTGAAGACGTAATCCACGTGAAACAAATAAAAATCGAATACTTTTGAGTTATGCAACAATAGACCGGAATTATTTCCAAGCAATAGTACAAACAATTTTAAAAATAACTTTTATAATGTAATTGTAAAATAAGCGGCATAAATGGCGCTCTAAAGATGCCACAACTGCAACACGATCCGAGAACATTACAAATTTATTTTCGAATTAAAATGGGCAAATCTAGAGCGCCGTTCGAACATGTTATCAAAGTCCTTCTTATACATATACGATTTTCGTTTATTTTTTATTTTACGAAATTCAAACACACAATAAGTTGTATAGATTCTCAATTACTAAGCAAAATTTAAGGTCAACAAACAACTGAGCTGGCACTAGTCATGTTTTCGAAATTCCAAATTGACAGAGCATATGATAGAGACACACAGTTTGAACTTAAGCGTATTTAATTCCCGATTTCAGAACTTCATTCTACAGAAATTGACACATTTAAGTAAGAAATACTAAATTAACATAAATAACCATAAATCAACATTAAACACAACGTGGAAAGAAAAACAGTAGTGAGAAATCGGAAAACGACATACAATTTAAACTATAAGTAAATGTATTAACAATAGACGAGCATAAACCTTTACGTGACCCCCAAAAGCAGAAATAAACACATTAAATTACTATGTATTTACCACAATAAACATAAAAAATATATATGAATGTAATACGCAAGCGAAAACATACATATACACATGTCAAATGTTTCATACTCCACAATGATTGCGTATAAAGAACGATATACTAACTTTGTATGATTAACTCACTTCGAAAATAGGAAGCCAACCAAGCATACCAAAGTGTGTATTCGCAGCGTGGATTTATACGAACACAATGACATATTTACTTATTAATACATGCAAGTATCTTGGTACGTTTCGATTTCCGTTCGTTTCGGATCGGGTTCGTAATTAATTACCTTCCTTGGTTTACTGTACATTTTGGAATATTCGAAAAAGATGATCTGGGCGAAAATAACTATGCAAAGTCGCTGAGCAATTTTTTGTTACATTCACGAAGACAAAATTATCAAATTTATATATACATATATGATTTATATTTTAAGAAAGCATTTAGAAAAATACTTGACAACATAGAACGTAACGGAACATAAACAAAGTTTAAGAAAAAAAATTAAAAAATTTGGTATGTAAGCAAATATAATTACATAAATTTGTATTTATGAAGAAATTGTAAGGAAAAGATAAACACAATCGAGCAAAAATGCGTAAAGAAGAAATGGTCAAGCAACAACAAATCACTAAACTATAATATAACATTTTTAATCGAAAACAAAAAAAAAAATAACAACCAATTATTTTACTGAAAATTATGTAAAATTTACTATAACAAAAACCATAATAAAAGTATATTGTTTATTTTCATCTTTAAAAATAAAGTTTTAAAATCGTATAAAAATAGTAAAAAATTCTTGTTGTTTTATTCGCTAAGAAAACTAAGTAATAATTCCGGTTGCTCCCCGGCTGTATTTTTACGGTCCTGTTACGATAAACCAGACACTAGGCTGCGCAACACGAATTTAAAATTTCTACATTTTACCGCGCAAATTTTATCGGTCTGGCAGCTCTGACACAATGATAAGGTGCCCAGCTGTTTCGGCAATCGGAACTTGCTATAATCGATAAATAAAATACTCGATTGCTCTAAAACACAAGAAGGCAACAAATTACGCAAACGAGGTTCCGTGTGTTTTCTTTAAATATGTCAATAATCCGCGGGGTGGCTAGGTAACTTATATTACACGCATTTATTGAGCAATATTAATTCAGTTAATGTTCGCCTTTAATTCATTCAGGTTAAGTTTACAAAGTTTCGGACCGCCTGCACGTTTGCTGCATACAACGAATGTGTTGTGTGCGGAGCCGCTAAAGAAAAAGAAGAAACTAGATCCACAAATAATAAAGCAGAGAGAAGACCGAAAGAAAAAGAAAATTGAGAAGCAGATTAGAAGGCTGGAGAAGAATGCACGCCAACTCAAGCCGGTTGAAGAACTTGAAGTCCCCTTGGAACTTATTGACGATAAACAGTAAATAGTTTCGACACCTTACGCATATTAAATCTCTATCCTTCCCCTCTTCTTTTCACAGAAAACGGATACGTAATATTGCCCCTCTAAGCAATACGGAGCTGGAAAGCAGAGCACTATTGAGAAAGCAGTGGGCGCACTACAAACACGACGAAAAATGTTCAGATTTCCAAATCATTGATCGGCTCGTCCAGTCTCAGAACAAAGCACTCGAGGAGCTGCGACGCGAATCCGAAGAGCTTTACCTGGCGGCCTTAGAAGTTGACTACAAATTGTTTTCTGTGTCACTCAGAGGACCCAATGCCACTCCTCCCATAGAAAAATATGTGAGCCCCGATGGAGACTATGTGCGTCAGTCCATGAAATGGGAGTAATCAATTTTGTTAATCGTTGTATTTGGTTTTTTTCGAAAAAGACCAGTAAAAAAAGTTAAAACACTGCTTGAATGCCTATTTCTTTTAAATAATACAGTTAAATGGATACACTTTGGATGAATGAAAAATAATTTTAATGTAATGACTCACAGTGCAATGACATTTTATGAAAAAATGATAGTTTACTTTTACTTTTATATTTTAATGCACTTTAAAAAGCAGTACGAACCGCGTTCATAGCTTAAAGGGATGTACCGAACATCAAAGTGAAAATTAAGGATGCTGTTATTTTAGAAATTCAAGATACATCGTCAACATCCAAATATCCATATTTGTAATTTTCGTTTCGTTATTCAAAAGTTATCTACGACGATGTAGAACTGGAATTAGTCTTGGCTGCGGCCTGCCGCTTTTTGACGCCCCAGTTGTAAACTCTTGCCATATTGACCTCAGTTGTGGTAATTTGATCTCTAAAATAATTTCAGATATTTAGTAAATGAATAAAACATTGAAATTAACGGACGAACCTGAGAAAGTCTTGATCATGCTCAACAGACTTTAAATTGCCGATAGCAGATGTTATGTTTTGTTTCAATAATGACTCAGCCTCATCGAGCGGATATTCAAGCATTACACTAGCACCGAGCCACAAATAAACGGTTTTCGTGGGCGGAACCAGTGTCTTTATGAAAACCTGGTCACTGAGCAGGAATTGCGTTTCACGCTCCTCATCTTCTTTGCCCAACACTTTCACCATTTCCAGAGACCGCTCCAAATCGGGAATTTGAGATTTTAACTTGCGGCGACGAGCCTCCAAGTTGTATGCCATAAAGCGATACTTGCCGTGCTGCTCATCTAACCGCTGCAACACCTTTTCACAATTTTCATTCTCGGGCTGTGTCATAAACGTATCGATTTCCTCCTGCAAGCATAGCACAAATTATGATTAATAAAAAACATTTTGAACAGCTGCTTTGGCCATTGTTCACGTCTAGGTTAGAATTGGATTTAGCATTAGCGGACGGTCACTGGATACGTACTAAGAATATTGCTTCTGGTATACCGGCGAATGTTTTTTGATTTTCCGGTAATTTTGGCATTTCTACTGTGTCCATGATGGCAGTCATATTGCTTTTATGTGTTAAATATTCTTAAAATTTGTAATAAATTTGCAGCAGGTCGATGTAGCTTAAGAGCAAGGCGACGGTATTAAAAACAAGTGTTAAACAACGTTTTTTTAAGTAGCAGTTACCGGGAGCATTTTATTTTATTCAATGGTTGCAAAAATATGTGATGTCCTTGTATCGAATAACTTTACATATTCACTCCGTTCACAAGGAAATTATTTTAATTTTCTGCTTACAATAACGTTAATTTTCTTATAAAAATTAATAAATCTGTAGTGTTAACATAATTTATCGTATTTATTATACTTGTGTATTGAACATTTTTTTTACAGTTTGAAATCCTATAACTCGTAAAATTAAACATGCGAATTTATAATCACAAGTTTTTATCGGCAAAAATCAGTGTTGATAAACAGCCTTAAATTGGTTTGAACAATGTGACACATGTGCGACGGTGATCCGCGGCGGCAAATATCACCTCAATTGTCTTTACGCTTTTGTAAATTCGTATTATTTATTATTGTGATTTAGTCATGTCTAACGTCGAAGGTGGCGTGGGTATTGTCCGCGGTGGCGCAGGCGGCAGCGGAGATTCAGTAAAGCAGGCTATAGTCGAGGAACTGCAGAATCTGCTTAGCTCGGACACTACTGTCCTGCAACAAGCGGAAAAGCGAAACAAGCAACTGCAGTACACCGAAGGTATGGATGCAGTATGAACAATGATTATAGAATCTAATGGCTAATGGTTATTACAGGGTATGGCGTGTACTTGTCAGAAATTATTATGAACCAGGCGCACGAATTGCCGTTGCGACAAATAGCTATTATAATGCTAACACGTTATGTGGAAAAGCACTGGACATATATCGAAGAGACTGGAAAGAGCAGTGGTATTGCCAGCGAGCAAGCGAAGCGCACTATACGCAACATATTACCCAATGGGCTTTACGATCCCAATTCAAAAATACGCTCTTCTGTGGCACATACAATATCCACTATTGCGGCGACTGATTATCCACACTGCTGGACCGAATTATTTGACATAATTGTCAAATGTTTGAGCGGGAATGAAGACTCTATACATGGTGCCATGCAAGTGCTGCAGGATTTTACGTACGATGTTGAGCAAATCAAAGAGTTGGGTCCTGTGGTCATTCCAGAAGTGTATCGCATATTTGACTCTGAGCAAAATTATTCAATTAAAACTCGAGTCTCTGCCATACGAACGCTTAAGCAACTGTTTGTGTCCATATCTTCACTGATTACCGACAAGCAGGAACAGAGCACTATGATGAACTCCATACTCACTAATTTCATGGATAAGCTCGTACATTACCTTAGTATGAACTGCGGCGCCGCCTCCAGCTTCCTGTTACGTTCCGAGATTATAAAGGGTATGACATCTCATCTGATAATCAATGCCGCAATGGTATCTAATCTTTCTATGTGCTGTTTCAGTGTTTACTTACCTGGTAACTGAGATGCCGAGATACATAAATCCATTTATGGAACGTATCTTACCTATTATTTGGCAGTTACTAACGCAAATAGCAGAGACCTATGTTAAGGTGTCGGTTAACCAGACTGAGCCAAATCCGTTGGCCAGCGGGGACAGCGAGGAGGACGATGAGCAGACCAATTTCCAAACATTGATCATACAAATCCTCGAGTTCATCAACTGCATCGTTACCTGCAGAAAACTTCGGGGCACCATTAAAAATGTCCTTGCCGATTTAATCTATATAACCATTGTCTACATCCAACTGACAGAGGAGCAATTAGAAGACTGGCAAGAAGATCCCGAAAAATTCGTTGATGATGAAGACGATGGTGGCGTTGAGTTGACTGTGCGCATGTGTGGCCTCGACGTTCTTCTAGTAAATCCAAATTAAGTTGTTATATATAAGAAACAAGAGTAATTCGTTGTCTCTTTATACAGGCGATTAACGACGAATTCAGCGAAAAGGCCATACAGCCCTTGCAGGAGGCGCTGGGAAGACACTTTAGTGTCGCTGAAGCAGAGAAAGCGGCTAACAATCCCAATTGGTGGAAGATACAGGAAGCCTGTATGGATGCTGTACATGGCTTTCGAAATGTCATACTTGAGGGCGAATCCACGTTTGATTTATTAAACTATCTGACAATTGTACGCAATTTGTTAGTACACCAGGAATCTCCTCATTTGGTTGGCCGCGCTCTCTGGACCCTGAGCACATACTCGAAATCAGATCTCTACAATCCTCAGATGATAGCCGAGATTCTAGATGTTACTCTATGCAGTCTTTCGCCGGAAAAATCGCATATTCTATGCATTAGTGCCGTCCGCAGTTTGCATAGTTTCCTGGAGGCCAACGAAAACGTAATTGGAGAAAAGCGAACACTCTTGGCTTCCAAACTACCCGCTTTTCTAGATGGCATTATGACCCTGGTGCCTGGCAGCAAGGCAACCGTCCTGGCGCTTATAATGGAAGCATTGACAATGATGGTTCAATTTGATGCAGACTTCGCAAATACAGCGAACGCCAAAATCATACCACTTACGATAGCGGCATTTCTGAAATATGCCGAAGATCCGTTCGTGCTGGAAAACGTGCAGGATCTAATCAAGGCACTGTGCCAACGCAAGCAGTGCTTGGGACCATTGCAGGAGAAGTTTATACCGACTATTGTGAGCATATTGGCATTTCAGGGAGAGCATTCCACTGAAAAACATGACATTGCCTTGGATATACTAAATACAATTGTTAAGTACACGGAAGCGCCTTTGTCGAATGCCCTGTTAGAATCAGCATTTCCCGCAATGATTAACTGCGTCCTACATACGGACGACCACACCGTAATGGTTTCTGGCGGCGAATGCCTGCGCAGCTTTATCAACGTGTCGCCGGAGCAGATCTTTAACTACAAGAATGGCGAGGGTGTGAACTATGTGATGCAAGTAGCCACCATTTTACTCAATCCAATGAACACTGAGATGACTGCAGGTGGTCAAATTGGACGATTAATTATCACCATTATAACAAGAATGGGTAACATGCTTGGACAAACGGTCGACATGCTGCTAAAGGCGGTTATCAGCAAAATGCAAAACCTTGAGTGTCTGAAGGTCATTATGAACTTGGTCCTCATATTCGCTCATCTGTTTCTCACCCAAATGGATGCAGTGCTTAATTTCCTCTCCACTGTGCCAGGACCAAACGGCGAGCCTGCTCTTCAGTTTGTATTGACCAATTGGCTTTCACGCCAGGACTCGTTCTTTGGCATCTACGAACGAAAGGTAGACGCATTTGCGAAACACTTATGAAACAATGTGACAACAATTCTATGCTATTTTCAGGTCACCACGATGGCTCTCTGCAAGCTCTTCGAATATGGCGTGGCCACACAGGATAACCGGCTTACTGCCATAACGTACAACGAGCAAATTGATATACCAAGCGGTGATCGCGTACGCACACGCTCTGCAGCCGCCACCTATCAGAAATTTGTCAAGATTCCAGCGCTTGTGAAAATCTTTAAAGTGCTTATTTCGGAGTATCAGCATTTCCAGGAGATCATTGCGGATGAACCGCTAACAGATTCTGAGGACGAAGTCACTGAAAACGATGATGCTCCAGGCAGTGCATCAAAACCACGATTCATTTCCGACTTGTGCTTTGAAGGCGATTATGAAAATGAAGAGGACGAAAAAGTTCTTCAAGCATTGCTTAAGGAGTCCAACTATACCAGTGATATACGCGAGAATTTGCAAACATTCTTCACCAATTTTGCCCAAAACGAGCATTTCCCCACATTTTACGACCATCTCAATGAAGCCGAACGACATTTGCTTCTATGCAAAGTGCAGCCAAAATAACAAACACATTTAACTCTGAACCCAAGTAAATCCTGAACATGTTTCACGGACTCATTGTGTTATATTGTATTTAAAACGTTTCAAGCATTAAAATAAATAAATATTCAATTATATTTGTATACTGAACAAAATAAATCAACAAATGCACGGATCGAACAGATACATCTATATAGTACACCAGTTTGGAATGTTTTTGATTGGAAATGTACTACAGAGCCACTTCATCGCTTTTAAGTTTGTGTTGCAATTGAATATCTACATTGTGCGATTCCTGATGTACATGTAAACAAAATAATATTATTTCTTTTATCTTAAATATATCTGTTCCTACTAACCTTGGACGTTTGAGAATCCGATCTGAAAAACTTTCGAATACAAGGTGTCAGCAGTACAGGATCAACTTTGTTGGGGTTGTTGCTGCCAAAGACTAAAATGCTGAGCAGTGAAACAACTATGGTAACAGATGCACCGAGCGTTGTATACCACATATAGGATATCCGGTATAATGGAAATATATCTCTGATAAAGAAGAGAAAACAAAAAGCTTTTACGTGACAACGCACTATGCAAGTTTATCATCTTACTCCGTCGTAGGTCCTGCCAGATGAGTTGTATTTGCAGCACGGGAAAACAAATCTGCTGAATTGAAACTATAGTCACATTTATCCACATTTAGTGGCTTAGTCTGGTAGCGAATTGCACCAGATGCAATGGCCCACTGTGCATTTAGGGTCACCCAGGACATAGCAATAACACCAACACAGCCTCCAAGCATGGCGCTCTGAAAAAACAAAAAGCATTTTAAACGGGTATATCAAATTTGTTTGGTTCGTCTACTCACATGGCCATTGATCCATGGCATAAAGATACCCACAGTAAATATGCCAAAGAGGGGACCATTTGTGATTGATTCGAGACTCATGGTTAGCTGGAGCACAGTTCCCATGTGCTCGACAATATAGACGAGGGCCACGCAAAGTGCGCCAATGCCCACAACCACCAGACGCATTATCCAATTGGTGGCGCGACTGGAAAGTGGTCGCTTCACATAGGGCTTAACAAAGTCCTCCAGAACAACCGCAGACATGGAGTTAAGGCAGGTGGAGAGGGAGCTAAGTGCTGCGCTAAAGACCCCAGCGATAAATAAGCCCGTCATGCCAGGAAGCTCGCCCAGCGTGTCCATAACAAAAAGAGGCAACAGTTGGTCTCGCGCCTTGGCCAGCTGCAAGGTGTATACATTAAGAGAGAGATTTTATATACGGGAAACATTTGGTCTTGATACCTTTGTAGTAAGTGGATCACAATTTTGATATGTGGCATAGATGAGTAGTCCATTGTAGGCACATAAAGCCATCAATGTCAGTACACCCAAACAAAAGAAACAGAGCGCTTTGCGAGCATCCGCAAGAGTCGGAAGCGAAAGATAACGCTGAATCATGTTCTGGGAGACGGCATTTGTTTGTGTCCAGTAAACTATTCCGCCAAGAAAGAGACACCAAAATGTATGGCGCACAGTCGGATCAATGTTAAGGCTGCGGGTAGCAGTAAGTAAAAAGTAAAAGTATCTTATGTCCCAATTTATTTACCAAGTACAACTCACTCTGGTGCTTCCAGTCTACCTGTGTTCCAGGCACGTTCCATTACAACGTTCGCACCACCAACATCAATGCTTCCCTTTACAGCGACCAGTGCGAGAGCTCCCAGCATGGATATCCCCTGCACCACATCCGTCCAAACCACCGCCTTTATGCCTCCCATGCTTGTGTAGAATACGCAAATCAAACAAACAATGGGTGTGATTGTGTGTACTTCTATTCCAGTCACCTGGTTAAAGGCCAGCGCAGGCACATAGATGACAATGGGCAGATAGGCTACCTATAAAAAGCGCCTAAGTGTGACATTCGAGGAGTCGAGCAATCCATACTCACGTTCATTATGGCAAACATTACTGAGCCAAAGAGACGCAGACGACGGTCGAAGCGAGCCTCCAAATACTAAAATAAGAAATTAATTGGACAAGAGTGTAGTGTGTCGTTATTAATAGAGAGAATTGAATTGCAGGACGGCGGGCTTGATCTTTGAAATGGACTTTAGCTGGCCTAATGAATATTAAATGTTACTGATTCTATGAATTATTGAAAAGATGAATCACTAGCTCAATTTGTTATCCTTACCTCATACGTGGACGTTATATTAAGATCATGAAAGACTGGTAAGTAAAATACACCCATTACTATGCCCATGCCCACGACGCCGAGAGAGACATACAAATATTGAGTTCCGTACGAATACACTTCAGTGGGCAGTCCGAGTAAAGTGATGCCCGATATGAAGCTCGCCACCAGAGAGCAGGCTATGGGTAGAACCAACATTTTACGACCGCCTAGCATGTAATCATCTTCCGAAACGGATTTCTTCATGAATCCAAAGTAGATGCCAATAAAAATGCATAGTAGGAACATGGCAACAAATGCAATGTAGTCGGCCCATGAGAACCTTTGCAGTTCACTTAAAATCTGATCGATATTCTGCATTTTGAAATGTAAAAGACTTGAACACTCCGCAGTCCCTTTCCGCTATGGACTAAGTCACTGTGTAGTAGACCGACCGTTTCAGTGGGTTCCATTCGTACTACTGGGTGCTGTGGATGTATGATTCAATCCAATTTTGCTCAATTGTCAATTGTCGGGTAATTTAGTTTTCGGGCACCACATAGAGTCCACACACACGGATTTATTTTAGTTAATCAAGTGTGTATATTTGTTCTGTGCTAAGCTTAGAGCGAATTGCGACACACTGCGTATGGATTCAAGTGATTTATCTATTCGCACAAGATGTGGCTATAATTCTATGTCTAGAGAGATACAGAGTTAAAAATAAATATGTTTAATTCTGTATTGGAGATTAGAATTGGTTTTTCATAACATATTTAAATATGCTTAGGGATCAAGGTAAGCGACATTAATAAGCTTAAATATCATTATGATTATTCATTTCTATTAATATAAACATAGAAAAATAATATAATGGTAATGATGTAATTTGTATTGAAATCCAAATAATATAAGTCTAATATAAAAATTGAATTGTTAAATTTTATTTATTCAGTTCTTCAAATGCCTACACAGGGTGCAACTGAGCAGTTTTTAAATTAAATTAAATTAGTGTCTATCGATAACTTATCGACCGACCGCCACAAACCGAAAAGAATCGGTGTATTGAACTTGTAAACACAGCAAAGGAAAAATAAATATACAGCTTGTCTAATGGTTGTAACAATGCTAACAAATTCTGCAAATGGAAGTGTTCCCGATAAAGCGTGGCAGCCCCACTTTGTGACGCTTGAAACGAGGTGAGTTCCATACAATAACTCTATACAAACAATCATCCAATGTCTTTATGTTTTAGCATGGGTGAAATAACTGTGGAACTGTACTGGAAACATGCGCCAAACACGGTAACTAAAAGATTCGCCGACCCGATTCCTGATAAACCAGAATAATATTGTAATTGTTGCAGTGTTACAATTTTGCGGAGCTATCACGGCGGGGATACTACAACAACGTGGTGTTTCATCGTATTATTCGTGATTTTATGATACAAGGCGGTGATCCCACAGGAACTGGACGGGGTGGAACTTCAGTGTATGGCGGTGAATTTGCAGACGAGCTTCACAGCGACTTAAAGCACACCGGTGCCGGAATACTATCCATGGCTAACTCTGGTCCAGACACAAACGGGTCTCAGTTCTTTATCACGTTAGCACCGACGCAATGGCTGGACAACAAACACACAATTTTTGGACGTGTTTACACCGGCATGGAAGTTGTTAAGAGAATTGGTATGGTTGAAACTGATAAAAATGATCGGCCAGTCGACCCCCTACGCATTGTAAAAGCTAAAGTAGAAAAACTGTAAAACCATCAGATTGAAATATTGAATACAAATTTTATATCAAGTACAATTAGATAATTTGTATTTTATTCAATGCTCGGTTCCCTCGAGCAGTTCATTCTTGAGTATCCATGAAGCTGCTCGTAGCGCAATTGCAGATATGACCGTATTAGGATTACCAGAAATTGGCCGGGGTAAAACACTAGCATCAACAATACGAATATTTGGGATTCCATTTAATCTGCAATCGATAGTATAAATAAGACGATATATTCATATATCTAATGTAGTAAAATGTCAACCTAAGATGTGAGTCGACGACGCTGCCCAGTGCACATGTACCACCAGGATGATGAGATCCAAGACCTACGTGACGCATTATACACTCTAGATAATGATCCGATGGTCTTAGCTCAACAAAATCTCTTTCAAATGGTCCGAAATTCTTGCACTCTTGTAATTTTGGCCAGTGTATGCGAGGATGCAATGCCGCAAAAGCTGACGATGTAATTACCTAAAAGCGTAAAGACACTTGGATTAAGATTTTGAATTATTCATCTATATATATATATTATAACCTTGATAGCGTTTCGTATGGCCCCAATGGTACATAGCACATCTTGTTCATTGGATAAGTAGTTGGGATCTATCAAGGGATTTCTTCGCATACTCTTATGCCGCAACGATACTGAGCCCCTTGAACTGGGTTGGAGACAGCTGGATATGACCACAAAGCCTTCCTGCGAAGCATTATGGTAGCGTGGAAAGAGCGCACGAAATGCCGAGCGCTTGAAATTCGAAATAGACATAAGGGAACTCTCGTCAATGGCGCCAGCTCCGAAGAAAGTAATGCCAAAAGGCATTGATTCTCCACTTCCAAAAATATTTCCAACTACACCAAAATTTCCGAAGGCACCAGTCCCACTGTTTAAATAGTTAAATAAATTGATTGGACTTAGCAACGTTCTTTGATTTAGCGTAGGTCCGATAACTCCTATGGAAACGAATAGCGGCAAGTTGAAATGATCATGTAGTCCTTCTCCTATAAGCGGCAAATGGTGCTTAACCGGGATCTGCAAACGAGCCAGTGTTGTGCTATTCCCAATCCCAGATGTCAACAGAAGTTGTGGTGTCTGGTAGGCTCCGGCACAGAGCAGTAACTCTCGTCGTACTTTGATAGTAAACTGCAACTCCTTGCTGTTCTCATCCTTGACGCCCACCAGAATGGAACTGGCGACTAACGTAGACTTCTCACTTAGATTTATACGCTTAACCAGAGCATGCGGCAGTAATCGTAGATTTTTGCTCTTAAGAACGGGCAAGAGATACTGGTGAAAAACCGAGTAGCGTAGTCCATTTTTAATGTTGTAAGTAGAGCGTTGAAATTGCCAGGGTTTTTGCTCAAATTCGTCTTTAGAAGCTTCCAATGCGTCTGTTAAGGCTGAGTATCTGCGTGGTATTTCGTAAAGGTTTTCGGAATTGGGCTTAGCTGCTTTCAAAAACGACCGCATGTCATCCCATCGCCAGTTGCTTAAATTATACAACTCGTTCCAAGTGTCAAAGTCTGGGGCGTATCCATCAAAGTGCAACATGTAGTTTAAATTGGCAGATCCGCCCAGACCTTTGCCTCGAGGCAAACTCTGACGTTGTTCGATCAAGCCCTTGGAGGAGAATTTCTGAGGTACCGAAAGGAAGGACCAGTCGTTCAGACCCTGTTGTTGAAATGTCGTAAGCAGAGGAATCCGACTTAGATAGCCAAAGGATCCGCCAGCCTCAACGAGTAACACACTGCCATTGCTGTATTTTGTCAGTAGGGCAGTGAGAGTGGAACCGCCTGTACCAGCGCCAACTATAAACAATTAAAAAAATGTTCTTTAGTTCAAGATTCTATGTGGCCGACTCACAAAATTACCAACCAATTACATAGTCAAATGATATGTCTCTATTCTCCAATACAATCACATTTGGTATTTCCTCCTTCAGCAGGCTGCGAATTACTATCAGCAATGTCGATAGGATGCCAATGATACAGGCGCCAACAAGAAGTATTTCTAAAATTGTAAATTTATTCAAGTACACTTTCTTTTTAACAGATGACGAAATCTTACTTTGAAATTGCATTTTTCACACACGCAACACCCTAAGCACACGAAATTCAACTGTTTTGTACTGTTGAAAAATCCCATATCACAGAGCCCAGTAAGTTTACCGTGGATGCGCTAATCCAATTATTGAACCTAAGAGACGAAAGCCATGCAGCGGGGAAATGCTCTGATTGCTTTAGGGCTTAAATTTACATATGCTTGCTTTTTGCCTGTTGCAACCGAATGCAACATACGCATATGTATTTGAATACATTTTTAATTTTCACCAAGTAACGGCTTTACGTTTTAAATGCATTTTAGTTCTACATTTGCTGAATAAAAACAACGAAATGCTATCGATTTGGATATTAAGTGAAATACCCTTATTGACAATTTTTAGAACATATATGTTGTTTATTGTGGAAACAAATAGATAAATTCATATAAGTTTTTTTTCAAAATTTGCATTTTTAATAATTTTTTATTGCAGTTAAATTATGTTTTGATCCCGCTATTTAATAATATTTAAAAATATACAACTGTGTTAGCATGATTCGTTTTGTGTGAATGGCAACTGCTGTCGATTGATTATGTTAATCGCATTACTGTATTCAATCTAGCGTTCGTCAATGTTACAAGTGCAATTTTTTTTTAGTTGAATATGTGTGTACATTTGGTTTTGCTGTTTATATTTAGCTGCTCTTCATTCTTTTAAGTAGCTGCGCGCCGAGCAGACGGTCTTTGGATCTGCTCAACGACGACGACCGTAATATGCAGGCTTCCCTTATCACTTGTTGTGGTAACGCAAGTGTAATCATTGGGTCGGCAACAAGTGCAAGAAAAACAAAACTCCAGCTGTTTCACCAAGGGAAACAAAAGTAATTTGTCGAACAACACCCAGATACAATCAGCAAATGACCGACAGTTAGAATCCAAAGCGTCGATGCCAGTGTGCAATGATTACAGCTTGAAATCAGTTCAATCGGGAGCTTAAAACAGAGAAAACATAACAATGGAAACCGAAGAAGAGCAGCTACAATTAAAACAATTTCTCGAACTGCTCTCTTTGAAAAACCAGGAACTCATAAGGGTATGTGACTATAATTGACTATGAATATTACTAATGAAATTAAATGCTTTTTCAACTAACAGACCTTCATAAAATCCTTGAGTGAGAGCACATCTTACGCGTTTGGGGAGCGAATACAGTTATTACTTATTGGATCACCTTACCCTACGCTTCAAATACTGCAAATTTTTCTGAAAGACTCGAAGTTTTATATTACAAATATTATTAGCAGTGCACTGAGACAAATGATCGATGATGACGCATCATTTCATTCGACGCAATTACTCAGCTTGCTAGCTAATATACCGCAGCATATTCTAAAAACGACAACTGTGCTGGAAGATCTACCTAAGTACCTTTTGTCAGTACCATGGGCCAACAATGAAAGTTCCATGCTTGCTCTGCTGGCACGATCTGATTCAGAACTGCTTGGCACCGTTTTGACCAAACACCATCAGCAGCTTGCTCAGCAAATCTTGTGGGAAAAGTCGGCACCCCTGAAGCAACTGGTACTCCAGCTAGCGCTGCTTCAGCGGCAACACTTTGTTCCCCGGCTGTGCCAGCAAATGAAGAAGTTTACTTCCATTGAGGATAATATTTTGCGTAATAATATGCTGATTTTGCGTTTAGCCAACGAATTTGCACTGAATACACAAACTCTGGATGAGCTCGCTAAGTTGGATAAAGTGTTGAACGCCTTTGATGTTGCCTCTGTGCCTGCCGAGCTGCAGCCAGTTCATCAATTCTTTTATGCAGATTTTCAACGTCTTTACGTTATGCACGAGTTTCTTGCAAAGCAGCTTGACGGGAATGCCTGTAAGACCATCAAGGTGAATGAACTATTGCGAGCACCTGGTGTACTTACGCTGGTCTATGAGCATGGTATACGATGCGATACCCTTCAATTAGTGCAGCTCGTTGAGCAAACCTATAGATGGCAACAGCAGACTCCGACACTGAAATGCGTGCGCGCTGAAGAACTAGGGATCTTGAGTTACTACACAGCGCTGTCTGTTGTCTATAATGTGATATTGGAAATGCATGACTCAACAGTGAAAGAGCAGCTATTGCTTCTTTCCACTCAACTGCGGCAGCTACGAGAGCTTGGTACACTTTGCTCCGTTCTGATTGACATTTTTCAATTGGTGTTTTTGCGCTGGGATGAGCTACAACAGATAAGGCAGCGTGAACACTCTGACGAAGATGATGGCGATGACGAGCAGTTGGTGGGCGACGAAGCAACGCCTCCACGCATGGCTAATATCGGGCATATCAGCACACCGAGACGTCATGGATTTATTTGCCGTGCACCCGTTTTATATGCACTTTTTAGTTATCTGAAGGTATTTGTCACAAAAAAGTTGCACACACACGACTTTAAGTGCGCCTCAGAGCATGAACAGCGTCGCTTTCAGTATTTGGTGGAAGCCATTAGTGAAGCACTTTGGAAGTTCGATGTTCTAAAGAAAATTGATCAATCACTTGCAATGGTAACCCCAGCCTCTGGTGCCCGACTCGACCCCGAACAGTTGCTGCATCTGATACAATTGCACAGCCATAGTCGGGAGAAGGCATCTAGCGATGATGAAAGCCGTGAACGAATTTTCCACGCCTCGAGTCTGACGCGTCGCAAGTCACGCCGGCAACGTCGTACAGCCAGTTTTAGCGGGGCCGCCGGAAACACTTCAACCTATGGCCCAACCTTGGAACAGTTTCGTGCCCGTGCCCAGCAGTTAGTATTGAATAAGGCATCTACGCAATCACAACAAAAGAAATCCCAGCTAGTCGAGTCACAGATAATTGAGCGCTCTATTATACCGAAAATGTTAAGCACACCCGAGCAGTTGGCAATCATGGCGCTTGCTCTGAAGAACTTTAACGATGTTAATCACATAATAGAGGTAAGTTATTTAATCATAATTTATGCAGTAAGAGACCGATAAAATTGCTTTACTTTTTCAGACATTTCATTTGGAGAACAGTCAGTTGAATCGGGAGCTGCATTTTATGGAGCATCAACAATTAATCAAGCAAAAACTGGCCAAAATCTATGCAAAATACGAGGCATTGGCAGGAGATTGCACCGCAGCAATCAATGGCAGAAACAGTAACAGCAGCAGCACCACCAACAACAATAGAACGACAACAGTAGAGCAGATAAAACGTGTAGCTGCCAAGGGTTTCGAATTGTCCAAGATCATCAGTGTAGTGGATAATTTTGTGCAAGCCCAAAAGCTGCAACCCAGCACTGAGCAGAAGATCCTTTTGCAGCGTCACAGTGCGAATACGCAATATGGCTTTATGCAACAGTTTAACGACCGCAATTTGAATGCGATTATAGTATGTGATTTGATTGTGAATCTGCGATTCAATAGAGAGATCACTTGCAATCTTATGTTAGTCATACGCCGTCAGCAGCAGCAAGAACAACAGCAAAGCCCTGCACCGAATGTCCCAAGCGAAGCAAATCCGCGTGAGATTGGTGCCATGTACCTGCTGCAGAATCTGTGCGAGTGTATGCTATTACTCGAGACTGCTGGTTTTCCATCAGCGCTTAATGAGCTACTGTGCCGGCACAGTTGTCCACTGCGGCCCGTGCCACTGGCATTAAAGCTACAACGCGAATTGGCATTTGGAGTTCTCTACAAAAAGCCACCGTCCGACTACGCCCATACCAGGATGTTACGTACTCTGGCTCCAGAATTTCAAAAGCTAAAATCCAAACAAAGTTACTATGCACGTTTTTGCGGCTACATTCAGCAGCTGGCACGTCTACTCCAAATGCGTGATCCAAATCTGGAGTATCACAACACGCAGCTATTGCGGCAAGATCCATATATTGTTATTGGTGAGCTGATTTACGATTGCAACATTACACCCCTGGAAATTGAAGGCAATGTGACAGCGCTTCATCTGAATCTAGTGCATGTGATAGCCCTAAATATTTGTCCACAGTTCGCCGAGGACGGAGTTATAAAGAAAATTGTGCGAGTTGTGCAGCCAAACAAACAGGAATCGATACACAATTACATATATCAGCACAATCAGCTTTTAGCTCAGTTGCTCCAGGCAGTCCAACTGGAAAATTTATCCATTGAATCAACCTTAAACCTCACTCCTCTTCGACAATTGATGCAAGTGCCGGAAATGGGAACTCTTGCACTTATGTACGATCGAAATAAGATTATGGCCGCTCTTCATGCCTATAAAGTGGACATCACAACGTTGCATCATCGTCTCTCGGAATTGCCCAAGGAGGCGAAGCTGAGTATTTTGTTGCTGGATATTAATGGCCAGAGCGGTAAGATACGAATTTCAAAGTATCATAATATAACTAATAATTAAATATTTTGTTTGTAGAACCAAAGGAACATCGGATGCGTTGCATCGACAAGTGCATTAGCGAGTTAATAGACGAGGATCCAAGAAATATAGAACTTGCTGCTCACATGACCGATTTGGGCGCACGTGCAAGACTACTGCAGCAGAAATTCACAAAAATATCAAGCAGTCAACTGGCTAAGCAGCTCATTGAGCATACTTTGCACCACAAAGATGCTGAGCTGACCATTCCCTACGCACTACGCTGCCAGCTGGAGCATTCGCTGTCTGACATAAGAATATATGCAGATGTATCTGCACTACTACAGTTTGAAAGCTGGCCACAGGCATACGACTTTGGTCGCCAAACTCCGAATGTGATCTTCGAACAGCTCATGCAAGGACGACACTACGAGCTGTGCTACAAATGGTGTCGAATGGTGAAACTCACAGATTTGGCTGGTCAGCAGCGGGTCTGTTTATTGACACTTTTGAATACGCTGCTGGATTTAAGTGACGACAATGATGACTTGGATGAGAATCTTTTGCACATTATGGAGCTATTTCCATCAACGGTATTGGTCAACTTTTTAGACTCGCATAAGGACAAAATGCGTTCGTTGGCACTGCTCGATTGGTCGATCACATACTTACACCAGCATTCTCGAGATAATCGTCCCTATTGTAATTATCAGTTGTCTCTGGATCTCATATCACAGCTGCCTGTTGCTGAACGAGCACATTTTTGGACACTGCTTCGTTACCCTTTGCTTATTGTAGAACAACTGCTTATGAATACGCGATTTGAGATGCTCAAGAAACTGCTGGAGCCGGCACGACAAAAGTTGCAGCAACGCATGCCATTGGAACCATGTGCTTATTGCTTTGAGAAACGTGGCCATGCCTACGATGTCCACACCACCGGTTCCAGCAATACCAAAGTGCATTTTACACTAGGTCAATGCAGTTCGGAAGCGTTTATTCTACTCAACTTTAACTCTTACCAACAGGATCATGTTATCGGTAACAACTGCATTGATTTGCTGCTAAGAATCTATGCCAGCAAGGCGCTGGATTATCACGTAGCCAATGTGAGTGGACACAATGGATTAGTGCCTGATTCGAGCTTGCCGGGTACTGATGTGCAAAACTCATTGGACTCACTTTGCGGAACATTTCAAATGCCCCAGAAGGCCCCGAGCCGCGAGCAGTGGATACCAGATGAAGAGGCCAGTCATTGCATGTGTTGTCGTAGGTCCGCATTTACGATGCTGGTGCGACGTCATCATTGCCGTCGTTGTGGTCGTGTCGTATGCTACGCCTGCTCCACACAACGAATGATCATTCCTGAACTGTACGGAGATGTGGAGGTGCGTGTGTGCAATGATTGTAGCATTCCAGTGTCGGCCATGGAGCAGGAAATATACGTGAACGAAACACAACAAGCTGCAATAGTGCCAGCGCGTATATCTACCAAATGGTCATCGGCTACGTATAAGTGGCGTCTCAGCGGCATTATCACTCATGATAAGCTGCTTCGTGAAGAATTTGGTTACGACCATGCACCCAGTGTAGCCCTCAGTCTGTCAATACTGCAGCATCATCTGGATCAGCGCCAATGTGTTGACCTGTTGCTTTTCCATTGTCGAACGCTCGAAAAACTAATTATGCCAAATCCGGAGGTAGACTACGAGCTAGTTGCCAAAATGATGAACTGCTTGGCATTGGCGGCCAAGGTAATTGCAAACATTGATATGAATTATGGTATTCTACATGGGCTTTAATTTTGTTTTAATAGGTGCGCGGTGCACCAGGCGAATTCGAGACCATACGAGAGCACTCTGAAATAATCATGGCTGTGGTCCAGCAGGGCTGTGAGTCCCTGATACCGCCGGGACCGCTGAACAACCACAGTGTACGGCAGTTGGCCGATTCGTTGGTCGAAGCGGAGCACTGGCAGTTGGCCCTGGAGGTGCATCTGAAATGGGGTTTTGCAACTACTGGAGTAATGGCAGCCCACGGCTTAGCATGTCTGCGTGCTGGATGTTACGATGCAGGTAAGTAGTTAATCAATTTAATAATTTATATCTAATGTGAAAAACTTGTGTGTTGCACAGCACGTGAAAAATTCTCCCACTGTATGGCTCGACTGTCCACGGAGGAGCTAAATAGTTGTATATATAAGGACATATTTGAGAAGGGCTCAACAATCACTGCCAGCCCCAAAAAGCGTCCACAGCGTGGACCTGCTCTACTGCAAGAGATTCTTCAATTGATCGCATCCATGCCACGAGCACAACATCAACCGGAAACCCTGCAGCGCGCCACACTCATACGGAACTCAAACAGTTCGCTTGCCTCCTTGTTTACGCGACGCCGCGAGCCGTTCGTCTTGCCGAAGACACTCCACGAGCCAGCGCTGAATGTGATAAATGCTCTGGCTAATCTCAAGAACATTTCGAAGGGTCACTATGGCAAGCCAGCCGAAAGCAATCGACAGTCACGGGAATTTGAAGAATCTCTGCACTATGTGCTCTCCTATGGAAGTCACACGGACATTCTGACATTCCTAATGCAATACAATGAATTGCGTCCAGCTCTCCGATATTGGCTGTACCAGCAACTCGAAACTGAGTTCTTCATCCAACACATATTCATGGTCTCCCTAGTGTCTGGTTGTTTACCAGAGTTGATCGAAGAACTACAGCAATTCGATGCGAATGGACAGTCGAACGCATTGCGTGTCACATTGGTGCAAACGTGTCGCTACCTGGAGCAACAGCAGCAGTTCAACTCACTGTACCAACTTCAGTTGCTGTTAAAGGACCCGGTGCGGGCGAGCATGACATGCGTTAAGTTCTACACGCTCAACTGTGACAATTTTCAGAAGCTGCATGCAAATGCTCAGCATTTGGTTGAAGCACACATGCACCTGCAGGGCGAACTGGATATGTCCCAGTGGAAGCATATGCAGCGAGAGCAACAGGAGCGAGTATCGTCAGCGGAAGGCAGTAGACGTGGTAGTAGCACGAGTTGTCAGTCTGGTATTGCTATGCGATTGGATGCACGTGTTCTGAATGGTCACATTAATACGATACGACGCCAAACGGAAATGGTCAAGTTTTTGGCTCAGTGTGAACGCGAGCAGCCGCAGGTTAACGGCACACTTTGCACACTTTATATACTGAAACGGATCCGACCGGAAGCAACTCGTGCTACATTGCCCACATTGTTTGATGATAATGCGGATAAAATTCAACTGTGTATTTTGATTCTTCTGTGCGGTAAGAACATAGATGAAGGATTTGGCCTGGCATACGGGTATGTATGATAGACAAGTTATCGAGTCAACAGACACATTAAATTCGTATTCTATGACAGCATAATGCAGGACTACAAATTGGAAGCGATGAAAGTCTTCGGGGCCACTTCAAAATATTTGGCCAAAAATCAACGTCTTGGAGAAATACAGCGTCTATTAGACTGTATTTCAACAAATAATGGGGATATTAGCGCTTCAAATTCGGATGAGCTGCTGTCAATAGCTGTGAATGCCGCTGTGCATTGTCACGAGCCAGAAACAAAACAGACATTGGATAAATTGGTGAAGCGAATTGGAAGCGTTGAAACACGCATTTCGTGCTACATTTTCATTGGTCAATTGAAGTCCGCCTATTTGTTGGCCAACAAACACGAGCGTTTGGCAGAAATACGAAAGATATTAAGACAGGCGGAGATGACTAACCAAATGCATATTAAGAAACTTTGCGAAAAAAAACTCAATATAAATCCAGGTTCAATGCCGCCAAATCTACTGTGATAACATATTCAAAGGAGAAATATACCAATTTTTATAAATGTTTTTTTTTAAATAATTTTCCGTTGCTAGGTAAAACAAAATTGTTAGAAAAGATCACTTAATATTTTGCATTATTAGAGAAAAATCATCTCCCCAGTAAAACAAAGTTTTAACAAACCAAAGTTACCAGGTTTCGGAAAGTGTAATAAAGCGCGCCAATAAGTATGAATACGGTCTCACTACCAATCAGCTGTGTGTGCTTATTTATAATTTTGCTGCTGATAAATTGATAAATTGTACCAATAAATAAATGTATTTTTATGCAAATGTATATTTGTATCAGATGGGTCAATTTAGCCGTACAGATACAAAATATTCCATTTGGGTTTATGATTAATGAATTCAATAAGTTGTCACGAATAAAATAATTCTGTGGCAACTCTATATAACGGCGCTTATTTTATGGTTCATCTTATTCTTTAAATTCGCTTGAGAAGAATTACAAAAACAAAACCGAACGAATTTAATTAATAATAATTCAAAGTATGTAGGAAAAATTAGAAGAAATTAACAAATTGTATTCAACATATTATTATTTTAATCGATTTCAATTATTTTCAAAGCAGGAGAAATGACAACGTCAACGACCACTTTTACAAATCAGCTTCACCCTTGGTTCCTGCACGATTTTGACTACGGGAGCGGCGTAGTTGCGTTACATAGAGAGATTGAGCATTTCTACAACTATATAATTAGTTCTCCAACGGAGTATACGATGCGACTAGATGCAATTTACCGAATAGAGAATGTTGTGCTCAGTACGTTACCAGGAGTTTACATTGAAGTTTTTGGTTCTTTTCGAACCGATCTCAATTTGCCCATATCGGACATTGATATTGCAGTAAATAATTCCTGCTGGCCAAATGCTCCTTTTCAGGTGCTGAAAAATGCACTGATTGCTCAAGGAGTTGCCCAAAATGTAAGCGTTATAGACAAGGCGTCAGTGCCGGTCGTGAAGTTTACGGATCGAATATCGCAAGTGAAGTTTGATATTTCCTTCAATACATCGACTGGTGTGAAGGCGGCAGAGTTGGTGAAGAGGTTCATAAAACAGTTTCCAGAAATGCCCAAGCTGGTGATGATTCTCAAACAATTTCTAATGCTTCAAGGACTGAACGAGGTCTACAGCTCTGGCGGTATTTCTTCGTATGCTATCACCGTCATGTGCATCAGCTTTCTTCAGCAACAGACGCGTGAGACAAAGTCCTTCAAGAAAGATAATAAACTCGGTAAGCTACTGCTCAAATTTCTGGATTATTACGGCCGCAAATTTGACTACTTTAAGTATGGCATCACGGTGCGAGGAAACGGAGGCATTGTGGAGAAAAGCAAGCTGCAGGGTAATTTTGGTAATGAATGTCGTTGGCTTTCGGTCTTGACCATTGAGGATCCCATTACGCCAACCAACGACATTGGACGCAGCTCATTTGGAGCCCTGGACGTGAAACAGAGTTTTGAAATGGCATTCTTAAAACTCTCGAAATTGGTTGACCTGGACTCCTCCAAGAAAAGTGGTTCCATACTGGCCAGTATTGTTCATTTACCAAAGTCAGTGATAGCCTATCGCAATTGGGTGCACTTTACGTTTAAACATTTGACAAACATCCGACTACAACCCATCAAAGGACTCGCACGACATGACCAGGACCAAAAGGAGATCGGATGTAAGATGACTTGCCATTGATATTTGCCTACTGGTGATTACCACATGAAAATTGGAATGCTAGCTTAAGTTATTTTATTTTACTAAGTCTTAATCAAAGAAGCAGATTTCATTGCACTTCTCGCTTGCAAAGGTATTATGATTACTATATCTTAAATACATGGAAATAATGGTATCATGACTTTCGCTTGTAAAATCGTACTTAGTTCTCAACTGCTTCTTAAACATCGCTCACACTGGCGCTATTGTTGAATATCGATATCGATATCGATATTTTATTAATCAAATCAATTAAAAGGCCAAATATTTAAATACTATTAATCTGCAGTTAAATTATACAATTTCTCAACTACATAATTTCTCATTCACATTTACATAAAACGTCTATAATATAAGGTACATGTAGTACCTAAATTCTAAAAAAGAGAATGCGTTCTAAACAAGAGGAAGAATAACAGCTGTTCGCAGTGATGCCAAGACGTGTGACTCCAAAAATTATTGTTGTAGTAGTTAACATATTAGTGTTAAATACTTAGATAATAATTAATGGAACGTTTATTGATGGAAAGTCTTAAGAAGTTGATTTGCTTAATTGATCTTTAATGTCCCTTTTGCCTCTTCTCGCTCAGTTTGCAAGCAAAAGAAGCTAGATTTAGCTATGAAAAAGCGCAATTGGCAACACTGGCTGTGAGTGTTGTGTAAACGCTGGCCGTCGAAAAATTGTGCCGCTCGCATTTTTCTGAATTGTAAATAACCGTAGTATTTAATAAGTATATTAAAAATGTTGAACATATTGCGTCAGCGGCATGCAACAGTCTCAACTGCCGCACAGCGTCTTTTCCACACAACGCCGAGCCGGCATGGTTATATTGTGCTGTAAGTGTTGTTGTCGATGCACGAGGTGCACGAATCACGCTAATCGTTATGCATTAACATGTTGCAGCGTACCTGAAATCGGCGAAGAAGGACAATTGGGCGATGGCTTGTTGAGTCCAAACGGTTTGCCGGCTTTTAGTGACATCACCATCGAGATGTGCCTCGGCGCCATAGGACAACAGGCGTCTGCCGTGGAAAAAGCTGTTAAGGCTCTGGAGCAAGATATAAACAGCGGCAAGCAGCTCAACAGCGGCGATATATACAGCGAACTAGATGCAGTTACCGCTCCGCTCGAAACAACCTGGGGTGTGGCAAAAGCACTCTATTTAGGCAACAGCACCCTGATACCGACCAAGTCATATATGAACATTCATGAACGGGCTCGCAATGCTCGTGCTGCCAAATTCTGCAACAAAACTGTCTACACGGCGCTGTTAAATCAGGAAGCAAAGAAACAGCCATCCGGCGAGGCTGAGGAACGTCTGTGTCAAAAGTTTTTACTTGAGGGTAAACTAAATGGCTTGGCGCTGAAAAAGGATGAGCAGGATGGACTGAAGGAGCTGCTTACTCAGTTAGGACGTGAACGTGGCAACTTCAAGAACAAGGTTAACATGGCTGTACATGCATTTGCTCATGTGATCAATGATTTCCAGTTGGTTCGTGACTTTCCACCCACGCTGCTCGAAGCCACGGCGCGTGATCCTACTCAACCGCTGGATGGTCCTTGGAAAATAACCCTGCAACCGCCAATAGTTGAGGGATTTTTGAAATACTGCCCCGATCGGCTACAGCGTTGGAATGTGTGGCGCGCTAATGCGATAAAGGCTTCGCAACAACAAGATAAATCCCTGGAAAACAGCACACATCTGGAGAAGATTCGTGGTTTGCGTAAACGGCAGGCGAATCTTCTCGGATATGCAAACTTTGCAGATATGTCCATGCAGACCAAAATGATCGGCAGTGTGGATAACCTAAAACAGATCTTCGCCAAGCTACTGAAATTTGCCGGTCCCGCACAAAGTGTGCAGCTTGCAGAGTTGCAAAAGTTTGCTAATGAGAATGGTGCGAATCATAAGCTGGAGTCCTACGATGTTAGCTACTGGCGTCGTAAGCAGCTAATTGCTGACCATCATCTGCTTGAGGACAAGCTAAGCGAATTCTTTCCATTGCCCCGCGTACTCTCCGGACTGTTTTCACTGAGCGAGAAACTCTTTAATATACGCATTTTAGAGCAACCCAAAACAGAGGTCTGGCATCCGGCTGTCAAATTCTTCAATGTGTACGATGGCGATAATAGCAACAGCTCCACACCGGTTGGCGGATTCTATGTCGATTGTTTTTCCAAAGAGCATAAATTCGGGAAAAATAACGGCTGGATGGTGGGAATACGCAATAGCAATAAGTCAGCTGGCCTTACACCCCTCTGTGCGCTCATTTTCAACTTTACAGAACCAACGCAAGGAAAACCTCCGCTCTTGGGATACGATGATCTGCAAATGGTGTTCAAAACGTTCGGCACAGCGCTACAACATCTGCTTACACAGGCTGGCTATAGCGATCTGGCCGGTCTTTCCAATATCGAGTGGGACGCCTCACAGGTCTCGGGCTATGTGATGAGCAACTTCCTCGACGATGCTGCGGTGCTGCAAACCTTGTCCGGCCATTACAGTACTGATGAAATTATCGATGTTGAGCTAGCTCAGAAGACACGTTTGCTGAAAACCCAGTTGGCGGGTTATAATCTTTGTCAGGAATTGTACTTGGCCGATCTGGATGTTGAGCTACATCGCTCGGGTAGATTCTGGTTGGATATAGTCCGAAAGTTGTGGCCAGTTTATCAGTGCATGCCGTTTGACAAGAAGGATGCGCATCCCTGCTCCATGACTGACATCTTCGCCGGCGACTGGGCTGCTGCACACTTCAGTCATCTGTATTCCAAGCTCCTAGCCGCCGATATTTCGAGTAGTTTTGCGGAACAACGCAGTGACGAACACTATGCGACGGTGGGAAAGCGGTACAAGCAAACGTTCCTCAGTTACGGCGGATCTGTTCCCACGGCGGAAGTATTTCGACGTTTTCAGGGTCGTGATCCGTCTGTGGAAGCGCTCCTTAAATCGTTGGACATTTTTACGCAGTCACAAACCACCGAGAACAATTAAAGCGACGACCTGTCGATGGAGGTGCAATACAATCGATAGTACGTTCAAGCAGAATGGTAAAGCAATTGAGTTTCGATGGAATGTATCAGCATAGAACAGCGCTCTGTATACCCCAAATATATCAAGTTATTTACTTTTTCCATATGTATTTTCAAGACTAGATCATTTTCTTTTGAAATAGTATTATCGATATTTTCGTCGACTACAATGACGCGCACTTCTTATCTACGGTACGCTAAGTTATAACTAAGATAACGTTTGGCATTAACAAATTAAAAAGAGGTTGACTGCGTGCGATGGATTAAGTGATTGGAAAGTCAATAAACACCGCCTTGTGGCAGACCTTCAACTGGGCGGAAGCACTGCGCAATCTAGATAGATGACTGTTCACAGTCGATTTGTCCGACCACGCAATTGTTGCTTTATTTATAAAATTTATTACTAATAAATTGCATTAATTAATGTAGAACATGTCTCACCCTGTTATTACTCTGACCGACAATTGCAGGCTAAAGGAAGAGTCATTGCTCTCCGTTCCTAGCCGAAACCCGATAAGATAATCTAAAAGATAACGAATTGCATTCCTAATAGTTAGTAGATATCTGGGCATCCCCGCCAGTCTTGTGTGGCCTTGGCATCCCAATACTTGTTGTTGTAGACGTGAATTGAGTCAGCTCCTGTTTTTTTCTCGCGCTTGAACCACACGGGCTCATAATCTGGATATGCTTGACCTCTGTCTGCCGCTTGTTTGGCATCAGCTTCTCGCTGTCTACGTACTGCCCGCTGTTTCTCTTCAAGTCGCAGCTTTTCCTGATTACTTTCGTCCCAGGCACCGTCTTCCATTAGACGCTGATCGGGCCGCCAACGAGAGTCCGTGGGCGCAACTCCCTCCTCCGGTTCGTTTAGTTGACAGGCCAACGTGGTAAAGTTGTAGAACTTCTCGGAACCTGGTGCTGCCGGGCGACGTTGCCATGCCACTTTGTACTCGCCAGTGATATAAGAAGGGTTTGACGGCGTGCCGCGCGTCCTTAGCACAGGAGCTATCTCGATTTTCTCATCCCAGGTGCCACGCAGCAGCCACTTGACCTCCTTATTGCGATTTTGTACCACACCCTTAACAGTGCGCTGAACCTCTCTGCTAAAGAAGGAGTACGGTACATAGCTTAGAATGCACTTGTTTCCATTTGGCGTATTGGCGTCCACGATTTCCATCTCGCCATGCTGATCCACCCACAGTTTGCCCACGATAATATTGTGCACGGTGGTTGTCACCTTGCGCCAGGAGTATTTTTGGCCAGTGTTCAGGAACGAAACATAGGCAAGACCAGATGGAATAATCTATCGAACAAAAGAAGGTGAACAACCGAAGTTTACATATTCAAAGAAATCTCTTACCTGAAAATACTTGCCGCGGAACTTGCTGGTCATGGTGAACTCTTGCCAGCACTGCCACTCCTTGCTTTCGCAATGCAGAGCAGCTGCAGGCGGATGATGCGATACCTGCTCGGCCAAGCAGCGCCAGCCCAGATCGTCCATGCGATCGCATTCGTAGGTCTCTCCCAAGAGAGGATTGAAAGGCTTGCCAGTGCGGTTCGTTGTCGTTGCGTATGAGGAGACTGTAAAAGCCGCCAAGTAAGCCAACTGCTCGCACTCATCTGTACACGCCGCGGCAATGTCCAGTATGTCGGTGTACTCGTAGTCCTCCACCAGACGCTGCAACATGGAGAGCGGCTCGTTGAAATTGACTGGCATGGGTATTTTGGTCAGATCCTTTCCAATACAGTTCTTCATGATCGACCACAAGCTGAGTGGATAGTTAGGCTTATCCGGAACACGTGTACGTCGCTGTCTGATCTGTATCTGGCCATCACTATTCTGTCTTGCATCGGAGACTATTCCGCTTTTTGGGTTTTCAGTAGCGTTTCTGGCCTGTTCCAATGATGTCACCCACGACTGTCGTTCCGTTTCACTGGCCGCCTTGACGCGAAAGGTAACGGATTTATCGCTATTCGAGATCGCAAATGTCGTGGGGTCCACGTTTTCGATTAAAGTCCCCTTCAGCATAATCGAGCCGCGTGATTTTTGATGGCCGACCTCATCCTGGTTAAAATAATAGCTTAGTACGCCTTTGGTGAGTACAAACCAACGGTTTTGATAGCCTTTGACCATGTTGGTCCATTTCAGCAGCCATCCCTCCATTTGCACATCGTCTGCAGATTGATTCGTTGTGTCATCTCGTTTTCGTTGCTTTTGCGACAATCTAGATTTGTTAACCTCGACACTGACCTCAGGCTCCGTGGCCTTGGCTGTTGGATTTCGGCGCTGCTCGCTCGACTCGCTCGACATACTCGTGTTCAATCCCTTGTGAAATATTAGGCACTATTCGAGACGCTGACTCTCCAATTCCAATTGTGCCACAGTTGGCTCTTATCTGCGCTCGGTTGCTCGCTCAGATAAGGTGTGACAATGTTATGCTGGCATTCAGCGTTAGTCTCACATTTGGGAAGTGAGTCAGTTGATTGTGCATTATCGCGGACGCTGAGAAAGGTGGTGCCATTGGCTGGCTACTTGTTTATTACGGAGCGGTTTCTCATGCGAGCGAACCCTAGGTTAGGGCTTGTGAACGTGAACGGGTAATCACTTTTTTGGCAGCTACATTCGCGGAGTACCAACGTCGTATGCCAGGGTCAGCGGCGGCGCGAGGGGTATTTAGAGGTAAATACGCCTTAGAACTTACGCAAGTAACCATGATCACAATTACTTATAAATCTATTAACATAAAATCGTTTTCTTTGCTGCGGTAATCGATATTTATACATATTGCATATAGTATGCATACACGTAACGTAGAAAACGATTTCGATTTCCGATAATCGGCGGTAAATACGGTTCGATCAAATAATTAAATTCCTCCCCACATCACGATCATTTGCATAGTTAACCACACAACTGTTGCTTTATTTAAAATAATACTTTAATAATAAATTGCATAAATTTATAACATTTAACATATTCTCGTTGCATTGTTTAGATCCTTTTATATACACAACAAAGGCAAAACAATCGTAGGCGAAAGGAAAACTTGTTTTTTTTTTTTTTTTTTTTTTTTTAGTTTTGTTTATAGTGAAAACTGCAGGTTTTTCACTTCGCACATGTTTCTACATATTTGTATAGATTAGATATTTGTATGTATGTATGTATATGTGTATGTATGCTCGATGGTAAGGTCTATGTGCCAGTATTAATTGATAAAAGCATAGATTAAATAAAAAACCAATTTAAAACAATTTGATAAACATTCTTAAGAGTCCACACGACGAACTCGAGTTTCCAGGCTTGACTCGTCCTAAAAACATCTCAGTACCAGCACTTGCAGCTACTTTACAGTAAATAATTAATTTATATATGTATATATATATGTATATGTACTAAGGAGACGAAAAATGTTATTACATTGATTAGTTCATAGTTCGGTAATAGTTATTTGACTGAAAATGTGCTCGGGTGGTTTGCATTTTTGGAGGAGTGAGAGCGGGTTTCGAGCCTTGAATATTAAAATTTGTAGAACAAGTGTAGTGTTTTTTTTTAAAAGATTTCCGGACAGCCGCTCCAATCCTGGGCTTCCTTCTTCTCCCAATATTGATTCGTATAAACGTGAACGTACTCTTCGCTATCCAGCTCTTTCTCCCGTTTGAACCACATAGGCTCGTAAGCCGGGTATGGTCTTCCGTCTGCAGCTGCACCTTCGGCCTCGGATTCACGCTCCCTTCGTACCGTTCTCTGCTTCTCCTCAAGCCGCAACTTTTCCTGGTTGCTTTCGTCCCAGGCACCGTCTTCCATAAGACGTTGATCGGGACGCAGACGAGAGTCTGTGGGCGCCACTCCTTCCTCCGGCTCATTAAGCTGACAGGCTAACGTGGTGAAATTATAAAACTTATCCGAATCTGGTGGTAGGGGACGGCGTTGCCATGCCACCTTATACGCGCCAGTGATGTACGTAGGACTGTCTGCCGGTCCATTTGTTTTCAAAACGGGTGCCATTTCCATTTTATCATCCCATGTTCCTCGTACCACCCACTTAACCTCGTTATTGGGATTTAATACGATGCCTTTCACACTCCGCTGAACTTCTTTGCTGAAGTACGAGTAGGGTATATAATTAAGAATGCACTTGTTGCCTTGCGCTGCATTAGAGCCGACTATCTCCATCTCTCCGTGTTGATCTACCCAAAGCTTGCCCACGATAATATTGTTCACAGTGGTGGTCACCTTGCGCCAGGAATATCGATTCCCCGTGTTTGTAAAGAAAACATGAACAGCGCCTAGTGGATTTACCTAAAGTAAAGACATTATTTAATTTATTTTCTGAGCAAATAAGATAATAAGGAATACTTACCTGAACATATTTTCCACGAAACTTGCTAGTCATAGAGAACTCTTGCCAAGAAACCCACTCTTTTCCCTCGCAATGCAAGGCGGCTATGGGCGGATGATGCGACACCTGCTCGGCCAAGCAACGCCAGCCAAGATCGTCCGTGCGATCGCACTCGAAGGTTTCTCCCAATAGAGGATTGAAAGGCTTGCCAGTGCGATTCGTTGTCGTTGCATACGCAGAAGCAGTAAACGCGGCCAAATAGGCCAACTGCTCGCACTCATCCGTACACGCTGCAGCCATGTCCAATATGTCAGCGTACTCGTAGTCCTCCACTAGACGCTGCAACATCGAAAGCGGCTCATTGAAATTGACGGGCATGGGTATTTTGGACAGATCCTTTCCAATACAGTTCTTCATGATCGACCATAAGCTGAGTGGATAGTTGGGTTTATCTGGAACACGCGAACGTCGGCGCCTGGCCAATGGTTTGGGTTCAGTGTTGGGACCATTACTTGACTGCGGTTCGGGGATAGGCTCCACTCTGTCTACAGAGTTGTCATCTTCGCCAGAGTACATGCGTGCACTGCTGACAAGGCAAACTTGTTGCACAGTCTTAATGGTGCGCTTTTGCTCGTCGCTTTCCGAAGAGCTGCCTGTTTGGCCCTCCGATCCGACATGTTCCTCGGAACTGCTGCGTCGCTTGTTAAGCTTCATGATAAATGTGCCGTCAGACTCATCAGTACGACCCGAATATCCATGCTCCTCCGCATCAAAGAACTCAGTTTCGTCGTCAGAGGTTAGAATAGTGCCAGGGGTTCCCGGATTATTGCCTATATTTGTGCTAGACTGTACTGTTGTCGGTTTATTCCGACTGACCATCACAGCCGCCTGTTCCATTTGCGATTGCTGCTTGGCCATCTGTTCAATTATCTCCTCTAGTCGCTGACGTTGTTCCCGTTCGTGATGCAACATTTTTGACCACTTGTGACCTTGCGATTCAGCCGAACGTAGATAGTCATTTCCCGCATTTATCATCGCATTTGAGGTGATCCTAAAGAGCGTGGCTCGCTCGTTGACAATTTTTGTGCGACTTGCCAGTGGTTCCTCCTCGTTAGATTCCAAATCGTTTAATGCACGTTGAAGTGCGGCACCATGTTTGGTTATTAGATCATAGCAGGTGCGCATATTTTCGAGACGTTCGGTTAGATCACGTACCACAGTATTGATCTCCTGGCTTGGCACCACCTGTGCCGTTTCCTCAGCTTCCTCCTCCTCGCTCTCCATGGCACGAATGGCTTTCACTTTGGCGAGTTCTAATGATGTTACCCAAGACTGACGTTCTACTTCATTTGCTGCTTTGATGTGAAACGTCTGGGTACCTCCGTTCGAGATGACAAACGTACAGGAGTCTACCGTGTGTATAAGAGCTCCGTGCAGTGATATTGTGCCACGACATGTGTGATTTATCTCCGACTGGTTGCGATAATAGCTGAGCACCCCTTTGGAGAGCACAAACCAGCGTCGCTGATATCCCTTGATGTAGTTGGTCCATTTCAATAGCCAGCCTTTCATTTCTGGGTCGCCACCACCCTTTTCGACTGGTGGCTTCGCCGGTACGTCCGCCATGCTAGCAATCTTTCGCTTCCGTGCCCACCGTGGCAATGTTAATCAATTAGCACACGCTTGCTATGACCTCGACCTGGACCGCTTGTTAGCCGAGTCAGATTCAAAATGAGAAACTGATTCGGTTTCGCAAACGCCACGTACGACTGCAAGCAGAGGGGACTGCGTATGACAACAACTCCAAATTAAATTGAAATCAGCAACAAAATGTTCCCTAGCTGTTGTTCGTTGCAGCTTTTCTCATTATTTATTGCTTGCACTTCGGCGGCGTGTCGCAATCGCGTTCACAACGAATTTAGTTGCTTTAGCGGCAATAATTCTAACTTTTTCTTTTTGCACAAAATAAAGAAACTATGGAAGTCAAGTGCGCATTTGTGTGCGTGTGTAATAGTGTGTGTGTTACGGTGTTGTGTGTGGTATTTGCGGTGTGACCAGTTTTGGAAACGATAATAATACTTTTATTTTGCAAAATTGCATTCTTAATAGATTAGTAAACTGTGCGTACATCAATTAAAATATTTAGTTTTTATTGATAAGATTTTCATAAGGACTTACTAAACCACCTTTTCCTATGACTACTTTCATTGATTTCATGTGATGTAGATTATGGAGCTACCAACCTGTTTGAAAAATACCAAACAAATCAGACCCATTGTCAACAGGCGGGAAAACTTAAATCATTATTTGCGGCGTTCAATAAAAGAAATTAAATGTTGTCAATTGAAAACAATAAACTACGAACTATTTGCCTACTCTGTGCAGTGCAAAGTTCATTTACTGCTGGTGCCTATCATAGAGGTTTAGTAGTAGTAGTAGTAGCACATAATGGAAAATAAGTATCGACTTGTATAATTGATGACTGGCCTGCCTGTCTGATTGTGGGCTGTGTTGCCAGTTGTTCTCGGTGCTAATTCTATAATGTGGAGTTTACGACTGCCCTACGAAGCTGCAGGTGGCCAACACACATACATGTAGATATTCGACACGCACACGGCACGATGACTCATCCTTTCGTGGGGGAGGGCATTGAAAAAGTCCATCAGTTTTGGTTTCAAATATATTTCATATATGTATTTTGATAAATTAATTTTATATATGCATGTATATTGGGTGGAAAGCACAGAGGGGAATGATCGGGTGACCTCACGCTGCTCTGGCTCACTTCTTACACTCGGCCCAGGAGTAACGGAACGTTGCTATCATGCGGTAAAGGCTGCAAATACAAACTCGGTCATAAAGGCTGGTGGTAAAAGTTCTTTGGACGACACTCTCGATACACACTTTCACAAATGCATATACATACATATTGAACTGAGTCAGTTCTACAAACAAAGATATGTATGTGTGATCACAGATAGATGGACGCACGGTGGGAAAGACGGATACGAAAAAAAATAGTAAAATAAACGACAGAACGAACGAGAAGCACAAATCACCACATAAAATATGTACATATGTGTATACATATGTTTGTATATATACAATAAATCATTTATTCGTAGGCAGTTCTTGCATAATATAAATTAAATATATATGTATATAGTACAAGTAATTTAAAAATACAAAATACAGTTTCATTTCATAGTTCTTTTTAGTCCCTGACGGCACATTTCACAAAACATTAAGATCGGATGGTGTTGTAATGGATTCGGACATGGAACAGGAGGGGTAATAATAATTTCAAGGGAGGCGGCGGGGCCGGTCAAACTGCTAAAACAAACACATTTCAAAACAAACAAACAAACAAACCAACAATTAATGGAATCATTATCGATATGTGCACAGGGGGGCAAAGAGAGAACTCAACGAGAACAATGCGAATAAAAGCAAAATGTATAAAATAAATACAGAAAATAATAGGCAAGTGGCGAGCTTAAACAAAATCTGTTTCTTTAGGATTGCTTATTGACTATTAATGAATGGGAGGAGTGTGTGGCTGTATATGGTTGCTTGTGTGTGAGTATGTGTGTGTATGAGCGCGAGGGTGAGTGTGTGCAAGGGAGAGATTGAGAGAGTATATAATAGTAAGTAGAAAGATCATTCCTTTACATGGTATTGTATGCAGCGGTGTTGAAGCTTTGCTTTGGTAAACTTAGCCTAGTGAGTGGATGGGTCTTGCCATGCTGCGCCAGACGGCGATGCTGCACTTGTTGTTGCTCAGATTGTTGATGTAGAAGTTGATGCTGATGTTGCTGCTGCTGCTGCTGTTGTTGATTTTGCTGATTCAGATTGTTAACGTTGTGTCTGGCAGGAGCGGGCGGTGGTCTGTTCTCGCTGTAATCATGAGTTCTGTTCGACAGCGATCGATCGTAGTAGGAGCGAGGCCGTTGCCTAAAGCTGGCGGCGCTGTTGCTGTTGCTACTGGTGGTTGTTGTTGTGGCAGCATTGGGATTGGTGGGTGGCGGCAGTGTTGTGTTGGTCATTGGCGTTGCCGCAGCAGGATTGTTACTACAGGAAGTGGTTTGATATTTATGCACTAGACCTTTTACATTACGATCACAATTTTCGCTTACGCTGGAGTCGGATGAATTTGTCGATGTGCTGGAGGAGGAGCTGTTGCCAGTTGCGTTCGCAGTCACATTCTCCACCAAAACGTGATCCGAGTGTTGAGCAACCGGGGACGAAGGCAGCGACTGATGAGTTGATTTCTTATTTCCAATACCAGTTGAAGCTGCATTTGTTGTTATGCTGGCAATGGCTGTCGCAGTTCCTCCACCAACACCAGCCGCACCGGCAACAGAGCCGCCAATTCCCGGCACACCCACCACAGCGGCTTTTGCTTCAAAATTCTGTTTGAGTATTTGCACATTCCCCGAAATACGTTGATCCTCGGCGACGGCTTGACTCTGTGTACGCATTACCACCGCCAGATCGGCTGCCGTATTCTTGTTCTCAATGTCGCTGGTGTGCATCAGCTCCTCGCTATTGCAGCGCAAAGGCTGCCGCTGGCGTGTGCTGCCCACCGCGGAGGCACTGCGAAACAGATTTGCACACTTTTTCTCACCAGTTTCCGCAGTCGCTGCATCTGTTGTTGCTGTCAAGTCATCATCATCATTGAGCTCATTTTCTTGGCAACGCTTTTTCAGTGACGTATTCTCCTCAAGCTTTTGCTTGGTACGCTTTACGGTTCCCAATTGTGACGGCATTGTATCGCTTACGTTGCAGTTACTTGCAGTTGTACTGCACGTGCCGCTACTACTGCGCTTCAGATCCTGGATTTCGCCCTCAAAGATGGCTGTGTTATTGCGATTACTATCATAGTAACTACAGGAACTAGTGCGCAATGGCAGGCTACTGCGGTTGTCACCCGATCCCCAGCTGGCATGACGTGACGGCAATTCACGCTGGCGAGGACCACGTGTCCGCATTACGGCACTGGGCGTTATATTTGACTGGTGGGGCAGGGATGGGGCGTCCAGAATGATGCCGCCGCTGGGACCAAACGATTCCGTCCACGATTGCGTTTTGCGACGATGACGTTTCTCACAATCGTCCACTGGCGCTACGGACGTGAAGACCTCCGAGGAGCCAGCTTCCCTGAGTGAAAACGATGTCTGCGTAATCAGCTTGGACAGCGAAGTCCACACGGGACCCTGTGTTTGCGGTGGCGCCTGTGCCGGAGTCTGAGTCTGTGACTGCGATAATTGCAGACTTCGACGCGGAGGCTCCTGATGCGCCTCGAGATCATGAACACGCGTGCGCACAGATAGCGGCGTGTGTTTTTGAATGTGCAGCACCTGATTCTGAGTAACGCTATAGTTTTCACCATTACAGCCGGGAAATCGCATGTTTTTTGGCTCCTCGGCCACACTTCGCTCAGGAGTCAGATTCTCCATGGATTGACTCTGCTGCTTAGTCACCTCCACGGCGCTCTGCGTCTTGGGTGAAGTACTGCTTGAGCGACGCATCATACGACGTTGTTTTTGTGCAACGCTCCGTCGATGCTGGCTATGGCTACTGCCGTTGCTATCATGCTGCTCGGCAGCAGTTTCACCACTAGACTTAGACTTGGCCTGATTAAGCGCCTGTATTAGTGGCGTTGGTTCGCTGCCTGGCAGCAGGCGTGCATCCTTTGTGCTCTTAAGATTGGTCTCACTCTTGCTGCGCTGCAGCTTCTCCTTGTTCTTCATGGCATCCAACATGCCGCTGTACGTCTCTAGCTGATTAAGAAAGTTCTTGTTCGGCTTTATGCAGCTTCGACGCTCCTTTACATGCTCCAGGGCACGTTGAAACTCCCACTTATAGGCTTTCATTGCATAGGCAATGACCACGGAAGCTGAGCGACTAACACCCATTTTACAGTGTACCAGCACCTTGGAGCCCTCGGCTTTCGCTCGTGATATATAGCGAAATGTGTCGTCCCAGTACTTCAGAAGATTTGTTTTCTCATCGTCATAGACGCGCACATTAAAGTACTCAAAGGTGCCAGGGAAGAAGTTGTCGATTTCTCGCGTCACATTTAAAATATGACGAACCCTAGAGGAAAAATGTAAATATAGATTAATCTTAATACATTTCAATTTGTAGATGCTACGAACCCGTTCTTTTGCAACTCCTCTAAGTTGCTTGCATTCCATTCTGAGCCCAAATAAACGTGCTCAAATATTTTTGTAGGCGCGTCCATTTGTCCTAATATGACCAGCATTTCGGCATCAATAAAGGACTTGTACTCGCCCAGATCCATATCTAATATTTCCTCTAGGCGACCGCGTATATACTTGGAGGTCACCTCATCCAAATCCACCGACATCATGATAGCTTTGAGCTTCATTTTAATGACACTTTCAGTTTCCTCCTTGGCGGTTGGCCTGCAAGTGAGAAACAGAGCGATGTCAATTATTAATTAATTTAATAATTGTTTATTTAGTGGCTATTTTTCCTACTTGTTTCTTATGGCATCTGGTGAAGGGGGGCGGCGACTCTCAAGCGCATCCATGGCATTCCATTCGTTTAGACACGACTGATCCGACTCTATGCGACTTTCGTAGCTAGATAACCAATCGTGCGATGGTCCGTTTGGATAAAAATTATTTTCACTAGCCATTCGAGATACTTTGTGTAGCGTTTGCAGCGCCGACCTATGATTCAGCAATATACAATCGAGTCAGTTCAGTGTTTTTTTGATAACTCCAACATTATAGAATACACTTACCACATTGCTTGAACCGATACAGGCTTAAATATGTGGGTTTTCTCATATACGGCGACGCTGAAGCCGCTGTAAGAATATACATTTTAACATATAGAATTTCTGTTTTTTTTGATTATTTAGACTCACCCGTCTCCATCGAGGTGGATTGTGGTATCCGCGAGTATAGGCACAACCAGGCCAATTGTCGTACGCTCGTTGCAGTCAATACCCAATAAACACGACTCCTCCATGCCTGCTGAGATATTCTTGTTGCCGTCGCCGCTAATAGTTACACCATCCTGTCCTTCCGCATCACATTTAAGATTCTGTCGATTGGTGCCATTCCCCGACAGTCGCTTCGACGTCTCCTCTTGACTTGCCTGTAGCTGTTGGTGTGCCCTGTGGCTATCAACTGACAATTGGCGCTGCGCAACAGGTGTGCCTGATGGCGCTTGCGTTACGCTGGCCACCGACTTAACTGAATTGTGTCGCTTGATTTTTGTGCGTCGCTCGCCGGGTGCCGCCGTGCGGCAACAGCTGCGCGATGCAATCACAAGGTAGCGAGTTCGATTTGATCGCTGCGACTCCAATTTAACAGCCTAAATATGAATGAAATATTAGCAACTTTGTTAATGTATTTTTAACACATAATATCGCAGAACATACCATTTTCAAGGTATCCTCACGATGCAGTAAATAAAACATTGACTGCAAATGAAGCTGAATGTCCGAGTTGTTGCTTTGCGTGCTGTTGCTGGAACGGGTCGAGTCCGTGCTAAGGCGTCGCTCTGCATGCTGCGGTATATCCTTCAGTGCCAATGCCAAGGCGGTGCCTTTGCCAGCAAAGTAGCATTCACTCCTTTCGTTTTTATTAGCATTATTATTACTGTTACCTTCGTCGTCTTCGGCTTCGCCATCCTGTGAAAGGCAAAAATTAATTTTAGAATTCATACTTTACGCTATATTTATAGCTCCCGACCACAGCACACTCCCCTCTCGTCAAGCGACGTGTGTAAAACGTATTATTTAGTTGTGACATTTTGGAGTTAAATGAATTTAAAAACCGAACGAACCTAATAATAATCTGCTTTGTAATATATTGAAAAAGAGTACCGAGAAATATAGCACCATGAAAGCTTGTAATAAAAGAGAGCAAGAGAGAGAGGGAGGAGAGAGATACATAGAGAAATGGACGTCAATGTTTACATTATTTGCCCGATGAATAAATATTCCAAGGGCAGCCCCCGCGACCCAAGGTCTTGTGAACTATTTTTGGGGGCGGGACATGGCTGTCGTCGTCGCTACCATCGCGACCGCTAACGGAATCAACAAGAAAAATCGCATCGTCGTTGACAAAACTACAAATAAGGCAATGCAAAAATTTCAATTTATTGGAAATGGGAGAGCGGAGCGCATGAGGCGACATGGCGCGGCAGCTGCGACGTCGCGACGTCTGCTCGGATTTGCTTGAGTTACAACAATAAATAAAAACAAAAACAACAAGAAAAGTGAACAATAAACAGATATGCGAATCGTGGCGCGACTGATGATGATGATGATGACGCTGACAAAACGCCCACAACAACAAGACGGAACGAACGGACGTAAATATAGAGAGAGAGAGGGAGAGAGAGCAGAGCAAAAACCGAGACTGCTCCAGTCTTTGCCATCGTCAATGGTCATTAATATTATTTTATTTTATTTTTGATTAAATTGACCGTATTAAATTATTTTTATCGTGACAAGGATCATTCGATAGAACGGAACACGCACAGGAAGTACCTATGAACGGTGGTCAACAACAACCCCGCGCAGCCCACTATTTCCAGTGAGCTCCATTAACAACGCGTAACCAAAACAAAGCAAAATCATACAGTGAGAGCGAGCGACCGTGCGAGAGAGAACGAACGACTCACACGCACACATACTCATGCATTGGCAAACAAATTTTTAGCTGTTGCAGCTGTAAATATGCAACTTACAATGGGGCAGCAACTATATGTCATATTTTGCAGACCCGCTTCCTGTAAATATATATGCATGCACATATATTTATATATAAAATAACAACTCACCGAATTTGAGCACGAGCCCGCCACACTGGGCGAGCGCTGCACTGTCACTAGCGCCATTGTATTCTGTTTCTGTTGGGTGTTGTTGGTGCTGTTTCAGTTGAAACTTCGTATCCAAGGCCTTCGCTATGGCCTACACTGGCCGCCGCGTGTTTTTCCCTATCCTTTGCTGAGTTCGTTGGGCTTATGCGTGTCTATGAGTGTGTATGGGTGTATGTTGAGTCAAGTGTTGGGCGAAAATTCACAAATGCATTTTCATTTTGTCGACGTCGTTTCCTCTCTCTCCGTTGTTTTTGCACTCGGCACTTTGTATTGTCTAACTTAAAATACTAAGAATATGGCGGCACGTTGGACCAAAAGGAAAAAACACTACGCGACCGTTTACACGATTGACAGCGCACAACGTTTACGAACAAGTATAATAAATGTTATTACAAAAATTTTCGACCAAGAGCCAGAGCAAGAGACCGTTCAGCACGACGACGCCATATTTAATTTTTGTAGTCGATAAATTGCAATAGTTGTTCTCAAACTAATCGAATATTCGCAAAGTGGACAGCTTTGCAGAAGTTGGCAGCCCCACACGTATGTTATTATCGATTTACAGCGCCTATCGAGGTTGTGGTGCAGCGCAGTCAGATGGTGAAATTAACATAAATAAATCTTAGTCGTCAAAAATTCCTCGCTAATATTTGTCTCTCCAAATGTCAAATTTCATAGAGGACTCAAGTTACATGTTGCCACGTATTGCATTCATAGCATGTGGGAGCTTCAGTCCTCCCACACCTATGCACCTAAGACTATTCGGTAAGTTTAATATATATGTTTGGCCGGTGATAATCGATATTTGACATTGACATTGACATTGCATTATAAACAGAAATAGCAAAAGATTACTTCGAGATCAATGGGACACACAAGGTTGTGGGTGGTATTATATCACCCACGCATGATTCCTATGGGAAGAAGGGACTGGCACCTTCGCTGGATCGCTGTGCCATGGTCAAGCTGGCGTTACAGACCTCCAACTGGATTCGCCTTTCCGACTGGGAGGTTCATCAGCCGAAGTGGTTGCGCACGCAATCCGTGTTGCAGTATCATCAGAATTTCATGAACAATTTCATTAACTCGCCGGGCGATAAAGAGCACTGCGGAGTACTTCCCGGTTGGCTACCACAAGGTTTGCGGGATCGCGTCGATCCAGTACGTCTGAAGCTGCTGTGCGGCGCTGATCTCTTAGAATCATTCGCTGTACCAGGACTGTGGGCAAACGAAGACGTAAGAAATTAGTGTATAAATGAGTCGAAAAACATAAATTTACTCATTTGTCACACAGATTGAGGAAATAGTTTCCAACTATGGATTGGTGGTCATTTCACGTTGTGGCTCAAACCCTGATAAATTCATTTTTGAATCGGATATTTTAACAAAATATCGGGTAAGTAAACGAATATGCATAAATGACCTTGTTTAACCATTTATGCAAATCCACCTGTAGAGCAACATAACGCTGATTACCAACTGGGTACCCAACGAGGTTAGCTCATCGCTGGTGCGACGTCTTTTGAATCGTGGCGAGTCTGTGAAGTATCTGCTCGACGAAATGGTGCTCAACTATATCATGCGCCAAGGCTTGTTTAATGTGAAATCGTAAGTTCATTTGTCATTCATTTTGGCACATACGCTTCTCTCCTGATACGTACACTGAAGGGGTTTAGTTTGTGCCACTTGTTGCTGCATCCAACACACTCGTCACATCAGGCATTCTACACTCGCCACACTGTCATTGTACACTGGTACCTAGCAACTGCACAAACTATTGTATCTCTTTCTTTTGCAAACCGAAGGCAGCCAAATGTACCTCCTAAGTGCGTCGCCTGACGATGCCCACAATGCACTCTGCACCAATTAGATGTAGGTATGGCAGCTACTACTTGGCACATCCAGGAGCCGAAGCAGCAAAATCAGCATAATCACAGCCCCCAGCAGTTCCCATCGCTGTCTTCCTTCGACCCCAATCAGCAAGCAAACGAAAGCCTCCAGGTCGAGTGGCGGCTTTTCATGGAGTGTGAGTGTGTGAAAGCAAAGAAAGAAAAACCTGAACAAATGTTTCAACAGTGTTAGCCCAGTTTACTCGACCCTGCATGTATATTAATTGTATAATTAAATTTTTAGCTGTAGATTTATATATGAATCTAAGAAATAGAGTATGTAGAGCTTTTTTTACATCTCACCTTGTTCAGTTTTCCAGTGTACGTATCATTACAAACTGCACCCTATATTGTTTGAAAACGTGTTACTGATTTACCGATATAACTTGTTATTGTTGTTGTTGTTGTACTGACACGCTCTCGACGGATTGTAGTAAGTATATAACGGGTGCAACGCGTCCGCACGATTTGAATTTCAACCGTGCGTACATGGAGAATAATAAGAATACAGTTGAGCTGGAGAATGAACAGAATGAGTCCGAGCAGGAAATGGACGAGTCGGACAGTCCGCTGAGAGAGCAGACGACAGCGCGTGTTTTTTGCTGCGGCGAAACGCCACGAATCGCCACTAAGTTGTTGTTGAGTCGCTCCGGACCGGGACAAGCTGTTCAGGTCATTACAGTGCAGGACAAAGGCAATGACATTAGCGATTCCCATGAGGTATGTGGCTCTCAATGATTTCTCTATTATGTAAACATATTTACTAATCGATTCTCTTTTTTTTTACACCAGACGCAGGCAAAGAAACCTAAGATAGCACAAGTGCAACAGATCTAAGAATTGAATCTCGGCCGATGCAGTTTCGGAATGATACAGGATAGTTCCGAATAAGGAACTGGCATTTCGTTATTGTAGATATTACCACGTATTTATGAATTCCATACACTTTATTCAATAAATGTTATTAACTAATTTTAATAGAATTTGTTTGTTTCCTCTGGGTCAGTACAGTGATGCAAAGGCATTGAACTTGCCGCGGGGACGCCCTTCTGCCGCTGGAGTGTAGCGACGTGCATTGACATTGCAGCGACATGGCTTCCCAGCAACGCTCCTCGGGCATATCATGTGACAAACCATGCAGTTTTGCCCTCTCCCTCTCTCTCTCTCTCCAGGCAGTAACAACTCTCGGGTTTGTCTTTGATTCTGCATTAGAACCAACGTCAGTTGTGCGCTTCCAGTCGCCACGTCGAGTTCACGACAGGCAGCGCGAATGTTTTTCTTTCGACGTTCGAATGTCAAGCCAGCGCCACGCCCATCGCGAGCACCATCCTTTGCCCTGCCCAAGCGTCGTTCGCCGGTTCTGCTTGCCCCGTCGCATCAGCATGATCAATTGCCGTTCCTCTCGCGCTCCCGTTTCAGTGCCTTGCCACACTTCCGTGCCTACGAGGACGAGCCCGAGAGTCTTTCGCTATTCATTGCCATTCTCTACGTGGTCGATTTGTTTGGCATCTTTCCGTTTCTGACGCTGCCCTCACTGCTCGTACATCTCGGCTATTTTGGCGTTCTGCTGGTGCTCTCCATCATTTTCCTGCAGATGTACACCTCGTTTCTGCTTGCGCAATGCTGGACCATGGCCGAGTACCTGGATCCTTCGATACTGCAGAAACGCAACTATCCCTATGCTGCGCTTGCCGAGCTCGCGTTTGGACCCTATGTCAGTCTGCTGGTATCGGTGCTGCTGGACCTGAGCATCTTTGCGCTGGCTGTGCCCAGCATTGTCATGGCTGCCGAGAATCTCGAGCATGTTGTGCTGCGCATGAGTGCCGAACACTACAACTTCTCCTACTGCTATTGGGCCGTCATTGTGGGCCTTGTCATTTGTCCGCTGATGTGGCTGGGCAGTCCCAAGCACATGCGGTAAGCGCAGGGATTCTCCCGAAAACATAGCTCTCTATAAACATAAGGGTCTTGCCCAATCTTCTCTCCAGGAGCCTGGCCATTATTGCCGTTTGCGTCATGATCATCATTGTGGCGCTGCTCTGGTTTTGCCTCTTGGATGCGCCGGCTATTGGCACACCATTTCAGGGAGTGTCCATGGGTGAGCTGCTATTGGAACTTGAGTTGTTGTGTTTACAATAGTCCTGCTTGCAGAGTTGCCCGGCTTCCTGACCATTCTCAAGAGCTACAGTGTCTTAGCCTTCCAGTTCGACATTCATCCTGTGCTGCTAACGCTGCAAATCGACATGAAGCGCAAGTCGCAAGTCTCCTGGGCGGCGCTCAGCGGCATCGCCAGTAAGTAGTCTTTCGCCTTCTTCCGCGTTCCGCACTCATGTTCGCTTAGTCACTTGCAGCGTGGCCATTGTGGGTGCCATCATTGCCGCCTACAAATTCGGTACCATGATTGCCGGCAACCTGCTGCATTCGCTGCCCAGCAGCGTACCCTTCTACGTGATGCTCATCCTGATGTCGTTGCAGCTCTGCTTCTCGGTGACCGTGGCCAGCTCAGCGATGTTTATGCAAATCGAAAACTTCTTCAAGTTACCCGAGTGTAAGTAACCATCGTATAGTCTGCGTTGCTTTGATGCTCTTATCTCTTTCGTTCAGCTTTCTCCTGCAAGCGTATGCTGATCCGCTCCAGCGTGCTGGCTCTGGAGGTGCTTGTGGCCGAGTTTGTGCCCAGTTTCGATGCCCTAATGGATGTGGTAGGCGGCACCATTACGGGACCACTTGTGTTTATTCTGCCACCTCTGCTATATCGTCGCATTCGACGCATGGAGCTGGTGCATCAGCGCATTGCCGCCGAGGCCAGCTATGGCAGTCTGCCCTTGGATCTTAACTATGATCCGGTTGAGCTGGAAATGGAACCGCTGCTTGTGACCACCAGGCCACACACACCGCGCGGACTTTGGCTACGCTTCGTTCGCCTGCTGCATCGCCTGCACTGCGACGTCTCGTGCACCATGGCCGTGCTAATTTTCGGCCTGCTGGCCACATTTCTGGCCACGTACTTGAATCTCTTCACCATCGGAGATCTGTTCAAGAACAACTCACCCTGCCTGGGCAATTTGTCGGCGCATTAGGCGCATTTCCGCGAAACAATTTACTGCAGATTCACCCTGAAGCTCGATGCCAAATTGAACCATCACTTAAATCTCCGGATCATCAGATTCGCCGAAATTGACTCTTCTATTTCCGTCCTTCGGGCAGTTCAAGCACCTCGAACTGCTGAATTATGAATGCAATATTTGTTTAATTAAGTGTTTTATATAACATAAACTACAAATTTAATAAATTCATTATATTAGACGAGAACACGCGAATTCGTACTCCCAGTCACGGTGCGAGACCGTGTGTGTGTGAGTTTGAGTTTAATTAGTTAAGCTTTATTAAAGCATACGTAAACACAACTATTTTTTGGGCAACTGCACAACTACGCATCATTTATCATCTTTTGCCGCGTCGCAAATGTTTTGTTTGCCGAATCGCGGCTTGAGATAGACAACGGAATAAAGAAATATGTATACAAATTGTTCGGGGTAACAGAAGGAGAATACGAAATGCTGTGCCAGTAATTTGAGACCAGTTCAGAAAGTGGTAGTCTGTAACCCCATAGAAGCCCATGGAAGCCTTGTCTGACTGATAACAACATTTCTATCTGCTTGCCTAGTCGACGGTCTCTGGAATGTCTTAAGTGCTGAGCTCAGTGTTTAAATTTAAACAGTGCCGTCGCCAACGATGTGTAAGACTCTTCTCCGCCGAGATTCTTCGCGCAGAGCCTGTGCTTTACTACACACACACAAACATCAATTTAATTTATTCTTCGGCAGCTGTTTACCTCCATGCATAACGTATTTATTTGCGTATTTCTATACAATATTCTTTATACATAATTTTTTTTCCTGGCTGGCATTCATTTCCGTCTTCAATAATACGTTTTTAACCGTGTTCCGAGATGAGTGTTGATGACTCAAGCGCGTCTATAGATGAAACCTCCCCAATCCGGCAGGCAATGCAAAAACCTCAGCTACAGTCGCATAAGTAATATTTTTAATGTGATTATTTATTAAAATTAATACTCATTGTTCACTGATAGCGCTGCCGTTGTCGCGTCATCGGCCGCCACAAATTTAATGTGCCAAGCGGCCCTTTCAGCACTTAAACACTCATCTGCACTCACACACGCGCACTGGCAGCACTCGCTCGCACACACACACACACACTAGCACCTGTTGCTGCGAAGCTTTTATTAGCTCGTTATTTTTATTTTAATTCATAGCGTTTTTGCTGTTGTGGTTGTTGTTGTTGTGTTTTTGATTTTATGAGCTTGCCGTGTAACGCCAGCATCATTCTACGCACCCTTTTTAATTACGTCGAACTCGGTCTGGGATGGTATTTTAACATACTAGCGATTTACTCATGGGTTTATTCAGTTTGTTTTTCTTTGATCTCGGTGTACTTGTACGTTAAGGTTCTTGAAGCTGCTTTTGTTTTGTTATTGTAGTTGCTGTTGCTCATCTGCGTCTGAGCAGGTCCCCATGCGTCAACCCGAACTGCAGAAGGTCTCGTTTGGCACGATCTTGTGTTTCTGTTTCTGTCTTGCGCCCGTGGATGCTGCGCCGTGAATGAGTCACGCTTGAGGCCACATCCAGTGCTGGAGCTGGAGACGGAACTGCCGTCGGGGCAAGCGGTCACTTGGCGACGCGGCAGCACCTGCCTTACGGCAAGTGCAACATAAATCGTGCTAATCGATTATATCGTTAAGCATTTGACAAACATTTTAACAATTTACTCAAAACATGCATAATTAATAGTTATTAACATTTATTGCTTATTTGAAAAATATGCTGGAAATAACCAACGCATTGTTCAATAACCTTGTCATGCATCGGCAACTATCGATAGGAGTTGTAGCTAAACTAATTGCTTGGTTAGCAATGAAGACATATCGATTGTAGGGCAAACACAAGGATCACGAGAAAGCCAAATATCGATAACGAGTAACGGTTAGTTTAATACAAGCATGCCCTTTTTTTTCTATAGATTAGAAATTAAAATGAATTTAAGCAGAAAGTCGAAGAGCTTGTTGTCTTTATATCTATATCTATCTATCTATATTTAAATCTCGTTTTTGAACTCTCTTTTCGTATTTCTAACTTGTACCTGTCAAAATTGATTACACACTGTGCAGTGCAATGCGGCGCGCCGTCAAAGCCTTCATTTGTTATTAGCGTGGCCGGAGCAACCGATGGACTGACTTTATGCCTTGTGGCAACTGCTGTCAAAGACTGATTACACGGTGGCAATTTTCAAGTACTCGCCACAAAGGCTTAACCCAGAAATTAATGATATTTAAATAGCAAGTTCCTTTTGCCAATACACACAACATACTCATGTGTGCCAATGTGTGTGTGTGTGTGTGTGGACAACAAAAGGCAATCAGTCGGTCGATGGCAAACTTTAACTGAAATTTCACTTTTCATTTCCTATTGACCCCATTTCATTGGCGCACTTCTTTCTAATTTCGCTGAGCATGCTTCTTCAAGTGCCCCGCAGTTCTTCAATGATTTTTGCGGTTCTATTTTTATTTTTCTTTGCCCGACTTTTCGCTGCTAATCGAATTTCGAATCTCTGGCGCTCTATTGAACTGTACTATAATGTCTTTCCGAAGACAATTTATGCTGGATTTTGCCGTTTCGGCCTGGCGACTTTCTGCACCAATTGAATACTCATTAAGCACATTCACACGTGCAGGTTCGCTCGATCCCCTATCGAAACTGGGTGCCTGGTCATCTCTCGCGCGATGATGACTTTTTGATTTCGTTTGTTTTTGTGCACAGAATTAGCACACCAAGTGGTTTGCGCGTTTACGCACACACCCACACACACACAGGAACGCAGTGTTGAATCGGTATTTTCGATAAGTTTTTTGCATAAAATACTAAATCTTTGATATTCAATTATTGCCTGATCATGGCAATGGCGGCCATCTTCAGTGCAAGGCTTTGGTCACATTGTGCACAGTATTCAATTCAATTAAGCCACCTTGCTGCGTCCTTGCTACCAAGTTGGCCCATTTAAAGTTGCTGCCAATTACCGATTATCATAAAACATACACCCAAACATACATAATCGATAAACTAATGTGTCGGGGCGTTAATAATATTGTTTATAAATAAATCGATGACGTTAGAGATGATTAACTATCAGACAATACAAATTGTTTGCTAATAGACGAGCGTCTGAGAGATTCGCATCGCATTCACATAAATTACATTATTTGGCGAGCGCAAAAAACGTGAGCTGCAAAGCCAATAACAATAATAACAACAACAACAATCGAGTGGCTCCAATAATAAGCAAATAAATATAATTACAGACCCGTTCGATAGTTAAATGTACAGTTGAAGGACGTTGAAGGCCATTCAACGGCTCTTTTTGGGGGTTGCGACCGCCGCTGATCACTGCTCCCCGCGCATCTAGGATCTCCATGCTAATCAAGACGCAGCAGCAGCAGCAGCGGCAGCAGTAGATTGATGCCAGCCCATAAATATGCCTGGGGCACCCGAAGGGGCGGCAGCCGCTGCAAGGCCGCAGTCGAACTGTAAACAGCCTGCAGCTCATTACCATTAGCCGTTGGTTGTTGATGATGTTGTTGCTGCCTGCCTGCCTGCCCGCCCGCCTGTTGTGGTTTTGTTGTTGGTTCTCGTTGGGTGCAGTGCAACATCGTCAGTTTAATGTCTAAAAATAAACCTATAGACTGTGTCCATAGGGCCACGAGGCAGAAGCCTCGTCTTCCTGCTCAACGTTCGGTTTTTTATTATTAATTAGCACGGCTCATTGGTTTGGCCTGGACGAGGCCAGAAATCTGACAGGAATGCTGAGTACCCATGCGTGCGATGGCACAGGGGTTACGACGAGCCTGGCAACATTCTCTGTAGAGCAAGGGGTGTTGGTGCTTTGGCGCCTCTCATCAAGAATCCCAGACAGACCAGCAGCAGGAGCATTTGGACAAAGCCTGTTGCAAAATAATTGGCAATGTCTTCTTACCAAAGAGTGGACGTTGGCTCCGGGGTTGCTTGGGACAGACCAAGCGTCCCTGAAAGCTTTTAATGGCAACACTTAGCTGATGCTATAAATAAAACCTCTACGGCCTCGATGCGGCTTCTAGTTTGTACCTCATTTTCATTGTCAATCCCTCTGTGTGTTCTAAAATGAAGAATTTTTCACTGCTCATTAAAAGCAATGAACGGGTGTATCAGAGGGGTTCAGTGATCCGAAGCTGGCCAAAGCTGAAGACGATGTTGAATTTTTTATTGATGCAATCAAAATGTGGGAATGAAAGAGAATAGCGTCTTATAAAAACGCTTTCAAAACGCAGCCAACGGCAATGGATCTTCCTGTAATCCGAAACGCAGGGAATTTGCAAAAACGAAGAAATGGCAGAAAGAAAAACCCAAGCGATATGCTTGTCTTCTAGTGTTTATGTGGCCAGGACCCATAAAAGTCTCAAAGCTCTTTCCCCAACTATCGCAGGCTATTTGCATTTTAATGATGTTGATGATGGAGAAGACAGGAAATACCTATTCTTTAGTTGCTAAAGTGCTATCTGCTCAACGCAGGCCATGGAAAGTTTTTGAAAAAAAACTTTAGAACAATAATATTCCATATATTCTATAGAGATTAACGTTATTAAATCATGTTGCTTTAGAAACTATTTTAGAGAAGTCTTTTTATTATTGATTAATCTTTGATTATTTATATCTTTTCTAAATGAGTTATATATAGATTTATAAAGGCTTTCTTTATTGTTGCCAATTCAATTCATAATCTCTCTCCCATTCTTTTCTTTATAATCAAGCTTTACAGATTAGCAAGAAAAATAACGTAAATATAATCTAAGCTAAGCTCGGTTTAAGTATACCATCTTATATGAAGATTCAGGAGGAGGTGCGTTTGGTGTTTGACTAACAGATTGAACTGATCTCGCAGCGACAGCAGATCTTACGTATGTGTGTATAATTTACTGTCAAGCGTATAGTCAATGATTTATCTATACCTGCTGTGATAAAAAAAGAAGCACGTCGTCATCGGTTTGCAAATCCAATGTGGGATGGGAAAGGAACGCGGGAAAAGCATGGAAGCATGGCATGGAATAGAATACTACTACTTTGGCAAGTTAAGTGCCACCTGGGTTTATGTTTGCTAACGAATAAACTATAAACGCGCTTCTGGGGAGTTCTCCAAATCAAGCCCGGCTTATTCATAACGTTTATAGCTCGACAGCGCCGACGGTTGTTTGGCGGTCACATGCAGATGATTAGATAAAACGACGACGAAGACGACGGCGCACGGTGACCGCAGCAAGTCCAGAACTAGAGAGAGACCCCTAGACCCTGAGCCGGACCTAGAGACGACCCAGCACAGCTGTGCCTGCCTGTGTGTGTGTGTGTGTGTGTCTTTGCACACGCAACTCGGCTGAACTGTGGCCCGAGTTCACTTTTCTCAGCACTCGAGAATTGTAATTAAAAGTAAAAGACACTCCCGGACGCGCCGCCGCAGCGTACCGTTGTCGTGGAATGGGATTTCGAGCTGGAATTGGAATTAGAATCTGAATTAGAATTATGTTTCCTTAATGAGTGCCACCAGCAGCAGCAGCAGCTGCTGCTAAACATCTTTCGATATGCGGTTCAGTGAACCTTCTCGTGCTCGGCTTTGGGCACTTTCCCAACCGAATGCAAAAAGTATATAATAAAAACTAAGAAAAGAAAAAATAAAAAGGAAACAAAAACCCATCGAAAACAAAAACATTCGACGAAGCCGCCTTTAACTGTAAATATATTTGAAGATTTATTTTTCAGTGGGCTTGTTCTCTTCGGCTGCTGCTCCTCTTCCATCTCGGCCTCTTCTGCTGTTTGCTCTTTTCGAAAAATTTGCATAAATTTGGATTTTGCATTTGAGAAAGAAAAAAAGAAAAGCAACAAAGAGAGCGAGAACAAAAACTGAAAACAAAAACTTTACAAAATACTTTTGCGAATTTCAAAGACTTGGCTGGAGTCGAGTGTTTACATAACACTAGAGGCCTCTCTCCATAGTCCGTAGTCGCGTATTCCATGAATGAATCTGAACCGTAAAGCAAATAGCTCCGGGTTTTCTCAGCGCTGGGCTAGGCAAAAAATTTGCATTAGTTTCGACAAGTCAAATTAATCAAATGCCGCGGGAGATGCGCCGCACACACACAGAGAGAGAGAGAGAGAGAGAGAGAGAGCAGGTAGGTAGCTGCCCCAGACACGGTAGCTGGGGCAAGTTTACGGCCAATTACTCAAGCGCTTCGATGGCGTTGCCAAGGGTTCTCCAAGTCAAGTTGCGACTGACATATTTACTCAACAATCCGGCCGCAAGCGACGCTCCAGAGCGGCAGAGCTGGCGCGGTTCTAATCAAAAACTTTTACCCATTTAGCACTTGTGTGTGTGCGTGCGAGTGTGTGTGTGTGTGCCAAATGCCCAAATAGCTTCGTGAAATTCTCGAGCGGCGCCATAAATCAGCCGAGTGGCAACTGGCGACTACTGCGGGCCGTAATTGTCGCATTAGAAACGCCAGCAAAACGCGCGAATAAATCAGCCAACACCTACGTGCAGGTGTGTGTGTGTGTGTGTGTGTGTGTGTGTGTGGTACGTGTACGCGGCACTAGCTGACTTAGGGTTCCCCCCCACCCCAACGTTTACTACAATTTAACGCCCGCTCGCAGCATTTGCCAGGCAATTTTCAAGGCAAGCGAAACGAGCATAAATGCCAAGACGCCGGTCACGCCTCTTTTCATTTGGCATAATTTGTCGCCCATTTGCCACAGCCTCGTAAATTGTGTTTGCCGCTGCGCGTGCGCAAATGTCGCTCCGGCTGCCCGCTCGTCACGTACCACGTCCGCAGGGAGTAGCTCAAGTAGCTCGAGTAGCTCCCGTGTGCATTCGCATGCACTTCCGACTTCCGTCCGCCTCCTCCTTGGCGTGCTCAAAGCAGCAATTAGCCGAGCCGAGGCACCCACAAAAGCCAGCCAAATATGTTGATGAACGTCGAATTCGACGGGGTCGCTTGTAGACACAAATAGACCTGGCTCAATGCAAAACAAATACGCGCGGTAAGTGTGTTTAAAAGAAAGAAAATAAATTGGCAAAAAAAAACTACACATATATATGGGCAAAATTGATTCGACAAGTATTTAAGTTTAATTGAATTTGACGATTTTTTCTGCAAAACGCTTCAAGGCTGCGCCTATACGACTCTACGACTCTACGACTATTCGACTATTCGCGTCTATTCACTCGATAATCATCGCGCACGACTTCACTCGCCGCGCACAATTAGTCAAGACAGTATTTTGTCTGCTTATGTTCCCAGCATGCGATTATTGGCGATCTATGAAATCTGCTTTGGCATCGGCGGCCTTAGAATTTGTTTGGGGTCTGCAAGAAGCGGCAGATTACGTTGGCTTAATCATGCAAACTCGGGCTACGCTTTCGAACTGTTCGAACTGACTTTGATTCTTTCGCTCACTCTGTTTCTCCGGCTTTGACAGAGGTTAAGGCGCTTTTCGATATTTCCGTTTGCCAGACGCCACCAGAATCCGCTTTAGTGATTCCCATAATGATTACACGATATGCGATTGGCATTAAGTTATCAAGTGTGAGGTGCCAGGTGCGCGGGGCATGCTGGTTTGCAAAGAACTTTCGCAACAAATACTACTTATATAATTTATTTATTAATTATAATTCTTGAAGAACTTAATTGTATAAAGACAAAGTTTGGCTTACGATATATGACCCTAATCTGGCTCAGTCTGCGTAACATTTTTCATTAGGAATTATCGTCTTGTTAGTCAGAAAATTTAAAAAGAAATTAATAATTTCTTTTAGAAAATTCTGTTTAAAGGAAAGTTAAGAGTTTTGGAATTCCCCTCATCTGGCTTCTTTTTATAGACATCTGCTTATCTGATCAACTTGCTGATCGACCCTGACTCACATCGCATAATGCTATACGTTTATGTTAATTGGCAAAAAACTATTTCCATTCTCATTTCTCCACGCATTTCTTTATAGGCAAATTCCCCAGAATATCTGTATAAACAATATCTTTCTCGTTTATACAAATTCGTTAGTTAATTTACTTGAATTTTATGAAAATTCTCGCAAGCGCACTGTCGCTTCTCATAGAACCAACTATAGCGTAGTTCTAATGTATTCTTCTATATGATTTTTTTTTTTTTTTTTTTGTTATTAATATGAGTAAGAGTTGTTTTGTTAGATGATTTAGGGTTCTAAGTTCGCCAAATCCAAACCAGTTTCCATTTGTAACTTATTTTCGTGTGGTTTTTCACATCGTCTGTTTCTGTGTTTCGTTTTTTGTTTTTATTCATGGCGTGTGTTCGCTGTATGTTTTTCTCTTTCGTTGAGGTCTATTTCAAGGTTCAACGGCCGCCAAGCTCTTAATGGATCTCGCTTGGCGTGCTGCTGCTGCCTCGGCTCGCCTGAGCTCCTTTGAATGCCATAAGAATGATCTCGGTCTGCTGTCGCTGCTTGCGGGTCTCATTAAGAGCTTAAGACATCACCCTGCGCTGCCCCGCACTGCCCTCGGTGCAAACTGCATTCAAATCAAATCCGTTTCAAGTGCAGCTGTCAATGTGCCTCTGCGATCTTCCTCAGTCGTTGGCTCTTCCTCTCAGTGTCAGGGCCAAAGTCGCGCTGCGAGTCAACAACATTCGATAGCCGCTAATTGGCTAACACGTCGTAGACGTGGGCACCCACGCAGCAGCAGGCAGGCTGGCAGGCGGGCAGGCGGGCGGGCGGGCGGTCAGCTCACGCCTCAAGCAGCGTGAGTTCCCCAGCCCCAGCTCCAGCTCCCCTTGCCCCTCCCCACCTCTAAGCTGACCTATTAATGTTTCTTCCATTGACATGATTTTTACGCACGCCGTCAATCTCTGCGCCTCGATTCGCGTCACATTTAGCGGCTGTCAAGGCCAATTGGCAATTGCATTATAATATCATAATTTCCCCACTAATAATCGTATATAGAGTGTATCGAGATCTTGCCGGCGACGCTTCGCAGTGCCGGCTGCCTGCATTGTTTTGTCCATTTCGAATTCCGCTCACGCCTCGCGCCCTGTTGGGCACTCGAAAATAGTTTGGGATGGCGACGGGTCTTCGGCGCTGGCTGCCATTCACTTTTCACCTAGTGAGACGCTCATAAAATCCATAGAATCCAAATCCATTCCAATCCCCAATTCCCGACTAGTTTTGCACTTTTTTCGAAACGTTCTTCAGTGGGCAATTGTAACGGTACATTTGTTACCATGCGCCACTCAATTTCTGATTTGCGCGCAAGTATTTGCTCTAATTTGTATGTTGCGCACTCGGAGCGGAGGCGAGCGGGGAGCTGCGAGCGGAGAACTGAGAACTGCGCACGCCGCTGCCACAGCTGACATTTTTGCCGGCAAATGCCGCGAGCTGTGCGTCTGTGCCTCGCATCGCTAATTAGAAGTGCTACGAGGCGACGGGCAAGCGCAGTTACAGCTATAGATACACATACAGCTAAAGATACAGATACAGATACAGATTGAGATAGAGATACTTTTGTATCTTGGGCGTTGGAAGTGGCTTAACGTTTGACCCACGCATGGAGTTCATTGCTTTTGTTTGGACAGGCAAGAGAGACGGGAAAGACAGGAGAGACAGGACAGATGGGAGAGACTGGACAGACAGTAGAGGCAGGAGAGACTGAAGAGACAGGAGAGACAGGAGATACAGGAGAGACTGGACAGACAGGAGAGACTGAAGAGACAGGAGAGACATGAGAGACAGGAGAGACAGGAGAGATAGGAGAGAGAGGAAAGACAGAAGAAGATCAGCAGACAGGAGAGACGGGAATGATATAAGAACCTATAGAGATAGGAGACAGGAGGCAGAGATAGGAGAGACAGGACATATAGGAGGATAGGACGAAAGGGGAGACAGGACATATAGGCAAGACAGCAGAGACTGGAGATAGAGTTAAGAGTGGAGACAGCAAGAATGAAAGACAGCAGACTGGGGCGAAAGGAGAGACTCGAACAGACAGGAGAGACAGAGGATACAGGATACACAAGCCGGATCGACAGGCCCTCGAATAGGAAAGACAGTGTCTGCACTGTTTGGCAGACAGATAAATCCAGATAGAAAGACAGACATACAGAAAGAGATACAGAAAGACATGCGGAAGAGGATACAGAAAGACATACAGAAACGCATACAGTTCTAGTCAGAACTAGTGCCTTCGTTAAGCCCAGTTCTCTGGGTTTTAACTAGGCCAGTTGGCTCCTGCCTAGTCTGGGCAGCCCGCCAGTGGGAACACCTGGCGACTTAATTAACTCAAAGTCAAAGTCACATAAAACGATGCGTTTTCATGGTCACTCGAAGCGCATAACGGGTCAATAACTTGTGCAGCCGTTGGCGTTGGAAGACTGAAAGACTGTGTCCGTCTCGGACGTAGACGAATTGCCAGCTGCAAATGGGGGGGCGTAACGACCATTTCGAGATAATTAAAAATGCACAATTTTATTGGCTTGGCCAAGATTACGAAGAGCCGAAAAGCAACGGCACGCCGTGGCCTGTTTCTCTATAGAAACTAAATTGAAAATGCCGTATCTTTTGCAATCAGTATAAAAACTATTTAACTGCAGGTTCTAGAGTTCTTTGCAAACCGAAATTCAAACTGAAAATCAACAGAATTGAAGTTCGTTTTTATCAGACAAGACTCAAGGAAAAACGAATATTGTGAAATTTTGCATATTTATTTTTTCTAGCTATCTTTTTTCACTCGGTATATGCAAATTGAAAAGAATATACCGTATGACATCAGTTGTTTTTGTTGAAGAAGTTTCGGTTTTTGCGCAGTTCTTAGAACACGAATAAATTCATCTAAGGTATTACCATAATAATTCTACAGTTTTGTCCACATTCGATTTTATTTTCGGCAGCTGCATCCAACCCCTTTCTATTACTGTCACTTTAGAAAGTCTTCTTGGCGAAGAGGTAGATGATAAGATTGCTTTCTTTGTTCCCAAGTGAGTTATTAAACTGTAATTAATAGCATTTTAAATTAATTAATTCTGCATATTTATAAAACAATTAATGAAGTTCGCAGAGCATTATGCGTCATTAGTAAAAAATAGAAACACAAGTTTGTGGCAAAAATAAAAATATACGAAGAATAACGAAACATAGGCCACAACGACAACAGATACTAAGGGGAATGGCGACGGGCGGAAAGAAACCAAGAGCTAAGTCTGATACTTAGTGAGCAGCCAAAATCGGCGTGCGTTGAAAGTTATTTCGGATTTATGACAAATTACTGAAATGAAAGAAATTAATGGAAAAAAAAACCTTACAATGCGAAATAATCGGCGAATCATTTCGCGGACTTTCAGAACGTTGCGTTCCTGTTTATCGCAAGATACGTACGTATTCGGAATTCGCCCAATTAGTAATTATGTAAAACCACATCTGATCTACCTTAACGCGGGATTTGCATGCCAAGCTGAGAACTCGAACTGAACGACTCAGCCAGAGCGACTAGTAGAACGTTGCGTGAGTCAGCGGCCCCCCTCAGTCCAAGCCATACTATTTATATAGAGATTACGAAATGAATTTGCATTACAAAACCCATTCTGCTGGCAGGCGACAGATCTATTAGCGGCCCTTAAACGACAGTTGTGGATCGCAGCGTCGCGCCCCGCGTGTCGTTGACTTGAGCGATGACCACGATGACCACGATGACCATGATGACACCCAGAGCAGCGGGCAGTGAACAGAGAAAACCGTTTAAAAGATTCTTATCCGTGCCGTAGCTGCTGCCAAGTCGAAGTGCCGCAGATAAAAGCAAGGCGGGCTAACGACCTGTGTGGAAAAAGGTTGCCAACTGCCCGGCTCGAAAGTGGCAACTTCCCCGGCTCTTTTAATAGCGCCAGGTAGGTAGATTGGCACCAGATTTGCCGTTTCCCATTTTCTCACTCAAATCTGGCTTTAATTGAAGGTCAATTGCTTAAGAATTTCGGGGACTTAGCTTGATTTTTTTCAGAATTTATATGAAAATTTATTTTATAACATTATAAATAAAATAAATTTTAATCATAACCTTGCCTTTCTTTTGGATATTTTTGAAAATAATAGTTACATTTACATGTTTATATATTTTTTTTAAAGATTTTTTTATTATATTTTTTCTGAAGATTTATTGTGCCGTCAGAAACACCCCCTTTTCTTCAGGGAAGTTGACAACCCTGTCTGGGGTGCTACCCCGGTGTGTAGTATTTAAGTGTTTGTATTTTTGGAACATGAGTATTGATTTGAGTCAGGGCAGCGCGCGTGGAAATCCGAAAGCTACTGCGGAATTTGTGGGCAAGTTTGTGTTCTAAGTCTTTTGTTTGAGCGCCTCTTATTACCCGAAAAAGACTGCCAGACCTCACCTGAGGCGAGCAATAAAACCGAATTTATTACTAACAACAGTGCCGACAATAAAATAACACACGAAAGTGTCACCAAAAGCAGCAGCAGCAGCAACACAGCAGCAGCAGCGGCGGCAGCAACAACAACAGCAGCTTGGGTTAACGAACTGACGGGACGGCAACCGCGGTTTATTAATTAATGCATAAAACCGTCCGAGCCGTACGAGCATTAAACATATTTACAACATTGATAAGACGCACAAATTGAATGCCTGTCCGGCTCAGCCGACTAACCGACTATGCCACACTGGTGCGCGCTATATCAGGTGCCATGCGCGACGATCGATTCACATGCAAATCGCGTGAAATTTCTCAAAACAGCATCGCGTTGCGGCGTTGCCGATTTGCATATAGTTTTATGCTGTGTGTTTTTTTTCGCCTCATCTTTCTTCTGTGCCTGCTTATAGATGGTGTCCGTTTATGCTGTGCACACTATGCTAAGTGGATGCTTTGGATTGAGTTTTTCGTTTAAATAAAATTTGATTGAGATAAATTGGCCAGAAGAAGTCGAGAATAATCATGCAAGAAGCGCACTGCCGGAGCCCGAGCTGCCTGATCTTTTGTTCGGTTCTGCGTGAAAGCTTTTTCAACTCATCATTTTAGCCCGCCCGACATAAAAGACCTTTCTTTTCGTCCGCAGCGTTGCTGTTTTGTCAGCTAGAATTGGGCGCAAGCGTTCGAACAATTGCACAGCTAAAAGGCTTATGGACTTAAGAATGGGCGGACGGACTGGCGGAGAGAGAGAGATGCAGCGAGAGAGAGAGAGAGGGAGATGAACGAGCGAGGGGAGCCGCTGGGCTTTGGAAAGCGCTTTTAGCTTTCGCCGCTGCTGAAGGTCGTCTTTGGAGTGTGTCGGATTGCCGGAAGAATGCGATCTGGTTCTGTGCGCTGCCTGACACCAAATCGCAGCGCAAAACAAAGAAAATGAGCGAGTGGCAAGCGGGGCCAAAGGGAAACCAAAGTTATCGATAGTTTTTGCAAATTTCATTCGATTGCGCTGTGTCATGTCAAATTAGCGACACACAGTGTCAATTAACAATCAGCTGGCACGCTGATCGACAGCCCGGCCAAGTGGAAGCGTGAGCTTAGCCTGGGCTCAGTGGATGTGCAGGTGACAATAAGGGTAAATTGGGGCATGGGCTTAGCTGCAATTTGCTAACGAACTGTTGCAAACAGATAAGCTCAAATCCAGCTTGAATCGGTTGTGCAACGATGCGGCACGCAACGTGCCAATGCCTGATTAACGCAGATTTCCATGAGGCAGCACAGTGTGCGGCAATTGAAACATTAGCAATATTGTTGTTGTTGTTGTTGTTGTTGTTGCTGCTGTTGTTGCTGGCTGAGCATTTGCCAGTTGACCCATTTGCAAAGTGCACGCGAGACGAAGCCAGTGACCCGCTCCGTGGCGCAGCGCCAGCGCCAGCGCGACGGAGGCTGCGGTGACTCTTGACTTCGCTCGATGGGCCACCAGACAAGTGTTTGTGTTTCTCTCTCTCACTCTTTCTCTGTGTGTGCGCGTGTGTGTGTGTGTGTGTGTGTGTGGGTTTTAGCCTGGTCAACAGCAGCAACAACAATGCCTGCCATTGGTACTGGCCGCTGAAGTGGCGCTTAGGCGGTTTTTGGCCGCTTACTCGGGCTCGTTTTGTATGTCAATTGCTGCCCCTCGGTGCCTGCCGCAGGCAAACGATCTGCGATCTGCGATCCGTGTGCCGTCCTAGCTTGCGACTCTGCCCGTCTTCAAATGAAACAATTTGAATGCGCATAAATTTCAATCCGCTGCAAAACAAACCCGATTCAATTAACCGATCTCGCGCAGCATTCGCAGCAATTGTCGGCAATTTGGACACCAATTGAATCACGCTTCTGCTATTTTGCAACGTAGCACACGGATTTGCATTGCACACACACAGAGAGACACACACACACACACAGGCACACACCTCTCACACAATCATTAATTACGCGCTGAATTGCGGATCTAAGTACCAGGCTGACGAGCTGACAAGCTGCCGCAATTTGGGCAGAGCCAGAACCTTTGGAAGAGCAAAGTTTATCGCGCTTGCTTGCGGTTCATGAATGAATCGCAGAATCGATGAATCAGTGATAATGCCAGCCAGCGCATCGGCTATTTATAGTTATGATTCCATGTATCCAATTATCTACGTTACGCTGCGCTCAGATTATTTTGTTATCTAAAGCTTTTACCCTGCGAATGGGCTAAGTGCACTTCAAGCTGAATATGTTCGCTCAGCTCTATAGGAAATACATGAAATGATCTACAAATTTAGGCATGATGCAGCCTGCAGTAGAGCATCTAAAAAGTAAGCTGTCGCCTTTAAAGCTGTAAAATAAGGCATACGTGCATATCGAACCAAATTAATAATACTAAGCTACTTTTTAATTATGCACTGCATTCTATGTGCTATAAATAATTTATTCCGTAAATTTCAGAGAAATCCTGCAAACAGTAAGCTGATGAGGAACATGTAAAGCGGATTCAGCTCCCGGGAAACCTGTGAGACAGAAATGAAATTTTATATCAATTTAAAGCTATTATTATCAATAAATGCTTGCTTATTAAGTTAATTATGCAAAGTGCTGCTTATTAAGCTTAATTGTTTTACAGGGTATTTGTCGGTCGAGAAAACGCTGCGTTAGTTGGCCCTCAAAGTTGTTTTGCTTTGAGATAATTGCGCATAACTATAGACCGCATGCGTCCTGTACTTGGCTAATACTTCCGCCACAAGCAACGCTGGGAAGAGCGAGGGAGCTAGTTAGAGACAGAGAGAGAGAGAGCGAAAGAGTACGTTCTGACAGATACGCGACGCATGTTGCTGGCAACATGTTGGCAACCTGTGCAGCAACATTTTAGCAGCTGCCTGGCTGTGTCTATTTTTAGCCGCGTGTTGCATTTATTAAAATGAAAAATTATGCAGACAGCGCACGCCCTCTCGCTCGCTCCTCCTCTCCCGCTCTCTACCTCTCTACTTCTCTGTCTCTCCTCTGCCTCTCTCTGTTTGTTTTGTGTATAATTTAATTTCTTTTTATTTATTTACATTTTATGCATTAATGTCCGTCCGGCAGCCTGTTCCTGCCCCGTGCATTACATCATATTGGCTGCTCGCGCCGCTGCTTCTCTGATGCAATCCGCAGAAACTTGTCTTACCGGCTCCGCGGGCTGCGACGCGCTGCTCGGTTACAATTCGATACGCGAGCGCCACAATTTAAATCCTCAGTGTCAATGTCGCACGATGCCGGCAACAAATCCGCAACTGCAACAGCAACAGCGCAAGAGCAACTGCATCCCTCGGCCGCTGCCACGACTAACTGGACTTTAAGTTTGAGCTGCGTGCTTGTAATTTAAGCAGTTTGCCTGGCAGTGTCATTTAGCCGTTGATAAGGCGGCAGTTCCCAGTTCCCAGTTCCCACTACCCGTTCCCCGTTGCAAGCGTCGTGCTTGCCACATAAATTCATTAGAAAATTTGCCTGGTGTGGCATATCTGATAACCGCGAGCTGAGAGCTGAGAACCGAGTGGCGAACAACAGCAATGGCTATGGCTATGGCAATGGCAACTACAACGTCAGCTTGATATATAGCCTTTATTTCCTGTTTATGCTGATGAGCTCGCAGCTAATCCTGGCCAGCGCGCAGGGTCAGCTCCGACACACGACTGGCAAATGGGAAAACGAATTGTTGGGAATTGTAATTTGGTTGAATTTCATGCATATGACTCCTATGACCCAAATTGCACTGCAAACAACAGCAACAACAAAAACAACAACAGCAACGGAAAACGTATGTAATGTTTGAATTTGGCAAACAACCACACAGCCAGAACCAGAGAAGGAGGAGGATCAGGAGAAGGAGGAGCAGTAGGAAGATCAGTGGGGGGGGGGGGAAGATGGGGGAGAACCTGTTTGCTATTAAGTTTAGCACATAAACAGACTGCCCCAGAAGAGAAACCCAGCAATTTGGTGGGTCTCCATAATAAAAAAAAAACGCTGTAAATTCCTAGAAGAAATGATTAATAAAAATGCACGCAGCCCACGAGGTGTCAGTGCGCAGTGCAGATACCCTGTAGGTGGCGGCAGCACAGTGGGGTAGCCTGTTTGAAGTGGCGTAGACAGCAGAAAACTTTGGGAAAATCAATTAGAGATGCCCCAGGGCCACAGGGTATCTGTGCCTGTCGAGCACACTTACACACACACAACACACTTACAGGGTATCTGCCGTTCAAGCTTACGCGCTGCGAGTGTTGTTCTTGCTGCTGCTGTTGTTGTTGTAAGCTGCACCCACTTGAAAGCTGTAAAAAAGGCGCAAATGTTTTGGAATTTCTTGTGGCGACTGAAGACTTGAACTTACCACTTGTTGTTGCAATGGTTGCCGTTGTTGTTGTTGTTTGTGTGCAGTGAGAGTCGCTTGTTTGCCAGCCTCGTGTTTGTTAGAGAAATCGATTAGAACCAACAACAGCAGCAGCGGCAGCGGCAGCAGCAACAACAAAGCGAACGATTGTGCTTGGCGATGCTGCCGCTGCAGCTCATCTTGCAACTTACAAGCTGCAAGCTGCAAGCTGCAACCTGCAACCCGTGCAACGTGCTGCAAGGCGGCTGCAAAATTTCTGCCAACTCATCATCAGGCCCCCAGTCAGCACTTTGATGAGCTGCGTTTGCAGCGCGGCGAAAAGGTGTCAATTTTAGCACACAGCTGCCACATGCAGCAAGCTGTGGCGGGATCAAGCGGGTTGCATAGCCGCACAGCCATTTGGCCGACTCCAATTAGCAGTAGCAAAAGTCGTCGCTCCGCCCTGCCCACCACCACGCCGCTGCATCGCCTACCACATGTTTGCACATCAATCACGTGAAATCAAATTGGCTAACAAACAATTTGCGTATTTCTATTCGCATTTTATTCAAATACTCCACCAACCCCACCCTCCCATCTCTCTGCACTTCCCTACTCCCTGCCATTTGCAATATCTTCGATCTTCGCGTTATGATTGAAAGCCAAGGCGAGAACAAAGCGCAGACAGCGTCATTCATTTAATTGCAGGGGCTCTTCAATCGCTTTGTCTTTTTTTTCCCGATTTCTTATCGATTTGTTCACTTATGCAAATTGCAGTCGAAAAACATTATTTGGTATTAATTGTTGGTTGGAAACGAGTTTGCGCAATTTTTATGCGCGTATGCGCAAATTTCTGCAAATCTTTTCGATGGCGATATTACTTCGATAGTATCTGTGCTAAATATCTAATGTTTGGTATTTAATACTGATAATTGTTTTACAGCGCAATCGATAGACTTGCAGCTGCTCCACTGCTCGATTAAGATTTGGGCATAGATATGTTCCATCTATCGATAATTAAACAATCAGAAAAACAGAAAGAACCCTTTCACCATTTGTCTTTCAGCCCATTAGAATAAGAATGAATGCCGCGGCGACTAATGAACGAAAGTGAAGTGAAAGCAATTTGCATATCTCGCAGAGATGTGCTCCAAGTTGGCCATGGTTTACATACATATGTTTGATGACACCGGTTCAGCTTGCCAAAAATAACCATCGCATCGTAAACAATTCGCAACAATTTCGCTTTTAGTGCAGCGAAAGCGCAATGAAAACTGCAGCGGAAAAACAAAAAGAAAAAAACAAAACCCGAAGAAAAGTATTTCATATTCTTAAAAACAAATAAAATCGCCGAGCCTATAAAGCTGTGGAAACAGAAAGTAAATCGTAATCCAGAGAAAGTCTTGGGCAATTTGTTAGCTCTTTTTTTTTTAGCTGTTTTGTGGGTTTTTGATATTTTGTCTTCTGCTTTTTTTCGGGTATTTCTGCTGGTCGCGCTTCATGTTGGTCTATGCGGTAATTCTTCAGTCGTTCAGACAGACTTGCTTCAACTGGGTATCCCCCATTAATCATGCATTCGAGAACCGCTAGAGCCGCGCCACATGAAAACATGTTAATGAAGCTGGATAGGAGCAGGCGGTACGGTGCGATGGTGGATGAAGGTGGCTGGCTGCGAGTTCTTGGGGGCGAGGCGAACCTTGAACCCTGGGCAGCTACTGAGGGACTGGCGGGACGCAAGCCCTTCTTCTTGCTCAGCCTTCATTATTACAGCTGAAACGCAGCTCTAGACTGATGGAAAGTTCGGTGGATCATTTTGGTTTTACTTTCTAAATTGGCATTTTTGCTACACATGCGCAGAAATGATCTCGGCCAGCTCAATGAACTCGCTTGAACTTCCGTCAAGTGGCAGGCAACACTTTGGCACTTTGCATGCTGCTGCTGCTGTTGCTGTGGCTGTTGCAGGCCGTGCCCGACAAGGTGAATCACACTTTCTCCATGGGCAAGCAGCATAAGCGCAGCGCACGCAGCTTGTTGCATGAATTATGCGACGTGTGCTGAACATGCAACGTGGAGTGGAGGCTGTTGCAGCGCCGGCAGCGGCGTCAATAATCAAGATAAATGTCGGTCGGCTGCGTTGCGCAAAAAAAAAATAAAATAAAGAAATGAGAAGGAACCGCGAGCGGGCTCTGATGATGACTAATGGTACAGTTCTTGGCCTTAGTCAGCGGATTCTCCAGAGCTTATCGGGCTAGCAACTCGTGTTGCACCCGCGCCTGTGATTTGTCTGATCGGGCATTTCTCCGGCGATTCCAATTGGAAATTCTTGAGCAGATCGCATATATCACAATCAGATGAGAGATTCATCATAGCCAAAACTGCCACTCGAGGGTGATTTGACTGCTCCAAAACTTTCATTATCGTTTGTCGTTCCGCGCTAGCTCTCCTCCGGCCCGCACATCCCACTGCGTCTGTATCTGGCCGCATCTTAATGGCTTTAATTAGTTGCTGTGCGCATAATGACTTGGCCGAGTGTTTTATTTATAGAACTCTGGCCAACTATCTGCACATCATTTGGCCCCCGTTTTGTGTCACTTAGGCGCGCAACTCATAAACCAAGCCATGGGCTGCGAGGCACATGTGTGCGTGTGTCGGTGTCGATGTGTGTGTGAGTGTGCATCTGTATCTGGCGCGTGTATCTTGACCGCTTGCCGCTCGCCATTGGCCATGCCTAATGGCCGCACATGTCCGAGTTTGAGTCGGCATCCCAAACCAATCCAAGACGAAGTTGCAGTTGCAGTTGGAGACGCAGTCGGAGTCTGCGAGAGAGCTGGCCATGATTTTGTCGTGCGCATGTCGCACAAACCGTTTTCGTTTTCAATGCTGGCCCTAAAGGCGGTCAGTCTAAGCTGGCCCGGGCACGGGGAGCAGGGGGCCTGGCACTGACTATGCATGGCATGCATTCAACACACGATACTTGGCATTCTTGGCAGGCCGCCATCGTCGTTGTTGCTGTTGTTTTTGTTGTTGGGCATCGCCTGCTGGCTGCGTGAGTTTGTGTCCAAAGTCTTTTGTTTCGCTTTGTGGCAGCGTCTACTATCGATCGGCCATGATCATCATCATCGTCGTCGTCGTCGTCGTCGTCGTGGTGGACTCTGGCCTGGCATGCTATTTTTATTACATTATGCTGCAAAATAGTAACAACAAGGGACGTATCCTCTTTGCTTCCACCAATTTCTGTACGGCCCCCTGGCCCCTCCCGCATCTTTCCCGCTTCCCCTGCTCCTGTTCATGTGTTGTCAACGCTTGCGCCTCTTGCATTGTCTTTCATGCGCAGTCCATTACATGATTTTATTATGTTCCCCGGCATTCGCAGCGTCATGTAGAAAATGCGGCTGCGCTTTTGTTTTACTGCTTGTCACTTTTTGTTTGGCTTGTGGCAAGTTCCACTCCCCAGTCGCAGTCACAATCCCAATCGCAGTCCCAGTTGGACTCGCAGTCCCCGTGTGTGTACCTGGTCCCAACTGGCAGCAGCAGCGACGGCAACGTCGGCGGCGGCAGCAGCAACACGCACGCTCTAATGAGCAAAAATCATTTAAGACGCTGCTATTTATAGCCGGCATTCGCTATATATAGATACAAGAGTGGCCGCGACGAAGACCGAGAACGATTCGAAGCCAGGAGGCAGCTTTATTCTGGCTTCCAAATGTGCAACATGGTAGACTGGCAGACTGGTTATTCCTATGCGGTTGCGGCGCGGGTAATGCGATCTAATGCATGCAGGAATTTGCATGCCGCAGCAGCCCCAAAAAGTCGGGCCAGGCAGCTGACTCGCTCTCGCCTGGCATGCGAGTGTTGCCATGCCAGCAATTTTCCGGAATAGATTTTCCCTCTGTTGTTTTGTTCTAGCCGGTCAGATCAGGTCCAAATCTTATTGTCCAAAAAGCTGTCCCTTTTCATTTCGCAGCAAGAATGTTTATTTTTATACATTATTAATCCATGTTTGCTAACAGTTCAAATTGCATCCGTTGGTATTTGATTTAGGGAATTTTCAATTTTAATACTTTTATAATCGTTTTACCACCACACTATTTGTTTACAAATCGTTTTCTCGTGTTATCGGTTGGCGGCTATCGAAGAGTTGTCATTTGTGACAAAATATGTGTTGCCCTAGAACTTGTATGTATTAACCAAAACTGCAATTAATTTAATAAAATTTTTCGATTTGCATTAAGCACATTTACTGTAATAATATATATTTATAATAACAAGTCTTAGGTGACAATACTGGCTTTATCGATAAACGAAAATGCACGCATGCAATTTTATCGTTTTTAAAGCTAGTGTCCTTGCTGTGCAGTTTTTGGTTCTCTTTTGTATCCCTTTTCTTCGTATTTCGCGCAGCAGCACTGCTCGCTGCTTGGGAGAGAGAGAGAGAGTTCATTAAACAGTGACTATCGGTCAAGTACCTATGACGGCGTCTGCTTTGGCTAATTGCGCGTGCGCAACCAACGGAAGCGACGTCGCCGCCGCCGCCGCCGTCGCCGCGACGACTTCAAGCACAAGTCCAACTTGCAGACCAAGTCGCAGTCGAATCTTGGTCTCGTCTCGCGTCTCTTGTGCGGACGGACAGTGTGTTTAAGCAGCTGTGGCGGGCACTTCTCATGCTAATTAAACCGAATTGGGCAAGGCACAAGTGGAGTGTGCGCTGTGACGTGCGCTATGTGTGTGTGTGTGTGTGTGTGTCTGTCTGTCTGTGTTGGAAAGAGACCAGCGAACGGTTCTTAAATCCTAAATCGCTGCAGACAAGCGAGCAGGCCGGCAGCCGCAGCCGCAGCCGCAACATGTTAATTTCAACTTGCGCCGGCGTATTTCGTGGAAGAGTTAAGAGCACGAAAGTATGAATTACAACTGATGCGAAAAATTGAAGAGCCGCCAAAGCGGGCAACGGACGAATGAGCAAACAAAAGGAACCGTTTTACAGAGCGCTCTCCCTTAGGTATCTCCCTTTGTGTCGCCCGCCTCTGCTTTGTTCCACTGTGCAAGAAGTCGTTGCACTTTCGCATCTCTGCCGAATTTCGTCGCGAGATGGGACTGCCCCGATAAGCTAAGCTAATGACGCTGCGAAAGCATCACTTGCTCTCTTAGTCAGCCATCCGCAGAGCCGTCCCTAGCTGTCTCCCTGCCTGCTGCCCCCCCCCTTCCCCCTCTCTGCTTTCGTCGTCCTGGACACTTGGCAAGTGCATGCTAAGAGGCTGTCTTTTCTGACGAACTGCTATTGGAGCTACAAATTACGGTTATACACACACACACGCACACACACACATGCACACAGAGAGACAGTATTTGCTCATGGCAGCAGCAGCAGCAGCAGCGGAAGGTGTGAGCGAGGGGGCGTAGCTGCTTTTGCAGCGTGCAAATATGAAGCGATAAATTGAAATTTCAAAGCTGGCGCAGAGCAAACACTGCAATGATAACACACACAAACACACACACACAGCTGATAAAGCTCAGCGAGCACACTTTGCCACAGACAGGGGGGTGTGGCTGGCGTCGCGCTTAATGCACTGCACGTTAAATGCTTTTATCAAGGATTTGACGCCCAAATCCCAAGCAGGCAAAGGCGGGCAGACAACAACAACAACAACAATGTGGTGAATAAAGCGCGAGCGAGACGGCTAGCTATGCGATGGAGTGGGAGTTGAAGTTGTCGAGAGGCTGAGGCCAGACTGAGAGTTGGCAACTGAAGCTGCAGACGTTGCCGCAGTTGGCAACTCTCGTGCGACATTGAAATTGATGATGGCTGCCGCTGCCGCCGCCGCTGCCGCCGTCGACTGCGACGTTCGCTTTGCTTGTCACTTTGCTAGTTTTTACTGCTTTCACTTTTTTTCTGGTTTCCCGAGGTTCTTGCGCGCTCTCCGCGTTGCCAGACACGCAAAAAACTTCCCTGTCTGTTATTGTTGGCTGCTTTGCACCCGCCCTCTCCGCTCCCGGCTCGGAGCCGGGCGCCAGAGCGTGAGCGTGAGCGTGTTTGCATAGCTGCGAGCTGGCTGCACTTGATCCCCCAAAGTGAAATTAGGAAGAATTTCAATTAAAAAGCATTTAAGTAATCCGCAGTTAATGCCGAGAGACAGAGCGAGACAGGGCGGGCTTAGGGGTGGCTCCGTGCGCCCCACTTGCAATCGATTCGAGCCGGGAATGGGGCTCTGCGACTGGCACTGTGACAGGGAGCGTGCCACTTTACTGCAATTGCCAAGCGGCAAGAGGCAAGTGGCAAGTGGCAAGTGGCAAGTGCCGTGTGGCAATTGGCAAGTGGCGCTTCCTTTCAGGCTTTTTGTGCGCTGCGCAGCGCGGGTCATTGCAATTTACTTGGAGAATTCGCTAATGAAGCGCGCGCTATGACGCTGCCACCCGACGTCGCGTCTCACCTCCCCCTTACCCCCACCCGTGGCAGATGTGTTGACAGGCCGCTGTAAAGTTAATTGAATTGTAAATTGGATGCATTCGCTCGGGCTAATTGGCGTTTGCATTGCCAGTCAACCTGTTCTCGACCCCGACGTCGCGTTCAATGGCTTCCAAAAGTGTGCCGCGCAAGAAATTAAGCTCGAGTGAATGTTTGAGCTGCTTCAAAAAACAAACAATAACTTCGATGGCTTTTACTGTGTACATAAAAAGAAATTGATTGGGAACATAATTGAAGCAATTAATCAATTACATTTCCCGGTTATATTCTAAACCAGAACCGATTTCTCTACGGATTTGAGACTGCTTCAACAAGATATAACAGCAAATGAGTTGATTCAAGTGTAGAAATATTTAAATTGTTTAAAATACAATGTTTATTATAATACACTTGTAAAAGTAGCATGCTGGCCTTGAAATTACACTGGCCGTTCGTTTTTCAGCAATTTACTCAGGCGTAAGAGGGCGTGGCTAAATTATAAATTAATATTATAATGCCCAAAATATATACAAGTGTTTTGCCTAAATTTCCTGGCCTTAGCTCGTGTAATCTTCGAGCTATAGACGTTCAAACAGACAGTCTCAGCTGCAAACTCAGCTGCAGCTCACGCATCTTTAATTATTTTATTTATTCGAAATGGAATTGCAATATGGCGAATGCCTGCTTGCTTGGCACTAACTGTACGTGAGATCCTCGTGGCCATTGGAAGGTACCGGCCATATCTAGCCGGCTGCATAGAATTTCCCAGGCATGTGGCTTGACTCGGTTGCCCTTTTCCGCAGATGATGCAAACAAATGCTGCAGGGTAATTGAAAACGCACGCACAGTGCAACAAAAAAAAATAGAAACGAAGAAAAGCGGTAGAAGCAGGCGAAGAAAAAGAAAAACAAGCTGGAAAATTGAAAACCAAAACACTCGACGAGCATAAATTCCCCCGACGAAAACGAATACTGGCCGCGAGTGGGGCCACGGCTGGGGGAGGGAAGTCGCGGGAGCAGGCGCTGTAGGCGGAGTAGGAGGCGCACGGCCACGGTCCCGGCCCTATAGACGGTCGAATAGCGCGTGCAACATTGCCACATGCAGCAAGTGCAGCAAACACGGGCGCATTAGAAATGCAACAAATCACAGTCGTTGTGCGGCAGTTGGGCGAGCACGGGAGCGGCGGGGGCAGAGTCACAGGAAAGAACCAGAAACAGAACCAGAACCGAGCAAGGCAGCAGACATATGAGTACGGGAACGCACTGTGCTTGCAACAAGCCACAACAACAAGCGTCACAAATAAACGAGGGAGACTGAAACGACGACGTCGTCTGCATTGAGTTGCCCGGCAGCGATTTTCCTTCCTGCAATAAGTCAACGCAGCAGCAGCAACAAACAAAGCAACGCACACAAACTGTGCTACAAATTGTATCTAGTTACAATTTGCAAACTACAAACAGAGTTGCCTCGCCTTGCGTCGCCGCGTCTCGGGGCGAGGCAAGTCAAAGTCAAAGCACAAGCGCACGCACTGTGCGCGACGCAGCGGGAGCCGACTGTGGCGGGAGTGGGCGAGGGCAGGGAAGCTGCTGCTGTGCGTGTTGAAGCGCAGTTTCTTTATTTGCGCGTCGTCGCCAGCCGTGCCAGCTGAAAGCCAAGTGGAGTGTCGAGTTCTGTCATACGCGTCGTATGCGCAATGTGACTTAGACTGCCTGTGGCTGCTGCTGCTGCTGCTGCTGGCAGCCAATTCCCCAAACAGCCTTGCCAAATTGGCCACAAGCCTGACTGACGTACGAGCCCGACGAACTGGCTAACTGACTACCTGGCCAACCTGGCTAACTGACTGACTATCCGACTGCGTTCCCGCCGCACATCGAATGCGCTTGTTAACGCCGCGTGGCCAACGGTAGCGCGTTTAATGTCCAATTGGTTACGCTGCGCCAGCTGCAAGTGGCAAATCAACTTGTCGCCGAGCAGCGCGAGCAAATTTCAATTAAACTAACGGACAGCATCATATTAATGCTGCGTTTATGCGTAGCTCAGTTCACGCATAACGATGAGTTACGCCTTTGCATAAGCAGCAAATGCATGTAATCATCGCTTATACACGTTGAATTTGGCCACGTTGCCAGAAATATTATACAAAACCTTTTTTATTGTGTTTATGCGTAGCCTATTTAATGCTAACATATCATGAATTTAGGCAAAGTGTGTTAGCACCAAACTCATGTATGCGTTTTGACATGATGCTGTATTGGGACACGTGGCAGGAATTAACATGAATTGCGTCTTCTACTACATTTATTCGAGTTTTCTATATTGATTTAAAGTCCCTATGCATGAACTAGCGAGCCGCAGCCAACTTAACTCAGTTAAATAAGCTGGCAACGCCGCGCAAAACAAGTAAATAAACAGAGAACAATTTAAAGTCAATCGTTTATAGCCAAAAACTCTACTTTAAGCCTTATCCTGTACGTTTTTAACGAAACAAAAAAAACTCTTGTATATCTGACATTGACTACAAAAAGTGTGACCAGATTACACACATATATTCACAATAAATGTTAACATAAATGAGTTAATTTGGCATAAACTAGAACTCATTCAACTATGCATCTAACACGTAGCATAAACTCGGGTAATATTCGCGTTCTTCTCTTAACAAAAGTGCTGTCACTGGCAGCGGGCGAAAAGGGGAGTGGGGGCCGACTGAAGATGTAGACAGATTCTAGGCTGGCCCAAAAATATTGTTAATGGGCGCTGGCAGTGTGAAGTGAAGTGTGCGAGTGGCTTTCGGGCGCGTCAGACTGTGAACGTGAAAAAGCCAAAAATGCAGGCATTAAATGTGACTTGGCCAGACGACTGTGGTCGTACGTGGAGACTGACAGGGGAACAGATGGAAAGAGAGGGAAAGAGAGAGAGAGAGAGTGCGAGAGCGACAGACAGACAGAGAGAGAGAGAGATACACACGGTCAGACAGTGAGGCAGACAGCGGGATTGTCTGTTTGTCTGTCTGCCTTACTGTCTGCCTTACTGTCTGCCTGTCTGTCTGCCTGCCTGCCTGTCGGCCTATTTGTCTCTCGTGCTGTCTTCCTGCCTGTCTGTCCCGTCTGTCTGTCCTGTCTGCCCGTCTGGCGATAGCGAGACACTGTAGATATGCTTGCCTCAAAACGAGCCAGTTGAAAAATAGCCGCCAGTCATTTGGCGCGAAATTCAATTCCCGCCTGCGCTGACATGAAAATCGCACTCTTTGCCCCTCAGCCCTCTCCCTTACGCCCCCCTTCAACCGTGCCCCCCATTCTGGCAGTCTCAATGATGATGTTGATGCCGAGGAGTGCGCGCTGCTTGTTGGTTTTTGGCTCGTTGCGACTCGCATCTGCGATATATCTGCTTTATGCGATATGCGTAAATATGTATGGCAAACATGGCGTATGCGCAATCTGCGTGCGCTGCAAACGTGACTGTTGCGGCAGCGGAACTCAGCTGCCATTGCACCCAACTCTCTCTCTCTCCCTCTCTCTGTGTGCGTCTCACTTTGGGCCCTTTTGCAAATATTTGTGCTTTACATTTCGTTCGGCACATTGTTTGAATTTATTTGCTGGTTTTGTCGCCCCGCTGCGATTCTGTTTGCCAGTTCGATGATTATTGCAGTTGTTTCTTTGGTTGCTGTTTGAGTTGCAGACAGCCAGACGTGCTCTCATACGACTCACCTCATCATCGATTCGCCAGCGTTATCAACTCCGAAAGTGACCTCTTTAATTGTGCGTCGCCGGCGACCCCATAAACTAAATGCCATATTCGCTTAAAAACAATCTCAACAGTTGATTCGATATTGCCCTAAAGAGACTGCCTAAAGATCTGTCTGTCTGCCCATTGGATTGTCGCACTGCCTGTCTGTTTTCCTGCACATCTTGCAGTCTCTTGTCTGTATGAACGTCTATAACTTAAGGACCATAAGAGCTAGAGCCATCAATTTTTGTAGGAATACTCATATACATTGCAGTTCGTTTAAGCATATAAGATAATTCGTCCACGCCCTCTTACGCCCTCACAAAGCGTTAAAAGTTAAATTACTAGCGCCATTTTTTGAATGAAAATAATTGTGATCGATTATTTATACATTTTTAATTATGTTATATTTTTTTATGTGTGAATTTTCTGCTCGAATCCATGTGCACGCTTAATGAACTCATCATGCAATCGGCGCGCGACCTTGAGCACTTTGAAGCTATATGCAAATGCCAATTAGTTTTGGCCGCAAACTTTTCACGCCAATTGCGATTGCATCCGCACTGCGTCTCAGCCTCCCCTTGCCCCACGCAACTGCGAACTTGCCTTATAAATAGAAGCATATATCTGGCATTTCTGTTGGCAATTGACAAATGTTTGCATAGAATTCGCGATGAATTCGAGCTCAAAAGTTGCCAAAAAACGCAGACAATGCGCTGTCTAAATAACTTCTAATTGTTGTGCAAATAGACAAGCTGAATTAGCATAGGGGTGTTGCCTCTAGGAGGGGGACGGGGAAGGGGCCTCTACCAAAAATAAACGATCAAAATGTGTTAAAGCGTCAAACAATCAATTGAAAAATTATACAAAATGCTGTGCAGCACGCTCGAAAGGGAAAGGCAAGGGAGAGAGGTGAAGCAGGGGAGTGTGCAAGGAAGTGGCACGGGGGGGGCGGTTGTGTAGGGGTGCAGCTATTTACAGGCTTATAAAATGTATGTTCAGTGCCAAAACACGCGACACTCATCGATCATCAATCATTGATTGATTGCCGGACAGGCGACCGAGAGAGAGAGAGAGAGAGAGAGAGAAGGAGAAACAAAGCTGATTTACAGTTGCTTTTTCGGGGGAACAAACTTGACCCTGAAATACGGTAACCCCCTATCGCTCTCCCTACCTCGCTGCCTCCACCTATCACACTGTCGCTGTGTCTGCTGCAATTTGCATTTGACCCTCGCATTGCTGGCTGTAATTGTTGTCTTTGTTGCTTTTGTTTTTAGCCGGTTTTTCGGTCTGGTTTGGCCTTTTTCGAGCTCTGCTTTCATTACACGCGTTTTTTTTTTCATTTTCTTTTTTTTTTTTGGTTTATTAATTTTGTTGCCATTATTATTCGAGTTGTGGAAGCGGGAGGTTGGAGGCGGAGGCGGTTGGACTTAACACCTCGTTTGCTATCGCGCTACCTGCATCTCTGTGTGGCACAGTGTGGCCCAACGAGGCGTGTAAACAGCGTGAGAATTTTACTTAAGATTATCGAAATGTTGAACGTCTGCCCCTGCCTCCCACCATGCCCCCCCGGCTATGCGGTATCTTGATTTGATTTGATGCTTTGCGCCTTGTTGTATTTGTTCAGGCGATTTCCGCAGTTTCGTCTTTGATTGTTCTACATGGCTGCGCCACGCCTCCGCCCCCACAATGAGGCGCACTTATTACAGCATACGCAGAGAGAAACAAACAAATAAACAAGCAAACATACGGACAGACAGGCGGACAGACAGACAGACAGACAGACAGACAGACGGACAGGCAGACGGACAGCAATAAGAACTAAACAAACTGCGAGACATGAGTGCAATTATCTGCCATGTCCAGCGTGTTGGGAGCGTGTGTTCCAATTCCGAGCTTGCTGTTTGGGCAGAGAAAGAGAGAGAGAAAGCCGTGGAAGGGTCCGCTTATCGCGCCAGTACCGGGGGCAATCGCTTCTCGGGTTTTTATGAGTTACTCGCTTCATCTAATTGGGTCAAACAGACCGAGAAGGTTCGAACATATTTTCAAATCAAAGATGCTAATTTCAAGTGGTTCGTAAATGGCGCAGCTTTAATTTATATGGGCCCAGATTAGGCAGGCAGTTATATTATATGGTTATAGCCCGATTTACACAGACCTAGCTAATTTATTGGTAAGGCGTGGTGCCATTTTAACGACGCCGACAATTGTTGCCAGTTTTGACAAAATGCAAAGCAGGCGTGTGCTTTGATTTATGCAGCATAGACAGCCCTGCTCCCTGTGCGCCTACACGCCTACTCCTTTGCCCCCCGCCTTTTTTTCCCTCCCTGCTCCACACTATGCATATGCATGAGTGCAACCCGTTGCGAATCCTGCGAGCTGCGAGCTCTATGACCACAAGGCGGACAAATCATTCATTAAAAAAACGAACTGGGCGCCTGCTTTATATGCACTTTGCATTGCAGCTCCCCGCCTCACGTTATTGTTGTTGCTGTGGTTGCTATTGTTGCTATTGTTATTGTGCTTATCCGATCTGTTTTGCTAATTCGTAGCACATTCGAGGCGCCAAACCGAAACTTGCCCCGTCTTCGACGTCGTCGCTGAAACGTGTGAGAAATTTACAAGTTACTGCGCGCGGGAGAACTGCAGAGAGAACTTGTGCGAGCGGGGGGTGGGAAAAGTGTCTTTGCAGCGGGAAAAACGCTTTTCATGAATAACAAATTAATGGCCAAAGCCATTGCAAATAACTGTTAAGTAGCTCAAGCAACAGTTAGCAACAAAACAAAAAGCGTAGCAAAATCTAATCTACTGTCTCAAGCCGCCGAAGAATTCTTCTGGCTGCGTGGATTAAGGGATTCCAGATGCAGTGCCAGGGCGCGAAAGTAGTTCAAATATGGCACAAATATATTCAAATTGAGTTCCAACTTCGATATATGAAATGTGGGAAAGCAATCGACTGTTTGAAATTAAAGAAAGTTTTTTTTATTTTAAACTGATAAACATTAAAAAAAGTTAAACATTTAGTTAAATATTCAATTCAGAAATTGATAAATGGCTAAGCAAGAATCGCAAGAAGATAACGAGATATCGATGTGCTGGAATATACCATCATTAATTTGAAAACGCAGATTTATTAATCGAAAAACGATTGAACGAAGTATAAGAGAAAGAAGTAAAGAGAAGTATAATTTTAATTCTTAGTAGAGGAAGTTTTTGGAGAAGAGCTAATAAATATAAAGTTTTTGGGCAACTTCCCTAATACTATCATCAGGTTGCAAACTTTGTTTACGCAGTTAACTTGATTAATCGGAAATCGATTGTAAGGAAGTTAAACTAATCAAATCAATTTGTAACGATATCAGCTCAGTTCGAATTTCTTTGGGGACTTAGGATCTCAAGCAAGACAAGAATTAAAAAATGAAACTCAATAAAAGGCAAAAACAGGAAAGATTTTTGATTCTATAAAAGAGAAAAGGAAGCATAGGAAAATAAAATATTAGGAATGTGAAGCAGCTATTATAAACAGTTTTAAATAAGTTAACTTAGTTAACTTGGCTAATCGCTTAGCTGGAAATTCATTACAGGCTAATTGCATTTTGCCTGGTTCCCAGAAGAGAGTCGCGGGAAGGAGACGCGCGCAGGGGAAAGGGGTCTGCAAGCAGGCACTCATAAGAAATGCAATCGGCGTAGGCCAGTTAGATGTTCCCGGGCAGCTTAGAGAACACGATGACGACGGAGGCGGACCACGGACCACGGACCGCGGACAGAGTCGTCTTTTGTTATGCACGGGCTGTGGCGCTTGTCTGGGGCACATTAAAGGCGCATGAATGGCCTGGCAATAAATATGGCCAGTGAAATTCGCCTTTGTGGCATGCTAAACGTGCTGCAACAACAGCAGCAGCAACAGCAACAGCAGCAGCAGCGGCAGCGACAACAATTGCGACACTAAGCCAACCATAAGCCTATTATTTAATTTGTAGAAAGGGTCGTGGATGCGGGCGCGGAGGCGGCGCAGTAGGCGTGGCGGGTCGTGCAAATGAACTTTTAAAGCGCCCGCAAAGTAGACAACAGAAAAAGCGACAAAACTTTTCGAGCAACTTCGCGAAATGTTGCAGGCGACAGCAAGGGACGAGCTGGCAGGGCGAGGGGGAGAGGGGGCAGCAGACTAGTAGATACGATATATACACGCATATACCGCATATATATATATGTGTATATATACATATAGCGAGAGTGCGCCGCCGTTGTCGGGCATCATCAGTCATCACCCTCGCCGCCTTTTTCGAGGGTTGCAAAAGCGACAGCGGGACAGCAAGAAAGTTGGCAAACAGCAACGGGCAGTAGATACTTTTGGCAAACAACAACAGCAGCAGCAGCAGCAACACAACAACTAGAGACAAGCGCAATTCGTTACGGTCAGCTACAGATACAAATAGAAGATACAGATAGAAGATAGAGATACAGATACAGCTATAGATGCGAAAAGCGTTAGCTGGATACATTCCCCTGCCTCGCCCGAAAAACAACAGCATAAAACATTGATGACTCTACTGGTTGTTTGTGCCTCCCGTTGTTGTTGTTGTTGTTGCTGTCGTGTCCTGCTGCTGACTTTGCCCCCAAAAATGTTGAGAGTTTTCACAAAAATCAATTTAGCGAGCTGCAACTTTCATGTTAAATCAATTGAACTCAGGCGTGCGAGGACACTGTCATTGTCAAGCCTGGCAACGGAGACAGAGAGACAGAGAGAGAGAGAGAGAGAGAGAGAGAGAGAGAGAGAGGGAGAGATGGCTACAATACCTGCCAGTTACCGTTACCGCGGCAGCTGGCCCATTGCCGTGCCCATAGTTTATCTCACTAACAAGGCTAATTGGTCATGATGCTTGATTCGGCGCGGCACGTAGCCTCCATTGCCTGACATTGCCACACGCCACAGTTGCCACAGTTGCCACAGTTGCCCGGCTATGCCGCTGCCGCTGTGCACATCTCCTCCACAGCTCCACACTGACACGTCCACATCCACGTCCACGTTCACGTCCACCCACCGACAACACGCGGTGACACCTGTCACATCACACAATGAAAATCACTCGACGCTGCCTGAGAAATATTGTCGCTTTGCAGCAGCAGCTCCTGCGCGGCTGCCCGGCTGCCCGGCTACCTGGCTACCTGGCTATTTATTTAGCTGTTCGGACTCTTGTCTGGTTAGTTGGCCCGTTGCCCGAATGTCGCGATACATGCAGCCGTTGTACCCCTTCCCCCTACAGCCTCGCAGCCCCGACAACATTGTCCGCGTACAGGGACAATCGTTGTGCGAAATTTGAGTATTCAATCAGCTGAGCTAACTGTGCCTGCCGAACATGTCCGCCTGATTCCAGTGCTGCATAAAGTACTCGGCAATTGCGGGAAGAGATCCTATCGAGGAACTGGCAAAATACTACGAGCTTAAGCAGATAAATGTGAAAAGAAAAACGTTTGAATGGATTGCAGCACTTTCAGGGTTTGTAATTTGCAAATTTGTCGCAGTTCTAAATGAGTTTCCAAAAGAGAGGGGAAATTATCTATCTCTTTCTAAAGTAGATATATTATATATTACAAATATATGCTTTAAGCTTATATAAATATCCTTCCCTTCCGCTCAAAGCAAAAGCCAGACCAAAATTCTGCCAGATCAAACTTATTTTGGCTTCAATAAAAACCGAAGATTTCTTTGTAATAAATCTGTGATCTATCAATAAAGAAGGCAACTATTTACTTAAGTTTTTTGAAGCTTCTACAAATCTGTTTATTTTATTTGTAAATTTTCTTAAAGAACCCTAGGAAAACGAAATATTTTCCAAGCTTAAATGCTTAAAGTGTTTATGCTGTGAGAAAACACGTTAACAAACTGTAAGGCTTCATCTGCTTCAATTTTTCTGCTCTTCACAGTTGCTGCTGTTGCTGCTGCTGCTGCTGTTGTAGAAGTGTGATGCTTTCATTTCAATCAATTAGCCACGTTGTGAGTGGCCACGTTGAAGAGCTTCGAGGGCTTCGTCGTCAACGTCAGCAGTCGTTGTCTCACCTGGCGATGGAACTCGAGAATCGAGCTCTGTTTGCCAGCAGCAGCAGCAACAACAACAATAGCAGCAGCAACAGCAGCAACAACAACAGCAGCAGCAGCAACACTGACTATAATAATGAGAAAACACTAGAAATTCACTAACCAAGGCAGCAGCAACAACAGAGGCAGATGCAGCAGCAACAACAGCAACAACAACAGCAACAACAATAACAGCAACAACAACAGCAACAACAATAACAGCAGCAACAACAATTCGTGCACATAAGCCACCCAACCACTGAGAGGCATCCATCCTCGCTGGCAGCTGACCCATCTCCTGCTCGCATGTTGCTCGTGTTGTTGCTGTTGCTGTGGCTGCTGCTGCTGCTGTTGCTGTCGTTCACTTGGTGCTCTCTTTTGCATGTCCGGCATTTCGCACCAATTGTTGCCATTAAATTTGCACGTATAAAGCGAGAATGCCAAAAATATTGCACGACAACGAGACCAGAAGCAGCGAGCAGAAACAGAAGAAAGGCGCAAACAGAGACACAGACACAACGGCAACACGTAGCCGGCAATCACTGGAATTGGCAATGGGAGGACAACAGCAGCAGCAACGACAACGACAGCAGCAGCAGCAGCAGCAGCGGGAGGAGAGGGAGAGAGGGAGCAGGCGGCAGGTAGTGGGAGGCAGTTGGAGCAGGCGGCAGGCAGCAGGTGAGAGACGGCAGGCAGCAGCAGCCAGGGCGGGGGCAGCAGCAGGGCAGAGCGTAGCGAGGCTGCTGCCTCTGCTGTCGAGGATGGGTGGGTGGTTGCGCTCAAATGTTTGAAGCGCGCCGGCGCAGTGCACACTGCCAGCATCCACCAGGCGAATCCGAGCCAAGCCGAGAAACACAGAGAGCGAGAGAGGGAGAGAGAGAGTAGAGCGCACAGAGAGAGAGAGAGAGAGAGAGCGCGTCAGGACCAAATGCAAGCCAGGCGGCAAAGGATGCCGGCAAAGCGGAAATGTTCAGTTCATTAGCGAAGCGTGCGCGTCGTGTTGCGGACGTGGTTGCTGCTGCCTCAGCTCGCTGCGAGTTGTAGTAAGTCGCGAAGTCGCGTAGTCGCTCGTCTGTGCTGTTGTGTCTCTGTCTGTGTGTGTGTGCGTGTGCGTGTGTGTGCGTGTGTGCTGCAAGTTGCTTTGTTCCTGCCACGCCGTCGCCACGGTGTGAGTTGTGGAGAGCGCGCGCGCGCGCAACTTCTTGGGCCGCTCGAGCTGCTCGTGTTGCCGAAATTGCGAGTCCGCTTCGAGTGTGGCGTAATTAAATAATTAATTAAATCAAGCACAAAGGCGGCGAAAAGAATTTCGCAAACAATTAAAGCCGCGTTGGCTGCTCCCGCCGCCTGCTCGCCTGCTGCCTGTTTCGGCTGTTTAGACTTGGCCATAAGCAAAGGTCAATAATCAGCTTGGCCAGGCAGAGGCCGCGGCGGAGGCAGAGGCGTAGGCTGCGGCAGTGTACGGCCAGTACAATGGGCACAATAAGTACACCCCAATCGGCTGCTGTGGCTGGCGATGCTGGCGGGCAATGCAAACCGGTTGCTCGTCTCTTTGGCCACTTCTCTTCTTCAGCATCCCCCCCCCCCCTATCTGCTGGCCATATTTGTCGTCGAGCTGCGATGCGTGCGTCGAGTCCGCCGTTGCGAGTGCTGCTTAATTAGAAACGCCGCTGCCCAACACCTGTGCCCACCTGTGTGTGTGTGTCTGTGTGTGTGTGTGTGGCAGCAGCAGCAACCGCAAAGCGCCGCTTAATGGCCAACTGACTGAGTGACTTGCCCCACTGTGGCAGCAACAACTGCAACGCAGCAGCAGCACATGCCGCCAGCATCATCATCATCATCATCATCATCTTCATTATCGTCAACATCATCATCGTCGTCATCGTCATCGTCATCGTCACGAGCAGCGCGAATTCTTCTTCGCTTTGGCCATGGCCAAGAACTTGCTGCCGTCGCTTAAGAGCGCGCAGCGAGAGCCGACGCCAAAGTTACAAGGCTCCAACTCAGCCGCAGTCGCAGTCGCAGTCGCAGTCGCCGTCGCCGTCTCAGCCAGCTCGTGCCTGGCTCAGTCTGCGTCGCAGTCTGCCGTCCCAGTGCCGTCTTCGTCTGCGTCTCAGCTAAGCAAAGCAACGCAAAGCCGGCTTACGCTCTCAGCTTACGCTGCTGCGCTGCTCGCGTCGCGCTCGCTGGGGGCTGCCAACTTGTTTCTGTTTCTGTTTCTGTTTCTGTCTGTTGCTTCTGCGAACTGTGACTGTGTACCGAACCGTGGGGAATTCTTGCAATTGCATTAATCATTGACCACAGCGGGGATATTTTGCAGTGCAAGGAAATTTCTGGCATATTTAACAGTTCATTTATGTGTCAGCAACAAACATGGCCGCCCCTAGCCCCGGCAAATTGTCACTTTTCAAACTTGTTTATTTGCCTATATTCGTTTATTATTTATTATTATTTTTGCTTCAGCGCGATTCGAGCATATTCAATTATTTCGAAAACGACCACTGTGCGCTGGCGTCGGCTTTGCCCGCGAGTTGCGAGATCCAAAATGATGAGCAACTTTGTTGCCGACGCGCTGAGCATTTGAGTGTGTTTGCTGCGCTCTGTGTGTGCGTGTGTGTGTGTGAGAATGAGTTTGCGTTCACGTGTCGCTGTCGCTGCTGCTGCCGCTGCCAGCGCGCTGGCTCTGCAGCGTCGCTGTCTGTTTGCGTGCGTGCTGCGCTGCTTGTGTGTGTGTGTGTGTGTGTGTGCGAAGTTCTTTTGCTCTCGCTCTCTGTCTCTCTCTCTCAGCGCTTGACGAGTGCTGAGCTCTCTGCTGCTGCTGCTGCTGCGCTGCCGCTGCCCGCGTCGCAGTCAACGTTGTCGCGATGTTGGTTTCGTTTGATTTTCACCAAAAGCCGCGCGACGTAGGCTATATAAATAAGCGCCGAGAAGCTATTGGATCCGAGTCTCTTTGAATTTTATGAAGCGGTTGTATCTTGGTGGTGCCACAACCAAGCCTGCCCAGACTGCCGCCAAGCCAACATCAGCCCAGCAACAGCAACAGCAATCAGCACGCCAGCAACACCAGCAACAGCAGCAGCAACTAGCAGCAGCAACACAACGGCAACAGCAGCACGACGAGCAACACAGAACTCGCGTTGCTCTCGTCGTGTGAATTTGTCAAGCTGTGCAGACACTTTTGCCCCGAAGCTAACGAACTTTTGACACAGTGGATTATTCTCTAAACAGTTAACAGAAATTTATAAAAAAAAAGCTAAACGAAACTTAACGTGAAACGAAACTCAAAGAAAAAACTAAAAAGTGCGCGTCATGTGCAAAAAGGAATAAAAGGATTAAGCAAAGAAATTAGAAAAAACTTTGCAAAAGTGCGAAAAATAATATTTAATTATTTATTAACAAACCGAAAACCAAACGGAGAAAAACTGCTGCAAAAGTGAAAAAAGTGTTGAGAACGAATCTCCCAAAGTTTTCTGCAAAAAGCAAATCGTGTGCTGTTTCTTGAGTGACAAAGGTGAGTTGCGAATATCCTTTTGGTTTTTTTACTTTCAAGACTGAAATGTGTTGCATTTTTTTTGTTAAAAATTTTGAGGATGCCAAAAAAAAATTTAAATTTAAATTGCATAGGAAATTTTCAAAAATGCGATTAGGCCTGAAGAAAAATGGGAAAATTAAAAAAAGTTGTAGAGTTGTTGCATATTTAAAGAATATTTAGATAATAATTTTAATTTTATTGTCTGATGACAATTTTTAAAACAAGAAACAGAATTTTAAAAAAGTGTTAGTTATGCCTTCAAAAAACTATCAAAATGTTAAAATACTGTAGAGAAGAGGCATATATAAAGAATGTTTTGAAGTAGATCAAAAAATATGGAAGAATGAATGCATTTTGCATTTTTATGAATATTTTAGAAATATTTAAAAACTTTACTTTCAATAATTAATTATTTTGCTGGCAGTTGCAGCTGAAATTTGAAAATTGTGCACAAGTTTTCTGGAAAAGTGTTCTTCCCAAGAAAATCAATTAAATATTCGAGATTGGTTTTTTGGTTTTTTTTTCACATTTCCATTCTAATTGTGAATGACTAATGTGGAGAAGCCGAGTACACTCAGTAGGCACATTCACATTTCCATTTCCATTCGAATGTCAATCGAGCTACTCATTGGCGATATGCACCTGTGATTACCTTGGGCCGTGCGTGAAACGAGTCGCGTCTAAGCAGCTGCCTGCCCCCATGTGGGATGCCCTTTCTAGGGGGTCGCAGAACACGCCGAACAGAGCCCTATTAGGGTGCCTGGAATGATGATTGAAATATTCAAATTGAAATTGAAATGGAAACAGATTCAAGGCCCAAATTGGCTATAAAGTTAATAATTTAATAAATATTTATTGTTGCACAAGAGTTAAGTCGAGTTGCAACCAGGCGTGAAAACGGCCAGAAATAAAGCCAGACTGGCGGCCAGTTGGCTGGTTTAATGCGGCGAGTTATTCATTCATAAAAACCGCTAGACGCGATGGCGGCGTCGGCGTCGAGTGCAGCTGTTGGCGCAAATTGCAGGCATTCATTCATTTACACTCGCTCATTCATTCATTCACAATTGCCGTGGCACCGCGGGCTCCGCGTCCTTCCCCCCCTCGCACTCCACGCTCGTGCCCTTTGTGGAAAATAGTTTTTCCTGGCTATTAAATTTATGAAAGCACATTTTACCGGCCACTTGCCACGGCTGCTGTTGCTGCTGCTGCTGCTGCTGCCGGAAAAGTTTGAGTGCAATTCTAATTAGAATTTATGCCCACACCAAGTTCAGCCAGTGCTGCCCTCCACTGGCCTGCCAGTGCTGCCCTGCGGCATTTGTCATACTCGTAAAAACTAAAATTGCTCGCATGTAAAAGCTTTTAGTTGCCCATAAATAATACAAACTATGGCAGGCAAAAGGACACCTCCCCTTCCCTTTCCTGCCCTGCCCCGTCGTGCCAGGGGGGGAGGATGAGTGAGCAGAACGATCTAGTACGTATTTTAGCAGACTGTGTTGGTCAATAAAAACAAAATGCAAATAAAACGCCGCAATATGTGGCCGAAGCAAGTGTGTCCTTTTCTTTTTCCACATTTGCTTTTCCGTTTTCCGTTTTTGCTTTTCTTTTTCCACGTTTTTCCATACGTTTTTGCTGGCTCGGGCAATATGTCTGGCCTGTTCGTCTGTCCGAAATCGAAATGACTTTGAGTGTTATTTGGTTTGGCCAGAGATTTCATTGGCAGCTGGCCAGGGCAGCCGCAGGACAGGCCGCACAGTCGGGGGGAGGAAGCGGGGCCGGAAGGGGGGGCGCGGATGAGCAGCAGGTGTTTGGGGTTGCAGTGTCCCCCTTATGGCATGTTGCACGGAAATTGTGTGTGATTTATAGACAAATTGTGCTTCGTAGGGAAGTTTTCGTAGCCAAAAAGTGACTCCACGGATTTATTGATGAGCAGCAGCAGTAGTTGTGGTTTTCAACCCCCCCCCTCCCATACCCTGCACCCCCCACCCCACTGCAGCACTGCAGCAGCTTTTAATTAAAATTGCCTATACCCGAACGGGGCGTATACTTAATGCCCTTTGATGCGCAGATTGAGAATATGAAAGAAAGAAATGTTTGCGTGCCAAGGTTGATTCAGTGGACCAGGTCGCAGGTCAGCTTTGAACGGGGCTTCCTTTTCAGCCGTTTTTCGGCCAAATTATCATAACAATTAAACGCCAAGCTCTGACGATAATGATGTTGCTGATGTTGTTAGGTTCTTTGACTTTATGTTAATTTATTTTAATTTGAAGAAGGCAAAAAGCAAAGAAAGAAGCGAAGAGAACTCTCCCCAAACAGGCCAAAATGGAAGACGAAGAACTCTTTCAAATGGCTAATTGACTGCGGCGAGCTGCGACTATTTTAAGTTATGACAGCAGCAGCAGTTGCTGCCGCAGGAGCCTGAGACTGAGAACAAATTATATAATGATGGGTTTGCCCACGTCATTGTTCGACGACGCTGAAGACATAATTCAATTACGCGCACCTTCTCCACCTTCTGCACAACCTGCACTGCATTATGCAAATCGCAGGCTGCGCTAATTGAAGTGAGAAAAGCGGGGTATCTACAGGTCGATCTGCATGTGCGGCTGTTGCTGATGCAAATGCATGTTCGCGATAACAAGTTGCGAATTAAAAAAAACACACACACGCACACGCCGACATGGCCGTCGATCGTCAGCTGCCTTGGCAGCACTTGGCACAACCCACAGCTGAATGGGGCAGCACTTGAGCCAAACAAAACAAAATCAAATGCGCCAAGCCGAAGGCAGATCGAGCGAGTCGCATTGTGATTTTTGCGTTGTAATTGAGTAAAGCGGTTTATGTGCAGCATTAGCATTGTTGCTGGCCATTCTAGTTGTTGTTGTTGCTGTTGTTGCCGGGCAAAGAAAGTAAGCGCAGCTAAGCACATTACGAGCAGCGACATTACGCCCAAACTGGCCAGGTTCAGCCTTGGCAACGGTGGCATAGAACCAGCTGCAGAGGCACCTCAACGGCACCTGAGCAGCAGCAGCAGCAGCAGCAGCAGCAGCAGGCACAGGCAGCTCTTTTGCACTCCTACTAAGTGTGTCGCGGGGCGCAAATTTCTCTAACCCAAATTGTTGCCGCAGTCGCAGTCGCAGTCGCCGTTGCCGTCGCTGCCGCTGCCTCTTTCGTTTGTTTCGGGGCAGCGATCTGGTTTGCCGCTGCAGATGCTTTTAAGTTCAATAGCCAAAGAAAGTGGCTGCGGCAAAAGAAAGAAAAAGTGTGTGTGGTGTGTGCAGCAAGTTGGAGTGGCCAATGGGTTAACGCGCGACACACATTCGCCCCGAGCAACTGTGCCAGCCTCTCGTATACGTAATGTCAGTTATCAGCCGAGCCAGCCGGCATTAGCATGCCCAAAGTGCCAATGCATTAGCCTTAAACGATTTTTTGGAGCCGCAAGGATGCCGCCCGAACTGGCCTGCTCCCATTTTGAATGGACCCTTTTCTGCGCATTCGGCATGGCAGTCGAGCGAGTATTGGAAAACATAATTCGATTTAAGAGCCGGCGCGCGCGTATAATGGCCAATAAGGCCGGCTCACAGTTGCTTCGATTGCAATTCAAAAACGCACAGCCAACGCGGTCAAGGTGTCAACAGCGGGCAGGCAGACAGGCAGGCAGGCAGACAAGCAGGCAGGCTGCCACCTTTGTTTGTCTAGTGTAATTTGTGATTTTTTGCCCAATTATTTGCTGCTTATTAGCTGTCAAATTAATGCTCGACTCGAATCGGGGCAAGCAGCCGAACAGTTGGCACCAAACACAGTTAGCCGAAAACAATTAAGCCAACGGCGCTAACCGAAACGAACCCGCTCGATCGCTAAATTGATAGATTCGCACATACGAAAGTTCACAAAATTCCCCCCGATTAATTAATTCAATCGCCAACTGCAATTGGCCGGCAGGCAAAATCAAACGCGAATCATCGATCGTATTCGAGAAATTCTTTTGTGAGAAAATTTGTGGCAAAGTCACCATCGGACGGACACCCGACATCGTCATCTCTCCAGAGCCATTGGCGCTCCTCAATCGATGAGCAGCTGAATAGGCAAAAGAAATTCGCAGCCGCAGGCGTAGTTAAAACTCTCGAAAACGAGTTGCGGCACTGGACAAACCTCGGCTCGATGAGCTGCTGTTGTTTTCGAAGATGTTTCTTGAATGAAATTAATTTCTATTGTTGGCTCAAGTGAATATATAATAAAAATGCGAAATAAGTAAGCAATAAAAAGCGAAAAACGCGCAGAAGCACAGTTACTTTTGCATACATATCTAATGAGCTTGGCAAGCGTTATTCTACACTTTACTTTCTCTAAAGCGTGAGATAAATTTGCCATTCTATACATTTAATTATTTATTTATTGGCCGAACATGATAGAAATTAAAATGAAAATAAACTCAAAATGCGCTGCATACACAGTGTTGCCGTGCGTCTGTTCTGCCGCATATCGATAACTAAATACTGCATTAATATATATTAATTATATGTTAATCGATAACCTATTTGAGTATTTGTGAGTTTGACAGATGGCGCTGCTGAGTGGCGGCAGTTGCTTGCGGTATTTATTTTTATAGCTTATGGCAAATCATTTATGGTTATTATGGAAAAGCGAATTGTGTAGCCAAATGCAAAATAAACTCAATTAAAGCGCGTGCACAAGCCCTGCATGAATTCGTTGTTGTTCTGACACACGTTTAACTTGAAATTGGTGTGTGTGCTGCTCGCTTGTTGTTGTTGTTGTTGTTTGCTGACCCAAATTCGTGGACTTGACTCTTGTTTTCTACTTTGTCTGGTGTCGCTGCTGTTGCCGTTGTCTCGGCATGATTTACATTTCATTTTTGTTGGATTTTATATTTCGTGCTACAGATACGCGCGTCGATATAGCGCGCTCGCCAGCAGCTTCGGCAAAATAAACTCAATTAAAGCGCGTGCACAAGCCCTGCTTTAAATGTCAGCTAATGACGCGGCGCGAATTGCCGTACAAATGGCAAATGACACAGCGAACAATGCGTATTGTCAACTGGTCCTCTCTCCCTCTCCCTCTCTCTCTCTCTCTCTCTCTGGCTGTATCTCCCGCTGACTCTGATATGCAAATCAGCTGGCAGATTGGCAGATTGCGGCGCCGATTGAGGCATCAAAACTTGTCGCTGCCCATAAAAGTATGCAACAGTAAATTGGCTAGCGCGAGTGCACTTTTTCTTGCTGCACGCTGCACGCTGCGCGCTTTGATTTAACTGCTTCAATTTGCATAAATAAATAATTGAAGAGCGCAGACAATAAAGCGAGCAAATTGAGTCGCAAAAAAGGTAGCAAATGCGCAGGCGACTCGCAGGCGTGGCAGCGTCTAATTTATGCAGCTAGGTATGGTCGAAGAAGGGGGGAGGGGAGGGAGCTGCGAGCAGCAGTGTCTGCTTCTGAGGTGCGTGCCTCAGCTCGAGTGAGACAGCAGCCCGGGCGAGTGGCTCGTCCCTGGCAATATGTCGCTCATTATTGAAGTCCGTGTCATCAGCCACATAGCCAGGCAGGCACGTACCCCCTGCCAGCCCGCCATGCTCCTCTCTCTCCGCCCACTCTCTTTGCTGCCGTCGCTCGCTTTGTCGCAGGCTCCTAGTGTGTGTCCCTTGTGGAAATTCCGACGCTTGCCACCGCTTTTGCATTGTTTGCATACTTGACTCCATTGCTCTCGAGTGGCTCAGTGTGTGGTGTGTTTCCCGCTCCCTGCAACTGCCCCAGCCCCCGCAAAGGCAGTCAGCTTTAAGCATTTCGAACTTTCAATTAAACATTCATTCACACAGCCCGTCGAGCATTTGTTAATAAACAATGAGTTCGCTGCCAGCTGCAGCCGAGTTAATAAATCTGCTGCCATTTGCGATGCGACAGGCCTGTGCGGCGGCATGGACAATGTATATAAATGGAATTAAATACAATATTCGAAATGTCAGAGATTTGTTCTACATACGTGCTGCTGTCCAGGGCCAAGTTGTCGGTTCAGTTTTCAGTTTTCACAACTCGAGATTTTTCCATCGAAAAATCAATTTAAAGGCAATTTGGCGACGCTAATAAATTGCATTAAAAATGTCGAAAAATAAATTCGCTTTTAATGGGGAAAATTGCCCCTTGGTACAGGGCGAAACAGGTGACTCGTCCCACGGCCTCCTGCGGCAGTACATCAATCACCCTGACTACCTGACTGATTGAGTGGCCAGATAACAGGCTGCTGTGGCTTGTCATCGAGCCTCATCGAGCCTGCTGCACTGAAATTGAAATTATTTCTTTGCCCTCTGCCCTCGAGCCGCGATCAAAGCATGTCAGAATAAATGGCATAAATATACATCAAATTGCGTACTTTTTTATATCAGATACTATGAAAGCTGCCTGCGCGTTATTTCTTAAATAACTTGGGTGTTTATTAGACAAGCGTAATGAAATTTTGCAAAAAAAAAATAGTTGTACGAGCCAAAAATAAACATTCTAGTCTTAGGAGTGGGCTAGCAATTCGTTTTTTTTTTTATTTAATGTTTGCAAATTCTGTAAAAAACGTAAGCTGCCTGCTATAACAAGACATAATGTGACCAAATCTGCTAGAACTAGCACAAAGTTATTGTGCATTGCTATAAAAAACGTAAAAACTTCAAAAACCGAACACCTTTTTTAACGACAAACTATATAAACGTAGATTCTGGCGATAGTACGGATGATGATGTTGGTGGGCGCATACCGGACATGCGGCTCTTTAATTAGACTCATCCACAACCCCCCCCCCCACCACTCCCCCTTTACTGTCATAATGCGTACAAAAAGCGAGTCATATGTGCGAGAGTTCTAAGAAACCGCCACGTTTAATAGGCCCGACGAAAACTCGTTGGGTTTTAATGGTCCAACTCACTCTCCCCCCCTCTAAAAACTAACTACTTGAGCTCGTCATTCGCGTAATAGCGGGGATCCGAAAAGACACACACACACACAAACACCGACTGACAGTCATGAAATTCAATTTCAGTTAAGAAAATAAAAAAAAAATAATAAGAAAAAAAAACATTCTCGGAAGTGAACTTTTTCCTCGGGTTCTTTTCGTTGGGGGGGAGTTTTAATGATATCGCGCAGTGTAAAGTGCAGAAGACCCTGCCAGTGTGTACCCACACCCCTGGCCCCTCCTCCCTCTCCCCAAGCAGACTGACTAGAACCCTGAGGCGCACTGGCGATAGCGGGGGCACTTTCCATTTTACACTTTCATTTGCATTACACGTTAAAAGACGGGTTGTTAAACAAATAAACTTGTTCCAAGACACACATTTCCGGGCTGGACAAATAAAAGTGAAACTGGCCAAGAAATTTGGTTTCTTCTGCTGCCCGAGACGCTTTCTTGCCCGTCCAAAATCTCACGTTGATCTCTTAATGATGCCACATCTCTCTGCTTATAATTGTTTGCCAGCGCGTGTAGCAATTTTCCAAAAGCACAGGCTGCTGCTCCTGCTGCTCTCTGATTAATACTCTTCTATTTGGCTGGCGGTAAACACCTGCGCAACACTATTTGCTGCAATTTGCTGGGCTTGCAGCGGGCTGCATCGAACGCAGCTGAGCCGCAGGCGCCGTTTAGAGTACGTCGATCTTTGAATTATTTCTCGAGTGGAGGCACATACGTTCTTGGCTTTTCCTTTTCGGCATTTGACTTGTATTTGTGTGGAAATGAGCAGCTAACGGTATATGAATCATGACTCTGGCAGGCAGCATGATTTAAAACACTCACTCATATGCCCGTTGCCGTTGCCGTTGCCAGTCCTGGCCTGGCCTGGCCCGTTCTGGCCTGGTCTGAGTGTGCCCAGGCTGCTCGCCTCTCGCTGCCTTAGCTGTTTATGCATATTTTAGCACATTTTGCAACGGCCCGGGGCACGGCAGTGGGAGGCAGCTAGCGGGAAGGGTTGGGGGGGGGGTGAGGACAGTCTGGACACAGGCTGCGGCTCGATCGGCGTGGCGACTTTGTAGCGCGTAGGAAAACGTGCGATTTCAAGTTGACAGGCAGCAGCTTTGAACCCATCCTGCCCAAGTCCAACCGGCTCCGACTGCGTCCGCGACTCTGCAGCTCTGGAGTCGTCTCCCACTCTGTGCAGCTCGCCAGACCCGCTGCCCCCGCCACCCTGAAATCAGCTGCAAGTTAAAAAAAAGGCAACGTTTTTCATTTCCTACATTTTAATGCAATATTTAATTTATTTGTTTTGGTCGATGCGGCATGTGGCATGCGGCATGCGGCATGCGGCGACTTGTGGCTCGTAACTCTAGTGCCCTGCGCAACGCATATTCCACCATTGATTGGCATTTCCTGGTTGCGGGCATTAGAGTTGGTCAAGTCAAGTGAATTCCGCGAAGCGAGCTGGAGTGCGCCGAGAGGCAAAGAAGGCGGGAGAGAGGAGTGGAACTGGGAGTGGGAGTGGGAGAGCAAGGCACAGCTGCAGCTGGAACTGCGGTCCCAGCTTGTACATCTTCATCCTACGGCTTAGCTGGCCAATCAATGAGTCAGTTTCGATTCTACCAAGCGTTTCTCATGCTCATCATGATCGGCTGCGCCGCGCTGACTTGCAGATTGGGCACACACACACACACACACACACGCACATCGCACATGACATCAGAGCACTCGAAATAAACCATGTAGACAAGTAACGCCAACATATCCGGGCACGGGCATTTCCCCGAGATCCACTGAATTTTGGCATCCACTTCAGCTCGATCGTTCCCGAGCATTCGCATATACTGCAAATTACACAGTCATGAGTAATCATCATATTAATGAGTGCGTCTCGCTCTCTCTCCCCCTTCTCTCTCTCGCTAGCGATCGCATTGATCCACTTTTGTAGCTGTTGTTGCTTTTTAGCCGTAAATTGAGCTCGCAAATCACGTAGCCAAAAAGCGTTTACGATTTGTCTAACTGTTTCTGTTTCTGTTTCGTTTTTCACCTCCGGCCCGCATTCGATAACGATACCGATTCGTATTCGTATTCGTATTCGTATTCGTATTCGTATTCGTATTCGTATTCGCATTCGCATTCATTTGCCGCTGCTTGGCCAGCAGCTTTGTAATTGGGCATTCATGGAGGCTCTTGGCTGGCATAATTAGAACCAGTTTGCCCATCGTGGCCAAAAACCTCGAGCCATCAAATTGTTTTGTTTCTATTTCGGTTTCTGCAAAATTCGCAAATGGAATTGTATGTTGTATAACATCGACAAGTGCCACGTGTGGGTGTGCAACTCGATACTTCTAGGGGAGTTTCATGTTTACAAACACGCTCGACACGAAGCACTTGCCCAGCTCCCTCGCAAGCCATTCGCCATTCGCCTCTTATCCAAATCCGATCCGAAACCGTTCTAATAATTTAAGATGTATCGCACAAATCTGCGATATTATCGATTGTGTTACGATTACTAATGTATCAGCCAGTGCTGCCAACTGCAACAAAAAAAAGCTATATTTGACGGACACCAATGTATAAAATAGCCAAACAACTTGCAAAATCAAACGGAAAAAAGCTAAAGAATTTATAAAAAAAATTATGAATAAAGCAAAAAACTTGAAAATTATTGCTTAAGAAATTTAATATAAAATAAATTGTATAGAAAATATAGCAATTTCAAATAAAAGCTGAAAAATGCTAAATTAATATAAATAAAATGTAGAATTCCCGCATTTCTTAAATGTTATCCCGCAGTTGGCCTGCAAAAACAATCAGATTTGACGGCGAAAAAGAGCTTAACCGAAAAAAATTTATAATCGTTTAGCCAATGTTTTTGAACAAAAATACTATCGATATTATCGATTGTTTGCATTTTTAAGCAAACATATATATAAAATTTATAAAACTGCGACTTGCCCCATTTATTTGGGGCGCGAACAGTGTTAAAAGCGCTTAAACCCAAGAACATTCGATAGTAAAAACTCCCCTTGGCTTATCGCACAAATTGCTCAAACATCGATACTATCGATTGTGCTACAGTTGTTTTTTGTGCGGCAGCTGCAAGTGCCGCCAGATGTTGCAGTGAAATCAGAACGCTTCTGCCGCAAACTTGACCCCAAGAAAAAGAGAAATTTGTGGCAAAGTCGCGCGTGGAACAAAAAATGCTAAAAAAAAAAGCGAAAAAAGAAACAGAAAGAAAAACGAAGCTGACATCAAATCAGCACACGATCTTTGCTGACTGACCCAACAGCGCGTCCAATTGCACATATATGGCGTGGCAGTTGCATGCAGCACGCTGCAGGCAGGCAGGCACACGGTAGCTTGCATCAAGATTTGTCACAAATCAATGCGGGCAGCCAACTAATCCAGTTCAAGTGTGGCTCCACGAAGCGACGGTGCCACAAAGCCCAAGTGGCAAATTGCCTACGAGTTGCTGAGGCAGTGGCAGTGGCAGTGGCAGTTGTTGCTGCTGTTGTTGCTGCAACTGTTGCTGCTGCTGCTGCCGTTTCGCGTTGGCGTTGGCGTTGGCACTGGGCACGCTGCTCGTGTTGCCGTCGCGTCGTGGCTTCCGCATTGTCGCCACACTGCGCGCGCTGACAAGTGACTCAGCAAGCTGCGCTGCCGACTGCGCCGCCACACGCGGCAGTGTGGCACATACGGAGAGTAGCATAGTTTACATTTGGCGCGCTTGTTTGCGCCACAAGAGACCCGTTATGTTTGTGGATCGTGCAACGTGCTGCGGCGGCGACGGCGAGCAGCGCTTTATTAATTTGCCGCACCGTGGCAGCTGCAACAGCGACGACGCGGCTGGCCGCAATTGGCGGCTGCTGCTGCTGCTGTAGTTGTTGCAAGGTCGGCGCGTTTGTAAGGCGTTGCAAGTTCAAGTTGCCGCGTGATTTGCAAAGATATATATGCAAATTTCAGGCTGATTTGCGGCCAGATTGCAGCGGGTTCAAGCCGCAAACAATTTGGCCAGAAATTGGCTAAAATTCAGTGCGTTAGACGGGCGAGGGAAGGGCGAGGGGAGCGCGAGGTGTGCGCGAGGGCCCCTGGGCAATTGCTAGATTTATGAAGATGACTGCGAGTGCGGGACAGAGGCGTGTAAATGCAATTTGCAATTGCCGCCTCAACCGTTAAATGGCCAAGAACACAAAACCAAATTAACGCCGAGTGGCAGCAGCAGCAACAGACACAGCAGCAACAGACACGGCAGCAACTGTTGCAGCAGCAGCAGCAATCAAAGTGTAATGCGATAAGCAATTCCAATTGGCAGCAGAGATGCGGATTTTGCAGCCGTTGCTGCTGATTGCCACCGGGTAACAGGCAGCAACATTGCCTGCCTGCCTCAGCCCCCTCTGCCACGAACGCGTGAGGTTAGGTCAGCCGGCTGTGGGGATCGACATCGTTCTGGCTGCGATCGACCAGATCGGGTTCGGTATTGTGTGCTAAATGTCAATTTGATAGCGCAGCTGAATGCAGAATCCAATTAAAGCACGAGTTGCTGTTGCAGTGGCAGCAGCAGCAGTTGCAGTTGCAGTTGCAAATTGCAATGCAAGGCTGCACTCTGCCTGGGTCGTCCATGGATTCGTTAGAGATGCGTGTGCGGCACAAACTGTATTTGTGGGTCATGGTACACAAATCTAGAGCTGCCACTGACAGCAGACAGGAGACGACAGACAGGCGGGCAGGCAGGCAGACGGGCAGACAGACAGGCAGCTAGGACAGACAGGCAGGCAGAGGAACAGTCGAGTTTCTTTCTCTCTCTTACTCTCTGGCAAGAGACACCTCTAGCTACATATGCTAACGACAGCTCTGCCTTTAGCCGACTGCTCTGCCTGCCCCCTGCTGCCCCTCCCTGTGCAACTGTCAAAATGCTGCGCTTGTGATATTTTCCCACCCTCCTTTGCGACCTGCCTCTGCCTCTGTCTCTGCCTCCGCTTCTGCCTCCGCCGCGGCGCAATGTAAATTTCAGCGCAACGTCGCCAGCGATACATTTATATTAGTGTGCCGCGGCTGCAGCTGGCTGCAACCTGAAGCTGCAGGTGAGGTTAGCCACGGCAGGGCCGGTGGGGGGGGGGGCACACACTTTGTGGCACGGCAACAGCCGAAACGTTTGTGTGTCTGCGTCTCCGGCTCTGCGCCCGCTGCAATTTCTCAACCTTAAACAGTTGTGCCTGTCCAGTGCCTACCCTTTGTGCAGGAGTTGGAGTTGCCTTCGCCTCCACCTCCACCTGGGCCCTGGCCGTGGCCCACCATGGCTGCGCAAACATTTGCATTTGCTTCACGCATGAGACGCCTCTGCCTGCTCAGAAGAAGGCTCTCGCTGCAGCTGCCTGCCTCTTCTCCAGCCTTCCCGTCTGCCCGCCTGCCCGCCTGCCTGCCTGCGCATATCAACTGCAACAACTGCAACCCATTGTTGGTCAAGAGGCTGCCGCCGCTGATGATGATACATTGCGCCCGTGTGTGCGCTGCCCTGCGCTGTCTTTGCAAATTTCCCATGACCGATATTCGCAGCCACGTCTCGCCCGGTCGCCCCGTCGCCCCGTCTTCCCGCCTCGCGTCTCGCTCGCTCACAGTGCGTGCCTTGTTTTGGGCTGGCCTAAACGTAGCCTGGCAATGTTTACAATCGCAGCTGGCACTCAGTTTCGGCTGCTTCATTCACAAATTGAATTTGTGTCACCCGTAGCCAGCGTGGCCAGCTGGCCGAGACCACCCCTTTATTTGGTCTTAACCCAAATAGTGAGTGGAATTGTTTACCATTTAGCCACGGCAGCAGCAACAGCAACAGCAGCAGCATCAACAGCAGCAACATCAACAGCAGCAACATCCCTCGCTACGGCAGCAACAAATGGCAGCATAATTACCGCAACAAGTTGCCAGTCGGCAGACACATGTTGCCCGTGGCCCGTGTTCGTCTTCGTGCTCGTGTGTGTGTGTGTGTGTGTGTGTGTTGCTAATGGCTTTGGAACAAGTGCCATTTTGGCCAGCTAACTAATAGCCAGTTTGTGTCGCTTCCGTTGTCAGTCAGTCTCGCAGAGATTCAGCTACAGCTTCGGCTTCGGCTCCAGCTCCCGCTCCATAATCATCAGCATCAGTTGTAGCTCAAGCAGCAACATCATCATCATCATCATCATTATCGTTGGCAAGCGGCCGCGTGAGATTATCATTATTGTTATTGTCGCTCGTCATGTCAACTCGTCATCAAAATGCCGCAGCTTCAGCTCCGACTTCGACTTTGACTTTGACTGCATCTCGGCGGAGCAATCTTTCAACTGACTCTCCCGTGTGTGTGTTGCATACACCTTGTTCTCCTTGTTGCCGCTGCCGCTGCTGCTGCTGCTGCTGTTGTTCTCGTTCTCATTGTTGTTGTTGCTTTTGACATTGTCGTTTGCCACAGCACGCAGCAATGCAATTTGTGGCTCCAGGGGACTGCCGACAGCGACTCCAACTCCGACTCCATCTACGACTGCACTTGGGGATTCGAGTTGCCGCTGCTGCTGCTGCCTCTACCTCTGCTGCTGCTGCTGCCTGTGCTGTTTCCCTGCATTTTAATGAGCACATTTCGCGCATTTATGATGAGTCGCGCTCGACGGGCTCTGCCTGTGCCGCTGCCTGGCATTAGCTCATTTTATTTGCTTGTTTCGTTAGCGAGCAAACGACACCGAGCAAGCAGGGGGGGCGGAACAGGGGAGCAGCAGGGGCAACTCGGATTTCGAAAGAAGAGCAACAACGTGTCCATGGGGTCATTGTGACCCCCCACAGGCAGCACAGGTTTCACATTTATCGATAAATCAAAAGATCTATCGACTATTTGTTTCGCATTTCCGTGATTTTTAGCGAAGCGCATTGCGTTTCATCCCATTGTGCGATACACTTATTTTTATTGCCTTTTGAAATGTATGAAATTGCATAAGTTATGCACGCACGCCCCTTGCTTCGCTTGCTGGCACGTCCTGGGCGGATCAGGAGCGGGGAGGAGAGTACGAGCGAACAACCCTCCCGCAAGTGCAAATGGGCTCTCACTCACTCACGTGTTGCATCTCCAGGGACCTGATTAAAGCCGCATAAAAGCAAATAAAAAACTTGGCTAATAAATGAAAATATGATACGTATATCATGTATACAAGTTTTGCGGGGTGGAGCGTAGCTCATGAATAGAGTGGAAAGGTGTAAGTTCATATAGGCTGCGACTCACGAATTTAGGCTGAGGCACAGCCAACTTAACAAGTTGGCAAACAGAGCTGCCAGTTCCGCTTTTTTCCCTTTAAATCTGGCTGTTTTTAAATGCAAACTATGGGGAAAATTAGAGAATTATGGAAGGCGGAAATTCTGAATTTTATTTATATTAATTTAGCTTTTTTTTGGCATGGCAACTCTGCCTAAAGATTAGTAAAAACTCTCCACGTACTGCAGAATTCATGTAGTAAGCGGCATAAACGTATCAAGAATTGTGCTCTAGCCTACGCCCACCTAGGCCTGTATTTATGGCATTATGGCAACTTATGCAGTTGTCAACTGATCCTGAGCTAATTATAGCGCGTCCCCTCGAGCCAGGCAGGAGTGGCCCCGGCCGGAGCAGGGGGCGAAACTCGTAAAGTTTTTCGGCGTGTGGCTGACATTTTCAATCAGCAGCGGGAAAAGTGAACTGCAAACTATATATATGGATGGAAAACCCACACAGCCAACGACTTTTATGTGTGCTTAATGTGTGCTGACCTTAACGGGAATGGAGTGGGATGGAGCAGCAGGCTGGCTCTGTGTGCGGAGCTGGATTGCCTGCCAGCGATGTCAGGGAAAATTGCACATCTGTCAAATCAACAAACAAGTGATTTCCGCAAACAATTCAGAAGAGGAACAAGCCAGTCAGGCAGTCAGTCGGGCAGGCATCCAGGCAGCCAGTCAGTGTCGTCCAGGGGTCGCTCACTCCGTCGTTGTTTTTTGGTGGTGGTGTCGGTCGTTTCACCCACCCGCATACGCAGCTCGTGCCTTGTCCCGTTCGAGCTGTTTGTGCACGTAAATTGCTTTTGTCGAGTCGCCGAGGCCATTGAAAAATTCAACACAAAAAAAAACGAAAATCGAAAGAAACCAAAGAATTCAGAGCTCGCTCTGGACATGTGCCCTGTCATGGTTTTTTAATGAAGTGCCGTCGTTTAAGAAACATATTGTGGCACGATGCGATTGTTGGTTTGGTGCCAGAAAGGGTTAAACGTCGCTCGGACGTGGTGTCAAACGTCTAATGGATCAATCGAGCAGCACAGTACTAATTCTCCCCCCCTCTCTCTCTCTCTCTCTCTCTCTCTCGTTGCAGTTACGCACTCAGGCAAAGCGATGACAAGAAAACGTTCGAGTCCGCTGGGACTCGAGGAGCTGGCACAGTGGTCCGTGCTGGCCGTGCTGCTGATGATGCTGCCGATGCTAACGCAAGCGGGTAAGTGGTTTATTATGTCAGCATAAATAACAGTTAAGCTGCAGCGACGTTGCATGCGCCCCTGCGCCCCTGTTTCCCCTCGATGTCACTGATTATTTCGGCCATAAATTCGCACATGCTGCACTTGTGCAGCGATAGCGACGGAGGGAGAGTGGGGCAGCGGGCGAGCTAATTAACGCTGCTGTGGCAAATTGCCATCAGCTGGCAACACTTGTACCCGGGTCAGAGGTCAGGGTTGGTCAGCACGAAGCAGTCAATTAAAGCGTGCGAGGGTGTCCCAAAATTCAATTGTCATTTCAATTGGAAATGCAATTGAAGCTGCCAGGGGGATGCAAGCAGGCATAGCAACAATTGCAGATACAGCTACAGATACGGCTAAAGATACAGCTACAGTTATAGCTAAAGATACAGCTACAGTGATAGCTTAAGATACAGCTAAATTGCAGTTGAAAACAATCGATGCTATCGATAAAAACACATTTCTAATTGAGCTTAATCTGTCATTTCGTTGTTTCTGGCTCAGCCTCATTAAACTCACTTAAAAAGTGCTGGAAAAGCCCTAAAAACCAATCGATAATTAGAGAAATCAATCGATGCAACGAAAGCATTATTCATTTCTCGATATTGCTCGACATTAATCATGTGCAGCGCTAATGGGGATGGGCACACGATAATCGATAATCGATCGTCTCGCGTCTGCTTGCAACGAGGTGTTAACTTTCACATTCCCGCCAAGGTATCTGGCCATAAACGAGCCACAGCCCGGACGGGACACGCCCGCCTCCATCTGTCCATCTGTCCATTCGTTCGCCCGTTCGCCCGTTCATCTCGGCATCTGTCCATCCATGCATTCAACGTCTAACGGGGCACACAATTTAACGACTTGGTTAAACAAAACTTAATGGCAAATAAACCCAAAAAAAGGAATGGGCTGCATTTCTTATGACTGCAGAATATCGGTCAGACTGCGACTTGGAGTGGAGTACCGACTCGTACTCCTACCTCGTAATCATATGCAGGCACAAAGCAAGCTGCGGCCAGCTGGGGCAGCTGCAGCGAGCTGCAAGACCTAAAAGTGGGATGCGGCACTGTGGCATGCTTTAATGGGCATTCAATAAACAGGCCCGCGCCGGCACTGTCTGACTGACTGGGCGACTGAGTGACTGATTTGGCCCAGTCAAAACGATAGCCAAACGATGGGCGACAATAGTCGCAGTCCGTCATTCACTTCGACTCCGACTCCGACTCCGACTTCGACTCCGACTCCGACAGTCAGGCTTGTTGACCCACATCGAGCGTGGCTGCGATACAGGCCGAGGTTCTTGGAATTTTCATTAACACATGCCACATGCTCGTGCCCCGCAGCGAGGCTGCATATGGAAATCTACCCAAAAAAAAGAAGAACCTAAATAGGGAGCGGCAGAGGAGAGATGCGCGGGGCTCGAGTGAAAAGTATTTCAAGTTGAAATTTTGTGAATGGCGGAACGAGAGCGCGGATACGTCGAGAACTTTGACTTGGTAACGCGGCTTGGCTAAATCTCTCACGGCGCTTTTCTCGCCTACTTACAAATACGTAGACATACACGTACAGACACGCACAGACGCGCACAGACACGCACAAACAAATCTGTTACACAAAACAAGCAAACAAAACGAGCAAGCTGAGCTGAGTTCGGCACTTGAGTTTGATGAACTTGCCGAGCTGCGTTTAACGCCTGCAGCAGGGCAGGACTGGGCGGGGCAGGGTTGGGGGCACAGACAAAGGGGTAAACACTGGGCGGGAGGGGGACGGGCCGAGAGGGGGAAGGGGTTAAGTCAAGCCGCGAGAACCGCGCAGAGAGCGACGGTAATTGAATTGTTCCATTATGATAATGCTACATAAGCGAGGAATGACTCAACACTTGTATCTGCGAGATACATTTGTATCTCACACTCGCTGCTGTTGAGTCGAGTGTGTGCACACACAAACACACACACACACAAGAGTGTGAATGCTATGTGTGTGTGTGATAAATCAATAAGGCTAGCCCGTTCATTTAGCCATGATTAATACGGCCAAAAAGTCGCAACATGCTCGGCTACTTCAGGCGACAAGTGCCGATCCTCCATCCGCCATTGCCGATCCTCGAGCTGAACTCTTTGGGCATCATGTCGTGTCCCAGGCCAAGTGGCCTGGTACCCTTTACAGTTAAGCCACGCTGCCACGCCGCGGGGCAACTTATGCAATTGCCAAGCTGCCAAGTTCAAGTTTCAATTCAAGCTCAAGGTCACCCTCGCTGGCTCACTCGATCGTTGGATCTGCGCGATCGCTCGACTGCGATCGTCATCGTCTGTCAGCAGCTACGGTAGCGGCCACACATAATCATTATTTTATAAGCCACAAAAAGAAGACGGCAATTTCAGCTCTTCCTCGCTCGTCCGAGAGCCGGCAGCCCGCTCTTTCCCCTCCCTGTCCCACTCTGCTTGTGTTTTTGTTTTTGTTTTCGTGGGGCGTTTTCATCAATCAATTTCGAACATGAGTTGAGGTTCCTTTTTTGTTTTTTCCCATGTACGAACAGGTGTTCCCTCTCTCTCTCTCTGCTCTTCGTCTTCGTCTCGCTTTTTGGAGATTCGCACCTGGTACTTAGCCGTGCTTGGGTTTTGGGGGCTGGCCAATTGACACCATTGCCAAGTACTCGTCGCCCTGCGATGAACTGCGCGAAGGCAGATAAGTCACAGTCACTGAACCCTTGAGTTGCCGACTAATTGGCGACTCTAGACTGTGGCTGCCAGTCTGTAGAAGATCGACTTGCTTTCACTCGAAAACTGCAAGAAATTAGTGTTGCAAAACATCGGGTTTCGATGATACTATCGAGTAGATCAGATGTCTAGCCATTTCTAACATTATGGTGAGTTTTGAAGGCAGCGAAAGGAACTGCTAGCTCAAGACTCTCTCGAAAGTTTCTCGACCCGATAGACCTGATTTCCCTCAAATAGTTTACTAAAATAGTGTTGCAAATTGTCGAATTTTAATGATACTATCGATTGACTGAGTAGCCTAGGCAGTTTTAACATTCGTTGTATCGCTTATAGTACATTTTGAAGGTACCGGAAGGAGCTGCTAGCCCAAGAAAGGTTCTCAGCACGATAGACCTGGTTTCTCTCGAATTGTTCTTGAAGCTAGTGTTGCAAAACGTCGACTATCGATTAAATCAGATGCTTGAGCAGTTCTAACATTTGTTGTATCGATTGAAGTAGATTTTGAAGGTAGTGGAATGATCTGCTAGACTCGCAAGGTTTTCCACCTGATAGATCTACTTTCCCTCGAATAGTTCTCGAAATTAGTGTTGTGAAACACCGAGTTTCAAGGATACTATCGATTGAATTAGATGCCTAAGCAGTTCTTACATTCGTTTTTTCGTTTATAGTAAATTTTGAAGGTACCGGAAGGAGCTGCTGGCCCAAGACTCTCTCGAAAGGTTCTGCACCTGATAGACCTGCTTTCCCTCGACTAGTACTCGAAGTTAGTGTTGCAAAACGTGCAGTTTCGATGATGATTTCCGATTAAATCAGATTTCTAAGCAGTTCAAGCATCGATTGGAGTAAGTTTTGAAGGCAGCAGAAGAGCTGCCAGCCCCAGACTCCCCCCAAAAGGTTCTCGACTAAGCTCTCTGTCTACACCTGTTGCCAGCATAGATTTGATTAAGTTGATGCTGTGCGTTGTGTCTTGATGATGCCCAGCTGATTGCTTAATTTATAACCAATTACAAAGGCATTAGTAGCCCGAGCCGTGGCCGAGGTTCATATTTCGTTTATTGCGCATATAAATCGCCTGTTTACGATCCCAACTTGCGGAAGTCGAATGGCATTTTTTGGTTTTTATGGCGCGCCTAATTAACTTGTACTCGAATCGAACTGCAGAGGGGTCTGGTGGGGGAGAGGGGGCGCGAGAGAGGCGCTTCTGCTCGTACATCATTATGCTGTGCGGTATTAATTGCATGACTGCTTGGCGATGGCGATGGGCGATGATATCAGAGCCGCTCGAGGCAGCCTTAGTCTGAGTCTAGGTCTTAGTGTCCGTCCCGGAAAGTGCCCAGTTAATCAAGATCTTTCGCTGGCCACGCGCATCTAATTAACATTTTGGCCAGGTTCAATGTCAAGTGCTTATCAGTGTGTGTGCCGTGTGTGTGTGTGCCGTGTGTGTGTGTCTGTGTTGATAGCACAATGCCAACGGTATCCGACACTTGGCTAATGGGCGTGGCATGGTTGTGGTGTGGCGTGTAGCAGCAGCAGCATCATGCCGCAATCTCTCGAAATATTTCGTATGCAAACACGCTCGACGTTTTTGCCTGACTGTACCTGTGCTGCCTGTGCACATACTTTACGACAGCCACTGTAGATGTAGCCGGCTGTGCCGCATACCAATCGCCATACTCGAACTTGGCTTATTTGCCTGGCAAACAACGGGCCAAAGTCGCTGACCATTGACCGATTTGGTGCTGCAGCCCGCTGCCAGCTCGGCCCCTCTGCCTGCGTCTCTGCCTGCGTCTCTGCCTGCGCCTCTGCCTGCGCCTATTCTTGAGCCCGGCTGCGTAGCTGTGGAATTTCATAGCCACTTGAGGCAGCCAGTACGCGAGTTAGAGATCACGAACTTGCGGGTTAAGCAGACGCGTGAGAGGCAGCTTCGATTTCCCCCTCTTGGTTTTGGCCAACTTTCGGCTGTGACACAATTGGCATCCGCCCCGGCCGTGTTCCACAAACGAGCGACAGCCCACCCAGCACGCTCGCTCAGCCATTCCTTCACTTCTTTCTCTCCGTCCATCAATTTGTCAAAAGAGCAACGCAAATCGGTGCGTGCTAAGCTCGTCTTCGCGGCTGTGATATGATGATAAATTGACCATGACGCGCAGACGTCGAGTGTGCGTGTGTGTGTGTGTGTGTTAGCCAGAGAAAAGAGCCACATTTATATTTCCTAAAGACACTTAATTTGTTTTGATCTAACCCACGCGAGCCACAAGCGGCACAAGCGGACAAGAAGCGCGCCCATTCGGGGCCATTGACCAGATTTAGTTGGTTCGCAGCGGGGCAAGGGCTGCGGGGAGGCCGTCTGCCGTCGGCCGGCGACTGCACTTGATTTCAATTAAATCTCATTGTTGGCATCGTGTGAATCTGGCCCGAAGAGCCAAGGCGGAAGCGCAGGCAGCGCGTTTCGATTTTTATCAGCGTTCAAATTTTCAACTTCCTGCGACAAGGTCGAGGCTAATTTCAGTAAATAAATAATCGGTCGAAGAGGGGGAGGGCTGGAGGGGCAGCATGGGACTGAGTGGCATTTGCGGTTAACTGCGGCGGCAATTTAAATTCGTAACGGTAACGGTAACAGCGCGTCGCTGCCGCTGCTACTACTGCTGCCACATTCGGCAACCGCAGAGATTACACAATTTGGCCATTAACGCCTGCGAGTGCTGCCTCTCGCCTTGACAATGAAAATGCCAGCTCCCCTGTGATTGCTGCAATTCCGTCGCTGCAGCAGGGGGGGGGGGCTGCGGTGGGGGTGCAGCACTGTTGCATCGGTTGCAACGCTGCGTCCGCCCTTGTCGGACTTGGCTCCGCTTCGACCGCAAATGCAAATGAATTCTGTTTAGTAGAGCAAAACGCCGGAGCAGAGCTGCAAGTTGAGTTCGAATTCTCAGATTTCCCATTGCGATAGCGAGGAAAGCAGTTACGGTAGGGGGCTGGGGCGGGGGCTGGCGCAATGGGAATGGGAGTACGAAGGGAGCACTAGTAGTACACGTAGTAGACGTAATGGTATGTGCGACGTCTTATGCCATAAGCATAGCTCATATTATGACTGTGCTCGTTATACTCTGGCGCAGGGTATATGCACTTTGCGCAGATCTTACACTATGCAGTATATTCGCAGGCTGTATAAGATGCACCTAACTGCAGGCTGCTTATAAGTCTGCCAATCTTCCATTTATTTCCCTTGTATACCATATATGTTCTAAAAGATATATAGAATACATATAGAGAATATATATATATATATATAATATAAGAGTATTAATTATCTATCTGTTAGGGTATATAAGCCTTCTATGTTGTAGATAACACTTTTCTTGCCTTTTTTGTTGTTATTGTCTCGATGTCATTGAACTTGAACCTGTTGGCCCGCGAGACGTCACTTTGTATCTGTCTATTTGTGTATCTCCGCTGTCCGCAGTCCGTTTTCGGTTTTATTTTTATTTCAAATATGTTTTTTATTTTTCATTTCGCTGCTCGCTGCTTTTGGCCATTTATGCAACCGCTTGGCGTGAATATGCTAATTCGCGGCATGTACAACACGTTGTCGCCCCGTCGAAACCGAAACGTGTTCGAAATGCTAATTAAAACGATCGAGTCGAATCGGCAAACATTCGCGCGACTTGATTCATATTTATGGCAATTAGTCGAAATCTGACCCAATTCGGGAGTCGCACACGTCTTAATTAGTTTAGATTTTATGCGCATTTTGGCCACTTAAATGCGTAGCGTCTTGGCCAAACGACAAGCTGACCGATTCGCACTGTGATTTGCGCTTCGCTGAGCCGCGACTCGGAGTCGGAGCCGGACTGGGGATCTGCCTGTGCGTGTTAGAATTCATTTTGACACTATTAAGACAAAAGCCTGCAGCGAGAGAATGGTAATTAGCCATGTCTACTTCTGGCTAGAGGCGCTCTCTCTCTCTCTCTCTCTTTCTACACACAGATCTTGATCGCATGGTGCAATGACTTCCCACAGCTTTTCAATTGTGTAACTCGAGCGCGGCTCGAATGCCTGGCCAGGCAGGGGTTCAATCAACTCGCAGCCTGGCACCTTTACGCATGGCAACCTACGAGCCCCTGCCCCTGTCCCTGCCCCTGCCCCTGCCCCACCCCCCTCAAGTCGGCTGTCTCAAGCTGTGGGTCATGTTAAGTCACTTAGCAGCGGCCACTAACTACGCGTCCCGAAAGCAGGCGAGGGGCCGGGACAGCTGGAATGAACTAATACCGTGTATAATTATCGCTTTGCTGATCTTTCTGTTCTGTCTTCGTGTCTGTTGTGGCTTAGTGCGTTTACCAACATTGCCAACATTTTATGGCTGCACTTGGCTAACACACGCAATTCGCCCATTGCCCCCTCAGCCGCTTCCCAACACTGTCCGCCCGCCTGTCCGCCTGCCTGCCCGCCCTCCACTATCTGCAGCGCTTAATCATTAGCTAAATGCCGTCGCCGTCGCTGTCGCTGTCGTGGGAGTAGATACAAATCGCCGCTAGCAGAGAAAGACGGGAGAGTGCGCGGGAACGCGCAATTAGCGCTCGAATGCCACGTGAATGTTTTACCAAATGAGGCAGGCACATGGCACATGGTAACCACACTATAAGCACAGTATACCCAGAGTATGCCCAGAGTATGCCCGCAGTACCCAAGCAGCCCAGCACCCTGCGCCGCGCGGCATCGCGTATAATTGAATCGGCCACAAGCCGAGTGAGAATCCACATTATCATCAATCTTTCCCTGGCTACGCCATGTCAACGCTGGAGTCTGTCGCAGAGGCTTTGACCTGGCACTGTTAGATGCCTGCTTAAGCTGAAATTAATAAACAGTTACGCATGCGCGCTGCAAACTTGTTGCAGCTGAAACTGGCAACACGAGTTGCCTGTTGCATCAACGAACTGCGCGAAGCCGAGAGAAGCCGTTGATTATAGATCTTGTCTGTTATTTCGGCAAACTCGGACTGCGACTCCACGGAGTCGGAGTCCGACTGCAATTGCTGTAATCAATGCGCTGTTATCGATAACACAGCTAGCGGTGTAATAATTGAATGGGGAGCAGGCAGAGCGAGAGAGAGAGAGAGAGAGAGAGAGAGAGAGAGAGAGCGAGACAGAGGAGCGAGCCGGCAGGCGACGACAATTTGTTTGTCTGCATCCGTTACGGGGCCACAAGAATTTGTCTAAAATTGCACAAACAAAATTATGATATATCTGCTGCTGTTGCTGGTTCCAGGTGCTGCCCGATAGATCTGTGATTAGCCTGGCTATGCCAGACAGACAGACAGACAGGCAGTGAGACAGACAGACAGGTAGAGAGACAGACAGCCAAGCTGAGAAAGAAGCAGATCGACAGACAGTGAGACAGATAGATAGAAATAGGGATAAGCAGGCAGCTAGACCGAGGGGCAGAGAGACAGACAGACAGAGAGACAACTAAAGAGACAGACAGAGAGACAGACAGAGAGATAGATAGAGAGACAGACAGACAGACAGACAGACAGACAGACAGATAGATAGACAGACAGAAAGAGAGAATGATAAGCTAGACAAAGGGACAGAGAGACATACAGACAAAGAGACACAGATACACCTAGAGAGACTGACAGACAGAGAGACACCAAGGGAGACAGACAGACAAACGAAGAGACAGACAGTCAAACTGAGAAAGGGGCAGACCGACAGACAGAGAGACAGAATATTTTCTGAGTGAGGGTTAATCAAGCAGCTAGACAGAGGGACAGAGAGACACACCGACAGACAGAGAGACAACTAGAGAGACAGACAGACCGACAGACAGACCGACAGACACCCAGAGAGACACCCAGAGAGACAGTCAGATTGATGGCCCGATGGGGGCTCATTAAAGCCACGCAGAGCAATCAAAACAAATCAAGGCAGGACACATAAAAAAAGCTGCAGCGCAAGAAGGAGAAGGAGACGGAGAAGCGAGAGCGAGCCTGGCTAGACTAGGATCTGAGAACTGTGGGAAACTACAGCTCGCTCCGCCCTTAACTGCTTAATTACAGCGCCTCAAGGCCAACTCCGGCTGCAGACTCATTATTATCTATTAAGCAGTCAGATTCGCAGTCAATGGCATAAAAAGCAAAAGTTGCCCCAACTGACAGGCTGCTGCTGCTGCTGCCCGGAGACGGAGACGGAGACGAAGACGAAGACTGACTCTCTAATGACATTACCAGCCCTGCTATGCAACATAAATATGCATATGAGTCGCCCAGTTGGGCCTGCGGTGCGGGCCAGCAATTACAATGGCCACATATAGCCAGGAACGGAACGGAACGGAGACGCGGCTAAGAGCGGAGCTGGCCATGTCTTGCGCTTGGTAATTGTTTCATACATCCAGAGCTGCATAGACCAAGCAGGCGCTCCGACAGCGGCAATTTCACGGCATCCTCGTCATGACCATCGGGCATAATTTACTTAGAACGAATCATGTCTAGGCTGCTTGGTAATAAAACACAGCGTCACGGCAGGGCAGGGCAGGGCAGGGCGGGGCAGGACCGAGCAGGGCAGGGCGGGGCAGTGTTAGCCTTGCGCAACTGCGTCCAATTTGGCTGGCAAGGAGTCGACGTGGACGTGGACGTCTACATTGCTACCTTGTCCGCGACATAATCATGTTAAATTACTCGCAAATTCATTTGCTGTGCGCGGCTGCTGTTGCCTCCGTTGGGCGCATTGTTAGGGCCGCATGCCGCATGCCGCATGCCCCATGGCCGCGCAGTGTCTGCTTTCAACGCTGATGCATGGACATGATACGGCGGCACACACAGAGACGCCGTGTACGGACTGGCACGGAATGGGCATGGATTGTTAGCTTGTCGCTCACTCCATATTGATCGAGCCGGCATTATGGAAATTATGTGATCAAGGCCATGGAAAATGGAAATTGTTTTCGCAACTAGAATTTGCATGCCTCTTTGTGGCATCGGTTGCTGCGAGATGTAGCAGCTCCTGGCCAGCTTCCTCCTGCCTGCCCGCCAGCCTGCCTGCCATTGCATAATTGAGCCAGGGCAAGTGCAATTATAGATCGATTTATTGCATGTGCGGCGCAATGCAGCTCCGCCGGGCATTGTTCTGGCCAAGGGATCAATGCACCCTGCTGGCGCGCCATCTAATTACAGCGTGGGCGAGTGTGTGTGTGTGTGTGTGTGTGTGTGTGTCACCCAAGAGAGAGCCAAGTACAGCCGGCTCTTATCAGGCAGCCATATATCTTACTGCGCCAGGCGAGCGCTGCTGTGGGTGTGCGTCGGCTGCAGCTGCTGCTGCTGCTGGTCTGCAGTCAAGTAGCGGTAAAGTAGCTGCTGCTGCTGCCGGGTTTGGCCACGCACTCGCATAAAAGTGGCCCATGGGGGAGCTCGAGAAGATTTGTGTTTATTTTGTAATCTTTGAAATATTTGTGGCATGGCAAATATTTCACTAGCTGCGTTTCCGCGTGCCGCACGACGCGACAGAGAGAGGGAGAGAGAGGGAGGGAGGGAGGTAGGGGCAGGCGGTATGGATGAGACAGGGATTAGAGGTTAGGGAGCTGGCGAGAGAGTACGAATTGAAAAAAAGGAACGATGGCTATCGACGAAAATATTTAGCAAAACTTCCACTTTTCACATGCCTGCAACGATGTCTCTCTCTCTGTCTCTCTCTCTGTCTCTCTCTCTGCGTCTATGTCTCATCGGTGCCCCGCTACCCCTGCCACATCCGCCTACAGCACTAAATAATAAAGCGTAACCAGCAAAAGGCGTGCCCGCTGCAGGCCGCAAGCTGCGGCAACGGCAACGGCGACGGCAACGGCGACGGCGACAGAGTCAGCGTCAGATTCGAGTTGCAGCTAGAACCATAGCCAGCCTGGGCCTAGGCCTACTTATGTAAGTAAAGCCTGCTAGTGGCTTGTATTTTATGGTTTGTGTACACATTTTTGCACACATGCGCGACCGGGTCGTTCAACTTGCAGCAGCAGCAGCAGCAGCAGAGGCAGAGGCAGAGGCAGCATGCAACCAGCCATGGCCATGGCCATGGTCATACACAACGCTCGGAGATGCGAGGCGCGCGCGCGCGCTTTCCTAGAATAAACAAAATGCACGACTCTTGCGACAGCAGCAGCAGCAACCGTCGCCGTCGCCGTCGCCGCCGCCGCCGCCAACAACTTTGGCTTGGCCCGAAGCAATGGCAATGGCAATAGCCATGTGAATGTAGCTGTAAGCCGCAAGCTGCAGCCAAATCAACACGGCCAAGACTCGGAGGCGAGTCTCGACTAACTGACTGACTGACTGACTGCCTTGACTTCTGTTTGTTGGACCGACACGACCATGTTTGATGTGTACCATCAGCAGGCAAACGACGACTCACGCGTCCGTCTGCCCGGCCAGGCTGCAACTGCGATGTAGTGAGGCTTGTTTTAGTTGTTGCACTTGCAGCGGAAAATTGTTGCATAAGTTTGCATTACCAGGCGGCCAACTGGGAAATGCAATGGCGGCGTATGGGGTGCTAAGACGTACTGCGTCTGCCTGCCTGGCTGCCCGGCTGCCTGCGAACCGGCTGCATGATTGACTCCCATTGCTGGCCCAGGTCCGGCCAAAGTCGCGGCCCGTCTGCAAAGCCGCGCGCCCCCCTCTCCAAATTCTTCACACTGCCAGTCAAACCGCTGCTCTCCATCGCTCACTCCCGCAACCTGCTGCTCCAGCTCCTGCTCCTCCTCCAGCTGCTGCTGCCTGCAATCCTTAACAGTTAATGTGTGAATTTTTATGCGTTGCCAGGTTCGCTTGTTGCAATTGCTGTTGCTGTTGCTGCTGTTGCCGTTCTAGCCGCATAAAATGTAATTTACATCCGTTAGCTTGAACGAGTAAGACGTAGTCATAAGACCGAGTCATTTACCCCAAGCCCATATCCAGCGTGCCGTTAGAACTTGCATTGTTATTGGGCATCCAGGCTGAGACCCCCCAGACTATGCGCGAATTAATATATAAACCCGAGATATATTTGCAGAGTTGTCAACCCTTCAACTGCCCGCAATTAATCATGCTGCTCCGCCAGCAACAGCCACAGCAACAGCAGCCAAGCCATGCATAATAAACTGCAATTTGTCAAATCATTTCTGCAGTTGTTGCAGTGGTTGCTGCTGCTGCTGCATGTTGCTGTCGTGCTCGCCAGCGCCAGCGGAGCTAGCAACAAGTGGCCGCCGCGTTGCCGGCTAACTGTCAGCTTAAACAATTTGTTTGAGCCATTTTTCAGCAACGCAGTTGGCCCACTGTGGGACACAGCCAGCAAATCCGCAGGGCACATGCAGCCAGTCCGTGGCTAGAACGACGCTACGTGCCATTATTGCCTCTCTTGGTTTTTCCTCTTTCCTCCCTCCTCCCACCTCCTTCCACCTGCCTCCTTACCCTGCTGAATTTTGATTATGTGGTAATAACACGTTGCACGCACACAAAGCCGAGCACGGCCATAGTTGCTGCTGCTGCAATTTGCCGCCACTGCTGCTGCTGCAGCTGCTCTTGCCCCTTGTTGGTTGCATGCTGGCCAGCGGCAACGGACGAGCCCTGTTATCAGACTCAGACGCGGGCTCCTCGGCCTATCAACGAGCGTCGTCTCCGGCCCGGCCAGCTCCAATTTCGATTGCATGCAGGCACAATTAGAGTGGGGCATTCGCTGTAATAGATAAATTAATTTATTATAGTCATGACTAACGGATATGGCCATCATAAAATTCTGGCGTAATAGAGCTAAATAAGCATTGCAACTGGTAAAATAGTTGAAATTAATTTGTTGCCTTTCCTTCGTCTTTCTGCTTACAGCTCCGCTACAGGAATACACGGAAGTCCAACAGTATCCAGGTAAGTCTAGTCCTCAATCCCGCCGAGCTTGGCATTCAATTAGGCTACCGAAACGAGGCTCACCCGATGCCACTAAGCCCGATAAGCAGCCGACCTCATGCCATCGAATAGGCTTAGTGAATTAGCCCACGAGGGCGCCGGGCTAAACGCTGCACATTATTAGGCAGTTAGGCAGGCAGTGTGAAAAAGCGTCAAAACGAAAGAAAAACAAGTTGGAAAGGCTACAGTCGAGCTGACTCGACTGTGATATACCCGCTACAATTCTTCGGAAAAACACGTGCCAAATGTGAACAATGCGTTCTTGCTTTTTATTTCTTTCCGTCTCTAATTTGTTTTGCCTATGCAAGTTCCACTCGATTCTTATTGGATGTTGCCCTTTGCTTTTATTACTCTGCAGTTATAAATTATGCATGTGTGATAGAGACGCCTATACATACATACATATATGCTGCCTCACAATACATCTCAACATATCTAATTAGATTTGTCGTTTGTATTTTGTGTTGCTGCTCAATGTCTCTTTCGATTCTAAGTGGCTTTAAATATACTAAAAATTTATTTTGAATTTTGCAACACACTATAAAATAAAAAAAAATATAAGATACAAAAAAAATAAATTTAAGTCGCCGCGGCACACCCAGGAGTTGAACTCCGGACCTCTCGCTTAACAGTCAACTACCATCACCACTCGACCACTGCACTTCTTTCGCAATAACCGATAAAATTGCACCATGAATATTTTCGGTGCACATAATTAAAAAAAAAAGTTGCCACATAATTTAAAAAAAAGTTGCCACATAATTAAAAAAAGTTGTCTGCTGCTGGTGTTGAACTCGGGTACTAACATTAGGAAAAACCGACACAGGCACATGGCCACAAGGCAATACTATTTCTTGAATATCTTCCTTATTTATCGGCCGATCTTATTGAAACTTTCGCAACACGCCCGGATGGTGGTTTTTATCACATGGATAAAAAATGAATGCTGTAGAGCTATATTTGCAGCTATTATCGATTTATTATCGATTTTTGGGGGCGGATGGAGGCGTGGCAAAAATCCAAAATAAACTTGATCTGCGGGCATAATTAACACATATTGTCTCCAAATTTGGTAGCTCTAGCTCTTATAATAGCTGAGATCTAGGTTTTCATACGGACAGACAGACGGACAGACGGACAGACGGACAGACGGACAGACGGACAGACGGACAGACGGACAGACGGACATGGCTATATCGACTCGGCTGTTCATGCTGATTCAGAATATATATACTTTATGGGGTCGGAGATGTCTCCTTCTGCCTGTTACAAACATTTTCGGTTGGCACAAAGTTATAATACCCTTATACTCTTCGAGTAGCGGGTATAATAAACACGGCTTTACGAGCTTTATGCGGCAAACGTGCGAGGTGACAAAAAGATTTCAATCAGAAATTGTCTAGACAGTCGGAGTCGCGTACAGCTGGGAAAGGGGCAGAGACCCGAGCTGGGTCTTGCGACTTGGGCAGCCCGGGTAGCTTCGGTAGCTACTGCAAGCCGCGCTTAACGTGTTTATAATGTTATGGGAAATTTATTGCGGGTGGACGCCACTAAATTAGGTAGTCTATTATCCAGTATACCCGCTAGCCGGGGCGACGTATGTTCAAACGACTCGAGCTGTGTGTTTAACGAGTCAGATGAGCCATAAAAGTTATCTATTGCCTCGCCCATTATGACGGTTGATGGCGCTTCGCTAATTTATGGCCCGAACGACACAGTGGCATATCGTATGTGAGAGACGGCTTGAATGCATAACTGAAGCTGAAGGAAAGAACCACTCGTACTGGCTCGTATTAGGCGTAGAAAGAAGACGGCATTGTTCGAGACAATGCTTGTTCCCAGGGCTGCTCCAGTTCGATGCAGTACGAGTGGAGGCTGTTGTTTGGGTTGGTAATGAATTCGCGACTTTCTTTTGCGCCATTGCAGAAGGCTGCTACTACAACTATGCCCACTACAACGAGGGTGACCGCATCATGACCAATGAGCCGTGTCTCAACTGCACCTGCCACAATCGTATGCTCATGTGCTACCTGCGCGTCTGTCCGTTCACAAAGCCCATTGGTCACGATTGCATTGTGGAGAAGCGCGAGGATCAGTGCTGTCCCATCATCACATGCCCGGAGGGTAAGTTCAAAATAGTTGGCAATTTATTTAGCAGACTCAACTCGACTTGACTCCATGCTACGTGCTGCTATTCTCTTTGCAGTGCCGGTGAATGTGCCGTATCATACACCCGAGCCAGGCACCGAGCTTAGCATACCGGAAAAGTTTGGCTGCAGCATCGAGGAGAAGTTCTACCCGGAAGGCGCTCAGGTGCCGTCGAATCCCAACAAGCCATGCGAGCTCTGCTACTGCATTAACAACCAGACCAAATGCGTCATGCAGGAGTGCACGCTGCATGTGGATGGCTGCACGCCCATTTACAACAAGGGTTCCTGCTGTCCCGTGCGCTACAGTTGCGGTAAGTAATGAGCAGGAGCTGGAGCAGGAGATCGGTCTGTCTGCAATCTGAAATTCGTCTTGTCTTTGAACAGATCACGAGAACGACGTACTTGAGCTGGAGGATCAGTCGACAACAACGACCACAGTGCGACCTACACCTGGCTTCATTCTGACAACGACTATGACGCCACCGGCGTCTACCGACTGCATACATAACGGCGAGACCTATGCGGATGGTGCCTCCATCAAGGGCAAGAACGCTTGCGAACATTGCTACTGCATGCGTGGCGATATTGTCTGTGCCGTTCAAGAGTGCGAGATGCCAATGAGCACGGCCAGTGGCAAGATCTGTCATGCCATGCCGGCGCTCGAGGGCGAGTGCTGCCCCAGCAATTACATTTGCGAGGACGACAGCGCTACCACCGAGATAATTGAGGTAACCACCCATGAGATCAGCCACGATGAAGTTTTGACCACAGCAGCGCCTGTCAAGGATATACACGGTGAGATACCAAAGGAAGATGTCGATTTGCAAGAGCATATTGACGACGAAGAGGCCGACAAGGATGTTGCTACTGAGACACCAGCCGAGGAGGCTGGTAGTGGCGAAATTGATCAAGTAGTCACTACGGTTGCTCCCATCCAAGAGGAGCAGAAGAAGGAGAAGCAGCCTGAGACCTCTACGATTGTTGCTGACTCAAGAATTGACATCTCCGTGGCAACATCAACGCCTACGTCCTTGGAAGAAGGCAGCGGAGAAGAGGATGTTGTCAAGGCTACAACACCACGAGAACAAGAGGTTGCCAAGCCAGCTGAACCCACGGAGGAAGGTAGCGGTGAAGAGATCAAGCCATCCGAAGAAGGCAGCGGAGAAGATGAAATTATTAAGGATACTAGCACAGAAGCAGAAGAAGATATCGTCAAGCAGACAACACAAGCTTCGACAGTTTCTGCTGAGGATGATAGCAAGAAGGTTACAACGTCCGCACCTGCGCTACCTGTGGAGGATGAAAGTGAGAAGGCAACAACTGCCGCTCCTGCGATTTCTGGAGAAGATGAAAGTGAGAAGGCAACAACTCCCACTTCCTCGATCTTTGCTGACGTTGAAAGTGAGAAGGATACAACTGCCGTTCCTGCGATCTCCGGTGAAGATGAAGGGGAGAAGGGAACCACACCTGCTCCTGCAATCTCTGCTGATGATTCAAGTGAGAAGGCAACAACTCGCACTCCTGCGATCTCCAGTGATGAGGAAAGTGAGAAGGCAACAACTGCCGCTCCTGCAATCTCTGGAGAAGATGAAGGGGAGAAGGCAACAACTGCCTCTCCTGCGATCTCTGCTGAAGATGAAGAGGAAAAGGCAACAACTGCTGCTCCTGCAATCTCTGAAAGCGAGAAGGCCACAACTCCCGCTTCTGCAATCTCTGGGGAAGATGAAAGTGAGAAGGCTACAACTCCTGCTCCTGAAATCTCTGCTGATGAAGAAAGTGAAAAGGCCACATCACCCGCTCCTGCGATCTCCAGTGATGATGAAAGTGAGAAGGCAACAACTTCAGCTCCAGCGATCTCTGCTGAAGATGAAGAAAGTGATAAGGCTACAACTCCCACTTCCTCGATCTCTGCTGAAGATGAAAGTGAGAAGGCAACCACTCTCGCTTCTGGTGCCTCTTCAACAACAGCAACTCCTGTGGTTGCTGCTGATGAGGATAGTGAAAAGACCACATCTGTTCCCACAGCTTCCGCGGAGGAAGACGCTACTAGGCCAACAACTTCTGCGCCGGCAGTCTCCATTGAAGATGATAGTGAAAAGGCTACAACTGCTGCGACCTCGTCTGCCGAGGACGATGGTGAGAACACAACACCAACTTCGGTCTCTGCTGAGAAGGATAGTGAAAAGGATACAACTCTGCCATCCGTGGTTTCCCACGATGCAGAAGATATTGCTAAGGGCACAACTCCACCTAAGGCATCTACGGATGAAGATAATGTCAAGGCCACAACTCCTGCTCAAGCAGAAGATGTTGAGCGTGATACTACGTCATCTACTGAGTATGATTCTGCTGACGAAGATACTGACAAGATTACAACGCCGGCTGCTGACCTGGAAGCTGTTCGTCCGACAATTCCTTCAAAGGATATTATTGCCGAAGATGTCAGCAGTGCTGAGGATGAAATTGTCAAGCCAACAACTCCTGCAAAGGAAACCAGTGTGGACGATGAAATTGTCAAGGCAACTACTCCTGCTGTGGACACCAGCGTGGAGGATGAAGTCACCAAGGCAACAACTCCTGCCAAGGACACCAGTATCGAGGATGAAATCGTCAAAGCAACAACTCCTGCCAAGAAATTCGCCGATGAGGAAGATGCAACCTCTCCTGCTCCTGATTCCAGTGAAGAAGAAGAAATCGTTAAGGAAACTACTCCTGCTAAAGATTCTAGTGAAGAGGATGAAATTGTCACGGCAGCTACTCCTGCTAAGGACGTCAGTGAAGAGGAAGATGTTGTCAAGGCAACAACTCCTGCCAAGGATCTCATTGAAGAGGAAGATGTCGTCAAGGCAACAACTCCTGCCAAGGATGTCAGCGAAGAGGAAGATGTTGTCAAGGCAACAACTCCTGCCAAGGATGTCAGCGAAGAGGAAGATGTTGTCAAGGCAACAACTCCTGCTAAGGAGCCCACATCCGACGTTGAAGCCAAGGCTACAACCCCAGCAGCACCTACTTCTGATGAAGATGAAGTTGTCAAGGCAACAACTCCGGCTAAGGACACTACTGACGAAGATGAAACCATCAAAGCAACCACACCTGCTAAGGAACTTGCTGGTGAAGATTCAGCCTCTACTGAAGAAGCATCAACTGAACAACAAACTGACAAGACTCCAGCTGCTGGTAGCCCGATCGCAGATGACAAAGAAATTGTACCAACTACGCCTCCTGCAAGCGATGTCATCAGTGAAACGGAGAAGGATAAGCCAAGCAAGGTCGCCAGTGATGAAATCGTTCCTGCTACAACATCTGCCGAGGATCTCAGTGAAGACGAGGATGCTGCCAAGACTACAACGCCTGGTAAACCAGATCTGGCTGAAGAACAATTCGACATCGTCAAGTCAAGCACATCCAAACCTGTGGAAATGCAAACCGACAAAGATGAAAGCTCCACGGAGTCTATTGAGGAAGATGCAGAGAAGCACACTCCTTCAGAGGAGAAAGAAAAACCTGCAGTGGAGAGTATCACACTATCGCCTTCAGAAGCAACTGCTGAGAAGGAAACTGTCGAGCCGACAAAAGAAACAGAAGAAGCAACGACAGCAGCACCCGAACAGACTGAGGATCATACAACTGCTGAAGCTGAGAAAGAAACTGTGTCATCTCCTAGCACACCGATTCAAGAACCTGAAGATTCCGACACAAGCAAGGATGACGAACAAACTACTCAAACAGCTCCCGCTAAGTCTGATATTACTCCTGCTGTCATTGAAGCTGGCGAAGCTACTGCCCAACCCGATAAGAGTGAAGAGTCATCTACTGATAAGCTTCCGGGTAGTTACTTGCCACCATTGGCCGAACATCCCGCTTCTACAGAATCCGTTGATAGCAGTACCCAGCTCGCAGATAAAACTGAAGAGGATGCCTCCACGTCTACCGAAGCTACGGAAACTCAGAAACCAACTACAGCACACGTTGATATCCGCACTGAGATTGAACCAGCTAAAACCACCGCCGTTCCCAGCACAGAAGAGGACACCACGGTTGCGGCAATGCCCGATATGCAGCTGCCCGCAGCCATACCCGGAGAGGGAGACTGCTTGGTTGAGGGCAAGACATATGCCAACAACACAAGTGTGCCGACGACGACAGCCTGTGATGTATCCTGCAAATGCATTAGCAGCATTGTATCCTGCGAGCGCAGTGCATCCTGTGAATCTGACGGTAAGGACGACGAAGAAGTCAAGGCAACAACAGCCAAGCCAGAAACAAGTGAGAAGCCCATCGATAAATTTGATGTGGATTCAGCTGAAGCTACAAGTACTGAGAAAATGCCAGAAGATGTCATTATACCTTCTGGTATTACTGAGCAGCCACTGTCACATGTTAAGCCCGATGAAGAAACTGCTGATGTAACCACAGAAGTTCCCGAACATGCAGAGACCACGACACCCAAGGACATCAAGAAGAAACCAGCTACCGAAGACATTTCTTCTTCCGAAGAAGAAGATACGATTCTATCTGCAACTGCTGCTCCGGAGATTGAAAAGGAGGTTCAAAAGCCAAGCGAGGATAAGCCCAAGCTTGACCATAAGCCACTGGAAGATGACTTTGTTGGGTTGCCTGCAGTCACAACAACTGAGAGTGCTGCTAAGCTGCCAACCACCACTCCGGTTCCAGATGATACTGAGAAGAAGACTGAAGCTATACCGACCGAAACTGCAATTCCCACAGTGTCCGAGGAAGACGAGAAACCTGTCAAAGAAGAGAAGCCTACTGACGCAAATATTGGCAAGCCAGAGAGCGAGACTGAAGATACGGTTTCTGCAACTACAATTGCTCCAGCAGCTGACGCATCCACTGAGTCAGTTGAAGAAGAAATCGCGTCTACCGAGGCACAGGATGTTGAGAAGAAACCAGCTGTTGATACTGAAAAGATTCCATCTTCATCAACTGGTACCCCAGCTGAAGCTGACATTACGGATGAGATCACAACACTTGCTCCTGCCGCTGATACTACTAAGCCTTCGGATGAAAAGGTGCCAGTTGAAGATGACGAAAGCACTGAAGACGTCGTTGCTACTACAACGCCACGTCATGAACCGGAGCAGGACAAGGATATCGAAACTTCTCAGCCAACAAGTGCAGTACCAACCCAAGCTGAGGAAGAGACCACCCACGCGGCAGATATTGAAAAGGATACAGAGACTGCAACCAAAGCAACGATCCCTGATAAAGAAACACCGAGTGTTGCCCCCACATTTGTTCCCGAAGAAGATCTGGATAAAACTACCGCTTCGCCTGTGCAGTTGGGTGAGGAACAGGATTCGGGCTCAGTTGAAAAAGACCAGGAGAAAGCAACCACTGTGGCATCTTCCGCTGACGAAGAAGCATCCAAGGTTACTAAACTGCCTGAAGATGTATCAGAAGCGGCACCTACCACAATCACACCGCCAGCAGCACAAGAAGTTGATAAGGCTTCTTCAACTGAAGATGAAGTCACAACTCCTGCTTCTGCTGAAAATGAAATTGAATCTGAAACAGAAATCACAGCTACCGATGATTCAACCGCTGAAAAGGAGCCTCAACAGCCTTCTGCACCTGTGGCACCATCTGACGACGAAGAGGATTCCATTATTCCTACCACTGTTGCACCTGCTGCTGAGCAACCGTCGATTTCCGAAGATGCACAAGAAGATGTTGGCAAACCCATTTCAACTGGTGCACCTGATTCTGAAGTTACGCAGAAACCGATTGATGAAACTATTCCATCTGAGGAATCTTCAACAAGTGCTGAATTCGAAAAGAAGACTGAAGCTCCCTTCGTTTCAACATCTCCGATCTCAGATGCGAAGGATCAAGAACACAAAATTGACACCTCTACGGAAGCTGTATCCAGTGACGAAGAACCAACATCCTCAACAGGCAAACCTATTTCTGATGAGTCTGAAGATGAGGCTAAACCTACAACGAAGCCCCAATTTGCAGAGGACGATGAACCTTCTGGCGATGAACATGAGGATGCTATTTCAACTCCGGCTCCATCGACCCAAGATGACACCAAAAAGGCAACGGAAGCCGACACTACTACTCCACCGTCGGACATTGATATGGATTCTAAGCTTACCACTATTGTTCCTCCAAGCACTTCTGACAAAGAAGAAGAGAAACCAGTTAGCGAAAGCTCTTCGACCCCCGCACCATCCGCAGATGAAGATAAGGAAACTCCTGAAGACAAGATTGATGTTACAACGACTGGTCCCATCTTCGAGGAAACTGACAAGGATGAGTCTACCGAATCTGTTGAACAACTGGAAGATAAACCTTCTTCAACAACTGTTCGATCTGACGCTGAGAAGGCCACAACTGAATCTGCAACGAACACTCCAACTGATGCTCAATCTGACGAATTGGATAAGGTCACAACAACTGCACCCATTTCTACAGAGACCTCTCCCAAGCCATCAGACCAGAAACCATCCCTGTCATCTGAAGACGAAAGCGTGGACGACACCCATGCTGCAACAACTATTTCGCCATCCGTTACTGATAACGTGACTGAATCAGTAGAGGAAGACAAGAAACCGGCATTATCTGAGAACGAAGTGGAACCATCCGAAGAGACTGACTCGACCACGCAGGCTCCATCTTCAGAACAAGAGGACGAACATGTATCTCCCGCGATTATTCCAACAAAAGCACCTGCTGGCGATCAAACAAAATTGGATGCTGATATTGCAGACTCTACAACTGTTGCACCATCCGAAGAACCAGCCGATAATGAAATTGAATCAGAAGAGGGTATTAAGTCAACCGAAGTTCCTCAGGTTTCCGAGAGCGGCAAGCCCGAGAAGGAAACCCCAACAACACCTCCTAAAGATACGTCTGACGAAGTGGAGTCTTCTTCGGAACATCCAGCAGAAGAAGCAGATGAGGAATCATCCGATGAAAAGATTTCAGCCACTGCCGCTCCAGAGCCTGAACATCCAGCAACAACTCTCACAGTCCCAGCTGCTCATGATAAGATCGATGTTAGCACTTCTCCTTCGATCGTGCCTGAAGACCAAGATGAGCAGGATCTCAAAGCTCAACAACCTACTGAGGACACTCAGGAATCTAGTTCTACTGAGAAGGCTGCTGATGCAGATACCATTACTACAACACCTAAATCCGAGGAAGACAAGGAAGCACCGCTTCCAACTAAGACACCAGTTGCAATTGAAACTACAATTGCTCCAATCCATGTTGCTGGATCTGAAGAAGCTGTCAAGAAACCATTGGATGACCTTCCATTATCCCAAACGATTGCTCCCCACGCAGAGGATGAATCTACCACACTTTCTGGTGAAGAAGCTTCCGCTACAGTTGCTCCTATTGCTCATGATACTGAAGTTAGCAAGAAGCCGTCTTCCTCTGATGGAGTTAGCGATTCAACTACAGAAACAAGTGCAATTGACAAGGAGGACGCTACTCATCTTCCTGTTGGTGTCGAAGTAACATCATCCACGCCAGTACCAGAAACACACGAAATTCCACCACAGAAGCCTGAAGAAGAGGAACTCTTTGTAGCACCACCTGCTAAGACAGATCTTGAGGGCCAGACAACTACTGCACCTGTTACCGATACCGAGGCCGAGCATACCGATAAGCCTTCCAGCCAAGCGGGGGTTGTGCCAAGCCTGGACTCCACCGAAGAGACAGACGAATCAGTAGAGTCCGAAGAGGAGCATACACCTGCAACAACATCTGATGATGGCCACAAGAAGGATGAGAGTGATGAGTCCACCGAATCAGAGGAAGAAGTCACCGAGGCTGCTCAGAAAAAACCAGAACACGATGAGGTCGAAGTTCCAGCAGTTGTATCAGAGTTCCCACAAACCACAGTGGCATCTACGTCCCAGGCTGAGAGCTCGACAGAGACGGCCAGCGACGAAACCGATACTGAACAACCTGGTATTGCTCGTATTACAACGATACATCCTCTGTTCGCACAGTCATTCACCAGCACCACAAAAGCACCGATTGTCGGCGACAGAGTGGGAGAGGAGGACACCGAAACTGGACCAACGAAACAGACAACGACATCGGAATCGCCGCTTACAACTACGGTTGCACCAAGTACGCATCAGGAACCCATTACACCGCCGTCGTACGGCCACCAGCCACAGTATCCATCCTATCCCGAAGATGAATACGACGAGGAGGAGGTCTTTGGACCTGGCACATGTCGCTATGCTGGCAAAATCTATGTGTCCGCCCAGCAAATACCCCGTGACGATCCATGCGATTTCTGTTTCTGCTTCCGAAGCGACATCATCTGTTTGCAACAATCTTGCCCGCCGCCAATTTCTGGCTGCCACGAAGAGCCCATCTCTGGCTTCTGTTGTCCACGCTACGAGTGTCCGGTGTCCATGGCCGCTGTGCTTAACATAACGACAAGCACAACAACGACAAGCACCACACTACCACCACACTTCCTGAACTACTCCCACGGCGATGCTGTGCAACATACTGGCTGCCTCATCAACGGCCGTTCGTACAAGGTGGGCGAACCCATCGAATCGACGAGTGGTCCCTGCATCAGCTGCACGTAAGTGTCTACGAACACCTTGACCCGTCTAGCCCGTCGAGCCCGCTGATCCGCTAATCTATCAATTCTTTGTTAATTTCAGCTGCGGCGGCGATGGCAACATGAAGTGCGACCCACAGCAATGTGTACCCGAGCCAACGATGCGGCAGATGTTGGCAGTTACTGCTCACCGCAAAAGATGAACCACCAGCCATGCACACTAAATATAATTTTAACTAATTTTTAAGCACTGCAAACAAACAATCACAACACAGAACACAACAACAACACAAACAGACAAACCCAACAGAAAGCCCAAATTGCACCCACAGAGCTGCATTCCTCACGATTTTTGAAAGAAACAATAGAAGGAAACAAACAGACTCAGAAACGGAAACAGAAACGGAAACGGAAACGGAAACTGAAACAGAAACTGAAACAGATCATAGTACTTAGGTGCCAAAACTGGTGAAAATAATGCAACAAAATTGATTAGACCCGATTTACATATTTACAATTTGCCGTTTATCACTTACAGAAGTATTTGCAATAATTTTCAATTGAATCCCAATTTGTTTCTGATTAGGTTACGTGACGAAGCAACCAGTGATATTGTACTGTATACATAGTATAGGTGCAATTAATTTAGAACACGCTCACTAAAAGAAAAAAAAAACGAATTACTTATTGAATTTGAGGCCCCTCCTCCGTGTAACAGTTAACCCCGTTTAGAGCGTGCGACGAGCCTTGTAAAGTCGTTCTTTGTGCCGCTAGATAGATAATACAATCGCGTTCAGGAGACTCAAACCTATCACAATCAAGACTATTGGCTCCACAATCAATGGCCTTACGAAGCCCCGACGCTTGTCTACGGATAAACCGTTTCTTTATGTTTGTTTTAATAGCAATACTTTTCTTCAATGCGCTTTTATAGTATTTTAGTCACTTTATTTTAAACATTATTATTTTTTGTGTATAATTGTTGCTTCTAGTCTTCTTTTGTTGTAAGAGCAACGAAATTCGCCTAACACACGCGCAAATTGATATCAGATCAAATTAGATCGAATGAGACCAGTCGAATCGATATCTTCTATGAACTTTTCCAAGCTTTTATACTTTTATATACAACAATATATATGTAAAATGAAGAACCGAACGAAACTAGTTTTATAGCAGTTTTACAAGCGAAACACAAATTGCATAGTTTTAATGAATTTTATTTGAAGTTTACGTCATTGCATTTGCGCCATCCACGCACAAATCCATCTGTGGTAGGAGAGAAAAGTGAAGTAATTTAACTAGTGTTTTTTTAGGTCAACTGATGACGGAAACTAAGTATGCAATCGAATCTAGTGTAGGCTATTGCTATTGCTCGACTGATTGAAAGTGCTTAAAAAATCAATAGATATTCAGTAGTCGATAAATTTGTAAACTAATTTTTTTTAAATATCTGCATGTAGCAATGGTTATATATAGGTACATACACATACACATATATGAACCGTAAGCATATGTAGTAGTATTTGAAAAATATTCGAAAATTTCAGTCGCTTGAGCTTTAGAAGTATGCTGAAAATTCGATGCGTTATTAAAACACACACAATAAATATGAACAACAATTAGATTTATATAATCTCTAAATATAGTTACAGTTTTTAAGTATTTAACTATAAAAATAAATAAATAAATAAATTTTAATGTAGAACTTATTTATTTGATATGTCTTTTAAGAACAGCTCTTGTGTTTCCATAATTATCGTAATTTATATGCAAGCTTTCTTTGTAATCTTATAAATAAATACAACGCTTTTTATTGAAATGTATAAACTGGGTGTGTAAACTTCGTTGCACATGCATGCATCATGGGTTAACAATTATAGAATTGCTTATAAAATTGTTTCTGCATTCAATTAGGATTTGCCACAGCGAATATCTGCTACGCTGTGAAAATCTAATCTCGATATCCAATCTACTCTTATACTGATGAATCGTATGCTGTATTCGAAGTGTCAGTTATTTTAAAAATTAGTATCGATACTTATCGATACCAGAAATCGAAAACACACCCATCGTCAGTGGTAGATGCGAAACAGCTGAGAGGAGAACTGCGGCACTTACTCGGTGAACTGCGATTCGATATCATATGGCGTAAAGCGCTCGGTAGCTGTACTTTAATATTAGAATTAGTAAATGAAAATGGCAAACATATCTACCATCAACTGGCTGTTCGTGTGCGGAATCTCGTTTTGTTTCGGAGGAATAGCTGTGCTGAGTTTCATGCCGCTCAGCTCAGGTGCGAACGTTTTAAACGGATGGGGAAAGAAAAGTTCTATAAATACGAATGGCACATATTTTCATTTTAGATTGCATATGCCCGTTGAAGAACCCACTAAGCAGGCTAGCTAATGCGCAGAATGTGGTCACGAAACCAATCATCAAATCACCACATAAAATGGCAGTACTGGTGCCTTTTCGAGATCGATTTGAGGAGTTACTACAATTTGTACCGCATCTGACCAAATTTTTAAGTAAACAGGGTATCGAACACCACATTTTTGTGCTGAATCAGGTGGACAGGTACCGTTTTAACCGTGCCTCTTTAATCAACGTGGGATTCCATTTCACGAGCGAAGTCTACGACTATATTGCTATGCACGATGTGGATCTGCTGCCAATGAATGATGAACTACTGTACGAATACCCCAGCAGCTTGGGACCTTTGCACATTGCTGGTCCAAAACTACATCCAAAATATCACTATGACAGTTTTGTTGGTGGTATTCTTTTGGTAAGAAAAGAACATTTCTTGAAAATGAATGGAATGTCCAATCAATACTGGGGTTGGGGACTAGAAGATGACGAATTCTTTGTGCGCATAAGGGACGCTGGCCTGCAAGTCACTCGCCCCCAAAATATAAAGACTGGCATCAACGATACATTTAGGTAATGATTTAGAGGCAGTATATCAATATTGACAATATTAACCCGGTCCACGTTTATTTTTCAGTCATATTCACAATCGCCATCATCGAAAGCGAGATACACAAAAATGTTTCAATCAAAAGGAGATGACTCGCAAAAGGGACCATAACACGGGACTCAATAATGTAAACTATAAAATATTGAAAGTACACGACATGTTGATCGATGGCATAAGCCTTACAATTCTTAATATTTTGCTTGAATGTGATGTAAATAAAACGCCTTGGTGCGACTGTTCTGGAACAGCAGCAGCTGCTTCCGTCGTACAAACGTAGCTAGAAAAATAACTTCGTTTTGTCCGTTCTGCCTACTCAAGTCTTATGCTATATTTATTTGTCTATTTGCACAATGTGGATGTTAATACACGTGAACCATGCCATATAAGAATGTCCAGAAGAGCACATAGGTGCAAAGGCCGCCCATGAATTGGTTCGTCAGAAGATTACTTCGGTTAATAAAATATTTGCGCCACTGAATGCCAGACTTCATGAGTACCATTATCCATAGAACAAAGACCGATAGAAAGTAGAATAGAAATCCAAGAGTTCCACTTAGCCCCAATATGCCTGTGTTGATTATATTAAGCTTAATTGATCTATTTAAATAAATGTCTAATATAAAGCGGTTACCTGCAGCACAGCCAGAGATGGCAGCCATCGACGTGCGGCAGTATTCCACGGCAGATATATTTTTTCGAATAACGCCTTCACTGTAGGCGATTATTTCACCAGTTTTCGACAAACGTGTTCTTACTCGATTCATTTTAATGAATTTTTCTTGCCACCCTCAAAAATTACAACTATTTTCTGCTGGTTCTGGCAGTCACAAATAATTGTAAATAAATGACAGTCACATTACCACTTATTGACCAGCTGAGAAATATCGATATTTTAGTGTTATCGTTCCGGGTGAATAGCTGTATCCAAAAACACGGTGTGAGCACAACACACAAGAGGGGCTCATTAATTAAAATATGTGGTGATAACGAAACTTGGTGATTTATACGTGGTAAAGTCGAAGGGCATAAGGTGCAATTAAGCAGGACGCGCAATACAGAAAATGGTGCAGGATCACAAACAGCCATAAATGCTAAAGCAACAACATTTTAAAATCAACTGGCAATTGAATCGCAGCCATTCCACAACAAAGCAGCGTACGGCAATTAAAAAAATCAATCAGAATTCTAATTGAAAGCTGTAGCGACAGAGACAGAGGCAGAGGCAGCGCTAGCAAATATGTCACCCCCTAAGAACTGTGCTGTGTGCGGCGACAAGGCCTTGGGGTATAATTTCAATGCTGTTACTTGCGAAAGTTGCAAGGCGTTCTTCAGGCGGAATGCGCTGGCCAAGAAACAGTTCACTTGCCCATTTAATCAAAATTGTGAGATTACAGTAGTCACCCGACGATTTTGTCAGAAATGCCGTCTGAAGAAATGCCTAGATATTGGTATGAAGAGCGAGAATATCATGTCAGAGGAGGACAAACTTATCAAGCGTCGCAAAATAGAGAACAACCGCGCCAAACGTCGCATGATGGAGCATGGCGGATCCGATGCCGATGCTGATGCAGACGGGGACGACAACAAAGGGGCTGGTGCAGTAGCTGATAGCAGCTCTAATGTGGAGACATATGGTGGCTCACAAGACTCGCAAAGCTGTGGCTCACCTGACAGTGGGGCCGTAACAACTGGCACAACAATGGGACCAACTAGTTCAACCACAAATAGACCACCGACTGATCGCTTGGCTGACATAAATCCCTTATTGATGACGGCAGATAAAATAGTTGATGAGATAGTAGCGGATCCGGATCGCGCATCGCAGGCTATTAATAGATTAATGCGCACTCAGAAAGAAGCTATCTCCGCTATGGAAAAAATTATAGAATCACAAAAAGATGCCTTAAAGCTAGTGTCTCACCTGATTGACTACCCAGGTATATTTTTGTACTCTTCATTCATACAGTTTGGAATTTATAAATTAATGGCAAACATTTTCAGGTGATGCCCTAAAGATCATAAGCAAAATTATGAACTCGCCATTTAACGCATTAACAGTATTTACCAAGTTCATGAGTTCACCCACGGATGGCCTTGAGATAATATCAAAGATTGTTGATTCGCCCAAAGATGTGGTTGAGTTTATGCAAAACCTAATGAGATCGCCAGAAAATGGAATTGATATAATGAACAAATTCATGAACACACCAGCAGAGGCTCTGAAAATGCTAAACCGCATCTTTAATGGCACAAACACCCATACAGATGGTCGGAAAGGGGCGCCGGAAGCTGTGAAAGCAATTAATGTTGAGGAGCAAGAAACGACACCAAGCCATCAATACGAAAAACAAGCCCAAAATGACCGCGTAGATACTGTCATTCATTCAATGCTGCACGGGAGTCCCTCAGGGAATAGCGTAAGCAGCGTCCACACTGCTGACACTGGAGTAACCTCCCCACTTAGCAGCATAGCAAGTCCGCCCAATTGTGCCCCAATGGATTTGCATTACCAATCACCCAAAATAAACCACAAGCCAGATGACTTACCCAGCACATCAGGCAACAACCATCACTCGTCCTACATTGCTAATTCACCAGAATTCGATACGACGGCTTACAGGACAAACTACAACGAAGACCTTAGCATGGACGGCAGCGTCAGCATCAATTCGATAGAGTCAGTGCTCTCCGAGGTAATACGACTTGAGTATCAGGCATTCAATGGTTTTCAAGGATCGGGAGCTCATATAAAAGATGAAATGTTTTATGCTGCGGGCGGCATGCGTTCATCGTACATGGGCAGAGAGCAAACCAACAGCGGTTGCAAGCCTCCTAATCAACCGCATCTGCAACACCAACAGCCCATTTGTGCGCCTTCGGGCATTTTTATGGAGCGAGAGCTTAACGAAGCTGAGCAGATGAAACTACGCGAGTTGCGCCTGGCTAGTGAGGCTCTCTACGATCCTGTTGACGAAGATCTCAGTGCCTTGATGATTAACGACGAGCGCATTAAGGTAACAAGCAAGCCATTTCATTTTACCCAAAATCAAATTTATACTCACACCTGCTGGGCCCTTATCTAATCGTGCACTGTCAAATGCGATAGACAATTCAGTTAGCACCTGCCGTATGAGTCAGAGTATCGCTTTTTTCTGTGTGCCCAGCACACGCTGCCTTCTCAATGTAAACAATGAAGATTAAATAATGTCGCAATAGTAATGCACACACCTGTTGCTGAGCCCTGCCAAACAAGTATGGATAGCAGGAGCATTTATCAAAATAAAAATAAATAATATTATTATCGGATCCGACACGGATGATGGCTTTATCAGCCAAACGAAAACGCTATCAAGAAGAGCTGCTATCACTAGCTATATCAGGCGCACATAATCAACTTGGAGTCTAAATTTGTTTTGACTGGCAGCCTTTACGGCTTTTGAATTGACTGTTTACCACTGCTGTTCCGACTCAATTAGCACATTCTGGGTTGTTAATTAGGAAAACTGATACAATTTGAAATATATGGGTCTCACAGGTGTACAGCGAATTCGTTAAGCGTTGGGCCCGTTTGATATTGAATCAAATTTGATAAACAACAGAGATTAATATGATTTGTCTACTCCACTGTCCGCTATCTACAGCCCGACGATGCTCGGCAAAGCCCAAAGCTGTTGCAGCTTATTAACCTGACTGCCGTGGCAATTAAGCGCCTTATTAAGATGGCTAAGAAGATCACTGCATTCCGTGATATGTGCCAAGAGGACCAAGTGGCATTGCTCAAAGGTGGCTGCACCGAAATGATGATAATGCGTTCAGTGATTATTTATGATAACGATCGTGGTGCATGGAAGGTAAATGCCAAATTTACAAATTTAACTCTGATCAATCTAATGGAAATATTTTTCACAGGTGCCACATACCAAAGAAAATATGGCGAACATTCGAACCGATTTGCTAAAGTTTGCCAAAGGAAATGTTTACGAAGAGCATCAGAAATTTATTACCACCTTTGATGAGAAATGGCGAATGGATGAAAACATTATTCTCATAATGTGTGCCATAGTGCTCTTCACACCAGCGAGATCCCGTGTTATACACAAGGACGCTATAAGGTTGGACCAGGTAATTAAATTTACAATTTGAAAAGCTCTCCAGATAATACTAATAGAATGCTTTTCATCTTCTAGAATTCCTATTATTATCTTCTGCGAAGATACCTAGAGAGCGTTTATCCTGGCTGCGAAGCCAAGAACGCGTTTATTCAATTGATCCAAAAAATTTCGGATGTTGAACGTCTGAACAAATTCATGATCAACGTATATTTAAATGTAAACCCCTCCCAGGTGGAACCGTTACTTCGTGAAATATTTGATTTGAAAAATCATTGAGGAATTGGAATTTTTGGAACTGTGCATAAAATGCTACAAAGTAGTCGCTGTGCTGCTATTGTTGTTGTTGTTTCTATAGTCTATCAGCCGCAATTTGTTTTGTTTGTTCGCTTATAAAGTTAGATTTTAATCGAATGTGATTGTTAGATTTGCATATAACACATAGTTTTTATATTTCTACATCAAAGAGAGTATATTTTAGGTACAAATGCAAAGCAGAAACACTATAACTAAATGTACACATTTTAATTAGTTTTCAATAAACTAAATAGAAAATAAGAAATTTCTTTTAGTAATATCATTAATTGCAGTCAATAATTAAGACGACATTTTGAGAGTATCTGTTGCTATCCAACAACTAGTTATGGCGAGCTACATAAAACTTGTAATATAAATCATCAAATTCTTCCCACAAATTCTTCTACGGGGATTTAAAACTATAATCATTTAACCAATTAAACCAAGATTTACAAACACAGATAATTTCACATTATGCCCATAGGTAAATAACAAATATTTAATAAACAATATTTTTCAAACGTAAGTTACAAAATATATGAGAAGATATTGGGAAGTAACTGTTGATATGTTTGTTGGCCAAAAATTTATGAATCACCATAAAAAGGAATTATGTGAAGACATTCCGTAAACGTCAACAGCCCCTAACTTTGGTCCGACTTGAAACACGCTCCCACGTCCTACTGTTACGTTAGCTGGGATTGGTGACCACAACACAGTCAAATATATGATGATAATATTGCAATCTCAAAATAATCTCCTGCTCAGCACACCAGGCAATAAAGGTGAATAAATCTGAGCCTAAACCAGATAAAGTAGTTCGCTTTGCACTTCCAGTCACTTTAACCGTTCAAGTTGATTCGCGACATTCCTGTGCCCATTTTAAAAACTCATCCAACGAGCTTACTGCCAGATTACGAGCCAGGGCTTTAACACGAAGATTGCGATCAGTGGTTATTAGCACCAACTCTGTTCGAATAAAGCATTTCCCATCTGTAAGTGTAAAAATATTAATTAGTTTACTGCAATTTTATCAGCTTAATATTATTACCTCTACACTGCTCAGAGCTAGTATTCTTCGCCACTGCTACAGCTGTTGCTAAAATCTTGTCATCGTTGGAAGCGTATCTCTCTTCAACAAGGGCAAACAAGGATGCATTAATAAGCGAGCCCTTTGTTGTTGCAAATCTGAAAGGCGATTTCATCAGTAACTGCCATTTTTAATCATTTTAGAGATCCATACTTCACATTATTTTTGGCCGATTTGATAAATTCCAGTGATTTCTTGGCACGAGATGATACTTCGTCAAAATGATGGATGCGTTGCGTCTGCTTTGAGCTGCGATACGACTCCAGTTTAACGCCCTTTGATAATCCATCCAACTCTTTGACTACAGTTAGTGGAATAATAACCGTATAACGCTTGAACTCCATTGATAATTTTTCAATATCCTCCAGACAATCTATGAAGCAATTGGTGTCCGGCAAAAGGTATCGTGGACGCACCTCGATATATATTTTTGAGTCCACCAATTTTAATATTTCCTCTAGCCTACTATTGCAAATCTGCTTAACTTTGGCCTTTGCCTCGAGTTGCTTTTTCAATCTACATAGCTGGAACACGTCAGCATTGGCATTACCAGTTGTGCAAAGTTCATCTTGATCTGTTTGGTTCGACAGTAGTGTACAACTCTCCGAAACAGTCGACGCAGTGCAGTTGTCCGCATCAAAGTCCTTGAGGACCACTTGCATTTCGGCATTTAAATCATCGATTGTAAAGGTATCGTCGTCTACTGGCAACTGTAATGCATCCTGATGTTGAACGAATATTTCCTGAAATTGCGCTATTTTTCGTATACGTTCAATAAACTGTACGCGCTCCGAGCCACGTCTATTGCATTCCTTTCTCGATACATCACGACCCAATGGATCGAAACCACTTAGCATAATGTCTTCGTCCAAAAGAAATCTTGATTCTTGTAGATCGATTTCATTATAAAACTTGTTGCACACATTTTCAATTAGATCAAAAAGAGTTTGCAACTCAGACCAGCAGTCAATGAAAGAGTGACTATAAATAGAAATGCGTAAGATTAAAAAAACTATTGCAATTCTAATTGCAAAACGTACTCTTCAGTGCGAACAGGTTCCCAAAAGTTAACGTTAATTCCTAGCCAATGTGTATAGACCTTCACAAATTGCAGATAAGTGTTGATGCGAGCGTAACTACAAACAAATATAAAATCGTAATGCTATTTAAATATATAGGTTTATCATTGTGCTCTCATACTCAGCATCTGTGAAACTTTGTGCGTCGGTCGATTCCTCCAGAATAGTGGAAAGTAATTGGTTTGCTTTGTTCAACATTAGACCAAACAATGAATTTGCAAAATTGAAGCTGTGATAACGCATTTCACGACGATTTGCTACAAAACAATTTTGTATAAATATACACATTCAAAAAGATTAGAAAATGGTAAGCTTACCCTTTAACTTGTTGTGTTCCAACACAAACACATTTAATGCGACTATTTTCAACAGCTTAGTTCGAGATAAGAGATTCTCGTACTTCATAATAGCACCCAACTGAGTCAGCAGCTTTCCCAACTGCTGGTACATGCATTCCACGCTACAGATAATTAAAAAGTTATAGTCCAAGTAGTATTTATGTATGATAACAACTTACTCCGTCGCTGTAAATAGTTTTCCGACCAGGAAGAGATACAAGGACATAATTCGAGGGAGAAGCTCCTCGGGTGGCAGTTCATCATAACGATTCGTCTCAACAATGGTTGACTTGTTCTTAAATTTATTTTTAAAATCAGTGCGATGTAAACGTCTTATACCATCAGGGTAAATCCAGACTTCTCTACGCATTTGCTTTGATTTTTTTAGGTTTCCCGCTCCACAGTGCATTGGCGACTGCTTCATTTCGGTTTCCTCATACTTGCGACGAATATCATCAAACAAATCCAGAAGACTTTCTTTGGCTGATTGAATGGCATTGGAAGTCAAGAGGCTGCGCATGTAAAAGTATACGGCATCGAAGCGTTTATGCTGTAAGAAATAAATATGTTTAGCACAAGCCTAAAGGGCAATTAGTAGTTCATCATATCTTACATTATAAATGGAAACAATCGCCAGTTGATTATAGGGTGTTCCGTTACCAGGCACAAGCTCTTGTGCACGTTGATAGTATTTACAAGCTTCAGTGTAGTCTGTGAGTTGCAAATGATTGGCACGGTAACGGGCCAAGTCTCCCAAGCAGATAAGTAAGCGCTGTGCGACAACCTTGACTGCGCTCTCACAACGTGAGATATACTTTGCCATCAGTTTGTCAAAAAGTCCTCGATAGAACTTGATTGAGCGTTCGATCAAAAGTATCAAATGCTTATGCGCCACATCCGGGTGCTCGCTCTTCAAGTACTCGCGCACATTATAGAACAATAGTTTCCAGAAAAAGGCATCCACCTTGTGCTCACATACGAATTTCAACTGCTCCAGCAGAAGACAGCAGAACGCATGTTGCAACTGCACGTGCAAATTACAAAAGTTGTTCCAGTTCTATAAGCAAAAATGCATTGAGTCATTGTCGGATGAGTCATCTAATTACAATCACTTACGATAAGAATTAATTTTCGTTGTTGCAATACCATAAGCTGCTCATACAATTGAACAATGATTGTGCCATTCGACATGCCCAGCATCTGCTCAAACCACTCTGGATGATCAGTGGTAAGGCGTACTCGCGACTGTGGGGACAACGAAATGTGTTGATCCTGCATTCGAACAGGATGTGAGCGACCACGCCTACGCATACCATTTCTACTATTGGTTGTCCTTTTGTTGGTAGCCTCCTCTTTTATCTTTTCTGAGTTCGCGTTAACTCGCAATATGCCTGGAATGCCTACATCCTTGGATCTTGTTTCCAAACTTTTGCACCCGCTGGTATCCAAAACGGGTATGGACGCTTTCACCGTGTTTCCAGCATTTGCCTTACTTGGCTTACTCAAGATTGTGACTGTTGTAAGCGAAAAAAAAACAATAATGCATAACAAATGTGTTAATTAATTTCGTGCGATGTCGTGACTCATTTATTTATATTACCTGGCCTTGTCGTGGCTGCTGGCGTTTCCGTTGGCATCGGTTCCGCATTTTCAACATCCTCTGCTGCGTGGCTGTGGTGGTGGCTACAGCTGGCAGCAAATTTGTTTTGTAGCCGTTTTGGTAGAGTTCCAATAATTAGCGATATATCATTTTGATCTTTTGTTCCCTTTCGACTCATATTTTGAATGTTGCTTTTTCAGCTGCATTTATTCCGTTTTGATGCTTTGAACGTGATTCGCCTTTGTTTTTTTCTAATCAAAATATCACTATCACAAAGTTATGCAGAAAAATGTAGACAGTGTGACCAGACAGTAATTGAAAATAAACCCAGAATGTGCAATCGTTTTTATCGATAGTTTGAAAGTCTCTAGTGAAAAATTCGATTTTTCTTGACTACGAAATATTAAATTAAATTGTAATACAATATTTCCTGTTGAATTTACATATTTGTTGAGAGCGGACCGTTGCATTTCTCAAGAACAACCTTTTCGTTTATGGAAATACAAGTTTGCGCTTATTGTATTTACCAGACATCGAATTTGGGGTACACAGCTGAAATACTAATAACCACAAACTTAGCAGAAAATACTTTATTATTAAAGTAAACGAAATATCTGAGCGTTATTGTAAATTGTTTTCGAATCGTAAGTGCGAAACATGGCACAGGTTGCTTTTTTAGACAGTATGCTGCGTGAGTATATGGTGTTCCGTGGTTACTCAAACACATTGAAAGCCTTGGATTTGGAGCAGCGAAATGAAAAAGACCAACACTTTCGGGCGGAGCGCCTGATAGACCATTTCAACTTAGCAGTCCAGGGATCAGATCTGAATGCTCTGCGCAGCCTATGGCTGCACCTGGACAACAGCCTGTTCAGCAAGCTTGATCAGAGCTATGCTGTTGGTAAGTGACTTTAAATGTACGCATCTCTCATGTAATTCAATTCGCATTTTTTCAGCTGTTAAGAAGCTGGAAAATAGTCTACTCAAATACTATTTGGTTACGGCTTATAGCAACAATAAGACGGACAAGATATCGGAGTTTTTTAATAAAATGGCTGGCGAACTGCAGCAGCAGAGCGAGTGGAAGGATTGGTTCTGTAAGTTAAGATTTGGCTTTGCCGTAACTTTGGTTTTCACGTGTAAATCTTGCAGACTTTTCGTTTTGCAAAAACGCAGAGGAGTCGCCCACATTTGCACTGTACTTCACAAAGCAGTGGCAGGATACCTTCTTGCTGTCGCTACGCAATTTCCTGACCACCATATACCAGTGCCTGCCGCAGCCCGCCTTCGTTCGCGCCGAACAGGAGGCTGCACACATGCAACGTCTACAGGATGACAATACACGTTTGCGTGCCCGTCTGCTGCAGCTGCAGCAAGAGCAACAACAGCAGCTGACCAACGCGTCCAGCTCACAGAATCTTAGTGCCGGCGATGGCAGCTCCCGTCGGCGCAGCTCATATAGGCAACAGCAAACGCTGAGCGACATTCTGCCCTTTGATATCAGTCCGCCGGGACACATAACCGATGATTTTTGCAACATTGCCTCCGAGGCGAACAGTGTGTCCCAGGCTAGTGATGTACAAGCTCGCGGACTCAAAATGCTCATACGCAACATTGGCTCTGGCAGCTCGCCCGTGCTGCCGCGCAAGGATACTGGCGGCGACAAGCCGTCCACGTCTTCGTCTTCATCAAAACGCAGATCCGGTAGCGTGGGCCGCAGTTGGATTTAATAGAAACAATCTCAGCAATATAGAGTATATATATTATCGCCTTAGTTTAGGATATTTCATTTATTTCCGCTTCCTCGTAATACGAAAGACAAAAGACATAAAAAATCAAGAGCAAATGCGTGTAAGGTATTATTTAATTGCAATAAATAACGTAAAATTACAAATAAATATTGACGATTCGTGTATAAAATATCTCGGTCTATACAAGCAGCACAATTTAAAAAATACAGTTTATTGTATAATAGGTATAATTGTATATAGCATTCATATATTTATGTATATATTTATAATCGTATTGTATGTTATCTATATAGAGCTTTTCCATATGTAAACTATGTGTGTAAATTTTGCATAAAGTAGCTTCGTATCTGACTCGGAACATAGATCCGTTCCATACTACATATGTAGGTGTAAGTAAATGCGTTTCAGCGCGTCTCGTTTGTGGGTGCTGCGCGGGAGGAGTGTGAAGCCAATTGTAATCTGATTATCTCGATAGTCGGTACGTTTCTTATGGATATATGTGCATGTGTGCCTATGATGTATGTGCGGATGCAGAGGCGGGTTTGACCCGCACACTTGTTGCCGCCTGCCTGCCTTAGAGCGCCGTCTCGAACGCCGGCAGCGCTGTGGGTGCACTGACGTACTTGTTGCTATCGCCGCCGGCATCTGCCGCTGACGTGGCCAGGCCGTTTCTGCCAAAGCTCGGCTTCAGCTCGCCTCGCATGAAATTGTTCTCCTCGGTTTGCAAAAAGAAATTGCGCTTCAGATCGAAACTAGACACAGCAACGGGAGGACTGGGACTCGAGCCGGCCACAGTTTCTCCTGCCTCCAGACTGGCACGTGATCCGCCGCTGTTGTTCGAGTGATCCTCTTCGCTATTCGCCTCCGGAATTGTGCTGGACATAATGTCAGTGCGTGGCCCGGCGGATGCCACAGCAGTCGCGCTCGGACCACGCATCTTGGGTGCAAAAGTCTTTGAGGGTGAGCCGAACTGGCCCTGGCGCAGCATGCGACGATTGGCAAAGGTCTTTGGCGAGCCGCTCAAATCGAGCAGCTTTAGGCTGGAGTTCAGCGTTGGCTTCGACGCACCTGGCGTCGTTTGAGTTGGCTTCGGTCCCGAGGCAACCGCATTGCCGCCCGACTTCTTGAGCAGCTCCACGGCCGAAACTTTGCGCTGCACGGGACTCGTCTTGGCTGACTTGGCCAGCAGCAGCTTCTTGAAGTCCATCAGCGTTGTCTTGCTCTGACCAATGCGATCGGCGCATGTGTTCAAACGTTCCGGCGAATTGTCACTCCAATTGCGCGACGGCTGCTTCATGGGCGGCACATTCTCCGACGCGCTGCTCTCGCCACGCGTGGGCGTGGAGGTTATAAACACGCCACTGCCATTCCTAGGCACAATGGGCGATATGTTGCTTTTGCCATCGGTCGCTGCATCTGCCAACCCCGACCCGGAGGATGAGTTGGAGGCGGCTGCTGCTGCTGCTGCTGCACGTGCCAAGCGTTCGGCACGTCGAACGGGCGTGGCATAAATATCATCCCGACACGTAACATTGCTGCCTGACATCGCCGGCTTGGGCTGACTGCGTCGACTCTGCAGTGTCCAGTATATGGGCGCAGTACGCTGAAAGGGCGTGGCATCTGCCGCCTGTGTGTTCACCGGTGCTGGCTGCACTTGCTCATAGATATTAGAGAAACGTTGATACCCTGCGGAGTAGAGAAAACAAAGATGCCGCACAGCAGGGTGCGTGAGTTGAGTACGAGTTGGATACCCTCCAGAATGGCGGGAAAGGGAGGCAGGAATGGGACTGTTTCGTGCATCAAGTGCATCAACAAACAAGAAAACTCAATAAAACGCAGGGTGTAAGCAGTCGAGCAACATTCAAGCTGTGCGCCGTACATACCTGTGCGAGGTGCAAACTACCCGACGGGCTATGAGTGCGATGCGTGCGATGGGTGCTTGATTGTTTGATTGATGGGGTATGGTATATGGTATATAGTATGCATATGCTTTAACCACAGCCCGATGCAGTTTCAGTTTCGGTTTCCGGATTTTTTATGTTATTATGCCAATGATTTTGAATGCGATTTGTGTTTGTGATCTCAGTTTATTTTCAATTCGTTTACTTACGATCGATCGTTGCAAATCGGTTTTATGGAATGCGATGGAACTTAAGCTTATACTACTCTACAAAACACACACACACACACAATACATACTAGTGGTAGTGGTAGTGCTAGATCTCTGAGGAACTTAATGTGCATAGGTTTTTTTTTACTCGTAGTACGCTAACTTTTCAAACTACTTTGGATCGAGATTTTGTTATTTATGCATATATTATTAGTGTGGGTAGGACGAGGTGCAAAAAACTACTGATACACACACACACACAGACAAACACCGTTACTCACATATACAAACATAAATTATGCACTAGAAGTTTTTTGCACTCGTCGCATATACGAAAAATAATCAAAAAATTTGAAAAATTAACGTCATTCGGAGAACTTAAAAACTTAATTTATATATATATTATGATTATTATTATTTTTGTTGATAGCATTATAAAACATAAAACGGTGCAAAAAACTTTACAGAATTTACAATATGTATGATGTTCAGGTTCGTGTTAAGTTATAACTTACGATCTACAATTAGTTACAGTTAAACATGTATATGTATATATTTAGTTGGGGTTTAAGTACGCATACACAAAACACTTAATTGCGGTTAAAAAGACAACAGAGTTAGTTAAAACATGAATGGGAAATTAACAAAGAATTCGATGCACTTAAAAAAGAAAACAGGGAACTTAGGTGAATAAAAAAAACATATACATAAATGTAAAAATAGTTAAGTGAGCGAACGAACAACAAACTTCAGTTAAAGTGATAGTATCATAATGTGGCTATCGATAGTATCGATGGTTTAATATTTAATCTTGTATTATTATTGAAACTATCGATTGTTATTAAAGAATTTAAAAAGGTTGCACCCGAAACTCCAGGGTTAAGCAACAAACAGGGAAATTACATTTAAAATCAAAGAATTAGTTTTGCTTTTAAAAATGCAATACTATCGATAGTATCGATTGGCATTAAACAACATTTCGAGTGTAGCAGAGAGCGGGAGCAGCAGTCTGACTAATTTCAGCATATAGTGGAATCGTCTGAATGGGTTGCAAATGGTTTGCAGCTAACTAGGAGACTGAGACTGGGACGGAGCATTAACCCTGAGCCAGGAAGGACACGCACACACACACACGACACTAGCCCATTGAACACGCACAGACCCAAGGTTGCTCGAGAGCGCAGGCGACTAAGATTTTCAATTACTAGACGTACGTGTGTGTGTGTGCAGTGTTTGCTCAAGACGAGGGCTGGAGGCGTGGCAGAGTGCAACTAAGGTTCAAGTTGGAGACAGCTGCAGCAGACGCCGCTACCAAATCTCCGTCACCTCAAACTTCTGCAGAATGCGCTGGCGACGCGCCCCATTGTCCTCGTTGGGCAAAATGATTTTGAATGGGCGCAGCAAGACGCTCTCCACAAAGGACTTGTGGTAGCGCTGCGGCAGGGGCACGTACTGCTGCTCAGCGAACTGCGCCTCCGCCTCCGCCTCTGCCTCCGACTCTGCCTCCTCCTCATCCTCCAGCTCCTGCTCGCTGCTGGCACAGTCATTGTCTGGCGTGGCCAACAGCAAACCGGGTGAGTCATCAAAGTTCTCGAGCGACTTATTGCGCAAATAGGAGGAATCAATGCATGTGGTCGACAGCGAGAACTCGTCGACCAGTCGCTCAAAGGATTTGGCTATCCGTTGCTGCGGCGAACTGCTGCACTGCGCCGGCTGCAACTGCAGCTGGTTGCGCAGCCTGAGCGTACTTGTTGCATGCTGCTGCAGCGAGTGCAATGGCCCCCCCGCCGCACTGGACATGACGTTCTCTTTGTTCTCGCCCCTGTTCTCCCTGCTCAATTCCAGCTTCAGTTGCAGCTCCTCGTTGGCCAGCCTGTAGCTGTTGTTGCGCTTGAGCGCAACGGCACGGGGCGCGGCCGGCGAGGTTGCATTCGAAATGGAAAACTGCGTTGCAGCAATTGGGTCAATCGATAATGGGGCTGGGGATTGGCGGGCGGATGGCGCAGAACTTGCAGCAGATGTCGCCGATTCTGCCTGCGCATTTACTTTCGTTCGTGGCGGCAGAGGTGGCGGTGGGGCGGGCGTATCAAGGGGCCTATGCTGTTGGGGGGTTGCTGCTGCTGCTGCTGTTGCTGCTGCTGCTGGGGAGGGCTGAGCAACCCTCACTGGCAACGGGCAAACTGTGTTGGGGATACGCTCTACACTCGAAATGCTGCCCATTGATGCGAATTTTGACTTGCTCAGCAGCAAATTGCTGGCGTTGCTGTTGCTGCTGCCGTTGTTGTTGCTGCTGTTAATGACTCTTGCTGTTGCTGTTGCCGGGGTAGTAGTAGTAGTAGTATCGAGTAGTAGCGTGTTATTTACAATAGCGGGGGAACTGGGGTTGCTGGGGTAGAAAGCACTATGAGCTTGTTGTAGTTGCTGTTGCTGTTGCTGCTGCTGCTCTGGCTGCTGCTGCTGCTGCTGCTGTTGCCGCGTCACTGTCTTACCTTCTTCCGCCGATGTCACCGTTGAGGAGGATGAACTGGTTGCCGTCGAGCCTGTACTGGAATTGGATTTACTCGATGGCGATGGCATCATGTTGATGGTCTCGTAGAACGGATTCGTGTGATTGGCAAGCAGCTGCTTCTGCTCCTGATAGCTGGACATGTTGTTGCTGCTACTGCTGTTGCTAATCTTGCTCTTAGTGCACACTATGGGACGCACATTGGCCACCTTACGATTGGCGGCGATGCCACCGTTAAGCAACAACAATTTGGCGCTTTTCGTTGTTGCCGCTGCCGCTGCCGTTGCCGTTGTTGCACTTTCGCCCGTCGCGTCTCGCGTTGCACTGAGCAGGGCACTTTCGGTTTCCTTCACATGCGGCCCAGGTGCAAAGGTGGTGTGTGCGCCCTTGCGTCGCTTCAGGCTATCCGAATCGTATATGATTCGTCCCTCGGCATTCGTGCGCACAACACGACGTTGTTGCTGCGACGACGAGATTAGCGATTTCTCTTCGCGCAACTCGCTGATCTCGGCGTACATGGGCACCACGTTGCAGCTCTCTGGGGTGGACGGCGACGAGCAGGAGGAGGAGAAGGGTGCTGCTGCTGCTGCTGGCAGCTGCTGCTGCTCTGCGCATGCCTCCTGCCGCGACGCATGCCGACGCAAATGCTGTGGCAGCTCGTTGAGAGAGACATACTCGGCCGCTCCCGACGAGGGTTGATTCGTGCGTCGAACTGTGTCATTGGAATAGTACATGGAGAGCGCTGCCTCTGCCGGCTTATTGTTGTTGTTGTTGTTGTTCTAATATCCGCTATGGTCACATACTCGCCAGCCAGGTCATAGAGCTTATCGTCGTCGACGGCACGCGCCGTCGCGGGCGTGCAGCCGAGCTTGCGGGGCGAGCTTTTGCGGCTGGCTGGCAGCACTACGCGCAGCTTTTCGAACATGCCGCCCAAAGCTTTTGTGGGCGTCTGCTTCAGTTCGTTTAGGTTGTAGTCCTTGCTAGCGGCTGCGCTATTCGTGGGCGTCAGCTGCTCATCGGGTTCGCCCACACTGCTCTCCAAATCCACGTCCACTTGCAGCTGCGTCAGTGTGCGCTCGGCCTCCGCTTCGGGCTGCGATTGCAGCTCGTCGTCGTCGCTGGTTGTGGGCGTTATGATGCACATGGAGGGTATACGCTTAGCTGTCATTGCCGTCTTCTGTTTGATGCGCTCGATGCGCTCGACACCCTCCAGATCGGAGCATTCCGAGTGCTCCAGGTCGCCGGGCAGCGGCAGGGCTGAGCGTGGTTCCAGTGACTGCGACTGTAAGTGTGACTGCGACTGTAAGTGTGACTGCGACTGGGATTGTAACTGTAACTGCGACTGCGCCTGTAACTGCGACTGCGACTGCGCCTGTAACTGCGACTGCCCCTGCTCCTGCTTCACATTCCGCTTAATGGTTCCGGTGCGCTCCAAGGTGCTGCCAATGGTGCTGCTGCTGTAGCTACGCTCCAGCGTGCTGCTGCTGGCGCTGTTGCTGTTGCTGTTGCTGTTACTGTTGCTATTGCTGTGACTGTGCCGACTGTGCTTGCCCAGCGAGCTGCTGCGCTCGGGCACATCCGGCCCGGTGCAAATGGCCGCATTCATCAACGTCGTGCACACTGTGCCGGCCGAACTGGTCGTCGTCGAGGTGGAACCACGTCCGTACAGCTCGTACTCGTTCTCCGCATTCAGCACCGTCTGATTGGACTGGCTGCCAAAGGAGTAGCTGCTCGTGTGCAGGCTCTGCTGCAACGGCGTCATCGGTGGCTCCTCCTCCTTCAGCGTGCGCAGTCCGCTGTCCATGTGAAACGACGTGTAGTAGCCTTCCGTATCGCAACTGTACGCCGAGCTGGTCTCGTCGTCCAGATGATTGGGATAGGCGCCCGCGTCGCTTTGCAGTTCGGGCGTGGCGGTGCCCTCGCTGGTCACGCTGCTCGAGGCGGATGTGTTGAGGAAACGACGCCGACTGAGCATGGAGGACGGCGGTCCGCTGCTGCTGCACGGCTGAAAGCTGGACACGTTCAGCGACGTGTTCGATGCACTCGACTTGGGCTGTATCGTGATCTCGCTGCCAATCGATGCGCGACCCGATTCGGAGCTGGCGCTCCAGTTGCCGCTCGACGAATGCGGTTGTTCCTCCTTGCCGGCCGCATCCATGCGATGCAGTCCGTTGCGACGCTGTCGATTCAGCGTGGCCGTCTCCCGCATTTTCACATGCGCACCCGCGCCCGCGGCGACGCCTAGCGGGGCAGCTAGCTGCAACTTGCCACGCAATTGGCCGCTCGACGACACGCTCATGCTCTTCTCCGACGAGGAATACGAGGGTTTTCGTTCGTGCGAAAACCGTGATTCACTCTTCTGCGCAATCAGATCGTGCACCACGCACTCATCGTCAATGTCGCGCACTGCTTGCAAACGCTTCGACTTGCTGCTCTCTCCGCTGTTGATGCCACCCGGCAACCCGACGCCGGCTACGGCTCCGGGCACGGGCGAGATGCAGTGGCTGCCGCGATTCGATTCGGCTTTCTCCGTGGAACTGTTCTGTGAACTGCAACCGCTGGTGTCCAGCTGACTGGACTCGCCCATGCTCAGCTCCGCGGCGCCGCGTTGCATGAACTTGAAACGATTCCTGCCCCATTGCTTCAGCGAGTTGAGCCTCGTCAGCGTGTTCTTGCCCTTGTCGTAGGGCAAGGCAACAGATTCCTTTTTTAAGATGTCGCTCGATTTGCTGCGTCCGAATTTCTTTGACTTTCGACTCGTGTCGGCGGTGCACGTTGACGTCGATGTGGATGCGGCCGGTGCAGGCGATGTGGCATGCGTTGTGGCATGTTTGGCGTCCGCATTGCTGTGTTGGATTTGGGAAAATGTTTCGATTTGTTGTTGTTGTTGAGGAACATAAAAAAGAAAATATATAGATATATATGTTGTGGTATATGGTTAGCAAAATTTGTAGGGCATGTATGAAGATGTGTGCGAGAGGGAGAGAGAGTGTATACGGTTGGAAAATTGAAGGGAGAGAGTGAGAGAGAGAGAGAGCGAGGGTTTGCCAATCTATAAAAATTATTGTGAGGCAAAAGAATTTTCCGAATTTCAAGTGAATTTTCATTTGTGTTTTTGTTGCCGTCTGTCTGCTTTGTTTCAATATCAAAATGCACACACAGAGAGCGGGAGAGAGAGAGAGAGCGCTAGCGTGCGAGTGAGAGACAAGACGCCGGGGAAATGTAGATTAATTAATGGCACAGTTCAAAGTTTAATTTCCAAGCAAACATTATTTCTCTGGCGCTGCTCTGCTTTCTGTCGATTATTAAAGACGATTACAACATCGAGAGTGTGTTTTCGAGTGCACGCCACACTGAAAAGTTTCTGGGGCAGCTGTGGCATGCACACACACACACACACACAGTCAGGCACACACACAAGCACACACAGACAGGCACAGGCACTCACAAACAGCGCCATGTGCTAAGCTAATTACGACGATAAGCGACGCTTTTCATTCATTTCTTTTCGACTTTCAATTGAAAGAGTGAGGGAGAGAGAGAGATAGAGAGGGGGAGGAGGGAGAGAGTTAGGGAGTAGCTCTAAAAGACTTCAAAGCAATTCATGGTTGTATCTGCTGCTATTTAATTTTAATAGCAGACTTAAAACTCCGAGTTCTTTGAATTGCAAACTAAAGTCAACAACAAAAAAGGCTTAACTTAAGTTAAATACAGTCGGGAAGTAGAGATATTTGCTCTCCTAGCTAATTCGACTTGCAGCAAGTTTTTCTCAAATTAGAACTGTTTCTTCTGCCTGCCAGAACTTTTGAAAGAGCCCTCGCTTTATACAAATCGCTCACTGTTTGACGGGCAATTGGGTTCACTGGGATTTGGCCTGTTTAGCATTTTTAGTGCTGATCGCACAGATATTGAACAGCATGGGCACACACACTCGACACACACACACACACTCGCCACACACATGCAATGGTGTGTGCTTTCGTGCAGTTTCATGTTGCATATATAAAACGCAGTCAAATGGAATGACGACAACGTCGCAGACGTCGGATTTGTGGGTAGACGAAGGCAGGCAACAAAAACAAATAAGATTTATGAAACTTTTAAGCAAAAGGCGTCAGCCAAATGCACACAAAAGAAGTACGAAAAGCAGAAAACGAAAAAAGCAACAAATACAACGCGTTGTTGTTGTTGTTCTAGTTGTGGGTTTTGACTGTTTGGCAATTCCTACGGAGTATACGTGACTCGTGGCTCGTGGCTTCTCGCCTGATTTATGCTGATGATGAGCAGAGCCACGCAGCACAGTGGAGCCGAAAAGGACTATTTAGCAGCAATGTTGGTATATAGTGGAATTATATAGTGGCTGAAAACTGCTTTGAATATGCATTTTGAAGTATTAATTTAAAAATGTAATTCAAACATATTCATTAATTTAATTAAAAACGCGCTAAATAATGCTGCGCGTCCACTGTGCAGAGTGGGCAGCAATGTTGCCGACAGTTAGATAGTTGGCAACAAATGTTGCCGGGCGACATGTGGCGTGGGTGGTTTGTGTCTGGGCTGAGTGCATGAGGTGAATGTCTTGAGTAGATGAATGAATTCGCGTATGATAAATGGCAGGCAAAACCTATTGAAATGAGTGTGTGTGTGTGTGAGGCTGTATGTGTGAGTTGAGTGTGTGAGTGTTGGTATGAGTGTTTGGTTTCTTGTGTTGAGTAATTTGTTAGGCTGTTTTCGCAATTTCGAATATTCATTCAATTCGCAAAGCTGAAAGAAAATTATGTTGCGTTCTTTTGGTTGTTGTTTGATCTATACAAAAAAAAATGGCAAAGCTAATCGTAATCGTAATCGAAAATTGCAATCGTTATCGTAAACTTAATATTCGCAAACACAAACAACAATTAATTAGATTATTTACATGTATTTTCAACGTTTTTTTACAACATTCAGATTTAAATTTAAATTTGGTAATCGCTTTTTTTTTATTATTTTTGGCATGCACTGTGCAGCAGCTAACTTGGCAAACAAAAAGAGTTAATTACATAATACAAAAAAAGAAGAAGAATTTTTTAACTAACAAGACACGAATTTGTACAGAGTTTTGGGTAAAACGAATATAAAATACTCTATAAACAGCATAACAAATTTCGGCAGCTAAAACAAATGTATCGAGTAGTTTCACAATAATTTCATAGAGTAATGCAAAAGGGAAATGATCATGTAATCGACGTAGTTAAGAAGTCCAAATGTAGAGTATATAGTTAAGTAGTAAATATGTATATAGTACACTGTATGTGATTTATTTACAGTTTGAGAGTGATAAAGAGAGATACACGCGCACACACGGCGAGAGAGAAAGAGAGAGAGAGAGAGAGAGCGAGAGCGAGAGCGCGAGCAATTGTTGTCTCTCTCTTTGTACATACCCGTTGGCTGCATCCTGTATCTCTTTCTGATCAATGCCCGCTATGGTATTGCGACGCTTGCCACGCACCTTGCGCGACCTTGAACGCCGACTAACGGTCTGCACATTATCATCGAGATTATTTGCCTCCGCCTGATTATCCTCGGGGCTGCCACTGCCACTGGGCGTCGCGCTGCCATTGCCCGAGCCGGAGCCAGTGCCTCCGGCATAGCAGCCCGTGGTCGATTTGCGTGCCGCGCACATGCGCTGGAAATGCTTACCGGATGTGTTCACCGAGATCACCTCGGCGGGGTATCTGCAAAGAGAAGAGAGGGGAGTCAATTAGATACACAATTCGAACTGGAGCTTTTCGAAGTGCACTCGCTGCAGCTTTTTGCCTCACGCTTTAATCGCTGGCCACACTCAATGAAGCGTGCAGCAGCCGCGTGGAGTGGGGGCAGCAAATGAGCCATGTCCATGGGCGTGGGCGTGGGCATGGGCGTGGGCGACACTTGCATAATTTCGTGTGGCCACAGAGTAAATTTTCTCGTAAAACGCAATTGAATTAATTTTGTTTGTTTGTTTGTTTTTTTCATGCGTTGCGGTTTCTGTTTGCATCGCATAGCCACGCCCCCCCCCCCTTCCTACCCACACATTCCAGTCATGCCAGAGGTCAACAATAAATCGAATTAAAACGCGCCAGAGTCATAAAATTCGAATAGACGAAGCTGCAATGCGCTTACAATTAGCAAGAAGCGCTACAATTGAAAATTTCCGAATTTTATACTGGAAAATCTCTATAATTCCATTGTAGAATCATTTGAAGTGTTTAAGGGGTAACTCATTATAATTTGATTAAACGTTTGAATTCACTTTGTAGTCAAAGTAATTCAATACTTCCAGCATGTTCCGAATTATTCAGATATCGGCAATTATCAAGCATAGTCGTATTTTTTTCCTCTGTGCTGATTTTATGAGATTTTTCTTTTAAATAGAGTCAGTTTCTATTCTTAACTTCTCTGGTTTTATATTGCATTGTTGTATTTTTTTATTATATGCAAACTGTATAGGATGATTCTAATAACTGTAGCAATTTGCTACAGTTTATATACAAATTTTTACTGATTTTATCCAAGGATTGTTGAGTTTTTCCCTTTAAGAGCTTTTGTTTTAAAAAATAAAGTTGTTTATATGCATAATAATCTATTTGTCCCAGAGATCTCTATGGAATAGTTGCCTATGTCCCTCCGTGTCTTTATAAAGTTTTTCTTTTGTATAAAGTAAGGAACCCCAAAGAGTTAAACATTACCAAAATGCGCTGACTTTATGAGCTTTTTTTCTACCCCCCAAAATTCTTTGCCATTTCAGTTGATATATGATATGGTATGGTATGGTAAAAATAGCACAACATGAGCGCAACAAATACGAACTTATCAGATAAACAAAACTGACAAACTGCGCGACCGATTTAATGTATCCTGAGTTGGGGACGGGTAAAAAATGAACAATGTCGGGTTGTTTTTATACAGAGACCAACAGCCGCCCCTCCCACATGGCAAAACAAAAAAAAAACAGACGAAATATGTGTCTGTGTAAATTTACATGAAACGACAATAAAACGAAATTTTAAATAAAATTAGCATTCTGAAAGTGAGAATGGGCGCAGGCAGTGCATGTAAAACTGTAATAATTATTTTGATACTGAAATAGTTGGGATTATTTGGGCCTATACTCACTTTAAGGCAATTATTTTGGTCTGTTCCTCGGGTGAAGGCAGTCGATGGTTCAAAGGCACATCTTTATTGATATCGTTGGGCAGCAGCAACTGCTGCTGATGGAGCTGATGATGATGATGATGCAGCTGGTGCTGATGGGCACTGTCCGCCGTTTGGCTGATGTTGAGGGCGTAGAGCGCATCGGCCGCATCGGCGGACAGGACGGACGGAGAGAGTGCGGGTGTCAGTATGCCATTATCACCGATTATCATCGACGTGCAGATCGAGCTATCCACATGGTGCATGCAGTCGGGCGTGACGGTGACATCACCGAGTGCCTCGCTGGACGTCCACTTGCGCAAATCCTCAATGGCAGCGGGCTGAAAGGAAGAGAGGGAGGGAGAGTCGTTTGTTAATTAGCAGTTGGCCAAAACGGGACATGCAAAAACATGTTTCAGGCCTTGACGACGCCATAATTGGCCTCAAGGCAGTCCTGTCACGCATATCATTTCATTTTCGGCCCAGGGAAGCCAGGAAGGCCTGGCATATGCTAACAAAAAATGAGTCGAACCTTTGCCTTTTGTGTTTGCGCAAACATTTGTCAGTTTTTCTATATTTTTTCATGTTTTTTTTCTTTTTCTTTTTCAATTTTTTTTTTTTTTGTATATTCATTATGTTTTCCTGTTTTAGCACTAGGAAAATTGCTACAAGTCACGCGAATGGGAAATGAAAACACGCGTTTCTCTTCACTTGATTCCGATTTCGATTCGGCATTCAATCAGCCTAATTAAAAGCAATCAAATTCAACAAATTCCCAAACTTTTGGATCTATTTTTAAGCAGTGTAAGCAAAAAGCGCAATTGTTTTCATTGATTTTCGATTTCTTTTCATTTTTTTTTTGTTTTTTTTTTTTTTGGGAGGTCTCATATCGAAACCAATTGTAACAATTGAAAGTTATCTCTGAGCCGAGTGGGGGAAACTATATGAGGGACAACCTCAAACAGAGGCTCACCCTCGAAACAGAGCAGAGCAGACAGAATAATCTACATAAAAATACACTTGAGTTTCATTTTCACTGGGGTCTTGGACCTGGGAACGAATCTTTGCACAGTGGTTCTAAGTTTCTAAGCTATATTCTTATTACTATCTTCAGATACACAGATATTAAGAAGTTCAAGTATTTTACAGCCCTTTAGGGCTGTCTGTCTGTATGAACACACAGATCTCAGCCATAAGAAAAGCTAGAGACGCCAAATTTGGCATACAAATTTCTATTTATCTTACGCTTCATAAGCTTAATTCAAATTTTGGCTGCCCCAGCCATTGTTCATGTAAATCAATACTATTTTTTCTTATTTTATATTTTTATGCGGCGTATTGAAAAGAAAAATTGCTGCTTTGGTGTATATGTATATATTCTGCCAATTGTATAAAGACTGCACGGTAAACACAGAATTTATTCTTCATTTCGTTTTAATTTATAGAAATATTTTCAGCAATTTCTCAACAGGGTTTCATTACGCTGCCTTTTCCACATGCCTCGTACCACTGTGCATATCCTGTCTGGCTTTCAATATATTTTCTTGTTGTTGTTTACGGTTCGGCGACTCTTTGTTTGGCTCAATTGAATTGGCCAAGTTTCAATGATAAAATCTATGCACATACATAAATGTCGTGTCATATATAATAAAATGTAATACAGACGACGCAATGTCGTCGCAAACAAGAAGAACGAGTCATCGGGCAATAGACCGCAATGCGCTAATGCGACTCGTATTGAATAACTCAAGTTAAAGTTGGCGTCTCCGCTGCAGAGGCTGCACTGCGAGACGTGGAGAGAAGCCGGCGGAGCCGTGGCTGCGGCAAACTAATGTCAAAGTGAATGCGAAAAGGATTAAAAGTCATTCAATTAGGGTACGGGCCGAAGATGCCAACAAAGACGTCGCCAGTTGCCGGTTGCCAGTTGCCAGTTGCGACAGTGGAAACAAGTTTTGGCTGCCTGCCTGAAGAGGCAAGTCAACGTGGCCAACGACAGAGCAACTATGCAGCAGCTTATCTAATGGCATGGATAAACATGGCAAGACAAGACGAGACAGCAAGTTGCTGCTGCTGACGGCGAGCGAGGAGCGAGAAAATGGGACCCATCTGTGAAGCGCGTTAGCTCAAATTAAGTAACTGCCGATTGTGGCTAGAATGTGCGCGAAAAAGGGGGCTGCGAGGGGCATGTGAAATCTATGGCCCTTCTGCCGGCATCGTATCGCATGAGCAATTAAAAGTCAAACCCATCTCGACTCGTCTTGCCTCGTCTTAGTTAGACTGAACTCCGGATGATTTCAGCTCGTTAGCAGAGGCCTTTCTGCCCGTTCTATGTGTGTGTGTTTGTGTGTGGTCTCGACGGCCCCAACTCGTTTGACAAAGTCTGAGCGGGCACAGCTGGCGCATAGCAGGAAACCATGAGCCGCGCCAGCAACCGCAAAGACCACACACATGCTGCCGGTTTTCTTCATTTTTTTTCGGCCAACTTTAGAGGCGTCTTTATGTACTATGTGGGCTTATGGTATTTAGGCAGGCGACACTAGTGCTGTAAATTATTCACTACAACAATCGATAGTAGTATCGATATTTTTGTTTGTTTTTACTATCGATTAACCTTAAGCAATTTACAGATATTATGAAACAAGTGCGCGTAAAACTGAAGGAATACTGTAGAAATATTGTAGCACATCGATAATTTAAATGGTTTAGTAACTTTATCGATAGTTATTTTTTCCAATCGATTACAGGCAGAGTTTTTGCAGCACTTGGATTAAGCAAGATACTTTAAAATTGAATGAAATTAATTAAGGTAAAAGTTCTTCCTGGAAATGCGATATAAGCAATAGTATCGATAGTAATAGGCAACTCTAGCAAGCCAGTGTACTTTCCACAGCAGTAACAGTACAGAAAATCGTACCACAATCAATAATATTGATGATTCAACTATCTATCGATACTTCGCTTGATATATTCGATTGTTTTTAGAGGCTTTTCAGCACTAATTAAACAAGTTTGGGGCAAAGCAAGCGCTTTTAAATCGCTTATTATCGATAGTTTACATAGAAAAAATCGATAGTCTCCAATTTCGATAACCCTCAAAACACTCACCAGGCGTATTTCGATTTCGGCATCGATGCGCGTGCGCAACTTGCGATTGGCATTTCCAAAGTCCGAGTCGGAGCATTGCAGCTCGTCCGCCGCGCCTGCTTCCTGCGTGCCATCGAGCATGTCATCGGCGCCGGACTGTGGCTGCAGATCGCCGTTGAAGGAAACGGAAACGGAACGTGATGGTGTGATGGCCGACGTGGATAGCGGCAACAACGGATGCTCCTTGCCCGACTCCTTGTACAGTTGACGCACACTCTGCGGACGCGATTCGCTGGTGAAGAGCTCCTGCTGTACGGACTTGTCCGACTCGTAGTGCTGCTTACGTTGTGCAAAGGTGAGCAGGTCGCTTTCAGCTGCAACGGGAGAGGAGAAGAGGTTGCCCGTGATTAGTGTGGTGTTAACGAGCTGGCCTGCGCTGTGACTATCGACTACCGCGCGCTGCACTCTACTTATACAGTTGGCAATTGGATTTCTGCAAAGTTTAGCCCCGCATATATGCCTCTACTCTTTCCGAGAATTGTCTTATGTATAAACCATTAGCCAAAGCGTTGAATGATCTTTTCAATCGTACTATAAACAAATCTGGCATGAGTCATAAGTAATGATCATAATCAAAGCGTTTTGTGTAATCCAATCGAAACAATATGCCCGCCCAGCTGCGTGTTTGAATATTCGCTATTCTCATAAGCTTGTAGGGTATTATAATTATATAACAACTCAAAAAAGGTATACTAGGCAGCTCTGCAATATATATTCTTAATCAGTTCAGCTATAACTCAGAAAACTGTCTCATTATGACAAATTATGGCAAATGCGGTTTATTTGAAAATTTAGCCACGCCCACATTAAATCGAAGAAAAACTGCAATTACTTGTGTAATTTTCAAGCCAGAGCATTCATTTTTGTGGTGTATACTAACAGCGACTAGGCAAATGATTAATTACAATTTTATAACATACGCATAATAAACTTAAAAGTTGTTTAGCAAATAAAATAATAAAATAAAAAAATAATTGCTGCAGGCAAACAGGTGGTAAGCGGGTATATACGCTGTCGTGCACACTCGACGTTCTGCTGCCGTTTTTATACTACAAAATCACAGCAATTCGATTTTTTACGTACTACACAGACGTCTCCAATGTTTACACGATGATTCCACATTGCTGTTTGCACTGATTTCCATATAAACAACGATGAAAAAAAGCAGCTGCCTGTGTCGCACGCAAATAAATCAACACGCAAATTAATAGAGTGGAAAAGTCTGCAGAGAGAGACAGAGAGAGAGCGAGAGAAAGAGACCAAGGACAAAAAATAATAATGCACATGAAATGCAATAAGCAAGGGAACGGGCAGAGAAATAACTGATATGAGCCATGAAAAATGTAATTAACTTTAATCACCCAAGCAGGCCACAACTTCAGTTGCCGCTCCCGAAGCGGGAACCGACTGTGACTGCGACTGCGACTGCGACTCGCACTGCGACTGTGACTGCTGCTCCCAACTGTAGAGCGGCACTTGCATATTTAATTCATATGACAGCGCTGCGAAATGAAAGATGCAGCATGAGGAGACGGAGACGGAGACGTAGCCGGAGGGGGCCGGACTGTCTGCACATTTTGCTTTTAATAGGCGGCCATGTGGACGGTAATGAAAACAACAAAGCCCGAGGAGCTGCCAACAAGTACCAGGAAGAGCCACGGCAACGCCACTCGTAGATTAACAAGGCACAGGCAAAGGCAAAGAGACTGCAAGCGGCAGCTGGAACACTGCCAGGCACACACACTAGACACAGTAGCCAGACCGGGTCTCTGTCCAGCTCGTCAAGAGGCAGAGCAAGCGCTAAATTCAGGCAATTTTATGGCATGGCAAAGGCTTGGAGAGGGGTGTGGTGGGTTCGAGTATTTTGACATCGAAGATACATGAGTCTGGGCAATGCGGGTCGCCTGCCTGCAGCAGAGTGAGAGGGAGGGGGAGACCCCCTCTGCCTGCACTTGACAGTGCGCACATGCCACAGCAAATCTGTGCCGCACTCATTTGCGCCCAATGCGAAATTCAATTAGCCATGCCTCAGGTGCAGCCGGAAGCGCCGCAGCGACAGGAAGTGACAAAAAACAAGAGGGAGAGAAGAAGAAATAAAAACAAAATAAGAAACTGTGAAAAATGTATTTTCACTTCTTTCGTTGGCGTCCGCCAGTCTGGCCCTTGGTCAACCCATACGCGTCTGCATATTCCTGTTGACCATTTCGGTTTCAGGGCCAACATTGTCTCGCCGCCTCTCGGCCACATTGCAATATTTATTGAAGTCGGCACAAAGCCGATCGTATCGTACAAAGACCCCGAGTATTATTTATGCTGCAACGCGGAACAAAGCGAACGATTATAAAGTTAAAGATAAAGATACTGCGCTTTACTGTGCCTTTTATCGAGTGGAAAATTCGAAAAGATAAAAGTCTTATTATTGGCTGCAAAGGAACTATTTTTAAATTTATAAGCTACAGCTACATCTCAAAGAATAAAGTATCTTTGAACTGTGAAATAAGACCAAGATAAAGGCTGTAAGCACACTACAATATAATATATACTTAGACTATTCAAAATCTCTGAATGTTTTAAGAATATTGCAAGTTTTGTTAGAATATTTTATATAAATATCTTGAAATAAAACAATACTAAATTTGGTAGACAATTGCGCCGGCTTATCATACAGCTATATTTAAATGATCATAAAGTAGTTAAGATCTACGAAAATAATTCGAGTGAAGAAAAAAGAGATACCCTGGGAGCATCACTATTAAATTTGGCTGTTTTTCAGGCTAAGGAACTTGGAAGCTAAGCCAAAAAAAAGGTTGAAAAACCTAGTACATTGCGAGTATCATTCTGAAATTTAGCAGGCTTTTTCCCCTACCCAAATTATAGCTAAACCAAAGATTTATTAGCTGGCAGATTATGTATTCAATGAGATAAGCTTAAAAAACCACAGAAATCTCTCTCTCTTTCTTATTTTAAAGAATCTGTTCTGGCTTAGCAGCTGTATCTGTCTCTGACTACATCCTCTACAACATATGCATATCGCACAATCTATGGTATCGTATTCCTGCTATGGCGTCGCTGTCACTTGTCATGCGACAATTGACAATTGTCGTGTCAATCTGGAAATTTATAGCATGAAACAAATCAAAACGCAGACTGGATGCGACTGCAGCAATGTCTGATGGAAAGCAATAAAGTCCAAGTCAAAGCTCGTGCGTATCTGCTTACACACACACACACCCGCACACACACACACACACCCGCACACACACACACAAATAGAGTGTGAGCTTGTGTAAGCATATCAAAAGTGCATTTGCTGTGGCACATTGACACCAAAGCCGCAAATAAACGAGATTTGCACAAGATGCCAAACGAATCAAATCGCAAACCAAAAACCGAAAACCAAAATCAGAATCCAAAAGAGGGCAGGGTGTAGAGGCAAGGGGGAGGGAGGAGTGTGTAGCTGGCGCTGACATTTTATTAGAATCTCTCGTTGTGGCCATAAATTGACACCGCTTGCAGCAAATGGGAGACGGCAGGGGCAGAGGCGTGGGGGGCGTGTGCAACGAATCGGGGTCTAGTACGTGCTGGGCCCGAGACTGCGGCTAAGTATGTCCATGTATGTATGTAGCTTTAGCTGTATCTGGCAGATACAATCTGTCATAGTCTGTGTGGCGCGCAGTGTAGCATAATTTGCAGCAGAAACAAGTTTCACGCGCAGCACGTAGCACGTAGCACGTTGGCTGGAGGCAGGCAGTGAGGCGGGCAGGCGGAAGACGGCAGCGGGTGCAGGCACACAGAACTAGCGATAATGTCTATGGCCATAAATGATTTACAGGCAGAACAAGAATTCGATTGCAGTTAACTGCAAGTTGTGGCCATAATTGGGGCAGGGTATGCGGCAAGCTGGAGACGCGAGTTCAATGCACGCGCCACGGCGCAAAGCATCCCAATTGAACTGAGCTGAGCTGCGGATCCCTCGCTGCTGCTGCTGCTGCTGCAATCAGTTGACTGGCCATTTTAATTTAATTATTTAAAGCGAAAACAATTGCAGCCTCAGAATTCGCCTCACTGTCACTCCAAGCTGGAGCTGCCCTTGGCCCTTGGCTCGCTGCCAGACGGAGCAGACAACGAGCCGCAGCTAGTCGTACTTCAGACTAGAGAGAGACAGAAAAAGAGAGAGAGAGTAGCACAGCGAAGCGGCAGCAGGGACTCGGACTGTGCGTAAGTGTCATAATGGCATTTAAAGCAATTACGGGTCACATTTTGGTCGTTTCGCGCTCCGCGGTGGGGGGAGGGAAGTTAAATTGGGGAAATGAGAGTCCTGCGACATCCGTTGCAAACCGGAAAAAATTGTGAGCCATGTGATAAATGTTAAATAAATGGAAAAATAACAAGATAAACAGCAAATTGACATTTTAGATTTACTTTAAATTCTTTAAAGATTTTGCAGAAAAAAAACTCAAGATTATTTTGAATAAAGAAATGTTAAAAATATTTATTATAAAAAACTTGTTGATATTTAAGCTACATATATATTTATTTATTATATCATGCTTTACAAATTCAAATGGAAATAAATCTAGGAACATAAAAGAAACAAAAGATCCTCACAGTCGAGAACAGCATCAAAACAAAAGCTATCTGCTGCAGTTCATTACCATCAACACACAATCGAACACACTCTTTGTTTCGCTCACTCCCTCCCCAAACATGCCTGACCAACCTGTCGCAACCTGCATAGCTGCGCTTATCACTCTGTCTGCTTTGGTTTGGCAGCACTGATGATTTATGTGGGTGCTGCAGCGTCGAGCTTAAAGTCAAAGTGCCTGCAAATTTGTAGCAAGCAGCTTACATTTTAAACATAAACAGCAGCCGACGCACACACACACAAACCACACTCAGAGAGAAAGAGAGAACGAGGAGTCACATGTGCTTTATGGCCGACAGCGAACGGGACAAAAAGGAGCAAAAGAAGCAACGAAAAAAAAAACTATATGCGGCAACTCTGGCTGCTATTTTAGCAAATTTTCGCATGCCAACAAAAGGCAGGCGACATTTTGAGGGCATAAATTGCAAAGCCAACAACAACAACAAAAGCTCGACAAATTTATGCAACGTAACAGCAGCAGAGCGTGAAAAGAGAGCAAGAGAGCGGGCGCGTGTGAGTATGGAAAAGAGAGAGTGTGCGGCTGCTGCTGCTGTGTGCGAGAATTGCTCACAAAGGCAATCAGCGAGCCAAATGTTGCTCGTAAAGCGGCAAAAATGTTGCCAGCAACCAAAAACGTTGACAACATTTGCTCTTGCCAACAACAATAATAAAGCGTCATGGAATTGCCTTGCGGGTTTCGTCAAATCTCATTAAAACCGTTGCTAAAACCCAACCTGAGCCCCTTAGGGCACGATTGACGACGAGAACGCATGGGCAGCGTCGCCTCGTTGCGATTGACTTCTCTACCAGCTGCGCTATTAAAACTGATTTATGCGACTCTTGCGCGCGCGCTCTCTCTTCTTTTACCTTTTTTTTCTCTCTCTCTCTTTCCCTCTCTTTGTGTGTGCGTTGCCCCGTGGCGCACCCACGCACTACGAAAAATGCCCAAAAATGGGCAAGTCACGTGATTTGCTGGCCATAAAATCACATAAAAGGTCGATGGGATTGCGGTTTCTCGGGGTTCGATCCCCATAAAGGGGTTAACCCCTCGCGCATAGCCCAGGCATCGCAATAATGTGACTTATGCGAGTGGCAGCGCATTAAGATGGCAGATAATACAAGGCAGGGTACTCAAAAATCGCATACTAGCCGGGAGAAACACTCCTGTTTATTTAATAAACGCATTAATGTTTCTACAGGCGCTACTCGGAACTATGTACGAACTACGAATAACTATCGTGTTTTTGTTTCGATGGTTTTGAAATTTTATAGATACATACAAATACTCTTCATCTACATATGTATATGTTGAAGTAGAAAGAAAAGACTTATTAACTCTGGCTAAAAATTGCCAATTTAAAAGTAAGTATACTTTTTTTATATTTTCTAAAGTGAGTTTTGGAGGAAATCCATAAATAACTTAAGCAGTTAAAACTTTATGCAGTTCTTCGACCCTTAGTCTATAATTAAACTTTATACAATACAATTTTCTTTTCTTTCGCCCCTTTTTCTTTCTTGCATCGTTGTAACATATTAATTACACTTTTAATTATCAGGAACAAAGAGAGAAAGCATGAAATACATAAATCTTTTAGCAGGTAAGCTGCATCTCGCTTGCACATACAGCTATCTCTCTCTCTTTTTGTTTTATTTAACGCACTTATCTATTTATTAAGCAATTGGCAAGGCAACCGCCCACACTATTAATTAAGTTCTTGTTCGTTTCTTCTGGGTTTCCTCCCTTTTTTTTCTTTTCGAATCATTTTATGAGCTGCCAACTTGGTTTTTATTTAAATTAATTGACCCCTGTCGCTTGTCGTGACAGCAATTAGTGCGTTTTTCTCTCTATTCCTCTCCCCCTGCTACTTCCTTCTTTTTTGCTCTAATTAATACACATCAGCGCATCGGCAAAGTCGAGCTTAAGCGTCTCGATAACTTGACTTAACGACCATGTAACCTAATTAAGAGTCAAGAGTTAAATTTGCCGCTAAACTTTTGAGTGCCCTGTCAACACTACAGCCCTGCAGCCCCCAACGCACCATCCACCCACGCAACCCTACTATGGACTATGTTCAATTTCAATCATGAGTCGGGAACGTCTATCAATCGATTTTACAGTCGCACATAAAATCCCGCGCGACTTCTCGAAATTGAATGAAAAATGCATTTCACACTGTCACCGTCTGTCTGTCTGGCAGCCCGTCTGGCAGTGTGTCTGGCAATGCGACTGTTCCTGCTGCTGCTGCTGCTGTTTTCCCCATTGTTGCTGTTGCGGCCAATAAATTTAAGTGACATGCGTTTTTCAGCGAGTACCCTGCGGGATAAGTTCACTTAACATTCCATCAGCTACGCACCCGTAGTCGTACCCGTAGCCGTACCCAAGAAGAGGGTGCCTGCGAGCGGGAGAGCGCGAGAACGCGCTCTCTGTGTATGATCTGCGCCAACTGATATCATTAAGAGCTACATCCTCCACATCCTCTCTAACGCCGGCACCCCTCCGCCAGCTCCTCTCTGCTCTGCGGAAGTGTTTGCCCACACGGGGGTTAAAAATAGAAGACGCAGGCAGCGGTAGCGGCTACGATTTTATTGGGTTTTCTAAAATTAAATATGAAATGTGCCCAAAAATGTTGAGTCTTTCTCATGCTACTCCGAGTCCCTCTCTCTCTCCTTCTTCCTCGCTGTTTTTTACAGCTCATTTGCTTTGCACCTTTTCGTTTGCTTAAAAATAGCGCTCGTATTTGGACTTGGGCTCTTTTCCTGGCTGCAGCTGACACTTGAAGATTATGGCAAATGTTTGATTTGAACTTGAAAAGAAAAGAAAAGCAGCCCCAGCTCGGCGAGCAGGGCAGCAGGAAGTGGAGTGCAGGGTAGGGTAGGGGGACTGAGCACAGTCGGTTTGAATTATGGGCGCGATATCCGGCTTAGAGCTGGCTGGCCAAACCGCATTTGTTTTACGTGTGGGCGGCTTGCTTGCTCTTCCTCTCCCACTCTTTCACTCTATCCATCTCTCTCTCAATTTACTCCAAGTGCCTGCCATGCAAATGGACTGTGCTGGGCCCTAGGCCTCGGCAATTGAGTTAGCATTGAGTAGTTCAATTGAAGCACACTCAAAAAAATAAAAAAAAAAAAAACAAAAAACGCTGAGACCCAAAACGAGTTTAGTGCTTCGTGGAAGACTTGTTCCAAGTGCCCGCAGAGTCTTGAGAGCGAGAGCAAGCTATCTATCCCGCTGTGCCAGGCATCCATGTGCCATGTAGCTCAATCTGTAAATGTATCTGCCGTTGTGTGTGTGTGTGTGTATGTGTGTGCTCTATCTATCTGTATCTTCATCTCTAGCGCATTACAAGCGCACACGACTTAGGAACTTCATTAAATTGTGAGAGCAGCCCCGACAGACCCACTCGGGCAGCCTTGAACCGCTCTACCGCCTGACTACCTACTTAACTCGAGCTTGGGAACACGCTGCCAAGCTTACCCAAGTGGGCAGATCGACATAAAACAACAAGACGAAGCTGAAGAAGATGTACAGTAAACTATACATAGCAAGGTTTCAGCTCACAGCTCAAGATAACTTTGGAGAAATATAGAATACATAATATAATACTATCAAAATAAAACCTTTCAATAAAGTTAGATTATAAGTAGCTTAAGGGAAGTATTTCTAAATATCTTTAGGCTCAGATAAGCTTAAATTACTTTGAAATTTATATGGAAACAATAGAGGAAGTTTAGCCACAATATTTCCATTAAAACTATATACCTCAAAATGAATATACCTTCTGCCAGCTTATTAATGTATATATTTAAGTTTTTCTAGTTTCAATCTCTTTCTCTCTCCCTGTCCCTGTCTTTTTTCTAATTTCTAACAACCTCATTAGTCTCAGGCCTTTTCCTACTTTAGACATTACTTTTTATGCAGTCATTATAGTATATATAGCTCTATATATATATAATTAGCCACGCACTTGTCTGGTAAAACTCTCTCCTATCTCATTCTCTTCCTCTTCTTTCTGCAATTGCGCAAACAAGTGTCTATTAGCCGCTCTTAAGTAGACCTAATTCAGACTGAATAAGATTAACTTATTATGAGCCTAAGCTGCTATTCAATTACAAAGTCGGGCTCAACGAGAGAGCGAAAGAGAGAGAGTGAGGCCTGTCTGCATTGGCACTACGAATCGGGAATTAGGCATTATGAATTCTGATTTATGCGAGAGATGTTTGCAGCCTGCCGGGGCGCGTCACATTACAAGGGGTCACACATCGAGGTTCAAGCCGCCGCGTAATGCATTTTGCATTAGCTGTGCTGCAGCGGCAGCAGCTGCCAGAAGCCAACAACAACAATGCCAAGTGGTAAGTGGGGAGGCAGGACGCATTAGGGATTAGCAAGGGGGCAGTGCAGGAGGAGGCAGGGCGGTGCTGGCAGCACAGGGACACTTTAGCCATTACCCTGCAAGTGCTGCCTGCCCGACTCTACCCGACTGCCTGCCTGCCTGTCTGCCTGTCTGCCATTCTGTCCGTCTCTCTGTCTGCCCTTCTGCAACTTCAACTGCACCTCAGACTCTCACGCTGCCTCGCTCTGCCTGTCAGTCTATCCCTGTCGCACCCACTGCTTGTGTATCAAGCTAAAGCGCGTTGGTATTTTTTTCACAGTTTTTTCAACTTTGTTTTCGCTTCTTTTCAGCTTTTTTTTGCACAACAGTTTTTTTTGCAAAGTTTTTTGACACGTGTTAAAGATAAATGAAACAAACAAAAAAACAGCTTAAATATACGACTAAAATATACGCTATATACCGAATTACAGTGTAAAAGTACCATAGCATAAACAAATAATAAAATAAAAGTAGTTAAATAGACGCTATATGCAAAATTATAGGGTATATGTGCAGTAAACAAATTTAAAATTGAATTAAAATATTTGAACATACTTTATTTATAATTATGGAATTTGCTAAGATATATAGACTATAAAAACATTTATATTTACGTGTATATTTAGGCAGTAGCAGCAAGCGCAGTATCATAGTTCCCCATTCGAATATACCCTATAAGAAGCCCTGCTAAGTTAGACTGCCCCTCGAAGTAGACAACAGGAAATACTGCAAACATTTGGCAACACTTGGCGAAAACACTAAGAAAAACAAAAACGAAAAAAAGGAAGGAGGAGGAGAAGAAGGAGGAGGAATGAACAGGGGTGCGAATGTGTGAGAGCCAAAAAGCAGCAGGGGGAGATGAGAATTCCCCTAAAAACAAAGGCAGAAAAAAGTGCCGGTAAATATTCCCAGGGCAGGTACAAAACCCTGGAACGGAACAGGGGACAGAGGACAGAGGGCAGAGGGCACAGCGCAGAGAGTGAGAGAAGAGAGCAGGAAGAAGGGAACAGGAACCGAGCAAAGTCTCGGGGTAAACAAGAGTATAGTGTGCGTGTGTGTGTGTCAAGACACATGTCCTTGCTCTCTCAACGCTTTCTAACTGAGAAAATTGTGGTGCATCGTGACCGTGAATGAAACTCAAGGCAGGACAGAGCAGGGCACATCACACTCATCTTGATTCATTTCTCATGTGCCGCCGCTACTCACTTAACGCTGCAGGATTTTTATGGTTTCCTGTGACGGAGCAGCGCGATGCAGCAGCAGCGCAGCCAAAAGACGTCACATGCCATACAAGAAGCCCTTGCCAGGCAGCATCGAATTACACGCCAAGGAGCGCAGCCCCTTCCCCTTTACGATCACGACCCGGCCAGATCAAATATTTGCATGCGACACTTGAATGCAGCACGCACGGGGGATTTGTGCGCATTCACAACTCATTAACGGTGTATAGATACATAGATACGCAGATACTTAGATACATTGCGCTGCAAGCAGATACAAATAGAAAATGCGCACGGAGTTTGTTTACTACTCGATAAGCATTTAATTGCTTAGGTAAATGTTGCGTTAAGCTGGCCATAATTGAATTCAGAAGTTGCTAGGCAAACAGGCAGAACTAATCACGAGCTGCAGATACCCTGTAAACATGGTAGCAGTAATGAGGAAGTAGAAATTCATTGAGCTGCTGCGGATTAGTTTTATATAGATGTTGATATAAAAAGATAAATGTATTATATAAATATTTAGTTAAGATATTCTATATATCTGCCAAGAAAAGTACTTCGATTCTGCCAAATCTATTCTGTTAATAAGCGTCTGCAAAACAAGAGATATTTCAAAAAGATGTTGAAAATAAGAGATATTATAAATCTGCTAAAAAAATAGAGTATAAAAGTATCAATATGTATATAATTTTCAAATTATATGAAAGAAGAGATTTAAAGCTTCGTATAGGTTTAAGTCAGGAAAAGTATATATACAGAGTATCTTAAATATATACAGTATATGCATCTCTTAATTCTTCAATTCAACTCCCCAACTAATTCCCATTCTAAAATATATTTATATTTTAGGAAATTATAAATACAAAAACTGAAGTAAAGGTTCTAAATTATTATCTAGATATTTTACAGTATAAAAGCATTTCTCTGTCTGCAGTAAGAAATTAATCACGAGTTTTACTTTTCTGCAATGTATGCTCTGCACATAATACCCCGCACGCTGCTACTCATTGCAGGGTATACAAATTTTAGTTTGGCGCTTCTTTATTTATAGGCAAGCTGACTCTGTCTCTGGGCGAGTTGGGGGGTGGGGGGTGGCGTGCTTGGCGTGCAGCTAGGTGGACTCTATGACTCCCCAGGGCCACATTGCAATTGTCAGCGGCAAATGTTTTCGTTATTTATGTTGATGTACAAAATTAGAAAGCTGTTGTTGCTGTTTTTTATTCGTTTTTGCTTTACGTTTTTCGGTCTTTTGTCTCTGCACTCTTTTATGTTTGCTTTGAACTTTTGAACTTGCGGTTTAGTATAGTCCGGATATCGGATAGCCGGCAGCAGGCCCGAGGCCTATCGGTTGACAGTTGCAATTGCAATTGGCCAACTCGCAATTGCAGTAAACCACAAGCGATTCGGTTGCGACAGCTGCTGCTGCTGCTTTTACTGTGGTTAATTAAAGCCCAACAACAATCAAATGAAAGCAAAGACAATTTGTGTGTAGAAAGTTGGCCAAGCAGTGTGGGGGAGAAACATCCTGATTATCAAGTAGTTCTAACATGCTGCGAAAGCTGAAGTCGAGATACCCTAAGTGCAAGTACTGTGTTAACTATCCGATTGTATTTGCCATTTAGCATCATTTATTAAATTAACTATACTAACATATGCTGAAGTGACTGGAGAACTTTGTTTAATAATCGCAAATTAACATTGACAGGCAAGAGTTAAATTAAGCTTGCTATGCGCATGATATAGAGGAGTCTATATGCCAAATTTGTTGTTTCTAGCTTTTATAGTTGCCGAGATATTCAAGTTCGTACAAACAAAATGCACCCTGATGCTTTATATACCCTTTTTTATTGTGGCTTGAAGGCGACAACAACAACTCGACGCTTTGCTGCAAGGTGCAGCAGCAGCCTGTACCAGCGTCGTCCCAGCACGACAATCGCAGTGAAAGGCCCACGCGCTGCTCACGGTTTTGGCCTTTTCTGGTTTCTGGGCTCAAACTGTGTCAACTTTCCCGAAAACTAAGGAAAATTTGTCAAGAATGTGGCACAGATTGAGAAACGCTAAACTATTATCTCTTTGCTTATCTGTTATCTATTATCTACTTCAGTCTGTTGGCCATTAAATGCAGAAGTGCCTAATGCTCTGCACGTCTGGCTTGGTGTCTGGAGTGATGCAAATGCTACGAGACAGAGAGAGACAGATAGGATGTGCAATTGAAGGTGGGAGGGTTGGGCGGCACTTAGCTCTAATCTCAGACGACGCAACACGCTCAAGTGTTCATATCCTTGCAGACATTTCTCTCCTCCCCTCAGACATCCGTAATTATGCTTCATTATGCGACAGGGGACATCGCACTGCGCGCGACTTGTTAATGTCTATGTAAACACAGGCAGCGCGAGCGAGACAGCGCGAGAAATAATGAAATTGTAAACATTTCAACTGCCTCACAAATATTTGTGCCCTCACCTCGCCCCCCATCTATCGGTCTAATCGGAAATTGTCGTAGTTTTTCATCGTTTTTTTAAAGAAAATTGTTTTTTTTTTTTTGGTTTCAAAGCGCGCTGTCAACACTTTGTCCAAAAGAAATTTTGACATTTCTTTGCGGGGCAAACAAAAACAAATAAATAAAACTGATAAAACAAAGATAGAGACAGCGGGAGAGTGAGCGACATCTTCTCTTTAAACTTTTCGGAACTGAAATCTATTTGGAAAACATAGCGTAAATTATGAAATCCAAAGATCAACGATAAGAGCAAGCATGATGACTGCATTAGGCACAGACTTTACGATCAATTTGGTAAAAGTTTCGAACATAAAAAAGAAACTCAAAACCCTTAAATGGTCTTCCAAAGCAGTTAAACCTGTGTCTAGTTCGCTCATATAATAGATATTCATGGGGTTTTATCACCTGTTGCCAGTGCCAGATAAGACCACACACACACACACATATACTCAGGGAGACACGTGATACTCGCCGCTTCTCCCACTCCCACAGCGCTTATCAGGCTTATCAAAGGTCACGCGAATGTGTAAACAAACGCATTGTGCATAAGGCGGGTATTCTGCTGTCTTTTCGGAATTCTTCCGGGCAAAGTAATTTTGATTTATTGAAATGCGCCGAATGAGACGCTGATTAATGGAACTGAGTGAGAAACCCTGTGGGCTACCAGCATCGAATAGAGCCCGGCAAGATCTCAGTAAATTAATTTTACTTCTTTAATAATCCAAAAGAAAAAAAACTGGGAGGTAGCTCTAAAAAAGAGAGATATACAGCTAGCGAATACCTTTTTTTTGAGCCTAAAAATACCTATAGATTCTAATATTACAAAAGAATGGCGTAAAACTGAAGAACAAGCTAGCTTCTTAAGCAATCAAAGAAAGAAGAGTCTTTTTTCAGGTTGGGTATAGCTAAAAAGTTTATTATTTAAAAAATTATATTATTATATAATTTTGCGGTTAGATACGCCTAAGTACTTAAAACTAAATATTCTGAAGCTTAGAGAAGCATTTTACTCATGACAATCCACAGAAATCAAGATTCGTATTTTTTCTTAGCACACATCTACCCCACGCTTGCTTAACGCGAACCCAGGGTATATGAAGAAACAAGAAAGTCGCTACACGAACACAAACAATTAATTATTTGTTGCAGTGCATTTTTATTTCGATTATGACAGTTTTATGAGCGAGAGTCGCTCGTATTGTATTGCAATTGAAACATAAATTAGGCAACAGCATGTAGCATGCAACATGCAACATGCAACATGCGTCACACATTTGTGGCACTTGTCATATCAGTAAAATGCGTCGAAATTTACGAGCACTCGTCGCCCACAGCAGGATGTGTACCCGATAAGGACCCCGTGCTCGCCGAGCTGGACCAGAGTGGACGAGAAGCTGCGATGGCCCTTAATGTCTCCTTCTCGCAGTGGCAAATCAATTTTCGGGAAAATAAATCACCAGGAAAATCAATAAAAGGAAAAGCCAAGAGCAACAGATAAAAGTAACCATAAATTAGAAAATGGACAGAGAGATATATATATATATATAGAGAGAGAGAGAGAGAGAGAGAGAGACCAATAAAAGGGGCAATAAACGAGTATAGCTGTGTGTATATGTTAACATCAAAAACAGACGAAAATTGTTCTGATAAGTCTCGGTCTATAAGTCTGAGAAATGACCCAGGATGGTGGAGAACGAGGCAGAGAGAGAGAGGGAGAGCGAGTGAAGAGTGCTTCAAATAAGTTGATAATTTGCTTCATTACCAAATCCATCAATTTATCTTAAAGAAAGTCCGCCAGTGTTACCACTAATATGTCTGCCACTCCCCACTGCCCTCCCCCCTGAACGCTGCGTTCATCAAAAGAAAAGATTTTCCCACAACAATGCGAGAAAACCGAAACATTTTCAACAGTTTCTTTTTTTTTTGCTTTTCATTCTGCTGTGTCAACTGTTAAATAGTTTAAAATAGCTTTGCCACGCCTGATAATACCCTGTAAATAGAGTAAACTTACTAAAACAAATATATAAACAAATCTCTGTGAATTTTAAAGCTTCACTCTATGCAAATACCCTGTAAATAGAGTAAACTTACTAAAACAAATATATCAACAACTTTTCAACATTTTTTTAATTTTCACACCAGACAAATACCCTGTAGAGTAAACTTACAAAGACAAATACATAAACAAATCTCTGTCAATTTTCAAGTATGTCTGGCAAGACTAGACATTGCACAATTGTTTTAAAAATAAACAAATAGCGTGTGCGACTAGTTAGACATGCTTACAGGGTATGCGAGCAAGAAAGACATTTTTGCCGGCACATAAAAAAGAGAAGGCACATCTAGCTAAATGGGCCAAAACGAGGAAAGAGCAGGAAGAATAGGAGAAGGAGGAGAAGCCCATTTGACTCATTTGACGACTGTAAATCAATGACAACAAAACGTGTGAATGTGCAACGTGGTCGATTTGCCAAAGGGCCAAAAAGACAAGCGGACAGACGGGCAGACAGATAGACAGGCAGACAGACAGACGAGCAGACCGACAGACATGCAGACACCGAGACAGAGTGGCAACAAGAGGCACAAAAAAGCGCGACGCATCGTAATAATTAAGAACAAATTCATTTACACTTTCAAATGCTTGAGCAGAGGATAAGCAGAGGCGTTGGCTAGCAAGAGGGGGCTAAGCATGGTAGAGTAGAGGGGAAAAGGGGATGCTGCTGCTGCCGCTGCTTGATGTTGCGCCCTTTCATTGGATTTGACATGTTGTGAGCGCTTTGGAATTTATTTGTTGTGCATGCTGCGAATGCTGCATTTGGTGATCATAGCAGAACAGACAGAGAGAGAGAGAGGAAGAGAAGAGATAGGGGCGTGGCCGGGGTCAGGGGACTGAGATTGCCGCTGAAGCGCAGCAACAGCTGTGCCCCATTGGGAATTTTAAGAGTTTCAGTTTGTTGAACTCCACAAAGCGAAAACAATGCGAACTGTTCTCGCACATGTGAATAATATGCGCACTCATATGCGTACTCAGTTATTCAGTTGCGCATACGCCTCCAACTTAAAAACTGGGTCACTCTGCTGTCTACCCTACCCCACCATACCCTACCCTGCCCTACCCTCTACTACCCATGCCTCATCTTGCAACAAATCGACACGTTTTGAATCGCAAATCGCAGATTTAGCTCCCTCTACGACTTTGCCACGCCTTTCCCTGCTTTTACTAATGCAACGCACGTGTTGGCCACGCCTCCGCCAGCTACGCCTCTGCGCCAAATGTGGGCTAAACTGTTCGTTAAGTTGGCATTGTGCAGCACATTTTGTGCGTGTCGCTTAGCTCAATTTGACTGCCAGGATGCACTTCCGGCTGCGACACTTTTTTAAGCGCCACAACGCGCCGGAAGTGCGTACGCATAAATATGAGAGAATAAAAACACATAAAAGAGGGGAGGGAGAGAGCGACAACAATATAAAGAACTCTCCCAAAACAGTTTTCAAATGCTATCCAAACAAAGAAGTTCGGGGCACTTGAAACATTCACGAGTGATTCGAAAACAAAAAAAAATACACACATGTTTGTATTAATGCTATATATACAGGATATTATCCATTCGTATTAGAAAGCATATATCCTGCGGCTAGGCAAAACTGATTTTCTTCTTTCTTTCTCGTCTCACGCTGTTTTTTGTTTAATTACTTCGAAACGACTCTAGTGATTTTATTAAAATTATGTGTGCATAACGAAAAGATCTGAGCATCATTCAACATATATTTTTCATACACCTAAGCTAGCTAGAAAAGTCCCTAGCGCCTTGTGCTCACTTTAAAACAGAAATAGGTTGTTTCTGAAATAGGTCGTTTCTGATATAGGTCATTTTTTCGCCATTTTTCAAGCGCCTACTACAGCTTGCTTCTGCCCCTAATTGTATCTACATTTTTTGCACACCCTTTGCTACTATTTATACTATATAAAGTATCCCCTTGTCGTCTTTAATTCCCAGGATATACAGCAGTTCGGTTGCCTGCCAGTTGCACTTAATTATGCGGTAGAAGCATTTATTATTATTATTACAGCCATGCGAGAGAGTAAAGCGCAATCAGCAAAGCATTTGATGACATTTTGAGTGCCTTTCAATAGGTTTGCAACCCTACGCCGAGCAGGGTAGGCCTGGGGTAGGGTAGGGCACTCTATACAGACCAGCGACAGCTGTTGCCCGGCAAACAACAGGCTGAGCAGCAGCAGACTGACCCAGTGATAATCAATGGGCGAGCAATAGCAGGCAGGCAGCTTCCGCATTGCATTCGCATCCGCAGTACACGTCGGTTCACGGCCCATTGACGTGACGCAGCCAAATGCAACAAGGTTGACCCAATTGATCGATCGTATAATGATTTGGTAGCGCATGCATCATCGTCATCCCCGCTCATCGACAATCGACATCATTAAGCGCTTTGTAAACTAAGCAACAATAAAGGCAAAGGTTACTTTTGGTTACTTCGCGTATCTGACAGATAAAGTAGCTGGCAGACGGTCGCTCTCTTTCTTTCTCTCTCTCTCTCTCTTCCTCTTCACATCCGCCTGGCATATAACATAATTTACGTCTCTTCCGCTTGGGCAGCATTGTAATCAAGCCTGCCAGCAAGACATGCTCTTAGCCAGCTCTCCGAACTATCCAACTAGCTGAGCTAAATGTATTTCGACTCGACTTGCCCGTTGCCATTTCCCATTCCTTTTCGATTTGCCCCAATGTCAGGGATTTGTAATTGCATTTCGTGCTGCAACTTCTTCAAGCTGCCGCCAAAAAAAATAAAAAAAAGAGCAGATAACTGAAGGCGCAGTGCTGTCTAGGGTTGCCAACGTGCGCTTTTCAAAGCGACAATATCATTAGTTAAAAAAAAAAAAAAAAATATATTCAGTAACAAATTGTGTATTGAATTGGAAAGGGAAATAAAGAAATAAAAAATAAATGAGCTTATAATAAGCTGGATCTCAGTGACTCTAAGAGCCAGGGTTGCGAAATTTGACTAAAATAAGTCTTATTATTCGAGTATTTTTTTAAATAGTAAACACGTCTCAAATCTGCGTTCTAAAAATAAATAAAAGAACAAATTTCAGAACTAAAAATACTGTTGTAATATTGTTAATAAATACAATAATTATTTATTAGACTTAGTGATGTTTAAGGTTTTATAGGGCGACTTCTTAGCATTTTTCCATAGAACTAGCTTCATTTCCCATCTCAAAGCTTTGGCAACACTGTAGCCAGTCTGTCTGCCTGCCTGTCTGTCTGCCTGTCTGTCTGTATCTTTGAAATACATTGCGCATCTGGGCTCTGCTGCGCCTGCCAATACGTATCTGAGCGTCGGCATCTTTGGTGGCCAACATTGTGCTCAGATTTCAATCAGTTGGCAATTCCTGTGCGAGCTGCATTTGGAATGTGAACTTGCAACTATCTGGGCAATAGCAAATTGTATCTGTATGTATCTGCTGCAACTGTAGCTGTATCTATGACTGTGTAGCCGAGTGTGGTTTTCAGGACTTAAGCGCATTAGTCTCGCACTTAAACATGCCTAAAAGTAGCGTGCTCTTAAAGGCGCAGCCACCCCTAAATATGCACGCATAACGCCCCTAAGTGGCACAGCTGCCCCGAAGGCAACAGCAGTGGCAGAGGCAGAGGCCGAAGCAGTGGCAGTGGCTGTGGCATATCCCGAGGATTTTGCGGCACAGACAATCTAATTACTGTAGTTTTCAGTGTGCATTTAGCGTAAATGATATAGATGTTGCTGCTGCCACATGCCAGCAAAAGTTACGCACACATGCGACATGGCTGAGCAGACAAGCCTACACCCACACACACACTCGTCTCACCTGTTTTTTTTTTTTTGGGGGGGAGAGCTTTAAGCTGCGTAGCCTCCCACCCCCTGTGAGTGACTTGCCGGTTTTGTATTGCTTTGGGAAAGTGGAGCCAAATCCCACGCATCGCTGTCGCTTCCTGCTTAACTCGCCCGGTGCGATGCACTGACTCTCGACTGTCGACTCTCGACTCTCGTCTGGTCTCGACTTGGGCTGCGGCTGCTTAATTGGCCATTACAAGGCAGTGAGCCAAGCGTAAGAGGCTTTTCCCGCGCAAGTTTCGAGCAGCTTTTATTGTTTTTTTCGCTGCTTCTAAACGAGAAGAGATTCTCGAATTTCGAGACTCAAGTCTCGATCTCCCTCAGCTGTATGCAAATGCGAGTGAAAGCTGACGCAGCAACAAGTTGCTGGCAGCTGCCTATGCCCATTCGACGCCCCGCTGCAATTATTATTTAAACAAAGCAAATCCAATACCCTGTAAAGAGTAATTTACTCAAATACACTTTAAACACTTGAAAATTATATTTTTAATAGGGTATTTTAATGCACAAAGCTTATATAGACTTAATTATTAACAGGTGACGCTTTATAGCCATATTTGTCTGTATGAACACCTTTATCTCAAAGACTATAAGAGCTAGGACTATAAAATTTGCTGACAATATGTCCTATAATTGTACACTACTCTTGCATTTCTTTATAATTTTGCTATATATTTTTTCGAAGTTGTAAGTCGAAAAAAAACGTATAGTAAACGAAGTTTGAAAGCTAGCATATTCAGGTTAGGTGTATACAGCAATTATTAACCTCTTTATTATTGTTTCATATTTGCTTCAGATTGGCTAATAAACATAGAAGTTATTTAAGAAATGTGTTTGAAATTGTTGATTTCCATAAATTTGTAGACTAGTTTGCATGGTCTGCCACACCATCTGCTCGCTATGCATACAACTAATACTGCCCTGTTGCAGCCTCATTGCATTGCAGGGTATACAAAGTGAAAATGCTGCCCAGCAACGACATTGTAGGCCTGTTGTATTTCGTTTGTCGCCGGCTAAGGATGTGTCTGCTTTGTATCTCATGCTGTTTTCGTTGCAGCTCGTGTCAGTCAGCTGCTGCATGCTGCATGCCGCATGCCGCATGCAGCTTGAGGTTGTAGTTGCTGTTGTTGTTGTTGTTGTAGCACGAAAAGATAAATATCGGAAACGATGTCAGTCAAGCTGGCCGAGCCTCAACCTCTTCATCACACGCTGCTCTAGTGCTTCCTCACCTTTTCTCCCCGTCTCTCTCTCTCTCTCTCTCTCTCTCTCTCTCTCTCTCTCTCTCACCCCAGTCTTTTTAACTTTTGCTTACAAATCATTTTTAAAACGTAGAAAGAAAAGCAGCAGAGAAGGCTAAGAGAAGCAAAGAAAAAAGAAAAACCTCGACGATTTTACATGCGGCAATCATTGCAACAACAACAATATTTCTTTTGTTTTTATTGTTTTTGTTGTTGTAGCTATTGCAACAATTAGTTTGCACATTTTGGCAACACAATTAATTAACAACAAAGGCCTTTAAAATGTTCAGTAACAAAATGTGTATTGTATTGAATTGAAAAGGGAAATAAAAACAAAAAAAAATATTTATAATAAAATAATAGAGCTTATAATAAGCTAGATCTCAGAGACTATAAAGCCTAGGGTTGCCAAATTTCACAAAGATAAATCTTATTATTTAGGTATTTTTTACATAGGAAAAACGTCTTCTAAAAACGAAGAAAAAACAAATTCTAAACAAATGCTGACTCTATTCTAAAGCAAATATTGCAAACTATAAGAAGTAGGGCTAGGAAATTTTAGAATCGCATTGAAAACTCCATGGAAAAAAAGAATAAGAGGGGGGGAGCTAGAGTAAACATGGCATAAGCCTTGTCGAGCATTATGCGAACAATTAATGCATTACATAACACGAATTACAGCATAAACAAAAAATAAAAACATTATGCATGACGTAAGTATGTAATTTTTTATTACCATGCTATATATGACATCATCGTTAAGCCTATAAATACTGCGGATAAATGAATATGATATTCGATGATGAATTGCGTCTGCTTTTAACAAGCAGGCATATATATCTTTTTAATGCTTGTGATAAGACTTTAAATATTTCTTTTTAATTCACAAAGCGCTGTGCTTAAGCCGTAAATACAAATTCTATATAGTTTTATAGGTTAAACTGAACAAGTAAAAGTCGATTTCCAGCTGATACTGTTTGCTAATGGCAATAATAATAATTTTACTAAATTTCAACAGCTCAAGAGGTAGCTGAAGTGTTTCCCAAGCGAAATACCTTGAAAATCATCAACAACCTCGTATCAGATAGTAGAAACAGGTGAATGCGATAAGATATATAAACATGGAGATACTGTGTAACGATCCACATTGCGGCAGTTGAGTAAGACTGATTGTGCTCGCTCTCTCGCACTCTCTCTCTCACTCTTTGGCTGCCATTGATCATCGAGTGATCTAATCGGATCTAATCAAAACGAGCAGGCTGAGCAGCTGCGTATTCGTTGTGAAATCAGGGACACATTAATTCTCATGCAATTGTAGCCCTAAAATCCTGATTAATTTGCATATTGCATGCAACACACTCACACACACCTCTGTCTCTTTGCGTGTATTTGATAAGATCGTCGCATCAGCTGGCGCCCCTCGACCATGTACTATTCCCTTCCCTGCGCTACACGCTCCTGCCCCTGCTTCCTATTATTTTTTGGAACTTGTTTTTGTGCCACAAACAAAGCAATTTTCGCACTGTCGCGTCGTTCTCAGCTCGTCCCTTTGGTTAGGGGCATTTATTATGCATGCAGGGGAAAAGGAAAAGGGGTTGTTCTGGCCACATAACGTAGCGTAACGTAACGCAAGGCAACGTAACGCACATTGCGTTGCACCTTTTGCGGTTTTACCTGGACGCATCTCTCTACCTCTGCCTCTTTCTCTGTTTCTTTTGCTATTTTGCTTCGCATGTTGCGTGTTGTGGCTTGATGAATGAGAGTGAAAAATGAAACATAAATTGCTGTTGCTGTTGCTGCTGCTGCTGTTGCTGCCGCTGTGTTGCAATCAGTCGCCCGGAAATCTACACAGACAGCGCAAGAGACACAAGACAGACAGACCGGGAGACAGACCGGCAGACAGACGGATATAGACAGTCGGAGAAGCGCACAGGACAAAGTGTTTCCTTCCACACAGACAGACAACACTCACATGCTGCCTGCAATTGAATTCAAGGTCTGCGCATCTCTGCCAGCAGAAGCAGCAGCAGCAGCAGCTTTTCCAAAAAGCACTTGAAATTCTCGCTCTCCCTACGCTACGAAAATTCCAAGAAACAAGTTAAAGTTGATGCCGCAGCAGCCGTGCCACAAGCCTCGCGAGGCTGAGAAATTCCAATGCTGCTGCAAGTACCCCGCGTCTCACGCTCTTGCCCTCCCTGCCCTTCTCTGTCTGTGTGTGTGTGTGTGTGTGATTAGTGCCGCTGTTTACCTGTGGGATGCCGTACAGGTTTCTGGAACGAATCTATAAACTGAAATTGCAAAAGAGCGGCTACAAAAGAAGAAGCAGCAGCAGACGAAGAAGGAGACGAAAAACCAAACTGGGAAAATACCAACGCACAATTTGCGCTTGCTTTCGCTGCGTGCAACAGCAGTGGGAGGAGAAGTATAGGAGAAGGTGCTGAAGAGTAGGAAGAGTTGCTGCAGGAGTTAGGAGTAGGCGTTGCCTAGCCTCAGCTTTGTTGTCTTTGTTCTAACGCCTACGATATCCTGTCATGCCACACGAAAACCCCTCGTCACTCACTTGCCACGCAGCTTGCCACGTCTTAATGGGGCATGTTTAGAAACACGTTTGGCTTTTATAAATTGAATTTAAATGCCATTAATTCTCAACTGATATCATGCTCCACAAAGCGAGCAGGCACCAGAGATTGTAGACGAGAAAGGTGCAGGCAGTAGGGGCAAGCAGGCAGGCAGCCTCCAGACCTGGCTGCAGCACAATTCTCATGTAAATAGACACACACACACACAGACACACAGATTAGAAAGTTGTTGCCCAAGAAAAGAAGAAGAATAAGAAGCGCAGAGAACACAAGAAATAGTGTGAAGAGACGGGGAGTTGTAGCCTAAGCTCTCTCTCTCTATGACTCTGCTGCTCTTAGTTCTCGAGAAATTCCAAATTTTCAACTATACTAAATATAACAATGAAAATTTAAATATCGTTTGCATTAATCTTAAGTTTCTATGCATTTTCAATGCTGACAAAGCTGAAACACTGTAAAACAAAACTGGTTCTTTATGATACTATCGATTTGCCGCTTTAGTTGAAGCAAAACTATCGATACTATCGATTAAAACGAATTCTCAAGCAGTATCCCAGGCATTCCAGGCAAAAAGATTATTTAAAAATGCTTAAAAATCCACAAAAAACAATCGATAGTGCAAAAATATGATCATTTTATTGCCAAAAATGATTAAAACAACGATATAATTAATTTTGTCCACACTATGCTTCTGTTTCTATCTCTAGTGGGGTATATAGAGTGTTTCCAAAATGTTTCATAAAGTTCTCTTCGTGCTGAACTTGAAACTGCCAGGAACGTGTCCCGAAAAGCTGCAGGCAAACAAACGAAAGCAATTTAAGAGGAACGGCTTTTGAGTTACCCCTTAACGAAGCACTAAGACAACAAATACACAGAAAGCGGGAACAGAGAGCCAGGCAGAACAGAGTCGATGGCACAGACAGGCAGATAGACGGGGGCAGAGCGGGACAGGCCCACATCAATTTAGAGTTCTTTATGAATCGAAAAAGCGCCGCACTTGAAAAAAAAAGAAAACCCAATCGAAGCGAAGCAAACGAAACGATCTTTGGGTTTTTGTTTCACTCAAAGGCGGAGCGAGGCGGCAATCTCGAGTTGTTGTTGTTGTTGTTGTTGAGCTAAGGCACATAGCTTAAAGTTCAATGACTGTAAGGTGCGTTGTTGTTGTTGTTCTTGCTGCAACATTACGAGGCACTTGGCTATTGGTTATGGAACTCTACGCGCTTGACGGCGCAGCTTGACGGGGCAAACGTGCAAATATGCAACAAGCGGAGACGACGACAACGATCGGCAATCAATCTGCAGATTCCAGTTGCGGTTGTTCTTAGCGGCACGCAACAAGTTTCTTAGCCGCGGTTGAACTTGTGGCCTCAAGTGGAGACGGCGACGACGTTGCGCACTTGCTTGGCCATGTTGGGTAAACAAGGAGAATGCCAAAGCAGAGAGAGAGAGAGAGAGAGAGAGGCGAAGAATGTTATCGGCCACAAGAGCAAACACTGCATAGAAGAAGGAGTAGGAGAAGCAGAGGCAGCAGACTTGGTTCCCAACTCAGAAACGAGCCGGACAGCTTATGCAATGCGCCCATCTACCATATATCTATGTATTTATCTCTCTGTATCTGTATCTGTACACTTGTATCTGTTGTTGTTGTTGCCTTGCTTGGTTTACATTTTGGTTTTGCGCTGCAAGTGAGAACAAAAATGTTGCTGTTGGGAAAAATAAACAACAACGAAACAGAAAATCAGTAAAGACCGCCGAAGAATGCTAAGCACCGCGAGTAATGCAGCTCCCCCTTTCCCACCCCCCTACCACAGCGCTACAGGCATAGTTGGCTACAACAATCAAATGCTCATCAGCGCACTTGAAACACAAAAAAAAAACAACAGCAACAACAACAAGAGCAACAACAGCGCCAACTACTCCAACAGCAGACAATAACGCACTGTATCTGTATCTGTATCTGTTCTGTTTTCTGTATTTTCTTGGGTGTATATCTCTCATTTTTGTTGGTTAGTTGAAATTATTTTGGCTGTAGCACGCAGCATTTTCCTCGCTTAAGGTTTATTTTCGTTAGCTCGTTTGTTTAGTTTGTGGCGGCGGCGCGCACACTCACTCACTCACTCACACACACACACTCAGGCAGAGCGTATATGCTGCAGGTGGGAACAGGTTTGTGCGCTGTTCAGATGCGGGCCATATCTTTGGTCAGGCTGCGCGTAATTTATTCCCACTGCGGCTGCAATTGCTTTTTTTTGGTATTTTGGGAACGCAAGACAGACACAAAAAAAAGGGGAACAAAAAGCTTACGCGACTAACGCGAACTGCTAATACCCTTTAAATTGTTTACATTTCTATGTTGCGGAGTTTTATGCACACTGTTATAGCAGTTTACAGCAAAGACTTTTAAATATTATTATTTAAAGGTTTTTGGTTTACAGCAATTTAGCATTAGCTGTTTGCAGCTAATTTACATTAAGCCTGCATTAACAGACTCTCACACTTTGCTTCCTACATGTTCTTTTAACATTGTATGTCATGTTATTTTAAGCTTAGCATGGTCACACTAGTTAAAGCAGCAATTTAAACATACAAATAAACATTTATAAGAATATCAAAGTGTGGCAGAGGGCAATATAATTGATTAGACATGTACGCTGTGCACACATCAGCAAACGTTCAATATCGGCAAGTGTAAATAAAGAAATTACATTTCCCGGCAATGCCTGCGGATGGCAAATTTATTAAGCAGGCAAACAACACACATGCACGCTGTGTGCGTGTTTCTGCTTGCGCCATGTGTGTTTTCACATATGAATTGTGCCAAATTCTCAGTAAACGGTCATCGTTTGGCCAAGTGCCTGGCGGTCATGTTCAAAGTGCGAAGCAAGCGCCTGCTTCGCTAAATTCCCCTTACAAGTAACAGTAGCAGCAGCAGTCAGTCACTGGACTATCGCAGTCGCAGTCACAGTCTCGAGTCACTCTGCAGTCCGGTCACGTAGATTGTGTGTGTAGCTGACTGCGCGCTGCTCACATGTTGCCGAGCAATATGGCCGATTGACAGAGCGTCAGAGGTAGCAAAAAGGCAGTCAACGGTAACAGTTGCGCGCACGACCCTCCTCTCTTCAGCTAGAAGAATCAACCCTGTCATGTCCACGCATCGCTGCACAGCCAGGCAGCCCCCTTCAGGCCAACTGCGGCAACTTATGTAGTTAACATTTGCCCACAAATGGCGATGGCGTTGGCGATGGATGTCGCGCAGTAATGGCATTTCTAATATGGGCACATTAATGAGCGGCAAGGCAACACACATGCAGACAGAGGGGACAAAAGAACGCAGGCGCGCGCGCGCACACAGGTGAGCGGGGCACAGTCTGCCAATTGCAAAATTACCAACTTACCGATCTGCTTTGCGAGCACGTCTATATATATGTGTGTGTAAGTGTGTGACTTTTTATGCTATGTATACGTAATTATGTTCTGTTTTGTGCTCTCTGTACCTGAGCAATTAGCGCGTGAGCTGCTTTTGCTCGTGTTCATGTGGAAGCAGCTGCTATTTCTTATGCACACAGGCAGCTGTCAGCTGCCAAAATGCAGAGAGCGGTGTGAGAGCGTATGGGAGAACCAATTCAGAGAGAGAACGATGTTGCAAATCGATTGCATTCGATCATTCGATATAGCAACCCTACACCTTGCGCTGCAAATCAAATGACAAGTGAAAAAGGAAGAAGTATGAAGTACAAAAGCTGCCGTTGTCAGCGTCGCCTCATTCTGGCGTCTGTGTTGTTTTTTGTGCAAAATTAATTGCACTGTCCGATATTTCAAGCGAACACGCCTGTGTGCCGCAATGGCAAACGAAGACAGGCACAAAAAGTAAATGCTGAGACAAGGCAATTTTCCAAAATGTGGAACGTGTGGTTTGTGAGTTTGACAGGCTACTACACTACTTTGTGCAGCGGTAACTTGTTGCTTGTTTCGGAGCAAACCGAGCCACAAATCTTAACGGCTTTGCAATACTTCAAAGAAAAACCTGCGCAACAACAATACGAGCATTCGTGTTAGTCGCAATTTAACACAAGGTCGTGAAAACAATGCGAGCTAAAAGCAACTTTATCCGCTTATCTGTAATTATAGAGGCAACTACTAATTGTGCGCGAACAGGTCTCGGGCTCCACTGGCAACCCCATCGCCTACTACGAACGCCTGTGAATGAGCATAATGAAAAAGAAAACGTGGCGAAGGAGAGGCAACAAGAGCGAAAAGTAAACAAGGTGTTAATATTGCGTTTTGCTTTTACGCTTGGCAAATTGAATTTAATTTTTAGAAAGAAAACTCAAAACGCAACATAGATAAGATTCCACTACAATACAAACAGCCAACCACCCACACACAAACACACACACACAAAAGCCTGCCTGACTCGCATACTAAGCAAAACAACGAGAGGTGGAGAGAGAGTATGAGTGGGAGAGGCGCGGGTGTAAAGCGACAGCGAGAAGGAAAGATGATGACACCAGATAAACGCACTTGACTTTGCCGCTCGCAACTCGCTGTGAATGGCAATTGAAATACGCATGCAAGCACAGCTGAGGGCAGCGAAATAGGTGCAAAAAGCAAACTCTCATATAAATCAATTAATTTTTTTTTACTACAAAATGCGCACAGACACACACTTGCCTTGCCATGCCATTTATTACAACTTGACTGTTATCGCTCCTAATTGTCTGCCCATAGCTGTATTATTTGCACTTTGCATTAAACATGCCCATTCTTGTTTAATTTTGTCGCTTTATGTCAAATTGAATACGCATTGCGAGTTGAATTGAATGGAATACTTACGAACTGTGACCAATTTCGGATCGTAGGCACAAACGCGCCGCTCCACGGCCAAGATCTTGCGCTGCACCCGACCCGCCCGCTCGCCCACCGACTGTAGGTCCCGCTGCAGATCGTCGAATATGTCGCTGGCGATGAGCACCAGGCTGGCCAGCTGGCGCAGCGCATTGCTCAGCGTGATGTTGCTGATCGAGTCGAACTCGTAGCCGGATATGACCCTTGTTGTGCCGGCAGTGGGGGATTGCGGTGCGCTGGCGTTGCGTGCCGGCAGCGCAGCACGCTGCTGACTTGGATGGCGTGAGTTGGGCAACGATTGGGAGGCACGTGCCCGCGTTGGCGATGTTGGCATGGGCGTGGGCGATGTGGGCGATGTGGAGGGTAGAAATTCGACATGTTGTTTCAGTTTCTTCATGGGCATCGCGGCCGGCGGACGTGGTTCATCGTCGACAACATCATGCACCAACGCCTTGACCAGGCTGCTGGGCGAGGTGGCCGTGTTGCGATCCGTTTCATCCGTCGACTGCTTGTTAATGCAATTGTTGTTCTTGCATTTGCCGGGCGCGCACTGAAAGCGCGTGCCGGCATGCCCCAAACTGGCGGCAGTCGCCTGTGCCACATTCACGGGCTGCACAACGCGCTGTACGAAGGGCATCTCGGTACCTGCTACCTGCTGCTGCTGCTGCCTGCTGCTCCCCTTGTCCTGATGCTGCTGCTGCTGCTGTCGCTCATCGACTCCACACTGCGTGCCCAATGATCAACAGTCGCTAGATTCGTGCGGCATCAATCGAGAATCCCACAGTCGAAACTGGTCAAACAACTTCTGGACTTGAATCCTCGTTGGCTTCCTTCTCGTCGCCTATTGTTGTCTGCTCTGCTGCTGCGCCAACATAAATTCCTTTGCTTTTGGCCGTTTGCACACACACGCACGCACACACTGTCTCAGCGGCAGACTCACACACACACACACGCACGAACACGAACGCACAAACTAGTTGGCCGGTTTAATGCGAGACTCGGCTCCGGCTTTGGGCTTTAATTGAATGTAAACCGAGCGAACACAGCCCGGCGTTTTGGGCGGCAGTTATTTTCTTCTTTTTTTTTTTTTGTATACTTGGCTTTATTTATGCACACTGAACTGGTTTATGCTCTATCTATACTCTGCTCCGAACACTGTATATGGCCAACAATGCGCCTCTGAGCGGTAGCATTTTACACGCCGAACACGATTTAGTAATAATTACGATTTTATTGCTCTTCTGTCTCTCGCTCGCTCCCTCTATTTCTACGATTTTTATTGCCGTTACGCGTGTTTGCCGCTCATTCAAGTCGACACTTTACACACATCATTCAAAAGGTGCGCACAACAACTACACAACTAAAGAATAACGCAGCGCCGCCGTCCGCGCAGACGTTTTGCTCGTTTGCCGGTCAAAAAAAAACTGTTAGTAGTGACTTTTAATGTAAATCTTTACAGTAGTATGTTAACAAAGTGCTGTTATCAACATACGTTTTCGATTACATTTACATATCGATGTGCGTCTTGAATATTTCGATATACAACAACTTTTGCACACTGATCTTACCACGTTTATCAACACTCACAGGAAATACCAGCAAAAGAGATTTGTTCGATTTTATAATAAAATAACATCATTTTATGCTAGTATGAATGTGATAGAATGAATTGCTAAATAAAATAATTATTGCAATAGTTAATTCTCTATTGAGTAATTACCAAGCAGTTGTTGGTATATTTATATGCTACTTTAGTATTCTTATCGTTTCTAAATTCGGCCACACTGAAATAGTGTTAATTCTTACGTTTTCCATTTCTGACTGTAAACACATTTTGTTTGCTTGAGAATAAATATAATTATAAAAATAAATTATTGCGATTGCCGAGCAGCAGTATGCCCAAGTACTATTGCGACTACTGCGATACATATTTGACGCACGACTCACCCTCTGTGCGCAAAACACACTGTACAGGCCGCAAGCATCGCGACAACGTGAAGTTCTACTACCAAAAATGGATGGAAGAGCAGGCACAACATCTCATTGATGCCACTACAGCTGCGTTTAAGGCCGGAAAGATTACAAACAATCCGTTTGCAGGACCCACACCGGGTAGCAAGCCAGCTGGCGTTTCGATTCCACCACCGAACATGGCACCACCACGTCCAGGCATGCCGAATATGCCACCGTACATGCCGCCTATGATGAATCCTCTGATGGCACCAACTGGCATACGTCCGCCACCTATTCTTAACCCCATGGCCATGATGGGGCCGCCACCGCCACTGGGAACGATTCCACAAATTGGTCAGAGATGAAAGTACCAATGTTTGGAAATGTAACTGGATTGAAATTTTAATAAATAAGTAAAACACAAATTAACTAAGATCATTTGCAAATACTAATAAATTCGTATAAACTCCATCATTTCATATTTTTTGTCAATGTCAGAATTTTACAAGTCGCGGATAAACAAAAAAATGTACTAAATAATGCTAAAGAAAAAGACGCTTTATTTTTTTCCTAAAAATTGTCACGTACGTAGATCTGCACTCTTCGCACACAAGCAAGCTTACACGTTTCTATGTCAGCTGTTCGCAGTGCAGGCAACTGGGCTGTCGGCTATTTTCCAATTCCGCCCCAAACAAAAAAAAGCTTCTTCAACTTGTTCGCTTTTGCACTTCCAGCGTCTTTACCGCCTCTCTCACACAACACAATATTTACGTATACAATTGTATATCCTGCGAATGTGGAATGGTGTTGTGCCTCACGAATGGAGGTGGTGACGACATGGGAAACAGCCGCAGAATTCGATGAGCTCATACGAGAAGCCAAGAAACAAGTTTAGCTCTGGAAATGAGATACGAATGTATACGTAAATGTACCAGCGCATGCATGTATGTGTGTGTGTGTGTGTTTGTGTAAATGCGAATGCGTTGTGCCGCAGTATTGCGCCAGTCTCAGCTTCAGCCTCAGTTGTACGTGAGACGTGAATGTGGACAGAGCACCCACGCGGAATAAACGACGAAGCGATACGAACAGTGTGTGACAAGCTCGCGTCTCTTTGTGTGTGTGTGTGTGTGTGCGTGCGTGTGCGTATCTGACGTACTTGTGTATGTTTCTTTCTCAGTCCGAGTACATTTGTGTATGTACAATTGTGTGTGTGTGTGTAGCTGTGTTCGTGCAAGAATAATAATACTGACCGAGTGTGCTGCTTTTGCAGTCATTACTAATTGGCACTCTTACGTGGCTGCAACGTTCTTGCTTGCTTTAATCGACCAACAACGACAACGATAACTATCCACGGAGCAGGCTCTCCTACTCGCATACATACATACATATACACGTTGAGAGTTATGTTTACACTCACACAGTGGCACTCACAGAACTTCAGTTTTAAATTGGCAATAGGACTAACTAAATAGTCGAACAAAAAAAAAAACAAAAACAGAACAAATAAATAAAACACTAAATTGTATGTGCAAAAAAACGAACACTTAAACAAAATCAATAATTGGCCGTGCGTGTGAATATATGCGTATGCGTTTGTGTGTGCGATTGAGCGTGTGTGACAAGTTTGCTTGCTTGCTGGACAATTGGAGCAAATGCCATGCTGATTGAGCAATAGGCCAAGAGGAAGAAGAAGCTCGGCAGAAAAGAAGCAGCAGAAAAACAATAACAACAACAACAACTGAGCTACAATTGTAATAGAAAAACGCAGAGAACAAGAAATGCAGCAACAACAGCAACCACAACAATCGCCTGGTGCTGCCACCCCCAGTAGCGCTAGCAGTCAGACAACAGTCAACTCTGGCGGAGCAGCAGCGGCAACGGCAGCGGCCACTGCAAGCGTTAGTGGCAACACCAGCACACCCATTCGCATAGGAAGCGCAAAGCACGCAGGTGGCGGAGATTCGCTAGCACCGCCTCTGGGCAACGTCAACGCCTCATCGCATTCCGTGCCGGGCACACCGCAGCAGCAGCCGCAGTCAAGCAGTGTGCCCACGGCCAGTGGCAGCCATCTGCAGCTGCAGAACTCCGGTGCTCTCTCGATGGCCGCATCCAATCAGTCGCTGGGAGTCAGTGTCGGAGCGGGCAGCAGCATCAGTGGCATTAACATTACGCCGCCCAACAGCGCCGGCCTCAGGCAGTCATCAGGTGAGTTCGCAATCGGTTGCATTGACGCCGCTAACGCTGCTGCTGATTGTGGCGCTGGCGACCAGGACACGTCATCCAGCTTAGCCTCAATTGCTTTTCAATGTCGTGTCGTGTCGTATCGTATCGTATCGTGTTTCGTTTTGTGTTGCCTTTACACGCTCTCTGTCTCTCTCTCTCTCTATGTTGGTTCTCTACCAGCAGCTCATACTTTACTCTCTGTGCACAATGCTCACTCTCGTTTCGTTGTTGCTTGTTATTGTTTTTGTTTCAGTTTCATTTTGATCACTTACGAGACACACTCATGCACACGCACACACACAGACACACATGCACATGCCTGACGTGTGCGTGTGTGCGCTAATCCGCGTTTCAAGTCTGTCGCTGTTTCTGTTTTGATTTTCGCTTCTCGCGTTTCAATGGCAGCCGCGACACTTGGCTTTGTTCGGCGTTTGAAGCGCTTCCGCTCTATCACTCATCCGCTTTGAGTGTACAATCGCGCCAGTGGGCCAGTGTTGCCAGCTGTGCTGACAGTGGAAAAAGGCTAGATATGAAGGGAATTTAATTAAGAAAGCAGCTCATATATGCACAGTTTGTGCTGCAAATACATAAAAGATATAAATAAGACAAGCTAAAATCATGCCAATAACATTTGGTGTTGTTTAGTTTGAACAGACTCGCAAACTCGTTTTATGTCATCAACTATTTTTGTTTTTCGAAATGAAAAAAGCTAGTATTTAGCGGAAAATGGCGGCTATGACAAAGCTACACTGTTGTCAGTGTGATTTACATTGTCGACGATGTGGGGCGTTAATTGTTCTCGATTGCGTCGCCACGGGCAGCCTGAACGAGCTGAAATCATTTGAATAGTCAGCTATTTTTGTTTTTTACTTTCGCTCTGCCACTTGCACTTGCACCTTTTCCCGCACATATTAAATAAACAACGTGCACTCTGTGTGTGTGTGTGTGTCGCCATAGTTTTTTATTGATTATCATAAGTTGTTTTGCTTTTTGTTGTTGCGCTCTCCGGCAATAGTTCAATGAAACCAATTAATGTCAACTCATATTTGCACTTTGTCATCCTAGACGCGAAGAGCGGCAATTGCGTATTGATGTGCAAGCATTATTTAACTATGAGTTAATACACTCCAAACGGAGTTGCTTGATTTTTGTTAGGGTATTTGCGTGTCGCGCAACTCATGTCATTTCCGCTTTTAATTGTCCGACAGCGTAGCTTAACTGTTGTAATTGCCGTATCATTTTATAGCAGACAAGTTTCTTTATTATTCAGATTCTGGTAAATTTATAATGACACATCTGCAATTAGTTGATAGGCGTCTGCTTTCCATGCCCTGCGGAAATGGCGAAAAGCTTTTGCCAAGCTAATGGGACATGAAGCAGCAGCAACACACCCCGCCCTCCTCTCTCTCTCCCTCTCTCTCTCTCTCTTTCTCTGTGCGCCAAACGCGCAGAAACAAAAATCGATGCATCGCTGCGTTTTGTGATGTGTTCATTTCTTGTTGTTATATCTCTTCTGCGAGGTATATATATATGTATGTATGTATGATACATATATATAAAGGCCAAGTCGCCCAGAAGCCTGGAGGACTTGGAGGCAGGCTTGGGCAGGCGCGCACTTTGTTGTGCCATGCGGCATGCTGCGTTCTATTTTTGTTTCTTTACAAATTTCACTGCCAAAGGTCAGCAGTGAGAGCTTTGCACCATGAACTTCTGAGCCGCCATAGTTGCCAGCATCGTCTCCAGCCGAGATACGGCCATACCGCTGATGCTAATGGAATTTGCTTGTGCATTTTCATAACCAACGAGTTGGATCATCCACTCTATCGACTGACTGCATAATTTATCCATCGAACGACTATATACAACACTTATCCATTTGCCAGCTGGGGTCGGGGAGTTTCGGGGCTGTCTGCTGGTGTGCGGGTGTAGAGCTGTGCCTGGCTCGATGAATATTTCATAGCAGGCTTTTGGGCAAATTGCCGTGTAATAAATTAGAGAATCGTGCGAAACACACGCACACACATAGCACATGCATACTCGAGCATATGCATATTGATTGGCACCTGCTGGCTGCACGGGGCATCCGTTTGCATACCTAATGAGTGGCCCGGTTGGCTGACTGACTCCGGGAGCAGCGCTGCTCCACATTGCTTGGTCAGTACATAATGTACTGTACTCATTGTAATTGGATTACATAAGGCAACCTCTATCGCCCATTCCGCCCACACACAGAGAGAAAGTGTGCAAGCTATGTGGCGCCATATTGCTGGCAATGACGTCACAAGCGTAGTGCAGCAGATCCTCCAGCCACAGCAGCTGCTGGCTTAAACTGAAATTGCATTTCCATGTCCCATGTCCATCATTATTTGAAATCCGCGGATTATCTCATTCACGCCGTTAATAGTTTTTCACATTTTGACCGGCATCATACATAGTAAATCTTAATTAATCCACTTTGAACTCTGCACACTGTGCCCTTGTGCTAGCCCTCTGGCCTGGCGATTACGTAATTGAATCGCCGCCAGCAAGAGATTTATTTGTAAAACAGCAAAAACAAAAGCAATCCATATCGTCGCTTCCATCATTGCCAGGCTGCACATGAAGGTCCTGCGGTGCCTACTTTTCCCCCGCTCCCTCCCAGCCCCCTCTCCACCATCTTTCTTATCGAGTACCCCTCGCTGTGCTTCGATATTCGATGCCGGCAAATTGATAGCGGCACTTAATTAGTTTACAACAATTCATTCACACATACAATAAAACGCTGCCCCGCAGCTCGTCAATTACCCCGATACCATCGGAATGGGGAGGGGGGGAGGTCGCATGGGGTTAGGTATAAATTGTTATAAATGACTTTTCATTGGAAACCCCGACACGTACATATCGAACTTTAAGATTTCCAACAAAACTTATCGCAACTGCAGAACTTGCTTAAGAATTTGTATTTCTATCTGAAAACTAAGATTACTGTCTAACCGACTTTCAGTGTACTTGTAGTTTAAATGTATGGGAAGAAATCAGTATAGATACATCCTATACATGCCTTCTATTCACTTAAAGTAAAATTTACAATTTACAAATAAAACAAAACAATCTAAATTGGCAAAGCAAATACAAATATTATCTAATAATTTGGTAGCTCTAGCTCTTTTAGTCTCTGATATCTTGGCGTTCATACAGACATATATACAGCTACGGCTATATGAACGACTGTTGACTATTTGTATATAGTTTTTGGGTTCGTAGAATATTTTGACTGAAGATATTCCCTTTTTTCTGTAAAATAAAACTTGAAATGTGAAATCTGTTCGTAAATTTGCAGTACTTAAACGTTTTTAAACTTTTGTTACGTTATATTTTTTTGTTTCCTTACTGTAAATTGTATATCGAAAACTATAATCTGTGTGTGTAAATTGTAGCTATGTTTGTCTATATGTTTGGTGTAATTAGCAATGTTAATTATGAATAAATATTATCGAAATTTGCTATCTAGATACATATATGCTCGCTTTCTATTCCTCTCTTTTACCATATCTCATTCTATGTTCGGTGCTAATGGTTGCTAAAAAATTAAAACACCCCACAGTATTCGATTTCAAATTCAAGCGTCGACCCTCGCAAAAAGTTCTCTTATCGAAACTGCCCTCCACAGACAGTTTGAGCAACAGCCCAGCGCCGTCATCGCCAGGTGAAGTTTTCAAAATTATGCACCGATCACTTAGATATCACATAGATCCCATGTACCACTGCATTTCACGCGATCAGCAAACTCATCTCATCTTTGATCATCTAACATCTCATGCCGATCATGCACGATCATTACAATATTCACTGCTTTCACTCCTCATCATGATCATGAATTGCGATCTATGATCGCATATGGTTAAGAGACGCATTCCTCCAGTTCATGTAGCACGTCTGTGGACACGTGTTTGACGCACTTGCTCGTCATTTGTATGATCTACACATGGTTCCCATTAGTTTTAATATGCGACTTGTGTGATTTACGACGCGTTACGGTATACCTGGATAAAATATGGACGGCGGGACGTGGAGGCAACAAAATATCGTCAAGTTGTCAAAGCGTATCTTATCGAAGTGTTTTTATTTTCAGGTTTTTTTTTTCTATTTAGTTGTTGAACAAGCTTAAGAACTTTCGCACTCCCGATAAGCCTTAATTAATGTACAGAAACACACACACACACGCAGTCACATAGAGGCGCATATCATTGTCGGGGCAAAGATAAGAGGCAATTCTGAATCATTACTGCGACCTGTCAATAATATATGCTCCTCTCTCTCATCCTCTCTATCTCTCTCGCTCTGTGGCAAGAATATGACTAATGGACTGTAGAACACCTGGTGCCGGGTGTTGCCATTTGGCCTTTGGTTTTATCTAACGCGCCCAAATCACGGCCCTCCGATAATGTTTGCATTGAAATGTTCCGATTTCGATATCGTCGTGGCACATCTGGCAAAACTAACCGACTAAAACAGTTTTTTGTTTATTTTTCTTGTTTTGCCATATGCGACAGTGAAGCAAATTATGCAATGTGCATACGAATCGATAAATTAGCACAAAATCGGGAGCTATTTATGGCCTTATGTTAAATATAAATTTAGTTATTTAATGATCAAAATATTCCACTTATCTTATATCTTATACCACGTTTATGACTCATGCTTTATGAGTTCCTGCATAGGTGGAATACAAATTAAATTAAATAAATGCAATGATTGTGGCAGAGCCAAAATTATAACTACGGCGATGCCTAGTAACTCATGAATCCTAAAAATACGTGAATAACTAAAATATAAATTCATGTTCTTTCATATATTGAGACTTAATTCAAAGTCAAATTTCGTGTATATGTATTTGTCGCTTTTGCACACACTTCTCTACCCAATTCTGGAATTTTTATACATGAACACAGTTTCGTATAAACGTAGTAAAAGCAGCAAGTGTAAATTACACACCTTTTTCTATAAATTTCATTATTTAGATCACATTAGATCAATATAGCAATATTATTAATATTATTTTATTGCATAGAAATATAGTATATATCATAGTATGTGTATTATAATAGTATGTTCTAGTTAAACCTTTCCTTGTAGTTAAGTAGCTTAGGTTATGGTTGCCTTAAGGATCGCCGCGAATCGGAGCTATACAGGTTGCTAAGCAAGCATAAGCTGCGGCATTAAGGTGTTGCTTCCAAGTGACACATGGGGATCACTTATGCCACAGACAGACAAACGTATATCTAAGTAGTTAGGTCTGCTAATAAGTTCATCGATAACGTGTCAAATGTGTATGTTTGAGAGAGAGAGAGAGTGAGAGTGTCTGCGTACTGCTATCATATCTTGTGGAGCAGCGAGAGGTAAGAAGGCAATGGCAGGGGTAACTACATACATTTAACGATGTTGCTCTCGCTGCAACAATAGAAACGCGCCGCTCATTTGTTTATACGAAATAGTTTTCGAAAATATGTTTTGATTTTTGGCGAATGTGCTAGCCCAAAACAACAACAACAACAACAACAACAACTAGAGAAACAACAAACACACATCTAATAGCTCATTATTATACGGCAGCAGCAGCGCAGCTCGCGTCAGGCCATGACTGTCGTCGTCGTCGTCGTCGTCGCTGGGCTGACGCCGAACGCTAGCGCGTCAGCTGCTTCTCTTCGGGGCATTCATTCAGTCAGTTTGTCGTTGCGGCTCCGGCTCCGTAGTCCGTAGTTAGCTGCGTATCGTATCGTTTGTTTTCCGCCACTTTTCGCGCGATTCGCCTGCGCCTGCCCGCCTGTCTGCCTGTCTCCGATATACACATAGATTCAACTCAATCAGTGGCAGCACGCGCTAGCCCAGGCGTATACGTACTCGCGTTACGCATTCGCCCTGTATGCTGTGCCGTACGTAGAGAAAACATTAACAGCAACAGCAAGCTGAATATAAATATGCAACGAGAACAATTAACGCAAATCGCACGCGCACATATTTGAGCTGTGAGCTCAGCAGCACAGCAAAGCATATTGTGATGAATCTTCTACAAAGCAAGTGCCCAAACAAAATTTGTCCAGTTTCCGCATCCTATTCTACCCTACCCTGCTCCTGCTCCTGCTACTCCTCCTACCAACTGTATATCATTTCTCATTTTTCATACGTTAGATATTTCAACTGTTTAATAGCAAAAACCTGCGAGAGTTAATAATAAATAATTAAGTAATTATTATAATAATAATGTGCAAGTGTGCGACGATGACGTTGATTCTACATAGAACAGTGCAAGTGCCCAGAGAGAGAGAGAAAGAGAGACGCAGAATCTCACAGAGTCTCGTGTTTGATCAGTGTGTGTGAGAGAAAAGGCGTGTGTGGGTCTGAGAGAGAGAGAGCGAGGAAAGGCGTGTGCCAGAGAGAGAGCGCGTGTGTTTGGCTGCTCTGTTTGTATTGCGAAATAAATTAAAACATATTCGTAAAATAAATAAAACAGCAGCCGCGTCTGCCGCTGTGCGGACTACCTTGAGACAATGTTGATTTGTGTTATGCACAAACACAACTAAACTAAAGTACATAAACATGCCACACACACGTACAGGGACCGAGAGGCGGGGGAAACGTTTCCAAATCGCGTTCTTAGCCCGCAAATTTGTATTCACTTTGCCCATAACACTATACAGCATCGCCCAGGGCAGCCAACTCTAAATAAAAACAATTTGTTTTCTTTTGTTTTTTCTACATTTACAGGAATCGCCAATTGGGCCTCAGATAATCGTGATGGCAATGTGGCAGATAAGGCAAGTGCAACAAATCAACGTTTTATTTTTATTTTTAACATTATTGAGAGATAGAGAGAGAGAGGGAGAAACATGTATGTTATGAATGGAAGAAAAGAAACCGAGAAAGCATTTTCAAAACTGGGTCAAGATGCGTATACGTAATGTAATAATGTACACAGGCCTAGATAAGGCCAGGTTCGATAAGGGGCGCGAACGCGTTGTCTAATACCATTATAATCGATGTGTGGCAGAGGCCACATAAGACAGCACCGCGCACACACCCAAAGTAGATAAAAGGAACAACACACACACACATGTTTTACTTTCTACTTCTTAAGGCTTCTTCGCTGAGCTGTAATCCAGGATTTGTTTTTTTTTTTGAGGGATATGTTGCAGTATTCCCTTACAGATTTGCTCAATATTATACGCTTCATTGACAGTTAACTCAATTTGTATTTAAAATTTTACAGTTCTTAACAAAATTAGACAAATGTTTTCTTTTTAATGCACAGATCGGCGTTTTTTTAGTTTTTAAATTAGAATAGAATGAAAGTAAAACAAAAGCAAAAAGAAAGTTTGAGCATCGCGATAAAAACTTGAAAAGCAAATGCATTTTCAATGTTTCGGCTACAGAAACGTTCAGAAAAGGTAAAAAAAACGATATAAGCCAAATACATTTAATTAGAATAGAGAATCTATAGATAAAATATAGTTTAATGATACTGTATCTATAGTTATCTTCGATGATCGATTTGAAAGTCAGGCTATGCCGAACAGACCAAAGAAACTTCAACTTTGTGTCGTCTTTGATTTCATTATAAACGCTAATTAGATTAACAATAGGCATGTCTGTTTTAACTTTAGATAGGTTTTATATTCTGGTAGAGCAAGTTTAACGCTCGTCGCGTAGAGCCAGCATGTTTCTCAAGCATTTCGATGTGTTGCGGATCTGCCGAAAGGTTTATCAGTATTTTATTTTTGTTATCAATTATATAACCAATAAATTAATCGCATTTTCTTATCACCTTGCTCAGTCTGCCGCAGATGCAGCCAAACTCAATCGCAAGGAATCGTACAAGGCACAACGAAAGAACTATCGACGCGAAAAGAAGCGTGTGGCCAGCGAGTTGATGAACTCTCTGCAGGATCCGGCAGTTATTGTCCTGGCAGATTGGCTCAAGGTAAGATGTGATAGTTAATTGTAATCAGCTTATTGACACCGGCTGCTGCTCCGACTTGCAGGTGCGTGGCACACTCAAATCCTGGACGAAGCTATGGTGCGTCTTGAAACCCGGCCTGCTGCTCATCTACAAGAGTCAAAAGACCAAGAGCAGCCACTGGGTGGGCACCGTAATGCTCACATCGTGCCAGGTCATTGAACGACCCAGCAAGAAGGATGGCTTCTGTTTTAAACTCTTTCATCCGCTCGAGCAATCCATTTGGGCACCGCGTGGCCCCGACAAGGAGACAATTGGTAAGTCAATTTAGAAGCAACGCTACGTCATGCTCTCACGTCTCGTTTTCTTCTGCAGGTGCTGTGGTGCAACCGCTGCCAACAGCCTACCTCATCTTTAGGGCACCCAGTCAGGCAGCTGGCAAATGCTGGATGGATGCGCTGGAGCTTTCGTTGCGCTGTTCGGCACTGTTGTTGCGCTCCAACAGCAGCACGACACCCTCGAATACCTATGCCGGCGAACCGCTACCCGTCTCGCATGAGACGCAATGGTCGGAGGCCGATTATGAGAAACATTTCAACGATCACGGTAAGTGGATGCAACAATGGCTGGCGCCACCGGCCGAGCAGGAGCAGCAGCAGCACTCTGCACGCTCCGACAATAGTCAATCGTCGCGTGCCCAAACGCCTCTACTGCAGCAGCTCTACAGCAGTGCCGTCAATAACTGGGAACGCACCAAGCGATTGCCGCATTTCGGGCAGCGCTTCGATCGATCGCCACGTGACAGTAATGCATCATTCAGCTGTGACTTTGACACCGCATTGCGCCGTGCCGCCCGTAACCAATTGAGTCCCGTCAGCAAATCGTTCTCCTTGGGCGGCACACAGTGCAACAGCAGCTCCAGCAACGACGACGATGACGACGACGACGATGTGAATGCAAACTACGCCGCCGGCGCCCGCTTAGGTGTTGCAGCACACGGTTCCCGTCCGGTTAGCGCGCCACCGGGTTGCCGCCCATTGCGTCCACAATTCAAAATCAACGTCAAGGGTGAAGCGGATAAATACATATACATATACACATGTTGCTGTTGTTTGTAGTTGCTGCTAGATAGAGAGAGAGAGAAAGACGACTATCGTTTGTTAGATTTCATAAAGCAAACAATTTAAATTTCAAAATCCTTGTAAACCTTTTGTGTCATGCGTAACATACACATATTTTTCGGCCTTAACTATTGTCTCATTCATGCACCCAATCAGAAGTGCAGAGTCGCGTAAAGTGCTGGATGAGTGACAATATTTGATCAGACTTGTCATTCGTTGCAGATCTCGACGCAGATAGTCAGACCGAAGCGCCAAATGCGGTAATGTCTGGACCAGAGTCCGATTCGGAGTCGGAGCCCGCACCGGACGATGAGAATACAGAGCAATCGCCATGCGAGCAGACCGAGTATGTGCCCAGCGACGAGGAAGAGTTTGGGGAGGTGAGTTGCACCATTATATGTTACGTTCATATATTCTCTAATCATCGTTATGTTGTTTCGCATCGATTGCAGCAGGGCGAAATGGTGGAGGAGTTGGCAGAGGAGAGCAAAAGTCTCATCTGGATTATTGTGAAACAGGTGCGTCCTGGCATGGATCTTAGTAAGGTTGTGCTGCCCACATTTATACTGGAGCCACGCTCATTTCTCGACAAGCTATCCGATTCGTATTATCACGCCGATTTGCTTTCCAAGTAGGTGTCTCGTCTTTATATATATATATTTATGTATACAAATAACGATCTCTTTGGCAGGGCGGTGCTCGAAGATGATGCATTCACACGTATGAAGATCGTTGTACAATGGTATTTGTCCGGCTTCTACAAGAAGCCCAAGGGTCTGAAAAAACCCTATAATCCGATATTGGGCGAAACTTTTCGCTGCTTCTGGAAACATCCGAGCGGGAGTCGCACGTTTTACATTGCCGAACAGGTGTCGCATCATCCGCCCGTCTCGGCATTCTATGTAACCAATCGCGAGGATGGCTTCAGCATCACCTGCTCCATCTTGGCGAAATCGAAGTTCTATGGCAATAGCACATCGGCCGTACTCGATGGATCGGCTACGATGACGCTATTGCCGCGTGGAGAATGTTATACGGCCGGTACGCCCTATGCCCACTGTAAGGGCATACTGATGGGCACATTATCCATGGAGCTGGGCGGTAAGATAAACATCGATTGCGAGAACACCGGTTACAAGACGGAGCTCGAGTTCAAGCTGAAGCCATTCCTCGGCGGCGCGGATACCATCAATGTGGTATCGGGCAAAATTAAGCTTGGCAAAGAGACAATGGCCACCATACAGGGACACTGGGACAAGGAGTGCCGTATCAAGGATATGAAGACCGGCGAGGAAACGGTGCTGTTCAAAGCCGATGCAGATATGCGAGCGAAGCGTCTAACGCGCTATCTCGTTCCCATGGAAAAACAGTTGCCCACCGAATCGATACGTCTGTGGCGCAATGTATCCGATGCCATAACACGTGAAGATCAAGATGCAGCAACCGATGAGAAAACCTTGTTGGAGGAAAGACAGCGTTCATTGGCTAAGGAACGTTTAGAGAACGATATGGAATATGTGCCGGAACTCTTCGAGCTGGACAGCTACGGCAATTGGGTATACAAATATGCCGATCTAAGACCCTGGGATCCACGCAGTGATGTGTGCCAATATGAACGCGACTACAAGGTACTGACACACACACGACTCAAGTCGGTGCCCATTGTCCATAGCGCGGAAATAACTCATAGCCTGCGACCCCTTGACGATTCCATCAAACGATCACCTCGTTCAACCGATCCATCAACTGTCTCCAAAGTAAACAAGCCCAAGAACAAGATTATTGGTCCACTTGACACCAACTCCGATTCAAGCCCGTCACCGCAAGGCGCCATCAAGCGGGGGTCCAACAGTTCAGTCAAGCAGTAAGTATAGTGAAAAGATGCCATTGATCATACGAGAATAATGTGTATTTATAACTCTACCCACTTTTTCTTAGATTGACCCTTCTTCTGGAGCAGGTGAATGAGGCACTAGAAAATCATACGAAGCAGTTAGATGAGATTTCACGACGGCTGGAACGCTTACAGTCCTTAAGTAGATCAAGTACGCATAACTTCTTATCCGATGGCATCTCGCAGGTGATAGTCATCAAGTCGCTGTTCTTTGCTCTGATTGGGCTAACAATCAGTTTGATTTTGCGATGGCTGTTCAAATAGCTTTTCCGGTTTTATGTATAGAATTAAGTAAATTTTTGACCTATATACCATAGTCGATATACATACACACCCAACATTATTGAGCCTATTGTCTTTTTGTACATTCTGTCCCAACTAGAAATGCCTTGGCGTGCGGCCAAACGACCTAGATTTGATGTGCAATCGAAGTCAATCACAATCAATCACTAATTACGATTAAGTTAACAGTCTACAGCTATGTATCTACGTATGTATGTTAGTGTAGTCCGCGTCCAGATGCTAAGGCGCCAACAAAACTATTTGAAATCGTTGTCCCCGTCAGGTATGTTTAGGATTAGGCGATTTTTTTAAACGGATATACAGTATATCTAATCTAATTACTAATGGCACCAACGATTCGTAATAATTCCACGTCGCTGACACCTTTAGCTTTAACCGATTCCTGTTCGTTTTTTTCTTTTTGTTTGTTATCGTAAAATAAGTACATTACTATTTTAAATATATTTAAAAATTATTTTTGGAAATATATGCTCCAAAAGGCTTTCTACACCACTGTGCAACACTCATTCAGATTTTGAAAGTTAATGTTTATCTGCTTATAATAAATTTAGTAAATCCTATACAACTCTTCGGCCCTAAAGGCAGAACACCAATTACAAGAGAAAAAAAAACAAACGTAATAATGTATGAAACCTGTAAAACATTTAAATATTTGTCTTGAAATAAACATTGAACACATTTCTCCCTTCTCATTTAAATGCAATTCTTTGGAACATATTTAACTAAGGGTAGGTAAGATGGTTATTAAGTGTGTACACAGGGTACACTTACATTTTAGGGGATTTTAATTGAGTCGTTCGCTGTATGATTTCACTATGGCTAATTGGGGTAGTTCGCCATGGCATTAGCAGAGTGGAAAATTCGTCAGAGATTTCTATCTTATACAATGTGATTTTTTTTCACATACATATGCGTGTATTGTGTATATCTACAAAATTTGTTTTTTTTTTTTTTTGCATTTATTCGTTTTATTATTGTGGTTGCTGTTCGCTTACATTTACAAATAGTTTATATATATATTTATATATATACTATATATTTTCTACAACATTTACGGTCATTCTCGTTTTCATTTTTAGCTGTTTTACAATTTTCACTTAATATAGGGACTTTTGTCTCTCCGTTTTCTACGTTTTGTTCTATAAGCAATCCGGTTTGGGGGATTATAAACGCGACTGCGATTGCGACTGCCAACAGTTGACTCTCATCCATTGATCGATCTTAATCTATCGTTCCGGTTTAGTCATGTGAGTAGAAGATGCTGCTAATAATGCGCTAAGAGTACACTTATTTAAATAGGTTCCTTTTGTTTTGCTTTTATCTGATTTCTGATTACGCCTTACACTTAGTGGGATGGCGTACGTGGTGCGCACGCGGGATGGGATGTTACACAGTATATAGTAGCAATAACTAGATTTTTCTTTTCTCATTTTATATAAGTTCGGCTTAACATTTAACACGACGAGAAGCTGAGAATCAAAGTCTCTGGCCTGCAACTAAACGATTTGGTGGAAGATGAGCGGGTGGCGGGGAATTTGGAGTGGAAGAGGATGGTCAGGGATGGGGTCAGGTGGCAGGTGGTAAAGTGACAACAGTTAAGAAGCTAATAAGTAGGATTAGAATAGATTTTACTTTAGTATAGTTTAGGTATAGGTTTAAACACCCTGTATCATGTGTGTATACACAGTTGTATATGCATGTATATACGTGTAACTAGTACAAATATGTATGTATGTATGAGTACGGCTAGACTTAATTTACAGTTGGACATGCATGTGGATCAGCTCTACTATAGTTTACATACAATTGCGCTCTGCACAGCAGGTAAATAACACTTTTCGAGTATATATTCAAATATATATATATATTGTATATTATGTATGTTATGCATGTTTTGGGTCTGTTACTGTATCTGCATCTGTAACTGTTTATGGTAAAAACTGTATGTGCCTATGCGTATTGCACTATTCCTCAATGGCTGGTTGACTGACTGACTGACAGACTGACAGGCGGGCAGGGCGGTCGATCGCGCTATTGACCGGGCGGGAGGGAGCTAACCTAACACGTATGGACCCTCAGATGATTTTGCAGCGTACTCTTCTGCCGGAACTGCTTGGGGCAGTAGGAACAGTTGTAGGGCTTCTCTCCGGTATGGATCTTCATGTGATTGTTGAGCGTGGCCACTTGCCGGAAACATACGTCACAGATCTTGCACTTGTATGGCTTCTCACCCGTATGCGTCTTGATGTGATTAACCAAGGTGCTTTGCTGTGAAAAGAATCGTCGACAGACACTGCATCCAAACGGCCGATCCGGATTGTCCCCTTTAAGCATATTTATGTTGCCCACATTTAATCGTCCACTCTGCACCGCCTGATAGTGTTCGCTTTTATTGTTGACCGCCGCTGCCGCTGCCACATTGCTGGCTACCACAGAGCTAACTGTTGTACTACCATCGAGAAAGTGCAGCAGCGGATGATGGTCCAGCTGAAGGAGGTTGGGCGTTGTGCTGTGCAGGTTGTTGGGCAGCAGACCGCTCGTCAGCTGTTGCGTGCCGGGTGCTAGGGGCGCTGGCATGGCTGAGTGATCCACTGAAAGTCCGCGTGTGTGTAAATCATTGGATAGATAGTTGGGGATTAACCGTACAGTTAGGTTGGTTGTTGGTTGATTGATTGGTTGTTGGTTGTCGTTGTTGTTGTTGTTGATGATTGGTTGTTGGTTGGTTGGCATGCGTACAAAATTTAAATAAAAGCTTCGTTAGGGAAGTGCGTTAATGATCAATGCACACAGTGATAACAGAAAGCGGCTCAGTTGTAGGGCGAACACACAAGCGGCTCACCTGTGGCTGTGACTGTAGCTGGCTGGCTGGCGAGATGTGTGTGCGTCTTCATGTGGTTGGTAAGCGTGCTCTGCTGGCGGAACTGCATGTGACAGTAGGAACACGTGTAGGGCTTGTCGCCGGTGTGTATTTTTTTATGATTGGCCAGCGTCGCCAGCTGGCTAAAGGATTTGTCGCAAGTCTCGCACTTGTACGGTTTAGGATCGATGTGTGTCCGCTCGTGATTATGCAGCGTGCTCAGCTGCGGGAATCGTCGCTTGCACACACTGCACTGGTACGGTTTTACCAGCTCGTCGGCCTGGGGCGAGCTGTAGGTGCCCGAGTAAAGAGTCTTTGAGATTTGTACACGCTGCTGCTGATGCTGCTGCTGATAGGCGTTGTGCATCTGATTCTGCGACTTACGGCTATGCTTGCCGGATGAGGACGGCGGCTGATAGTTGAGTAGCGACGTTGGCGTGCTCGACTCAGCCGCTGCAATATCGTTCAATGGATGTGGATGTGGGTAGATCAAAAGCAAAATTCGAGTTAGATTCGTACAGCAAATCATATTGTATTGTTAAACATTATGTATCTACACATAAACAGATGCATTCATGTACGTATGTGTTCATGGATCTGGTTGTGGTGCCCCTGACTTACCCTTATGCGTCTTGATGTGATTTATAAGCGTACTCTGCTGGCGAAAATCCTTGGCACAAATGTTGCACGTAAAGGGCTTTTCCCCGGTATGGATCTTCACATGATTCGTTAGCGTTGAGATTTGGCGGAAGGCCTTGTCGCAGTGTTTACACTTGTAGGGACGCTCGTCTGTGTGTATTTTCATATGGTTGCGTAACGTGGTCAACTGACGGAACTTGTTCTTGCACACGTGGCACTGTTTCTTCTTGCGCGGATCATCGACCACAGACTCATCCTCACTAATAACACTCTGTACCTCCTGTTTCATGGGCGATATGGGCGTATGATTGCCCCCGCTGTTTGTTGTCGTTGTCGAAATGTCGAGCAGGTGCACCAGTGGATGTTGCGGATGTAGCATGGCTTGGTGGGTGGGATGTTGTATTGCCTGCACGGCGGTCAATTGATGAAGCGCGAACGGGCTCTGTTGCAGGCTTGCAATAGTTGTCGGCTGTTGCAAGGTGTTTGGTCCGAGGCCGCCGCCGCCGCCGCCAGTGCCTCCACCACCTCCACCACTGCCTCCACCGCCGCCGACGCCGTGCGTGGCAATTTGTGGCGCATAATGCTGATAGTTGGCCATAGCAGCTGTCGCGGCCGTCGCATGATTCAAATGCATTTTATTTTCCTTATTTTTTGAATAATTTCAATTGCGCCCTTTGAGGTATTCGAGAAATTTGTTTACTTCAGGTTCGGCTTCGGCTTCAGCTATCGTATGTTATTGTCTGCTCATGTAGGTAACGTTATACAATTCAGTTGAAAAGTTTTAGCCATTTGCACGACCACCCCGTCGGTTTGTTATTTTAGGTGTCTGCGCTCTTTCGGCCGCGGCTGCTGCTACTTTCCTAGCGGCCACACGTTGCGTTCCACGTAGGCGCTCTTGCGCTCAATATGGTGTACACTTTGCGCGGCACAACATTCTACACACTTTGCAAATGTTTTGCAATTGTTTATGGTCCTTTTCGTGTTATTTGTGCAAATTTTCTCAGGCCACGCTCTTTTTTATCCTTATCAAAACAAAAATGACTGGCGTGGTTTTCCAGGGCTACAAATCGCGCAGAGTTGCACCGACGGTGGTCGATTGGCACTCATCGAATAGAAAAACAGAGGAAAGACATCCGTGTCGAGGGCTGCAAAACGCTTGCATCGTCAAATCGGCTCTGCGGACGATAAGCTTATCGAATACTAAAAATAAAATACTAAAAATCTTTAACACTAGAGATGGGAAACCATTACAATTAAATATCGCAGTAAGTTTATTTCAAATATTATTTATTTCTATAAAGTATACATATATATAGTATAAATTTAAGATGTTTACATTTATATTTATAAATTGTTCATAAAAATAAAATAAATTATTATATTTAGTTCAATACTAATTATTTTAATTCGTCTATCAATTCAATAGGTTTAGTTTAATTGTTTACATAAAGTCACAGTCGGTTTGAAGCATATATATAATAAGAAAAAAATTACAGATATAATTAATTATTCACGCCATAATGGAGTAATCGATTTGAACCATATATAAAATATGAAGAAATATTGCCGTCGTAATTGAACAGGCCAGATTTAAATTGATATTAAAAGTATCCATTATGCGGACGTTCGTGTGCTGGCATGTTAGCTGCAAGGCGAACCAATCGACCTAAGAAAGAACTTAGAAATAACTTAATCTTATATTAGACTTATACTCACATTTCGCTCAATTAGATTAACGTTTGTACTAGGATTATTGAGTACAGCAAACATTCCTTCCAACACTTTTTCAGCTTTGTCGGAAACATTCGCCAGAAAAAAGAATTCCAGTAAATCGTTGAGAGTGAACGATACTATCATAATGGTCATTAACGGGGATAGTTCTGTTATGGACCTCACGATGCACGTACGAATTAATAAGTATCCAAACAAACAGGAATGTCCGATGAGATACCACATTGATAATAGTACGGGGTACTTAAATAGAACACATATCTCGCTGATCAATCGAATGAGTCGACCATACATGCGCTGTGTCTTCAGAGCTTTCTGAAACTTGACTCGCGTTTGGATGGGATTCAAGAGTAATTGATCCATGTTGAAGTGTAATTGGTAGGCGACATGACTGATCAACCAAATTAATGTGAAATACAAGAGATTCAATGAACCCCAAAAGATAATTGTTAAAAAGCTGAAGAGATAAAACGTGGGCGGTCTTTTGCCCATTACGGCCCATAGAAAGGTGACAATGGGTTTGAATCCAAAAATCGTAATTCTCACGTAAAGCGAGCGACGCCGATAGGGTTCTTCGACTTTTTGCGAATAATAATTGCAATATTTACTGATTTTTTCAATCCTAAAAAGTTCGTCAAATAACTCAAAAAACTTTGACTGCCAGCGTAGTGCACAATATATAGTATTAAATAGAGTAATAAATACAGTTAATCGAAACGCGTAGATACTAATAAAAATCAGTTCCGATTCGACGGGAAAGAGTTGAAATGATTGAAAAAATACCGACAAGTTGCTTGCAAGACACATAATTAAAAATATGTTAAATATCCATATGTAGTAAGATAGAAAACGCGATTGAACCAACCGCGACGTATTCACATTATAGTAAAACGTTCCGATTCCAGACATGGCCAACAAATACATGATAATCGCGTAAACGTAGTTCTTTCCCCTGGACATTACGAATTCGACTGGCGCGAAAGTCCCCCAGGCAGTTAGTATTGTCTGGGCTAATGAAAATGTATAATATATATAAAAAAGCTACATACTGAATATGAATACTAAACTGCATGCCGAAGTTTTTATACTCTTGCCGTTTTTGTCCTTAGTCCTTAACAATTATTCCTTTTTTAATTATCTCTAATAGTTCAATGTGTTAACCATCACGATGGATTGTCGAGGCCCTATAGGAGTCTTAAAAAAGAGCAAGGAAGTAACATGGATGGTAAACATTTTTGAAAATTTTATTTTTGTAATATTTTGATAGAGAATTAATCTAGAGGTCAAATAAGAAAATGCCATCTCCCGCGACAATCTGATGATTTTAAACGAAATTATGGGGTTTCGAAGCCCTATAGGATTCTTTAAACCAGACAATGGTGCTACGAATTGGACTACAATATATACTAAAAGTTACACCCTTAGGTAACTCAACTGTTTTTTAACATTTTAGGTTGAGATTCCAGGCCAATCTTAGGCAGGTTTCTTTCCCATAGGTCGCTTGCCCAGAAACAGCCTATACAAATACGGACTGAAAGCGATTTTCGAAAGCGTCACAGCTGCCGAACACGTCGATCGTGTTTGGTATTTGAGCAAAGTGCGAAGCGTTCTGCGAGTTCAGTGTGGCGGCAGCAATCAAGGGATCCAGTTGGACGATCAGTCGGACGAATCGACAGCTGAGTTGGGACTACGACAAACGCGACGTGTTGTGTTGGATGCGAAAATGTGTGAATCGCGATTTGTTTGACAGTTGAAAAATTACAGAACCTTGAATGCGAAATAGCCCATTTGGGGTCTAATTGATTGGTCGAAATTGGTGGCGAAAATAATGCAATTTATGATCACGAAGCGAATTCAGCAAGTTTTTTGTTTTCCAAACGGATTTCATGCTTCAGTTGCAGTTGGCAGTAGCGAGAAACAGTTAACGCGACAATCATCAATGTGCATTTATTTCAATTTACTGGACAAGGTTGAGGCTGCGGTGCGTAGACGACGACGACTGCGACTGCGACTGCGACTGTGCCCCTTGACCTGGGCCGGCGGAGTGTGTTGCTGGTGGCTTTGTATGTTGACATTGGCATGCCACAGCCACGCCCATTTCATACAAATCGATCATGAAGAGTTTCGCGCCAGTGGCTATCCGCATCCGCCAATGCCACCGGCTCCGCTAACACACCTGGAATTGGATCATTTTCCGCAAGTGATGGCCGGTAAACCGTTGACTCCAGCCGAGGTTTTGGTCGATCTAACCAATGATCTGACCCATCGCCTGCTACACTATCATTCCATACTCAATCGCAATAATTTTGCCTTCTCGCCGACCGCGCTGGTCAGTGTGCTGGTCGCCCTGTACGAAGGATCGGCGGGACGTAGCGCCAACGAGCTGCGCAACGTTCTGCAGTTTCCCAACAATCGTGACGTCATACGTGTTGGCTATCGCGACATACACCGTCGACTGCGGGTGAGCATTTCCCGACCTTCCCACAGCAACTCCCACACGCACAGTGATTCCAAGCGAAATTTACATGCTTCGCTGAGCACATGGTTGAGCTGTAATCCACTTCAGTGCGTGGATAAAACTTGAGTGATAAAATCCCACTAATAGCAGCATTGATATCGGCCTGATAGCCAAGCCCGAAGCTGCGCCCCTGGGCCAGAGTGCTCCAGATTCCGACACTGAATGCGTATTTTGCCGCGGGGCTCGCCAATCGAAACTCGATCGAGGCTTAAACGGCTTGGCAAGTTTATTGACCCCACATAATCTCGTATGAATGGGCCAATATTTTGGGCATAAATAGAATTCATAATTGATCGATGGAGTTTGTTTTTATTCGAAACAGTTCGCTGTAGAAAGCACTATATTTCCTGCAATCCATAAAAAAATAAATAAAATCAAAACTGACTAAATTAAAATAGTTTCTTAAACTATTTAAAAATATATACTTTTACTTAATCTTCCTGTTTTTTACAATTATTATTAACTGTTCCTATTTGTGTGCATCGTGCTGTATTTGAACGATTTTACTTATCATGCCCGATCTCTCGGCTGTTTCACACGATTTCAGACCTATTTTTTTGGCTCGGACAATCCGCTGAAGGGACTGAGCCTAAACAGAAACAATGTGACCGTGCTGAAGGATTTCGAGACTGTGTTAATGTTCTACGGCTACGATCTGAGTGTGGACATGGTGTCTGCGACGCCAATGAATGCCAGCACAGCGGCTACCGATGTGGCCAACACGACAATGGCCAGCAATGCGACAGCGGAGGAAATGCAGGAGGAGACAACGACCAGCAAGGTGATGGAGACAACAACCGGGCTGCCCTCGACAACAACTGAAAGTGCCGAAGAAACAACAATTGTGCCCACAACCACAACGACTACTACAACTACAACCAGCACCACCACCGAGGAGGCAACAACCACAACGGAAGCCGAAGCAGTCGACACAGAAGCTACGCCAGCAGCAGCTGCTTCCGGCGAGGCAGAGGAATCCACGACCGAAGCTGCTGCCGAAGACGACGCCGCCGAGCTGGTCTCCGCGTTCGTGGCCGAGGAAGATGCCGAACCCTTTCTACGCATACAGAAGGCACGTGTTTCCCGTCTGCCCACAAGCAAACTACAGGCGCCGCTCAAGCACTCCAATCCCATAACACCAAAGCCCATCTACCTGCCCAGTGCGCGCATCGCAGTTATGCCCATGATGGCGCGTCAAGTGACGGCGCCCATGCAGCGAAAGGCAACGACAGTGGCAAGCGGTGCTCGCCAGGCGCCAGCGTCGACTACCGCGTTGCCAGCGACGGGCTCAGCGCGTAGAGCAAAAATGGCTCGACATAAACGACACGTTCTGGGCTACAAAGATCTGGATGCCAATCTGTTTGTGGCCCTCTTCAGTCCGCATACACCGCACGCTCCGCCGCCGCTGCATTCGTTGCCCGTTCCGGCTACCGCTGGATTTGCTCACATCACCAACGAATTCGAGCCGCATTACATTGGCGATGGATCCGAGTCGAAGACCAACTACAATGCCGACGTCATCAGCCATGTGTTCTATCTGGGCAGCCAGCAGGTGGTGCACACCACCTTCAAGGTATACAACGCGGTGCTGTACTACAAATACTTTGATCATCTCAAGCTAAGCGTGCTGGAGCTGGAACTGGACACACCCGAGTACAATCTGATGATACTGCTGCCCGACTATCACATGGACATTGTCGCCGCGGCTGCCGCCCTCAAGCTGGGACCCACTTTGCGTCTGATGCGTAAACAGCTTAAGCCGCGCTGGGTGCAAGCGATCATACCCGACTTTAAGCTGCACGGCACCATGTTTCTGACCAACGATTTGCAAAATGTAATTCCCATGCCCGATGGCTTGTCTTTCTTAGTACGTGCGCTCATCTCGATCTCTTTTTCTTTCTCTTGCAGATGGGCATGTAAGCGGCAGACGGCAAGATTTCCCGTTCGGACACTTTTACTTTCTGTTTCGCCTTCTCGTTGCAGCTGTGATATATTCGAGCCGAATCGTGCCGATTTCCGACCCATGACCGATGAGAAGGGCGTCTATGTGCGACACATTGAGCAATCCATTGACGTCAACATTCGTACGCATCCCATCAATCAACTGAAGCGTAAGTGGCCGCTGCATCTGCATTTGCATCTGCATCTGCATCTGTTGCAGCACACCTCGACGCATTCAGGCGCAACGCATTGTTGCGATTGCGATCGAGGTGTTGGCTCCAACTGCAGCTGCAATTGCAGAAGCCGACAGCTAAGATAAATGTGCAATAACTACTTCCTTCTTCTGGCCAGGCAACACCGGCTCCCAAACGAAGCCCATACAGATCTCGGTTAATCATCCGTTTCTGTTTTTCATCATCGATCGCGACTTGGACGTGGCGGTGATGTCGGGCCGCATACTCAATCCACTCAATGTGCGCATTCAGTGAATGATTCGACGTCAGCGGGGCGCATCGAAGGTCAGCAATGACAGCATGGAAAGTGCAGCTGGGGGCAATGCTCGCTTCCTGGTGCGACGCCGTGCAGCACACACACAAATCGTAGTTTAAACGAAGAGATGTACATACCGTAAACATTGTTTTATAAATGACTTTTACTTCTTTTTTAAAAATAACCTCGTTGGGCCTTTACGGCATTGTCATAACTTGCTAACACTAATTGTTAAAGAGTTTCTTCAGATTATCGAAGAATATTCTTATTCTTCAACGGAGGCGATCGGACTCGCAGAAAATCAAACTATTCTAGTTCTTAAATTATGATGCATTCGCTCTTAGAAATACTTAGTTTGTAGGTAATTGAAAATGTTTGCTGCACTTTTGGCAAAGCAAAATGTCGAATCAATGTACTTTGGTGAGAGAAAAATGCTCAAATTATAACTGCAATGAAAACAAATCATTATATTAAGATTAGTTTAGAACTAATACCGCAATACTCACCTTATAATCAGTTCCATGCAGCCTTTTTCGACAGCTGCATATTAATATTGATACGTGGCGTATACGGTGCATACGCAAAACAAGCTCGAATTACTAAAAACCTCCGTGATGGATGTGTCGCAGTCGCAGTCCCAGCAGCAGCGCGACAGGTAGGTGGCACCGGCGCCAAGCTCCTGGCCCATCATGACTTGTACCACATGCTTGTAGCGCTTAATTTTCGGACTGGATGCAATCTGCTGATTCACTTCATCGGCAATTTCGCGTGTCCACACTTTGGCCACGTCCTTATCGTAGATTTTGTCTACATGTATTGAGTAAATGCGTTGCTTAGCGACTTGCGTTTGTTTGGAACATTCGATATTGCATACCTTTAAGTTTCTCGGCCATTACGTTATTTATTATGGTCTTTACAATGGGCAGTGGGAAAGATTCTCCAAATGCTGGACGCATGCTGTAAGCCGCAGGCTGTGATACTGCTGGCTCCTCTTCCATTTCTATCTCTGGCTGAAGCTGCGCAGTCGCAGCTGGCGTCAGATTTATATCCTGCGCTTGTGGCTTTGACGTAGTTATCGGTCCTTCGGACTTTTTTGAATCCTTTTTTATAATTTCTTCAGTCATTTTTTGTTGAAATTGCAAAATATTTACAAAAGCCGAAAGCAATAACAATCTCGTCTGCAGGCACAAGAATATTTACAATTATATGTACAGACAACAGCTGTTGCTGTTATTGAAGCCGATGTTAACATTAAATTAACAGAGCACTGTACGAGTTCGATAAAGTATGACCGCATCATAAATTTTTTCCCTGTAATGTTAATAACATAAGCCTATCGGTGTTTTATATGCATCTCTATAACACATCGTTCATCTCTAAAGACAACTTGCACTTTGTCGGCATTTTTATTTATAAGTCATTATTTTTTTAAACAAAGGTACGTACGCATATTATGCACATCTAGTAATTTATTCTGAAAACCTAGCAAAGTTAGCTGCGTCTTACTGATACAGTTTGTTGCCTATAAACAAATTAGGAAGGCGGCAGCCACATGCATGCATCCCAGAGTACACGTATTATATATGCGTATGTATGCGTATTTACATACATTTGTACGTTTATTCTATTAAGCTTCACGCCTTAACACTTACGAAAGCGTAAATCATACTCGCCATTGTTGATATCAGTTTTATGTTAATACATACGTATTTATTATTCCTATGTCTACGATTCCTGTGAAGTGTTTCCAAATTCATTTATAGTCAAAATTATCAGACATGTTTCAAATTCGGAACTTTCGAAAATTTCATCATCTGGCCCACCTTTGCAAAACACGTTTAGGTACAGCAAGCAATATTCCTATTCGGCAACAATTTGAAAAACAGGCAGCGCGCCTTCAAAATCAGAGTCTGATAGGAACAAGAACTGCAGAGTCAGTCCGTTTTTACAGGTACAGGACTCATAATATTATTATTTATTATATATTATATCTTCTCTTACGTAAATCTGGTTTCGTTCCTTTCTGCAGCTCAAGTGTAAATTTACCAAACACTTATCAAGTAATGGCCAACAAAACTACCCATTTCGTATTGCCAAATACGCAGCCAATCGCCGATTTGGACTGCAAAGGTGCATTCGAAAATTTGACGGACAAGGAAAAGTTATATGCCCACTACTTCAGCAAGGCATCGTGGGATGGCGGGCTCATTGCGCTCATACAATCAAGCCCTGAGGCGCCGTTAATTTTCTCGTTACTGCATCGTATTTTTGTTGCCGAGAAGCCTGCCGAACTGAAAGTCAAAGCATTGCAAGCCGGTGCCAGCGAAGATGAGTTTACTGTAAATACAAACAGCTTATTGCTTTGATATGTTATCTCAATGTGATAATACCAAAGACAGATTCGTGAATGTTCAACTTATTTCATACTTTCAGGCATTCCTGGTATACGCATGCGGTATCTTTGGCAATGCTGGCAACTACAAGGGCATGGGGGACAGCAAAATTGTGCCTAACCTGTTGGAGGAAAGGTTTACTGCAATTGTACGGTCTTCGTCTGCTTATGAGAAAGATGAGCGTGTTCCTGAAATCTTGAAAGAGGTCAAGAACCTTATTTACGCTCTTGACTCGCGTAATGAGATCCTCGGCTTTGCACCAAACGGTATTACTACGTACTGGTCGGATAATTGCACAAAAGAGGACTCGGAGATTGTCAACGATTGGCTAACGTCGAAGCGCATTGAACCGTACATGTGTCGTACATTCAAGGTGCTTGAGAACGGAAAAACCTTTTATGATATCAAGCTTGGATCGGTTGAGGCATCCAACAAGGATGGTATTACTTTGCCGCTTGAGGAATTCAAGGGCAATCACTTCCGCGTTACTCGAGGAGACTACCAACCGCTGCTACAGCGAGTAAACGAGAATTTGCTACAAGCAAAGAAATATGCAGCGAACTCGAATGAGACTAAAATGATCGAGCATTATATTAAATCATTTGAGGAGGGCTCGCTGGATGAACATAAGAATGGATCCAGATATTGGATCAAGGACAAGGGACCTGTTATTGAGACCTACATTGGTTTCATTGAAACCTACCGTGATCCGGCTGGAGGTCGTGCTGAATTCGAAGGTTTTGTGGCCATGGTCAACAAGGAAAGTTCCGCTAAATTTGCTGAATTGGTTAATCGTGCTGAGAAACTTGTTGAGTATTTACCCTGGTCGAATGATTATGAGAAGGACTCGTATTTGAAGCCCGACTTCACATCGCTGGACGTGCTGACCTTCGCGGGAAGCGGTGTACCTGCCGGTATTAATATACCAAACTGTAAGTTGCAATCTGGATTTGATACACATCTTTGAAAATGGCCTAAACAATTTATTTGTTGATTAGATGACGAAATCCGACAAGATGAGGGCTTCAAGAACGTTTCCTTGGGCAACGTTTTGGCTAATATTAATCGCAAGGATCCCATTCCATTCCTGTCAGAAGCCGACCAAACGCTTATGAAGGAGTATAAGGTAAAGGCTTTTGAGGTGCAGGTTGGTTTGCACGAGTTGCTTGGTCATGGAAGTGGCAAGTTGTTCCGCATCGATGAGAAAGGTGTCCACAATTTTGATGTGAAAACCGTGAAGAACATCATTACTGGAGAGCCAATTACCAAATGGTATCTTCCTGGAGAAACCTACGATACAAAATTCGGAGCAATTGGATCATCGTACGAAGAGTGTCGCGCCGAAGCAGTTGGACTTTATTTGTCATTGCAGCGAGATATCCTGGAGATATTTGGATTTAAAAATGAGGCCGAACAGGATGATATCATTTACATTAACTGGTTGAGTCTTATCTGGAATGGCATGGGTGTTGCCCTAGAAATGTATAATCCCAAATCGAAACAATGGTTGCAGGCACATTCCCGAGCACGTTTCGTCATCATGAAAGTGCTGCTCGAGGCAGGAGAAGGATTCGTTACCGTGGAAGAGACTGAAAAGGGCAAGAATCTGTTGCTTACACTGGACCGTAGCAAAATCCATACGGTAGGCAAGAAAGCGCTGGGCGATTTCTTGACCAAACTGCAGGTGTACAAATCCACGGCAGATATTGAAGCCGCATCGAAAATGTACGAATACTATTCGGAGGTCAACGAGAGTGGATCACATCCGTGGGCCAAGTGGCGTGATATTTGCCTGGCGCACAAGAAGCCACGCATCATACTGGTGCAGGCAAACACAGTTGTTGAAAATGGAAAGGTCAAACTGTTGACCTACGATGCGACTCACGAGGGGTACATACAATCGTGGGTGGATCGCTATCCGAACACAGAGATAGATAACGTGTTGGAGAAAGTTGTAGAGCAAGATAAAAAATACTTCCCCACTGCCTATGCAAAGTGAAAACAGATTCAAATTTACAACGATGTTGGTTCTGAGAACATATATTAAAGATAATTAAATATTTTTACCAACGATAATATAGGTGTATTTAAGTCTTTATGCAAAAATGAAATAATTTGAAGGTAATATTTAATCGTAATCAAATTTTAGACCACTACCGCGTAAATTTTCCTCGCTCCAAGCATCGAAACGAGCCGACATTGCATCTGTCATGTGATTGCGCCAGTCTCCGATCTTGCCCTTGCGTATAAACTTAGTTTCGGCCTGCGGCAGAATCTTCTCCAGGTTGATGGCATCGTTTCTTTGCATGCTGTCGAATTTCAGGTGATCGCACAAGCGCTGAAGGCTCGCATCATCGAGCTGATTGGATACGTTCAGGAACTTTGCGCTACGTTTGATGACGCCAGGCAGATCCGAAATCATATCCTCATATTTGATGAAGAGCACATTGTCATCGAAACTACGCTTCCAGAAGGGCAACACATGCTTCCAGTAGGAGCCCATGGGCGTATGGCCACCCAGGAAGAGGTCAACGAATTGCTCGAAGCTACCGTTGATGCCATGAAGGAGCTTGCAGTAATGATAGTACGAGACGCACAGATCCTTCGGATTTCGTGCGGTGTAGACAATTTTGGGCTTAACGCTTTCGAATTGTCGTGGCAACAGCTGCCACGAGAGATGGGAACGTGCGTAGCGTGGTCGTGGCAGATTGCGCACCTGGTCAACGGTATTGCCAAAGGAATCGCTGTGAAATGCAACATGTTGCAGCAATATATAGCATACTACGATGTTAACTATACATACGCAACCCATTGATGATGATCTGTGCTGAAGAGTGCAGACAACTCGATCAATGGTGAACGTGCTCGCAGATCCTGCTTGGCTGCTTCGTAGTCCAACTGGTGTCCTAGCAGCCAGATCATTTCCTGTGCCCATGTCGAGCCAGTACGTGGATACGAGATCATCCAAACATCATCATCATAGATCGGTAGATCACGTATCGATTCGCCCAGCTCGACAAACTTACGCGGTATAATCATTTTATCTGGCAGCACCTCGACAAAGCAATCCTGTGCAGGAAATATGGCATTCGTGCGACGCACAATATCCGCATCCAGTTCGCGAAAGGTGAGCTGCATGGCGTGTGGCGTTTCGCGTTTGGCAGTCGACTAACTCGGCTGCCGCCAAAGCAAAAGCTCTGCCCCAGCCTCCCAAGTGGAAAGCGAGCCCAAGCGTGCGGTGAAAGTGAGGCTAACGGAAATCTAACCAAGTTTTCTGCACCAAACCTGCTCATCTTGGCGGCACCAACGCAAGGGGTAAGTGCACTTGCCCACGATATTTGTAAGCAAACTGCAACTCATTGGGCAATTACTACGATCACATGTGAATACTCTGGTAGATATCATGCAGTTAGAAAGCTGGCAAAAAGGTGTAGAGTAGCGAAATTTATGAAAAAATTTGTATACCCCATGAAAGAGTATTAATGGTCGTCAAAAAGTAGTTTAACCGAGTTCACTAGCCTTTGGCTACGCTCGTTAAGTCTTTGAAATACAACTGAAGTAAGAAAAAACAATGACAGGTCGAAACCGGAACTATTACTATGTACTACGAACAACCCTAGTTAGATTTATAAGGTAACTGAACTTGACCTCAAACTATATTTAAATAGGTTTTAACTCGTAGCATGGGGCGTGCGATTGATTTACCAATTAAATTAAGATTTATTGCAATTCGTAATACTATATACACTGGAAATCTTTAACTCGATTACAGCTAAGTCGTCTTAATTAGCACTCCTAACAGTCGTCGGGCCACTCGGGATTACAACTCGTTGTGTATGTACTCCGTGGTCACCTTGGCCTCGCCCTCGTGGAATCCATTGCAGTCCACTGGATATTTCACCTAAAACGTTAACAAATTTTGTAAATTATTTTGAATTTCAATAGCAATTGGAATGTGAAACGGATGTGAGCTTACCTCGCAATTATATGGCGCATTGATTACACCGAAGAGCGTCCAGAATGGTGTACCAGTTTCTGTGCTAATGAAGATCGCTGCACCCATGCTGCCGATCTTGACAATTTTCGGACTGACGCCGGCAATGAGTCCGCCAGAAGACTTGGACTGTTGCTGCTGTTGTTGTAGTTCCCGTTCTTGTTGTTGCTGCTGCTGCTGATCTAGAGCGGCTGCATTCAGCTGGCAGAGCACATAGCGATCACATTGCGGCGACTTGGAGATGTATCTATAGGCACGATGTACTTTTAGCACCGGTTCAATAACCTGTTTCCATGTGAATTCGAATTGAAAATGGGATTCGTTGTCGTTGTCGTTGCAAGTTGTCGTATTCGGATTGCATGAGAGATAGAAGAGAAAATTGTAGCAGGTAATTAGTTTAATTTGTGCCATCGACTATCTGCGACTATTCTTTAATTGCTCGATAACCCAATTCTGTTCGAGCGCACCGCATATTCATGTACATACCTCCAGATTCAGTGTATCCGTTAATCTATCACTGATCTCGGTCGAGTTGAACTGCAGCAGACCACGTGCTTGACCGAGTTTAAGCAGCTCCTTGGCATAACCCACGGCTGGTTTCACATACTGACGTGAATCAATCTTCACATTCAAATGATGCTTGGCCACGTGGTTCAGTAGATTCGATATGGTCTCGCTGGGACGGCTGGGATCGAAGTAAGTTTGCTTGGGATAACCTTGAGACTTCAACAGGCCGTTGAACATGATTTGCGCTGTCTGGAAATATCTGTGGAAAGTGGGCAAAAGAAAAGTGACGCAGACAATTGATGATGAGTTACAATAATGACACAGCAAAGTCGGAGAGTCGAGTGAAAGGGTCGCTAGAAAGTGGAAGTTGTTTCTGCTTGTTGTCTAATAACGATCGCCAAATTGCTATAGGTAAATAAAAAATATATACATAAAGTATACGAGGTGTGTGGACTTTAGCTTGACCCAAATAGCCAGATGGAGATTCGTTTGTGGCAGGCAAGAATTTCTTCAGCTTTGTCTTCGACTTGTACTTTGCCTTTGGCCCACTTCCTGAAGAAACCGGTTTTCCCCTCTCTCTCGCTCACGAAACTAACCGTTCTGGTCGTTTTGTTTATTTATTTCAATGATGCCATCGACTTGGTAACTGTAACACGCACGCATCCACAGATGCAAAGCCAAAGTCGAAGTCGAAGCCAAGCCCAAGCCCCAATCCGAGTCAGAGTCAGAGTCAAAGAATTCTTTTTGTTGACCAGCCAGATTAACAGCCGTGTTATAAAATGTGCTATCCCCGAAAGTGTGTCAAAAGGTAAGCGCACGAGAGCGTCAAACATGTTCGACGCCAAACAGGTAGCCAGCTAACGGGAACTCATCGGGCGGCAGCAGCAAGCAATTCCAGTTGTTGTTGCCGCCGCATGCACTCGAACACGATTTTGCGATTAAACGAAAAAGTAAAACACGGAATCGAATTGGTATTGCAGCAAGGTGCTAAGAAGCTCAGAACCGTTAGGAGAGCAGCGGCAGCAAAACGTGATCTGCAATTAGCACGTTCACGCACTCACCTCAAATAGTTCTCGGGATTGGCCAGATAGCTAGCCCAGTCAGCCAGATAGAGGGTGGCCGATTTGATCCAGCGACGGCGGAAGGATTGATTGTTCAGCGACTCGAACAGCTTGTCGTAATCCAACTTGCCATCGCGTCCCTTGAAGCCCTACGAGCGGAAGAGAGAGAAATGTATAAAAAATATAATCAGATTAAATTATTCTCAAGTTATACCTTCATAATCTTGTTGACGCCCGACTTCTCGTAGAGCGCATCGGCCAGCTCGGAGTTCGAGAAATGATCCCACAGCACGTGAATGTGCTCTAGGAAGGGTGGCAGCACCCAGGCGTGGCTCTTATGACGCTCCTGTGTGCTCTGTCCCTCGGGACCAGCGAAAGAGGTGACAGCTTGCATTATAAGCGGCAACAGGTTCATGAATCCGTTCTCCTGTTCCGGCTCCTCGGGCACCGATCGTTTCTGCTGATGATGATGTGTGGCACTGCCGCTTGGCTTTTCGCCCGCACCCTGAGTGTTCAAAAAGGCGGAAGCCACTTGCAGTATGGTGTCCAGGCCAATGCCCGACTCGGAGCCGCCGCTGTTGCTGCTGCGCTTCTGTCCATTGTCAGCGGCATCATCATCGCCTTGTGTGAACATTTCCAGGACATTGCCAATGATTGCGGGATCAAAGCCACCGCCACCGTTGCCGCCACGCGAATTGCTGGCCAATAGACTGCCCAAACCGGACAGTATCTGCATGGCACCACCTCCGCCTCCGGCACCAGCTTTGCCATTGGCCTGCATAAAGCTACCGACCAGCGAGGCAATGCCAGCTAGGCCAGCACCGGCTCCACCACCACCAGCAGCTGCTCCTGCGCCATTCTGATTGGTAAGAGCCTCCTGTATGAACATAGAGGCCATGTCCAGCAGCGGATTGGATTCATCTTCGCTGGCCATGTGGCCATAGGGCTGCACGCAGAGCAGCGTAAGCACAAGCAGCGCTCGTTTCATGTACATTTTTGGGCAGGAACTTTCACAATCACACACTTGAGATACTTATTTTTTTGCTGTCAGTTTTTATATCTTTTCCTCTTCTCTTTCTATTGTTGTTGCCGTTGTTGTTGGGCCAATTAAACAACGCAGCGACGAAGACGACGCGACGGACGCTTCACTGCGCAAACTACTTGGCGAACTTGCACGCAAAAGACAAGATCCGCAGTTATATTATATTTTTTTACTTAGTAATTCTGCCTCTTCTTCGGCTTCTTCTTCGCCTTCTGGCTCTGGACTGGGAGAGCGAATAGACGCGAGTCGAGGAGCAGCACAAAACACAGCCAGCACAGACGAAAACTTTCTTTCTTCTGTGGCTCTGAATCAGTGTGTAACACTTCTTAAGCCGCCGCTCCGGGCCGGGCCAAGCCAAGCCAACATGTTGCGTCTGCTGCGCCATTTCTTACTCTCCGCAACTAAGCTGGGCACTCTCTTTTGATCTTACTCTCTCATTTCTTCGACTGTGTGCAACTCGAACGCGCACGCTCTCACTGCTGCCGCTCTTTCGTTTGTCATTCTGTACGCCTGCGCTGCGCTTTGCGCCAACGTCCACGTCAGTTTGCTGCCCGCATACAAATTTCAAAGAAGTCAAGCACACACACACGCGCGCTGTTCTATGGACCTGTTGCTGGATTTAATTTTGTTTATATTTCTACCCACTTTCTTTTTACACACGCTCGTTGTGTCGCATTGCCAGTGTGCTCAACGTTGCCCAATGTCGACTATGCAGTATTTATTTTAACATATGTATGTATGTATGTATGTACGTAGTAACCAGTGATTTTGTGACCCTGTGATTGTCACTTCACTTTCGGCAGAAAATTTGCCATACTTTTAATTGCAAATATCGATAGATATCGATTAACAAGATAAGAGTATTTAGTCGTCACTATCCTTCAACAAGTTGTTTATTCTCATTGATATTCAAGTTTCAACCTTAATTTTTTACTTTTTAATGCAAATTAATATGACAAACGAACGAATGGCCCATTTACGTTTTTTAGTCTTGGGTTTTTTTGTTGTTGTTGTTTGAATTCTAGCTTGTCGTAGCCCATTTTTTGATTTCTTCAGTTGGACAGGAAAATAGATGATATTGTACTCGTTGCATACGTTTATCAAATATCCGGCGAGTGCTTGCGACAGTTTAAGAAACACGAGGGACCAAAAAACAATGACGAGTTCATGAACTTGTCCATAAAACTTGATGGCACCTGTTTCTGTAGCGTGTCATAGATCCACAAGGTGCTTTTCTGTGAGGCAAACAGATCGATAGCTGGGCAGGAAGGACACAAACTAATCAACTTACATAAATGCCTCTGCTTGACATGACGGAGCACTCCTCGATTTGCCAATCACGATCCACAATTCGCTTCAATCCCATCAGCTCGATCAACATGGAACTGGGTAGCGCTTGTGACAAGTCCTGTTTGTTGGCCAGCACCAATAACGGCACTTTCGACAAACGTTTGTCGAGCAAAATGTCACATAATTCACACTGGGCTTCGGACAGGCGTGAGGTATCCGTACTATCCACAACATAAATCTGCAGATCATTCGGTTAGCCAAAGAGTTACGAATTCTATCATTTATGTTCTTACCACGGCATTGGTTTGGGGAAAAAATGAATGCCACAACTGCCGCGTTTTCCAGTGTCCGCTTAAGTCTCGAAAGCATATTTTCATATTTTTGATCTTTACATGTTTCTCGTGCACACCGACCGTCGGATTGACAGAATTAAGCTTAGGAAACCAATTTTAACTATGTGTAATCGCAGATACGAAGAAGTTTCATAATCTTACGGCTTCGGCATCGTCGGATATTATGCGTAACACCACGCTGCTCTTGCCCGCATTATCCAGTCCCAATATAAGCACATTAAGTTCTGGCGACGGTGGCCGTCGTAGTTTACGCCAGATATTCTTGTAGAATTTCGGCATTTCTATGTTTTTATTATGTGAGCAACAGCTCAATGATTTGGAATAAAAGTTTTGTTTGTGTAGCACATCTGTATGAGGAACAGGAATATAAACAAATCACTTCAGTATTCTGTCATTATCGAATTACTATGCAAACTATATAGTTTCAATCGTATCTGAGGTAAACTATATAGTTTCAATCGTATCTGAGGTACACAATTATTGGAATAAAAGAAAATAATGGAATACTTGCATTTCATACTCTAATTAATCGAATCGGAATGAGCAACTCCATTTTTTATAATCTTCTAACTATTAATAAAATAGTCTGCATTAAGTAAATGATGCGATAATGTTTACAATTGTTTGATAGCCTTGGATATGCGTTTATATTCAAGGTGCGTAGTCGTGTATTCTATTCCGAAACATGTCCAGTAACCAGAAAGTCTTGTTGAACTTTTTATACCGCTTGAGCAGGTATTTTGCTATTCTAGAGTTTCGGTTTGATGCTAAAGAACGAAAGTTTGTCGAATCACGTGTTGGTTGTTACTATATCCGGATATGGCACTGGATTTATACGACTCCAATTTGTATATCGGCAATACGTGTTGTCATATTGATGTGGGTTGACAATACGGTGAGAACAGAAACTCCGGAAATATCTTATCTAGTAAACTCTTCGCATCTGGAGTTTTTCTTTTTGCTGAATTTAATCGGAAACTGGAATATAGTAAAAAATGCTAAACGTCTACAGGAGATACTGAATTCAATACTGCAACTCGAATATAGGCATCGTCAGCTCTTCGGTCGTCCGGTTCACGTGCCGGAGAAATACTTCTTGATTAATTGCATACGCGAGTGCTTTTCGTTGATCTGGCAGTTACAGCCCTTTGCGGAGCTCTACGTTCTATATGTGCGTCTTTCGTTGACAGCCTTTTTGGCCGATATGGCTATTGTATTATACTTTTGTCTTCTTCAATCATTGGCCACTCGCTTGAAATTGCATGCGAAGAAATCAGAGCGCCGCCTTTATATGCAGTACATTGTGGACCTACTCGAACTACGACGAAAGGGACAAAAGTTTATCAGGCCGATATATCTGTGCAGAGTTATCGAGGAGCTTACGTTTCTAACGCAAAGTATAGTAGCATTTTACTGGACAAAGAAACACAATTGGCTAACTAATTTGGTCAAAAGAATACCCAGATCGAATGTGCTACCTCTTCTGATACTCGCCAGAAGAATTTTTCAAATGGAAAACGATATTTTGCATTATTTATACGAAAAAGAAATTGTTGGCTTACTACGTAAACCAAGTTATAAACAATATTTGCGACTGCGCAAGGTAAAGTAGAAATTCTAACATTATAGGGTTTTAATTTTTGTTCTATCATAGATGGAGATGGTGCTACTAATGGAACGTACTCCTACGGAAACTTTCACATCAATTTCCGAAAGTATCTATGGCAGGCGAAATTTACTAGGAGATACCTTCGAATTGATTGTGTCAAATACGTTGTTTGCAATCAGCTTCAGCTTAACGTACAAATATAATGGTTAAAATTATCACATCTTATTCTCATATACTTAAGTGCAAGGAAAATAAATGTACATGAACTGCAATGCAGCGCCGCACTAAAATTGGGTATAGGTTTTCTATTTTCTGACTTGTCTTTTTTAATCTTACAATTGCAAATATTATTGATTATCTTAACTACTTTTTCATATTCTTGCACACCCAGTCCATGCCCTCCTTGATGCCGGTTCCATCTACAGCAGTGCAGGCCTTAATCTCCCAAGTACGCTCCTCGAGGCGTACCAGTCCTAGACCTTCGGCTACTTCGGACGCCGTCATGGCGTCGGGCAAATCCTGTTTATTTGCAAACACCAGCAGAGGTACCTTCTTTAAACGATTATCCATTAGCATTTCGAAAAGTTCACTGCCCGCTTCCGAAAATCGTGTGCGATCCGTACAGTCGATTACGTAGATCTACGAAAAGCCAACAAGATGAGAATTGAAATACAATAGGAATTTGACGAAATCTTACCAATACATCGGTATTGGCAAAATAGTTCTTCCAATAGGGCCTAATCTTCCACTGGCCGCCAATGTCCCATACGTTCAGTTTGAAGCCATCCGCTGCTACGGATTTAATATTAAAGCCAGCCGTCGGAGTAACCTGCGGAACGTTGGAAAAAATATTGGAAAAGCACAGTCGTATCTGCCCAATTATACTTACGGTTGTAATATCTTCGGATGCCAGTTGCTTAAGAATGGTTGTTTTGCCGGCATTATCAAGGCCCAGAAGCAAAATACGTGCCTCCTTGTCGGGATTCGGTCGCAGCTTCCTGAGCAGCGATAAGAGACCCTAAAAAAGTGAAATGCATTCCGTTTATTTTTTTGGCGGTTAGCTATCGATATTATCGCGGGTGCTTTACGCGTATGCAGCTTTCAATCGATAATGTTACTTAACATTACAGTAAATGTTAAGTTTTTATTTTGTCCGTTCACGAAGCTGCCAGCTGACATGACCAAAGTGCGGTCACATCGATCTCCATGGCAACAAATTTGTATAAACAAACGAAAACTATTGCGGAAATAATAGGTAATTGAACGAAATTGATGGCTACTTTTGCTGTTTGAATGCCCAACAATGTTATCGTTATGTAACCTACCATTTTTTAGAAACGAAACAAAACACGAATGCACGAGCTGATCAGTTTATACTACTCGAGAGTCCCGCAATTAAAATTTCAACACAAACAGTTCTGGAGAGTTGATTAAAAACCACCACCAACGACAACATTACAGGTGCAATGCTATCTAGCAACTAAACAACGGTCGACCAAACAATAGAGCAACAGCCGCAGCAGGTAGCGGGGCCTCCCGCCTTAACCCGTCGCTGCGCAACCGCCGTCAGACGAGCGAGCGAGCGAGCGGAAGATGCGACGGTTACTATTTACGGGGTTCAATGCATTTGGGCAACACAATAGCAAGAACACAGAGCGCACTTCCGGTCGGGTGACTGGCTTAACTGGTTCGTAATTGAAACGAATACTATTCGCATTCGTAGTGAGTACCAAATATATCCTTTGATTATAGAAATCGCCTTTCCCGGGAATAACACAAACAATGACAACTTTATTATTGCTATAAGCTGGCGGTATACTGCGTATGCTGCAGGCAGTACGATTTGGTTGCGCGGACTGCTCGATGCGTTGCCAGGAGAATGCCTAGAAGTTCAAGCGCCCATGGTTATTAAGGCGTTGGCTGCCTGTGAAACGCATTGTCTTGTGCTTTTCGAAAACGGAGATCTCTACAAGCTGCCAGCTACATTAAAATCGGAACTAGTGAAGATTAAACTGGAGATTCCGCCTGGCAAAGCCTCGAAGCGAACTGTTTTCGGAGAGCCAAAGGTAGTGAGGGATGCATCAACTATTATAACGCATATTTCCTGTGGAACACACATCAATGTTGCCATCAGCGCTGGCAACTCGGTCTACAGCATACCCAGCTGCCTGCATCAGTTTCCCCAGCATCAGTGGCGACTGCGGCAATTGGAATGCGGACACGAGCACGCCGTGCTGCTCAACGCCAACGGAGATGTCTACACCTGGGGCAACGGACTGTCAGTTTGTAGTTTATTTGTTTGGTACCAGATTTGGCTGTCAACTATGCTAATATTCTTGCAGTCGCGGACAACTGGGTCAGGCGTCACTGGGCGTGGATGAGACGCCACAACTGCTCGAGGCGCTGGCGGGCATTAAGGTACAATGAGACAGCTTCGGTATCTTATCGGTGCAAAGCTTATAAAACAACATTCATTCCAGATAACTAACATTGCTGCCGGTGGTTGGCATAGTGCGGCGATTTCTGCCTTTGGCGATCTATATACTTGGGGCCTCAATTGCAACGGTCAGCTGGGTATGCGCGTCATGAAACCCGATGGCGTGCTCAAAGAGCCAACGGTTTATCCGCTGCCGCAGCTGCACGATTTGGCCACATGTTGCGGCACTGCGGAAAAAGGCGAAGACTGCGAGCCGGTTAGGGTATTTGCTGGATCGCGGCATACGGTGTGTCTACGCAGCTGTGGTCGGCTCTGGGCAAGCGGCTGGTCTGCCCATGGGCAGCTGGGGGATGATCCGAAGAGGAATAAGCTGGCATATGTGGATGCTTTTCAAGCGTTGCAAGATGCGCCCTGCGACAAAGACTGCACTGTTATTTGTGGACCTTGGGCCACATTGCTTGCTACAGCTAAAGAAATATTTAATTAAATGTATTATATTATAATTTTATATAATATGCATTTGTTTAAACTAATGAAATTCAATGAAAAGATGAAACGTTTTCTATGCCAGCTCGGTTGATTTGCTTTGCGTGTCAAATGCTAGCTGCTATGACACGCCTGCTACTCATATAGTTGTCTCTTTCCAATTCTGGTGTCTTTGCTTAGCAAGGTTTCAAACCAATCTGCAGTGGTTTCTTTTATTGTAAAAATTCCAAAATATTGAAACGAAGTAGCCTGTGATTTTGTTTTAAACTAAAAAATAAAAAACAAAGTTAACTCACCAAATGTCGTAAGTCTTGATATTTTATTTATTTATTATTTTTTTTTATTGTTCTTTCGCCCAGTCCTAGTTTTTTATTTATACTCTTCTGGCGCGTTGCTATGCACTTTATTTATCCGAACGGATACATTCAATTTGCCATCGAGGAGGCGCTTGGCAATGAAACCCTACTATGGGTGACAACTGAGCACACTCAGAAGAAGAGGCTGCAGCAGGCGATGGTGAACGAGACCATGCAGAATCTGCTGGTGCTTGTGATGATCATTGAGTTGCTATTGTTTGTCGATGTTCACGGCAATATGCCGTTTCAATTTCTGTTTGGAGTCTGAAGGCAAAGGGAGATATTTGCCTTCTATATACTATAAACTGTATATGCCTTATTAGCCAAAAAAAAAAAAAATGGTTTCGATTTAACTACATTCAGATTTCTGAGATTAAACTTTGTTAAATTGTATATTATTATGATCAAATGTATTCATGGTTACGAACTTTTGTCTTGGGATAGGTTCCCGGGGCCAATGTGCCATTGACGTCGACGTCGTTGTTGCCCGTCTCATGCTTTTGTTGTTGTCGCTGCGACTGAACGGTTAATCAGTAAATTTTATTTTTAAAAATGTTATTAAACAATATTTGCCATAGCAAAAGTCAGACACACAGTGCAATCAACTTTTCAACACTTGTAGATCGTGCGACGCGACGCGACGACAGAACGTTCGACGAACCTAATTGACGGGCAGTCCCGCCGACACATCGACGGGGCGGGGCGCTCTTTGTTCGACTTCTGTGGGATTTATTTCTTGGAAACCCGAGCGATATTTTCGTACTTGATGTTGGCACGCTTGGCAGGGGTTGTTCGCTTGTGGTTTTATTTGGATATTATTGTACCCTCGAGTATATGCCCAACTGGGGCTCAATTCGAATCTCGTGTTATAAAACATTGTGCGTTGCAAAGCTAATGAACACTATCGAAATAAGTGTTTTTACTTTTCTAATATTAGATAAATATTTGTAGTTTAACAAAACCTATTAATCTGTAACAAAATTCCGTCAGCATAAATACAAATTCAGAAAACTTTCAAATTTTTCTTCTCATATATTTCAGCTGATTATAAGCACGTTCTTATTTTTTGAATCACGGTGACTTATCGATAACTCAACTAAATCATTTGACATTATCGAATCAGATCACGGTATCTGCTTGTCATAAAATAAATAGTCTACTCCTTCTGCGCTTTCGTGCCATTTTTGTTGTTGTTTATCTTTTTGCGCTCTCTGCGTCTCACTCACGCTCGCTCTCTCTCTTTCTCTCTCGCCCGTCTAGCTGCTGGCCTGCTCTCACCTATCGCTGCATGTCGTGCTGCGAGTTCAACGTTTTTATGTTATTTGCCAAATGAAAAAGTAAAAACAAATGTTTATCTTAGAACGCACTGTGCGCGGCGTCGCTGCGTTGAGTTCAGCGTCGCCGACAGAATGTGCTGCGCAAATAGGCTTTGCTTTTGGGCTTTACATTTTTATGAGCGCCATTTTTGAGCAAACTTTGTTATCGAAATAGCTGAGCTAGGAGAGAGGAAAGAGAGGCAAAGAGAGAGCGCACTAATAAGCGAGGGCTAAACGTGTATTGTCATTTTTAGGCCGCAAAACTATTTGCTACCAGATAGAAGAGCGAAGGAAGAGGAAGAGCGTGAGCAACAAGAGGGACGAGTTGCGAGAGAGAGAGAGAGAGAGTTCAAGCGCCTGGCCCAAGGCGAATGCGGCAGAGTTTCCGTTTCTTTGGCGTTATCAGAGTCGCGCCACTCGAAAACTACGTTCGGGCGAGTGCAAAAAGTGCTAATTGTGGCACTCAGCATGTTTATCTCTGTCCGCTCTGCGCGCGCGTATGTGTGTGTGTGTGTGCGCCCAGGCCTGTGTGTAGGTGTGTGTAGGTGCATGTGGTTTTCGTTACTCGAAAAGTGCAATTCATGCGTGCGAGCAGACGCCAAAGTTTCAGCAGAAATCAGTCAATCATAACCGAAAAATGCAGCAGCGGCAACGCAGGCAAAGGCTGCGAGTGCGTGCTGTGCTGCATGCAACGCTGCACACGCTGTGCTGCTGCTGCTGCTGCTGCTCCTGCTGCTTGGCCCTCTCTGTTTGCGCTGCGCAAAGAAACAAGTCTCAGCACATACGCCGCACACCCTGACCTACCTTGGCGCCCAGCCTATTTACATTTGGGCGTACGTTGACCACGAAGCTTCCCCCCCTGCGTTGCTCGCGATGCGGCAACTAATCATCACTTTGTTTTTGCGCTAATGACGCTCACTCCCACTCACACACACTCTCTCTCCCACTCTCTTGCTCTCTCTCTTTGCAGTGTCTCTATGGAGCGCGCTTTAAGTGCAGCGAAGAAGAAGCAGCAAAAACGTGTTCATAAAACGTTTTGGCATCCCAAAAGTACGTACAAACACACACACACACACACATACACACAGGCACATTCGAGGCATGCGTGTGTTTGTGCACTGCTCCCCCATGCATGTATTTGCTTCATTTTACATACACACGCACATTCGTCGCTGCATTCATGCTGCCCAAATAAAAAGTTGCCCTCGACTCGCCCAAAAGCAACACAAAAAAAAAAAAATAATAAAAACAGCAAAAAATACTGCAAAAAATACCAGAGTAACGATACAGCGTCGCATTTTTACGGCTCCATTCACGTGACGACGGAAGTGTCAAGTGGCTGTTGGCAACTCGTCGTCGACAACCAACTCTCATCCTGCGCGTCCTTTTCGTCAACGTCGACGACGGCGCCGCCGCTTGCACTCGCCCCCTACCTCCCCCCTTGCTCGTGCCACGCTGTGCATCGAATATGCCGTTATTGTTACCAGTTGTCTAAGGCTCCACACACACACACACACACACTCCCGTACTGCATCACCTATGCTCCTGCTGCAGCCCTCTCTCTCTCCGTCTCCGTCTCGCTTTCGTCACACACGTCATCTCTACGTGCTCTACGGCTCCGCCTGGCGCTGCGTTGGCGTCGGCGTTGGCGTCTGCCGTCGAGTGGGAAACTTTTTACGTATCGTTTCGTTTGCAACTGTGTGTGTGTGCGTGTGTGTTTCTGCTTCTGCATATCTTTCCTCTCACTCTGCGCCATTTTCATTTGCCCTTCATTTGGGCTGCTTTTGTTCTTTTTTGGTACAGTTGTGTTTTGTGGGGTTAAGTGAGTGTGCGATGTGCGGCATGCGGTGTGCGGTCTGCGGAGTGCGGTGTGCGGTGTACAGGGTGTGAGTCTGCAGTTGCAATCCGCCTGTCGATTGTGGCACCCGCAAAGTGGCTTACTCAGTTCTTTTTTTTTGTTAATTGCAACTAAAAATAAAAAAATAACCCCAATCAAATCCGTGAAATAAATTAAATATAAGACAGACTGCTTTCTTATACGCACTTTATTCCTCTCTAATAGGTATCCTACTAATACCAAAGATTATTAAGTTGAGTTATACTTTACGGCCTTTCATTTGAAATCTTTTTCATTTCTTATAGCATTTTTTTTACTCTGCAACTTTTTATTTTTTTCTGAGAAATTATTCTTTTAAAAAGCAAATAAAAAACTCGTTTAACTGATTCAGAGTTTTATCTAATCTTTCATTTAATTGGAGCTGTAGTATATATCTGGTATAGTTAATCCGCTAGAGCATTAGTTTACTCGTTCCCGTAAATATTAAATATATTTTGGATCTATCTAAAAACTATATTTATTTTTAAATCTGCATTAGCAGCCGAGTCTGTCCGTCTGTATGAACGCCTAGATCTCAGCGATTATATGAGCTAGAGGCACCAAATTTCTACTAGTTAGTTACTAGTTAGTATTCATTCTATTTAAGCTATTAGGTTGATTTTAAATATGTATAATACCGAATGATATTTGCAAATTTGATTGTGAGCGGAGAGAAAATATAGAAGTTTTTACACATTCTGCATGGACTGTCCCTGGATTTATAAAGTGGAAAGATAACTTGTTTTGTATTGGTTGTATCTATACTCGCACCTTGAGCTGGTGTTGCCATTAAACCACTCGCAACAGGGATTATGGTATTGCAGACAATGGAAAGCGCTAATCCCTATGCTTTGCCCTCTTTCGATTCCCGCTGTCAAATTAACACTTTCCACTTGATGCTGAAAATAGTTTGCATCTGAATTGTGATTGACTTGGTTCTTGACCAGGCTAGAGACCATGGAGTAGTTCTTAATTGGCATTAGGCACTTGAGTAACCGACAATTGCAGCGACAAGATTACACGATTATGTGGCAATTGTGGCCGAGAGGGAGCGGCCCACTCAACAGTTTTCACTTTCAGGCTATTGAAACTTGGCCTGACGCAGTCCGCCGCATGCTGTTGCTGCTCCTCCTTCCGCTCCGACTCCTCCTCCTCCTCCGCCTCCTGCTACGATCTGCTGCACATTTGCCTTCCGTCCGTCTGGTCTAATGAAATTTTGCTGCCTGTTGCTGGCGGTCAGCTTGGGCAAACTCGCAGGCGACCTTCGTCTCGGCTTGCTGCACTTTTTGGCCAAACAAAACGCCCAAAAAGCGCACTTCATTCATGGCTCCTCCAGCTGGCAGCCAGATGAATGGACGAGCAGAAAAAAGGACGGACGCTTGTTATTTTTGGCTCGGCAACGGAACGTGCCCTGGCTGGCTGGCCGGTTGGCTGGCTGGCTGCCTGCCTGCCTGTGTATCTATGGCATTGGGACGACACACACAGACACACACACACTCGCAGAGGAAGTTGTGTGCGGCATGCTGCACACATTGTGGCATTGGCATTGGGAAAACTGTGGCAGCAGGCACACAGTGAGGCAGGCAGCCACGGAGCCAGTATTTTTGGCGTGCCGTCTGGCTCGTGCCACGCTGCGTATAAGTAACGCGCAACAGATTGCGCTTTTTGCTGCCGCTATTTGGCACCAGATGATTCATGCGGTCGTGTCGTTAATGCGCTTACGGGATCGCAGCCCATGGGCTGCTGTAATCGCTTCTAGGAAACACGCTGTTTCCACTGAATCAACTGTTTGCCCGTTGTGAGGGTGGACTGGGCCTGTCGCTGTTTGCCGGCTTGATTATCGTAGTACCATGTAACAGTAGCTGTAGTGTAATAGGTCACTTATCAGCAAACCGCACATAGCCTTCTTAAGTTTGATTGCGAGACCGGAGCTTTCGGTTTCATCTACACATTGCTGAACTATGCCCTGGGCGATTAGTCAGAGCTCATACTCATATTTCGATAATTCGATATATAACATTTGAAATGTGTATAACGTCATAACTTAAAATAGAACAAAAATTAAAGTCTTTGAGTATTTCTACATATTTTACACACTGCTTTTACTTACTTCAAGTGAGCACTATCGATAGTATCGATGAGTTGCAGAGCAAATATCGATGTTTAACCGATAAAAAGTGTACATGCATCGATTTCTTTGTGCTATATTATTTAGTTTTAAAATTTCTTCTTTATTAATGAATTTTATTTCGTAATCAAAGTAATATATATTTAAAAATATAATAAATTCAACAAATTATATTTTAAATTTATAACATATACAAAAACCTTGAAGTTTATTTTATTTCAAGTTGGACTCATGGATTTATTCTGCATCAACAAATTCTGAATTTGAAATTTTTTTTAAATACTTTTGACTCTCCATGCAAGATTTGAAGTGCCTTATATAATCTTAAACACACATAGTTTAACCTTGATTGACTGTAAATTAATTGTATTATGCATCTTTTTAAAATCCACTAGTTTTTGTATCTTTTTCTACTCTCTTTCTGCTTTGATTTAGTTATTGAATACATTGGATTCATCAGTAAAAGGGATAAATATTATTTACACTTGTACTACACACACTACACCCTGCTCTATTCCGCCCGAGACCCGACCGGACTGGGTAGGCACCATACCAGGTTATCGGTTTTGCGTTTTTTATGCGTTTTACGAGTACATTCATTCGATTATGCACATGCCATAAGCATAAATAATCTTATGCAAAGTTGTTATTTTTTTTCTCTTTTTGTATTTTTTATGCCTCGGTATCTGCCCAAAAATCGCAAAAAGCACATGGCGTCACATGCGTCCGGCTAGCCGAGTGTCCAGCTGTCCGTCTTCGTCCCCGACCCCGTCTCGCTGTCTTCCAATTCGATTGGCAGTAATGTAATATGCGTTTATGGCGAGCTTCCACTTCCCATGGCCAAGTCGAAATGCCTGCACACATGCGCTGCAAGTGTGTGTGTGTGTGAGAGTGTGTCTAGTATAGGGTATGCTTCGATACTTTTTGATTCTGTTTGCCACGTTCTTCTGCAGTCTGCCCTTCTCTTCCCCCCCGCTCTTGCGCTTGCGAATGTTTGGTTTTTTTTCTCCATTTTTTTCTTCGTTCTATGCGTTCGTTTTATTATTTTCTTCGTCTGCTTTTCGCTCGTTTGCATATTAAAATTTCATATGCATTTTTTGCTTTATTAATATCTCTCTCTAGCTGTTATTTTTGTTGCCTTGGATCGCTTCGATTTACCCGGGTTAGTTGGGTTTGCTGGCTTTCTGCTCCGTTTGCTCCATCAAACTGCACGTTGAAATTAAATTTTATTTTCGTGTCTGTCTGTGAAACGGTGTAGTGAGAGGGCGATGGGAAGGGGGGGGGAGAACCGGTAGCTAGCGGGGGGATCTCTCGAAATTGGCAGCTTGGCAGTTGGTTTGGGTTGCATCTAAGCGCGATTTATTGAATTATTTGGCGAGCAGCTGTTTAACTCGATTTGCCTGACGTCAGTACGCAGCTCTGGCAACTCTGGCATCTGTGGCATATCAGTACCGCATGCCAATTCCACACACACACACACTTACAGATACTCACACTCACACTGAGGCTCGCTCGATTTGCCAGACTCTTCGCTAATTTGCTTGCGACTCGATGCGTCGACGTCATTGAAAATTAGACAAATTGAAAGAGTCAAAAAGGCAAAGCGACAAAAAAGACACCACAGAGGAGTATGCGTAGTCGACTGTGGGATACTCTGCGTGCAATTGGGGAAGGGAAAACTGCAAAAGTGTAGAAGAGAGTAAGAAAGCGGAGTTAGATACTTGGAGAGACTGGGAAAAGCAAAAAAAAGGCAGAAAGAGAAAGGGCGTATCAGAGAATGACTGCAGGAAAAGGATGGAAAAAATTTGATAAGGGAATAATAAAATATAGAGCGAGAGAGAGAGATGAGATAGAGACTTTGAAAGTGTCAAATTATAAAAGAAAGGGAAAGAATGTAAAAGCGTAGACAGCGAGTAGGAAAAAAATAAGCAAGAGATTAAAAAAGACAGGGCTAGAATAAGTAGAATAAATTGAGTGCAATAGGTAAAAAATTACATAGAGAGAGAGATTGGAAAAAATAAGGGAATTAGTGAGTAAATGACATGCAACGAGTAGCATAAAGTATGTAATATACGAAAAAAAGAGATAAAAGTTAATAAATAATTATAAGACTAAAATAAAACACAATGAAATTGTAAAATACTGCTTAATAAATATGGTTAGTCGAATTAACTACTAAACAGCATATTCATTAAGCTAGCCTATATACCCACACCTGCAGGCACTCAGGCAGGGTATGCAAATTATTTCATTTATTATGAACAGTGAGCGAAAGAACTGAAGAACCGAAACAGTTGTCCTATCAATTTGTACAGCATGTGTCAGTGTGCCTGTGTGTGTATGTGTGTGTCATTTAAGTAGCTCCAACTCACACTCACACTCACACACACACGCACACGCACACTTGCCTGGTCACATGCATGAAGAGACATTCTACGCTCTTTTTGGTTTCTGTGTGTTTCGTTTCTTTTTTGCGCGTCACCACGTAACGCTGCGGGTGTGCGTGTAAGTGAGTGTATATGTGCGTGAGTGAGTGCATGGGTGTGTGTGAATGAGTGTGTGAAGTTTATTCAACTAAACGAGCGGTTCATTGAACTTGGCCGAATGGCGAATATTCGGTTGTCGTAGGTTAGGGCGCCCATTGTGCATGCACAAAATGTTGTTGTGGCGAGTTAAGTATACGCACACGCTCACACACACGCTCACACACACGCACACACTCACACACACTGCACAAAAGGCGAACTGTTCGGTTGTGCGATTGATTGACTAACTGACTGACTGACTGAGCGACAGACGAGCTGAGCGAGTGACGAAAAGTGCAATGGAAAATGCATTCACACACAGTCACACTCCCTCACACACACACACACTCGCGCGCGCGTATCAAAAGCGCATAAAAAGCAATAAGTGAGCACTTTATGGCACTGCGGCAAGCAACATTGCAACGTTTGGCAAAACTTACGCACAGCCACACATACCCAGCAAAAACACACCCACACACACACCTATATATATATATATATATATATATATACATAAAATACATATGTAAGTCTGCTCTATAGAAGCGAGAGCGCATTATCACGTGCATTCGCTAAATAATCGCATTGATAAGAGAAGCCCGGGCAATCGAAGCAAATGAAATTTGTATTCATCATTATGGAGCGAATCGCTCGATGAATATGCCATGAATGCACTCAAAAGCATATTAGCCAAATGGCCGAGAGATTGGTAGAGCGAGGGATGGACAGAGAGATGAAGAGAGGGCGAGGAGGGGAGAGAGGAAAAGAAATGGCTTGATCCATCTTTGTTACTTAGCTGCTTCTTAAAATCAATTTAATAAACACGTTATTATTCAAAAAAGTATGTATTTTTATATATTCAGTTTATATACGAGTATATATATATAAGGATATATGCATCTTCCTATTTCCATTATTTCTTTTTTATTCTAAACAAATTTCTCTTTTTTATTTTTATGCTATTCAAATTAACTTTTTTTTTTTATGCAATTTTCTAATTTTTTATTTTTATTCTATACAATAATAATAATAATAATTCCCAAAGTATTTTAATTGCATATTGATCAAATCCTTATGGTACTTCTTATATAAAATATACAATAAATATTTACAATAAAAGAAGAAAATAATATCTTAATCTTCTGGCTTATTATGAATTAATTATTATTTCATATAGTTATAACTGTATTAACCTTACCTCTATGGAGTCTTCTTTTTAAAATACCAACACCTTAAAGTGATTACCTATTTCTATATTTTTGTGTATTTCTGAAAACAAAGAAACTCGGTCTTACTTCTGCAATAAAATAAAACTCCTTACAACCTTCTTAGGGAGGTAGTTGTAGGTTCTTTAAAGATATATATGTGCTCACTATAAAGTTTTCCTTACAGCTTCTTGGAAAATACTAAATATGCCAAAGGATTTATTGCTTTCTGAAAAACAAATCGAAAAACAGATGCTCTCCTTGTCGGTCTTAAAGCTCTTGTACCTCAATTCACTCGGTTGCAGATACGAAGTGAAAGAGATGGGTAGAGAGTGGGAGAGTGAGAGAGAGAGAGACAACTTACCACAAATCTACAAGTTGGGCGGGTGGAGGCGCATGCATAGACGAAATATGAGGCAAACGCTGAAGCGACAGACCCGCCGCTGTGCAGCGACCTCCCTGCCCTCTCCGCTCTCCAGCTCTCTCCCGCCAGGCACATGGGTAATTTGAGAACATTTGCGCTTTAACTGCAGGCGAAATGCGAAAAAAGAAAGAAAAAGTAGCTGAAAATACATATATAGATATAGTAATCATATGTGTGTGAGTGTGTGTGTGTGTGCAGATGTGTCGCCTGGCCAGGTTCGTATGGACTTTCAAAGGCCTAAACCGATGCGCCGCTCTGCAGCCAGTTTTGCTGTTGTTGCTGTCGCTGTTGATGTTGTTGTTGTTGCTGTCGCTGTTGTTGCTGTTGTCGTTGTTGTTGCTGTTGACTTTGAGGGCTTCATCATCTGCTTTTGGACGGTCGCTCGCTTGGCTTGGCTGCCCGACGAAAACTGACAGAGACGAGCCATTGAAGAGGCTTAGGTTTTGGAGTAGGCTCGCCTCGGTTCGCCTTGCCTCGCCACGCTAGACAAAAGCCGCCGAGAGCCAAGGGTAGGAGACAACAACAACAACAACAACAACAACAACAGAGCAGCAGCTGAAGCAGATGAAGAGAGCGGGAAAAGACAACAACAACAACTGCAAACTGGCGGCACATTTCAAGTTGACTTTATTTTCAACTGCGTTCGGGCACCTCGTTGCCTCCTAGAACCGAAACTTGATGAATTGGGAATTAATCCCTTTGACAAGCTCTACTTTTATTTCTCTGCTGTTCCAGCTGTTCCCGCCGCCGTTGGTTGTTGATCTGCGAAGGAAGAAGATCTAGCTGTAAAAGAGCTACCAGTTGTTCGGCTTGCATTCTCGTTAGTCTAGAGAAAAACAGAAGGTTTCAAAGTAATGAATATATATTTATTTATCAATATATATCTTAAAGATCAATTGATATATATTATGAAAATTTATTTAATTTAATTTATTTAGAGTGTTAAGTAATTATTAAAAATATTTAAATTTAATTTAAAGTATTTATTGGATTTATACAAGTTCATTCTATTCTTATTATTTTATTTATAGTATTTCTCATATCCTTTGAGCTAGTACAACATGCAGTGCAGCATACTTCTGAGCAGCGAGTGCAGGGTATGCTGCAGTCGAGCTCATGCCGCAAGTGCGTGTTTTTTTTTGCCGTACATTTTTGGCATTTGATATCTTTTGTGGCTCTTTAATCACACTGCAGTTCTTTGGCCAATGAATGCACACACTTCTCACACACACACGCATGCATTAAATAAGCCTCTGTGTGTATGTGTGTGTGTGTGCTGCCTCCTGCTCCTGCACCCTCGTCCCTTGAGCGTTGCAAAGTTCGTTGCACTCTTTGCGCAGAATTTGTTGCCTAACCAGCCGAAGAACAAACGCAGCGGACAGACGGGGCACAATGCTCGTGTGTGTGTGTGTGTGTGTGTTGCTGCTATTGTTGTTGTTGTTGCTGCTGCTGCTTCTGTTGCTGCTGCTGCTGCAGTTGTTACTCTCCTACTCTTTGCTTTTTTGCTTCGCCTTTTTTCGTGTTTGGCGTCAACATTGGCAGCAGGTGTTTGACATTGCGTCAAAGCTATTGTTGCTGTTGCTGCTGCTGCTGCTGCTGCTGCTGCTGCTGCTGCTGCAACGCTTTGACGCAGGCTGACAGCCTGCCACAGGAAGCCATAGAGCATTTGCCAAGTTGTTTTTATTGTTAACAAGCTTTCAGTTGTTGTAGGTCGCAAAATGCGAACTCGACTCGCCGCCGCGATGATTCTCTCATATGAAGAAAAAGAAGCACAAGCACAAGAAGAAGACGAAGTAGAAGAAGCAGCAAAAGAAGTAACCGAAGCAGCTGAAGCATCGTACGCAGATGCAATGCCCAATTAGAGTTGCATAGTTGCTAATTAGACAGCGAACTTCGATGCCCAAACAAGTTGTGCGTCATATGATCATGATCTTCGTCTAGGCTAACGGTGTTTGGCAATTGGGATCTTATCTTTGGCTTTCTACATGATAAAATATTTCTATAACGACCGCCCAGAGGCTACAAAAGTATAATAGCTTTGCGCCAGGCAGAAAGGGGTATTTTTCAATCCTACAAAGTATTCCGTTTGTATGAACACCTAGATCTCAGGAACTATAAGAGCTAGGGCTACCAAATTTGCTGACAGTTTGTCTTATTATTTTACTCAAGTCTAAGAGGTATACGAATTTGGCCACGCCCCTTATTATACATGTAAATTGCAAGCAACATGGAATTGCTAGCGCAGTTTTAAAGCATGAACGTTTATTTTTGCTGTGTATAATAAATACTACTAATCCAACCAAGCTCAAGGTTGTTCTGGAATTTGCTGCTAACATATGAAAAGATAAAACTAATTTAAGGCGTTATATGCAGCATTTATAACCCTACAAATATTTTCTGCAAATTTTATTGTTTTATTTAAGAATTAATCAAGTAAGTATGTGTGCAGACTATAAAAAGGCAGCAAACTCTTGTTATGATTTCAAATAGTGCAGCTTATGATATATGATATATTATTGTCTACGTATGAATAAAATTAGAATATATTTCAACTTGTTTTTCCTTTTATGTGTAGAACTCGAACTCTCTGCGATTTCCATCATGTATGTGTATGATTTTCCTTCTTTCCAACTTCGATTTCCTCTTTCCCGGGCTGTGCTAATCGCAGGCTAAGTACGATGCTCATTAGGCCTACTTCAAAGGGGCTCAATCATAAATTTACGCTCAAATAAATGCTGCACTGACCGATGAGGCTCGACAAAGAGGTTGAAACTAAATCAAATAGAACTTCAGTTAAAACTGAAGCGTAAAGCGTGCTTGAAAGGCAAAAATACTAAAATAAATATCTGTTTTGCTGCTGCATTTCCATTTTGTAGATAATTTGCTGCCTTTATTCACTTTGTGCGTGTGTGTGTGTGTGTGTGCGTGTGCGTGTGCAGCCGTTGTCCGTCAGCTGCAATTGATGGCAAATATTGCGTATACGCCCCGGCCGCACTTACGCAAGAGCTTCGGCCGAGCCTCGACTGTTTGGCCGTAATTTTTCTGCCATTTTTCTAAACAGCAAATGGACTGGGCCGAGTATGCGTGTATGTGTTGGTGTGTGTGTGTGTGTGCGCGTGCACACGCATAAAAGGATATTGATCTGCCCCTCACCAGGTCGTGTTCAGCTGCGAGTAGGCGGGGCAGCAGAGACCACTACGCATCAGCCTGAGGGCAAACTTTTTTCTTGTTTTGCCTCCTCTCTTGGCTTTTTTTGCGGCCACTTTTTAGGGGAGCTGCAAGACGGTGTGGGCGGGGCCAGGCACAGGCTTCGAAATTGCATTCGCCATGAGGGGAAGTGTGTGCATCTGTATGTGCGTGTATGTGTGTGTGTTGCAGCGGGGCATATTACCAGCAAATGCATTTCAGTTTACGCACTTTTCGTAATGCGTTTTGTTTTTGCGCTCGCAGGCGTGTTTCCCTGAACTTTTCCACATTTTCCCTACTCTTACAAAATATTTATCATTATTTTCGTTTTAAATCACATTTTTAAAGCGCCTCCGTTTGCTTGGCTCTTGGTCTTTGTCTCCTACTCCCTGGCTCGCTCGCCCTGGGGCCACTTCCTGTCGCCCAAAAACTCCACTCACTGTGGAAATTCATTTCCCATGCGCACGACAAAGCCATGTCTGGGGCTCTTTGCATTTTCGTTTTGTCCAAAACGAAAACTAAACAGGGCCTTGCATTGATAATTAAGCAGACCCAAGAGCGCACGGTGAGTGGGAGTGAACGACCAGGCAAGTACTCTGCCGTGACGACGCAGGTATCTCTTGCCGGAAACAAGTGTAGATGGCAGAGCTGTCAGAGCGAGTGCATATCGAAAAGTTTTCGCAAATATTCTTCCCTTTTTTTATTTGTGAATATTAAAGTGTATACTTCTATTCGTTTTGCCCAAACCGAAAAGCATTTAACTTGTGGCGTGTGTGACGAATTTTCAAATTATTTGTTTTACTCGCTTGGCTATAAATTTCAGCTCTCTTTTCGTGTTTGGCCGCTTTTCTAGTCGTGTTTTGCCAGCGTTTTTAGCATATTTGACCAATGCGACAAAAAAAAAAAAAAATGAAGTGAAATGGAAAAAAACTGGAGGAGCAGAGCAAGAAGAGGCACTAAAACGTCCACCATCAACATCTAAACGGAGCAACGACAAATTTATGATAATTTGAATCGAAACAGAAACAAAAAAAATATGTCTCACAGCACGATGCGGCTGCCGGTCCTCGGGAATGACATAGTCAGTAGTAGTAGTACAGTACATCGTCTATTATTGCCGCGAAACATGCTCTTTTGTTGTTTGGCGAAACATTCTCATGGCCCTGCAGGCGCCACGCCCCCGCCCCTCCCCGCCCCCGTCGGAAAATATGACCGACAGCATATTGCAAATTATATTTAATTAACGTTGCATTTGGACTGTAAGTTTTCAAGTTCTTTTGCTTCGCTTCATTTTGTTGTTGTTGTACCTCGCTTTTTTTAGTGTTTCGTTTCGTTTTTTTTTGTGTTTTGGAATTTTTTTTTCGCTTGAAATCTAATTGAATTTTTAATTAAATTGCCATTGGTTTTCCCTGTCTTTTTGGAATATTCATGGAGCGTCGTTTCCTTTGGTAATTACGCGACTGTCATTGCAGCTAAGCGAAAGGAGCTCTCGACATGCACATGCACGTGGAGCAGAACCTCCACAGAGAGCTAAAAAAGGCTCTTAAATGCACCTAACTGAATGATCTGCTTAGATTATGCAAATAGAACAGATTGTATATGATCTGGCTCTGTGCAGTTTGCTTGGGTTTATTAGAAAAGGCTTTTAAAAATATTTAAGCTTGTTTTAGTTAGAAATAAATTTAAATTAGTATCAATATACTGCAATACTTGTATAAATCGCATTTCCCTTATATACAATAAATTATATTATTCTTATTTAAATTATTTCTTTTTTAAATATTTTATTTAGCTTGATAGCCGGAAAACTCTGAACTTTAAGTTAGCTACTGTGGAATTGGTAAATCTTTGAAACATCAAACTAAAAATAAGTAATATTTGCTTTTTCCCAGAACGAAATCTACAAAGAAACCTAATTTAAGAGCATAATAAATCGAGAAAGGACTCTTAAGATGATTGTTTCTATTAGCATTACATCATAACCCGAAGTAACTTAGCTGACTTAGTCCGACAACCTTTTCAATTATCAAGTTTTAAATTTTTTTACCATTGGCTGCCAGTCAACTGGGCGCAGGCACCGGCAGCAACTGTTGCTGCTGTTGCTGAGACATTGATGGTCATGCTAGTCAAAAGGCAAGGCACAGCAACAGTAGCAGCTGCTGCTACTGCATCAGCAGCAACAACAATACGAAATAAAAAAGTGGTTTTCTATATGGTTTTCTAAAGTCAAAATGTCCAGTTTTTGTTCATCAACGCGCCGTGGCCAAAGTAGTTGGCGGCTTTTTTGCTGCCAATGCAATGTCATTAACTTGGCCAATATCAGCAGCAGCAGCAGCAGCAGCAACTGCAACTGCAACTTGAGCTGCATGTGCTGCGCCGCTGACATGGCAACATGAAGCGATTTGAGCATTAATGTTCAGTCTGCTTGCTTGGCTTTTTCCTAGCTATATATGTTGGCTATATAGCTGGGCGAAGTCGGGCAGGGGGGCGGCAGATGGGGCTTCTAATTTTGTCAAAGTGCAAAAAGTGCGTGCGCAATTATAAAACGCATTTCATTTCTCTCTGCCTACGGTTCGGACCGGGTCCAGAGATGCGATGCAATGCGCGATGACTTTGATTTTGTGTCGCCAAATTGCGGCAAGTACTGGGCCGAAAGGAAGAGGTTCATTAAAAGAGTATTTCAGCGCTGATTTTGCCACACATTTTTTGATTGCCCCCGGGCAGCAGCAGAGCGGCAGCAACATCTTCTTGACTGTGGTCAGTTGGCGCAGCAATCGAAACATGTTGTTCCTCGTGTAATGCGAGCTGCAAAAAGTTGCTCAAGCTGGCGCGCTGCTCTCAGCTCTTCATCATCATCATCATCATTATTGTCATTCCCTGCTGCTCCTTCGCTGCTCATCATCGTTCGCATTACCCCTACAGGTTGCAGAGTTGAGCCTCTCTCGCTCTCCCTGCGTCTCCCTCTCTGATTGCTGTCAGATTTGTGGTCGAAAGCAGCAGCAGCAGCAGCAGAAGGAAGAAAAAGACATTGAACTTGCCCGTGGCTCGAAAATATTTTGTGCGTTGCCAGACTGCGCGAATAACTTGATAACTTGATGGATTGACACTCAGGAAATGTCAGCGATGCGCAATACGCCGCTGCCGCTGCCTTTGCCTTTGCCTTTGCCTTTGCGACAGTGTTAGACAACAACAGAAATTTGCATATTTTAGACGCTGTTGCACAATTTGAATTCATGCGACGTGTCTCGACTTCTAAAACGACAACAACTCTGCAACAACAACAACAACAACAACAACAGCAGCAGCAGCGTGGTAAATTACAACAACTCTCAGCAACATTTTTACCGTCTTCGGAGCCAACAACGCGCTGACGCGGTTCATTGACGCATCCCGCGGAACAGGAATCAAAACGAAATACGCCAAAAATAGCTAAATACAGCAAACCAGTTAAACAAAAACAAAAACCACAGCAACAGCAATATAAACAAAGCGAAGAGAAGCTTGCAGCAAAGCAACAGCGAATAAAAAACACAAGCAATTTTCATAATTTTTGCATTTTATAGAACCAACGAAAAGGAAAATAAAATAACTGAAACCACATACCCTGTAGATATATTTGTATATAGTTGTAAATTTCATAGAATATGCAAATTGAAAAAGAGCTAAAAGAATTCACATAAACTAATATTTATGTACTACAATAATTTTTCCAAATATCAGAATTAGCATTACTTCCAACTCTATCAAGAAGTTAAAAAAAAAAGAGTTTAACAACATAAAACAAATATTTTATCAATAATTCAAGGTTTTAAAATTTAATAATTCGATTTTGAACAAGAAAAGCAATTCATTGGCATAATTAAGTGAAATTAAATTAATTATTTTATCACGTTGATTAAATATGGATGAGGAAAAGAGTTGAATTAAATCCAACTAATAATCTAGGTAAGTAAATCAATTCCACTGTTCTTAGCCAAAAATCCAGGGCTGTCATGCTTCTAAAGGCTAACCTAACCCAGCATTTGAGTGGCTACTCAGCCAATATGCCCTGTCTGCAATGGTTAATGGGTATTTAACTCATACAGGTGCATTGGCCGCTCTCAAGGCAGTCTATGTTGTGTTTATCGCGAGCATTTTGTTACAAGTTTTAGCCAAGGGCCCAAATTGTTAGCAGCTACAATTTGGAATTTGTATCTTAATGTGAATGGGTATTGGGAAGAGGTAGGGGTTGGGGGAGAGGCTTGCAGTCGAGGATCATGTGTGAGGTCTAGACTCATTAGGCGGCGGCGTGGTCCATTCACACAAACAGCTGCAGTTGCTGTGGGTGAAAGGACGCGCAGCTAAAGGTAGCCTCGCTTTGCTTCAGCTTCCCACCTGGCCCCGAGTGTGTTGCCTTTTTAAACCTTATTGAATATAAATCATCCCAAAATTATGCAAAATGTATCATAAATAGGCATTCCAAGATTTTAAGGAACTGGATATAAATATTCTAAATTTTTAAAAACAATTAACCTCTAAGCTTGGCAACATTATGCGAATCCTTCGCCTTCAAGTAGGCAATTAATGCTTTTAAAATTTTACAACTTGATGTTTATTAACCTAAAATGCAATTTCTTGAAAATTATGTTCCTAAAAGTATACAACAAAAATGCTTAAAAGTATGCAACAAAACGCTAAAAAGTATACAACAAAACTGATTAAAAGTATGCAACAAATAATAAAAATATCCAAAAGTATGCAACAAAACGCTTAAAAGTATACAAAAAATAATAAATATAAAACATCCAAAAGTATGCAAGGCACGCCTAAAATAATGCAACAAACTGCATACAGTATGCAACAAAATAATCTTTTCTTGCATATGGTGTTCCTAAAAGTATGTATTAAAGTAAAAATCCTTAATATATGCAATAATTATGAATTTTGATTAAGATCAGCCTAAAAGTACGCTGCGAATATTTATATAAAACATCCAATAGTATGCAACAGTTTTCAAATAAATTAATAATCGAGAGCTTAAAAGTACGTAACATAATATCCCATTTTTATATATCCAGTTAGGAGCAACACAGAATGTGTGCGCGACGATAAAATCTCTTACAGTCATTGTCTTGATCAACTTCGATTATTCAACCACGAAAACCATGTGAAAACCACAAAATCTGAGATAACTTTGAAACCGGCAGGTCGACATGAATGTCGCTTGATTGGATAAATGAGTTGGAAAAGCCGCATCGATCGACATGTGACTTCGTCAAAGCCAGTAGGACATGGTCGAGAAAAGGTTTAAAGTCTGCAGGACTTTCGCCTTTTTACTTACGTCATGTGATGAATATGATGTTCCACAATTCATTCGTTTTCATTGATGGAATTGCGCGTGTTACCGACCCTGCAGTTCCCTGCTTACACGCCCATCAAACATAGCATCCATACACTAATCAATGCAATACATACATCATAGCTATATACTTAGAGCTCTAGACCTAAAACACATAAGGTTAGTAAGCCGGTTCAGTTTCAGAGCTTGAAGCAAATTGTAAATCTAAATAATAAATTGTAAAATCTTTATTGACAAAAATCTTGCTAACTCGCGCGTGTTGCACTTGCAACAACGTTGTGGCAACGTTGTTGCTCTTCATTCATGCCATGAATCGTCCTCCACTCCTCCCCCCTCGTGCTCGCCACTCGGTTAGCCGGCCAGCCCATTGTGTGTCGGTAGCTGCGCATTTGGCTACTTCAGTTGCCAAGTTGCCAGTTTGGGACACACCTACTGCAACGCCACGCTAATCACGAGCCGAGGCAGACTGCGCCAGCGACTGTTGCCGCCAGCGCGTGGATAAATCAAAATGCTGCCGAGACGTAAAACGTCTCTCTCCCAGCCATCCCGCCCCTGCCCGCCGCAGAGTGTGCATAATCCATGGCGAGGCGAAGGCAAAGAAAGTGCCGCACATGACTCAAGTCGCGAGACTGAGCTGACTGCGCGACTGGCTAGCCGACTGTCTGCCTGGCTGCCTGGCTGTTGGCTCGATTGCTGGCTGATCCTCGTGGCTAAGACAAACGTAAAGCGTTGCCTCTTTAGTCGTATCTTTCACTTTGATTGTGCGCCCCACGACGATGAGGCTCGTGCGGCTGGTGTTAGCCTTAGTCGTTCGGCTTGTGGCAACGTGCTGCTGCTGCTGCACTTGGCTACTGTTTGTTTACACATGTATCTATAACTCAATCAGCCGCGCGACGCTGCAACATCATTTCGGGGGGGCCACTTGACCCACAGTAAATTGCCCAACCCGAAACCGAAGCCAAGTCGAACTCGCAACACTATGCCGCCAGCTCGGGCTGCTCTGCCTCGACTATGCCAGGAATGCACGTTGCGAGTGAGAAACAGGCACAAAAAACACAGCAATGCAGGCTGCGGCCAGCGGACCATGGACAGCGGACACTGTCCATAGTTGTGCGTAAGTTCTAATGAAAACCTAATTACAAAATCAGCCAATACTCTCAAGACTCGCACATAATTAAGGCGCACTCGGTCCGAGTCGACCCCGCTCTCTGCCTCCGGCCATGCGCTGGCCATGAAAAGCGCATTTAAAAGCCACATTAATGACGACTGCAACGGCAACGGCAACGGCAACGGCGACGGCGACGGCGGCAACGACTGCGCAGTCGCTGACAACCACTTTGGTAAAATAGGAAATTGCTTTGCTGCTTTCATTTGAGCGTTTGCGTTTGCGTTTGCGTTTGGCTGCTTTTTTCGTTCATTGCCAAGACGAGATCTTCTCTTGCGCCCAGTCAGTCTGCCTGCTGCTCCTCGCCATCCAGCCTGCTCGTTCTAGTCTGCACATCCACGTCCAGATCCACGTCCACGTCGACGCAGGCGCATCGGGTACCACACAAAAACGGCGTCGGCCGCTGCGACTGCGCAGCGTTTTCAGCATTTTTAGTTAATTTACCAGGAAAAACATTTGAAATTCTTAAAAAAAAAACCCCAGTCGCCGTCGCCAGACTGGGCTAGAGAAGTGTCGTCGCAATCAGGGGCAGGGAGCCAGTAGCACGAGTTCGTATACCCTGCAATTGGCAACACGGAAGCGATAGTATCGGTTTACTAGTGTCGGGAAATAGGTGAGGCCAAGAGAGTGCCAATTTAAATGTATTTCAAAGAGGAAGACTAACGATCTTCAAGGTTTGTGATTTAAAATAATATAAAATATTTAGGTATACTTAGAAAACTGTAACTACAAGTTAATTAATTAATTGTGGTATATTTTAATTAAAAATTAAATATATTTATATTAAGATATAAAGATATTGATAAAATATATTGATTATTATTAAAGATATTTTATTTACACGTTATTTAGTTATTTAATTTCGATTTACTAAAATTTTCTTTATACAGGCTGTGCTTTTACGATAGTATTGGCATACTAAAATGATTGTATTTGCCTTTTATTTCTTTATTTGTGATCTTTTCTTATACGATAGTTATTTCGTATATAGTACTATGTAGTTATTTCTTTACTTGAAATTTCTACTTATGCGATAGTATCGATACACAATTGTTTCCAGAGAGAACTATGCCCATTTTCGCATATTCACAATTCAACGATGTGTTATAGTTACTACTGGCATACGATAGTATCGACATACTATTGTCAAACGACAAAGAACAACCCAAAGAGCATTTAGTTTTGATTACACAGTGCGCTTGTTTTTCCTTGTTTTCCACTTTGGTTTGTGTCGCCGCCGTCTTTCTCGCTTTCCCGCTTTCCCGCTTTCCCTCTGCCTGCGCTGCTGCCTCTGCCACTGCCGCTGCCTCTGCCGCTGCTGCATAGACTAAAAATCGCATTCGATCATTTATGGGATTTTATTTGGCGCGTCAGCAAATGTTGCTAAGCAATTTATTTATGACATTTTTTGCTGCCTGCGCGGCCGTTGGCCAACTCTTGCGGCAGATTCGTGCAGCAATTTCTGTGCAGCAGCAGGCGGCAGGCAGCAGGCAGCAGGAGGAGGAGGAGGAGGAGTGAGTAGGGAGAATGCGCGAGGAGTAGGAAGACAGACGCATTGAAATACTTCTTAGTTACAAAGTCAAAGCCAAGTTCCATATTCATCAGTTGCAACACTCTTCATTCTTGGTGTGCTGCGTGTTGTTGTTGCTGCTGTTGCAGTTGCTGCTGTTGCTGTTGTTGCTGCTGCTGCTGCCTCTGCTTGTTCCGTGGCTTGTCTTGTAATTTTTCGTTGTTGCTTGTCCGCTTGTCTGTTTTTCTATCGAAACCCAAACTGGATTTAGTCTTAAATGATTCTCAGCGGACAAGCGACGCATTTGCAGTTGCAGCTGTTGTTGTTGCTATTGCATTTTAATTAAGTGCATTTTAATGAGGCATCATTGGCTGCACTTGCGGCTCGACGCATTTTGTCGCATTTTAAATCGACTTCTTCATGGGAAATGCGCATCGCCCAGGCCCAGGCCCATGCCTAGTTCCAGGCTCAGACCGAGTCCCAGTCCTGCTGCGCCTAATTAATCAAAACATTAGTCGTTCTTTAAGCTTATTTAAATTACTCTCCTCGCCTGCGGTTGCAGTGTCAATTGTGGTTTTTGCAAAAAAAAAAAAAAAAAAAAAAAATGAAAAAGGAATTGCGCAAAAAATGCAAATATAAAGTGAGTATATAAAATGTTTGTGAAATTGTTAGTCTAATTTGATTTGTTGTTCATATTTGCGACGCTCTCAATACGCCTAGACTGAGCGGGCTAATGAATGAGCGAGAGAGCGGGAGAAAGAGAGAGACAGAGAAAGAGGGAATATCGGAGGTGAGTTTGCCTTGCGGCTGTTGCGCTACAAAAACTGAGCGTAGCTCCTTACTCTAAATTACTCTTAAACTTAGCTGCAGGGTTGCCTTGAATCGATAAAGGTTTGGTTAAGATTTAAATATTTATTAAAATTATTTTACTAAAATTTTCTATTGGTTTTATTTAAAAAAAAAACCCTTGTTATTGCAGCGCATTCGGAAGTTGACTAGGCCCAATGGATTTACCGTATTTACAACAATATTTTTCTCGTCCATTTTTTCATTTTTCAAATTGCGTAATTTTCATTAGTTTGCAGCATTTGCAGACAAATTAAGAGCAGCTCGCCGTCTCGCTTGCACTAATGGACGCTACTGCTGCTCTACCTCTCCATCTCTCTTTCTTTCTCCCCTCCCCCTCTCACTCTCTTCTTCTGCCATCGTGCAAGTGCCCTAAGGTCCTGCAGATGCAATGCCATGCAAAGTGCGTAGGCAGAACGACCCTCGCAGGCTGCTGCTGGTTGCGAATGCGAATGTGAATGTAAGTGAGAATGTATTTGTGTGGTTTTTGCATTTTTGTTGTGCACTTCCACACACACGCATACGCACAGCACACACACACGCACATAGGCTGGGAGTTTATTTTTATTTTATGCGCAAATAATTGTGAATCCCTTTTTTACGGCAGGTTATTGTTTGGTTTGGTTCGGTTCGGTTGGGTTTCTATTTTTTATTTTTAATTAAAAGCGGAAGTAAACGCTGGGATGCAGTCGCTGCAGAGGGGCGGGGGTATGGGTGCCTGCCCAGCCCGGCTGGTTGAGTTGTCAAGTGCATGCGTGAGTCTGTCGCAGGAGCAGGAACGGGAGCGGGAACGGGAGCGGGAGCAGGAGCAGCAGCAGCAGCGCGTATATTAGCGTGTGTGCGTGGGTGTACACTTTGGCCATATTGTAGTGTTTTGCTAACAATGCAATTTCAGCGCATTGTTGCTGGTGCTGCCTCCTGCTCCTCAGCCCGCACAACTCCCTTTTGATGGACGCCCATCAAATCAAATCCTTAGCTGGCGCTCGCTATTTCAAACAGTCGCCTGATGAAATGTCAAATGCGTTTCCCTCGCCCCGGTCCACTCGCCCGCTCCGGCCTAACGGAAACACGGATGCGGATGCGAAATGCGGACACAGATACGTCTGCTTAGAGTCGCTTGCCACGCACAAACTAAACCGAACTCAACAACAATAAAAACATGGCAACAATTCAGAACTGAAGAGTTTTTCAAATAACGAAAAAAAACCCAAGCGGAAAGCGGAGAAAAAGGTTGGCAAAAAAGCAAAAAAAAGCAAAAAAAAAAGCAGGAAAAAATCGAGAAAATTAAAACAAAACAAACAACGCAATGCAATGCAACAACGAAAGCATCAGCCTCGTCAGCAGCATCCTCATCAGCCTTTGGCTTTGCCACTGTGCGTGTGTGTGTGTGTGTGTGTGTGTGGCACGCATGAGGAGATTTTGGTTTGGCTTTTGATTGACGAACTTGGCTCGGCTCGCTCTTGTTGCTGCTCCCTCTCCCTCTCTCTTTCTCTGTGTATGCGTCTCCTGCCCTTATCCTGCACGACGATCCGCTTTTCACTCAAACTCATCAACGTCAACGACGCATTCAAATCGTTTTGATGGACTGCCGCACAGTGCCCAAGCCTCTGCCTGCCTCTCCCTCTCCCTCTCCCGTCTCCCTTATCCGGCACAAAAAAAAACCTTTGCACAATATTTGTATTTTACGCAATTTTTACTGGTTGCCAGTTGCCAGTTGCAAGTTGCCAGTTGCCGCCTCTCGTCGAGCTGATTTGCAAACCGATTTGTTACATTGTTCATGTCAGTCAGCGCATTGTTTACTATCGCAGCCTACACACAGAGGGTGCGGGGGGTAGACACACTCCTGCGTCTATTGTCTGCTCGGGCTGATTGAAAGTTAGTGCGACAATTATTGTGGCATTAAAATGTTGCATATTGCGCGTGGCGATTAGGAGTAGCCGGAGAAGTAGTTGGAAATATGTTGGGAAATATTTGTATAGATTTAATAATAGCCGCATAAGCATATATATATTTTAAATGGCAGCGTGCTAGCTAAGCCGAGTTAGCATACATTGCGCATACGCAGCGTGGGCTGCACACTGCTGCTCGACTCAACTGTTTCCAGTGCAACGCCTTTGCATAGTCAATTTGCCAGCATGAAATATGCCAGCATCATCAGCTCGTTGTCGCAATTAAATCAGCCACAAGGGGGAGGAAGTTCGGGGAGAGGAGGAGCAGGCACAGAAGCTGCAGCAGCAGCAGCAGGCAGTGAAGCAAAGCGCCATAAACTGTTGCCAAAAACTTTTAAGCTGCAGCTGCAAGGCAAAACTTGCTGACAGCCCGAATAAGAAGAGAGAGAGAGAGAGAGAGAGAGAAAGAGCTAGTGAGACGGGTAGTTAGTGTGAGAGAGAGAGAGAGAGAGACAGCTGCTTTCACACTCCCCAAAAAGTTGAGAGCGAACTTTTGCCACACTTTTGCCGTCTTGTTTGCATTTTCGGCAGATTTGCCCGCATAATCTGGCATGTAAATGATATAGCCGCAAAGTTGAGCGTACTTTGTGCATACCGAACCCCCAAACCTCAAGCCCCTCGACAGGCACTTGTTGCCAATGTTGCTGGCCAACTTGTTGAATTTGGTTCGAAATGCGAATTTCGCACTGCATGTGTGCGGCTCTAGAAGTTTGTGTGTAAAGTTAGATCGGGTTCAAGTTACAGTGAACTTCAGCTTGGTAGAGTCGACGCAATGAAAGGTACTTAAAAGCTGCTTGCCAAGTGTTTTACAGATTAAAAGCCCCTAAAACCATGATAAATGATTGTTCTGTTTTGCTTTTTGTAGCTGCTACGGGCTCAAGAAGAGCTTCACCTTACAGGTGGAAGGACTGACTGACTCTGTCTGTATGTTCGCCTGGCACTCAGAGACTATAAAAGCTCATATTTGCTAACAATATTTCCCACTATTGCATGCAGATCAAGATTGTTTTCAAATTTGGCCACGCTTCCTTTCTCCTACGCAAATCTTAAAAATTCAAATTGCTAGCGCAAATTTATAAGCATAATATTTTTCATAATTTTTAGTATAATTTATATCAAGCCTATGATTTTTTACTGGCTAAGGCGCCGCAAAGTATGCAATTCAAAATGCTTAACAATAGTGTAGCTGGCACACAGGGTATACAACAGTCGAGCACACTCGACTGTAGCTTTTCTGCTTGTTTTTTTTTTAAGTAGTTTCCCCTCCTCAGCAAGTTAAACAACGATAAACGTTCAATCTGCAAATCAGCCTTTCTTTGTTCTCCGTTCTGCGTTCTGCGTTCTTCATTCTCCTTTGTCTCCCTGTCTTCGCGGCGTGCGCCTTAATAGCCCACGTAAGCGGGAAGCACAACTCAGTCGCAGTTAAAAACTAAACCGGCAAGCATCTTCCTCAAATGATTCGCTCATTAATGTTGCTCGCCCTGCTGCTTGCAACTGCTGCTGCTGCTGCTGCTGCTGCTGCCACAGCCACTGGGCCGCTGCACGAGGGCAGCCTGTACAGTGTCGAGGACAATGTTAAAGTGCTGGACAACGCGACACTCGAGCGGCAACTGCTCGCAGCGGGCAGCTGCAAACTGGTGCAGTTTATCAACTATTTCTGCGGCGATTGTCGACGTTTCGCGCCGATCTTCAGAGAGTTGGCCTGGCAATTGGTCGCCTGGCGGCGTGTGCTTGCGATCTATGTGGTGGATTGTGCGCAGGAGCGCAATGTGCAAATCTGTCGAGATTTCGATGTCAGGCAAACGCCCACATTACGCCTCTTTCCGCCATATTTTCAACGAACCGAACAGCAAATTGGCTACGAATTGCATACGCTTGATACCGTCGAGATTGTTGCCAAGCTTGCCGAATATATTGCAAATATTAAGTATACGACGGATGGGCCGAACTTTGAGGCCGTCACAGCGAGTGATAATCGTGGCACAATCTTGGCGAACTGCACAGCACATCAGTATCTTGTGCTAGTCTATCAACCCGTCGGATCGACACGGGGCAGAGACACAATTCTCGCGTTGCTCCCGTGGCCCATACTGAGCGTGCGCATCGTGCTGGATCGCAGCAGCTTTTCGAATTTCGGCCTGAGCCGTGAGGGCAGCGATTTGGCCATTATGAATTGTGCCGGCCAGGCCAACTACTTGTATTCTCAGCATGCCAACAGCACCGGCTATGCTGCCAGTGTTGCAGAGTATCTGCTGTCCATGGGTCACGCGACAGAGCCAGCTCCAACCACCACGGCAGCAACAAATCCTGCTGCGTATTTGCTCGACAAGGAGCAGGCAGCGATTCTGGCAACAGTTCTGCGCGGCTTTCCCAAGGTTTATCGCGCAGATTTGGAACAATCGATAGACAAGCTGCTGCACGTGGAGTTGCCCAAGGTGCGTGTCTTTCACACGGAGCAACTGTTGGCACTGCGGCAGCTGCTCAACGTTTTGCAACGTTTTAGTCCACTTAATGCAAGCGGAGGCAAATTGTTGCAGCAGCTCTTCGACTTTGTGCAGGCAACTGGCCGGGGCAATCTGACTGGCGTCGCGTTTCAGCTGAAAGTGGAGGCACTGGAGCGTAGCCTGCCCAAGATCTTCAAGGCTCGTCGTTACGTGGGCTGTGTGGCATCCGGCGCCTTTCAACGTGGTTTCACCTGCTCGCTGTGGACACTTTTCCATTATCTCAGCGTGCAGACGGCCCAATCATCATCCGGCTTGCCTGGCGGTTATGTTCTGCGTTCCATACACGGATTTGTCAAGCACTTTTTCGGCTGTCACGATTGTGTACAGCATTTCCTCGAGATGTCCGAGCGTCGTCGTCTGTTTGCCGTACGCACTCGGGATGAGGAGATTCTCTGGCTTTGGCAGGCACACAACGAGGTGAATCAACGTTTGGCTGGCGATTCCACGGAGGATCCTCAGTTTCCCAAATTGCAGTTTCCCAGCAGAGACGTGTGTGGCGATTGTCAGAGCACAACTTGGCATAAGCCTGCTGTTTTGGCTTTTCTGAAAGAACTCTACGATACCAAGAACTTGAGCTACTATGGGCTGCCCACAAGGATAGGCTATGATTAGGCAAAGGTTTTTCGATAAAAAAAAAAAAACTAATAAAAACAACAAGTGCCTAAACGATTAAACGTTTTTTCTTTTTATTTATTCATTATAATAAAACAATTATTTATAGTTTTAATTTTTCCAGCGTGGAAAAATTTAATTGCGTATTAAAGATACAAGCTATATTTTTAAATGTTGTTTTGAAGACGAGGGAAAAAGGAGAAAAAAAGGATTATATTATATTAAATGTATAGTAAATTAAATGCTAGGAGCTCTAACAATTCTTTTTTCATTTGGAATACCTAAGGCAGCTTTGAATTTTCATTTATATTTATTATTTATTTTTATTAACAGTTTTCTTAAATTTATTTATATATACGTTTTCTCTTGGTTTATTAAGCATTTAAGGCTTATGTTTGCTTGCATATTAAAATAGTTCCTAGCTGAGCATATTTATTAATTTATGATTTTGTCTTTTGTCGCAATTGTCTTGTGCATTATCTGTCTTACCCACTGTCCGCCTGAGCCACCTGTCCCACTGTCCGTCTGTCAGCTGTCACAGTTAATTGTACGAAATTGCTAAATTAAGCGTTCAATTCAAATTAAGTGCGGCTCAAAGTATCGCAATGCGAAACGCAGCACATGCACAAAGCGAGCACACACACACACCTACACACACCTACACACAGCTGCGTGAGGTGCGTTCCGAAAATGGGGTTTGCTTGGCCAAGCCGCAGTCCTTGCGCGGCCCCATCAATTATTAATAGAACATTTTTGCAAAATATCTACGCACTAATTTGCGTAAAGTAATCGATGTGGTGGAAAAATTTTCACGCATGCACACATGGGGTGAACCGTGGGCGAGGCAGGAGGAGAAGGAGTGGCAGTGGGAGGGGCAGGAGTAGGACGTGCAGCTAAAAATTACCAACTACCCGGCAAGCAATGGGCCAGGGCCTGGGCAAGGCACGTGGAAGTAGGATTGGGAGTTGGAGGTGCTGGCGCGGCACACGCCCACAAGACATTCGCGGTGCGTAAATCGGCTGCGGTTTGGTGCCAAAGGTGCCACGGGGTTAGGCGCATTACGTGCGCTTGCCCGTGTATATAATAAGGCTTATGTAAAATTCATAATATGCAATAAGCATGTGTAAATAAAATATGCGCGCTCAAAAGAAGCAATTCGATGCAGTTTATTGATATTTTTCAAGCACACACACACACACACACACACACACACACACGCTCACACATAGCAAAGCAGGAGCCGCCATCGATAAATGCGTGTTGCATAAGCGTGCGGGCAAAATGGCCGACTGCGTGCACAACTGTACACGCATTTCGGTGCGTAGCACGCACTAAATTGTGAGGTTTCTTTTGAGTACGTAATACACACGCATCGCGCAAGCTATCTGCGCCGGAAACCGGAAACCAGCGGCCATTTGTAGCAATGCGATTTATCTTTCGCCTCACCTCAACCCACCTGGCCGAATTCGGTGCGAAATGCGTAAAATCTAGTGATAGATATATGGTCGAAAAGACGTAGACGCCGTAGGCGGCGTCTAATAGCAAACGGATATTGCGGCTTTTTGCCAGATGCCACATGAATTTATAGAGCCAACATGCGGAGCAGGAAGTCGGCTAATTGGGAACTTCTGCTGCTTTTCTGCCTTCTACGCCAGTGGATTTTCATGTTGCCCGCTCGCAATTTGCATACTAAAACCCGGCCGGGTTGGGTAGGGTGCTCCAACTTGATTTCCATTGCATGCATTAACCAAAAACAATAACCCTGCGGAAAATTGCGCAAATTATTGTTTAGGCATTTAAATTAAAATGAAAACAATAAAAGCAGCCGCACTGCACTGTTATAATTATGTAAAAACAGTCTAAAGATTGACTTGACTTCTATGCGCAGCTCACACAGAGTGAGAGCGAGAGGGAGAGCGGGCGAGCGCGAAAGAGAGGCAGACTCAAACTCGGAAGCGCATGCGAGGCAAACATAAATTCGCTTAACTCAGCTTGCAGCAAGGTAGCAGCAGCAGCAGCAGCAGTTGCAGAGGGAGTGATGTGGGGGTGGGGAGGGGGAGGGAGCATTATAACAACCTGGTAATTATCAATGGCTCAGCGGCAACTCGGCACTGTCTGTCTTGACGTTGCAGCCGCCTGCAGCCTGCCACCTGCCAGCTGGTCCCCTCCCGCTTCATGCTGTCTCTGCTGCAGCCTCCACTTGCCCTTAGCCCATCATCCGAAACGAGAACACACGCAAAAAATGTAAAGTGCAAGAGAAAAATATTTCGTGGCATTTGTGGAGGAAAAAAAAGCAGCACCGCGTAGTCCATGGTGGGCGGGTGTGGGTGGATGTATGGGGTGGCAGAGGCCACGCGTTGCCTCCCACTTTTCGCTGTATACGAAAAGCAAACTAAACTTTTGCATTTTTCTATGTTGCTACAATTAAAATAGAATAGAAATGGCTGCGGCGAGTGATAGACTGCAGGATACCCTACAGTGAAAGAAAGAGAGAGACTTATAGATTTGTGGCTTATTTTCTTGGTATAATTAATGGGTACTCCGTAGAGCTTACATGGCACGCAGAATGCAAATAAATATAAATTAAAATCAAACAAAGAATTCAACTTTGTTTTGAATTGATGAAGATGATCAGCTAAGTCGCCAGGATATATATAGTTCTCTCAGGGATAAGGATATTAAAAAACTTAAGAACAATGCTATCAATTTCGTTTATTCTTTATGAAATCTGGCTTTTATTTAAGGTCTACAGCGGAGAATAGATAGGAGTTGCGGCTAGCAAAAATTTTGGATTTCTCTAAATCATTTCTTATGCTTTTTTCGATATTGCCATGAAATTTAGCTAGAATTACTTGCATTTTGATAATTTCAGAATAAGTGTAGTTGCATTTAAACATTTTATATTTTTAGCTTTTTACTCTTACTTTTATAAATATTTTAACTGCTTTACAATTTTTTTGGTACATACTTTTTTAAGCTATTTTCTACAGTCAAAAATAGCTTCTTATGCTATCTTGCCTTATCTTTTCATACCAATTTCCCATTCCGTTTCAGTGCTCTTCAGCTGCTAATTCAGCCAGAACAAAGCTAACGCAATTTGGCAACAATTTTCCCAACAACAACAATCGCAGCAGCAGCGGCAGCAGCAACAACATTAATAATAAACTGTGCAACCGCTGCAAGATCTGCGCTCTCTCTCTCTCTCTCTCTCCTTGTCTCTCGCTCTTTCCACCTGCACCCACAAGCAGAACAACAATCTCACAATTTGCGGCAGCGCGTAATTAAAACAATTTAATTTTTTTTTCTTGCCCAGCCCCAACTCAACCCAGTCGAAACCTAACCCAAGCGAACCCAGTCGAGTCGAAGCAAAGTCAAAGCCAGTGGCAACCCTGGGCAACGTGTGCCCTCAAATAATAATTTGCTTAGTTTATGAAGTATTTATGTGCGTGTGTGCGAGAGTGGGTGTGTGCGAGTGTGTGTGTGTGTGTGCTACATAAACAGAACATTCAGTTTTTCCATTTTTTTTTTGCGAGTTGTTGCGCACAATTTACTCACTTGGTTGCATTTTAACATATTTTGTTACGTTTTCTACAGGCCGCTTCGATTGTTGTTGTTATTTTTTTCACTTGGCTGCCGTGTTGTTCTTCTGGCCTTACCTCAAGTTTAATTTGTTTGAGTTGCATGCAGCAGCAGAGGCGGAGGCAGCGGCAGCGGCAGCAGCAGAGGCAACAGCAGCTTCTGCCTGTGAATTTCATGTGCCGTGCTCTTGCCGTGTTTCCCCCTCTCTCTCTATCTGTCTCTCTCTCTCTCTCTCTCTTTCATTTACTGTCTCTCTTGCAAGTCGAAAAATATTTGTACACGCAAAAAATGTTAATTACCCCAAGCTGCAGTCGCAAAAAGCGAACCATCAATGCGGCCGAGCGCATTAAAATATTTAGGTTGCTGCTGTTGCTGTTGCTGTTGTTGCTGCTGTTGTTGCTGCTGCTGCTGCTGGTGTTGCTTCCCTGGGAAGGCTAGCGAAGACCTCGCCCAGGTTGCGGCCGTTAATGCAACTGCAACTGTAACAAATTGCAATGTCGCACATCTGTCTTTGACTTTGCCTAAAAAGAAAAACTACACAGCTTGGCTCTGCCCCGGCCTGATCTGGCGTTGGCCCTGGCAACAGGCCCTTGATGCTGCCACTGTCGCTGCCGAGCTCATATTTATTTTTGCAACACTTTTTGCTTAGCTTGCACCTAAAAAAAAATTGTCGTTGTTGTTGCTGCTGGCACTGGCGCTGGCACTGGCACTGCCACATTGCCAATTACCGGCCAAGATGGGAACCCTAGCAATTTGGTCATATCCGGCCCCCGGGCTGCAATCTGGTTTTTTTTTTTTTTTTGCACGCCCCGCCTCTCGCTGCACTTGTTAAGCATTCTAGCTGATTTTTCGTTACTTAGAGAGATTTTTCCTGTTTTCGGTCTTTGCCAAACAGTTTGAGCCTGGCCAGTCAGGCTCAGCCAGCAGCTTCCCTAGCAGCTGCTGCCGGTTGCAATGATCAGGCTGCCCCCCCTAATTGCAATTCAAAATGCATTCGATTATAGTTTAATTTCAGCTCGAAATTGTTCGAATTTACTAAATATTTGTAATGGAAATTGTTATTGCGCCTGCAATTTGCCCCAATGCGAGACGCGACGAGGTGCTTTGTGTCCTGACCAAGGCAGCAAGGCAGCAGTCATTAGCAGCGGCAGCATCGCCAGCTGCAGTTGTTGTTATACCCTACAAGCGGTGAAAATGCTCAAGAAGGGGTATATCAACTTAAGCCCACTCAGACTACACAATGGTTGCTCTGTGTGTCCTTCTACATTATTCTGTCAATATCTATTTCCAATCTTCCCTCTATCTATTATCTATCTATCTATTCGTCTCTCTGGGAGTCTGCCTGTCTGTCTGTCTGTTTGCCTGTCGTCTCCCTGTATGTTTGTTTCTTTTTTTACACAGAACTCAACTAATTTAATCGCTAAAGACTCTAAATTCGCTTTGCAGATGCCTGAGGACCACAAGCTTCTAAACTTTAATACATTTTCTAGATGCCACGCCCCATTGCTCACAAATTTGCGGTCTATTCGGTCTATTCGATCTTTTAGTTTTGTTTCGAAATAAGCAAAGAGTATTTGGCAGTCGTGCATGCTCGACTCTTCTCACTTTACTTGTTGCAGTTTCTGTTGCTGCTGCATGTTATATTGTAACTAATGAATATGGAACTTGACTTTGACTCTGGCTCGGGCTGTGGCTCTGGCTCCCTGACCATGTCCATGTTGCTGCCGCTGCCGCTGCCGCTGCTGCTGCTGCTGTTGCTGCTGCATTTCTACCACAATGTTGCTGTTAGCTATTACAAGTTTGTGCCTCATTGCGCTTTTGGACGCGTCATGCGGCCAGGTTTAGTTGTTTTTGTGCCACAGATTGCCGCACGATTCCAAGTCAGCAAATGTGTCGCTCAGCATTTAAACAACACTCTGGCAAATGCAACACAAGTGGCAGCGACTGTGGCAGCGGCAGCGGCAGCGACAGAGGCCTCTAAACGGTTGCAAAAAATGTCATAAATAAATTGCTTACAAACATTTGCTGACGCGCCAAATAAAATGCCATAAACGATCGAATGCGGGATTTTTCGCTGCCTGCAACTTGTGGCAGCAACAGCAGTTGAGACTTTTCCCCTTCTTTCTCCCCCTTTGCCTGGCCAGTCTCGTCCCGCGGAATTCCAAATGTTTTTCCTGCTGCTTGGGTAAATTAACTAAAAATGCTAAAAATCGCTGGGATGAGTTTGCTTATAGGGCTGATGCATGTCCATCATTCAACATGCTCCGCTCCCCACACCCCGCTTCCTGCCTCCCTCGCTGTTCATTCTACCATGGCCATTAACGTGCTCGACGCAGCCTCTAATGATCTTTATGTACTCCCAGCTATGTCTATCACTCTTCCGAGATGTCTCTCCTTTTCTCGCACTCTCTCTTGCCTCCTCTCTGCAAGTGTGAGTTCCTTTTCTCTGGAGTTTTTTTTTTTAATTTCAATTTGAGCTATTTGTACACAATATTATCGACTTGAGATTGCCAATCAATGAGATTCCAACTGCTATATGCTGTAATTGGCAAACTATGGCGCAAAAGATAAGAATTCGACTTTGTTATTTCTTATTGTTATTGTGAGTTCATGAGTTTTTAAAATCTACAGTTTATTATGTTTAATGGAATGTGCTTAAGCAGCGTCTGTCTGTATGAACGTCAAGATCTCAGAGACCATAAGCGCTAATGCCATCATATTTTGTAGAAACACTCACATGTATTGCAGAATTATTTTTAAACATAGCCCCACCCCTTTCAAGCACTAAAAACCGACAGAAATCGAGTTGCAAGTAAAGAATTATTTAAGTTTCTATCTCTCTCCTTTAAAACATTATTTTGATGTTTATATTATGACATCTACTTGATAATAACCTCCCATATGATGCTGCCTTGTTAACTCGACTTCGTGTATAAATATGCTTGCAACAATTTGTTGCCATTTGCGTAGCAACACGCATTCCAGCACATTTCACTCGTTCCTTGCGGCCAACAAAGTTTCAGCTTCGCCCGAAAACCCAAGACCGTAGCTTGTCTCCTTGCAGCTGCTGCTGCGGCACCAACACCTTGGCTAATACCCGGCATAACAACTTAATTCAACTTGTTGCAAGTCTGCGGGCTAACGAACAGCAGACACGGCGGCAGCACCAACAGCAGCAGCAGCAACATCAACGAGCCCCTCGAGCACGGACACGCCGCTGACTTGGAGCTGGAGCTGGAGCTGGAGTTGAAGTTGGATCTGCGATGCCTAAAACTGCTCAGCGGATGCAATTTTATTTTTGGACGGCAATCAAAGTGGGCTGTGGCAAGTGGCATCAAATTCACGTTGCCATTCTTTAGGTTTTTTTATTCGTTAGCCCGGACAGACGATCAATAAATTCGGCATTATAATCGTCGCTTTAGATGCCGCTTCTATCTTGATTACGCGGGACGATAACACAGGCTGCATCGGCTGCATTAAACTAATACAGTTTATGCCGCGCGCTGGGGCAAGTGCAGAGATCTAAATATAAAATTGCCCATGTAAACAAAAATCAGGGAAACAACGAGAGAACTGAAGAGCACGGAAAAGCGAGATCAAGTTCAACGCACATTTGTCCTTGATAATTGAAAAGAGATCGTGCCTGGGGGAGCAGCATGGTCGGAAGGGGAATGGGGCGAGGGCAGGAGGAAAGGCCGAAAAAATGCACTGAGCAAAACAGAAAATAAACAAAAATTATGGCAGTGGATCGGCAGACTTTTTTCTGCCCCGCCCCATACCAGCATTCCCGCTACAAGCTGCCGGTTCCAGGCAGTGCTGCCGCTTACGCCTTTTTCCCGTCAAATTCGGCCAAAAAGCATGTAGAGTGATTTCTGAATTTTTCCGTAAGCAAAGTTAGCTTTTTCCGTTAGCTTTTTTAATTGAATGAATTATTGAAAAATCATTTTCTTATTTCTTAAGACATTTCCATTTCCATGCTTAGTAATTAAAGCTTTTTTTTTAATTGTTTGTTATAAATCCTTTTTTTTATAAGTAAAGCTAGGTTTTTCTTGCTTATATTTTGTAATTTCTTATATTATTTTTCCAAACAAAATTGAAATGAAATTGTTTAATGAAAATTTTCAAATAAAATGAAACAATTCCAATTAATATATTTTGTAATTTTAGTTTTTTATGTTTTAATTAAAAATGGTAAACCATTTTTTGGTAATTAGTTTATTGACTTTTTTTCATAGCTCTAGCTTTTTTTTTGTTCACACAAGTTGGCAGCACTGGTCGCTGTAGCAAACCGGCTGTGGCTGGGGCTAGGGCTGGGGCTGGCATAATAAACACACAAGCACATGCATTAAATGTGCGTAGCGTATGCCGAAAATACGTTGGCCATTAAGGCAGCCCAATAAGCATGCCGCATGCCGCAATGCCCCATGCCCAATTCCCCTTGCAGCACATGCCCGCGACGCGACGCGTTGCAACTGCAGCCAAGTGCGATCTGCAGCCGATCAGCGTACGTGCCTCTCGGTCTCTCTCTCTCTCCCTTTTTGCCCTTTCTCGCTTGCTGTGTGAGCAAAAAACAAAATTTCCGAAAATTTGCAATTGAGTGGCTGCAACAACGACGGCGGCTGAGGCAGCGGCAGCGGCAGCGGCGTCATTCCGTCGGCCCGAGCACAAAAATGTTTATGCATTTTTTCTGGTCACTGACCGTACTCAAGGTTTTTCGTATTCTGCTGCGACTCCTTCGACAACGACGCTGCGTAAATTGCATGCGCACAAAAATTGACGAATATGCCAGGCGACGGCACACTGTGGCAACAGTGGGGCAAGTCGAGCAATTTGTGCGCCCAAAAACAACGCAGCAAAGTGCTTGAGTGCTGCCAGAGACGCTGCAGGCAAACTTGTTGCAATCCACGGTCTCCCCTATGCCGTGGTCGGAGCTGCTCGGCTGCTTGCAATTTGGACGACGATGTGGTTGTTGATGAGGATGGCGATGGGGATGGGGATGGGGATGGGGATGGGGATGGGGATGTGCATGTGGATGGGAATGAGGATGATATAATTTAGCACGAAAGTGAAGACTGTTTTTGCAGCCGGTTCGCTGCCGCACTCGATTACGTACCGAATTCGCCAAACGAAACCGAAATGTGCCGGGGCAAGTTTCGTGGTTCTTCAACTCGAACTTGATCTTGCTTGCCGCTGCCTCTCGCTTGCTCTTGCTCTTGCTCTCCCTCTCTCTCGCTCTCTGTCTGCCGCAGTCTTTTGTATAGCGGCGCAAGTGATAAATTATTGTGCGTGGTTCGTGGTTCCTTTGCTTTTCGGCACATAAAGCTAATGGCAGTTTGATTGTGGTAGGTTCTGTGGCGAAAGAGAGGCAGCTAGAGGGAGAGCGAGAGCAAGCGAGTCTTACTTGACCGCCTCCCTGACCACCCGCAACAATTGAGGCGCAAAGAGTTCTCGAATTACCACGCCAAATGCGGCAAGTCAGTGACCGATTATGTTACCCAAAGCGTATGGGCGAAAGACAGGCGTCATTATAAAGCGTCGTCGTCGTCGTCGTCGCAGCGTCGGCCCCATAAGCTGTTTTCACTATGACAGTGCTGCCCTCTTCGCTTTTTTCCGTCAAATCTGGCTTTAATTGAAGGCTAGCAGCAGCAGAAAAAAAAAGAATGGCAGAAATTCCGGATTTATTTATTTAATGAAAATCTAGATTTTTTTGATAGTACCAGCAATTGCAAATAAAAGTTGAACAATTTTGGCATTTTTACGCTTTATAATTTCAGCTTTTTTCCGCATTTTTATAAACATGTAACATACTATCTTTTGCTATTTTGGCAAATTATTTTTGGCTTCTTTATTTGAGGTAGAACTCGTCAAAAACAGATAGTGTTTTTTTACAAAAAAGTTGGCAGCACTGCTGTCTGACGCCATCAGCTCTCGCTGCCTCACTCGTTCGCTCTCTCTCTCTCTCTCTTTCCCTCTCCCTCTAGCAGGCTGCTTGTGTCTTGCAGCTGCTCCTTCGGCTTAGTTATATTTGCTTTTGTTATATCACATTAGTTGTTGTTGTTGTTGTTGTTGCTGCTGCTGCAGTTGTTGTTGTTGTAGTTGCAGCTGCTGTTGTTGTTGTTGCTGCTGTTGTTGTGCGTGGCTTTGATGACTCTCTTTCTCCTGCAGTGACCGCAAAAACAGCGCTTCATCAAAGGCCGCGCAATGACTGCGTAGGTTTCTCACTTTGATAAATATGCACAAGAGAGATAAAGACAGAGAAAGAGATAGGGAGTGAGAGAGAGCACACAATAGAGTTGGCATTGCAATGACGAGGGGTACTTTGTAATAAATATTTATTATTTAGCTGGCTGCACTTGGTTTTATTTGGCCATAATCTGCGTACTTAGGCAGCATTAGGCAGATTGCGCATACGTCACGTTGAACGGCAACGTTGTGCGCTTTCTCGAGTCTGCAGCATTGCGATGCGATTAGCGTGACTAGCTTGAATTTGCTTATATATATTATTATATTATTATTGCTTATGTTATAAGGTACAAGGTAATAGAAGAAAAACTAAAACACAGTGTAGTGCAACGCAAGAGTGTTAGTGTACTTTTATTTTATCAAAGTAATTAGATAATTAATTATTATTAATTATTATATAAAGTAATATTTCTTTTACAGGTCAGGGTAGTCTATTGCGTTTTTCGAACTGTGCGTACCTTGCATAAGAAGGCGTGGCAGAGTGAACAAAGTATATTCATTAATCAGATAGAGTAGCTGAGTCGCTATAGTCTTGTCTGTCTCTATGAACACTTTTATAAAAGAGATTACAAAAGCTTGAGCTAGCTGATTTTGAGACAACAATTGTATTAATTGAAATATTATTTTAAAATTAAGCCACGCCCCTTTAGCTTTCAGAAACCCATCAAATTCGAATTGCAAGCCTTCTTTTAAAGTAACACATTCATTGTAAGTGTGTATTACAATTAACCCGGGCTAAGTGACATCTGAAAGCGCTGAAAATCATTGAGAACCCAGTTCATAAATTTTTCTATTGTATTCCACATACATATACCAAAATTTATGTACTACAATGCTTAAACTTCTCAACTCCCTGCAATTTGAATTAACTCACAGTACAGCCGGATAAGTAAAACAAGTCGGAAAGGCTACAGTCGAGCTGACTCGACTGTGATATACCCGCTACAATTCTTCGGAAAAACACGTGCCAAATGTGAACAATGCGTTCTTGCTTTTTATTTCTTTCCGTCTCTAATTTGTTTTGCCTATGCAAGTTCCACTCGATTCTTATTGGATGTTGCCCTTTGCTTTTATTACTCTGCAGTTATAAATTATGCATGTGTGATAGAGACGCCTATACATACATACATATATGCTGCCTCACAATACATCTCAACATATCTAATTAGATTTGTCGTTTGTATTTTGTGTTGCTGCTCAATGTCTCTTTCGATTCTAAGTGGCTTTAAATATACTAAAAATTTATTTTGAATTTTGCAACACACTATAAAATAAAAAAAAATATAAGATACAAAAAAAATAAATTTAAGTCGCCGCGGCACACCCAGGAGTTGAACTCCGGACCTCTCGCTTAACAGTCAACTACCATCACCACTCGACCACTGCATTTCTTACACAATGACCGATAAAATTGCACTATTTATATTTTCGGTGCACATAATTATAAAAAAAAAGTTGCCACATAATTTAAAAAAAAGTTGCCACATAATTAAAAAAAGTTGTCTGCTGCTGGTGTTGAACTCGGGTACTAACATTAGGAAAAACCGACACAGGCACATGGCCACAAGGCAATACTATTTCTTGAATATCTTCCTTATTTATCGGCCGATCTTATTGAAACTTTCGCAACACGCCCGGATGGTGGTTTTTATCACATGGATAAAAAATGAATGCTGTAGAGCTATATTTGCAGCTATTATCGATTTATTATCGATTTTTGGGGGCGGATGGAGGCGTGGCAAAAATCCAAAATAAACTTGATCTGCGGGCATAATTAACACATATTGTCTCCAAATTTGGTAGCTCTAGCTCTTATAATAGCTGAGATCTAGGTTTTCATACGGACAGACAGACGGACAGACGGACAGACGGACAGACGGACAGACGGACAGACGGACAGACGGACATGGCTATATCGACTCGGCTGTTCATGCTGATTCAGAATATATATACTTTATGGGGTCGGAGATGTCTCCTTCTGCCTGTTACAAACATTTTCGGTTGGCACAAAGTTATAATACCCTTATACTCTTCGAGTAGCGGGTATAAAAATACGTTATTTACCCAACACAATCGCCGTAAAACTTCAATTGTCTAACGCGGACGGACTCACAGTGAAGCCCGACAAAAGTGGCTGGGGCCAAGTGCGATAAAGAGATGAGAGAGAGAGAGAGAGAGAGAGAGAGAGAGAAGTGAAGGGTGAAAGCAATAACAAGGGCGAAACAACAACAGATTGGTTGCCATCTCAACGTAAGCCGCTTTGCTCTGGGTCAAGATGTAGTTGACAAACGGCATTCAGTCTGGCCGAGAATCAGGCCAGACTCGGCCACGTATGCATATTCAATTTACAGTTCGTCATTGTCGGAAATGGAAATGGCTTGGAAAATTGTTTAATTGCCCTCAGCCCGATTTGAGCGAGTCTAATTGAGCATAAGCCCGAATCGAGCTGATCGAACTGCAGGGCAAATGCGTGAAAAAAGTGCACAAAAGTTATTCGGGCGGCAGAGGCAAATGGAATCAAAAATGCGGCTACAATTTGTGCAGAACACACACACACACACTCCCACTCACGCACACACACACACGCACACAATTTGATTGGCAGCTCAGTCAATAAGCCAAGGGGCAAGGGGCAAAGGCAACTGTGGGCAAAGTCTGAAGTGCTTTTGGGTAGGCCTTAATTACGTAATGTGTGCGCCCAGTTATGACCAAAGTACTACTCCAAATGCGCCAGTATATGTGTGTGTGTGTGCGTGTGCTGCAAATGCGTAAAATTTTAATTTCGTTTTGAAAATTTCACTCGAAAAAAGCGAAGCCTGCCACAAAAGTTGTTTGCAGGCGCGACGCGGATGGCTGCGTTTATTGAGGCCAATGACCAGGCAGGAACACACACACACACACACACACACTAGAGTAGTGTGTGTGCTGCTTCTTACGCACTTTTTGCAATTTCTAATTTGAAAGCACACACACACACACAGTCACACGCATAGTGGCAGGGCAGGGTGGAGTGCAGAGTTATTGGCCCGCTTGCATTAAAAGCCATATTGATCTGCCCTAACCCCTTTCGACTCATATTATTATTATTATTATTATTAAACAACCCCGTTAAGTGCCTGGGCCCACCTTGCCGTTTGTGCGTTCGCCTCGTCGTCGTTTATCTGAGAAAAAAAGGAGAAGAAAACGAGCGCGCAGGGTAAATTGGCCTTTGGCCCGAGCGAGAGAAATACGTGATTCCAAGCTGGGACTCGCTCTGGAATCAAAGTTGGGGCCTCGTCAATTAGACGGGAGAGGAAAATACACATTGCCCACACTTGAGCCACGAAATTCTATTTAGCAAAAGGGATACATATACGAAATTACTTAGTACAGTTTGTTTTCTGGCTTTCTGCCCCTGCTTCTATTGCTGCACCCAATCCGCAGTTAAGCTCTATTTACGCACCCAATATTGTTAGCAATTACAGCGCATTCACTGAGCCCATTTCATACATAGATACATACATTCACATACGTAGTTGTCAACAGCTTGTCGCGAACAATGCTCGCTGTGGCGCCACAAAGCATGCAACATTAATGAAACCGCGAAACTGCAGATATCGCACTTTGCTGTGAATTCTGTAAATTGATATACTATGTTTAGAGGCGTGTGTAGTGTGCACGACACGAGGATACCCAGTGTAGCAGAAGAGTTATCTGTCTATGCATTATTCGCAAATCATAGACTTTTGAGTGTCTATAAATGTGGTTGAAGCATATGGTTTGAGTGTCATATTGCATATCAAATGATTTTTCTAATGCTCTCTATATGTCCTTGCCAGATAATAGTTTACAATAGTCGTAAAAAAATAAAGACACAGCTGTTAAACAGCGCACTTTCACTCGTCTTATACTCAACGGGTAAAAAAACGAAACATCAAAATGTGATGCGGTGTTTTTTTAGCCGTTCTTAGATTAATTTTATGCTCTATTTAAATTTGCGCCAGAAAAAAGCTGAATATACACAAAGGTATATAAATATGTATAGATGTGAGTATATACATACCTCTATAGTTAATAGAAAATACAATTATAAATTTAAAATATATATTTTAAGTAGCTGAAAAAAAAAACAAATATAGAAATATAGAAGGATCTGCAGTTTAATTTATATCTCAAGAAAATATATATATTTTAAAAGACAGAGCAGTGCAAATTCGTTTATCGAACGAGTCAACGCATTTGTTTTTTTTTTTTGTAGAGTGTGTGTGTGTGTGTGTGCGGGTGTGTGGGTGAGTGATTATTTTTTAATAAAAAATTTCGCTTGCAGGCATAGGCTACGCACTTTGTTTAACTGCATGACACCAGGCAACAAACACACACACTGACACCCCTACGCACACACACACACACACACTCATTTGTTGTGCGGCAGCTTTTGTCATTTGTTGACGCTTTTTTGTGCTCGCTGGGGTTAAAATAGGTCTTACAGCTGCCTTAGCCTGCCCCGGGGCGCCCGGCACGCACAGCCATGCGAGCCTGCACAGATCCCAGTAATATTATGTACGGCATAATAAACAAAAGTAATTTCGCGCACATTTTTTTTTTTAAGCTGCTGACAACTGTCGAGTAAGTCGAGTGTGTGTGTGTGTGAGCCATAATCAGAGCCAGAGACGGGTGCGTTTAATTTGTAAATAATAAATAATGCCATCATTGTCTGGCTGCGCACATCCGGCCATGGGCCATGGGCCCGAGCTAACCCAATATAAGCCAGCAGCTAACTGCTTTAATGAGCCAGATACAATTTAACAGCAGCTTCCTGTTTGGTTCCTGTTGCGACCGCTTTTCAAATCAGTTTACTTCCTTGGCCAACAGCATTGGCTGCATTGGCAGCCCGACTGAATTAGACCAAAACCGTAAATTTTGTGGGGCCGTCGCCCTGAGAACGGATGCGGCTGCCTGGCGGAGAGAAAGAGAGAAAGAGAGGGAGAGAGCTGAGATGAAAAAGACAGAGCACAGAGAACTTATCAACAGGATGCAGTTGCAGTTTCTCTTGGCATTGTTGTTGCCGTTGCTGCGATGCTGCCGACTAGCCACCTCTCTGCCTCTCTCTCTCTTGCTCTCTCTCGCTGGCTGTGTGCATATCAAATGACAAGGCACCAAAAAAATCGCTTATCAAGCCAGGCCACTGGGCACTCCGCAGGCCTCTGCCCTCCCCTCTTGTGTATGTAAATTGCATCTTGAAGATGCAGCCTGCTCAAATTTCGCAATGCAAGCGGCCTTTGTTTTTGCCTGTACCCTTCATGCATGCACTTCCCCCCCGATTGTCGCTGTCTTCCGTCTCGCGCCGCTTTGTTTGTGCTCTACATAAACTGCATTTTCGTGTGCATTATTTATTATTAGTATTTTATTTTGTTTTACTTTCGTTTTCGGACTTGGGGTTGAATTCGAGTTTGCCCTTTGGCAGGGTAAGCCGTAACCCGTTTTCGGGCTCTGTTGGAATAATGCGGTTAATCTTGTCGCCGTTGCCTTTTTATCTTCCATAAATATGGCAATCAAATGCTTCGCGAACAAAGGTGTCAACTTTTCAACTCGTTCTCGTTAGAAAAAGGTTCTCGAATTCCTCTAAAAAAAACTAAAAAAAAAAACAATAAAGAATGCATTTTGTTTCGATTGCAGTTCGGTTAAAGTTGCAATGTCTGAAATTTATTGGGCAGAAGGGAAGCTTTCTATGCAGATTCGCATTTGCAGGGATCAAATACATTTCAAATATTTTGAATATATTTTGTATGTGCAATTTCTTAATCCCACATTTATTATTAATAAAGTTTTCGTTAGCTCAACTTAATTTTGCTTATAATTTTAATATTCAATTTTATTTAACTCAAAACTTTCAAGAAATTACGTACGAAACATTGCTGATTTTTTATTGTTTTCTTTTATTTAAAATATGTGTGCTTACATTTTTTTTGTACATAATATTTGTTTAATTTTTTATTTATTTTTTTGGAATTTTAGAGCCAGCCAGTGCAGTCGCTGCGGCAGCTAAACGCGCTCAAAGTGCGCCGCTTTATAATATTTTGTCTTCTTCTTCGTCTCACACACACACAGCGACACACCCGATAGGGGCCAAGGGGTTACCCAATACAAGAGCGCAGCCAATGCGCCAGCAACTTGCTGCCGTGGTGAGTTTGTGCGCAGGGCAAGATGCGCTCAATTTGAGTGAGTTTTGCGCTGAGTGAGTTGCTCGGGCAGGGGCAGCACACTCAGCTGTGTGTGTGTGTGTGTGTGTTTACACTCGCATGTTTGGCACATTTTTTGCTGAGCAGAGACTCAGCTGAGTTGCAATCAGCTTTTTGGGTGGTTGCCGCCGCGATTGCTGCTGCTGCTGTTGCTGCCGTGCGTTGCCGGCGTCATTGAAGGCAAAACTCTAATGGCAATTTAATTGTGTTTTTCATATTGCATTAGTTTTCCTTCGCTCGGCTCATCGTGGCTTGGGCAACATTAACCTTCGGCCAGGCCATGAAATTTTCATAAGCCCAAATAGCCAAGCTGCCCATCATCATCAGCATCATGATCATCATCATCATCAGACGCAGTGGCAGCCCCAGCAGCAGCGGCAGCCACAGTGTCAGTAACCAGTTGCATGCAAAATGCTTGCAACAGGTGTGCAAAGTAGCAGCAGCTTAGACTGAGAGCCAGCCCCATCTCCATCTCCATCCCCAGTGCCAGTACCAGGCTGCACGTCCGATTGCAACTCGCTTGGGCGCAATCTGCAACACAAATTCCCTGCAGCATTAAGGTTGCAGCAGCAGCCCCAACTATGCGCGCGTGTGTGTGTGTGTGTGTACGATTGTTGCCGCTGCCTGCTGCCACCTGCTTGCCCTTCCCGCCTCACCTGGTCGTCTCTGTGCCCCTTCGCCTGTCACGTTGTCGTGGCTGAAGTTTTCAGCGCTTCCATGCCTCATATCTTTTAGAATGATAATAGTTTGCCTTCCGTTGGCAGCAGCAGCAGCATCATATAATGTTTTTCCCGTTCTCGTTTTGTGGGTATAGTAGCCCCAGCTCTATTATAGCCCCTATCTATCTGTCCCTCTGCCTCAACCAAATTAACTTAAGCTCGTTGTGTTTTGGGCTTTGCTCTCATCATTTCTCCCGCTTTGCATGCTCACATCGCATACCCATTGATAGGTTTGTCTGCGTGTGTGTGTGTGTGTGGCATTGTTAGCACCCTGGACCCGTTGCTGCTTTTAGCCGTTTTCTTAATGTTTGCGCTGATTTTTTTCAATTAAATGTTTCTACCTCGTTCAATTTGTCACATTTGTTTGCGATTTAGTTTTCTATAACGGCACACAATGCCACACGGCCTGTCCCACTGGCCTGTGGTTGCAGTTGCAGAGTGGCATGTGGCAATGGTTAGTCTGCCAATTTGTGACAGTTATTGTTGGCCTCAGCGCCGTTTTGATTGACTTGCAACAGGTCCGGTAAGAGGGTGGGCGGGGAGTCGCGTGCATAATTAGATCTGTGATTGGAAACTGTGATTAAAAACGTTCTCACCCCATCGATTCGAGTTAACAATGTTCAACGGAATTGCCGCTTGGCATACGCGATCTGCGTATTTATCAGATTAATAATGCGCATATATAGTAGAGCAGTCGAAAAGCTTATGACAGTGAACCGGTTGTAATTGAGAGATCGGTTCACTTAAATCTTCCGTTGCATTTCCATGTGCCAATAATTGTTGTACATAACAAAAATTAACATTCTAACATTCCATTGAAAGCTTGCAATTCGATTATTAGAGGCAAAAGGGGGTGTGGCTAAAATCTAAAACAATTATGCAGTAAAGACAAGTTTTGTCATTGAATTTGGAGGCTTTTGCCTCGATAGTTTTCGGGATATAGGCCTTCATACAGACAGACCGGCAGATTTGGCTGTTGGCGCAGCTTGGGAATGCTTAAGTACGTGTTTTGGAATTGGAGATGTGCTATGTTGCCACAAAACACAATATATCATGCATGAGCTTAAAATTTGAAATAAAACCTAAAGAGTTCTTTAAATTGAATGAGAAAACATGTCGAAAAACCGTCAGATACTTTGTGATATTCGGATAAAACTGAAAACAGATACTCGCCGTGTCAGATACTCGGCGGCAATTGAAAGGTCTTAATACGCTCTATCCGAGTGCTTCGCCGCACTTCTTAGCCATCAATTGAAGGATGCTTTCGGTGCAATTTGTACTGCTTATACAGAACTCAAATCGATCGCATTCAGAGGCAGCAGACAGCAACGTGCCACGTGCAACACTCCACACGCGCAGCACTTGGGCTGCGGCGTTGCAACGATTTAGCCAAAACGTAGCCAATTTTTTATTCGCTTTTTTTGTTGCCGCTGCTGCTGCTGTTGCCGTCGTTTCAGTTGCTGTTGTTGCTGTGCATTTTATTCAAGTACGTCAAGTTCGATTGCGTTCTTTACCTTGAAATCTTGTTTTCTATCCGTTGTTAAGTTTTTGTTGCGGCTTGTCAATGCATTTCGGTTGTTGCAGTCGTCGTCGTTGTTGTTGTTGTTGTTGCTTTTATAGTTTTTGATGTCGCGCAGCAGCTGCAGCAAAATCTTTAAAATCTTTTGCATGCTTACACACACTCGCACAGCTTTGGCTGCCTAATATTTTATTTATGCATTTTCTTTATTTATTGAGCAACAGAAACAAAGTCATCACTTGCAGCTGTTGTTGCTGCTGTAGTTGTTGGCTTTTCGCATTATTCTAAATACTTAATTTGCATTTATTTCCAGCACAGTCATTAATTTGTGTGCTTACAAATTCAATTAAATTGTTTTATCTACTTAGTTTGGTGTCTGATTTGTTGTTCTCGTTTGCTGCCACTGCTGCCTCTAAATAAATTACTTGTAATGTTTTATTAATTTTTTCTCAGTGCACGCGGCGTTAAGTAAAATGCGGAAGTAGTTGCTGGCTGCTGGCTGCGGGCTGTGGCTGCGCGAGAGAGTGTCAATCGCACACGTTTATAAATAATTGATTAGCCATAATTGCAATTGACTCGCGGCTTTTGCACACTACGAATTTCGCCACATGGGCGACACCTATCGATGGAGTTGCACAAACGCACACAGATTAACATACAATGTGTGTGAGTGTGTGTTTTTTTGTCCTCTTGTTTGCTTTGCATAAGCCTTGACATCAAAACATTCGCTTGAGAGACACACAAAACATAACGCATACGCCGCTTCGTACTTGCGTCGGTCTGGCAACGCCGTGCCCCTGCCCCATAGCCCAAAATGCAACGCTTCGCTGCATACGAAAATGTTTAGCCAAAAACGAAAACGAAAACGCAAAAGCAGCAACAAAACGCGAATACAAAAAAACTGTCCGCGTTTTTTTTCTAACGTTTTTGAGTTTCGGCTGCGCTTGGCCTCCATTTCGGTTGCATTCATAACGCAAGTCGAGGTTTTCATTGGTTTCCAATTTTGCTTTGTACCGCTGCCGTAGCTGCTTCTACTGCCATTTGAGCTGTCGACGCCGACGCCGATGCCGATGCCGATTTCGACGGCAACGCGTCGCAGCTTTGCGCCTAAATTTATCGCTTGTTGCTTGTTGCCGCCGCCATTCGCCGTGCAACCTCGAACTTTAGATTTGTTTGCGGTGCTTATGAGAGCATAACACACTCGGTGTATTCTATTGTCGCGGTACGCACAAGTACGTGTCGACCCTGGCAACGTGACGCAGCTCATTTTTGTTGTCAAAGTTAAATTAGAATTAAATAACTTGGATTGAACGAATATAAATTTATGTTTAAATAAACTTTCTATGAAGGTATATTTATAAAATGCTGTTTTCTGATTTTACTTTTAACTTAATATAAGCAGTACGAATACAACCTATTCCTGCTTACCAAACGACCTATTTCTAGTTTACAAACGACCTATTTCTGTTTGGAAACGACCTATATCAGATAAACAAGGAGCACAACTGTTAAGACATTAGCAAATTTTCTAGACAGTGTAGGATATTGAAAACTATATATTGGAACTTTCTTAGACCTACTCGCAGTGACGACAGATTTGTATTATATTAGATAAACTTACTTAAAAACTTGGTTAAAGTTCATAGCTTTATTTTATATTTATTTATTTATTTGCTGGAGCAATAATAATAACATTTACTCAATTTAATGATTATCCTAGAATCATGGGAAAGTCCCTATAAAATAAAAAAACTTCTTAAGCTTTCAGTTTAATCAATAAGCCCAAATTAGCCTGAGGCAAACGAACAAAGCAAAGCCACAGCTCTCGTGGCCATTAGATGCCGCCTTCAATTCACAGATTACGCCTGAGAAGTATGGCCGGCTCTGTAACTGCTCCACTCACCTACCGTTGGGGGCTTTGGGCCATTTCGCCTGGAAACAGGAAGCGCTCTGCCGCAGTTACAGTAACACACATTCGCCATTTGCGGACGAGCGCGGCATTTCCATGAGGTCGTGCCGAGAGTCGCGAGTGTCAGGGTCCAAGACAAGTTTTGCGCGCTGCCAACGACGACGCCGTCGCCGACGTCGACGCTGGCGTCGTCTCTTAAAGGCGGTGACCATTCAACAAGCTGCACTTTACTGGCTGCTAGCGGGGTGCGGGGCATGTTCATGCCATTGCACTTGCCCCTGGCTTTGAGTTGAGTTGCTGTTCAACTGGCTAGTTAGCTCACTATCTTAAAGCGTTTTGGCTTGATTAATTGCCGCTAAATGAGTATTGTGTATGCGTGTGTGTGTGTGCTTGAGCTTGACCCTAATGCCAATGCGTTGATTCTGCAGCAGAGAATCAGTGTCGCTCTGGGAACGACTTAAAGAGTCGCTTTATTGCCATAAGCCAAACTGACCCTGGTGGCGAGTGTGCTTTTCGGTGTTGCCGCCAACCGGAAACAGCACGCCCACTGCCACTTCCGCTAAGCTGCTACACCCACATGTAGCTGCCACTGTGGCTGCGGTTAACGCTGCCACTGCCGCTGCCGCTTCTGTTGTGGCACGAACCTGCAGCAGGAAACGTGAATTTATCGCACCGAAAGTTAACTGCCTTCCCCCGCGCCAGGAGAAGAGGGTGCCCGAGGCAGGGGCAGAGCGGGAGAGCGGGAGAGCGGAGAGCCATAGTTCCACCGCAGATTTCGTGGCTCACTTGTTGCACGTGTCGGGACGATAAAGTTTTCGCCGTTTGGCGAGTTTTCACTTAAATTGATACCCGACTAATATGCACTTTGAGTGCCCCGACAATTGATGCGAGCAAAGTGCAAGCGCTGAGTAGCCGATTTAATAAACGACTTGTGAGTTGCAGCTGCAGGGGGCAGGTGGCAGGGGACGGGGCACGGCGGGGCGGCGGAACGGAAACTGGAACTGTTAACTGAATGTTGTCCGAATTAAAAGCTAAAACAATCAAATGACCGCACAAATCGCGTCAATAGCAACTGCGTCGAAATAATGCAACTATTTGTAGTTTGAATAACTGGTTCCATTATTTAGATTTAAGTTTTAATACCCTGTAGAAAGAGGAAGAGAGGGCGTGTGGACTTATGGAAAACTATGCAGTAGAGAAGAAGAGAGAAGAAGAGAGAAGAAGAGAGAAGATAGTTCCCATAAGTTATATATATTTGTATTCCTACTCAGCAACAAAAGGTGAGTGAAGAGTATTAGTCAGTCAGTTATTATACCCTGCATTAAAGCAGCTTGTCAAACACACTAGAGGGTAGCCCGTAGTCAGCCAATAATTTCAGTTGCCCTAACTTGTTTTGTTTCGTTATTATTTCCACATTTCGTGTGCTGTTCTGGCTGGGCGTCTGTTTAGATTTTGTTTTGCTGCCTTTTTTGTGCAATAACCTTGAATAAATATTTAGCATATTAATTGCAATATTTTGTTAATCGCCGGTGATTTTATTTAATCGATAGTTCACCGTTTTTTCATGGCAGCTGAAAAGTCAAAGGTATCCCAAGTGAATATTGAATTATAAAAATTAAATATCTATGCAAATTTCGTATAAATATTTTGCTAAGCAAATCCGTTTAGCATTGTTATTTCTCGTGTAGAGTCGGGCTTTTGATTTTAGTTAGCCATAAATTACTGGCGATATTAAAAGTTTTGCTAGCAAAAAACTATGTGAAACCTTCACTTGCCGCGTATCATATTCACTTTCCCGGTCCCGCAAAATTCTCGTCTCTACGAGGTTCTCTTTTTATTGTTTACCATAAACATAAGTTGGCTTTAATGCACATCATCAAATTTAGATAATCTATGTAAATATTTAGTTTTTTATGGCTGCTTGTTATGCTGAGCGAGAGAGAGCGAGACGTAGCAACTGAACGAGATGGAGGTAGACAGACAAATTTGATGACAATTCACGAGAGGTCGTAAAAATTCGTTGAGTCATGGGACAACTCGCTATATGCGTTGATTAGGTGACCTTTGCTTTCCGTTGGGCACTCTCAATTCTATATTGGAGTTGTTGCTGCTGCTGCTGCGTGCTGCAACTCGAACTGCATTAGGAAAGGTCAGTGCCATCGTTGCCACTGTCGCAGTTGCCTCAAATGCATCAAAACGCGCTTTTTGTCGGTCTCTGCGACAACTGCGCTGGGACAGCGAAGGGAGAGTGAGCTGGAGGGAGAGAGAGATAGAGTGAGAGAGAGGGCGAGAGGGAGAGGGAGAGAGAGTAAGATAGAGATATGCAGAGGTAGAGTGAGCGGGACAGGAACAGTGGCCGGACTTGGTTTCGCGCTTACTCGCTTTTAATTCTTGCATTGCGTTTCAAGTTGCACGCACACACACACGCACAGCCTGTCAAGCTGCAGTTGTATATAGTTTAATGCAGCTGCAGCTGTGGCAACTGCAACTGCAGCGGAGGCAACTGCAGCCGCAGCCGCGGCAGTTGAGGCACAAAAAACGCGCAACTCATTTAAAAATGCCAACGTCCATCAACGAGGATCGCCGAAGATGGCAGAATTTGTTGTCGTTTCGCTTTTTTGTCAAATTGTTTTGCTGAATTTTCTTGAGAACTTTTGCATTGTATGGCATTATATAGCCCCTTTGCTATTATTCTTTTTTTCCATCTACTTCTACTTCTTCTGCAGCTTCGACTTGGGCTTCTTGTTGTCTCGCTGCCAGAACGAGATGTCCGAGGAAGTGGTCGCATGAAGACGACGACAATGAACTGTTTTGTTTTGTTTTCTTCGGTTCGGTTTGGCTCTGTTCTCTACTCTACTCTTCTGCACTGTTTTGTTTTATATTTTTTGTTGTTTGCTTAGCTCAGTCTCGGTGTTCTGTGATTCGCGTCGTTGGCCCCCTTTGTCGGAGCGCACTTCAAACAAAAGTGCAGCTCGCTTATGTCATACTGCAAACGAATATTAACTCTAAATTGCAGTGTATCTTTTCATTAATCCTTCGCCATCTTTGCCCCCGTTTATTTCACTCTCTGCTCAAAAAGACGTAACAAATCTGATAAGGAATTCATTAACATCTCTTAGAATTGCTTACACAGCGAGGTAAGCCATACACTATGATAAGCAAATACCACGGCTTTTAATTGCTCTAAAATAAATAACAACAAATATATAAGCATATTAAAAAGAATTTTTAATTCCATTTTTCTATATCTATATTAAAATTGTATTTCCTGGAAAAACTGCCAGCCATATCTATATTTATTTAATGATCTCTCAAGTGCCATCAAATTATATATAGTAGACGGAATGCTAAGAATTTTCTAATCAAATTTATTAAATATCATAGTTGGAGATAGAGTATAGACGAAGTAGTGCGAACTGGACATTTACGGTTGTAAAATGTTTACATAATTTACTCTAATTGAAATGAGAAATGCAAAAAAAATGCAAAAGCGTAAAAGAATTTAATTTTCGTATTTCATTTTCGCTTGGTAGCTGCAAAGTTTTATTCAATTTTGTTAAAATTAAATGAAAAACAACTTCACAGTTTTGCAGTGTGCAATTAATGCTCACTCGCACTGTGAAGAGACACAGTGAGAGAGAGAGGGAGAGAGAAATGGGAAATCAGCATGCAGTTGAACCGTTTCTATGCCAAACTTCCGCACTGTTATTAATCTCAAGTCAAGCTTGTTTATGGCACTAGGTGTGCGTGTGTGTGAGTGTGTGTTTGTGGTGGAGTACACAAATTGCGGTTAAGTCCTTTAGGGGCTGTATCTTTGTCTGTGAGTTCGTGTGTGTGTGTGTGTGTGTGTTAACTTCCGTTGAGAACGATTACAAGTTTTGGGCAACATTTGGGGTGTCAGTAATGTTTGCACACTAAACAAACCACAGACGAGCACACAAACACAGAAACACACACTCACGGACACGTGCTTAGGCACCGCAATAGTCTGTGTGGCACCTGTTGTTGCAGCAGCCATCTGGCTGGCTAATTGCATTATGTGCCACAGGTTGACGACAACAGCCGCAGCCAACAACAACAGAACGCAATAAAAACATCTAAATCGAAATTTGCATCTCACTTTCGCTTTCACACACAAGCGCAGCCTCTCCCCGTGCCCCGTGCACACACACACCCCGCACACACACACAGTCTGCCTCGACGTGGCGCTGCATTTGCCAATTGTCTAACTGGCCAGCTTAGTCGGCAATTGAATTTGCAACAACAGCAGGCTGCAGCAGCACACACACAAGCAGACACAGACATACTCACACATACACACTTGTGCCGCCCACCTGTTGTTGCATGCAACCAACGGGATGCTGGATTAGAGCCTGCCACAGCGCAACGTGCTGTCGTCTGCAGCTTCATACCGAAAATGCAGCAGCAGCAGCAGCAGCAGCAACAACAGCAACAACAGCAACCACAGCAACACCAATCAATGTAAATAGGCCTGCAGTGCATATAGGCAAACACACACACTCACACATACACACACACACACATACACACTCAGACAGCGCTTAATTGAGTGCTTTGCAAATTTAGTTCAGGGTCAGTTGGTGTGGCTCGTTTTTGGCCTGTGTTTAGACGGCCAATTTGGGTGGCTTGTGGTTTTATTTTTTTTTGGGTGCGCTTTGTGTATGATTTATGCATGCATAGCGCATACGCCATGTGGTACGAGTGATTTTTCTGACTACTAAAGGTTGAACTGGCAAGCGAGATCGAAAAATTGTGGAATGTGTGTTTTAGTTTCTGCAAAGAATTTTGCAGTTGCAGCAATTAAATAAAGCATGGGGTGACATGGTAAAAATGCCAATATATGTAGTTTTTAATTTTTAAAAATAAATATAGTAAACTTAATTGATTAAATGATACAAGTAGAACTAGAAACAAAAATAACCATGAGAGAGAAAATCAAATGAATTTAAGCCAAGTTAAGTCCAGTGAAATGATTTTAATAATTAGTATAAAAATAACAGTAATTGAATACGGAAACAATTGACAGCTTAATCTCAAAAACTCTGCTTTCTAAATTCTAAAAAAACTTCGGCGTCATTCTCTCTGAAATTATTTGTATTATAAAAGTTATGGTACACAACGATAATTAATGTTCTAGCTTAAAAATTACCCTTTTAATTCGCTTTTACTTGAATTAACAGAGGCGTGGCTAGTTTTTAAAGACAACTTAATATGCGGGCAATAACTTTAAACATTTTTTGCGAATATCGTAGTCGTATCTCTAATAATCTCTGAGAAATAGCTGTTCATACGGACAGACGAACAGATGCACGCTGATTAGGAATATATTGTAAATATCTTGCCTTAATCAGCCCGCTAAGATATTAATTTTAATATTAATTGTAAAATATTTTCGAATTTTGAATTACTTAAACGCATTTCCATTGCAAAGCCATAAATTTCTGAGTACATTTTTGCTACACCTTTCTGGTGCTGGCACCGTGTTCCGTTTCTCATTAAAAATATCTGCAGCTGGTGTTGTACCCCACACAACACACACACCTCACCCGACAGCCCACCATATCTCGCCCCTCTCGCTCTCTCTCTCTCTCTTGGTCTCTTTACCTTTAGCTCATTTAATTGCCTGACATAGCATTCCCTGTCGCCGTATTCCGTATTATTCCTACAGTATACGCTCTCGCTCGCGCTCGGGCTCTCAGTGCCAAAACAAATTGTGAGAAAAAGCTCAAGAACACAAAATGTGCGTGCTACATAAATTAAAAACTATGCTTCACTGGCTCACCCAGAAAGGGACGGCCTAGTCGAATGGAGTGAGATGGCAACAGCAAGAGAAGAGTTGAACGGTCGCCGTTCTCTCGACTCGATCTGATCTGCTGCACTCGTTCTATCCCAGTCGATTCCATATTTTATGTCAAGTCTTCTCTTTTTGCTCGACATGTTTTGCATTGAATTCGGGTTTGAAATTCTGTTTATTGCCGTTCTCGCAGTCGCTGTCGCTGTCGCTGTCGCAGTCGCAGTCGCAGTCAACGTTGCGGCCTCTGCCGTTGCTGCAGCTGCCGCTGCGGCATCGGAGCTGTTGCATCGCATATTCGTCAATTTTTTGCAGCAAGTGGCTGCCATCTTGATTATGTTGCAGCTCCCGTTGTTGTTATTGCTGCTGCTGTTGCTTGAGTTGCTGCTGCTGCTGCTGCTGCTCTTATTATTATTAGTGCGCCCTTGCTGCAACTGCAACGGCAACGGCAACAGCAACGCTAACTGCGACTCCGACAACGACAACAATCATCGCTGTGATGATGATGATGATGATGACGCCGATGATGAGGATGGTAATGGCGATGATGATGGCGTGTTTGCTGTAATTTGCGCTACGTAAAACGTTCAAAAATGCAACAACGAACTGCAGCAGCAGCAGCAGCAACAACAGCAGCAGCAACAGCAGCCCCAACAGCAACAAAAAAAACGCTCTAAATGAAGGGAATTGAGCGCTGCGATCGTTGACGCTGCCAGCGTCTCCGTTTCTCTGCAGCGTCGCCGTTGCTGTCGCTGTTGACGTCGCTGCCTCTGCAAAAAGGGCAAAATACGAAAAACCTTGAGGACGGTCAGTAACCGACAACCGCCAGCCCAGAAAAATTTGTATGAGCAGCAAACGAAAATTTTTGTGTGGAATACACTAAAACCGCACACGCAGCGAGCATGTCGACTATGGGATGAACAATGTAACAATTTTAGAGGGCTTCAAATTTGAGAACAAAAAGTAAATTACTTTAATACTAATATTCTTTAGATCACATCATTACAACCTTTAATCGATGCATCGATTGATGATTGATTATGCGACAATCGATGAATTTTAGCGAAGTAGGTTAGATATAAATTTTTGCTTACAGATACATTAATACCATAAGAATCTATCTTCCAAATTTTATTAAAAATAGCATATTTTTGACTACTAAAAACAGGTATATCAAATGTATAAAATGTCATTGAATATTTAAAAATCCATTCTTCGATATAATCGATAGTTATCTTTCAGTTCGTCAATAAACCATCGCACTAGTTAGACTAGTTTCGATTAAATATGAATTCATAGAAAGTTAGAGCATCGAAATGATTTTATTTAGCCCATATTTCAAAAGAATACTCTTAAGATGGTGTTATATATAGAACACATATGTATACATTGCAAGCTACTAATAGCTATCATTAATCTAAACTTATAGTTTTTATTTATTAAAGAAATTTTTAAATAATTTTGTGAAATATTCATCAAATTTTATAATAATTAATTAGTTACTTAGAAGATTTAGCCTGGCAGTTCTTTGCTAATGTCATGTGGTAATTTCCTCAATTTCTAGGGTATGCCAAGGTCGGCGTGTCGCTAACAAGTGGTATTGCTTTTTGTACATTTATTTTGGTTGCTCTTTCTGCTGCGTTTTTATACGCTTTTTCGTTTACTTTTTTCGTACAGTCAAATTGCGCATTTTTTGGCTTTGGGGTGGAGCCTCTGCTGTTGCTGCTGTTGTTGTTGTTGTTGCTGCTGCTTCTGCCTTTTGTTGCTGCTGGTGCTGCCGGTGCCGATGCCGGTGCCGGTGCCGGTGCTGTTGCTGGTGCTGCCCGGTTTTGGGTGAGGTCGTGGTCGGTTGCCGGTTTTACTTTTTGTTTTTTTGCGTCATCAGCGACGCGAACTGCACTTGAAAACTCAACTGGCGTGGTTGCCTGCCCGGCGCGCTCGTCGGGACCGACATCAACGTCATCATTGTGGACTTTAAGTGGTTTTGGGTGTGCTTGTCTTGCACGCGTGTATCTGTCTCTCCAGCTGTAAGCTGTATGCGTGTGTGCGAGTGTGTGTGCGAATGTATCTGGACCCCATGCGGTTAATTTATGCCCGCTTGCAATTTTGGCAGACAGTGAAAAAATATTTTTGGTCTTGTTGCATGCGTCGTCGTGTTGCAGCCAGTTTCATTTTTAGAACTTTGGCGAACCGGTTTTTTGGATGCGGCTTTCGATTTTATTTGTTGTCGGCGCATTAACTGGTTATTTTCGTTTGTTGTTGCTGCAGTCGCTGCTGTTGTTGTCGTGTAGTTGTTGCTGTTGCTGTTGCTGTTGCTGTTAGTGCGCTCAGGCAGTTGATAAATCTCGGCGCGACGTTGTCATAAATTTGCATTGGGCCATGCCATTGGCCCTGACATTTCTAAGGCTTCCTCGCCGGGCGGCGGTGGCGGCAGTGGCAGCGCTTGTTATTTCCCTCTCTTTCTCTGGGTGTCTCTCTCTCTCTCTCTCTCTTTAGTTGAGAGCAAAGCTAGCAACAGCAGCCAATGCAATTAATCACAGCCAAATGCACAGAACGAGCATGCGAAATGACAGACAGACGAACTGAGAGACGGACAGACAAGCAGACAGGCAGACAAGCAGACATACAGATAGACAGACAGACAGACAGATGGAGCAGCATCTTGACAGACAAACACTGCAGTTGTAGTAATTCATTTATTTCTTTTTCACCCATTTAATCCACAATTCGACAGACGACATCGGCGACAATTCGATTCATGTCGAGTTGAGTCGAGTCTCAACTTGATTCCATTTTCGCCTCACACATCGCTGTGAGGAGAAGTAGGAGGAGTAGTGGGAAACGGAGGAGTGTGTGGGTAAGGGCATATCTGTGGTAACAATTCGGTTGACTCTCTGCCAAGGCATATCATATTTAGTCAAGTCAAGACGAGTCAAACCAACACCCAACCAGACCAGACCAGACCCGGCCCGACTCGGCCAGGCCAGGCAGGCGGAGATGGCAGCCAAGCGAAGCAATTCCAGCTAGGGCGGAATGTCAGTCGTCTCGATCTCGGTCTCAGTCCCAGCCTCCTTCTTCTTACCTATCATAAACTGATTATTTTTAACAGAATCATTATCATAAATGGCAAATCAGAAGCATCTCCAGCAGGCAGATACCTATCGATTAAAAGTAGTGTTGCAAAAGGCTGCAGAGCTTAGAATATTTGTAGGTAAATACTTTTCAAATATTAATAAAATAAATTAATAATATAAAAATAATATAATTAATGTAATACACATAATCTAGTCATGCCATAAATTGTGCTCTATATAGTTAAATAATTGCACTACAATCGATAGTATCGATAGTTTATTGATTTGTGCGATAAATCGATTGTTTCTACAGTTGAGCTTAGTTTAGAAAATTCGATATAATCGTTGGTTTTGGTTCACAAATTTGTTTGCCGCACTATCTCCTAGGGTATCTCGAGTTCCGCTTCGGGTTTTCTTTGTTACACACACAATTTTTTGCTGTTTTCCTTTTGCACCATGTAATTTGATTTTCTTAAAAGTTTCCGATTTCTAGTGAATTTTTCGCCATGAGAATCTACATGCAGCTTGGGTTATTGTGGTTAATTTCTTTTAAATTATTTTTGCAGTTGCGTTTGCGTTTATAGGAACGAGGCTTATCAAAACGCAGTGACAGCTGCACACTGTCTTCAGGCACACTCACACACACACACGTACGGGAGAATGAAAGAGAAGCACGATGAATACGAGTGCAAGCTTAAGTACTCGTTCTCGTATCTTGCACTTTATGCATGACTCAAAATTGAAATTCAAAACGAACTTGACAAAATTAAAAGAAAGAAGCTTCATTCATGCACGCACACACACAGACACTGAGTAAACACACACGCACACACACACACATACACACACATACGAACAACACACGCATGCCAGGCCAAATAGCCAGTCGTCCGCCTGTCCGTCTGTCCGTCTGTCCGCCTGTCCGTCCCACTGTCACTCAGTCAGCCAGCCAGCGCCCTCAATGCACGCTTTATGCAGCGTCGACGACGACGTGAACGGCGACGCTGGCGATGACAACAACGTCAAAAGCAACGGCAGCGAACGCAGCCAAAAAGTTCATTGAACCTGGCCCAGTGCGAATTCGGTTGTCGTAGGTTAGGGACGAACGAGGGACAGGCCAGCAGACCAGCAGACCAGGCGACCAGGCGACCGACTGCTGCTTTGGGTAAAAAGGGGACTGGACAGAGCGGAGCAGGGCAGCGCAGTGCAGCGCAGCGCAGCGCAGCGCAGGGCAGGGCAGGGAGCATGACGTCGTCGTCGTCGACGTCGACAGCGACGCTGACTCTGTGCAAATACAAATACAAATACGCTGGCGTGCTGCTGCTGTCTGCTGTCGGCGTCGCTGCTGCTGCCAAGTGTGACGAAAAATATACAAAACAAAATACACAAAAAAGCGGCAGCAGCAGCAACAACAACAACGACAACAACAACAACGACAATAAGAGTAATAACAGCAACAAGAAGCGTATTCAAAATAATAATAAAAATCGGTTGTTGGTTCAGTTCATGGCATACCATATGCGAGCAGTAGAAGCAGCGCAGGGCTGGGCAGGGCAGGGCAGGGCAGCGGGAGCGGGAGGAGTGACCGTTGCTGTGGTTGTTGTTGCTGCTGTTGTTGTCTCTGGTCTTTGGTCTCGCAGTTGTCTGTTGTGCTGGTCATGGACGCCATTTCGCATTCGCTTTTTTTGTGAATCATTTGTGTTGCGATAAAGAAACACTCACATGAGTTTTGTGTATTTGTGCGTGCGTGTGCATGTGTGTATGTGTGTGTGTGTGTGTGTGCGTAGACATCAAATCAGAAACCACAAAATTCTCGCAGCATTCTTTGCTCATTACAGAACTTTAGCTCGCTCCAAGTAATGGGATCATTGAACTTGACGCCGCACCCGCACCCGTCTCTTCGCTCTTCCCTTTCCCTTTCTCTTCCCTATCCCCTTCCCTTTCCCTATCCCCTTCCCTTTCCCCTTCCCTTTCCCCTTCCCTTTCTCCTTCCCCAGTCGCAAGTGCACATCTGAAAAGAGTCAACGTTTTTTTTTGTCAACAGACCTTGCCGGATTGGCCTGAGCCCGGAGCAGGGCAACGATTGTTTCGGCTAGATAACTGTTATTTGCGCATATGCTGCAATTTTCCAACACTGCGAAGGGTTGAAGTAGACTCGGGCGATACCCTGTGTGGCATCTGAAAGGGAGTTCCCTTTGTCATTGTGTATTTGAAGCTCTAATTAAATTTACATTTACATATGTTATTTGGCATTGTGTGAAATTGATAGCAACGTGTGGAAATATATCGTAAATATTATCGATAACAATACAGACTACGATCTATCCTATACATTTATAAACCGTAGTCTATAAAGTATATATACCAAAATGAGCCTAACGTGAAGTTGCTTGAAAGGGGAAATTATTATCATACAAATTATATGCCTTTAAAAATATTGATCTGACTATTTGGTAAATTTTCTTCACATTAGTATGCTGTTGTCTATATAGATTTTTTTTATAATTTTTATAATACCCTGAAGCTTATATCGCTACAAATATAATCGCTAAAATGATCGATAACAATAAAAATTGCTATCTAAAGCATCTGCCGAAGTTATTTCCTCAGTATTTCATAGCAGGGTCTATCTAGCCGAATTCGACTGAATGTATCACTTGCAGTCTCTCGAGTCACTGACTTAGGCACTTCTCCAAATATTCTGATTATAATTAAACAATTTCGCGTGTAGATAACCGATAACAGAGCACAAAACCGGAACTGTGAGCTCAAAAAAATGCATAAACTTTTATTTGAGTGCGCAAAATAAGCTGATTAAGACATAAATATTTGATAGCTGTATCAGAGAGACAGACGCACAGTCGATAAATGAAATCGATTGCAAATTGTCGATAACTGAGTGATTTTGGCTTCCGAGTTGCGAGAGATAATGCGCTTTAATGCGCACAGGCGATCGGTAATTGCCATAAATCACGTTGCACAATTTAATGCAAATTTAACTAAAGATACAAATTGCCACAAGTTCAGCGACCACACACAGCAGACAGGCAGACAGACAGACATACAGACAGTCAGAGAGAGGGGGGAGAGAGGAGAGGCAGACACATGCACACGCGGCGTATACGCTATGCTAATTGAAACGTAAATGCTGTGAAAACACTTTCGCTCTCGACTTCATTGATATCTAAAACTAAACATCTAAAACCGGCAGCACCCCAAAAACGGCCCCCAGCAGCAACCACAGCAATGCGTAAATTTGCAACACAAATTCAGTGTGTGCGTGTGTGTGTGTAGTATGTGCATGTGTGTGCACAGTTTGCCGGTGTGTGTGTGTGTGTGTGTGTGTGTGCATGCCGCAGGCGCTTTGGCGCTGCATTCATCTGTTTTGTATTTGGCAGGCAGCCAAATAAAATTCGAGATATGACCTTAGAACAGACAACAACACAATGTGTTGCCGGCGTGCAGCAGCAGCAGCAACACGGCCTAAACATGGCAACAGTTTCCGCGTGGATGCTGCGTCCATTAGAAAAGCATTTGCTGTTGTTGTTTTAGTTGTTGCTGCTGCTGCTGCTGCAGATGTTGCTCGTTGACATTGACATTGGTTAAACGGCAATTTGTGCGTGTATATTTGGACATGTTTTGAAGTGCGCGTGTGTGTGCGTATTTATAGCACATGCTGCATGCGAACTGTTTCATTGGGCTACGCCTCGAGTGACATCACGCCTCCTGCGCAGCCTGCACTGACCTACAATAAAGTTCGATGTGCCGCAGTGTGTGCGGGCTGCTCCGCTTATCAGGCAAAAGAAAACGGTTAACTGTATATTTGCCTCGTATCTTATCAGCAGCGAGTGAGCTAATCTAGTTGTGTGTATGTCTGCGTGTGTGTGCTGCACTTCACTTTCTTGTCAAGTTTTTGCAACGAAAATTAAAGCGTAATAACGCGAAACGCACAAAGCAATGAAAACAAAATAAATGTAAAGAAAAGAAAAGAAAAGACATCGAAACAGAGCAGCGCAGTGGGCAACAACAACAACAGTAAGCGGCAGTAAAAACATTTAAAATTATTTATATGTATGTACAGCGTACTCAATACACACACACACACAGACACAGCAATACACACGCAGTGTGCCTGACCAAGGCCAAGTAATTTTGTATTGCCGTCGAGTTCCTTGGCCTCGGCAATCTGTGCGTTTTGTTGCTGCTGCTGTTGCTGTTGTTGCTGCTGCTGTTGCTGTTGTTGCTGTTGCTGCTGCTGTTGTTGATTCTTGGTCATTGGCTCGGGCGGCTGCTGCCTCTGCCTTCGCCTCTGCCATTGCTTATTTGTTGATTTCATTTTGGTTTATTTGTTTCGTTTGTTTTCATTTTCGTTTTCGTTTTCGCCGACTTTAACGCGTCGGGAGCAAAGGCTGCTGGCGCAATTTATGTTTGCGGAACGAAATTTATTTGGCAGCTAAATCTGTCGACAACGTAGGGGAGGGGTGGGCTGGGGAGCGGGGAGCGAGGAAGGGCAGTCTGCCCGAGCAAGGGGCGCGTGTTTATTCAGTTTTAAGTGCAGCCGTAAAATCCCGACGTATTTTAATGAAGGCAGTCTTCGGTTTTGATGAACTGTTATATCTGTAGAACGATTCACAATTGATTTAGTGAGTGGTTTCCTTCATTTACTCATTTGTAATATATATACATTTATACTTCTAGATCTGCTGGCATTTAATATGTATTTTAATATTTACATTTATTATTCGTTTCATAAATAGTGCGATTTTCGCATGACTAACTCGCCGGAGCTGATGATGAACAACGACGAAACCATGGGTCTTACAGCTTATACAAGGTTCACTTTCAGGAAGATTACGAATTACTCATTTGATTTATGATATGTGTCATCGGCTGAAATTCTATTCAAGGAAAAAACACTTTATAAGGCGGAAGAATTGTTACACATTGAAGAATTTGCATATGTCAACAGGTTGAATTCATGCTTCATAAATTCAGCACAGTTCATTGAAATTAACTTGATATGGAGTGCAATAAATAAACTGTAGAAGACAAAAATCAATGCAAAAGTAGTACACCCCTTTTTTTTGGCAAATTCAAAAGATAAAAGGTTATGATAAGTAACGAAATTTACTGTCAGACACATCGAGTTGCATAATTTCAGTTTTTGCAGTGGGATTGGTTTGAAATTTGAAGAATATATGTATATAATATGTATGATATATGTATGATATATGTATGATATATGTATATATATATATAATATGCATGGTATGCAAAATTGAATTTAAACTTCAACTGCGTATGGTGTATAGAATGCTTGGTGTGAAATTTGGTGTCCCTAGCTCCTGGGATTGCCGAGATCTTCGCGTTCGTACAAACAGACGGACAGACAGACGAACCTGTGGCCAGAACAAAAATATATATCATGTTTAGGGCTTGCCATACTTCTTTCCTATATCTTAAAAATATATTTAAAGCAATCCAGGTCGCTTCAGCAATGTAACCTTGTTTGTCGTTTTAACAAATTAAAATGTAATTATGTTTAGAGACTTTAGAATGTTGTGCTGTTTACGCTAATTTATCGGAACTAACATCGATTAACAATTCGATTAACTGTTGCAGCAAATTGCGGAGTTATTACTGCCACAGAGTGCAGAGCAGAGAATAATTCTTAAATGTTGCTTAAGCGTTGTCAATTATTACGGCTTTAGTTTGATTTTTATCTAATTGCGCGCTTAATTTCGCTCATTATTTATGGCGCTCTCTCCCTCTCTCTCTTTCGCATAGATCGCTCTCTCTCTTAGCTCTGTGCTAATGTCCAGCAGTTTCCGTATGTCCGTGTCCACTTGACAGAATCATTTGAGCTGGCACTTCCGTTTGCAGCTGGCGCAGTTCCGTTGCCAAACGGAGCAACGGATGCGATGCACTTCCTGTTTGGGGCGCTCATTTGGGGCCAATCAAACTGGCTGGATAGATGATGTGGCTGGCTGGCTGGCTGGCTAGCTGGCTGTGAATCGGTGTGCTCTCAAGGTGCCTGGGAAATGCGTAATCGAGATGAATGTTTTCTTAATTATGCGCTGCACCGAAACTCAACCCTGCGCTGCGCACACAAGGAGCGACCCTTTGTGTATCTGCAAGATGCACAAAAATGCATTTCACTGCGACTGTGTAAGGGATATGCACACACTTGTGTGTGTGCGTGTGTGTGTGCTCAGCGCACCCCTTTGATTGTTTACATTTCGACAAGCAGTCGCATTTTAATTTTAGAATATATATTTTTGGGTCTGGATTTCACAGCTCGACTCAGCTCGACTTTCAATGCACGCGCATGCAATGCATTTCTCTGCGCGTGTGTGTGTGTGTGTGTGCCTGCGTGTGTGTATGTGTTGTTTGCCTGCTGCATTTTTCATTATGCAAAAAAATTGCATACCATTTTTTTCAGTTTTTTTTCTCTCTTCTTTTTCATTTCGGGCACTTTTTCAAAATGCATTCAACGAAATTGCACGTTTCACTTCGTGCATCTATTGTGCGCACTGCAAGGCATAAAAAACGAACAACAACAACAACGACACAAAAAATGCATTCGCAATTTGGGGTGGATTCTCTGGTGTTTTTTCTTCTGTTTTCTCTCGCTTTTTTCGGCAACTCTCGACCGTATTTGCATTGCGTGGTTTCAATTTTAATTGCTTCTCATTGGATTTTGCATGTTCCTCCGGCTACTCCGCCCCCTCGAATTCGTTGCCAATGTCGCCGATTTTATCTTTTGTAAATTCTCTGCAATGATGTGTAACCCGCTTTGGTGACATTCTGGGTTAGGGTGTGTGTTTTCGAGTTCTTTTCTAGCTGCCACTCGGAAATGAAGTGCTTGTGCAGTGAATAAGTTGAAACAAAAAGGTGTATGTATGCTATGGTAAATACTGCAGTAATTAATTTTTATTATTTTTTTATTAAAGCCGAAAACCTTAAGATTTAATTACAGTCATTCGAAATTTCTTATATTTCCACTACCAATTATTTTGTTTTATTTATTTCTTATTTTTGTATAACTTGTTTTTGCTTTTGTAACTCCTTCAACATATTCGAGTCTAGCCTGGATGTAATTCAAGCCGAATACTATTAACTACATTCAGGGTCAGGCCCATACAAGCGGCCTACACATATCCAGCCCGCCCCCTTCACCTTCCCCCGCATTGAAATGCCAGTTCTTGACTGTACCCAGCCCAAGGTCGCTGCAACAATTGCAGCGAATGCAATTAAAATCAACAAATATTTTGCTTATTAGAAAAGCATTAAAAGCAAACCAACAACAACAGCAAAAACTAAAAAAAAATGGCTAAACAATTACGATATTTATTATACACGAATTTTGTTACAAGCATGCAAAAAGCAACAAAAACAAAAAACGAATACAAAAAAAAAACAATTTTTACAACGAAATTTTCGCATTAATTGAGAGACCTTGAAACGAGTCACGACTAAATTCAGCCAAAGGCCCAGCCCCAGCCCCAACCCCAGCCCCAGTCGCAGTCGCCGTTCCAGCCCGAGTCGCAGTCGCAGCTCTAGCCCCGACTGCAGCGGCCTCCTATCCAAGCCAGCCCCTGTCCCGCTGCGCTGCAGTTGCTGTGCCGAAAATTCTCTACAAAAAAAACAACACACACAATTTTCGTCTACAATGACATGCAATTGAGTCGCTTCGAGTCGCGTCGAATTGCCATGTCCGTCCGTCCGTCCGTCCGACCGTCCGCCCACCGTCCGTCCGTCGAATTATAATAATTTTTTGTAGTTTGCTCTCGCGCTCGACATTCGCGAGACTGCAGATCGAAGGCACCGAAAACGCGCTACACTCAAAGAAAACGAAGCAAAAATACGAAAAAAAGGAGAAAACCTAAAAAAGTAAAGCAAAAACTAAAATAATTAAAATAAAAACAAGAACAAAAAAGTTCAGCAAAAAAAAAAAAATTAAAACAAAAAGCAAAAAAAAAAAACAAAAACAAAACGCAATGCAAAATAAAACTGCATGGAAGTAAGAAATGGAAAAAAATGCATGTGCAACGGGCGCGTGTTGCCTCGCCGCCAGTTGCATTTCGAGCGGTGAGTGAGCGCCTTCGCCGTCGCCGTCTCCAGAGCGCGCGTAAAGAGCGCAAAGCGCAAAGCACAAAGCGTTGTCGTCGTCGTCGTCGTCGTCGTCGTCGTCGTCGTCGTCGTCGCAGTTGCAGTTGCAGTTGCAGTTGCAGTTGCAGTTGTAGTTGAATTCGCTTTCGGACTTGTTTTTCGCTATCGAAAAAGAATTGTTCAAAACATTACAAAATGGAGAACAAAATGCACAAAATGTATTAACAGAAAGCAACAGCAGCAACAACAACAACAACAACAACAACAATAACAAAAACAACAAATGAGAATGAGAATGAAACACTGAGAGCGAGCCGAGTGCAGCGGCGTTTTGTGCTTTTTTATTTGTATTTTTGCGCTGAGAGTGCCGCGCAATGAGTGCAATTCCAGCTGAGCGGCTGAGCGAGCGTGTGTGTGTGAGTGTGTAAGCGAGTGTGTGTGTGTGTGTGTGCGAGCGAGTGCAGCAAAAGTGCAATTAAAAATGCACTCAGACGCGCTCAGACTCAGAGTCTCAGTCTGCGACTCAGAGCGACACATTTTGCGCTCCGAGTTGATTCTTGCCACCATTTTCTTTTTTTCTCTCTTTGTTTTGTATGCGAGTGTGTGTGTTGTTTTTTTTTTGCTCAACCAATTTCGCTTTTAACGTTTTTTTACGCCGGCTGCCATGAATGGAAGCGCACACACCAATACATTGACACACTGCCGGCTCTTCTAGCCTCCCACTTGGCAGACCAGGCGCTCGCTCGCGCTCTCTCTCTCTCTCTCCTCTCTCACGCACACACACACACGCACACGCACACAGTTGTCAATTGAGCGCTGTGTGTTCTCAGTCAAGGCGAAACTGCAGCGAAACTTTTCTTAGACCTTTACAACGAACGCAGCATTGTGGCTGACTCTTTGTCATGTTTGTGCGTGTGTGTGCGTGCCTGCTGTGTGTGTGTGTGTGTGTGTGTGGGGAGAGCCATCGGTCGCGCTGCACTCATTCTGCCTGAGTTTTGGCTGCGGCTGCGACTGCAGCTCATAGTGGCAGTGCCGGGCAGCTCAGCTGGATGGCAGCTTTATTGTCGGTCGTTTCGAGCGGTTCGGTACGCTTTTGCCTTAGCTTCGGATTGTCGTGGTGCAGCGCAGCAGCAGCAGCAGCAGCGTTAGCAGCAGCAGCAGCGACGTTAGCAAGCAGCGACGCCGACAACGACGTCGACGTCGACGTCAGCGCTTGACGTCGTCAAGTTAGTCGATTTTGTTGTTTACGTATTAGTAAAGTTGTCTGCGTTTGTTGTTAGTGTCGGTGTCGGTGTCGGTGTCTGTTTGTTGTTGACGTTGGTCGCGGTGCGAAATTTGTATTTATTTTCTGCTCTCGCTGCCGCTGCCGCTGCCTCGGCCTCTGCTGCTATCAACACATTCACGCACACAGACACACACGCACGCTGGCAGCCACAACTTGTTGTCAGTGTGCGTGCACGTGGCCCTGTGTGCGAGTGCATTACATGTGCTTCCTCTTCGACAGCCCAAAACGCAGCAAAAACAGTCGTCGTGCGTTGCTTCAGTGATAACAAAATATCTCGTCTCTCTCGAAAATTGCGAAATCTGCAACGTATTGCAGCTGAATTCAAGTGCAACAAAAACCCGAAACTAGTGCTGTGACAATAAAACAAACAACAACAACAGAAACAACAGAAAAACAACAACACAACGAAAGCGATAATAAACGAGTGCGATAGCGAGCAGTCGGAAATGTTATCGATCTGCGCAACTATCGAATTTGCGAGCTGTAAAACGAAAGTAAGTTACACTACATAGTATGATTTATACACACATACATACATGTATGCCTGTACACTTCTGTATGTGTGTGTGTGTATGAGTATATGTATATCAACTGCATTAAGCGCTGCGTGTCAGGGAAGTTTTGATTAAACAATATTTTGATTGCATTTCAAAACATATTTCAATGACTTATTTCTTTATTATACACATTTCTTTATAAAGTTGTATTTTCTGCCCGCCTTACATGGGGTATATTAGTTTTAAGGCATCTGATAGATAACTTACTCGTAAGGAACCAATTGTGATTTGTTTTATAGCATTTATTAAGAGAACTTTTATTTTCTTCTCTCTCTATCTCATGTTTTCCTTATCTCACTCTCCCTCTCTCTCTCTCTCTCTCTTACTCCCACTCTCTCTCTCTCTTTCTCTCTTTGTCTTCATAGCTCTGTTTGACTCTCATTCGCACTCAGAATGCAGTTTGTTTACATGCGTTTCTCACTTTTGTATACCCTATGACCATTGAACTTGATCTTAACAGGGTATATTAACTCTGCGGCAGTGTATGTAGTATGCAGAAAGAGGAGTGGCAGACTTCGAAAAGTATTTATAAAGTATACTCTTGCTCGATCTTATTAACATAGTCTATTTAGCCATATCTTTTTGTTCAACCGTCCGTCTTTCAATTTATCCGTCTGTATAACTTTGTATACCACATGTATGTATATCAAGGTAATTGTGAATGTTCGATGCCACGCCCAGCGCCTACGCAATTCGATAAATTACAATTCTTTGTAGTAGAGTGTTAGGAAAAAAATTGCTTTGCATTGTCAGGACGTTAAAATAAAAGGAGAAGGGTATCCCATTGTTAGGCATGCGTAACTGTTGCTTTTGTGAGTTATTTAAGCTCCGTTTTTTTCCTCTGATCTGTGGAAAAAAATTAAAGTAGATCGCAGAAGGTTTTCCAAATATATGAATTTATAAAAAGAAACATCAGTGAAATAAGCACAGGAAAAATAAATAAATAGTTGTCGAAGACCGACAAGTGCTTGGGCCCACACACACGCACACACACCCATATGGAATGACGACAATGGGCATCAAATGTACAATCATCAATATGAACAACAATTGATAAAAAGAATCTCAATCGTTGCTTTTGTTTTTCTTCTATTTTCGAGTACGCGTCTCTATGAGGCGCGACACTGTGAAAATACACAAAAACTTCGCGGAAATCATTATTTGCACGTAATTTATGCACAACTGTCGCATCGAATTTATTGTATGCGGGTATAAAAAGCGGCGAAGAAGAAGCAGGGAATTAAACTAATAAAGATTTCTAATTAATGCGCGTCTAATAACACGCGGTCGACTGACAGACGGAAGCGTCGTTCTCTTTGTGCGAACTGCATTTTGATTTCAAATAATTCATTTTGCGCAATTTACTGCACTGACATGAGACATGGGCGCCAGAGGAGGAGGAGAAGGGGGAGAAGGGAGCGAGGCGTGACAGTCGGAAAACAGAACAATGAATCAGGCAGGTGGACGCCCACGCACATGTAGCTTTTCTTTTTTGTTTTCCATATGCTTGAAACGATAAATACATATAGAACGATTTTATTTTTTTTGCATTATGTCGCCACGCGCGGGCTTGTCCTTGTGCCAGCTGCCATATATGAGGGTACTAGTCACACTGTGCCAGTCTGTGTGTGTGTGTGCGAGTGTCGAGTGTGTGTGTGCGGGTCTTGGCTTGCACTTCCGCTTGCAGCAACTTCTCAACTTTAATTTGAGTGAGCTGAAATTGAATTTAGCAGCAAATTGAAACGAGCAGAGTCGCTTTGCCACTGCGAACATTGCAGCGATTAGTCATGGCATGGCAAAGCCGGCAGGATTAGCATTAGAGCAGGCAGCACAGCAGCAGCAGCAGCAGCCAAGTAGCAACAGTTGCCGGCGCATGCAACATACAATCATCTGGTCGTTGTCTGTCTGTCTGTCTGTCTGTTTGCCTGTGCTGTGTCTGTGTGTGAAGAAAACTAGTTATTGGAACAGGTTCATGACCTTGACCATCAACACACACACACACACACACACACACACGCTGTGCGAGCAGGCAGCACTTTTATCTCGCGTTGCATATGCCCCTCGCTGCCCAGACAAAGGAAGTTGCAGCCACGTTGCCGCTGCCGCTGCTGCTGCTGCTGCTGTTGCATTTGCATTGCCATTGTTCGTGTGATTGGATTAGAAACACACTCGTTGGCAGTAGCAGCAGCAGCAGACGATGTTGCAACTGCAACTTATGCAACAACTTGCTGCAACAAGTCGTGCTGCCTGTGTGAGTCACTGCGACAAAGTCTAGTTCAAGTTTTCGGCACGAGCTGATAGAGTGAATGCTTGGGATGGCTTGCTATGATTCACAGCGACAACTACATACTCTCTCTCTGTCTTACTCTCTGCCAGCCTCGGCCTCTCTCTTCCCCCTCTCTCTTAGCTTCCCTCCAATCGAAAGTCCATTGAAAATCAATTCAAATTCTGCCCAAGCTCGCATAAAATCTCAAGCTGGCGAGCTGCAGCAACAGCTACCGCCTAGACCCGCTTCCTCTCTACCCCTACCTCGCGCCGAGCTGCCACTCGGCCTTTCGCTTTTCTCTACATAAACTAAACTGTTGCTGCAGCAGCAGCAGCAACAGCAGCAGCAACAGCAGCAGCGGGAGCTCATTTTGGGGTGGCCCGAGTATATCCTATTTTTCTTGAGCCTTTACGTGCTTTGCTTTTATTTTGTTTCTTCAAATTTTTTTCCTTATGTACTGAAAAGAAGAGACAGAGAGAGAGTGAGAGAGAGAGTGAGAGAGAGAGAGAGAGAGAGAGAGAGAGAGAGAGCGAGAGTGGCAGAGAATGGAAGTCAGGCTGGAAACTTTTCTAGTAAATGGGAAAGTGCAACAGGCAGTTGTTGTCGTTGTTGTTGTTGTGGTTGTCGCCTTCCAGTGGGCTGCTGCATGTGGGTGGTGGCGGTGGCCTCTGGCTGCAGTGTGGGCGGCTGCGTGGCAAAGTTTTCCACTAATATTTTTCTTTTCGCCATGCTGTGAAAATGGACTTTGAGAAAAAATGGTTTTAATTTAACTTTGGCTCTGTCACAGCGCGGAAAAAACGCTGTAAAACAAAGCACGAGCGAGAGAGAGAGAGAGAGAGAGAGAGAGAGAGAGAGAAGGCAACGGGCAGACCGGGATCGGGGGCCGGAAAGTACTGTGCATAAAGAGGACAATGAATTTGAATTTCGCAACAGGTGCAGCTGCAGCTGCGGTCAGGCGAAATATTGCTAAAAACGTATGCAAAGTGCGGCACACTCTAATGTAGAATTGATCGTTCGGCCAACGTGGCGTATGCGCGACATGCAGCTATTGTTGCCGAAAAGCAAACTCAATACCCGCGCCATGTGTACAAACACAATTGAGTAAATATTGCAATGCAACAGCAACAACAGTAACTACAATGCCAAACTTCCATATTGTCCTTGAGCTTATCAACGTGTTTTCTTTTTTTTTTGCACAGCAACCTGTAACAAATATGTAAGAAAACCCATAGTACCCGACCCCCATATACCCATCATTTAAGCTATAGCAATTTGTTTAACACTTGAGATTATTTTTAATAATTTTGGTACACACCAGAAATAAATGTGCAAGCCTTAAATTAATTTTTCTGCATTTTAAAGAGGCGTGGCAAAATTCTACAACAAATTTGAGCTGGCTGCAATAATTTGGCATAATGTCAGCGAATTTCATAATCTTAGCTCTTGCAGTTTTTAAGATCTATAGGAACGCGCAGTTAGACATGATTATTTTGATGTAGTAAAAACAAAAATGTATGTTATATGCGCTTAAACATTGTGTGCCCCTTGTATACCCTGCTACACTGCGAGTGATGGGTATAGAAATTCCAAAACACACGTTGCAGCCGCACAAAAACTAGTCAGAGTCAATATCAATACACCTGCAGGCCAAAAAACAAATACACGCAGACATGAGTATGAGAATTCATTTCGAGTAAAATGCAATAATTTTGTATTTTGTGATAATTTCAGTCGATAGATTTTAGTTTATTTATTCGTGTTTGCAATGAACTGTTTTTGGTGCGGAGAGCAACAAGTTTTCGGCACTTTAAACATGTTTTTTGTTTGTTGCTCGCAGCCTGTCAATATCATCGCATATGCTTTGGGGCAAATATTGCTCTTTGATTTAATATTGTGGGAATTTGCAAGATATGAGAAACCTTTGTGAATGTAAAAATATTGCATATTTTATTGAATCAGCTTTCAGCATAGTTATATGCAATTTTGTGCTTTAGAAAACTTTATTAAATTGATAAAGAGGCAACTGCAGGCTGACTTCATGCAGTAGTTGATGCGAATTAAAGCCATTGGTTAAGCCGTGAAAACTGAAAAATATATAAACATATATAAGGCATTATGCCTTATTAGTTAACTGAATTTGAAAGCCAAGTAACTGCTGCTTAACTCGCTTTTCCAATCTTTTTGGAAGAAAAGCATTTATTTTATTGTATCTCTCTCTTTCTCATGCAGTCGAAACTTTTCTCTCTTTCCATATCTGCCATCTAGCTCCTTCACTCTCTCTCTCTCTCGCTCTCTCGCAGCGTGCTCTATCTCTGCCTCACTTTACACGGCCACCGCAGCAATTAAATGCATGGGCCGCTGGCGTTGCCCCTGATGGGCCCCGCTTGCCACCAGCTGCTCGCAAATAGTTCCAATTGTGACTGCATGTTTTTCTTCTTGCTTTTTTTTATTTTTGACGATACACACACGCACACACACACTCGAACACACACAAATGCAGGGACACTTGTATTGACGTTTGGTTGGCGACAATTGATTTTTGTTACGTTTTCGTTTATTTTCATTAGTTGTTGTTGCCTTTGTGCTTGCTACTGTTGCTACTGTTGTTGTTGTTGTTGCTCTTTTTGCAGTTCTTGTTGTTGCAGTGTTTTTGTGGACATTTTGTTTTTTAGCAATTTAGTTCGTTTGCTTTCTGGCACTGAGGCCGATGTCGTTTGTTGTTATTTAGACAACTGCTGAAATATATTTGCCAGCCCCTTGCGGCCTGCTTGCTCTGCTCTCCCCCCCCCCCACACTATCTAACCCGTTGCACTGCCTGCCCCCTGCCCTCCTGCCCTGCTGCATCGCGCTTGAGCCAGACACGCGCTTCACTTTGTTGCCAGCTCGGCGTGTCTGTTGCACTTGCTGTAATTGTCGCTTTTCATAATTTTCGTTATAGTTCTTGCTGTTCTTGCTCCACTGTTGCTGTTGTTGTTGCTGCACTGCATGCGAGGTTTTTCTGGCTGCCTTCTCGGCTTGTCTGGCTTGACTCAATTTCGCCTTATCTAATGTTTTCGCTATTTTTCTTTACTGTATTGTTTTTCGTACGTCTTGTTCTCTTTCCATTTTTTTCTAACATTCGAGACGCGTTTCTTTTACTGTTTTTTTGTTCTTTTTAGATTTGTCTCTCCGTCTCGCTCTGCCCTGCACTTTTTCGTCGTTTTTTCATTGCGCCGTTTTGCGATTTTTTTTTTGTTTATTTTTGTGTCGAAATCAGGGCAAATTCATCATCATCAACAACATCGTCGTCGTCGTCGTCGTGCCCGTTGCGTTTTTGTAACAAAGATAAGGTTTCGCCGGCGAATAAGTGGGCTCTGCTGTTGTTGTTTTTGTTGTTGTTGTTAGTATAGTTGTTGTTGCTGTTTTAGTTGCTGCTCGCGCTCGCTTTTATTCTTTATACAAGGAGGAGGAGCGGGAATAGGCGCACATTTTTGTGTTTGCCGAGTTAATCATTTCGGGCGAAATTTGATAATATTCAAGGTGACCTCAATTGCACAGGCGTTGCATGCACTAAAAAGCGACTGCACTTTTGGTCTTTTGATAAGCAGCAGCAGCAGCGGCGGCGGCGGCGGCAGCAGCAGCAGCAGCAGCAGCTGCGCGAGCAGTGCCAGCGACAACTGATGCCACACGGCGTATGCGCAATGTGTCAGCACATAAGCGATAATGCTTATGCATATTGCCTGCTTACGTATTTATTAAAAAATTTTGCATTACATTTACCAAATTGCATTCGCGCAGCGCAGTGAAGTGCGGGGCGGGGGGAAGCAGCAGCCTCGCTGCACTCGTATCTCAGCGCAGTTTTAATAAAACCCAAAACTGACATCATAAAACATAGCATATACGACAGCAGAGACGGCAGACACACAGGTCGTATACGTAACGTGCAGCAAGTGCCATACGCCGTGTGCGCCATGTGCCATGTGGCATGTGCCCGAATCCAGCTGCCACACCCAGCCCCCACAAACACACACACACACACATGCAGAGAGACAGAGAGACAGTCAGTGCAACAAGTCGTTGTACCCGAAAGCATTGAAAGAAAGAAACTAAATAGATGAAAACGAAGCAAAACTACGAAGCAACACCCCCAAAAGCAACTCACCTCCGCCCCTGCCATGCAACCCACTTCCAATCGCAAATGCAAAAAAAGGAGAAAACCAGGGAGAGAGAGAGAGAGAGGGAGAGAGTGGCTGAGTGTGAGTGCAGCCAAAAAAAAAAAACAGGCGAACGAAAACCAAAATCAAAACCAGCGCCAGAAACACAGCCAAAAGCAGAGCCAAAGCCAAAGCCAAAGGCAGCGGCAAAGCCAATGTTCTTGTTCCTTTTGCTGTTGTTTGGCAGTGTGGGTGGGGGTAGGGGGTTGCACTCGCTGCTGCAGCTGTATTGGTGAGCTGTGTGTGTGTGTGTGTGTGTGTGCGGGTGTGTTTGTGGGCGTGTGGCGCTGCCTCCTGTTGCGCATCGAGCTGAGTGCAAAGTAAAAGTTTCGTAACGTGGCTTGCACATTTCCTGCAACGCGTGACGGGCTGTGGCAGTGGCACTGGCAGTGTGCTGGGCTGACAGTCCGCAGCCACTGCCTGCTTTATATGTAGAAAAGGACCGTGTTGCTGCTGCTACTGCTGCTGCTGTTGTTGCTGCCGAAATGCGCACAAAACATGTCGAAAATGTGCCACATGCCAGCAGCAAATAGAATCGTTGTCTGCAAAACTGTTGCCCCAGCTGCAGCGCAGCTCCCGCTTCCCCATGCCACTGCCCCGACTGCATGCAACAGTTTGGCACACACCCACACACACACAGACACAGTTAGACAATGCCACTGGCTCAATAGCAGCATTCGCATGAAGCAACACAGACAACACATTTCGACATGCCACATTTAGCATCCTTGAGCGGCATTTAACTTGGCTCTGTGACAAGCTCACCTGCTGTTCCCCTCTACGCTTCCCCCTTCTTTGCTGCACCCCTCTGCTACCTGCTGCTACCTGCTGCTTCCTGCTACATCCGCTTCAATCCTTCCATCCTCTTGGGCATCGTCGTTTATGCAATCAATGCGGACGCTTTGGGAAATCGAATTTACAGCCCAAAACTTGTCGCTGTTAACCAGGTTAGTTTTCATTAGGGTCAAGAGCGTGCCACACATGCACGTACACATGCACGTACACGTACAATAAATCAGCCAATAGCCAAACAACCAATAAAACTCAAAGCCAAGAGCAAGTCCAATGGCAAAAAGCAACGCTCGCAGCGCGGCAAACTTGTCTTTTCGGCCCGTGTCGGTTTTGTAGGTGAGTTGAGCCATGAACGCGCCGCGGCCACGGCAAATGGCGACCTTACTGGCAGCCAGGCAGCCAGTCAGCCAGTTCGCCAGTCCGCCAGTCAGTTAGTCGGTCGGGCAACCAGTCAAGCAGCCCAGGCAGCAGCAACAACGGCAACAACAACTGCAACTGCAACTGCGTTTGTCGTGGCTGTTGCAGATCGCAGATCAACGTTAGAAATGGAAATGCGCTTCGTTGCATACAATGGCAGCAGCAACAACAACAACTGAGCCGAATGTGTGTTACTGTAACTGAGCCAAGTCAGGCAGAGGCAGCGGCAGCGGCAGCGGCAGAGGCAGCCGGCTCTGGCCAGCGAGTTGGCCAAGAGCCGAGGCAGCTGACTTTGGTTTCGTTTTCGATCTTCCTGTCATTGTGTTGGTGTTGTTGGGCTGTTGGCGCGTGCTCGTGTTGCCACAGTTGTTGCATGTTGCTGTCGTTGCACTTGTTGCATGCGCCATGCGCCAGCAACAGTTGGTGAGAGTTGTCATTGTTGTTGCTCGCAGTCGTGCGCAATAAACGGCGACAACAACATCAGCAACAGCAACAACAACGATACGGTGGGCAATGATCTTGCATCGAAGATGCCGCACGAAGGTGGCAACGGAAGCGCCACAACGGAAGTGATAACTGTCCGTGTGGCAAGTGGCCAAGTCAGTGTCAAGTTCTGACAGCATTAGGCCTTATTCTAGCTAACAATTCCCTTGATTTCGTTAATCTTATGCATTGAAATCGCTGGAAATCAAGGCTAGGCTCATTTTCATGAATCATAACTTAATAATGATAGATCAATTGCAACTAAATGCGGTTCTATAAATTTCCCATTAAGCCATGACGAATTTCTATCAAATGAAAAATTTCCCTTTATACAAAGAGATCTAACGAAAAAATCGTTTATATGCGACTACACTGAGTAATAGATCTGTGTGCGCGATAGCATATAGTTAATATTATTGAAATGTTTTCAAGATTACCACAAGTATATTGCAATGATTAAATACCTCAATGAATACAGTACATATTTCCAAGATTACAGATATGCAGCAATTTTAGATTTCATAAGGGAAATTACCAATTAAATCTTATACAGTTTAATCAGGTTATTTTCAACCGATGGCGGTACATGGAAAAAGAGTATTTGTTTCGATCACCCCGTATATATTGAAATAAGCTAACTATGCGTCACATTCGATTATATTTAATTATTTTGCTCATGTAAAGTGTGTGGTTGAACTATAGTATGTATGATCGAAATGTAATACGACGATGCGAATGAATAATTTGAGTTGAAAACATTCCACATGCCGAAAGTGTTATGATCATGTAGGCTCAGATTTCGAACGAAGAGCATATTGTTTTCTAAAATTTTTGAAATTTTAGAGGCATATAGAGAAGATAAATCTAATAGGGAACTAGCTTAGTTGAGTAATTTTAAAAAATAATACAGATTTGCGTAAAAAAACCGCAAATCGAACGAGAGTTCCCATGGCAACGTAGAGCTTCGAACTAATTGAAATTTAGTCAGTATATTTAATATATTAAAACAGATATATGTGTGTAGTTTGCAGTCAATATCTGGTTGAATAACCATCGATATCCATATCGCAAGAGGAAGCCTCATTTTCCGCCTAAATAAACTTGCAATCAACCTTGATCGACACTTTTCCAATGCACTTTCGCATCATTTTCATCGATTATACAATGAATGTTATTAACTAAACCGAAACTCATCGTTCGCAATTAACATGTTTAGCTTAATGAAACACACATAATTTAATTGGCAATGCGGTAATCTATGTGCGAACAGCGTAGACAACTGAAGGTCGAAATGTGCGAAATAGTTTATAAACAAATTTCTAGAAAGTGCACTATAAACAACAACAAAAAAAAATAAAGCATCGCTCATAATTAATAAAATGATGGGAAAAGCGATAGTGATAAAACAAATGTAATCGATCGTTTCCGCCTTTTGCTGTCTTCAAGCCGATTTTCAGTATTCATCAATTTGCGCTAAATAAATGCACGATAAAAATTCGAACTATAGCAACAACAACAACAACAACAGAGCCTACATATAAATTAAATGCAAATTGTTTATTTAGAATAACAAAAAACTTAACTCGCAACAAGCAGATACAATATATCGTACGATACATTGTAGATATGTACAGGCAGCTAGATAAATGCATATATCGATATATATCAAGCAGTCGATTGGAACAATGCAAAATCATGGCTTTGGCTTACTATTTCAAGGTTTAACATTGGCCACGATTCCACGTCAAGTCGAGAATAATTAACAAAAATATTTTTCGGCCTTAGACCTTGGGCAAATGCGCTGAGAACTGAGAGAGGGCGGCACGGCAAACGAGAGGGCGAGAGCGAGAGAGGCGAAACTGGTTGGCCGAATTGTGCACCTTGTGCCCATACACATACTGCATATACTATATAGCATATAGCGCTGCATCTAGCCGATATTAACTGAACTTGTTTTTCATGCCCGACACTTGATTCTGTTCTATCTTGTACGATACCTTTGAAGCCAATTGCGTCGTCGTCGTCGACGTTGCTGCCATTTTGTATTCGAATTTGTTTTTTTTTTTTTTGAGTGAGTGTGTGTGTGCCTACTGCTTTGTATATTATATGGCTACAAGTTTCAAGCTGCAATCCGGCCTTGATATTTTGCAAAAATTTATTTATGAAATCAAATGCATGCGAGCGAGCAATAGCAACTGCGACGGAGCGAGAGAGACAAAGAGAGAGCGCGCAGGGACGGAGGGACAGTCGCAGATACTTGTTGCATTCATTATAGAGCGAACGAATAAACGAACGAACGACAGAACGTTCGATTGAATGAGTTCTCTGGGCTCTTCAGTATCTGTAACACGTAGCCAGATTACATTGCAAATGCAGCTGTATCTGTATCTGTATCTGTATCTATATCTTATGCTATACGTATCTCTGTATCTTCTACTGTAGCTGTAGCTGCTTCTATTGCTGCATCTGTAGCAGTTCTATCTGCATCGGAATCTGTATCGTTTTGGAGCTTAACTCAAGAGTCTGCCCCTTTTTTTTCTCCAGCTTCTGCCTGCCCCTACCCCTCTGCCACGCTGCCACGCTCTCACAGGAAGCGTTGAGCTTGCATTTTGGGCTCAAAGCAGAAGAAAATCGACAGCAGCTGAGAAAACCGGCAGCTGCCTCCGACATAATTGCAAATTGTGTTTTCTATGTAAATACGAAGACGGAGGGGCGGCGGGAACTTCTCTAAATTATGAAAATATTTAAAATAATACCAAAAAGGCGTTGGGCTGGCGCTGGCGAATCGCTCAATCTTTCAGCCGAAGGAAGCAACAAATTGCTGCCTGTTGCCGCTGCCAAGCAACGTCCATCATAATCAACGTCCATCATCAGCTGCCGCTGCTCTGGCTGCTCTGGCTCTGGTTCTGGCTTTGGCTGCCGCGTGCTCACTCGACACACCCACCGCCACGGTGGCTACTGCACGCCAACTGCCAATTCCAACCACCTGCTCCTCCTCCGCCCCCCACGTTGCCCCGCTCCAGCTGCCAAGTTGCGACTTGCATGCGGCCACTTTTGGCATTGCCCGCCTCCAGCGTTGGCAGCAAGTAATTTTTCATCACCAGCACCGTCTCCCTCATATGGGCCCAGTTCCAGCCCAGACGCAGACTCACAGAAGCAGTTCCAGGCTCAGGCCCAGACCCAGACCTAGAACAATCTGCGAAACTGTTTGGCTACTCGTGTTTTTTTTCTTGCAAGGGACCACAAGCAGCCAGTGCTGCCCAGCCTTTGTCTAGGCGCCCATGTTAGGAGCATATCTGATATTAGAATCTCAATTAGTTTTCCACTGTCTTTATGCGTGAGCTGCTCACTCGCAGGTTCTACTCTCTCACTCGCTCCTCTTTCTATCTCTGCCTCGTTGCATCAAGGTTGTGGCTATTGTAATTTAGTTTTGGGGGGCAGGCCGAGCAGGTTGTGCACACTGGCCCAACAAGTGCTGCCAATTGCCAGCAATGGCAAGGAAAACTGCTCAGGAAGTTGCAATTGGTAGGGAGACGGCTAAATGGGTGTAGACAGAGACAGGAAAACAAACCGGAAATATTTTCAAAAATATGAAACCATTAAATCACCATTAGCAGAATAAGCTTATTATGAAAAACCAACACGTTGCGACTATTTACGGCATTACAATATCGAATATCCGGTGATCGATAAATAAATTCGAACTGTATATTCCCTGCACGATTCGATTGATTCGAATGATTTCTGTGGTAAAAACAGCGATAATATCGATTTTATAGTAATTATTAAGCCATAAAAATAAGTAAAAAATGCAGAGTGCTGCAAAATCTTTAAAAAAATATATCGATAAAAAAAAAAAAAAATCAATGCATAGAAAAAATGATAATATCGATTTTATAGTAATTATTAAGCCATAAAAATAAGTAAAAAATGCAGAGTGCTGCAAAATCTTTAAAAAAAATATATCGATAAAAAAAAAAAAAAATCAATGCATAGAAAAAATGATTATTATCGATTGTTTAGCCATTCAGCACTTTGATAAAAGTTTTAAAGTGTTTTGTAACGGATTCTTGGATTCTTTAAAATTATGTTAAAAATAAAAACAAAAAAATAAACAGATCACGCATTTATTTTTAGAAATTCCTAATTTCTGAGCTGTTCAAAATAACTCGAACGTATTAAGGTATGCACGGCATATTTATGTGTAATGCGATCTTGCACGCCCATTTTCAATATGTGTAAACAAAATGAATGCAAATGCCAACAACATCCGTCGAGATGACAGCGACATTTGAATAAATTAGTATAATAGTCAGATTAAAAAGCGACGACAACATCAGCAACAACAACAACAACAACAGAAATTGCTGAAGTTGTCTCGATTTGTGTTTAACTAGGAAATATCGAAAACTGGTAGCTGACCGAATAGTAAAAGCCCCACAATTACACTTACAGCAGCAACAACAAAAAAACCACAAAAACAACTATTACGGCAACAACAACCACAGCAACAACAACAACAGTAACAACACACTTCTGGCCGGGCAAGAATGCAACTAAACAACAACAAAAAATAAGTCAAGAAAGAGAGGGGAAAAACAAAAAAGAAAAAAAAAACACAATTTTTCAGCACATGAAATAATAATAATAATGAAAAAGAAAAAAGTGCAACAGGTTTTTGCGTGTGTGTGTGTGTGTGTATGTGTGTGTGTTTTCGCGCTAACCTTGAAATAAAACTCGTTTAATCATTTCTCAGGCGACTCGAAAATGCAATGAAAACAGCAACAGCTACGTATATTGATATAGGCATATGCACGATATATACAACACACACACACACATATATATATAATATAATTATATATATATATATTTAGTAGATCGTGTGCATGTATCTGCGCTAAATGGCGCATTATAAATTAAACAATTTGAAACGTTTTGTTGCTAATCGCGGCCTTTTTTCGTCTCTTTAATTCTCCGCACTTTTTCGTTTCTTCAGGTACAGTTGCAGCAAAAGTAATTTCCGCCATTAAGCCGCCCAGCAAACAGACAGACAGTGAGTGCGAGAGAGAGATAGAGAGAGCGAGAGATAGAGAGAGAGAGAGAGGAGCGAGCGAGTGGAAAATGGCGGACTGCTCGTTTGCACGCTGCCAGCAGGAGCGGCGCCTCATCAAGCGGGAGCTAATGAAGTGGTCCAAGGATATGCTGCACATTGTCGGTGAGTGGCCCGAAACATTTTGACTTAATACAGACCCCACCCCACCCCCCTTGCAACCAAAGCTCCCCTCAGGGCTGCCTGCGGCAACTTTGTAGGTACGTAAAATCCAATTAAAAAAAAACTCCGCGCGCGCTCTCTAAGTGCCAAAGCCAATAAGTCCAATAATTTGTTGTTGTTGCGCCTGTTACAGTTATTTTATATAAGCACACACACACACACTTGCAGGGATAAAACACAGACACACACACAGGCGCACACACATATATATTTATATTGCCTTTTCCTGCTGTGAATGAGATTTTTTCCAGCCTTTGCCTGAGCTGCTGCTGCGCGTCATCTTCCAGTCAATTCCTTCACACACACACACACACACACACACCCTGGCATAGACACCATTTTTTTGCCTCTTCTCTCTATATACCCGCAAATGGGATTTACCGTTAAACGGTAAATGAAGTGTGCAGCCTCCCCGTCCCACTCGAATCGCATCGCTAGAAAGTTCGACATGGAAATTGACTTTAGTCGCTCCTAATCAGCATAAGTTGCCGCCGCTATTGCGCTTACTGGCTTACCATATGTTGCAGCTGCATATAGGGTAGGGGGAGGGGGAGAGACGCACATGGCAAACGACAAAGTAAAAAATAAACAAAATGCAAAGCCGCACAGCTACAGTCCAGTCCAGCGACACCTTCGAGGCTGCAGATGCAGACACGGCAGACATGGATATAGCTATAGCTATAGCTAGGGGAACTAAAGCAAACACCAAGAAAAATTAACATAAATTGCAATATTTTTTTTCTTTTACTTTTTGCTTTTTACATTCCTCTCTTTTTCTGCTTATTGCATTTCTTTGCCGTGTCTTATCCCTCGTCCTGTGCCGCACACTCATTTCGGTTTTTGAGCACGTTTAGCACGTTGCCGGCAACTCGCCACTCGCCACTTGCCACACGCCCACAGCCTCTCCCCTTTCGCCCCCACACCTGCATTAAAATGTTAAATGCCTTTTGTTGTTGTTGTTGTTGTCGTTGCATTTGCTGTCCTGTTTTTTTTCCTTTTTTCCCCTCCGCGCTTCGTCCGCCTTGCACTCAATTACTTCCTCAATGCGCTCCATAATGCTTATCGTCCTTGTTTCTAGTTGACATTCCCGCACTGCCAGCAGCAACGGCAGCAGCAGCAGCGCTTCCAATGCCGCCCACACGCCACACGCCCTCTCCCCCGGCCCATGCCCCCGAAATGTGCTGCCCCGCCCGCACACCCACACACCTTGGCCAAACCCTCAGCACATTTTTCCAGCGACAATTTTTGTTGCCACTCGACGGGTGGCCTGGCTGTGGCCGGGGAAGGGGAAGGGGAAGGGGAGACGGGCAAGGTGTGGGGCAGGGAACAGGCAGGTTGAGGGTGGCCTGGGGGCGACGGCGGCGTCGTTGCTGCACGAAGCTGCGAAAAATCGTTGTCTGGCTTTAGGGTTGGATTTGGGTTTGGGTAAGTTTTTAGCTGCACCACGCTATGTGCGCAGTGTCTGTGTGTGTGTGTGTGTGTGCCCAAAACGAAGTGCTATACGAGATAACGAAGCACACTTAAGCGCACGCACACACACACACAGACAAACGCAGCCAGACGAGGACGAGGACGAGAACGAGGACGACGACGTGTCCCTACGAAATATATTGCACAATATAAAAATGCAGACGACGACGATGACGACGACGACGACGACGACGCCTGCCGAATGCGATGAAGTAAACCCGCCCGCGCCCCCGTCCCGCTGTCCAGCTCGGCCACAAGCCGAAAAGGCACCTACAGCCGAATGCAGGCGCCGAAAGACGCGACGAACCAACGAGCAGCAAGCAAGCAATGCCATCGTCAGTCTCCTACTCGTACTCGTTCCTCCTGCTCCGCCCCATCGCTGCCTGTTTTTGTGGCCGATTTTCGACGCTGCTGCCAGCCAGCTCGTCCCCGGCATGGTCACCAAAATGGGAGTTCGGTTTGCAGCGAGCAACGAATTCATTTTTTTTCTTTCATTTTTGTTTTTTTTTTTGCCCACCCCACGAGCAGGTTCGTGTTTTTCGGGCAGATCGAAGACGATGCCAGGCCAAGCTCCTTCCCGCTCAACTCCCAACGGGGCAAGTGGGTTGTATGTAGGATGTAGCCTGGCTATGTGTAGTGGCATGTGGCTCGGCACGCCCGTCCGCCTGTTGCATCGTCGCGCCTGCACCGGCTGACTACGCTCCTGTTGCTCCGTTCTCGCTCTGTTGCTCCGAGCGCGCGCTATAGCTCAATCAGTGGTGGCGTCGCATTTGATTGTAATGGGATATACCACTTGTAGATTCAGCTTGGGTGAGCTGCCACCATGGATATGCTAGTGCGAAATAGAGGCGGTTATCAGTGTGGGCAAGGCAAGGCATGGCATGGCATATATGATTGAGATTTTTATAAGATACGCTTTATATACGATAGTAAGAGCAACGATATATAAGATGGTTTACAGCAGCATGTATATACGATATGTATACGATAGTACACAATGCTATATGTAAACGATAGTATGAAAAACTACTACTATACGTTGAAATTAAATACTGTATATATGTATATATACTATGGCATAAAATGCAATGCATATACGATAGCATAAAATACGATATATGATGAAAAAATAGTAAAAAACACGAGGTATATTTGTTAGTATATACCATAGTCAAAAACTAACTATACTAAAGAATATACAAATTAAAAAATTGAATTTAGTAGTGAAGTTCTTTAAGAAAAAAAGAGCAGGTAATAAAAATATTATTTATATTTTATTCCTTTGAAATACATCGTATTATTTGAAAATGTAGTAAATACATAATAAGTCTGTAAATATATATAAAATAAAATCAAGTTATTCAAACCATTTTTATTCAAAAATATTATATGCTAATCAGGTCTATAAATCTGCAGTTGTTTAAGGCACTTACAAATTTTAAAAGATTAAAAGAAAATACTGCATTATTGTACATAAACGTATTTAATTAAAATACACTTAACATAATAAGTATAATCTATTTTATCTGTATACAATTTGTAATACGCCTTTGGGGTTGCCACCTGTAATTAACTAAAAAATATGCCTCAACCCTGGCGCTTGAAGGAAACTTTTGAAAAAAGTGTAATTAATGCAGGAGTTAAAAACAAACAAAATACTAGAAAATACAAGGAAAAAAATACAACAAAATAGGGCGAGCAACAGGGAAAAAGCTGCAGAAGCAGAGTGTGTCGAGAGAGGGAGAGGGAGAGATAGGGATAGAGCGAGAGGCAGGGAGCAAGAGCGATTGAGCGACAAAGCGCAGAGCGAAAGTGTCAGTGCAGAAGGGTGTGTGTGTGTGTGTGTGTGTGTGTGTATTAAGAAAACGAATCAGCAGGTGCTGGGCCGCACTCACACTCACACTCACACTCAGACTCGCACTCGCTGTTGCCGCATTTGGGTGCGCTTTATGTACACTTGTTGTGCTCTTGCTGCGGCGTCTCTAGTGCGACTATTCGTATATTGGGCGCATCTTTCGATTACAGCAACAACAGCAGCGGAGGAGGAGTCGCCCCTGCTGCTCCTTCTGCTGCTCCTACTGCTTCTGCCCGCCGCCGTCTTGTCGTCGCTGTAAGAAGGCATTTTTATGCGCTGCGCCTGCAAAGAAGGATGCATGCAACAAGCGACGAGGACGACGACGTTGTGGGCGAAGAGTGCGACGCCGGCTACGTGGATGTGGGCGAAGAGAGGCGGGGGGGGGGGCGACAAGGACGAGGACGAAGACGAGGACGCACAACGTCGTCGCCAGGCAGCCAGCCAACAACTGTGTGCGTGGGCGGCCAAGTCAGACCACAGCTCGGGCGCCTCGCACCAAATCCTATACAGGATTTTATGGACTACGCAATGTGGGGGGTAGGGGGATGTGGTGGTTGCGGGTGAGGTAGTCCTGCCCCATCTCCCGCTTCCAGTCAGTGTGCGCTTTTTCCTGGTTTATTTCTTTTTACTTCCTTCTTTCTTCCCTTTTTTTGCATTTTTCTTTCTTCTTGTTGCCCTTTTTTTGTGTTTTTTTCTTTACTTCCTTCCTTTTGCCTTTCGCTTTGTTGTTCTTGTATTTTTGCTGCTCCTGCACGCTGCAAATTCCACTCAGCTGTTGTTGTTGCTGCGTAGCATTTTTTCTGGCGGTTTTTAGGTTACATTTTTACGTGTTTCTCCGCCTTCCACTGTGCGCGTATTTCGCTGCTTGTTGTTGTTGTTGTTGCTGCTGCTTGTGGCCACGACGACGACGCTGCAAAGAACGAAGGAAGCGTCGCTGCTGCCGCCGCTGCTGCTGCTGCTGCCGCTTCGTGCGACGCATCGCTGCAGCTCAGCAAGGACGCAACCAAATTCCTTAGTCAGGCTGCAGCTGTATTGGTGCACGAGCAGCAGGCGTGCGTGTATGTATGTGTGTGTGTGTGTGTGTATGGAAGCGCTACAAGTGGGCGAGTGGGCGTGTGGGCGTGAGCCTGGGTTAGTTTCGTGTCGTTTCGTGCTCAGAAATTGGAAAATAGATTTTTTGGTTGGCTGCCTTTGGCCTTTTTTTCTCTACTCTGCCCGTATCGCTTGGCTTTTTTTTTCTAGCCGTAGCGTCGAGTGTGAGCAGGATGCACTATGGCCGGCCGGCGGTCAGGAAGTCATGTTTTCCCCTCCCCCCACCCTCCTGTCGAACTGCCTGCCCCAGGTGTGTGGCACAACAATGTGTGTGCGGGGGGCGAGGATTGAGGAATATGGCGGCAAAGACGCTGCCAGCAGCTTTTCCTTGCGCTGTATTTGTTGCATTTCCTCTTTGTCTCTCTCGCTCACACACACTCTCTCTCTCTTCCTCCCTCCCTTGCGCACCGTGTTTTGCTTTTTTTTGGGCTGAGAAAAAATGAAGCGGAAGCACGAAAAAGCAGAAAGTTAACGCGGAGGCTGCTGGCAGGGTGCCAGGGGGAGGGGTTGGCGGGCGGCAGACGCCATGGATTGAGTGGGGGAATGTCGCTAAGAACATTGGGCAAAATGCAGTGGGCAAAAAAAAGCAGAAGAGCAGAGCAAAGCAGAAGAGAAAAGCCGAAGATATATAGAAAAAAAATGCACATTATGTGCGTGTGCACAGGGTGAGGGCAGTTAAATGTGTGTGTGTGTGTGTGTGTGTGTGTGTGTGTGTATGTGTGTGTGTGCGAGGGGGTGTGTGTGTGTGAGTGTGTGTGTGCGGTATAAGCAAACAGCAAAATACACAAAAACAAAATGGAGCAAAAAGAAGAGGAAGAAGAGCGCACGAAAAAAAATGCAGCACATTGTGTGGACGTTTGCGGGGGCGAGGGTTGGGCGGATTTGGGCGCCTGGGCTTGACTTCGTCGTCGTCGTCGTTGCCGTCGTCGTTGCCGTCGTCGTCGTCGTAGTCGTCGTCGTCGTCGTCGTCGTTGCCGTCGTAGCACTACTCGTCCTCGTCCTCGTCCTCGTCCTCGTCGACGTCGTCGTCGTTGCTGCTGCTGCCGCTGCCGGCGTCGCTGCATTTTATTTTGTGCTGAAAAAGTTTCGTGTGCTCGAAAAAAGTTTCGTCGCTTCGTTGACGTCGTAGTTGGCGTCGCCCGATGCTTTTGGTAGTTTTTGCTGCAAGGGAAAACGAATAGACGACACCCCGGCAGGCGCCCACTCCCTCGTGCGGGGAGTGGGAGCTGGGTGGGTAACTAACCCCATTCCAATGCACGTGAGTGTGTGTCTGTGTGTGTGTGCCTGTGCACTGGTGTGTGTGTGAGCAAGGCATTTGACTGGGTTTGAGTTTTGCAGCTACATTTGGCTGCACTCGGTTGGTTGGCTGTGCTCAGCAGCAGCAGTGCCCGAGGGGGGAAGAGCGGGTAGAGGGTTGCAGGGGGCTGCCTGAGGGGGTGTAAGGTGCGCCCTGTGTAGTTTGGTGGGTGTCTCCTGACATTTTTGTCGAATTTGCCGTAGTTGTTGTTGTCGTCGTAGTGGTTCAGGCTGCATTTGTAGTTGTCGTTGCCGTAGTAGTTGGCAGCGATGCTGACGCCAGCAGCGCCGTTGGCAGCGACTGCAGCAGCACTATTTTTCGTGCTGCCGCGTTCGTTGCGCATTGTGCAACAAGTGAGTTTGGCAGCAGCCACCAACAGGACGACAACTAGTTTTCGGCACCAGCAACAGCAGCAACAGCATCTCCCACAACTTTCCTCGGCCCCAACAGGCAGTCAGTCAGTCAGGCAGTCAGTCAGTCAGTCAGTCAGGCAGGCAGCCAGCCTGCCCCTCAGCTGCTACCCATTTAGCCAGTTAGCCTGTTGCAAGTTAATTGTGCAAATTTGAATGGGCAACCGAAAGTGGCAGCAATTGTGGCCGGAACTGAATCAAATCACATTCATCTCGAGCAGCGACAGACTTGTGACTTGCGGCCCGTTGTGGCGCATTCTCAGCTCGTTTTCAAGTGTTGATTGAAGCAACAATTGGCGCCAACTGTTGCTGTCGCGATTCGTTTGACTTACGCCGCGGCGTGTCGCGTTACGTTTTCAAGTGCCAAAAGTGTTGTGTGCTTTTGTGCGCTCCACTTCCGGTCGCAACTCGCGCTCGCTCTACCCCACACCCCCTCCTGCTGTGTGTGTGTGTGTGCGCAAGTAAACATTTAATTAAAGACCTTTTCACAGCCGCAGCCTGATAATTTATGTGTCTTGGCATTTAATTAGAGTGATCACACGCAGTCATTTACATACGGACAGACAGACAGGCAGACAGACAGACAGACAGACGGATAGACAGACAGTCGAAGAAATAGACAGACAGTGCGATAAAAACTTAAAGATAATTGCCATCTGAACTGGCTACGTTGTCAGCGCCTAATTGATTTGATTAGTTAACAAACTGAAATTCGGCTGCAGTTCCATAAAAATGTTCACAATGCGCGGGTGAGTGATAACGTTTTTGCAATAAGTTATCTTTCAAATATCATCAAACATGTGCACTATTTGAGTTTTTAAATGCTTGATTAATAAATTAAAAAATTTAAAAAAAAGAAAACAGAAAACAGAAATTGGCAGGTTGCCTTCTAAATTCCTTTATACATTATATATGATATTCAATACTTATCGAAAGACTTGCAGAATTTAAAATTTTTAAAATGTTTTTGACATTACAATTAATAAGTTGATGACTTCTGAAGCTCCCAACATTACAAAGAGCTTTAAATTTTAAAGATATTTGTGTCTTAATAATATTATAAAATAGTTGAAAATAAATTATTTTTAAATAGTAATCACATTAAATAAGCTAAAAAAGCTTTCTGAACTGATTTATTAAATACTACAAAAACATATTTGGTTTAAAGATTTAAAAAGAGGTTAAGGTTTTGTATATTTAAAAAAAACCCTGTAAATTCTTTTCAAAATAAAGAGTTTGAAATGATTTTCTTATTTCATTATACTGATATGTCGAACATAAACATTTCCTCTTACATTTCTCTAATATTCTTCAACAAAATCTCATATTATTTATTTAATTTTTTTAGCAAACCAGCGCAATTCTTATAGATCTTCGTGAATATTTTGTGTTTTAAAAATTGAGGGTCGACTTTAAATACATTTAAATTATTTTTTTATTAATGCAGCTGGCAAGCTGTTCATTTTCAGTATAATTTAAGCTTCAAGTGTTTCTTTTTACTAAGATATAAGTTGTTTTGAATAACAAATGATTCGAGCAGCCAGGGCACACTTTGATGTAATCTCAAGCTTAATTAAATGCTAAAGAAGAAAAGCTGTCATTGTCAATTTGCCAAAATCAATCAGGGCAACTATTAAACTATTAAGTTTGCCGATAAAACCTGCCGAACTTGCAACAATAAACCGATTGTCTCGCACCCAAAATCAATACACAAAATCGCTTTGGGGCACAATTCGCACACCTCAGTATGCTGCAGACTTCTGGCACGTGTGTGCGTGTTTGTGTGTATGCGTGTGTGTACACAACAATTACCCGTTATGCTCGTAAGCTAAACAACAAAAATATGCAACACTTTGCAAACTATTAAAGCCAAAAAGTCGCAAAGAGCTCTCGTGCCGGCTCCGTTTCTGTTGACAGATTCCAAAACACTTGCGCAAACTGCACGTTTATGCTCATAAAATGTGTAGATTGTGTGCCGAGGGCCCCGAAACTCGGCAGCACCGCGCGCCCCGCGCCCCTCCCATCGTGCTGCAAGCGTGTAACAAGAATTTTATGCTTATATGAAAATTCTTTGAAGAAAACTTTTGCAAATAGACAACAGAGCGAGCTACACATGTTCGACACGGGCAGCAGCAGCAGCATGGGGCATGGGGCATGTTGCATGGTGCATGAGGCAAACAACAAAAGCCAACAATGTGCCAAAGGAGCAGCCACAGCAGATACTTGCTTCCTTTTGCACCCCCCGCCACGCCATAAACAACAGCCAAATGGTGCCCCAAGCAGCTTGCCTCACTTGCTGTGGCAACCTGAAGCGATGACGACGTTGCAGACGTTTGTATTTGACTTTGTAACATCGTTACAAAACAACAACAACTAGCGCACTTGTTGCATAAGTCAGGCACACACACACACACATTGTGACAGAGAGGGGGTGGGGTATACACATGCAGCCCACACCAACAAGTGGCACCGGCAACGCACAAAAGTATGCAAAGACTTGCGAATTCACACATTCTAACGTCGCTACGCAGTCGACAGCGACGTCGACGCAGCTGCCAACGCCGACGGCAACAGGATGCGGATGCTGCTGCTGTTGTTGCTGTTGCTGCCGTCGCGGCACTTTCGGCGATTTTCGACGAACACACTGCCACGATGCACACGCAGGCAAAGGCAGAGGCTGGGGCTGGGGCTGGGGCTGGGGCTGGGCCTGAGGCCACCCTGCTCGCCATACCACGCCCCACCCTCAGCCGCAGCAACAGTTGTCAACTGACGGCAGCAACTTGTTGTTGCCGCCCGTGTGGTTGCCAAAGACATTTGGCACAACTTGCTAGCACAATCATGTCTGCTCAATTGGCAGCACACACTCCATTAGCACGCAGCCTTTTTTTTTGTCTATTTGCCCGAAAAGAATGAGAGCCAGACAGCTTATATAACAGACAGAGAGGCAGCTTGTCTACGAGTGAGAGAGAGAGAGAGAGAAAGAAGGGGGAGACTTTGCTCAATTCTTTTGATGCTGCTTGAGAGCATCGTGTTGTTGTCATGTTGCCTGGCGATTGCCTTTGTGTGGTCACTGCAAACTGTACTTCCGGTTTAATGGCAGCCTGCCTGACAGCATCTTTGTTTCACACACACAGACACACACACACACACACACTCAGGTTGAACGAGTGACAGAGCAAAAGAATCGATAAATATTCAGCACACACTGCAAGAAAATACATTGAAAATGCATTAGACATTGCACTATGACATGCATTTCGAGTAGCGGGTGCAGCGCTAATCCCTGCCCCCTCACTCTCGATCTTTTCTCGTCTTATTTCTCCTACTTTTTTAATTAGAATTGAAAGCGTGAAAAGTGGCTGCGACTTTTGCGCTAATGCAATAATCGTGTGCCATAAATTTGCAAGAGAACAACCAACTCGACTGCTCCTCGACAGCTAATCAAAGTGCACAATTTCTATGCGCGTTCAAGGTTGACAGCGTGTTCGAAAACAAAAAGAAAAAACACAAATACAAATAAAAATGTATACGTTTAATAATAAAAATCCAGTTAGCGACTCGATCAAGTCGATTGCCATTTGCCGGCCACTAATCAAACGAAACGAAATTGTTGGCCAGCATAAACATGCTTCAAATCAGACAGGTTCGCCTTGAGAATTGACCAAAATGGCGCTGCAACGGTAAAGCCGGCGGCGACGGCGAATTGTCGTCTTGTCGAGTTTGCCACTAACTTGTTGCGCGACATTTACACGGAAGCAAAAACTAAAAAACTTCTATGTGTGCGAATAACTTGTGCTCGCACGGCGTATACGTGATATGCCAAATGTTACGCAGCTGCGATCGCATTGAGATTGATTTGAAAAGCAATCTGCGTATGCGTAGCATATGATATGTTCTTGAAAGAGACAACTAGACTATATATTAAATTTATATAGTATTCTTGTGGCTGCACCGATTTTTATAAGGCTTATTGTGTGTTTTGGGTAGTTTTGAGATTGGTAAAATTTGTTATGCCCCTAAACTTTTGAGAAAAAGTCATCAGCGCCTTATCAGATGAACATGCTGGGAATAGATCTTTTGTTTAACAGAAATAAGTCGTTTGCTAACCCGAAATAGGTCGTTTATGAATCAAAAATAGGTCGTTTGCGAAACACAAAAAGGTCTCTTGTGAAATAGAAATAGATCGTTTGCTAATCCTAAAAATGTCGTTTGTTAACTAGAACCAAGTCGTTCGTTATCCAAAAATAGGTCTTTTCTCTGACGTTTTAAGCACTAAGGGATCTAAAATCAATAGTGCAATCAGTTCATCCAAATACAGCACCGCAAAATCATTTAAAATGGAAAAACTCAATGAAAACGAACAAAAACTGACCCACAGACCAATATTTTGGATTAGAAGCAAGCGTGGCGAGATCTTATATTAATCTGATCATATCGGATGCTTATCTAGTCCAAAGTCAGTTGAAAATATCTGCTAAAATTCCAACGAAAAACTCATGGGTTTTAAATAAAAACCAAACAAAAGAGAAGCTCATTAAACTGATCATACTTGTATTTCATGAGCAACTTAGTAAATTTTTCTATTCTTAGTGAGTATTTTTGTTCATTTTTCTATATTTACGCATTCTCGGGCATGCACAGACAGACCTGTATATAAATGACCGAAAACGTGAGTCACAACGGATACGTTGCATAAGTTGAGGTTGCGACTAAAAAACCGATAAGCAGCATTCCGCATATTGCAATATCAAAACCCCGGGTGCAATTAGGTATTGGCTATGTGACACCATTCCATTAATAAGTAAATAGTATAAAAAAATAAGAAAATAAATAAATGAGACTTGATTGAACGAAATAAGCAGCGTAATAACAGCAAAACTCAAAACTCAAAGGCAGAACAAAAATCGAAATCGATTTCGAAAATCGAATCGCTGCAATTGAAGATTTTGCAAATCGAGAATGTCTCAATAACTTTTGCGTGAGGCAATCGAAAATAAAGCCTTGTCTCTTGTAATCTTGTTTTTTTTTTTATTGCTGTTGCAGTATAGCAGCGATAAGGCTGCCGATCGCACAGCATGAGCAAATAACGCGACGGCTTGTATTGAATTGAATGTGTATCTGTAAGTTGATGCGTGTGTGTGTGTGAGACTTGCTTATCACTTACGCAGTGAAATGTTTTAAGAAAATACATATCTATCACTTTGTGAAATATGTTTACATTATTATATCTTAACAATAGATGTAAAAGCGACTGCAGTCTATTCTCGACGTAGATTTTTAATGTTTTTCATGTACAAATCGCATTTAAATTAACAAAAATCATTGTATTGCTAATATAACCCAAAACTGACTATTCCAGTTTTAATAAAACACTTGCAAAACGGTTTTTATCGATTTACAAGAGCAGAATAATTCGTAAAACAGATTCACATATATAAGAGTGCTGTAAAGATATAATAAAAATAATTTTTGTGGCCTTAATTCTTATAGACGCTGAGATCTATGCGTTCATACCGACACGCATGACTTTATTGACCAAATATGCATAAAAAAAATATATATGCTTTGCAAATCCTTTACTAAAGGAAACCTGCCCAATTTCTTCAACTTTGATTATGAAAACTCGTTAAAGGAATGCTAATATACCACATTTAATATATCTCGTAATAGGTAAGACTCTTTAGTTAATTTGCTGCCTAGCTGCGTTACGCAGCCTGCGCCATTTAACTCCCAACTGTGCTTAAATTTGAATCAAATATCAAGCTGCTCTAATGCCATCTTTTCAGTTCACTCCCATGCATTTTTATTTAGTTTTCACAATAAAAGAAAATTCGCCAATCTAAAGCTGAAACTGAGTCGAGACGCAGGCTAACGGCAACTGCGCAACTGTTGCGCTGCGCTCGTTGTTGGTTGTTGTTGTTCTTGTTGTTATAGCGGGGCAGGCAAGGGCTCTTCACACGTACACACATGCACACATGCAGCACGTGTGTGTGTGTGTGTGTGTCCATTTATGAGATAATACCTTGAACGTGCGTCAGTCAGGTCGTTGTCGTTTAACTGCCGCCAACGCCGTCGCACACACACTCACGATTCTCGGCTGCTGTCGCTGTAGTTGTAGCCATTGTTGTTGCTGTTATTACAGTTGTCTCAATGACCATTGCACACACGCTTGCACACAGAGAGTGCGAGCGGGAGAGAAAGACACGTCGCATCTGCTGCAAGTGAAATGAAAAGTGTGCAGCGATTTGGCTTAAAAACAACGCGACAAAGCGCCGAAACTTTATACCATACTCCATATGCCGCGCTCCATATCATGCTCCATAGCATGCTCCATATCATTCTTCTTGATTATCACTTTGCGTGCCGCATTAGTCAGCAGAGCAAAGAGCAATCGCCGTCGCAGCTGCAGAGTGTACTGCGCATTTAGGCGCTCATCCACAATTAGCAGCAGCAGCTTAGTTTTCCATTTATTTAGCACTTGCCCGATGCAAGGCGAGCCAAAGTGCAGCACAGAAACACAAAAAAAAACAAGGCGACCCACAACAGACAGGCCGAAAAAACGCAAAAATAAACAAGCAACAAAACACAAAAAAACGCAAAAGAAAACGCATAAAAAAAACTATAGAATGAGCTGAAAACACTCATTTACATGTTGCATTGCGAGCTGAGAGCGCGCTTGAGTTAAGTTCTTGACTCAAGCAGGCGAATTGAGTGCGGCTGAGTGGAGCTGAGCGAGCGAGGTGAGTGAGGGGCAACGCGAGCGAACAACTCACCACGCCAGTTAGCAGCAGCAGCGACGTCGGCAGCGACAGCGACGACAGCCACAGCGGCAGCGTCACTAATGAGCAGGAAATGCAATTCTTGTGCTTGTGCTGCGGAGAGCAGGTTAAGCAGCGACGCTGCTGTGTTCTCTGCTCGCTGGCGACGTCGCTGTTAATGTGTGTGTGTGTGTGAGCGTGTTGTTGTTGGTTAATTTTTGAGCGCAATTCGAGGGGGAACTATGCGGAGTAACTGTCGCGAATTGCACTCGATGCGACACTTGTTAAAGGCGCCCCCAATCTAAAGCACGAATGCGCTCAAAGAAAGGGTCTTTCCCTAGTTCAGTTTACTCCAGTATTTTTATTTTATATACTGCTTCTTAAGGATTATTATTATATATACACATATAAACACATATAGAAAAATGTTATGTGAGTAATATTATTAGTAATTTATAAATATAAATATGGTAGATGAGTAAAAGGAATCTCAAATTTGAGCACTATTATTATATTATATTTTAATTTATTATAGCTAAATATTATATATATTATGTGTAAATGATTTTAAGCTTTATTTTCGATTATTTATTTTCTAAATTTTTGTTTTTTTTTTTTTTATTTTTTTATTCACAGCATTATTATATAAATATTACTATTTTATTTTTATTTGTTATTTTTAATTATATCATTATTATACGTATATTCATTTGGTATATAAATAAATCTTATAAATAGCTCGAATATACCTTGTTTAATATATTAACATAATAAAATTCGTATGAATTTTCCAGCATGAATTTCCTTATGTGCCATTCCTAATTTATTAATAAATACCCGCATTGTGTGTGCGAGTGTGTGTGCTGTTCATGCGAAACCCCACAGTGCCCTTTGCCTTTCCCCCCTTGCCCACTGCCACTGCCGCTCACTCTCTTTAGCCACCCCCCAAAAATATATAAAAAATCGAGCTAATTGCCATGACAGCGACGCGGCAGCGCAGCAGCTGCAATGCAACTACTAGGTAAGTGTGCGTGTGCGCGCGTGTGTGTGTGTGAGTGTGTCTGTGTGCGACTGCTTAATAAGCAGCTGTGTGCGTGTGCGAAATAAAAAAGCGACACAAAAAACTGTGGTGAATACTAAATTCGAGATGCCTGCCTGTCTGTCTGTGTGTGTGTGAGTGTGTGTAGTTTGCATTGTTCTAGCTGCGCTTTGCTCGTGTGTGTGTGTGAGCAAAAGGCCAACAAATTTGAGTGACTTTTTTGTCGATAGTGCAAACTACGCGTGTGTGTGTGTGTGTGAGTGTGTTAATTGTAAGCAACATTTCTTATGGCAATTGTCAACAATGTCAGGCCACAAAGCTGAGCGACAGCTGAGCAGCAGCGGCAGCAGAGAGAACTGAACTACTCAAGCGACTCCGACACCGGCGATTTTGGCAGCGCTGCGCGCAGTCGGCATTCAGCTGGGTTTTTATCAACGCGCGCTGGCGTCGCAGTCGACTGCAGGCACAGGCTGTGCGAGAATTGCATTTTCAACTGCACTTGGCTCTCGCCGCAACGCTCGCTCACACGCTCTCTGGCGCGCGCTCTCTCTCCTCTCGCTCTCTCTCTCTCTCTATGTGTGTGTGTTTGTTCTTGCCAGCATGCAGGCGCGCTCTCTCGCGCGCTCTTCGACTCGGACGCGGGCTTGATGTGCGTGTGCGTGTGTGTGTGTGTGCGGCTTTACCCCGTTACTCCTAAAGTTCTCGCGTTTGCGCGCCATTGCCACTCAATGACTCAACACGTCGCTCTGCGCTCCTCTCCTGCTGCCGCTGCTGCTGCTGCTTACGCTCTCGCTCGCGCTCTGCCGCTGCCTGTGCCTGTGCCTGCTCAGCCTGCGCTCTCTCAGCATTCTAGAGTTGTGTGCGTTTTTTTTTGTCCATGCTCAATGTTGTTGTTGTTTCGTTTTTTTTCGCAAGCATGAATGCGCTTGTATGCAATTTTGACGTCGCCGTCGCCGCTGTCGTTGTCGTCGCCGCCAGCGCGCTGTCTTCGTGTTGTTGTGATATAATTTTGCAGTCGGCTTCGGCAGTCGCATAAACGCAACGCATCCGATATGCAACGGAACGCATTTTCGGACGCGGCCCGAGTCGTTCCGAGGTGTAGCGTCCGCCGACGATCGCGTATATCAATCGTAAAGCATTAAGCGCATTTTCCATTTTCGCTTATGATTTTCAATTTCCCAGTGTAATCGCAATCGAATTGAGTCTCAGAACTGGCAAAAAATAAAATACTTTAATTAAATTGAAAATTTAAAAAAGTGCAACAAAACCGAAAAAAGCAAAAACAATAACAATAAAAAAAATCATTGATGCAATGTGTTTGTGTTGGTGCGCAGTGTGTGTGTGCGTTCCGTTGGCTTCTTGCCGTGGCAGCTGTGTGACACATTGCGTATACGCAACGTAGCACACGTTTGGGCAACGCACGCACTTGGCTTGTCCGCCGAGTCGACGCCCCCGCGACATTGTTTGATTTTTTCGGCTGCTCTTGACGGACAACTGACAACAGCAACAGCAACAACAACAGCAGCCGCAGCAGCAGCAGCGGCAATAATAACAAGAGCAACAATATCGAAGCTGCGTCGCTGCTCGCTGCTCGCTTTGCGTGTGATTCTCTGTGTGTGCTTATCTGTGTGTGTGTGTGTATGTGTGTGTGTGCGGTGTCGCGCTGGCTGCTGCAGTCGCCGTCTACGTACACGTCCACGTCTCCGTCGCTGTCGCAGTCGCAGTCGCCGTCGCTGCTGTCGCTGCATGCAAAACGCGGAAAACGTTTTTTTCGCGCACTCGCAAAATTTTTATAGAATGCATTTTTATTTCGGTCTTTTGGTTGAATAGTTGCACACACTGGCGGCGCGTGTGTGCGTGTGTGTGTGTGTCGCTGTACGAGTGTGAGTGCCTGTGTGTGTGTGCGTGTGCGACCCCTTCCCTATTTTCCAAAACGTGTGTGCGTTAAAATAATAAAAAATACTTGAAAGCAAATTGAAATTTGCAACAAATGTGACAAATATCCCCGCACAAAGTGCTGATAAATCAAAAAAAAAAAGAAAATAATAAAAAGAATACAACAAACAAAGCATGTGCAACGCGAAATACAACTTGCAATTAGCCAAGCGAATGTGCATAAATAATTGTTTGATTGCCTGCATCGAATATATCACGCACCGCATCTCAATCTCATTCGATATCGCACATTTTCCCTTAGCGTTCCGACGAAAGCGAAGCGCAAAAAATTCATTTGTCGTGCCAAATTTACTCAAATTAAAAAACGACAAAAAACAGCCAGAAACCAAAAAATACAAAAAAAAAATAGAAAAATATTAAAGAACTGCAAAAGAAGTGGAAAAAAAAACAACTGAGAAAAGCGAAAAAGAAACGTACTTCAGCATACAAATGAACTGTAGCAAACTTCAGCAGCAGCAGTAAAACAAAACAAACAAAGCAGCCGAAAAAGAAATAGAAAAAATCAAGCAGAAGTAGCTGAAGTAGGAGCAGGAGCGGCAGGAGCAGAGTTCCGTAATAAACTGTGCTCGGCTGCACCCGCTCAGTGCCTGGCGGGGGGGACGGGTGGAAGTTGGAGGGGAGCTGAACTTTATGTGCGGGCAAAATGTAACAAATTTTTGTCAGTTTCAATTTTCGTCAGACAAGCTGACAGACAAACGGGCGGTATAGACGCGGAGACGCGGAGACGGACAGATGAACGGATGAGCTAGCAGCTACCAACTTAACCAATCCGCTCCGGCTCCGGCCGCTCCGGCAGCTCTACCATGACAATGGCCAGGTCTCTCAGGGTGCTCAGGCATTTACTTTGCCGTCGGGGCTCGCAGCACAGCATAATGAACGAGAAGCAGAGCAGCAGACAGAGACAGAGACAGAGACAGAGGCAGACAGAGACCGAGAGAGAGAGAGCGAGAGAGAGAAAAAAAAACAAGCGAAGCACTGTGAACAACAACGAAAAATAGTAATAAAACAAAAAAATAGCTGCAGATATATGCTAGAAAAAATGCTAAATTAAATAGCCAAAAAACGAGCGAAAAAATATATATAGAAAAAATTGTGCTGGCTCTGCTCGTGGCCGGTCAGCAGCGAATTGGCCATGCGCTGCAGCTGCGCAGCAAATCGAGACGATGCCAAGCTGGAGAGCTTAACCCATGTGCGCCCCTGAACGGGATGCAGCGCAGCGCATTTGATTTTCGCATTTCCTTACCTTGCCTTCCGTTCGTTAGCAGTTTTCGCCCCCTCCCTTCCGCCACCCGTCGCATTTTTTTCGCTTTTCTTTGCGATTTTCCCTTTCGGGCTTCGGTGTTTTTTATTTTCGGCACATCCTTTTTTGGCCAAAACTTAAATTACTATTTACAATGGCTTTCCACTTGTTTTTTTTTTTTTTTTTTTTGGTATTTTCCCTCTACTTCTTGCTGGGTTTTTTCGCATATTTTCCGCTGCGAAGCTTGCTAATTTCATTTGGTATTTTCAGTTCAGTTTTCTACTTGGCTTATCATCAGCATACGCGTTTGTATTCTCTTTCTTTTATCTTGTCAACTTGATAGAGCGCAAGATGAACTGAAAAGCTGAAAACTTTCAACTAAGCGGCGCCCCAATCTTATCGGCAGTGTCTCATTGAAAAAAACGAATCTGCCTGATGGGGAGGAGGGAAGACGGTAGATAAAAGAGAAGTGAATATGTTAAACAAAAGCCATCAAAACGCAAACTGGCATTTTTCGAATAGTCGAAATAGTTGATTAGGTGTATCTTATAGATGCAGATACAAATCGCAAACTGATTGCGATCGCTCGCGTTCGCTTTTCACGCACGTTTCACAGCAGCAGCAGCAGCGGCAGCGGCAGTGACAACGCTTGCTCATCGCTTTCCATTTGCCATTCTAGATAATAAACAGCAGCAACAACAACAAATGCAACAACAGCAACAACATTTCTGTTATTAAATTTATGTTGAGTTAAATACAAAACGAAATAAATAAAAAAGTGCAATCCATTAAAGTAAACGTTAAAACAACAACAAAACAACAACAAAACAACAACAAAGCAACAACAACAAGAAACTAGCAAAATAATTAAAAAAGTAGCCGTTACTTTTGAATTATTTTAAATGCTGCATTAATATAGAAACAACACAACAACAACAAGTTAGAGTAAAACATATCACCAAATAAAACAAGAAGAAATAATTATAATAATTAATACACACTCACACAAAACAAAAAAAAAACAATAACAATAACAACTGTCGAAATAACTGCAACAACAACAAAAACAAATCACAGAATTGCCGCTGTCTAGAGAGAGGGACAGAGAGAGAGAAAAGGGAGCGAGAGAGGGCTATCAACAACAGTGCGAAAAGGAAAAGCTGAAATCGTTTCATTTTTACGTTGCATATTATTTACTTTGTGCGGCAGAGGAAAAATAAAATAAAAAGAAATACATAGCGGCAACAAAAAAAAACTGCTGCAACAACAACGGCAACAGCAGCAGCAGCAACAATAATTGCCTGCATTTGCCTTTTGTGCGCAACAAAAAAAAAAGAAGCGCATTTTTATTGTACATAGGCACAACATATAAAAATTATGTATATATAAAAATATATATATAATATATGTGCATGCAACAACAACAGCAGCAGCAGCCGAGACACAATTACAGCAGAACGCCCCAACAACAGCAGCAACTGCAACAACAACTCCGGCAACAACTCGACAGGCAGAGTTCCGCGTGCCGCAACGCATTGTTGTTGCCTCCATTTCTCTCGCACTCGCATCGACTGCGCAGTCAGCAGCAGCAGCATCGACAGCAGCAGCAGCATCGACAGCAGCAGCAGCATCGACAGCAACAGCAGCAGCATCGGCATCCACATCAATTTGGCTTTTGGGCAAAAATAATTTAAGAGAAATATATGTGATGCTATGCACATCAGCAGCTATGAGTTATGTACGTATACGCATCCGCTGGCCGCAGGCCAGACATATCTACATATCCCAATCTATCCATCTATAGTGCCCCTAACTATATATTAACTAGAAATTAATTAATGCTTCAGCGCAGCACTTTTAAAATGCCCGTGAAATGCGATCTCAGGCTAGGCGAACTGAGCCAGGTTGCTCAGTGCTGTAATTAGTCGATTTTTCGATAACGATTCTATCGATTTATTCTTTTATCTATATATTCTTTAATCTATATATTCTTTTATCTATATATTCTTTTATCTATATATTGAAAACAATGCTGTGGAAGATCGAAAGCCTTCGATGTCTCGACAGAATTGTTAAGGCAGCGATATTATCGATTTCGTATCGATAGTACGATTATTTAGCAGCACTACTACTGCATTTTGTCTTATATATTTTCAAAATTTTCAAAATTCACAGTATATTCTACCAACAAGGTAATCTATATAGCTTCCGGCAGAAGCCTTTTGCAACCCTTCAGAATGATATACTTGATTTTCTACTCGATTAAATTGCAATGCGAAAAATTCCCTGCTCTAATACACATATAATAAATATTATATATAAAGAGATTATTAAATTCTCTCGGTAGCTGATCATAATCGCGTCTTAGCTCATTTCTATATGCGAAACTGCCTTGAATAATTGCCTCAGCTTATACAGACATTTCACATGACTCCAACGTATTCGATAATATGCGTAGGACTTTAATCGCAACAGTTATGGGGAAATTGTAATAACCTTGGACAAATGAAAGGAAATTTTTCACTTGGGATCGCTGCTTATCGATTTGGCTTGCAAAATTTTGAGCAATGCCTCATTGACATTGTCCTTCGCAGCGAATGAAAGCGTAAAAAGCGAAATGCGTAAACAAAAGGCAGACAATGGGGCAATCTATCAGAGGGACACACACACAGACACACGCACACACACAGGCACACACACACACGATCACTGCACATGCATGAAAAGCAAAGAAAAACGCGCCTAAGGACGCGAGTGCGTTGGCCCAGCTCGGAGTGAGACACAAAACAGACAGAGGGCGAGTCTAGGCAAGAGTGAGAGAGACAGGCAACTAGTGCGATACGCTTAGTCATTCACACCTTTTGCGCTATCAGTTGTCGCTGCAGCGGAAGCTTCTGTGCCCAAATGGCAGAGCGCGCTTTATCAGCGGAGTTATCTGCGCGCGATCCGCGTGCGAAATGCCAGAAAAAGATAGTTTTAATTCACAATTATTTGCAATCTGGCCACACTCACGTACGCTTTGGATAGGGGCGTCTGACTGTCGGTGTGTGTGCGTGTGTATCTGTATGTGTGTGTTTGGCTCCTTATCAGGTGGCCTGACGCAGCCAATTCTGACCCAAATTGCGAAAAAACGACAACGAAAACGAGCAGCGAAAACTCTGACAACAACAACAACAGCAGCAGCAACAATGACAACAACAACAACAACAACAACTCTGCCAACACACACACAGCGTGCTGAGGCCACTTGCGCTCGCCTCGCTGATACGACTCGCCTCAACTTGCGAAATCTGAACAACAAAAATTAAGCAACAAATTATTGAACAAAAAAAAATGAAAAAAATATATATAAAAAACGTATTTATGAGGCATCGCCTTGCAACGCGGTAATCTTGTAAAGAAAACATGAAAAATTACGCATACGAATCCCAGTGATACTGTGTATTTTATGTTCCTCACACACACACACACACACTCCAGACATACACGCACACATATACTACTGTTCCCATTGTGCTTGCTTGAACAAGAGCAATGAAAACGCCCAAAGCGGAAATATTTTTCGTTTTCTTATCAGGCGCAAAAAATTGATTTTTTTTTTGTTTTCTTTCTGAAATTTTCGCCACGAACGAAAATTTGTGCAATCAAGTGGGCAGTATATTTATATTTATATACTATATGGTTTATGTAGTATTTTTTCATGAAATGTTGCAACTGTAGCTGGCGCGATCGCCTTGCACTATCGTTCGACTCGACGCGCATAGTTCAAATTATCGCAATTTAATTTTTATTATACAAATATATATATATATGTGGCGTAAATAGACGTGTATATGTATTTCAATACAAGCCACATAGAATACAATATTTCCACAAAAGTTGCTGCTGATAAGGGCACTACACACACACACACACAGACCAGAATTCTCGCATTTTTATTTTAATATGTCGTTAATATAATGGCCGCTCTATTGTTATTTTATTGCGAAACTATTTCGATTTGACGTAGAGAAAAATTTAGAAATAACCTAGCAGCTTTTGCTTCTGTTTTACACTGATTGTTGCTCTGATTTATATATATATATAATTTATATATATACCAGTAAAAAGTTTCTTCAGAGCTTTGGGAACTCGAATTGCTTGTTGACTTACAATTTCAAATATAAGCTTTATTATCGAACAGTTTTTACTATGAAAAATAAAGTATAAATATATATATATATTGTAGTTTTATATAGTGGCTACTTTATATATACAAATGAGAGTAATTTGCGCAATTATTTTAAACAAAAATATTTATAAAATAAATATCTATATTTTTGTCTTTCGAATTCGTCTGCCCTGTTTATGGGGTTGCATATGCCTTGTACACATCTAGCCAAAATTAATAGAAGAGTACAACAAATATTAAATATTACGTGAAGATATTTTGTAGAAATTGGGATAACAAACCCCATAAATTTCTACTCTAATCTAGTGTAGGATCTCATAAAGTTTACTGCGCGATTGCTGCACTGCTCGCACTGTTTACTTTATTCTTCCCTCACAATAATTAAAAACAAAAAAAAAAATCACAGAAACCACAAGCACACACACATACACATACACAGCGAGTTATATGAGTCAAAATCCGATTATGGGATGATTAATAATAAATCATATTATTTGTTGACATTGTGTGGGGTTTGTACCGAATTTTCGTATGCTCACAAAACTGAAAAATCGCGTAAGTGTCAGCTCTGAGCGGACTAATGTTATGTGAATAGGAATACTGGGGAAATTTAATATATTATTCACATGTTTGTGTAGAATTCCCTTGTATTGCGCCCGCGCTTTGGTCGATTTTGAAACATCAATAGCTGCGATCGATGCATAATATCGGCCAGCATAAAATATGGTTTCGTATTCGTTTATTTTTAGTATACACATGCATTTGTTTTTTTTTTCTGTTTTTATTTGATTTGTTTTTCTGTTTTTTGGGGTTCACTTGACGAATTCAGAGTCCAATTCATTTCATCCGGGATCGGCAGTTTCGTCAGTCGTTCGCCTGTACCGTATACGTGTTTTTTGAAACCCAAATCGAAAGAAATGTGTAAATAGAAAAATTGAACGATCAAATGCGCAGCAGCAGCCGATCTGTTTTTCGATAGACCAATCTATAGCTCGGCTCGTATTCCCATTTGGGGGAAGATAACACACACACACATACACACACAATAATATTAAGTGCCGTGCATCATGCATTATGTAGAAAACTAAAAAAACAACAACGTGACAAATGTGCGAACATTAAATACATTTTATACACAACAACAACAACAATTAAAAAGAAGAGTTGAAGCAAACGAAATTTGCTGTGGCAGCAGCGTGAGTGAGTGAGGGAGAGGCAGAGAGAGAGAGAAAGAGCAAATGCTGACTTGGCCAGAACACACGTTCCGCTTGTCGTTGGCGCAGGCGCTGGCGCTTTGGCCACACACAACGTAAGTAAATGCTGCGTAATTAGCTGCAAGAGAGAGTGAGAGAGAGAGAGAGAAACACAGAGAGAGAGGGAGAGGGAGACAGAGTCTTAATGCCAGCAATTGCAGCAGGCATGGGGACGAAACATCAATGTCTTGGCCACTTGTCTTGGCCACTTGTCTAGGCTTCGCTTGCCAATCATTGGGCCAGCAAACATTTTACAAACGGAAACAGCTGTCGCTGCTGCAGCATGCAGATCTATAGGCCAGATATGGCCAGGATAAGGGTAAGAGCTGGGCAGGCAGCAGGCAGCGGGAGTAGGGGCAGAGCACTTGGCTAAAAGCTGAGGCAGTCGGGCAACTGCCAAAAGGAAGCTGCTACCAAACACTCTGCGCAGCATGCTCAAAATGCAGCCGGCTGCGTACGTCCGCTGGCGTTCTAGCCAGAGTGCTGTCGTTTTAGCTATTTTTTTGCCTAATAGCGGGAAAATTTGTGTGCAGAAATTGTGGGATTTTTCCAAAAATTATTTTAGCTTCTTTTACGCTTTTTCTGCGTAAGCAAACTAAAATTCCTTTTTTTTTTTAATTTATTTTTCTATGCTTAGTTTTAGCTTTTATTTAGGCGCATTTGTTATAGGTGCTTTGGCTATTTTACGCTTTTTTTTGTTGGCCTTTTTTTTTGCATAAAATTCCGTCAAAAACAGCCAAAACTTGCCGCACTGTTTGCTGCCTTCAACTAAGCAATAACAAGAGCAGCCGCAACAGCAGCAGCAACCACAGCAGCAACAACAGCAGCGGCAGTAACTACTACAACAACACAGGCAGCAAAAATTGTAACAACTGACTCGAGCTATGCAGAAAACTTGGCTAACGACTTTTTTCCGTTGGCGCTCTTGACTTTTGCATTGAAAATCGTGCAATTCACCTGCTGCCTGCTGCCTGCTGCCTGGCAGTTACTACACAACAGCAACAACAGCAACAGCAACAACAATGACGTTAAATGCATCTGCATCTCAGTTGCCGTCGCCGTCGCCATCGTCGTCGTCGTTGTTGGTTGCATGTTAATGTTACAGCTGCACTTGCACTTGCAGCAAATGCCGCGTTGCCGTCTTCATGAATGACGCGGCTTAGACCTATTCTGCGCGCTCGCCCCTGCCCCTCCCCCTCTCTCGCTTGTACTGCTGCCCCTTTTGCCTGCGCCTGCTCCTACCCGTCCCTGCCTGCCTCTGCCTGCCCCAGCCCTTCTCCGCATCCAGCTGCAATTATTTTTCTAGGCTGCGGCTGCAAATTGCACGCCTGCATCTCTGTCTGTCTTGCCTGCAGTATGTGTGTGTCTGTCTATCTGTGTATCAGTGTGTGTGTGTGTGTTAGGTGTGTGTGTGTGCGTCTGCTTCTTGGCTGCCTTTTTGTTGATTTTACAAGGTGTGGAATGGCTTTGGTAGCGCCTGCTGCCGCCGTCGTCGCTGCTGCTGCTGCTGCTGCAACTCCGCTTTGGCCGCGTTAAGTCCGCGTTTGTGGCTTCATTTTGGCTAAGCACGCTGCAAGTCAAAGCAGCAGCAGCCGCAGCACTTGCTTGTTGTTGCCGCACGTTTATGGTCGCGTTTTAATGTAATTGTTGTTGTATTACAGCAAATTTGTGCTCAAGCTTGTTGTAGTTGCTGCTGTTGTGTTGCTGCTGCTGTAGTTGCTGCCGTTGTAGTTGCTGCCGTTGTAGTTGCTGCTGTTGTAGCTGTTGCTGCTGTTAGCTACTTAACCGTTTGTAATTTGCCATTCACGTTGTCGGCTCAAAGTGGCGATTTGCCGTTTGTTGTTGACGCTGATCAATTTGTAAGCCGCCTTTCGTGTCGTGTGCCAAGCTACTGATAAGCCGAGGCAGCAACAGCAGCAGCAGCAGCAGCAACGAAATCACTGAGAAAACAAGTAGCCAAGTGCCAATTTGAGGATATAAAAAAATGGGCAGAAAATGCTGAAAATGCTTGGGAAAATGAGCGCCCTCGAGCGATGCTGCTGCTGCGAAACGCACTTGGCGAAATTAACGTGGCAATTTGAGGTGGCGCAGTTAGCCGCAATATTGGCTTATTAAATGCCTTGAACGCCGATGGCCACGGGGAGTAGTAGCAGCTTAGTTCGGGGCAGGAGAGGAGAGCTGGAGCAGGCTGCAAAAGATGCGCGTGCGTGGCCAAATGAATGACTCGAGCGACTTAATTGACAACTAAGCTGCACTAAGCCAAGCAAATGACTGACCAACTGACTGACTGATTGACTGACTGACTGCCGGATTGACTGACTGCCTGACTGACACTCGGACGGCGCAGCCCTCGCTGCTGCCACTGTTATTAGTTAAATGGCGCATAATGGATGAACCACTCGAAATGCAGTGAAATAGTAAACAAAACCGAAGATATATACACACATATTAACAACAAAAACAACAAGAACAACAACAGTGGAAGAAACAATGCCACAACGTTTGCTTTTGTGTGTTTGGTAAACTGTTAAAACTGACGAGCAGCAGCAGCAGAAGACGCAGCGCGCCGCGCGAAGCGAAGCGAACCAAACGGACCACACCTTAATAATTACTTAAAAGGAAAATAATTTACGAAATTGCATTCATAGTTCAGTCCGCTGTTGCTGCTGCAACAAAAGCCGAACAACAATGCCAACAAAATAAAAAAAAACAAGAAAGCAAGGCTACCTTCGGCTTGCCGAAGGTTTCATACCCTTGCAGTATACAATATATAAAATATATTTGGATTGCTGCTGGTTTCTGTGGTATTTATTGAACAATTATAACAGTACAGGAAGTCAAGATTTTTACATGATTAAGGCTATGAATCAAACACCTGCTTCGAAAAAACCTTTTTAATGCTTTTGTACATACCTGGATTTCTTATATACTTAACACAAAATGTTATGAGGAAATGTCTTTGTGTTGTAAAGGATCTGTTGGTCATAAAATATAAATAAATTTGGAAAGTTCTCATTCAAAAATGCGTTTGAATAACAGCTACAGGATTTTTGTTTAACAGCTACATGTACTAGTACTCAGGTTTCCATAAAATTGCAACATGAACCTTCATTAGGCCGATCGTTGATCGTTATAAGTTATAAAGTTCGATTTCGAACTTTATTATTAGGACACACTTAGATTTGGATGTGATAAGCCTGATAGCTATATCTTGAAATATAACGAAAATCGGCCGTAGGCTCCATGACAGCTATACGATATATCAGTCCGATCTGGCCCATTCCGACTTATTTAAAGAGGCAGAAAAAACTTATGGGCAAAGTTTCATGAAGATAGCTCAATAACTGGGGGACTAATTTGAGTTGCAACAGACACGCGGACTGACTGAGTGTTCCTATAACAGCTATAGAATATAAACGTCTGAGATATTTAAATAAAAACTAAGGGCGGGTTACTGTATAACATTAAAAAGTATTGATAATGTGCGGTATTTCCAAAAACAAAAAAGGTTTGCATACAAAAACCCTGATTTCAGCCGATTGTTCCTATGGCAGCTACATGTTATAGTGGTCCGATTTTGATACAATTTTGACAGCACATTAGGAACGTAATAAGAATAGGATTTGCCAAATTTTGTTGCAATATCTTGAAAAACAACAAAAATCGGCCGATAGCTTCTATGACAGCTATACGATATATCGGTCCGATCTGGCTCGTTCCGACTTATTTACAGCCTACATCAATAATAAGCTTGGGTGCCAAGTTTCATGAAGATAGCTAAATAACTGGGGGACTAATTTGCGTTGCAACAGACAGATGGACTGACTGATTGTTCCTATAACAGCTATAGAATATAATCGTCTGAGATATTAAATGGAAAAACTAAGGGCGGGTTACTGTATAACATTAAAAAGTATTGATAATGTGCGGTATTTCCAAAAACAAAACAGGTTTGCATACAAAAACCCTGATTTCAGCCGATTGTTCCTATGGCAGCTATATGTTATAGTGGTCCGATTTTGATATAATTTTGACAGCACATTAAGAACGTAATAAGAATAGGATTTGCCAAATCTTGTTGCAATATCTTGAAAAACAACAAAAATCGGCCGATAGCTTCTATGACAGCTATACGATATATCGGTCCGATCTGGCTCGTTCCGACTTATTTACAGCCTACAGCAATAAGAAGCTTGTATGCCAAGTTTCATGAAGATAGCTCAAAAACTGAGAGACTAGTTTGCGTTGCAACAGACGGACGGACGGACGGACGGACGGACGGACGGACGGACAGACGGACATCCATTTTTCGACTCCTCTGGTGATGCTGATTCAGAATATATATACTTTATAGGGTCGGAGATGTCTCCTAAGGTGCGTTGCAAACTTCTGGCTAAAATTAATATACCCTCTGCAAGGGTATAAAAAAGAAAATGAAAATAAAAAACAGAACAGAATAATAAAACAAACGAGCTGGGAGAAATTTGTGCGAAAATAGCAGAGATACGGCGAGCGAGGGGATTAGAAGTGTGAGCAAGCGAGATGGCCGCTTCGAAAGCAGCGCGTGGCCATTTTGTGTGGCAAGTAAACTACGGCGATGCGACGCGGTGCGGCGCGGCGCGGTGACATATTGAGTTACCCGCGGCGCATTGGCAAACATTTGCGGCAGCTGACGACCTGTGGCTTGTACGGCGTAGCGTATACGCAGTGTGGACACACGCGGCAGACGGCCCAGCTCTGCCCAGCACTGTCCAGCATTGTCCAGCAGTGACCTGCACTGTCCCAGCTCTACCCTGCTCTACCTTGTCGCAGCTCTACCCTGCCCTGCCCTACCGCACGCCATGGCCTTCCGGCTCTGCTGCCTTGTCATATTTAGCACCACGCTGACTTGAATGATAAGCTTCGTCGACGTTTGGGGCGTCTCAATAACTCTAATTGCTGCCGCCGCTTATCAAATGCCGCGCATTGTTTAATTACAGCAATTGCTATTGCCACCACCACCTGCCCCCCTCAAACATTCCGCTACTCGCCACGCATACGGGACGTATGAGTAATGTGCGAGCCAAAGCAACGTTTTCTGCACTTGCAATTAAAATTTGCCGCGACTATATGTGGGCAGCAGCTGCATTTTTGACACATTCTACAACGTAGACTTTCATGCGACCCTGCCTAACTCACCCCACCTCACCCCGCTCTACTGATCCTACCCCGCTGTACGCGTCAATTTCGTTCGATTTCAGGCGTCTTTGTGCATTCGCATTCGCCTAGAAAAAATGTGCTAAACAAACGCAAATGAATTTGCACATTCAGATGCAAACACAAAGCGACAAGAACAACAAATGAGATAAAAAACAAAAAAAACCAAAAAAAAACTATATAAAAGTATGTAACAAAAGCTGCAGTCCAGCAAGCCCGAGCGTCAAATACCCTTTGGCTTGCTTGAAAAAAATAAAAACTCACATGGTACTTAATGACTAAAAACTCTTGGGTTTGTTGTGCGATCAAAATGAAATTTATTGAATTTATAATAGGCTAATATATATATAGCCTAATATAATAGGCTATCTATATGCCAAAGCAGACAATTCTAATTTGATTATTTAAATTTAAATTTTGCGAGAAATCTCGAGAAGCGTATTATATATTACTATATAGCCAAATTCGGATTCTCTAACTTGTATAAAAGCTAAGCTTATTGCGTTCAAACAGACTAATCCGACTTAATAGACTCGCCTACGCCCGCACAAACTTAGCATACCCTTTTGAATGTCGAAGGGTATACAAAATTCCTTAGCTTGCTAAAATTCAACAACACCCTGTGCCATTCGCGATTGCTATTATGAATATTGTGAACATTATGAATATATAAAATATTTCGTATACTTATAAAGCAATTTCGCTGGCAAAAAACAGATCTGGCAAGTAGTTTAGTGTTGTGCGGCAGCATCTGTTGCAAGTTATCGAACAAAAGTTTTCATATTCAAAGTTTTCTCGGGCTCTCTTTCTCTTTCTCTATGGATAGGTAGGTGTGTGTGTGTGTGCTTCTGCCCCTCGCCTCGAGGTACTTATAAAGCGCATTATGTTTTGGTATAACAAGAATCTTACGACAGAGCGCGGCAGACATATTTATTTACACGCTCCTACTCGAATATCCTGTCTCAGTCCGCTTCATCCTTGGCAAGCGTCTTGCGTATTTATTTTCAATTGCATTTCGCTAATGGTGAGGAAAATGCCAGTCATAGCTCTGCGCCGACTAACGGCCAGACATGACGCACACACAGATATTATATATGTGCCACGCTGACCAGGCCAGTGTAGCGCAGATATTGGTATAACCTTCGGCTGCCTGGCAACGCAGCACCTGATAAAAGTAAATATGAGAAATTGCAGCTATTTTATGTTATTTGCCATTTCGATTGTCTGGCAAAGAAAGCAGGAGGCAGGCGGAGGGGCGCATGCATGCAATTGCCAGCTGTGTGTCTTTCTGCTCAGTCTGCCTGTCTGCCTCTCTGTCTGCCTGTCTCTCTGTCTGCCTGTCTGTCTTTTGTGCAAGGTTACGTCTCAATCGCGGTTCCTTATTATGTACGAAATCGTTCGACAATACTCAGTTTATCGATATCTCGATTAAAACTCACGTAGCCAGTTGCGCGACGCATTTGCATAATTTAAATTTGCAAATTTCAAAAGCCAAGCCAAGCCAAGCCAAAGCCAAAGCCTGAAAATGTGCATGCCAAATAAATTAAAATATTTTATAACACAAACAAAACCAAACACAAAAAGCGCGGGAGCGGCATAACAACTACAACAACAATAACTCACGTGTGTCTAAGCGACTGCGACGCCAGCAGAGATCTCTCAGCTTCGTTACATTGTTTGTGTGTGTGTAATGGTGCGCCGCGGCCGTCGCCTTGTCACACACACATACACACACACACAGTGGAACCATGAACTGGAAAACCTTGAAAACTCAACTGCAATTTATATATGCGCTGTGATTTTTTATTATTGTCTCAGTCGACTCGCCCGTTCGCTCTTGCGCTCTTTTTGTTGTATCCGAAAGATACTTTTTCGATTGACAAAATATAAAGCTGAAGATTGGTTACGCGCAGGATGCGGCAGGGCGACGGCAACACAGGTAGCTCGCTTTGTTGCTAATGCATTGCAAATTAATTGCATTTAAAAACGCGTCGACACACGCCAATTTGCACAAAACATGGCAACCCTGGCCAGGTATATATAAAAATAATTGCACCGCATAATAGACAAGTGAATTTCATTATTTTCTGCCACACACCCCTGCCCCGCCCCCTCTCACAATCAGCTCGCATCTGTAGCTGTTTATGCTTTGCGCTTCTTTAGTTTTCTTTTTCTTCGTTTTTTTTTTTTATTCTTTTCTGCCTTCTTTGTGCTGCACTCGCATGTAATTATATTACAGAGGCCTATTTAGACAGTCAGTCAGAGCGAGAGAGAGAGAGAGAGAGAGAGAGGCCCATCTGCAGCTACCCCAGCGCAGGCCACGCATGTTCCAACCGCATTATTGCAATTTCTTTCATTTCCCATTTTCTTTCTTTTTTTCTTTTGCAGGGACAGTGAGGTTAGGGTGAGCGCGCTGCAATTGTTTAATGGGGAATTCGATTTGGTTAAGTGCGTTCCGGGTCTGCCTATGGCCTATGGCATTACTGGGTATATGTATCATTGCGCTATATATGCTCGCTGTTAAACTGAATTATTATTGTACTAAGTGCGCCTAAGTGCGGCTCCATTTTGTTTTTGCCTGCAACTGTTATTATGTTTATTTAACAGTTTATTTCTGCCTTCTTTTCGCTTCTTCCATTTCTTATTGCTGCTGCTTTTTATTAATTAGACATTTAGCTTTGACAACACAAGCCCTGGGTTGATGCGATTAGAGCCGACTGAGTTGACTAATTGATTAGAGCACTCGAAATTGCAATGGCCGCCGCCGCCGTCGTCGCCGTCGCCGCTCAGGGCCAGCATCGTAGTCAAATGTCATGGCGCCCCCTGCGAGATCGAGCTCTGAGTGTTTTTTTGCGCGGGCGTCGTTTGGCGGCACCAAATTTGGCATAACTAAATTTACAACAAAATTGCAACAATAATTCAACTGCAGCACAATGCACGCCTTAGTTCAAGCGTCGAGCAGCTGCGGCAGCGGCTTGGCCCCTCGAAGTGCAACACAATTAACACCCCGAAATGCATACGGTGTTCGTTTTTTTTTCGCTTTTTCGTTAACAGTAAAATTTGTTTGTTTAGCGAATTTTGCCACAGACATTAGACATAGCTGCACACACACAGACAGAGTTACTGTTGTGCACACAGAGGCTTGTTAATGAAAATAAGCAACAAAGCCAAACGGTCACACACAGCGAGGCAGCGAGAGAGAGGGAGAGGGCGACACTCGGGCATGCAAAATGCGCAAGCAGCTCATAAAAAAAAAACAAAAAACGACGAAAACTGAAACAAGTTTTGCAAAAAAAATGAAAAGAATTCGAGAATTTTCAGCATATACGAAAATGCGCAAAATACACTAAATAAGTAGAAACGTCAATAAGCAACACGAAAAGCGAACACGAAGACGAAGCTCACTAAACGAACAAACAAACAAGGCAAGCTTAGCGAGCAGCAGGGGAGGGAAGGTGCGGGAAGCAGGCAAAAAACTGCAGCGGCGGCTTAGTAAAAAAGCTGTCAAAAGACAGACGCATATGTAATCAAATATGCGAAATACATGTGCATAGAAAATCATGTGCGAGGTAGAGAGAGAGAGAGAGAGAGCAGATAAGCAGATGAGTAAGTGATACACATGCTTGCAGATTGGGGCCTGCCTTCGATAGGGTGAGGGGGCCGTGCGCAAAGGTTGAAGACGTGCCTGGCCCTGACTGGGCGGCAGCTTGTGCTTTAATCGCAAAATTCGTGCATGGAAAATGAGCAAAAATTAATTTGGCCAAGCAACGAATTTTGCTTTAATTATTTTTAATTGATGAAATCAGATAGAACGAAATGCTATCGAATTGCAGCTTCTGCGTTTTTGATTTGTATTTCAACTTGAAACCAAATACATCGATTATATAATTGCAATAGGCCTCGACCTTTTTACCTGTCCGTGTTCAAGAGTTTTTTTCCCGAGCAGCTGGGTTATTTTTTTCTAAACTTGCACTAAAATTCTATACATATTTATAGCGAATTGATGAGTCGATTTAGTTGAATTGCAATGCTGTTGCGATTGTGGAAGAGTATAGAGAAAGCATATAAGTGTAAGCATGCCGACAGATAAATTCTAAATGTATTTACGCGGGTTTTTAATCCAGTTTTATGTTCTATGTTAATTTTCTGAACAAAAAGTTACGCTGGAAATTCGTTTTTAAATTATTTACAGCAGTGGTTGAATCTAAATTTTAAAACACAACAATACGAGTGTTATCGCAAAATTTCGTAGCTCTAGCACTTTTAATCTCTTAGATCAAAACGTTCATACAGACAGACGCAGAAAAACCACACACGCAGCTTTAACTGTAATATTAGATTACACTTGCTACGCTTTCGCACGGCTTTCATTAATTTCGTAGTCTTTATTGTGCCTGCTACTTCTCTCCCTCTCTCTCTCTTTCTCTCTTTCTCTCTCTCTTTCTCTCTCTCTCTCTACCCCTTTTTATCTGACTGTCTCTGTTTTCGATTTGCTTTTCTATTCTGCCTTCTGCGTTAGGTTTAAAGATCACAACGCAACCGAATTGCAATTGAAATTTCTTACGGACTTTGATACGAGAAATATGCCGCAGTATCTTCACATTAATACAAAATATGATCGAAGGAAAAGCAATTGCTAAACTGGCAACGATTATTGATAGTTTTCTTTGGAAACTTTGCAAAGCAATGCTAGAGGCCCAGCAAAATCGATATATGTTTAATTATAATAATTGCATTCGTAGATAATTTGTTTTGTTTGCAAGCAGACCGATAATTGCCTCAGTTAATGCACTTTGAGCGAAATTAAATATTTAAATGCGGCCAGACGCAAACAGTTCCAGGGAAATAGTAGAACCCTATACCATATATACCAACAAGAAAAAACAAAGCAAGAACAAATAAATCAGCTGATATTATTGATTATTATTGAGAGTTCGAGTAGATCTATTTCTTAGTCATTTGTTTTGCATATCGTGACCTATCGATAACAATATATTGAACATTTTATTTATTTTTATTTTATTTTATTTTTATCATTTAATTTTATTATTTTTTATCAGCTTGGCGACCAGTTCGCTTTAATCGAACCTGCAATTGTTATGAATAAATAGCTCGTATTATGAGCGTTCTCCGGTATTCTATTATTACTTTTCGAGAAATTTCTCAGAATCCCCAACTAATCGACAAAATTAACGGCAATAGTGCAATTTGAATAAACGAATTCGTAGTTATTATTTGTGCGATTCGGAAACGTAAATAAATGAAATAGTTAGCTAGAAATTCATAACTCGTCTGGTGCAGGCGACACGTTGCCAAGCCCAGACCCCGCACCCAGGCCACGCCTGCGCCAAGTAACTACACAGTCCCCGCGCACTTGCACCCCTCCCCACTCCCCGTGCATCGCCCGACGTTTGCGGAATTAAGCGCTGAAATTGTAACCAAATATGGCACAACAAGTTCAATTCTATTTCTAATTCTAATTCTAATTTACCGAGACGCTTTGTGCAACTGTCCGGTTTTTTTTTATTCTTTATAGAATTTTCGCATTTCGTATCAATTGATTCAAGGTTATTTTTGTGACAGCTTTTTGATTTGATTTGTCATCCATTTCGTTTCGTTATCTCTCTCTCTCTCTCTCTCTGTTTTTCTGTTTCATAGTTTTTCGTGCATTTGCACTGTGTGTGTGTGTGTGTGTGTGTTTATTCACGTATAGAAATCGTGCGCTTTCGCTGGAAGTGCCAAGAAATGCATTCTTAAGTAATTGAAAATTAACCCGACAAAAGCGACGCGAATGCCGCGAGAGTCAAGCACACATAGAGAAATTCGAGTAAAATGCATATGCAAAAAAGTATATAATATATATGGATAGATTAATAATGCATCACGCATACCAATTGCAGCGGTTCAGGGGCGGAAAACGTTTGTGCACTGAGAGGAAATTGTGTGAACTTTATAGCAATTGATAGTGTTATTAATGCATTTATTTATTTGTGTTTTTCAAGTTTAAAACTAAAACTATAAATATTTAGAAAATTATAAAAAATAGTTGCAAATTGCAGAGAAATTCAACAGAAGGATGCTGCCCTAAAAATACAATCAAAGCTGCTTTGGTTTTTTTTTGTTTAGTTCAATCGAAAGAGTTAACCAATTTAGTGCCTTAATTCACTGGGCAATTGGCAAATAAATTGGCCAATTCGCTTCACAGCCAGACAGGACACGTGACAGGCTTCAATTGTCTCACACTTAGCGGGGTATCGCGCTGCCACAAATCACAGACAATCAGAGCAGCAGCCGCCATTGCCGTTGTCAAAAAAAATGCGCGAAAAACGGAAAAACAGAAAACAGAGTGCGAGATATGTGAGCACAGGCAGTTGCCTGCCGCGTCGGGATAACACACAGCGCACACACACACACACATACACACACACACTCAACACGGATGCAGCGAGGTGTTGCTGCATTGTGACTGTTGTATGCAAACAGCAGCAGCGCGAACGAAAAAAAAAAATAAAAATCGACTGTTGCCCATGCTGCAGGGCAGACTGAGATTTTTTCTACTTTTTTGAGTGGTGTTTTTTGCGCGCTGCTCCTCTCCACTTCTGCTGTTTTTTATTTTTGTTTGTTGCCGGCAATGCAATCAAGTGGACGATGCATTAAGCCGGAGAGAGCGAAAAAAAACGCAGTCGACTGCTGCTGCTGTTGTTGGCGCTGTTGCGGCTGCTGCTTGTTTGCGCGAGTCGCGCCTGCATGACGGGCCTGGCCTAAAAGGATTAAGGCGATCTGTGCGCAATCCGCACAATTATCCTTTCATTGGATTGGGGGGCAACAGTTGCCGCTGTCGCCGTTCGCGTTCGCGTTCGCGGGCGTTGACTGAAGCAATTAGTTGCATCACTCAACACTTTTTTTAACCGCGGCTGCTGCTGCTGCTGTTGCTTTTTGGCCAGTTGACTTTTGGTTACATGCGGCAGAGAGACACACACACACACTGCCCACTCTTTGCCAGCTGCCTTTTGTTGCGCGCATTGTACACGCTGCGTATACGTAAAGCTTGCTCTGCACTCATATGGCAATCATTTTTATGAAGTTTCCGTTTTTGTGCGCACTTTGTTTCACTCTCTTCTATTGGGCACAGCATGCAGGCAGAACTTGGGCTGGGTATGTGTGTGTTTTGGGGGGTGCGAGTAGGGCATCCTGGCAGCTACGTGTCCATTTGAAGTGCACACTTAAGTGGCCCTAATTGGTTTCACACTTGCCCATCATCATCAAGTGGAGCCGCTGCTGCTGCTGCTGCCAGTTTTGGGTAACTCGGAAGCCCTGTTTAGGTTGCAGTTGGGCTGTCAAAAACAACAAGACTCCTGTTCGCTGCCAGTCAACTGCGCGGACTGGGCTGCCTGCCCCCCGGCCTGCTGTTTCCTGCTTCCCATTCTGTCCCACTATGGCTGCTGCTTCATTCATTCACTGACGATGCTGCCATTTATGTTCGTGTCGAGTGTGCCAGACGACGTTGCCGGCAACAGCAGCAGCAGGAGCAACTCCTGGCTTAGAGGCGCAGGCAGTGGAGGGGCAAGGGAGCTGCACTGTCTGTAAATTTAAATGTGCTCTCATGAAAATAGTTTGCTGCCACTTGTTGGCTGCGCTGCCAGCATTTAAATTGAAATACCAGCTGCGGCTGCGGCTGCTGCTGCTGCTCCAGTTGGTGTTGCTGTTGCTGCAATGTCATCATTTGCTCGTTTTTCGTGCCATTTGCCGTTTAGTGGCTGCGGTGTCGACTAAGCCGAAAACCCATTCATTGTAAATTCAACTAAATCCATGAATAAAATTTTGATGCCGCCGGCATCCTCTGTCCCACTGTTGGTCTGCCTCTCCGGCTGTCTGTCTGTCTGCCTGTCTGCCTGTCTGGCTGGCTGTTTGTACGTCTCTCTGTCTGCCTGTCTGCCTGTTTGTTTGCATGTTCGCCCCGTCGTGTTGCTGCTCATCTGTTGCCACGCTTCGTTTTATTGCGCCTCGTTTTGCAGCTAACAATCGTTCGCAACTTCGGCTATTGCTAGCCCACTCGCACTCGCACTCTCTCTTCCACTCTCTCTCTCGCACTCGCACTCTTCGGTCTCTGGCTGTGTGCAGCTAAATTGAATTTGCCAATTCAATGAATGAATGAGCGCATGAATTGGTTTAGCTTTTGTTTAGTTATTTAGCTGCACGGGCTGCTGTGACGAGCTTTTTGTGTTGCATACTTTCGGGCGCCTGTTGCATGCAGCTTCACTTTTTACTACACAACTACTACGACGCATAGAAAATAGAGAGTGCTCGCACACACACACACACGCGCGCACACATAGACAGGCAGAGAGTGAGTCTGTGTGTGCAACCGCCTGTTGCAGCTGCCATTTTAATGTCCCGCTGTGTCGCCACTGCGCCTCGACATGCTGCAAGTTTTGTCTTTTTATTTTGGTCTCTGCTCTTGGCAATTGTCTAGCCTCCTCCCCTCCTCTGTTGCTGCGCTTTTTATTGCTCTGCTGCTGCAGTTTGTGTTTGTGCGGAAATTGCATTTCTCTGCATTTTACATTTCAATAAATTTTCCCCGCTGCGCTGCTGCCGTTGCCGTTGCCGTTGCCGCTGCCTTTTATGCTGCTATTTTGGCATGACTTTATTTATATTAAAAACTTCTCGTCTCGTTGCGTATCGTTTCGTTTATTCTTTCTTTCTTTTTTGCCATTTGGTCTATGGGAAATTTATTTCGTCGTCGTGGGTTTACGGTGTCGCTGTTAAATTGGGCACTCCGGAAAATGTGATGATGATATTAGATAAGGTTGAAGGCAACGTTTTATTGTGTGCAGCAGCAGCAGAAGTAAATAAATTAAATATCCGGTGCTTATTCGACAGAATTGACAGTGGAAATCGGGCTGTATCTATAACTTACAGAGATTCGGTAATTTCTAGGATTTATATTAGTTTCGACTGCAATTATATTAGCATATACAGGCAGTTGTTATGGGAATTATTTGAGAGGTTTTAAGCAACTCAAAAATAATTCTACTTCGTCTCAATTAGCTTAGCAAATTGCGCAATTTATTTATAATATTTAACTCAGTTATAAATCTATATAAGGTCGAAAGATCAACTGAAAAAAAAACTGCAACATATGCAAAGCTACAAATAATTCTAAAAATTCCCTACTACTTCATTTTATTTTAATCTCTGAGGAACCGGTAATAGATCTGCAACGTATTCTAGTCTACAAATAATTTATATACCTTCTATTATTCCATATAGTATTTGTTTTATTCTTCGTGCAACAGGCAATCATATAGTTTAATTATTTTATAAAATTTACAGTTTATTTACGCGCTAAAACCCATTAAATGCCTTTGCTTTTGCTGTGAGTTTTATCCGTCTAAAGCCCCTCAACACATCACTTGATGCACACATATTTTAAGTACAAATAATCAATTTTTTATGGCCTATAACAAATGAATAATTATTCAATTCGAAAGCACTTAGGCAAATCAAGCTTGTTTAACAAGCTTGATGGGATAACTACTATGCCGAGTGTGCTGAGAACTTTCGCAGTCTAATTAGCCATCAATCATCAATCATCAATCATCGATCTTGCACACTGGCAATTACCCCTGGCCAACACAAACACACACACACACTCGCTTTTACAGTTAGTTAAATAGAGCTACCACGGCGTGGCGTCTGCCGTCGTTTCTAAAATCGTTTCGCAATTTCGGGCAATTTCCTTTGGCAAATGACTCCGAGTGTAGCAGAAACGCACCAATTGCAGCGCAGCTTGTCGTTTTGGAGTGCAGAACCAACATGCAATCAAATGCAATCGAACAGGCAGAGTCGTGCAAACGGCAGCAACAACACAAAACACACACTGCACAAATTTGGCCGAAAAACGTTTGGGCCAACCAATCAAAATGCATGCAGGCCCAAAAGTGCATGCGAAAGCGCATTAGAGCGAGACAACGATAGCACCGAAACGTTGCCGACGAGCGAAGACTCCCACACCGAAAATAACAGCAACAGCAGCAACAACAGCAGCAACAACAACAGCAGCAGCAAGACGAACATGTCAGCCGAGCCGACGCAAGACGAGACGAGACGAGCGCCGAGCAGGGCAATCGAATCTATTCGCTGCTTCTAATTTTACCATATGCCCACTGTGCGATGACGACGACAATTTCTGTGCCAAAGTGACACACAAAAAGCGGCTAGGTGTGCGTGTGTCTGTGTGTGTGTGAATGTTGTCAGTATGTAAATTGCCAGGTTTCTTCTAGTTTTCATTTCTACTAGTTTTTTTTTTTGGGGTAGGTTGTGTGCTTAGGGTTGCTTATGCGCGTAGGGGCATGCAGGGCAGGGTTGGCACGGCTGCGGATGCATCCCAGCGAGGGGGCAAGGGCAGGGGCTGCGTGCTGCCTGCCTGCCTGCCTGCCTGCCTGCCTGGCTGCGTATGTCCTTGCGCGGTTTGTGCAATTCATTTACATTTCAACGCTGCCGCCTTGCATTGCAATGCGAGCTGGACAATTCGGGCGAGAGCGTTTTAAATCGACACACGCACGCACACACTGGCTAGCATGCCTCTACACACACACACACACAGACATGTCGCTTGTCCTTTTCATTGCACACACTCACACACACACAGCGCATTGAACATGCCCCCTAAAACGCACTGTGCGGCCGCAGTGCGCGACTTGTTTGCAGCCTTTGCTTTTCAGTTTTTTCTGGGCTCTGCTGCCATTCAACCACTGTTCCTGCTTATTGTTGTTGTTGTAGTTGTTGTTGTTGCTGCTGTTGTTGCTGTTGTTGTTGCTGCTGTTGCTGCTGTTGCTGTTGTTGTTGCTGTTTCTTTTAGTTATTTTAGCGGAACTCATTTCTTTGCTTCACTTTTGGCTTTTGAAACTTGACTCACACTCTCTCTTTTTTCTGCCTCTATCTCTTTCTCTGTCTGTTACCCACATGTGACGCCAGTGGCGACCACAGTGCAGCAGCAGCAACAACAACAGCAGCAGCAACAAGCCGCCAGCAGCGTGCATTAAAACGTTCAAGAGTGTCCATTAACTAACTAACTGCCGTGGCCAACTCAGCCTGCCCCCACCACCCGCACCCACATAGCCTGTCCTCGCCTGCCCTTGCCGCCTCCCTCCCTCCTACTGCCACGCCTCCGTGCACTGCTAACGCGCCAATGTGGTAGCAAGTACGTTGACATTCGACATAACTCAAAAAGCAATGGCGTGTGTTCAGCCGAATCGTTGCAACAGCAACAACAACAACAACAACAGGCACAACAACAACTACAACATTGCCAACAACAACAACAATGCATCGAAATTACAACCAATACCAGAGTAACGCTTTATTTCGAGCAACTCTCCATAGTATGCAGCAAAAAATAGTTTCATATATTTCAATCAACATTCTTAGCTTATCACGTTTCGCAGATGCAAGCTGAGCGTAGCTGCTGTCATGCGACTAAAAGATACCCTGTAGTATCAAGCAGATGTTTGACACACTTAGCTAAACCTACACTAAACCTGCAGCTTGCCATAGATCATACAAGTTTTGCACTGAAGTTTTATTTTTTAATGCATAATGATGAATGCGTTAGATATAGATAGATAGAAAGATTTTCTTTTTAGGAAATACTAGAAATATTTGAGAAAAACAAAAGATATACTCAATACTATTGAAAAAAGAGTATGTATTTATAAGATAATGAAACCAATGATATTGTCGCTTGCAGTACGATTTTTTTTTGTCTAGTGTGGCACAGTTACCCTATATACTATACTCCCCGATATGTGCATTATTGGTCGAGTACGGATATGTGCTTCATGCCTGTCTCATGCACTCCGAAACTGAGACTGCGTCTGTCTGACACATGGCGACATTTCATTACGGCACGCACGGGCATTACCAAACTAAAACGAACGAAAAGAACGTCGAAAATAAGCAAAATGAAGGCAAGACAGACAGAGCGGGAGAGAGAGAGAGAGAGAGAGAGAGAGAGAGACTGAGAGAGAGGCAGGACTATAGAGATAGAAAGGTAGCACCGAAATGAAAGCAAAGCAGCGCAAAGGCCGTAAAAAATGTCAAGTTGTCGCTGTCGACATGTCAACGTGGTTAAAAAGTTGACGGCGGCAACAACAAGACACCCCTTGGGAGAGGCCACCCGCAAACACACACACACACACACACACACGCAAACATTGGGCACGCTCGGGGCACGTTGCATGCCACAAGAATAATGCAAATGGCAGCAACACGAGCCATTTTGTATCGACGGCCTTATACATAATGTACCAATATCATTACTGAAATATGCTTATGTAATGTGTGCGTAAATGACACGAAACCCTGCCCCTGCCCCTGCCCCTCCCGCTCCCCGCCTCCCATGCAATTCCACTTAACTCGCCTGACCCCCGCCCGAAGAAATTAAAGGGTGAGCAAAGGTTGCACGGCAAAAAAAAGGGAAAAAAAAGGAAAACTTTTTGTTTTTTGTTTTCGAAAAAAACAATTTTCGTTGCTCATATATCAGACACACACACACAGATGCCGAAAAGGTAGCGCCTATATACCTTCGCACAGTCGTTCAGAGTATATATATATATAAATCACACATACATAAGGGATTATCTACCAGAGACACACTCACACACACGCACATATCACATATCACGCAGGCATTTGTGAGTGTTGCGCGTGTGTGTGTGCGCATATGTATATGAGCCATATAAGCGTAATGTGTACATTAATCGATAATTGCATTTTTTTTTTCGTACATTTCTTTTGCCACTTTTCATGGCTTGCTTCGTTGTCGGTTGGTTGTCTCTCACATGGCACATGGCATTTGCATTTGCATGTGTGTGTGTGTGTGTGTGTGTGTGTGTGTGTGCTCCGCTTTTTAAATGAGTTTGCGTGTTTAATTGCTTTTTTTCGCTGCACCCCTGCCCTGCCCCCCCGCTAACTCATCATGCAGGCGTTAACCAACTTCAGCATATTAATCATACGCCCCGTTTAAATTTGCTGCATTTAGGCCTGGCGACGACGCACTTTCGTTTTTTGATTTGCTGTTAGTTTTAGGGCGGCCACAAAGCCGCGAAACAAGCCAACAACAAACAAACAAATCAACAGATAGGCAGGCAGGCAGACAGGCGGACAGACAGAGCGACAGGCAGACAGACAGGCAGGCAGGCAGGCAGGCCGCGCAAGGCAGAGTCAGGTAGGAAGCGACTTGTCGCCTTGACTAAATCAAGCTTATATGTGTCTGTATGTAAATTCACACACAGGCACATGCAGATAGCTGTGCGTGTGCGTGTGTGTGTGCGTGCCGCTGGCCCCTATCGACAACGTCTGAGACCGACGACATGCAGGGCCGTGCAAGAAGTGCAATTCTATTTAGCATACTTTCAGGCGCTCGCAGACGCCACACAGATCGCGAACTGCGAACGCATACGCAATGTGTGTCGCTGCAAGCACACACACACACGCACACACACACAGACATATTTTGTGCGTGCATGCGTGCGCCGCATTGTATGCAACCGCCGGCAGCGGAGCCGTGCAGCAACCCTTGGCATTTCGCCTGTATGCGTGCGTTTTTTTTTCTTCGCCAAATGCCTGTGTGTGCACTTGCTTAACTGTGTTGGTGTGCCGCGTGTGTGTGTGTGTGCGAGCTCGCTGCACTTTAAAGTTTGAGCTTGGCACAAGTCCCGCGCGTGCATTCACCTCGTTTTTTCGCCTTTTTTGGTGCGTGCGACGTCAACGGCAACGGCGAGCAACGACAGCAACCCCTGCGGCAACGGCGACGACCCTGTTTATTTGAGCACCTCAAAAACGCAATGGGTAATAACAACAACAGCAGCAACAGCAGTAGCAGCAGCACAAGAGCTGGCACAACTGCAACGACAGCAACAACAGGCAGCTGCAGTTGTAATGCAATTTTAACGCTAAAAAAGTTTCGAACACGCCGTTCTACTTATGCACCGGAATGAGCAGCACCAGCAGCAGCTGCTCCTGCTGCTACTGGCGCCGGCGCTGACGCCGGCGTCGACGCCAGCAGTGACGCCTGTGCCCCACTTGAGGCCTAGCTGCCACGTCTAGGCACGTACTCTGCTCCACAGCTCGCACGCACTGCACGCACCGTCGCACGCCCGACGGATGGGGGGGGGGGAAGCAGCTGCTACAGCTGCAGTCCAGCTTCCGGTTAGCCCGCGAAATCGAAGAAGAACAACAAAGCGTATTTAGTTAATTGCAATGCGTACAAAGTGCTACAAATTGCAGCAGATTAGGCTGGGCATTTTGTATAGGCCAAAAAGTGGCACTGTGGCGGGGCAGCGTGTTTCTTTCCGACGATATTTAATTCGCATTTCGTGTGAGTTGACGCGTAACCTTTTGCCGTACAAGCACAAAAGTTTTTCGCTTTGGAAGGCACGCATGCCCGACAGTTCGAGTGGCCTCAGCGTGCTGCATTTTGCATTAAATTGCATAACTCTCGTACGTGTGTGTGTGTGTGTGCGTGTGTGTGTGTGGCAATTAGACGGCGCTGCAAGGATATGCAGGGCAATGCAAGGAAATGCAGTTCACGTATGCAAACAACTGCGAATCTATCATTTCTTTTTTTGCTTTGCACACATAGCGTATACGTAATAATAATACGCATACGCCGCGTATGCCTGATATTGACTATATAATTTTAAAATGCAATTCGCACGACATCCATGCAAAAATACCTTGTACCTTGTACATACGATACCGATGTATCAAGAAATTAACCAAGCTGGCCTTTTTTTTCCCGCTTCCATTCGCATTCGCAGTTCGCCTTTCAATTAAGTTATTTCTGCCTGCGAAAATTCCCAAGCCCATCGGTTGGAACAGCAATAGGTGGCAATAAAAACGAAAAAATGCAAAAAGAAATCGAACCGCAAATTACCCACATATTAGCGAAACTTAATAGTCCCCTTCGACCTATGCATATTGCATGAGAAAATCCACATAGAAAAAAACGCAGCGCTTTTTCTTAGCTTTTAATTACCCAAACAGTTCTCGAACTAATTTTTTATCTCTCTCTCTCTCTTTCTCTTTTTGTCTAGGCCTAGAACGTGTCGCTGAGGAATTAATGGGTCGCAGGAAATGGAAACATTATCAAGATCAAGAGACGCGCAATCAATTGAATATTGCAGAGCAACTGCCCATATCGATAACGCAAGAGACAGAGGACTGTCCGAGCGACAACAACAACCACTACAAAACACTGAACCACCGTTTAGAGCAGCCCAACGGCAACAACAGCAGCAACTGCAACAGCGACAGCAGCAACAACAAGGGCTTATTGCAATTTGAAAGAGATTTTGGTAAGCTAAAGCTTTGAAAATAAAATAAATGATTACATACAGGAATATATAGTAAAATATTTGAATATATAAGCATGCTGGCCGATACTGATAGAGCCTTTCCCTGTTGCTCCACAGACAAACAGCAGACATCACACAAACACGACTCAAGTGCAACATCACGTAGCTCAGACTCACCATCACCACCGCCAGAACCCAACGATTGGATACCGTCTGATAAGTGCAATTTCTGTATTAACGGTCGCTTGCTAACGGTGAACGCCCAAGGCGAATTGGTGGCCGAAATAACGGCGCACGCGTCCACTCAGAACTGCAGCAGCAACATTTACAACGGCATAGCTGTGCAGCAGGTACCGCTCTCTCTCTCTCTCTCTCTCTCTATCTTGCACTCTCTCTATTTCCACTCCCTTCTTATGCGACATTATATTGTATTATCATCTACTAAACGCAACTTTCCAACTTGCAGCACGACAGCGACAGCAACTCGAGCGCATCGCTGCACAACAGCAGCAACAGAAACTCTAACAGCAACAACATAGGCAAGAAACAGAAGCATAGAGCACGCCACGCCCCCGTCGCCCCAATCCCGATACCATTGGAACTGTACAAGCTGCTGACGCAGCAGCAACAACAGCAGCAGCAGCAATCGCCTAAGATGACATCAATGGAATCAATGGCCGAAAAGCTGGCCAAGTACACCATGATGACCGACTTTAATCTGATGAACACGCTGGCCAATCAACAGCAACAGCAACAACAGCAACACCATACTAACTCGGTAACGCCAACTACCTCAGATGTATCTGCAGTCGTCGCTGCTGCTGTCGGCGCTGCCACAGCCACACTGAAAGATACTCCCAGTCCCAGTGCAGATGCGCCCCTGGATTTAAGCAGCAAACCATCGCCGAATTCGTCCATTAGCGGCGACAGCAAGACAGTCAGGTAAGTGACAAGCACATATGGATACATATATATATATATATATATGCTCTACTACTTCTGTGTGTGTTTAACTGTACAATTATCTATGTAAATCAAAGAGGCAGGAAAGAACACAAAAAAAATGGGAAAACAGAAGTGTAATTGCAGTACATAAGTGTAGAGAAAAATACGAGTAGAGCGAGTGCACACAGCGCAGATACCCTGCAAATGGGAAAGGGTATTATATTTTATTATAATTATATACTGATATTTTATATTTTAATTATAAATACAGATAGTTTGTTATTTATACATATATTTAGCAGAAGTTCCACTGCAGCAGTTGGAAACTTAAATCTCTCAAGTTCAACTGCATCTGTGAGCGGAAAATATTACAGTTGCTTATAAAATATGTATCATTACAGTAGTACAGAAAGAGAAAATACAAAAGAGTATATAATAATAATAAATATACATATTTGCATTTTTTTTCCAACATATTTAAAAACTGCTAATAATTACAAAAGTATTGGGGATTTTTTCATATTTTCTACAGTGGTTTTGCCACATTTTTTTTTATATAATTAACCTTAAAATTTCCGCAGCTATAAATATAATTTAATATTTTAAATGCAGTGCAAAATCTGACAACAATTTGCAGCATATTAAAAAGTTGTGGGCACTAAAACGATCTGGTCAAACTTGTTAATGAACTTATTGTACCCAAAATTGAACTACAGTAGGGAAGGAGAGAGAAGGAGAGAGACACGTACATAGAAAAACAACAAGAACAACAACAGCAAAGGCAGACAATGCACAAGATAATTGCACTTTGGGCATTGGGCCCGCCTCTGACACTGCATTTATTGTAGCATACTTAACAGGGCTGCGGCGGCGGCGGCGGCGGCGTCCGACACTCGGGAAGTTTTATTGTTGTGCGCCTATGTAAAAATCGTGCAATTACACATGCATGTGTGTGCGTCTCTGTGTGTGTGTGCGTCTCTGTATGTGTGCTCTGTTTGAGTGCGGCTTATGAAACGATGCCGAAAATTACACATACGCCCCATAGCACGCAGCCGCCGTTGCGTTGGCCATGCTTAATTACTGGCAATGAACGTGGCAAGGGGCAGGTGGCGGGGCGGTGCGGTGCGGTGCGGCCCGCAACCGCTGCAACCGTATAAATTTGCATCAAATTTGAGCAGCCAAAAAAAAGAAGAAAAATAAAAAACCAAAATAAACGAGGCGAAAGAAGAATACAGAAATGCACGTGTGCGAGGCAGGGATGTGTCGGTGTGTGTGCCTGTGTGTAGGTGTTTGCGGGTGTGTGTGCTGCAACTCAACTTCTTTATGCTTTCTGCCTGCTATTTTTTTAATTACTCTAAAATGCTCAGCAGCACCTAGCCTATTATTTGCGTTATGTTATTTCTCTTCTCTCTACTCTCATTTTTTTTGCACTCTCCGCATGCACTTCAGACGACAGAGGAGACAAGCGTCGACAACGTGTGCATAATTTTCCAGCACTTCCACAATTTTCGTCATTACTTTTTTTCGGTTGTTTTTTTTATTTTTATTTTGTTTTTTTTTTTGCCGCGTCGACGGCGACGACAGGCACTTGAGCCACACACGACAGCCACACGAGTCCTTGTCCATTGTCTCCGAAGCATGGCCAAGTGCTATGCTGTGCAGCGTGCACCTATTTTAATTGTCGTAGTAAAAAAAGCAGCCAAAGCGTTGGGTGGGAGGGGGGTGGCGTGTAGGAGCAGCAGTTGCAGATCGACTGCTCAATGCACGCGCGAAACATGTCCAGTCGCACCGCAAGAGAGCAGCCGTAGAGTTAGGCAAACGGACTGCTACGTTTGCTACTCCCTACCCCGGCTTACTGCTCCGCTCCTCCTGCTGCTGCCCATTCCTCCTGCTGCTCCTCCTGCCCCGCCAAACACTTGAAATACAAAAGCTACTGACGCTGCAATTTTTGGCTTTTTTCGAGCGTTTATTATTACGGATTTTTTATGCACTGTGCCCCCCGCAGCCCGACCCTGTTGAGGCGACGGCGACGGCGACGGCACTCCAAGTCAAGCGTCGAGATGTCGACGCTGCTGCTGCTGCTGCAGCGTTGCCGGCGCAGCAGACAGAAAATGAGTGCATCATATCGATCGCTTTTTTTCTACCCGCTGCGTTTTACATTTTTTTTTTCGGTCTTTCTTCTTGCTACTTTTTTCTATGCAATGTGGCAAAGGGCTGTGCGGGGCGGGGCGGGGCGGGGCGGGGGATGGAGGGAGAGGGGCTGACATAGGGTCGCTCGGGTGCTGTCGCTCTTTAAGTGTGTGTGTTTGTGTGTCTGCCTGTGTGTGGGTGTGCGTGTGTGTGTGTGTGTATTCATTATTTTTCGTTTACGAAAAATTCTCTATGCACACACACACACACACACGCGCGCTGACTGACTCACACTCATGCACCGAAAAAAGAAAATTGTGAACGTAATAACTGGCATAGACTGATGGCGCTGACGCCAGCAGCGCAGCCAGCAGCGACGGCAGCGTTGCTTTCCCCATTTGGCCCCGAAAAAAAAAATAATCATAAAAAAGAGAGCGAAATAAAAAACCTTAATGCGTGCACTTTGCTATTGTTGCACTCGCTCTCGCCGCTGCTGCTGTTGTTGCTGTTGTTGTTGTTGCTGCAGGCCAACAGTTTTTTAACTGTTTTTCATTGCACACGCTCCGCTTTCGTTTATTTTTGCCATATTTTTGTCATTTCAATGACCGCTGGGGCAGGTGGCTCTCCCTATCTCCATCTGTCTCTCTCTCTCTCTCTCTTGCTTGCCTGACCGCACAACCAACACACCCACCTACCTGTTCCCCCTCTCTCTCTCTCTCTCTCCCCCCCCCCCTTGCCAGTGTCGGCCTGATTGCCGTTATGTGCTACATGCGTGCGTGAATGAAATGTCGCACAAATGAGCGAGATAGAAAAAAGAAGGCATACAAAAAGTAGCAGCTGCGCCGACGTTGGCGCCGGCAGCGCTGGCCGTAAAAAAATAAATGAGTGCATATCTTCCGAAAAAATGCAACAGCACATATACGAAACGCTGCGCGCGTGTGTGTGTGTGTGTGTAGGTGGTTGTTTGCTGCGCACGCATCAAGTGCACGACTGCAGCAGCGGGTTAATGCAGCGGCGCGGCAAGCGGTACGGTGCGGGGCAGGCAGGCCTGCATTGGCAACAAAAACAAACATGCAATTGCATTCATACGAAAAAAAATACACACACACACACTCACACTGCAGGAACACGCACACATGCACTTAATGCATTTTTAACAAAATTGCATTCGACGTCGCATACACACACCCGTACACACACACAAATTAAACCGTGGTGCGGGGCTTTGTGTACTCGCTGCCGGCGCGCCACGCCCCCCTTGAAAGCTATACCGCCATCCTTGCTGCCAGCCTACGATAATGGCAAATTTAGCCCGTCTACACTGCAAAAAATCGCAGCAAAGTGATCGCCATTGTTGATCATCTCGAAAAAACTCTCAGTTTGGCTTAAATAGCTTGCATAATCTCAACTGGGCGCATAGTAGGAGCGCGTGGCTAAATTTTGAAACAAGCTCGATCTAAGTCCTATATTGAGATATACTCACACCAAATTTAAATGCTCTAGCTCCTATACTCTATGAGTTCTACGTGTTCAAACAGACAAATGAGTGCAGAATTACATTAATCATGTATTTACATACCTTCTGCGACGGAAAATGTTCCCTTCTGCCTGTAACATACATTTTGTGCAAACAGAGTGTTAAAATACCCTTTAATACTTTTAAATAAGAGTATACAGAAATGGTTTTTTGGTCATTAAAATTAGTAAATTTTCAAACACATTTTGATAAAAACTTCTCAGCTTGTGCAAGCTACATAAAAATCCATACACGTTACGCAGCATGATCTCTTTAAATTTGAAATATATTTTAAAGTATCATTTTTTTCCTAATTTTCTTGATTTTCTGTTAATTTTCCCACAAATATCTTTGTATGATTGCTGCAGCTCAACGTGTAGCTTGTCTATGGGAATCTTCCTTCATTAGCGAAAATGTAATTATATATATCTCTCTCTCTGTCGCTCTCGGTAAACCCAAAAATTATTACCCACGTATTGGTTGCATTCTGCAATTCCCGTGGGGAGAGGGGGCGGCTAGGAGTGTGCGTGCGGTTCGGGGTTGTGTAAGGGTATGCGTAGCTGTGTGCAGGTTTGGGTGTGTTCTGCGGCTGTGTGTGTGTATGCGTTCAGTGTGCAAACAAAAGGTGTGGGATGAACCGACAAAAATGCGATATGCACATAAAAATGTCAGCAGCAACAACAGCAGCAGCAGTTGCCGCTGCAATTGCAGCAAGCGTCAAAATTACAACAGCAACAAAAATGCAACACAAATAAAAAATCAACCCTTTTTTTGCACAGCTTTCGCTGCTGCTGCCACAAATTAAAACAAAATGTCAGAAAAACGAAAAATGCGAAAAATACGAGAGCGAAAAAAAAGAAGCAGAAGTGAAAGGAGGAGAAGAGCAGGCGGAGAGAATGCCATTAACAAACAAACAGACGAAAAAAAATGAAAACACAGTAAAAAAAAAAACGAGCAAAAAATGATGAGGAAAAACTGCAACGCAAATGAATCCTCGCTACATGCGTGCAACAAAAGCAACAACAACAGCAACAACAGCTGCTGCTGCTGCAGCTGACTGCGTAGTCGACGTTGCAGCCGCTGCTGCTGCTGCAACATCAAATTGCAATTGAAGTGCAGCCAAAAGGTAAACGACACCAACAAAAAATCAAAACGACATTGAAATGACATTTTTCATTTATTTTCGCAATCCTTTTGCGCCTCTTTCCTCCGCCCCCCCCCTTTCCTGGTGCCGTAATTATGAGTATTTATACGCTTCGCTATATACCCGCCTTTACATATATATATTGGGTATATTTTCGCCAACTTTTTCGGCGCTTTTCTTCGCTTGCATATTCCGCCGTTAATGATATCGCATTCTGCCTGAGTCCAGTTTCGGTCAGCAGACTCAGCTGCCACAGCAGCAGTCATTGCCACCTGCCACTTTGCCACCTGCCTCTCACCCTGCCCTCCATTCTCCCCTCGCCAACGTGTTTTGTTGTTGTCTGCGCAATTTTCAGACATTTTCCAGACGCGCGCTCGCGCTCGCGCTGCCCTTAAATAAAATGTAAAATACACACAAAAAAAAAACGGTGAAGGAAAATGGAGGAAACAAGTAGCGAAAACAACAGTCGCGTGCACCCAGCAGTAAAATACCTAGCGTCCCATTTACAAAGCAAGAAACATTACAAGCAAAGTCTCAACACTAAAGCATAAACTCAAGGCGCAGGAAGCGGTGCTAGAAAGTGTGCTAATCCTTAACCTTAATAACTTCTGTTTTTACTGTGCGATAGATTCGAAATTGGAAAAACTGTTAGTTAATACAGTTAATAGTAAGCTGCATGCCGAATTTGGTATCTCTAACTTTTATAATAACCGTTCAAACAGACAGTACAGCACTGAATCGAGTCGACTTTTGATGCTGGCTAAGACTACACATCGACCTCGGTTCTTTCTGCTCTTGCAGACATTTTCACTGCATCTAGTATACCCTCTTTTGTGCGCTTTCCCTGCTTGCAGGGTACCAAAAGTAGCGACAACTTTTCAGTCAACTTTTTTTTTACCGAGCTGCCCCACAGCCCACAGCGCGAGGGCAAAGAAGCTAAAGCTGTAGCTGTAGCTGAAGCTGTGCGTTTCCGTCGTCGCCGTAGCCGGAGCCGCAGCCAGAGCCGGTGCCTCAGCCAGAGCAATGTACTGCCGCCTGTTAGCCACCCCAGCAATGCAGCTCGCTGCTGGCCGTGTGCAGCGTGTTGCCAAAAGGGTCTCGGCGCGTCGCGACGCGTCTCGACTCGTCTCCCTGCTGGCTGCGCATAAAGAAAAGAAAAATTTCGTACGGCTTTCACTCATGTTGCTGCTGGTGCTGCTGTTGCTGCTGTGTTGTTGCTGTTGTTGTTTGCTTTACACAAAAGTTGCCTTTTGAAACGGGCTACCAAAAGTGCCAACCCTGCCGCTGCCGCTGCCGCTGCCACTGCCACTGCCCCTGCCCCCTGCAGGATCATCATCAGCCGAGCGCCAAGTGGTGCGGCTTGGCTCGAGCTTGGCATTAAGTGAAAAATGCTTCTTTTTGAAATTCGTCTAATGAACTTCAAAAACATGTTTGTCCCTGGCGACGCTTGCAGGCTGACATCTTCTTAGATCCCCCTACCCGCTCCTAACCCACTCACCCCTGCCTCCTCGTGTCACTCACCCCTTGCATGTCATCTTTTGTCTCTGCCAAAATCAAAAAAAAAAAATACTGTGAAAAAAAGCACCAATTTTTCTATGCTGCATCCTTGCCATTGCCTTTGACAAGGACATCGTCGTCGTCGCCGTTGCCTGCTGCAGACATTTAAAAAGCGCTCATTGTCAGGACTTTTAAGCGGACCCCTTACTATCGTGCCTGTGTGTGTGTGTGTGTGTGTGTGTGTGTGTGTGTGTGTGTGCGAGAGTGCCCAATATAAGTACAGACTGTGAATCCCAAAAAAAATAAAGAAGGCATGATGAAGTGAAGACGCAGGAAGAATAAGTACACCCTCGCCCTGTCCAAGAAAGAAAGCGGCAGGAGTGAAAATAATATTTAGTCCGTTTCTTTGTTCTGCTTTGAAGTGAAGTCACGCAGGGAGGCAGGGGGAGGGAGAATGTTTAGGGGAAGCGAGCTACTAAGCAACTTCAACCGGATTGACTGGTCAATTGCTGCCATTGCTCCCTGTGCAGAAACCTTTGGGTTGTTTTCGATTTTTACGAGTGGAAAAATTCCAGGAGAAAATGCTTAAGATTTGAGATTATTGATACTTTACACTTTCACTTAAAAAATCTAATAAAATCATAAAAATTCGATCAACTTCTGAGAGAATGTACAAAATATTATACAAGAGTAATCAGCTGCGTTTTTATATTTTTATTAATTTTATTTTAAAGTCGACCTATTAAAAAATTAAAAATATAATTCTAATCAATTGCAAATTACAAATTAAAAAGGAAATGGTTTATTATGAAAAGTAATACCATATATAAAAACACAAATTATTCAATATTAATAATGCTCAAGCAATATATATATTATATATATAAATCTATATTCAGGTTTAGTGTGCTAAAATTTTGTTGATATAATTCAAAACTGAGAGAAACATCAGAAAATACTTATATGCTGATTTTTGTATCCTATCATAGCAATAAAACGTTCCAAGTGAATATTGAAAATATGTTGAGAAAAGCGAAATCAGCTTAAATTACAAACATATTAAAGTTTATTTGTATATATTCTATATTTTTTATAATAATTTAAGCTCTATAAAAACCAGTTTGGATAAGCCCCACTTAGTCTTAAATCTATTGTATAATAATCAACTTTCTCTTCCCCTCGTTTCATGCAGACACTCGGACTGCAGTGGGTCCATGCCAAACGCCACGCGTTGCATCAACGAGCCGCTGTCCAAGAGCAAGCTGGGCAGCCGGCGCGGCTCCATCTACTACCAGGGGGCGCGCTCGACGATGCTGCGCAACAAACTCTGCAAATTGTCGCCCGAGCTGAGGCGGACGCCGCACGAGCTGCACGACAACGAGCAGGACGTGGGGCACGAAGACGAGTCTGGCGATGAGGTTGGCGACGGCGATAGAGACGGCGATAGAGATGCCGATGGCGATAGCAATGCATCGACGCCGGCTTCGGGTTTTCAGGAGTTCGCACAACACATTGCGGCAAGCAATCTGCGCAAGCTGAGCGGCATGTCCGAGCACAATGGCAGCGAGCTGGGCGACGACATGCTGGACAACTTGCTGTCGCCCAAATTGCTGCGACCACAGAGCACGGGCACACCGACAACCGCGGCCGGACTGCAGGGCGTGACAACAGCAGCAGCAGCAGCGGCGGCTGCAGCAGCGGCCGCAGGAGCAGCAACCGCAGCCGGTTTGCCCATGCATTTCGATGCGAACGTGTTGCTGCAGGCGCTGTTGCTGGCGACAGGCATTGTCAGCCCGAATCCGAACGACACGCAGCGATTGGGTGAGCTGATCAAGACGCTGATTCTGGCGCAGAGCGGAGGCATGCTGAATGCCGGCGGTCACGAGAGCAATGGCAGCAGCAGCGGTATTTCGCTGCTCGATCAGCGACTGCTGCAGCAGCAGCAACAGCAACAGCAGCAGCAACATCATCACCATCAGCAACATCAGCAACAGCAGCAGCAACACTTAAATGCCGCCATGGCAGTGGCTGCACTGCAGCGGCGTCACATACCAAAGTCTGAAACGCCCGAGACGAGCTCCTCGCTGGATGCCAATGAGGCTTGCGAGGATCCCATATTGAAGATTCCGTCCTTCAAGGTCAGCGGCGCTGGCAGCATCTCGCCCAACAGCAATAGTAACCATCACAACAACAACAACAACAATTGCAGCAGCAGCAACAACAACAGCAACGCCAACAACAGCAACAACAACAACAACTCGCTGAACTGCAGCAGCAGCAATCGCAATGGCGGCGGCAATCACAGCCCGCACTCGGCATCACCAATGCTGGCGGCAGCTGTTGCTGCTGCTGCGGCCAACAACAGCTATCGGCAGAGCAACAGCAGCAGCAGCAGCACCGGCCCGGGCAGCGGCAATCTGCTGTCAACGTCGCCCACATCCATACAAAAAATGATGGCCAGCACGATACAGCGACGCATCAACGAGCAGAACAACCAGGACAATCTGCGCAACAACGGCAACACCAGCGGCAGCGAGTGCAGCAGCAGCGGTGGCGGAGGAGCAACTGCGGGTGCCGCCGGCGGCAACGGTCATGTGAGCAGCAGCAGCAGCGGCGGCGCCGGCGCCGGCTACAAGAAGCCAAGCATTTCGGTGGCCAAAATGATTGGCGGCACCGACACCTCACGCTTTGGCGCCTCGCCCAATCTGCTTGCCCAGCAGCATCACAGTCATTTGCCGCCCACGCATCATGCACACCAGCAGCATCAGCACCAGCAGCATCAGCAGCACCAGCAGCAGCAGCAGCTGAGTGCACAGGATGCTGCGGCTCTGGCCGCGGGCAAGGGCACGCGACCGAAGCGCGGCAAGTACCGCAACTACGATCGCGACAGTCTGGTCGAGGCGGTCAAGGCGGTGCAGCGTGGCGAGATGTCCGTGCATCGTGCCGGCAGCTATTACGGCGTGCCGCACTCCACGCTCGAGTACAAGGTGAAGGAGCGTCATCTGATGCGACCGCGCAAGCGTGAACCGAAACCCCAACCGGATCTCGTCGGGCTGACCGGAGCAGCGAATAAGGTGAACGCCAACATGGTCGGTCTCAATCATCTCGACAAGCTGAAGGCGAGCGGAGCGGCTGCCGGCGGCAACAATGCGTCCAACAACAACAACAACAACAACAGCGCCGGTTCGAAGCTGAGCAACGCGCTGAAGAACAGCAGCAGCAACAGCAGCGCCAGCGGCAGCAACGCGGCAGCAGCGGCGGCAGCAGTGGCAGCAGCGGCAGCAGCAGCAGCAGCAGCAACCAACGCGCCCAATGGCCTCAAGCTGCCCATATTCGATGCTGCCCCGCAGCTGTCGTTCCAGCCGAGCATGTTCTGGCCGCAGGCAAACGCCGGCGCCAGCTATCCCCTCGACTTCAATCGCAATCCCGATTATCTGAAGACACATCTGGCCGAGGTGATGCGCAGCAGCGGCGTCGCCGCGGCCAATCATCATGGGCATGCCGGCGCCGGCGGTCACATGAAGAGCGCGCAGGAGTTCACCGAGCACATGTACGATGGCATCATACGCAAAACGCTCAACAACGACGGCGATGTGGGCGCGGTCGCGGGCGCGGGCGCGGGCAACGGCAATGCGTTGCTGGATCAGTTGCTGGTTAAGAAGACGCCGTTGCCGTTTACCAATAATCGCAGCAATGATTATCATCTGGCTGCCAGCTGCTCCGGCGGCGCGGAGGGTGTCAAGCGTGCGGGCAGTCCGCTGGGCGCGGGCGGTGCCTATGCGGATATCAAGCGCGAGCGGCTCAGTCCCATGCGCAGCGGTGCCGAGAGCGGCAGCAGCGATGATGAGCACGAGCATTCCAACAGCAACAACAACAACAACAACAACAGTGACCTGGCGCATAACATGAACAACAGCAGCAGCAACAACGGCAAGAGCAACAGCAACAGCAACAACAACAATAACAACAGCAACAACATTGGCAACGGACGCAGCCGCGTGACGTCGCGCGACTCGGAAACGGACGCCAGCAGCCTGAAGAGCGAACTGTCGCACAGCTCGGCCCGTTTGACCAGCAAAATGATGGATCTCAATGGCAGTTCGAGTATCAAATACGAGGTGGATCAGCAGCTGTTGCTGTCGCCGCGTGCGACGCCGACACCGACAGCAGCAGCAGCAGCAACAGCAGCAGCAACATCGCCGGCCAGTTCCATATTGCACGAGAAGCTGGCGCAGATCAAGGCCGAGCAGAGTGATTATGCTGCCAGCGATGAACAGTTATAGAGACAGTGGCCACAGCAGCCATCGCAGCAGCAGCAGCAGCAACAGCAACAGCAGCAGCAGCAACAGCAACAAGTGCAACAGGTGGCTGCCACATTCGTTTGGCCGCCGCTGGCCGCGCATTACTATAGTTTCTAGTCTGCCTGCGTATGCGTAATCTGGCAGCAGCTATGGTAAGATGAAGCGAGCTGCAGCGCCAGCGGCACAGGCTGCTTGCGTATGCGTAATATATTGCGTATACGTAATATAGAAGCAGCAGCAGCAGCAGCATAGCAAAAAAAAGGGAAGTGTAAGCGAAAGCGAAAGCAAACCAAATGCAAAGCAAATCTTTAATAAATATTGTAAACCAATAAGCAACGCGACGAGGGCGTCTGCGGACTCCTCTTGTTAGTTAAGATGTAATAGACACTCACACACACACACCCCATACACACACACACACACACACACACAAGCATACACATCTAGGTGTACGTACACTGACCTACAATAACAAACAAACAAACGTGCATAGATACTCAGCGTATAGATGTATTGTATTTTTGTTTAGTTTTTGACAATCGACAAATAGGCATTCTCTTGTACAAACAATTTCTAAAAAACGAAAAGAAGCAGAGTAAGAAGCAGAAGATGAAGAAGAAGACGTAGACAACCAAGGAAACATACAACAACAAAAAGAAAGCATAACAAGCGCAGAAAATTATATAATTTTATAAGACCAAAACAAAAACAAAAACACAAACACACAAAACCAAAAAAACAAAAAAACAAAAAAGAAAATATTTTCATTTGCGTTAAACTTTTTAATTTTTACGTCAAGTTGTCGGCGGCGGCGCAATGAAATGCGTGCTGCCACGGCACATATGCTTTTCGAACGTAAAAATAACAACAACAACAACAACAACAACAACAAACAACAGCAACAACAACAACAAATCAACAGCCCAGCAGTTACAAGCCAAAACTATGCAGCGCGTCTGTCTGTCGGCGCCGGCGTATTGCAAATTCCAAAATGTTCTCAAAAGTAAATAATAAAAACAACACAAAACTGTTCTCCAAGGAAATGAAACATTCCATATTTTCGAATTTCGAAAACTTCGCAAACGCCCAAGCCGAGGCAGACGTCGTCACAGACATAGAGAAAACTGACAAACCCAACTACCACAACTACAGCAGAGACCATAGCTAGCTAAACCAACAACAACAACAACAACAGCAACAACAATAACAACACTACAATATCCGATCAATAACAACAACAACAACGTAATAGCCAACAAAAAACAATAATAAAAAAACCACTACAAACTAAATTCAAAAACTACATCAAAAAATAATACAAGATAGTTTCCTTTCACTTTAATTTGCTTTCATTTTCAATGCAAAAAAAAAAAAAAAAAAAAAAACAAACGAAAACCTTAAGTAAAGAACGTTAAAGCAAAACCCAGAAACCTTAAAGAAAAACAAGCATACAAAAAACGGAAATCAATAAACAAAGCTGCCTTCACATTTACAAATTAAATAAATGCATAAGTGGAATGTAGGAAACGTTAGGTAAAACGAGGAAGCACACAAAATAATAATAATAATGATAAAACCGAAATTCTGAATAAATACGCAAAACCTCATAGAACAAGAACAGCAAAAAGACGAAGAAGAAGAAAACGCCACCAAATCAAACCAAGCAAACCCATCAAGTCCCCATTAAAAAAAATACATACCCAAGCAATTTCTGTTGAATTCATTTCACCAAACCCAAAGACAACACATGTAGGAAACTGGCATTAGAAGTATATAGATATGGTATATATAGAGAGCAAAATTCAAACACTATTATAATATATATACATCTATGTGTATAAATAATAAATTGTATGTTTCGGTGTTCATAAGCAAAAAAATAAGAAAAGAAAAGAAAAAAAAAAATCGTTTAGGCATTAAGGTAAATTGCAAATACTTTTGGCATACTTTTGGGGACATATATATATATATTATATATTGCAAAAGTATTATATATGTGCTATAGTCTTGATTATAGGCAACAAATCTATCTATATATATAAATATATATCTATGTACATGTATCTGTATATCTATGTATGTGTGTGTCTTTATCACTACGAGTATACCTCAACTAAACAAACACATGATCATTTTGAGCAACAACTATATACTATACCATATACATATATATTGAAATGTACTTATACACTCTATACCTACACTCTTTACACACGATTTACAACTAAAGAAGCGATTGACATATTTACACTGAGCGAAAGTACGGACAGTTCTCCCCCCACGTTTCCTTCCCACACTTGCAACGCCTTTTTGGTCCTCCCCCCCCCCACACACACACATACACACACTACCGCCCTTTCGATATGCCCAGGTTCGGGATACGTTTCAAAATTCTAGATGGGTAAATGTATGCGTAAATAAAAAAATATATGAATCTATATAAATGTACCTAAAAAACATATTTTGTGTGCTAGCTAGTAAGTGTCAAAAAAAAGATGAAATGAATGAAATGAAAAATGAAACCTAAGCCTAAAATTATATATACAATACTATATGTATTTTAAAAGTCGGAATGTTTAGTGAATTGTAATCGTAATCGAACACATTTGTATACAACAATCGGAGAGAAAACGGTGTGGAAGCATTTAATCGAAATTACTTATAATTTATGCATGGCAAATCTAAGGAATATAATATATTTATTGGCTAATCTTCTCAAAACATACACTCGATGTGCATTAATGTTGTGGTTTAGTGACGATAATATCCGTATTGAGTAATCCAATTCAAAAATTTTCAAATTCAGGCATAAATACCTATAAAATATTCGGTGTATCAGTGAAAATCAAAATTACGGAAAAAAGTAAAACAAAAAAAATAAAAAACTAAAACAAATTGTTTATTAAGAAAGAAAATTTAAAAAAAAAACCAAACACACAAAACAAAAAAGGGATATGAGAGATAAATTGAAAAATATTTATTACTAATTAATTTACATTTGAAGTATACATAAATATTTATTATACATACATATATACATATATATTAGACACACTATCTGTGATTAATAATCCAAAATTTTGAAGAAACTTTTTCTGACTAATATTGGTTAGGCAAAAAATGCATGAAAAGCAAAACAACAGCAAAAACAACAAATACGATGCAAACTTAATATAATAATAACGAAACATCTAGATAAAAGATAAATAAAGCTATAAACAAACTGTAAAACGATCGGATACACAAAACAAACAGCAATAACTATGCAGAGCACAAGCGAAACTAGCAAAGTGGGAGGTCGAACGGGTCACCCCCCCCCACCACCAAAACCTTTCTCAACAAACAACTGCAACAACAACAAGAAAAGAAATAGAAACAGCAACAACAGCACATCACTTGAACTGACTGTTCAGGGCAGACACCTATATAGTTGTACGTATATTTTGGAAAAGTTTTTACTCAAAACATACAGGAAATGCTGAAGAATCCAGTTTATAAGTCAACCAAAATTAAGAGTATACAAAAATTATAAATCATAAAAAAATGAAAGCAAAAAACATATAACAAAATTATAGCAACAGCAACAGCAACAACAACAACAAAATACATGCAAGTGCAGTACATTTGTTTTTGTTTATAAGCTATGCGAACGATACGATGTAAAAAGTATAAAAACTAAAAGTAATGAAAAATAAAAATAAAGTGCAATTATACGGTTTATATTAAGAAGCAAAAGTTAGAGAAAAACAAAAAGATGATATACGAAATTTAGCAAATATTTCACAAGATGTTCAGTTTGATTTCGCATCATTTCGAAAATGTTCAATAAGGAAAAATGAAAAACGAGAAACATAATACAGAAAAACATTTAACTAACACGAGACATGCCAGCCTAGACCCCGTGCTAGGCTTAGGTCCAACAATACACTGTGAGAAAAGCATTCAAATAGAAAACAAAAAAAAACTGAAAAATAGCTAACTGATATCTGAAAACCAAGCCGAATGTAGAGAAGGGCGCGAGATACTGAAATGTCAGCCTAAAGTTAGGTTATGAAAAACGACGCGAAGTCGAGAAAGAGGTAACAGCTTGAGAATGTTGAATTGTATAGGAATTTTTGCAATGCACACCGCAGTACAGTACCGTACAGTACAATACTGTACAGTGAAGCAACCCGCTCCCCTAGGGGAACGGATCCCGGTGAGCATGCAAAAACGCTCAGGTACGTGTTTTATTTTTCGGAGAGAAAAAAGATTGATTACCCATACATTACTTATGTTTTGTTCACTACAAATTAATAGTTAATAATTGTACAATACAATCTATAAATAATTAAAGCGATATATGCATATATAGTATATGATTAAATTACAATTATGTTTCCCGACAAGAGTTTCAAGCAAGCGTTGCGAACTCCTTTGCTCACCTCCCTCTCTTTTTTATTGTGTATAAACTTTAGTTTGTTCAACAACATTGAATCAAAATTTGCTGAATATAAGTGCATATAACTAGAGTTTATGAACGTATATACACACACACTCACACCCATACACACACAGCCACACACACATATATATACTAACAAAATTTCCCTTATTTATATTTAGTGCATATTATTACAGTTATTACAATTATTCTAATTCTAATTATTATAATTATTTTTATTATTATTATTATTATTATTATTATTATTGTATATGTATGAATGCGCAGTCTACGCAAAATAGACAAATCAAAATTTTACTACATACTTTTACCAATCAATCTCTATATATATGATTTACATATATATAGCCTGCAGACTGGCGTGTTGCCACTGTTGTTAGCCTTGATTTGTGTTTTGTACATATTAGACCACATTATAAGCAACTTTCTTAATTGATTTCTAACATACTTTATTACCAACGGGCAACACATTTGACTTATAGTGCAATTGTTTCAAACAAACAAACCGATAACAAGATAACGTGAAAAACCAGAGTAAATGTATGTATATCGATAATATATTTAATGAAACGCAACTGATATACTACTTTAACAGATTTCTTTGCAATGCCAAGAAGTATGTATCCACACAAACACACACATACACATACACATAGTATATACGCATACTTATATATGTATATGTAGACAAGAACGCATTATCATTTAACCAAGCAGACCTAGAATTGAAAATCAAAAATCATTTTAAGTGCACATACTTTTTTCTGTAGACATTTAATGAATTACTACGCCTAGTTTCTGCAACTACAAAAATAAGCAAAAGAAAAACCAATTTAAAAAATAAAAAACAAATATATCAAAACACCAAAACGATTGCAGTCAAGAACCAAACATCACACGATATGATCATACTATATTGTTAATTTTGAGAGCAGTTCTAGAAACGAGAAACCATTCGAAAGCGAGATAAAGAGAAATACTTAATTTAATGTTAAGTTGTGCCAATAAAACCAAATCTGAATACAATAATTTTCTGTTTAACTTGAGCGACACAAAGAAAACCTGCAAGAACCAGAAACAATAGCCCAGCAAAGACAACAACAACAACAACAGCATCGAAAACTAACAACAACAACAACAATAGCCCAAAATAATTGAACTAAAAATTGATATAGACATTGAAGGATATTCCAATGGGAATACCGATAATTTGTAATCAAATAAGACAACAAAACACAAAGCCTGACGTCGATTGTACTTTTCTTTTTTCCACAAGCAATTGCAAACAATTTAATTAAACAATAGTTCTACTCTTATTACAAACTAAAATAGCAACAGTAATAGAAATAGCCATAGCCACAAACGATTAACTTAAAAGCCAACCAACACTCACACACACACACACTAACATTAACACTCAAAACCGAAACCGAATCACAACTGATTTCAGCTAACCGATTTCAATTCATAGCAATAACCGATACAATAGCCACATATATATCTTAAACAATAATAGCCAAGCATACAATAGACAAGCCAGCGGAAAGAGAAAAGAGAATCGAAGCAAGATCGTTGAGCGTGGCATTACGCTGCGTATACGCAATGCGCGTATTACGTATACGCAAGAAACACACACTCAGAACGTTTGTCATAAGCAAATGAGAACAATTTTTATTTCAATTATCGATTCAACCATCACACCACAATTAATTACCGATAAAACAAAGAAACAATAGCCCTAGTAATAATTACAAAATAATAATCATAATAATCGACAGAAAAAAACGAAAAAACAAAAACAGAAGAAACAAATCATAAAAGACAAACAGCAATAGTTCTAAGTTATTGGCATAAACGTAAACAGTAAACAACACATAAAAACCACACATTTGTATGCATCATTGGTTTTTTTTTTATACTCAACCCAATTAAAAAAAATAAATAATACAAAAGAGTTTCTCGTTTTAAACCAAATAAATTTCGATTTTTTCGACTTCACAATAACGCAAAAAAAGACGATGACGCGCGATTTGCGCTCCAACTGATGCAAGTACAATACAAAGAAAGATACAAAAATAAAACAAAAACAAAAAATACAATTTAACAGCAAACAGAGCAAAAATCGGTTTTAAATATTTTTTTTCATTGCATTTAACAATACAGAAAAAAATTGAAAAAAAAACAACAAGATGGAAATCGTTTCACAGCCAATAAGCTTAACTACATATAAAATCGCATTATGATTAGCAATAGCCCATAAGTACGGATAACAAACTTATATACTTGTAGCATTAAAACCAGGACAACTGCAACTACAGCAACAACAGCAAAAAAAAAACAAAAAAAACAAATAGCAAAGATAACAGCTTAAGTAACGATAGGTCAGCAGCAGAGTGCGAGCCCTCTTTGAATGCGAAATTCCATAGAAATAAAGTTTGAGAATTTTTACGTTTAGTTCGTTACAGCGAAAATGTAATTTATATGTATGTACATTATTTTTTACAACCAACGAATAACAAATTTCAACATAAACAAAAAAAACTTAAATATCTTATATTTCTTTAGTAATTTATATCAAGAAATATTATTCGAAATTTGGTCAACTAAAAAGAAAAGAAACATAGGATTTATGTAAGTTCAAATTGAGTGGAAATTTGTTCAGCGTGCATAATTGTTATATATATATATATTATTACGATATACACTTAAAATATACAGCCTAAGTTTATGATTTTCGTTATTCTTATTATTTACTTATTATGTTATCAACGCAAACAGAACGATTTATAAAACTACCGTATATATTTACGCTGAAAAATGTTTATTAATAAAAACAAAAATATTTTAGTTCAACAACTGAAGTTTTCATTTACCATTTTCCTTTTGTTTCATTATTATTATAAAGAAGAAAGCATAGAGGCTTTTTATTTGCAACATGCAGCACGTGCACACACTCACACCCAGACCTATGATCAGCTGCAGATGTCGATCAGATCGGATACGAAATATATCAATTTACAGAACAATTACAATTGCTAAAAGTATAATCATAATCTATGCCTAGTACAGTTATACCAGTAAACTAATCAATAGCCCAAAGTAAATATTGACGGGGATGGGGTGATCTCTGGCTCGAAGAGCTCAACATTTCATCCTAACTTCGTCAATATTTGCTCCATTTTCACATTGAACAGAATCGGAGATAAACACAGCGAGAAAGAGTGAAATACATATGTATGTGCAGACAATTGGCAAGGCAATATACTCAATAGCCACATTTCATAAGCAACATTTTGGTTTTTCGATCAGTTCAACCCAATTTCTTTAACCTTCAGTTCAACCCACAAAACACTTTGGACATAGGATACTAAATGTGCTAGCAATGTTCTATAACTGGTTAGGAAAGCAAAACTACCAAGCTCTCGTAAATCTAAACTCAACAGCTTCAGGGACCAAACAACACAAAAAATAATGTATTTGAAAACTGAATAATCATTTAAAAAATGTACTTAAAACGAACAAGGCGAAAATTTGACGCATATCTAAAGGCGAGAAACCCCGAAAAACATACAAAAATTTATTGGAAAACAAAATAAAGCTAGGAAACGTCTAGGGAAACAATTTGAATAGAGCGAAAATGATCGTTGACGTATGTAAAAATAAATTAAATACAAAACAAGAAACCTCCTGGTTAAAGGACTAATATAAATAGTCCATGGAAAAGACGAAAACCTCTCGTTAATGTCGGTCAAAATACCCGGACACTAAGAAATTATATATATGTGAATAAGTAAAGTTTGTATACGATATGCGGTATAAGAAAAAATATTTAAAAATCATTTCATGTTATTGAAAACTTTGGCATACACTGTGTATTCAAAATACCACAAAATAAAAACCACAAATACGAAAAATCTCAAATTTGACGCTAAATCAAAATTTAGTTAATAGAAAATTATAATTTGGTGTAAATTTTCGGTGTAAATAAATAAAACTATGCGAATATATCGAGCGATGGATGAAAGCTACGTGGGTTTTTCTATAACAAGTCACGGAAAATTAATGAAAAAAAAAATAAGAATTATGAAATTAAATTAGCAAAATTTATGTCAACTTAGAAAATGATAAATTCAAATTTATAGTAATTATATATATTTGTGTATGCATGCTAAAGTTCTATATGTACGCATCGTGGATAATTGATTTACCAAAAGTTCTTTTGTTCCCCTCGCCCAACATAAATTTGATGCCAACAGCAACAAGATCAACAACAAGAACGACGTGTGCTGATTTCCAATTGAGAATCGCGATTGTTGAAATGACAAACATTTAGGTTAACAACAACAACAACAGAAACATGAACAAGAACAAACATGTCAGAATCATTGTAAAAACTAAAAGCAAATTGCAAAGAAAAATAAAGATTAGATTTGTGTATATGTATGTGAAAAATAGAAGGTAAAATCAACTAAAGAACGTACTTACAAAAGCGAAAACACAACTATTAACTTGTAATGATGTGAACATGGAGCTATCAGTATTTTGATAATACTGTCAATAAAAGTTTAATAAAATAAAAATCTACTTGTTTTTAGCATGGGATGGTATTCTCTCTTCCGAACTACTTGTTGAGTTAGTCCCATTTCCTACCACAACTTACAATCATGACACTGAAAGTTCCAGAACCGAGGATCTAAGCAGGCATGGCTAATTTAAAAAAAAAAAAAACATTTTATACTTTCTTATAGCACAGTGTTGTCAAGCAGATAGCAACTAAAAATTTTTTGTGATAAAAATAAAAATTAAATAAAAATTATTTATTACTCTTATTAAAAAAATAAAAAAAAATGAATAAAAATCGAGTGAAATGTGATCTAAGTCCAGAGATAACAACTTGCCTCAGGCTTGCCGACACAGTCCGTCCCGACTGTTGTCCCATTGTACGTCCCATACCATACGATGCTCAATGTTTTATCAGGGACATTGGCAAAGAACTGAAAAAGCTTCAGGATCGGCATGACCACCATTTTGCTAAAGTCGATGATCGGCTCATGCAATTGGCCATACCAAGAAACTGCCGGACTCGCTATGTGCCCCGTTGTGCCTGTCCCTTTACTAAAACCATTCAGATTGTTCCAGCCGATCCTCCCGCTTACACTCGCACCGAACAGCTGGCGCTGCCAACAGTGAGGCGCCTCCTTTATCGCCGACAACATGCCCTAGATTTGGACGATAAGATCGGTGTGTCTGTGCTGAATCGTTGGCTACGCTACAGTTACATGTCGCTCTACAGTCGTCTGTGCAACGTTCAGCCGCTAAAGAAGCCGTACGTACTCATTATCCGTCTCCTTATCGCCAGCAATACAATAATGTTTCCAATAATCCAAACAGAAAGAAAAAGAAGCGGCTTACGGAGGATGAAAAGAAACGACGCAAGCTGTATCTCAAAAAGTTGTCGAAACCAAAGAAACCTATAAAACCGCCAGAACCGGTAGGTTGCCTTAAAAATTACAAAACTTATCTGATTCTTGATTTAATTTCCTAATTTTTATTTTCTGTGACCCACAGGAACGAAAAGCACGTGAAATAGACCAGGAAAGGCTTAAGAAGCTCTCGGCGCCAAGAGTCCTCATGGAGGACTCGAAACCGCAGTGGGAGTTGACTCGTGGCATGAAATACTACAAGGCTTCACCGCGTGTTGTGCAAATATCGGCGGCAATTGATCGACCAGATGTGCATACCAATCAAACTCCGGAGAAGGTTTCTCCCGGCGCACTGAAATACAAACGTGAGTAGACTATTATCGTTAACAAACTCCTAAGCTCATTATACATTATCGCACTCGTAGCGAGCGAACGTATTAAGGAAATGTCCCAGCCGCTGGCTAAGAGAGACGTCAATGCTGGTGCCGGCGACACTGGAGATGATCCATTCGCGATCTCACCGAACGCACTCAAGTACAAGCCATCGAAACGTATTAAGGAGTTGGCCGAACCCAAGGAATTCGAAAATACCCACATACGGGAGAATCCTTTTGCAATCTCGCCAGCGGCACTCAAAGCGAAGGCCTCGCCGCGCCTAATAGAATTGGCAAAGCCGAAGGGCTCGGCGTAGGACATCACAAAAAAAAAAATGTAATTTTGGTTATTGTCATGTCATGTCTCTTGCCTACATTTACACAGAAACATATCAAATTAAACTATACTATAGTACATTTCAGCTCGATTCTTAATTTACAAACTGCCGCAGCCCTTGAAAATGCTCTGCATACTTTTATTTACTGTTTATTATTGTTTCATTCTCGACATTGTGGTGAACTTATGAGGTTATCGATACACTTTGAGTTTTTAATTTTATTGATTCAAATTTTTGTTTTGCATTCGCTTTTCAGAAGCAGAAAAAATTTGGCAAAATTCGATGAATTTTCGAGTTTTGCGCTATGGTAAAAAATTATAATACATACACATATAATCACAAAATAATAAACGTATCGGCCAATTCGTTAAATTTGGCGCCGGGCGAGGTAATTGGACTAAACTTAAATATTCGCCAGAAATAATACTCAAAGAATGCATTGAATTATGGGAGACAAACACAGAATTAATTAAAATAAAATATGTAAAAACAGTTTAACAATTGAATTTTTAAACAATAGCACTTGTCTAATTTCTGCTGCTATTTTGAAATTTGCATTTAAATCTGAAAAAACTTGTAACTTGGCCTAGTGCAGGTTGGCAATAATTGCGCGAGTGAAGTCCAATGTAGTTGATTGTCCACCCAAATCCTTAGTGCGAATTTTGCCATCCTGAAGGACACGGTTAATAGAATTATGAATGATTTCACTATAGCTTGGCAAATTAATGTGACGCAGCAGCTTTGTGCCGCACAGCAACATGGCCGTTGGGTTGGCAACATTTTTTCCCGAGGCTTGGGCAAAGGTATGGCGTGCTCCCTGAAGCGAAAGGCAAGCAAGATATAAGTTACATCATCAAAGTTTTAGTATTTATAATTACCGGTTCGAAGACCACCGTTTCCGCGGAGTATGAAGCACCAGCAACGACACCAGCGCCGCCGACTAATCCAGAGGCCAAATTATCCACAATGGCACCATACAAATTGGGAGTGACCATAACATCGAATTGATTAGGATTCGAGACCATTTGCATGGTGGTGTTATCTACAATCATCTTGTCGAACTCAATACGTGGATATAGTTTTGAGACATCCTCGCACGACTTAAGGAACAATCCATCGCCCAGTTTCATAATGTTGGCTTTGTGCACCGCCGTCACCTTCTTGCGGTTATTCTTGGTCGCATAATCGAATGCGAATTTAGCAATACGCATCGATTTCTTGGCAGTGACAATCTTGAGACATTCCACAATGCCGGGCACCGACTCGTGCTCCAAAGCAGAATATTCACCTTCGGTCTGTTCACGAATGATTACCGTATCGATATTCGAATGACGCGTCTTAACGCCAGGCAAGCTGCGCACATGCACCACGTTGGCATACAGATCCAGATCTGTGCGAAGTTTCATGTTCAGGGTTTGCAGTTCACCCTCATTGCTGTAATCGGGGGAGGCCAGAATGCCCTATAGGTGGTCGTAGATCAAACTGTATACAATTGTATGGAATTGTAAGGAGTTTTCGCCACATACCTTAATACAGACTTTGTTTTTCTGTATGGAGGCAACGACATCCTCAAGCTTAGCGCTTAGCACAGGATTGATTTCGGACAGAAAGTACGATTCAAAGTCTACGGGCACATTGGCTGCCTAAAAACACTCAATACAAAATTACAGATTATATTAAAAATGCTTGAACAGCGCCACACCGTACACACCTTGAAAACCTCCTGCAGGGAATACATTAGTTCGGGACCAACACCATCTCCGGGTATCATGGTGCATGTTGTTCTACTTTCGGATAATTCCTGCAAGACAGTATGTTGCGTTTAAAACGATTTTACCTATTAAGTAATATCAAATACATACCGCAAGTCTAACCGATGGCGTAATGTGCAGCCTACGCACCGCCGCCGCCTGTTTACAAGGGAATAAAGCAATCAAATTAATTAGTTGCTTGCGAGGATTATAACCTCAAAAAATTTGTATCCGTTCTGTTTTTGCATTGTCTCTGCGCGAGAACGACTTCGACGTCGTCTTCCGCAAAGCACATCAGCAAGTGTTTATGTAAGCAGTGTGCAACCTCCGCACCATGTATTACCTGCACGAACGTGCGTCCCAGTCTTCTAGCCAGCATGGACATGTTGATAGTACGAAAGACAAGTGTATTTACTTTAAAAATTTAGATATATTAGAATTACTAATTTAATAATTTAGCTTTTGCAAAATTTCAATCGAAAACCAACAGTAACAGCTGACTAGGGTTGTTGTGCAGCTATCGAAAATATAATAATATCGATAGGCCTTTTACATTGATAAATATTAAATGTGAAGTGTAAATCAAAATACAACCCTTAGCAACTGAAATTATATTTTGAAAGGAAAACAAAGTTGTTCATATCAGTACTTGTTTAACACACGTCAATAAAAATATAAATATGATATAATTATGGCAAAGTTTTAAAATTAATATATTTGCGATAGTAAATATATATAATTATAATGCAAAAAACCTGCAAAAAGTGCTTTGAAATAACTATTTAAATGATTAAATGAATTATCGAAAAGAACGCTTTAAGCCCAGCCTACTGCTATACTGGCTCAACCGTTTCCTATTGAATTGTACTTTTAATTTATTGTCAATATAGAATTCCGTAACAATTGAAATGGTTTCATGTTAGTGTTTGTTTTTTCATATTAGTGTTATTTCAGTCAAGAGGTATTTTTTGGGATTTACTGATTTAAATTTTCTACTCGATTCACGTTTCATATTATATGTGATAGACATTTTAGATAGTTTCTAAATTAGGTCCTACTTAATATATACCTGTATGTATGAAAGAACATTGCGTGTCCCAAAAAACATGAGAGCTGCAGTTTCTTTGCTGCGACATCATTTCGGATTTTCTCGATTGCATGCCAAAGCTGCAGCCACATTCGAACGTTTTTCTCTTAACAACAATATTGAGCCGATTCAATTAATAAGTGAAGTTGAATATGACAAACCGAAATGCCGCTTCATTCAGTATTCACGCTCTGGAGAAATTAACAAGCATCTGGGCATGGTATCTGAGAATGGTCTTAAATACATCGACTTATCAAATGTGAGTTGCGCAGCCTCGGACATGGTACAATTTATAGAGCAAAAATACTGCATGGACAATTTACTCGACAATACCAAATACATGGATGTCAATGACGTAAGGGAAGACCTGCGACTGCTTCCTCCCATTCAAGCGCCGGGTAAGATAATTGGCGTTAAGCTCAATTATCCTGATAGTTGCATGGAGGAAAATCAAAAAATTCCAAAAGTACCAGAATTTTTCATAAAATTCAATTCTTCAATAACTGGAGCACTGGACAATGTACGTGCACATAAAATAGCCAAGGTGAGTAGACTGTCTCTTATTTAATAGTTAAACCTTATATGACATCGATTAATTGCAGCGCATTGATTACGGCTGCCAATTGGCAGTGGTAATTGGTTCAAAATGTCGCAATGTACCCCGTAAATCTGCCATGGGATGTATTTTCGGTTATATGATTGCACAGGATATCACTGCACGGGACTGGAAGGTAATGTTGAATGGCCAAGCTGTGTTGTGCAAGTCTTTGGATTCTTTTTGCCCGTTGGGACCAGTGCTTGTCCATAAATGTCATGTACCCGATATTAACAATTTGTGGATAAAAACTATTATCAACGGAGAAGAAAGGCAAAATGGCAACACAAAGAACATGATTTTCAAGATTGACTACCTCATACATCGACTATCCCAGTAAGAAACATGCACGTCTTTAGATATTTTTAACTTTAATCTCAATGGCAATTATAATCCAGGTTTGTCACTCTCTGTCCGGGCGATATTATTCTTACTGGAACCCCGGGCGGCGTCGGAGCTACTCGTAATCCGTCAACTTTTCTTAAACCTGGCGACCTTATTGAAAGTGAAATACAGAAATTGGGCAAAATGCGAAATAAAGTCGTTAATCCATTTACATAAATTTGTAAAATTACAATTTATTTTTCTTTGCCCACACTTTGGACTGCTTTTCTATATTTAAAATTTGTATAATTGCATCTAAAACAATCTTTTTAAAGTAATGTGGTTTTTACGCAAATTACAACGAATCTTCTGCAAAATAAATGGGCGACGAGAAGGGAACATAATTTACAAATACAACAATCCACTAGCGGCAGCATGGGCCATCAGTGTGTTGGCAGCCTGCTGTGTCTCCAGCATGAGACGAGTTTCCTTTATCCAATCATTGGCAACCTCACGAGACGCACCTTGCAACAAGTTAAGGTACTTGAGAGCCTGCAAGAAGTCACTGCGCTCCACATGATACCTGCAACAAAAATTATAATTTGCTCGTCAATCCATTGATTCGGTTGGGTGGAAAGGGAAATCGTACCTGGCTCTGTTAAGTATGTCATAGGTATCCAATTTGCTGTAGTCAAAGGGTTTGTTTTCCAGTTCGTCCCCGGATATGGGGTTATCCGGGCGTATAATGAAAATTGATTGTAAAAAGGAAAGGAAATAAATGGGCAAACTGCCTCCATTTTCTGGCACCAGGGCCAAGCGACGGGCGATGCGCTCGACGATCAGGAAACGTTCACGCAGCGCATCCTCAGGGAACACTCCACGCTCTTGAGCCTCCTTGGGCAAATTCTGCAAAACAGTAGTCACCAATTCATCGCCATCTGAGAGCAGTTAATACATTAGCTAATTGCAATTATACCAACTCCAAAAACACATCTTAACTTACCAGCCACCTTGGCGATTGCATTAATTTCATTCTTCAGGGGTCGCAGTTTTTCTTTGTAATGCACACCTGGCGTGGCAGTACGAAGCGAAGCCCAGAGCGCTTGGCAGGCAGCCCACAAAGCTTGCGATTGGTTGGCTGAGCGCTCTGCTTCCGCGCGTTCTGTAATAGATTGACAAAAATGCATTTAGTGAGGGATAACTTCCACTATTAAAGCAATTTTAATCGTAGCAGAATACCTTCAAACTCAGCCTCTATTTCTAAATAAGCAGCGTGTGGGAAGTGTATTCAAAACATTAAAAATACTGGAATAGGGTATACGCTAGAAGCGTTGTTCACATTAGACATTACATTACGTCTACTATTCAATCATTCTATCCTTAGCATAAAGATTAAGAATGTAAGGGAATTTTACATACCAGCGAGGGCAGTGTCCATGCCTCGTAGTTTGCCCAACATGGCAGCCAATTGTAGTTTATAGTTGGCCTTTTCAGAGGCCAGTTTGTCGTCCAGCTCGCGCTTGAACTCTCGCGTTAGATCCGACTCGCGCCGCGCCACGATGTCTTTGATATGATCTGTGTGAGCTTCGGCCTGTTTCTTGAGCTGCAATCTCAACTGTTTGTCAGCATCGGCATGGATTTGGAATATCTTCTTCTGATTTTCAATGGCCAGCTTGCGTTTCTCTGCCTCCAAATGATAGTCGAGCTGGGCACGCAAGGCAGCGGAACTATTGTCACCACGTATGGAATCAATGGCACGCTTGAGGCGCAGTTCCCCATCGGTTTGCAAGCGCTGCAATTCCTTCTGATAGGCAATCACGTGCGAATAGGCATGCACAATGAACAAATCCAAGTCCTCTTTGGATATATTCAACTTATTTTCAGAGAGATTGAGCCCGGGAAAGATACCCTCGATTTCGTCAATAAAATAGTTGCGTGCCTGTTCCACACTGCGCCAATATTTGTCAGACACACTTGCCATATCCTTTTGCTTGTAAAGATCATCTTTCGCTTGATTGATGTGATTCCAGAGCTTCTTTATCTTACTGCGAATCTTTTCCACATTCTCTTGATTGTTTGCTGTCGCAATTTTGCTTAACGCAACCTCACAGTTCGCTGGATTAAGTTAAAAATAAAAAATATTAATTAATTAAAATACATGTATGCCCATAGAAAATAATTCCAGCAAAGCTTACTAATCTTCTCCTGCGCCTCACGAGATGTACGCTCTGCTGTCTCGACGGCCGTGTCACGTGCATTAGCACGATTCTTCAATGTTCGCCACAGGGTGTTCTCGCCATGCTCCACCGCCTTGTCCACGACATTGCGCACATCGTCATTGAACCTGTATGAGAATGTTATGAGCAACTGGAAATTGTTTTTGTTATTCTATACAAACTTCTTTATAACACTAATGGCCGAAACGTATTGCTTGATGGCCAGCTGTGCCGACACCTCAATTTCCTTCTCAAGTTCGACAATGTTCAGGGGTATTGGTGCCGCCTGGGGCTTTGGAGCTTTTGGAGGTGGCGCACTTGCTTCCGGTTTGGCGACAGTTTTAGTTTCGCCCTTTACAGATGGTGCCACTTCTGTTTTTTCTGATGGCACATTTGATTTCTGGTTCTTTGGCTCGCTCTTGGTCGATGCCGTGGGCTTCAATTCAGGAGCCTCTTTGCCACCAAAGAAACTAGTAACAGTACTCTTAACAGAACCTACCGAATCGGATACACCTTCGAAAGTTGCTTTTACTCTACCATATTGTTCGCTAATGTTTTTTGTTAGGTCCTTAAACGGCGGCTCCTCCATTAAAGCAACTTTGATGACCGATTCTGCACCAGGCACCTTATCCTCCACCGTTTTTCGAAAATCCTTATCGTATCTGTAAGGTGCGTGGATATGCTGACAGATTCGTACGGTTAATATTCGATTTCAATTGCTCACTTGGCCAAGGTGATAACGCCGCCGACTGCCGCCAGTGGTGTCAATAGGAGCACCACTTTGCCGAAGCCAGCTTCGCGCATAAATGGTGGAGGCAGGATCCCCCTTTGCCGTTGTTGCTGTTGTCCATTGCCGCCATGAGATCGATTACTGTTGTTACTGTAGTGTCTGCAGCTTGTCTGTGGCACAGTGCGCTAGAAAGACATAAGCAAATGATTGTGATTGGAAACGGGAAAACATTCCAAATGTCTCGACTTTCGTTTTTGCCGAAAATATTGCCATTTTTTGCATATTAGCAAAAGTTCGTAGATGACATAACAATCCCACTTGTATATTTTTGCAATTGGTATTGTTTGTGGGTGCGCGAGGGGTATTCGGACGTCGGCGACGTCACCGACGCGAATGTATTTCCCGTTGTCATCACACTGTATTATTACCTGAATTGCAAGCTTGCATTGCTCTCTCGCGGCCAATCGATACATTATGTAGCCACACGATTTTATTAATTTAACCTGATGGTGTCTGCTGCAGGCCCTAACCGGCGGCTTGAATAATTTTCCAGCACAAGTTCTCTTCAACGACAAATACTGGCTGGCGCTGGCGAAGTTGCCGTCGTTATGCTCACGTTGACGTGTGAATGGCAATCGATTGATGGATTCTTCCATTCGGGTAGCAATGGTATTTTTGAAAACGTGGGCAAAGTATTAAACTAACATATGTAAATCTATAATTTCAACATTAGTGAATGCTAGGCCAGTTGCAAATATATTCAAACTATACATAAATGAAATTTAACACAATGCTTTTAAGGCATTTGTTAGCTTAAATCTGGAAATGGCCTTAAATCCCATTAAAATGACATCTATATAAGCCATATGACCAAAATAAATTAAAAACATTGCAGTCCAACCTGCTGTTTCTTAGCTTGTTTTTTAGCTATAAAAATGTTAGTCGGACAGATCCATTATGTGTGAATGGCAAATTTCGCATGTGTTAAACACGAACAGCTGATTAGTTCGAGCTGTTACGCGATTGGGAACCAAAAGAAAAGTTTGTCTAAAATTAATAAATAAAAAACACAATATGCTGCGTAGCCTGTTTAGTGGTGGTAAGATTAATTAGCAATACTTGCGTCTCTTGAAGAAAATAATTATTGCTTTTAAAAATTAACAGCTGTTCGCAGTTTCTGTCGTGGTCAGCCGGCTCTCGCGGTGGGGCAAACTCCGCGAGTAAATTTTAGCCAATTGGTAAAAGAGACTGCTCCCATGCAAAGCCTACCTCGTTTGCTACCCGCTGTCAACCTTACGGCAAACGCAACTCTGCTGCAGCTACCAGTACCAATCAGCTCTATGCCTGCCCGCAGCGTCACAAAGTTCTCACTGATCAAAGGCAAAAGGAAGTCCGTAAAGGCGGTGCTCAAGCGTTTCAAGCGCCTAGATTGGGGTGCCTGGATCAGGACACACTCTGGCCGCCAAAAGAAGCTGTTCAAGAAGTCAGCCGAACTACGTCGTCGTCTGCGCCAGCATGTCTTCACCAATGCCACACAGAGCTGGCTGCTCGACAAAATGGTCACTAGCTACTGGCGACGTCCCCGACACTACATCGATGATCCCTACTCGCCTTACCACAAACGCGACGAGTACTTTGCCACCAAATCGAAAACGTTTAAGGTTTAAATTTATATATCAGATTAAATGCAAAACATTGTTTATTATGTAAATAACAAATTGTTAACAATCAATTGTGTGATCACATAGCCCCTAGGGCGCAACGACGTTGTTTGTCAGCGTGCCGAGACCGACAATCTCGGTCTTAATCTCATCTCCAGGTTTCAGATACTCTGGCGGATTGCGGTGCATGCCGACGCCTTTGGGTGTGCCGGTCAAGATGATGTCACCGGGCAGCAGCGTAATTGTCCTAATAAGTTAAGATCGAATTATAGCCCGATGCTGACTAATTATGACTCGATTGTTGCTACTTACTGGGTCAGCCTGTTGATGACGTCATCGATCTTGTAAATCATATTGCCAGTGTTGCCATTCTGCTTCTCAACACCGTTAATCCACGTCTTCAGTGGCAAATCGTAAACATCTTTTACGAGACTCTTGTGCACCACTGCCGGACCCAGCGGACAGAAGGTATCCATGGATTTGCCCAGCAAAAACTGGCCGCCATTGCGTTCCTTTTGCCAATCACGTGCCGAAATGTCCTGGGCAACACTGTAGCCGAAAACATAGTCGAATGCCTTCTCCTTGGGCACCTGACGAGCGACCTTGCCAATGACGACAACCAACTCTACTTCCCAGTCGATTTTCTGCCGAATACAATTGAAATTATGTTGCGCAGTGTTATCGCACACGTCCGACACTTATCTCAAACTGTTTTCTACGTACTTCGGATGCCGGATGAGCAATGACGTTATCTTTGGGGCCCACCAACGAATTGTTAAACTTGCTGAAAAACATGGGCTCTTTGGGTGCCGGTTTGTTCTGCTCGTCGCAATGATCCTGATAGTTGAGACCGATGCAAATGATTTTTCCCGGATCCGTTAGCGGCGGCAGCAACGTCACGCAATTGTCCACTTCTAGCTTTGGCTGCTTCTTGGCCTTCTCCGCCAGCTCCTCCAAGTCGGGACTCTGCGCGATGAGTGTTTTCAGGTCACATGGAACGCCATCGACACCGGACAGCTCGACCAGTGACTTCTGATCATCGGCAAGTAGGCCAAGCCGTTTGGCCAGGTCACCTTTACGCAAATATTGCACGAAGCGCATTCTCGCAGCCAACATTTATAACTGTTCGACGAGTTACGATCTGCGTACAAAGACACACTTGAGTCGATTGGCGTAATGGTATTACGCGACGTAACAGCAAATAAGCCCACGTTCGCTACACAACACTGGCCGAACAAGTTTGGCAGCCATTGAATTGAAATTTCTCCAGGGCCGAAGCAAAGCACAATAATTACATAGTATGCAAAAATGATCTATTTAATGTATCGAGCGCTTTTTCGTTTACTGTAACCCAAAACATTACACAATGTATATTTATTTCGTCATACCCAGTGCCGAGTGCGACGGTGAGAGATGAACGCGCTCGGCTCTGGCCCGTGTCTCATTGTTGTGCTCGGCTTACGAGCTAAACGACACTCGACATCATATTTCAGTCGCACGGCGACAGCTGAGCCGAAGACTGTTAAATAATAGACTTCTCACAAAGCAAAATAAAATGTTATTAACAGGGTTAGTTAACAGTCTTCGGCGATGGGCACGTGCCTGCCTGGCGCAGTAGAATATTACGATAATAATGCCTTGCTAAAAGTTTTCCACCAACATTTGTAGGAAAATGTTGACTGAATGTCTCAAATAAGTTAATCTTTCCATGAAGCGGTTAATTGCATAACCTGCGTTTCGATTATTTAAATATAATAACGACTTCTATGTTGGAAAATTAAACAGATATTTTTATTCGGTACCCGCAGGCACATTGGGTTTGTTAACCTTCTCCAGTAGCTCGTATCTCCAGCGCATGTAGGTCACACGCATACGATCCCATACATTTCCAAACGAGTCCATGGCCGGACGCACATCCAAAAGAGCGAAGCGATAGTCGTTGTCGACCACGCCGCCATCGTAATAGTCAATAACATAGCGCACATCCTTGCCGCAACGATCCACAATCCAATCGTGGCGATCGAAGGGAAGCTCATATCTGTAAATCCGTAAAAATTAGATTGGCCATATTTTACGTGAAGCAGTCGCAGTATAATTACCCCAGCCAGTTGCGGAAACGTGCACGTGGACTGAAATCTTTGGCCTTGCCGCCAAAGCTCTTAAGGCGCGGATTTCCGCATTCCTTTGCGTGCAACGCTTCCCATTTAAGTACCTCCTGCCATGCCTGCTCGTTGTTGGCATTATGTATGCGTATTATGTCACCCATATCCTTCTGGGTCACGTCCTCCGATTTCCAGCGCCAACCCTTACGCAACATGGCGTTCCAGAACATTTGTTGGCTTGGATATTGCCAGAATTGCACGGTACCGTCCTCGGTCACTTTGGGTATGGTCGATGTTTGGCGATCTGTGGGCAGCGGAAAGGGCTGGTCGGCAGCTGGCTGCTGGTTGGCCGGTGGCATCATGTTCAGCGGATTGACATCGCTGTTATCGTGTTGTACTGGGCATTCGGATGCCTGCATTTTGGGATGTGGAGGAACTGCTGAGGCAGACTGCGCGCTTCCCTGTTGTTTCTGGTGCATGGGACATTCGGGCGGCGGTGTGGCATCAGGGTTGGCCATACGCTTGGCATGATCTGGCACGCCTTTGTATGCTTCCATTTGAACTTTGGTTAGAGCTGAGTTGCCCATTTTATGGATGCTATGCGAAAGGATTGAGGGTTAGTATAACGTGAGCGTTTTTCGTTTTGCCTCGACAGTTGCATAACCGCATCAATTGTGATTGGACAGGTACGCAGGGCTTTTGGTATTTGAAACTTACTGTGGTCTGTTAGTAATATGCAATATAAATGGTTTGTTTAAAATAAATAAGTTTCCCGAAAGTTTTAATATAGATTTTTACTATGCATTTTTATTATGCATGCGAGTTAAACGCCAAATGCCTGATAGCAGCGAGGTTGCTGTCAGAGTTGCCAGATTGTGCTTTTTTATTTTGTGATAAATGTTGAAATTATAAATAAAACAAATAGTAAATGTTAGACAACAAATATTGGATATGTTTCAATATAGAGTGGATAATATATTATATTCGTAAATTGAATAACCATAAAATTGATATAGGCTGCAAACTCTATTTTTAGGGTTAACTAGCGCTGAAAATATTGGCGCTTACCAACACCGAACACAGGCTTAATTTGTTATTGGATAGATTTTAGATTTTCGCATAAAATGTGAGTTAAAATTCCGTGCGCTGTCTGATTGTTTAATATTTTGGCCAGCAGCATTTGCGTTTGCGGCTTTTCTTTCGTCGATGTAACGGAAAAAGTGGAAAAGGCCATGCGGCATAAATTGTAGCAGCAGCAAAGCAATCGCTGCTCCTTGTGATGTAACAACACAGACACCACAAAATAATGTCAATCAATTTGTTAGTAATACAACAGATTCTAATCTATGTTTTCTCATGAATTCGCAGCATGACTGCCGTGCTACGTGTTGGACTGGTGCGGCTTGCAGCCAGTCACAGTGCTGCTGCACCTGCCGCACTCCTACAGGCCCAGAAGACTGCGCTGCCCGCCGCCTTCATGCAGAAGTGCAATATTTCCGGCAGAACAATGCGTGGAGGTCCTCGCGTACCCAAAGTGGCTCCGTATCCGTACAAGACCAAGAAATACAGCCTCATTAATTCATTGTTCGACAAGACATCCAAACGATTCGATGAGAACTCAAAAGTGATTGCCGTTGAGGGTCCGATTGCGGCGGGCAAAACGAAGTTCGCCCAGGAGCTGGCCAAGGAGCTGGACATGGAGTACTTTCCGGCTGTCGATCTAGATCTTATTTATATCAATTCATATGGTTTTGATATGCGTAAACTGGATCCAGAATTGCCGCCCAGTTGCCGCAGCTATGATGTGCGCAACTTTTGGAAGGATCCCAATCATAAGCTGGCCGCGCTGTTCCAGATTCGTATGTACATGCTGCGCTATTCGCAGTACATTGATGCTTTGCAGCACGTTCTGTCCACTGGTCAGGGCGTCGTCTTGGAGCGTACTCCCTACTCGGATATTGTCTTCATGGAGGCCATGTACCGTCAAGGATATGTTTCACGTGGTGCACGTTCCGTTTACAACGACCTGCGTTCGAATACCATCAATGAGCTGTTGAAGCCTCATTTGGTTATCTATCTGGATGTGCCCGTGGCTACCGTTCAAAAGAATATCAAGACGCGCAATATTCAGGGTGAATCGAGCTCCAAAGTATTCACCGAGTCATATTTGCGTGATCTAGAGTCACTGTACAAGCAGCAGTATCTCAAGGATATCTCCACACATGCTGAGCTGCTTATTTACGACTGGTCGGCCGGTGGCGAAACCGAAGTGGTTGTCGAGGATATTGAACGCATCGATTTCCAGCAATTCGAATCGGATCCTCACAACAAGAAGATGCTCGACTGGCGTTTCCACCTCGAGAACGACTGGTGCGAGGCGCGTATCAAGTATGGCCACGAGAAGCCCGATCTGATGAACTACTTCAATGTGCCACGTTACGATGTGCCCGAACTGCTGCGCACTGCCGACGAGAGTAAAGTGTTTCGCGATGTCTGGTTCAATGTGAGTCCATTGTTCTCGATCACGAGCGGAAGAAGATGAACCTTAACCAATGCTTGTTAATTTATTTCTTTTCATAGGCACCCGGCATGAAGTATCGTCCCGGCTACAATGCCGATGTTGGTGACAGCGGCCTGCTGACCAAGGTGAAGACCGGCGTCAACGATGTGATCTAGACGAGCAGCTGTATGCATCATCATCATATGGCGAAATGTGTTAATTATGTAATAAACAATCTAGCTAAATAACGGCAATGTTATCGGATGAAAAATGCTGCAACTTGTATGATTCCTTGACTTGAGGATTAGATAGGAAAACCCTCTTGCATCTCTTAACCACTTTAGAAATCGGTTAAGATTGGATCGAAGCCCATCAATTACCAATTCAATTTACTTAAAATGTTTAATTTGTCAGTAAACGGATTTGAAAACACTTGGCTGAATTTTACACGTTGTTAGAGAATACGCATTTTGTACAACAATGTGGCACCGCATAGTTCGCGCCGTATGGAACATTAAGGTTTTAAATATGATACGCCTCCGTTGGCAACGATCTAGGTTAATCGCTGTCATAGTCGTTCTTGGCAGCGCCTCCGCCAACAGATGTGAGGGGACGACGCGATTCCTCGTCCGAGCCGTAGACAACATCCTCATCGGAATCGTCGATCATCGAAATGGCTGGATTATCTTTGGTAACGGCCAATTCGGCCTGGGCAAAGCGTCCGTCCGGCGAGTACACATAGGCCATGGTGTACAGATAGAAATTCAACAGACCGTAGAAGCACATGAACTGAGCCGAACTGCGGTAGGTTGTATTCAGCGAGGCGACAAAATTATCCTCCAGTATGCCGAAACCAAAGCGACAAGTCGTCACCGTAATGGAGATGGACAGCACGAAGAGCATCAACAGCGTGAGAAACTTTAACCGAATGTCTGCAATGTGTAGAGGGTATCATAAATGATTTCTCTCGAAGATTGAATCAATTTCAACAATTAGCTTACCAAAGTAAGGCATGGAACGCAGTTCCGTGTAGGCGCGCAGCAGAAGCAGACCCAGGTAGAGCACATACATGCAGCAGGCAATGTAGAAGAACATCTTGAGGCCCTGCAAGCAAAGGGATGAGCAAATGATTTCGTCTGGCTAACCGAGCTTACATTATAGTTTTTGGTATCCACGAAATGGCTGTATGTGGGATCTCTAAGCTCATTGCATTTCTCCCATGTGGCAAGGACGATGGCACACAGCCAAATGGGCAGTACCACAATAATCTTGACCAGATAGAAGCTCACAAAGCGTCGTTCGTTCTGTCGCAGTCCATGGTATATGCACAGCCAGAACATTAGCAGGGCACAGAGGAAGGTGGCCTGCAGCACGGCGTCCAGCATGCCGGGTAGCCAGGAGTTCATGAGGAATATTAAGGGGAAGAAGGGATCTGCGTGGAAAGAAGTGTTGCCTTAGATTTTACATACTCTCTTGTGGATTTGCGTCGCACTCACTATCGTAGAGCAGCAGCAGCGGCAACAGTACCGAGATCCATTTCTGCTCAATGGACCAATCGTAGACGGGATACTTGCGAAGCGTGTGCGCATACCAGCACTGCACAGTGGGAAAGGAAATAAACTGAACGGAGAACAGGCATACAAGTCATCCGATTCGGTACTTACTATGACTATGAAGGTGAAGAGCAGAAAAATGAAACGAAACCAGATCTCAATCTGTGTAAACTCCGGACTGTACGTCTTGAACTGCAGTGGGAATGCATATGAAGTTAGGAATGGACTAAGGATTGCACAATACTCACATAGAACGTAATGGCACGTATGTTGTACTTCTGGTGAAACGACTCTAGGCCGAGAAAGCGCACGGTAATGATGTAGTGCGCATAGTCGAGGAATCCCAGATGCATGACCGTGAACTCCTCGCAGTCGTTGCGCACGCACACCAAATGCCGCGTACGATTGTGTGCCATGCTGGCGCCGAGCACACTCAGCGGCTTGTGCTGCTCGTTGATGCCGTCGATGGTCACGCTGATCTGGAAACTCTTGTCGTAGCGCTCATCTGTGGAGACCGTTCAAAATGTATGTAGCGAGATGTAGGGGGACAAAGGAATGTGCCACTTACCATCGTTGTTGTCGGTCACGAGCTTGGCAATTAGCCACAGCTGCTGGGAGTAAGTCGTCATCAACGGCGACTTCATGGCAAAGGGTCCAGTTGCCAGAACCGTTTTACTCTGCGCCAGCGATGTGTTCGCCAGAATCTGATGTGCTGTCAGTGCGTCGGTGCTGGTAATGGGCGGCCCCGTCAATCCAATGATAATTCCCAGACCGAAGCAGGTGAAGAAGCCGAGGAATACCATAACGAATTCGCGCTTGTGCATCGAGTACATGCGCATATGGACAGATCTTTCGCAGCGATCGTGGAAAAAGGCAGGTGAAATGTATTTGTTGAACTCGCTGAACAGGTCGCTGAACTGCGATAACGAATTCTTGAGACGCAGCAAAAGTCCGCCCGAGGGCAGATGATAGGCATAGCCCAGGCCGGATGAATCTGCTGGCGGTTTGGCCATGTTTACTTAGCCAACTTATCAAGCCTGGAAGTGCAGTTGTCTTTGATTTCTTCTTCTTCCAGTTGTTTCCTTTCGTGTTTTTGCCTAAATGCAAATTTTATGCATTCTCCTCAACGGCGCCCGCAAAACTGTAACAGTTGGGCATGCACTGACGCTGGTGCTGCCTTTGACATTTATTTGCACCAAAATCCTTTATATCTAGCCAGATTTCTTTATTATTCGTATGTTTTATTTAACAATTTCTACGCTGCTCGCTGGTGCTGATGAAAAGTATTGATTTTGGCTGAGAATCGCATATGTCGAGCGCCTCGGGGGGTGGGGGTGGAAGCGCCATATTGTACAGTTTGGCAAGCACTGCGCATGCGCTCTGTTATCAGTTGCCCACAAAATGTAAACAAAGCACTCGATGCCAGGAGGTAAATATGTTAAGGTTCTTAGTCTCTTCTTTTTTCCTCACATCGCTACAACGTTGCTTTAACTTAATGCATAATCATATTTGACTACTTGTGTGTGTGTGTGTATTTAATCCCAATATTTAATCTGACCATCCCAGCCGGCGGTAACCAGTTTGCTCGCCTCATGCGGATGCCACAGCGCACTGATGCAGACACCTTCGTGCGCCTGCCATTTTTTATACATTTTCGTCGTCTTCCAATCCCAAATGTAGCATTTGCCATCTCCGTCGCCCGACACCAGGTAGCTCATGTCGGGCGAAAAGTCCAGCTGGCAGGCATAGCCGGAGACCATGTGGCCGGTAAACGTTTTCTTGCGATTCATTTTGAAACGATTCAGTGCGGAGAATATGACGACTTTGTTGTCCAGCGACTGACAGGCCATCCATTTGCCATTAGGTGCAAGCGTAACGGCGGGCATGGAATGCATTGTCGGATCCGCAATATACTTCATGTCCACAGGTATGTCCCATTCCCAGATACGCATCGATTTGTCATCGGATGTGGTCACAAATCTGCGATTATCATCGACAAACGTAATCGTACTGACCGAACCCAAATGACGATCGTATTCCTGCACAATGTCGCCACTGCGTGTGTCCCACTGTAGGATAGAATAGATTAGTTCGCCGCGTTCGCTTGCACTGCTCGAGTTACTTACACAAATGATCTTCTTATCCGACGTGCCGGCCACAAATAGATGCTGTTTGCTGTTATCCGGATGAAACTTAACGCAGAAGGGCATTTTGCGGGTGGTAAACCGAGAGATGACATCGCCCGTCTCCGCATCCCACAGTTTTATGTAGCGATCATATGAGGCCGACAGGAAGTGGCTGCCCTTGTTGTTCCACGCAATATCCTTGATAGCCTGCCGATGACCAGAAAAGGTGCGTATACAACGTCGATCGCCATAGACTTCCCACAGCTTGACTCGGCAGTCCATGGAACCGGAGAGCAGTAAGTGTGCGGTCTTTGGAAACCATCGTATAGATGAAATGCCTTTGTTGTGTCCCGTCCAGGTGTGTATGTGTGCTTTGGGTAGGAAACACTTCGGTGGCGGAGCATTCGAGCGCAAATTCACGCCCAGATCGTGTGGAGCGTGCAGATACGAGCGACCCTGGTAATCGTAGGCATCCTTGACTGTAATACCATGAAGAATTGATTAGATGCCTTAATGTGCACCATGTAGGAGTACTCACTGTGCAGAGTGGACTTTTCCTCGAGCGGTTTATCTTCTGGAATGCGTCCACGTTTATGACGTTTCGACAGCAACTCATCCAGCTCGGCACGTTCCTGTTCGTTTGGTTTGGCCACAGATACCTCGTTCTCGAACTTCCCCCATGGACCCAAGAAGCCCTCAACGTCTTCGGGATTGTCGTTCTTCTCTTGTTTGCGCATCTTTTTCGGCTTGGGTGCCTCGAAAACGGTTTTTCCATTGTCATCGTAGGCGGATTGTAGGTCTCCCACATACGATTGACCATCGGCAGTGGCATCTACTGTGGGATCCAAGGCATAGCCGTAGGTGTGGAAGGTACGTCGTTGATTCTCGAACTCGAATGCATTAATATGCGCCTTTTCCACATAGCCGGCCAGTGTGTTGCGTGGTGCTCGCTGCTGCATGGTCATATCGGGATGTTCTGGGCCTTGTACTGGAGCATACATTTCTTCGTACTTTGGATTGTATGTGACTTCCTTGAGAGTTGGATCCAGGGAACGTGGAACGGCAGCTGCACCCATTGCTACCACATCGGGCGCCGCACAAACGGCCAGCGACTTTGAAAACGAATTTGTCTTGTCCACAGGCTGTAAATGCGCGGGCAAATCTTCCTCCGATTGCTTCTCCTTTTCCTTGCTTTGGCTTTGCTCATTGTCCGATTCACCCTCGGATGAGCTTCCGTAGGATTGCAGCCCCAACATAATCTTTAACTACAGGCTGCGCACGAACTCCGTATATTTGTTGACAAAATGTTGCAAATATAACACGATCAGAGTATATAATATGAAAACAAAAACGTTTATAGAAATTTCCATCAATTTGGCGTTTTTATGCCAGCCTGTAAAATTGTTGTGAATGACAAAAGTGGGAATGGCAATAGTGAAGACGGTAGCAGTATATATTATAATAGAATGTTAAGTATTTAAATGCATGTTATTAAGCGCATAAAGAAAACATTTAAATATACTTAAATAAAGAAAATGTAAATAAATAATGAGTGTAATATGATTGTATTAAATAAAAATAAAAAATTTCCCTTCAATAAATATCGCTTAAAAGTTATCGAATGCTTAATGCACATCGATATCAGCAGGCACAGCTGAGCCACTTTTGTGTGAATGACAAAATCGTGGACTCCCAACACGTGCGCGGTTGTTTTATTATAAATTGTTTTATATAGTTGAATTTAAGCATTAATTTTACTCAAAATGTCTATAAGAGAAAAGCTTTTGATGAAAAAGATAGTGAAACGTGAGAAAATGAAGAAGGAACTAACGCAAAAGAAGGGAAAGGGCAAACAGATAGCACCAGAGCCGCCAGTCGCGAAACATGTCAATGGCAACGCGAAGAAGCAAAAGCAGAAGGCGCCACCGAAGCGACCTGTCGAGGATGAAGAAGGTATGTTCTGGAAATAATAAAAAAAAAACGTATCATAAATCAACCTTAAACCCCCATCTACAGATGAAGTGGATGACGACTTCCAAGAGCAACCGCAGCAACCCAAAAATAAACAGAATCCGCGGCAAAAGAAGAAGCCTCAAATTCAGGTTGCAAACTCCGATTCGGACTCAGATGAGGAAGATGATGACGAGGAAGACGAGGACGATGATGACGAGCAAGATGATGACGAGGAAGACGTAGCGACTGACAGTGATCCTGAAGATGAAGATGACGAGGAACAAGGTTTGTTAACTTGTCAAAAAGTCTATAAATTTCACTTGAGGATGATTCAAAGGCGAATTCGAGCAGCACTTGGAAAGCGAGTTATTGCTGACTTGTGCAGGCATGAGATTCAATTTAAAAAACAACTGAAATTTATGAGATACTTAGCGTGGCAATTCTAAAGGAGATTAATTAATTAAATTAAATTAATCCTCTAACTTACAGATTCGGAGGAGGAAAACGAAGATGACGAGGACGAGGAGCCCGTGCCAGCGAAAAAATCAAAGCTAAAGACGAAAGCGCCGTCAAAGGCGGAAAAGCAGGCAAATGGCACGTCAACGGAGAAAGAAGTTCCCTTCACGGTTGAATCATCATTGGCTGCATTAGATTATCGTGATTCGGACGATCGGAGTTTCGCTTCTCTGAAAGGAGGTGTGTCTGAGGCTACGTTGCGTGCAATTGAGGAAATGGGATTCACGGAAATGACCGAAATTCAAGCCAAGTGTTTAACGCCGTTGCTCAAGGGCCGCGATCTGGTGGGCGCAGCCCAAACGGGATCCGGCAAAACCCTTGCCTTTCTTATTCCTGCCGTCGAGCTGATCAATAAGCTGCACTTTATGCCACGCAACGGCACGGGCGTCATCATTATTTCGCCCACTCGTGAATTGTCCATGCAAACATTTGGTGTACTCAAGGAACTGATGGCGCATCATCATCATACATACGGTCTGGTCATGGGTGGTTCCAATCGTCAGGTAGAGAGTGAGAAGCTCGGCAAAGGTGTCAACATATTGGTGGCCACACCGGGACGTCTCCTAGATCATTTGCAGAACTCTCCCGATTTCCTGTACAAAAACTTGCAATGTCTGATCATCGATGAGGTCGATCGTATACTGGAGATTGGTTTTGAAGAGGAATTGAAGCAAATCATCAACCTGTTGCCTAGTGAGTTAATGCCTTCTTTTATCTTTTAAAATAGCCTCTTAAATTTCATCTCTTTATATTTAGAACGCCGCCAGACCATGTTATTCTCGGCCACACAAACGGCACGCATTGATGCGCTGTCCAAGCTGGCGCTCAAGAAGGAACCCATCTATGTCGGCGTGCACGATAATCAAGAGACGGCTACTGTTGAGGGTCTAGAGCAGGGCTACATTGTTTGCCCATCGGAGAAGCGTCTGTTGGTGCTCTTCACGTTCCTCAAAAAGAATCGCAAGAAGAAGGTCATGGTTTTCTTTTCGTCGTGCATGTCGGTCAAGTATCATCATGAGCTCTTCAACTACATCGATCTGCCGGTCACCTCGATCCATGGCAAACAGAAGCAAACGAAACGTACCACGACATTCTTCCAGTTCTGTAATGCCGAGTCTGGCATCCTGCTCTGCACGGATGTGGCTGCGCGTGGTCTTGACATACCGCAAGTCGATTGGATTGTGCAATACGATCCGCCAGATGATCCACGAGAGTACATTCATCGTGTGGGACGTACGGCGCGTGGCTCCGGTACGTCTGGACATGCGTTGCTTATGCTGAGGCCAGAGGAATTGGGCTTTTTGCGTTACCTTAAAGCAGCCAAGGTGCCGCTCAATGAGTTTGAGTTCTCATGGCAAAAAATCGCCGACATTCAGCAACAGGTTGGTTTTAGCCAAGCCAATTATTCGCAACCCGAAATTAACTTTCTTCATTTATTGCAGCTGGAGAAGCTGATAGCGAAGAACTACTTCCTCAATCAGTCGGCCAAGGAGGCTTTCAAGTCATATGTGCGCGCCTATGATTCGCATCAGCTTAAACAGATATTCGATGTGAACACGCTCGATCTGCAGGCGGTGTCCAAGAGCTTTGGTTTTCTGGTGCCGCCCGTGGTTGACCTCAAGGTGGGCGCAGCCAAGCGACAGCGACCGGAGAAGCGTGTAGGCGGCGGCGGTTTCGGTTACTACAAGCAGATGAACGATAGCGGTTCCAAGCAGCGTGTCTTCAAGTCGATCAATCGGGATCAGGCTAAGAAGTTTATGCGTTAGTTAGTTAAGCATTAAGTATAAAACCGTCATCTATACTACATATTGTTGAGAGTATAGTCGATATAGATACATATATAAGTGTCTTTATTTTTCAAAAAATACGAAATTATAATCAGAAATCAACTTCACGTAAGCATTTCGAGCGACTCATCCCATAAGGCATTGTGATCCGCCTACACGGATGTGACTTTCCCATATTCGTGGCCTGTTGTTTGTTTCAGATATTTAGCGAGCTCTCCCAATATGGTTTGGATTGGATTTTTGGCAATTTTTCATTAAACTGTTCCAGTTTCGTTGCCGGCCGCCCGAGCGGGCAGTGCCACTCAAACTGTAACAGTTTGACGGCAACAGTGCCGTCAATTGAAATGCCATTGAGAGAGCAAAACAAGCATTGCGAACAAATTTTATAATCTAACTCGTTTTGTCGTCCCAAACCCACACGCAGTAATACATACGTATTCATATCCAAATTCATTTTGATATCCAACAGCTGTCTGGCCAAAAAGCAGCAACTAATTCGCGGCCTAATGAAACCCGCCTGCCTGGCTTCGTTCGCATCGTAGCAAATTAATAGATTTCTGTGCAGGCGTGGGTGCGCAAGCTGCTCGAAACCACACATTAAACTCCCCACTGCAACACCCCCGTGCCGACAAACCTCAATTCAGACTTTAGTTGGTTACATGCAGCTAGCGCAGCGGCGGCGTTAGCGCACTTGTTCGACCGTGGCTAATCGTGCCAAGCAATGTTTGTGAATGGAGCTACGCTACGGCCACCATTCATGCTACTTTGAGTCTATTCACGAGTGGCCCGGCCCGGCTGTTGTGATTATGAAAATCAAGTTTATGAATGAAAATTTAACGGTTGTCGATGCGTAGCAAATAAAACGAAAGCACGCAGATAAACATACTCATCGATAACATGTGTGCTTGCACTTATCGATTTTCGCTTATCGCTTAATCAACACAATATTCGCCGTACTACTCTTACACAAGCACAGGATATGCGAATTCATTTGCTTCGTTTTTGTTTTTGTCCAGTTTTTAGCTTGGAATTAAGTCAGCCAAGTGCAGCCAAGCTACCTGTTTGTCGGGCTGGCAGGCCGTGTGGGCGTTGCAGCTGCTGCGGCGGCGCCTACGCAGCTCGCGTGGCATGCGTAATGAGGTACAAAGCAGTCTCGTTGTTGGCCAAGCCAAGTACTTGGCCAAATATTCCCCGGCTAATAACACACACACAAGCGACAAAGAGAACAAATTAACTAACGGTTGCGCCCGCTTTGGGCGGTTAATTTGTCGGCAAGCGTCAAAGAGATGTTGCAGATGAAAATTTGCATTCACAATAGACAGAACCGTTGGATAAAAGGCGACTATGAGATACCCTGTTTCGGGTCGGATATCTGTATATCGAGAGTGTAGAGTCCAGATGTCACTCCAGTCGCGCATATATCATCATGCATGTACTCGATTCCGGCTCTCTGGGCTCGACTGCAGCGCAATAACTCACGCACGAGTGGGCGATGATTGATGCGGGGCGCGGGGAGTGTAACACAGTTCACATCGTAGTGTGAAAATCATTCACAGCCAGTTGTTGCATTTTCCTCGGCTATTTGGCGTCTACTCAAAGCATTGTCCGTTGCCTCATCAATCCTCTCCACGTCCCTCCATGGAACATTTTCGTGTGCCACTTTTCAAAACTGAAAGTGCTACCAAAATGGCCCACATACAAAGGGCCTGCAGCTTATCGGCCCACGGTAAAAATTATGTGTTTTTTTGTTCAATCCCAATATGATCCAATCCGAGGCGTGTAGGTGTTAACGCCGAAATCGGCTCGCAACAGAAACAACAGCAATAACAACCTCGCGCAGACAATGTCTAAATCTTTAGGCGCGCTGCGACACATATATATTTATTCAATGGCAATAAAATGCATAATATGAACAGATATGCTTCCACAGCGTGCGGCCCACACACATGCGCACGCTTAGGTAGAGCCGTTGGTCAGGTCGGTGGGCGCCTGCTTTCCAATGGCCAACACTGGCACTTGCAGAGATTGAAAACTTTCTCGTCTCTTTTAAGTGCATGCGGGTGCGGGTGCGTGTAAGTCCGAAGCGGTGTTGGCTTTTTGTGGAATACACGGAAGCGCAGGCATCGGCAGTAGCATGTGGAAAGTAAAAGTTGTAACTGTCCCAGGTAACATATATGGGTATGGTGCGTCGCCGGGGCCGCCATCGCACCATCGCGCCAATATCAACTGCGCGCGAATGCCAATTTTCCCACATACATTTCGAGTATTTGAGCATTTGGCTCAAAGGCAAGTTTAACACCAGCATTTGGCCAGCGGGCCCCGCTGTTTCCATTCAATAAGCAGTACGGGCGTAATTTGCATAGGCTTTTGGACAAATGCCCACATACATATAGTGCTAGCAAAATCTGCTGCTTGGTTCTAATCGCATTCATCGTCGCCATCGTCTCTTGCCTGCTTACAATTTCCGTACGTAATTAATGCCTCCGCGCTGAGTGTTCCATAATTCAAATTGACGCCAACGCGCCAAATATGCCTAAATGAATGAGCGCAAGCGAGATGGCTGCTGTTAACAGCGCATGATTGACAGAGTTAGTGCTGCCACCTGGCATCAACTGCAACTGAATATGAGTGCATTGCGCGGTTTTTACGCAGTCAGACGTTTAATTTGCACTTCAGTCTATATTATTTCACTAAATTCTTAAAATTTGGTTGTGTATTTTTCATCGTGGGCTTGTATTAAGCTAAATTTTTCAATTTACTCAAACATCTGCGCTGCATACACGTAGTGGCAACACTGTCGACTGATCGCCAATGCTGTTAACCGGCTGTTATACTCAAAATGGCACATTGACTCTTTGCTTTTCTTCATTTTCGGCTGTGCGCTTTGCGTTCAGTTTCTTTTTCTCTGTCTTTGCGTGCGGTTCAGTTGTAGAAATAGGAAGAATCGTTCAAGTAGAGGCGAGATCCGTCGTTTTCCTTTTTGCCCGACTCGAATAAATTTGAAAAAAAAAAATAAATAAAAAAGGAATTCTCAAAAAGTTAGTGTGTGCAACAACAGCCAATGTATGTTATTAAAGTGAAACGAATTGAAGGCAACAACCCCGCAACTGAATCAACGACACAAAAACAACAAAACACACAGACACACACAGTCAGCAGCAACAGCAAAATGTGTGCATATTTTATGCGAAATTTTCAACGTTTACATTGAAATCGTCATGCTTTTGGTTGAATTTCCAATGAATTTCGCATAAATTTCCATTGCAATGCAAGGAATATTAATTTACATATAGAAAATAAATTTCTTTTCAACTAAATATCTTGTGGGCTGCAGCAGCCAGTCAGAGAGCGAGTAACCGAGAGTGAGCAGCTATTTTGACATTCTGCTTTCATTCATCTCCGTTGCTCACGATTACGCTCCCAGCCACATACGCGCATACGCATACAAATTAACTGTCTCAGTAGATGTGTGTGTGTATGTGTGTTTGTGTATGCGCGAGTATGCGTGTATGTGATGACAAAACGTAGACGGCGACTGCGCCGTATATCTCTTCTTCCTCTTGTCGATCAGAGGCAGCCGCTGCTGCGCTGAGGAATTTTTCTGTCTTCATTTTCGACTTGCTCTCTCGCTGTTGCTGCTGTTTCTGTTTCTGTTGTTGTTGCTTGTATGTTTTCGTTCGTTTTTCTCAAACTTTTTGGGTGGAGTTTTGTTTTCAATCCGTTTCTACTTCTGTTTGTTGCTCTCTCGTCCACGAACATTATTGAGAATTCCAGCTTAACAATGAAATTTTGTGTCCATTTTTACAGTAACTTAAAAATAAACATACAACAATAAAACAAGCAACAAATCGAAGCGTGTTAAACCAGGAAAAAATAGTCTTTTGTTTAGCAATTGTGCAATACGTAGAAGAAACGCAAAACCGAAAGTAGAACAAAGCAAAAGTCGAAAAGTTAAATACGCGTCATAAAATAATTTCGGCTTCTACAACAACAAGAGTACAACAACAAAAAGTACAACAACATTATTGTGCAACAAAGTAAACAATTGTAAAAGCTTAAACAAACAGTCTCCCGCAAATACATAGACACATACCAATTCTCTCTCTCTCACACACACACAAACACACCGCAACAGCAACAAAATGAGTGTCTGTGAGAACAAGACCGTTGTGCAACAGCAACTGCAACAAGCGGCTGCCGTTGCAGCCGCCGCAGCCGCTGCAGTTGCTCAGCAGCAGCAGCAACAGCAGCAGCAACAACAGCAGCAGCAACAGCCCCCGCAAGTGGTGCCGCAGCCGCAGCATATGACGCCACAGCAACAACAACAAAGCACACAAAGCATTGCCGACTATTTGGCACAGTTGCTGAAGGATCGCAAGCAGTTGGCCGCATTTCCAAATGTATTCACGCATGTGGAACGCCTGCTGGATGAAGGTAAGTGAAAATCAAAATTGGAATTTTCAATTCATTTCTATCTGTCTATGTCTACATCTCCTTGAGTATGTTTATCAAGTTGATTTCGTGCTCCCGCACTCTCTCTCTCTCTCTCTCTCTCTCTCTCTCTCGCTTTCGAGCGCCACCTACAATTATGCTGAGCAACGCGCGCTGCTCTTTCCCCCAATAAGCGCTGCTTTGCCTCTCTCTATATTTAAAGACGCTTCTCTTGTTGATCTCGAGTTCATTCCACCTTGCAGAGAAACCAAAGTCACTGCTGCCGGCGTTGGCGTCGCTGCTCAGTTGTTTGTTATTTTTAGTTACTTCCTTTTTGTGTGCCACTTCGTCGTGGGGTCTCTCGTTCACTTTGAGAGAGAGAGAGAGTTCTTGCTATCTTTGCCTTGCTCTCGCTCTCCCTGTTCTTTTGACGAGTGCACACTTGCCGCATTATTGCGCTGTTATTGTTTCTCTCTCGATTTTTTTTGTATGCACCGATTTACACACACACACACACGCACAGAGAGAGAGAGAAAGGACTCTCTTTGATGTCACGCCTAAGCAATTGCCCGCTTGGCTGCCCACGCCCGCCCGTCCGTCTGCCTTGCCCTACCGAAAGCAAACACTTAACAGTGAAAATCAACATAGCAGAGAAGAGACGAAAATCAACACAACAGAAGACAACGGCAGTCGACTGGAAGCGTGTGTGCGGTAGGCGTGGCACACACACACGCACAGGACGACAAAAGACAACTATCAGACGGCGGCAACTCTACCTGGAGTTGCAGCTCGCCGCATCTCGTAGCTCGTTTTCGTTACATGCGTTGCGCTGTTATTGTTGTTGTTTGTCCAACATCTGTTGGCCATATGCAATGTACGTACATGTGTATTAGTTTCTGTGTGTGTGTCTGCCTATACACTTGGAAAAAACTACCATGTCAAGATGTTATTTTCAAATTTATGCGCATATGATTCAAATTTGAATTAAAATATATAAAAAAAAAGTTTTAGGATCAAAGAAACTCTTAGACAGAAATAGAACTTTTTTTATTTGCGCCATAAATTAGGTAAATTAACAAAACATTTGCTGTGTTTATTTTACGATTGATTTTATTGTTGCAAAAGGGAAATCTTTAAATTTTGAAAATTATGCCGGTGAACACCCTTCTTGTTTTGTCTCAGTGTACATGCGAATGTGTGTCGCGTTTGGTAATGACAAAATTATGTTGCACAGCCAAAAGATACAGATATCACATACATAGATACAGATACTGAGACACTGAGCTAATGTACTATGGGATCATAGCTGCAAACTAGTTTTTCGTGCACAGATTTTATTTGCCAAAAGCAAAAGCGTTGACAATTTGTAAAACTCGTTCGACCAGCTACAAGCAATGCTGCCAAGCTGTGCCACCCTCTCTCGCTCTTATCCCACCTAAGTAAATATTAACAACAGCAACAACAACACCCATCCACCCACCCCTCCTGCTTATCAGCAGCTGTGGCCGTGTGGGACGCACACTACTTGGCCCACACCCGGTCTCTCGGTCGGACTCGCAACTGGCCGCATTGGGTCGCACGCTGTTAACGGCTTTCGACTTTTCAACTTGATGCTGACTGTTTTTACTAGAAGTTTTATTGTTGTTTCTGTTGTTGTTGCTGTTCGTTTGCGACTTTCTCTTTTCAATTGCTGCTGTCGTCGCTGGGTTTCTGTTTTGGCAGCAGCAGTAGCAGTGCGCCTGCTCAATCCGCATAAAGTATACCAAAAATTACAAATATTTTGTGTGTCTTTGACGAACTGCTGAAATTATAAACTACTCAGGGGGAAGAAATAATATGTATATAATCATTTTTATATACTATGTAGAAGCTTGACAACTGTATATGAATAATGAAAAGGCATTTCCAAGTGTCCAAGCAAAACTAAACTATACAGATTTCTTATTATTAACAATAGTCGAGTCAGTATGGTCAAGTTTGTCTGTGTGAACGTGTAGATCTCAAAGACTACATGTGCTAGAGTCATTAAATTTGTTAACATCACTCACAGTGTCTTAAGGCATGTTTTAAAATTTAGCCACACCCCTCAAAGCGCCCTATAGTACATAAAAACTCAAATTGCAAGTGTGTATTTAAAACTATAATTATAACTGTGCTTGCAATGGCATACAAAAGTATAAAAAAAATATAAAACTGGTCTATAATTGTTTAAAGTTTTTTAAATTTCCAAGTAGCCATGTGAATGATATGTATTAATTGAAATTCTAGAGAACACAATATTATATGGTGATGCACCAAAAAAATAAATAAAACTGTATTTTTATTAGACTCATTGCTGTTGCAACCTGTTGGCAGTTGGCTTGAAATGCATGCACACACACAGTTTGTGTGTGTGTGTGTGTGTGTGTTGGTGTGTGTATGACTCGTGCCCCCACACAAGTGTGTGCATGTGTATTTGGTTTTATGTGCGGCTTTTGTTGTTTCGCGCAGTTGCCTCTTTCGCATTTAGAATGTCTTATTTATTTATTTTGCCGCTTGTTTTTATTGTTTTTCTTTTCGACTCGTCGCTTTTGGCACTGCTGACATAAATTTCGCTGTTCATTTTTGCCAGTTGTTGTTGTTGTTGTTGTTTGTGACTCATGGCTCAAAACGAAGAAAAAAAGTCGAAATGAAATAAAAGAAAAGATCTGTGTAGTAGCAGCAGCAGAAGCAGCGGTGTTTATACCGAATCTGTGTATCTGTTAGATACTACATATGACACATGCCGGCAGAGCACGTTTCTAGCGTTTTGTATCTTGATGCATGCCGCGCGATTTGCACAGTTGAAGTGTGCCTAGACTGTGGAAAGACGACGTCAAAACAGTCTGCTCGGATTACGGCGACGCAGTCCAAGCATAACTGCACGTACTAAGTAGTACGTATCTTTGAGATACATATACGTGTATGTATATGTATCACCTGGAGTGTATCTTCCGCATGACGTCTGAAAGTTTGTGTGTGTGTGTGTTTGCGTAGATCATGCAAGACCGACCCCTATATCTTAATCCGTATCTGCATAAAGTATCTGTATATTTAGCTATACCTGCGACTACATATTTATCGAGTACCTGTATCTGCATATTTGTATCAGTTTCGCAGTCTGTTTGTATCTGTAATCAAATTATTACTTGAGATGTATCTACACCCACGCATTTGCCCGATACGAGAGCAAAAACATCGCGGAACGTATCAAAATTCTGTTGTTTCCCATTCTTTGTATCTCTGGCACGCAACGCAGCAGCCATCGCGATCTTATAGATACACACACACACGCAGCCAATGTGTGTGTATCTTGCGTTGTGCATTAAAAAAAAAATCAAATTACGTTGCTACGATCGGACTACACCCGCTGCCGCCGACTACAGAGAGCGCGCAAATGTTTATATAGTCACACAGATACACGTACACACACAGCCAGTCAGTTGTCTATATATACGAATACAGATACATATAGCATATACTATATGCTCTCTTTCTTGCTGCCTGCGGATACATACACACTCGACAGTTTTCATGAAAAATTTGAAATGTGTTTCATTTCGTCTAAATTTAGATGATTGGAAATGGTTTTCTTCTACGCCTTGGAATTTCTGCTCTCTATTTGACCGTTTTTGGGGCATTCTTTGATCCCCTCTCATCTCTCCCTCGATAGCATCATCATCATCACGATCATGATCATCGAGTGCAACGTCAATTGAACGCTTCATCGATCGCCTATGCAAGCAAAATTTAATTTGAAATTAAAACAAAAATACAAATAAACAGAACGAATACGCTTTTGAATTTCAATTCGATATTAACGAGAGAGCGCATAGTCTCGGATCCAGCGACAATGTTTATAATACGGAATCGTAGTTGGGGCCTGACGCGTTGTCGTGCTCATAAATTTGTTGACAATTGTTATGCGGAACGCGTGGGCACAGCTGGCAAACCCTTCGTTCGGCGCCCACACCCGATACCCGCAGCGCACACACACACAACTACGAGTGGAAACCTTCGGGGGAGGGTAACGCATGGTGGGGTGGGCACTAAGCCACGTATCATTGCGTTTTTCAAAATTCAATTAAAATCTTTTGTCATGGCGACCATTGGTTGTTTTGATTTGTTGCTGCCGTTGCTGCTGTTGTTTTTGCTGATGCGTTTGTATTGTATATGGAGGATAGTGCTGCTACCAAAAAGAGCATTGCAAACGACCACGGAAGTTGACCATGGGCCAACCAGCCAATTGACCGATCGTTGGCGACGGCAACGGGGTTGGTTCGTTGGTTAGATTCAATTGCATTTAGTAGTATGTTTCAATTTATCGCTTGCATGCATGCATGTTGTTGTTGAAAAGGGCATTGATCGACGCTAGTGATCATTGATCAACGATGGGCGATTGGCGATCAGCGATCACTCGATTGTTGACAGGCGAAAGTTGTGGGCTAAACGGTGATTGGTTTTGCTTGCATGGTTGCTCATGGAAAGTGGGTGGGCAGGACGGACAGACAAAACGGTTTGGGTTATGTAACTATAGGCTATATAAGCACGACTTAATAAAGTGGGTTTATCAGCTATAAATCATGTTGGGTTTTATGCCTATGGTAGATCTAATAAAGTAGAGATTTCATGCCTATAGATACTTTATAAAGTTTTTGAAAACATGGTTGATACTTTCAGATACACTCGTTTAAATTTAACAAACAAATTAGAGATAATCTTAATTATACCATGGAAAATAATTAATATTTAATTGAGTACTATTCATCACATTATTAAGTCGTTTGTTTTAAGTATTAAATAAATAAATAGAAAATCATATCTGATATCTCATTGCTTGAGGCCAAACATTAGCAAACCTTTTTGGTTCAATTAGCAAGTTTGTTAACGTTGAGAATTCATGAAATTACGGTCACATCTCAATGCGGCAAAAGTGATGCTGCTTTTGAAATGACTCAGCCGAGCAGCAGCAGCAGTAGCAGCAGCAGCAGTAGCAGCAGCAGCAGCAGCAGCAGCAGCAGCAGCAGCAGCAGCAGCAGCAGCAGCAGCAGCAGCAGCAGCAGCAGCAGCAGCAGCAGCAGCAGCAGCAGCAGCAGCAGCAGCAGCAGCAGCAGCAGCAGCAGCAGCAGCAGCAGCAGCAGCAGCAGCAGCAGCAGCAGTAGCAGCAGCAGCAGCAGCAGCAGCACATGGCAATCCTAAAGATACGTAGCTATAGCCTTCAATTAGCATTTTCAAGTGCCTGCCGGAGGGGCACCGCTCCCGGTCTCTCTCTCTCTCTCTCTTTGTCTCGTTCTGTGTTTTTAAAAATTAGATGGCGTCATTTTGGGTTTGCATGACATTTGATACACAGGCAGCCAGACACACGCACACACTCAGACAGAGAAAGAGACACACTCGCATAGACCGCCTGCAACAATTTTCGATGTGAAGTATTTTTGACAAAAATAGCGAAAAATACTGAACAAAAAAGCGCATAATTAAAATCATTTTCATATGTTCTCTTTATTTTTTCGCATGCTCATGTTTCTTATGCGTGCTCTACATTCACACACATTCAGACACACTCCGCTGTCGTTCTCCAGTCTGCCCCTCGAGCACTCAAGCTCTCTGCCCGCCTTCTACATGGCACGCGACTACCCGCAGCCGCTTCTGTTTGCCACTCCTCCTCCTCCTGCTCGGCAGCAGCCATGTGGCATTAGACAATTGCTTTAATATGCCAGCAGACAGTGCCGCCAAGTCGCGGCGACGTGCCACACAAATTGAACAATTTGATAACAAAATTCAACTCAAGATGCAAAAGGCAATAAATTTGCTTTGAAGTTGTAGTTGTCGGTGGTGCCATATGGTCGCTTTTGCTACGCTCAACTTCAACTTCAACTGCAGCTCGAACTTCAGATACGCCTTATATGGGCAACACTTGAGCTCTCTGAGTGAATCACTTTTGTTTTTGTTGTTGCATTGCACAATCGATTCTTCAGTTTTCAATGATCGCTGATCAATTGAATTTTTCAATTAATCATCAAGGGAAACTCTTTTGGGAAAATGAAAATGTGCAGATGTAGCTGGCGTGTGAAATGCGGGTACCGCAGAACGTCTGAAACAATTGCAATTTAATGACATTAATTAATAAATTGCCATTACTGTATATATAAAGACAACTGTACGCGCAGAAAGCAGGGCAAAGGGTCAAGCATTGATAGATATAAAGATATAGACAGATCTACAGATACAGCTACAGATCGAGCCACAGATAGAGCTACAAATACAGCTGCGGATACATTATCAGGCTACAGCTACATTTGCAGCATGCAGGACAATTGAAATGATACAGATACAGATGTAGATAGAATTATTATAGATACATTAATAGTATACAGTATTTAGATAGTTTGACAGTTTAGAGTATAAAGAAACATTCACAGAATACAATTACATACTCAGTATACAGATACATTTATTGGAAACAGCTACAGATACGCATGCCTTAAAAAGATACAGATACAGTGCAAAGAAGATCTAACAAGGTTTTCTATGTTTGACAAGATCATTGTCAGTGTAATCGATAAACAGTACAAGATGTTTATCTTATAGATACAAATAAGTGCATATCATAAGATACATATTAGACAGATGCTTGTAGAGATTTTGACAATTAAAACGTGGGATCACATATGACAGCAAGCAGTCGCACGAGACAACAGCAGCAGCACTCAGTGCGCTTTGCTTGTGTATCTGTGGCTGTATTTGTATCTTTAGCTGTATCTGAACGCTGCAACGCTGTATCTTTTGGCTGTCTGCAATTCAGAAATTCACCAAACGACGCGTAGTTTCTTGTGCAGCATGAATGAATGTTGCCGTCGTCGTCACGATGTGTATCTGTGTGTGTTTGCCTGCGTGTTTGTGTGTGTGCCTGCCTGCCTGCCTGTTGGCATTTCATGTGCTTCTTTTGGGGACGCCAGCCGTTTTAGTTTTGCACTATTTTCGCCATTGTGCATCAGCCAATTTCACGCACTTTCGTATCGTTCAACTGTTTCGATCGAAACTCTTTGGTAATTTTGAAAATTTGGCAATTTTAACGCCCCCATGACGCCTTAATTGTTGCATTTCTCATCAGCTGTTCCACAGCTGCGGCTGTGTATGTAAGTGCCACTGCAGTACGATTTGTATCTTGTTTTTGCGTATTTGTCGCTGTTTCTACCTTGTTCCTTCTTCTTCTTCTGCTTCGAGTTGCCTATGTTCATTATGGCATTCTTTTTTTACGAGATAACATAAAATTGAATAAGTCGTGCTGACACGTTTCGTATTTGGGTTAAATGTCATTTAATATACGTGTGTATATACATGTTTAATAAGTGCGTGGGGCGTGTTGGCCAACTTCTTCATACAAGAAATTGCAGATATGTTTTTTGTTGCATTTCGACTGATACTTAATATTCTTTTGTAATTGTTTGTTCTTGTATTTTTACAAATGAAAGCTAATATTGATTTCTTTGACATGACTATGGGCTTTTGATCTTCATTGCCTTGGAAATTCATATGGCAAATATTCTGAATCATAGCTGAATTTCAATAATCTCTGATTTTTCCAATGATTGCTTAGGCTTTCATAGATATTGCGGCAGCTGCACGCAAAATTATATGTAGAAAGTATGCTCGACTCGTTTATACCCGCTATAAAATTAATTCGAAATGTTTTGCAATAGTTATCAATTTTAAGAAACCATTTGAGTGGTAATAATTGTGATAAACACTAGAAACGTTTTAGATTTGCAATTGCGCTTGTCTTTTATTTTTTTAATTTACAGGAGAGGTAGAGGTTTAGCAATAATAGGACACATTCTTAATAAGTTTGGTAGCCTTAACTTCATTAGTCTTTGAGTTTTAGATGTTCACACGAACACAGATCATGCGTATATGCCTTCTTTTGCTTTGTATACCTTTTATTTTCTTGAATAGCGAGTATAACAAGTTTAGTTTTGCAAAATTAGCAACTGCTCTGTTTATTTTCTTTTTTAATCAGCTTCACTTTCGAATAGACAACCATACAAATCAACTGCCCACTTGGGCCTTAAGCCTCCAGCCTCAGCTCGAGCTGTGCGTTCATTTCAAGGACACATTGTGGCTTATCAAGTGGCTGGGATTGTGTTGGCCAGTTGCGTGAATGTCATTGCGAGCCACACAGAGTGCACTTGCATTTTCATACATACATATATGCCACTCCAGCTGTGCCCGAGCACGTCGAGCTAACAAATCAACGTGGGCTTTTCCGGTTTTCCAACGCAACAAGCCCACACCAAAAATTTCTTGTATTTTGTCATTTAGAAAACGAGTGAGACGAGCGAGAGAGAGAGAGAGAGAGTGAGGTAGGGAGAGCGAGAGAGATGACTGAGCAGCAGAGGGGAAATCAGTGAGGCACATTGACGAGACATCGTTTGCCAGTTTTGTGGTTGCCGCCGCCTTTTCGACTAAAAATAAACAAAAAACGTGGGCGCTCAAAGGTGTTAAGAACAAGTTGCACAACGCAGAACAACAAAAAGGCGAAAACAAAACCTGCAATGTAGAAATATCTATAATAATACTAATAAATAGCTACATACATATGGGTAGGTACACGCTATAAGTACGAAAGTGTGTGTAGTCGCCGCAGAAAATACCCTGGCATAGTTAGTTTTATTTTGTGAAGAGAGATTCTTGATGAAGTTTGCTATTTGAAGATATGTAATGGGACAAGAAGAGGATATAATTCGATAATATCGATGTTTGAATAATGTTTACATCAATACATCATTGATAGTTTATTCTGACTATCGTTTGCCTTTAAAAACGTTTTCAACTCAAACATAAATCAAATACATCGAAATAATCAATAGTATCAATGAATTTGATTTTTGGTTTGCTCAAGGTTTCATTCGATCATACCCCTTAGCTACAGCTGCTACAGGATATATGTATGCTTAACATGACTAAATGGCAACACAAAAAAAAAAAGTGAAAAAAAAAGAAACGAAGCAAAAGAGAAAAGTCGGCAACTCTTTGACTTTTGTTTCAAAACGAGTCTGCTGGACACTTGAATTTTGGTCAAGCATATTGCGTTATATGTGTAATTATGCAGACACACACACACGCACACGCACACACGCAAGTGTAACTGCGCCTTAAGATAGCTCTGTGTGACAGTAGGTAGGTGGACAACAAGTATGTACGTACGTATGTTTGGTAGCTAGGTAGGTAGGCAGCGTGCCAAAGACGGTCTCTGTAATAATTTATAGCAATGTGTGGTTAAGGTAGTGTGGGGAAGTAAGCAGCGCGGAGAGCTCTTCTCATGTATTGTCTTTTGCTTCGAGTGGCATTGGTTGGCCGTGTGGGGGGCACCAACGTTGCGTATGCGCAATAAACACAACATTAATTATACGCACGTCAAGTAAAAGGCAGCACACACGATCACGAATGACACATGGACCCGAGCATGGCCCATTTAGAGCGCTTAAGACGCCCACAGATTCCCCCCGCATACAAGACAAACACTATAGACCGCTTACAATCATATTGACATTACTTATAAAATGAAAGGTTGGTAATGAATTTTAGTTGTTGACTATGACTTAATAAACTGACAAACTTGAGCGACTTTCAGCTACAATAGCAACTCTGGTAGATCTGTGTAAATGTATACTATATGATATATATGCGAGCTTGTTTTTTCTTCCCATTTAGCAACAGCTGTGAGTTTTCCGAATTCACAAAATAATAATAATATTTTCTTTCGTCGAATGATCGAACGCAGCTTGTCGGGAACACAATGTTTACAAGTTTTTGGACAGAACAATTTGGTTTATATCCAAAGTTGTGCAATCAAATTAGGATATCATGTGCAGTCAGAGAGAGGGAGAGATAGAGAGAGAGGCTAGCAAGCAGGCAGGTGAAGTTGAAAACGTATCGAAATATTGTTCGAAAAAATTCAGCTACGAAATTTACTCAGACTACGCAAAGGTCATGAACTCTGCGGTTTTTCATGGGGCTTACACACTCACACACGCACGCACAAATCCGTTTGTGATTTGTTAGATTTCGTTTCTCTCTCTCTCTCTCTCTCTCTCTCTCTCTCTCTCTCTCTCTCTCTCTCTCTCTCTCTCTCTCTCTCTCTCTCTCTCTCTCTCTCTCTCTGGTTCTGCTGTCGTCCACGGCTGTGGCTGCGCGAGACGGGCAGCCTCTCGCCTGTTTATGTTCCACACACGTAGCTACGGCTCCGGAAAAGTCATTCGCCTACTCCAGAAATAAACAAGAGATGGCAGCGTGGCAACAACAGCAGCCCCTGCCCCGCCCAGACAAGAGGGGGGCCTGACAGAAATTTTATCTTTGGGATTCGTTAAAAATAGCTGACCGGCTAAAAGCAAAACAAAAGCAAGCAACGCGAACACAACATTTTAAACATTTTTGAGCCGCTTTTCGTATAGAAGGGGGCGAAGGAAGGGCGCGCTGCTGCCTTCAGGTGTGTTGATTGAACGTGCTCAAAAGTGTTTTTGTTTTTTTTTTTGTATGCGGCTATTTCAATCATTCATTGCAGTTCTTTCTGCGTTTACAGCTGCTTTTATAACAATAACATACGATGCTCTATTATCTGTGTTATCTGCTGCCTGTGTTTGTATCGGTGTTTATCTCTGCCGCAGTTTATTTTCATGCGCAACAAGCAGCTTTGGCGTCTTGGCTTGTTGAACTTTTCTATTCGCCATAAATTACAAATGAAGGTTAATAAGCAAAGCTGAAACCGAAAAGTGAAACCCCAGCCGAAACCCAGCCGAAGCATTATGTATAGCATTATAAACCGAAAACTAATCTTATCTATTTTTCCCTCCTCTTCTCTTGCTACTTTCAGGTGAGTTTGCTTAACACACGCGACGACAGCAACAGCAACAAGAACATTATCAGTTGGTAATCAGCTGCAATGCGATAACAAAGCGCACAGTAGCTGCCTTGTTGCTCCATTGGTCTATAGAGTACTCTATGCCGACGGCTTTGTGAGCAAAATCGACCCGATTGGCTGAGTACACACATATGTATCGTCTATTATCTATACTGTATGCTGTTAATTTTTAATTGGTTTAAGCAGCCATTGCTATAAACCTTGCCGTCCAAACATTCCAGCACAATTGAGCGAGAGAGAGAGTGGGAGAGGCAGTCGGGAAAGGAGGCGAAGCTCATCGATAATGTCTGGCGTTGAGTTTTATGAGCAAAGGCTATAAAATAAGCACGGTTAATTGCTTTATAAAAATGGGCGCGCATGGAACACGATCAGACCGACCGTACAGACCGACCCATATGGCTACTGTTTCTGAATTGAGTAGCTGGTCAACTGGCTGACTGCCTGCCCGATTGAATGAAAGAGAAAGGGTGCGGATAAGTAGGTAGGGGTGGAGAGGGACGCTGATGAGTCTGGGGATCTGAGCTTTAAATTTATGCACTTTACTTGTCACCGCCATGTGCCGTTTGCAAGTTTTTATTATATTAGCTAAAAAAAAGGTTTTCATTTTTCTATAGCACCCTAAGCTCTCACCCCCCCAATGTTACCCTGCAGCGCTTCATTGCTTTCATTGTGTGAATTTTAATTAATTTTGAAATATTGACGAAATACACAAAAAGCATCGTCAGTTGGGTCGTGATGCCGCCGTGTTTTTTGTATTTTATGTTTTGTTTAGTTCGCTTCGTTTCGGTTTGCTTTAGTTTGGTTTTTTTTTTTTGCTTTGTTTTTCTTTGGACTCTCGCTCTCTCTCCCTCTGGGATAAGGTCGCTGCCGGCACAGGGTGTGGCTTCCTGTGCGTTGCTTTGCCTTTTTATCTTGTCGTGTTTTGCAACTCATTAGGAGCAATTATTATACCGGTTACACATAGGTTTAGACGGCTGAACCGCAAAAAGTATTCCTAGATATATTATATCTTGTTCAGTGTGAACAACGGACTCGATTTAGCCACGTTTGTTGTATGAACATTAAGAACTCAGACCTAGGGTTTTTAAAGTTGGTTATAATGTTGTTACATTGTTGCATGCAGCAGAAGATTGCTTTAGAAATTTGCCATACCCCAAAAAGTCTAGAAAATTTTCATTTATATCGTAATTTAAAAGCTAGAATATTTCATTCTTTTTTAACAAAGAAAAAAGTTAATTTTACATTTATCTGCGCATTAATCGTGCACAAAAAAAATGATTATAGAATTAATAGACGGGTATATAACAGTCGAGAGTACTCACTTTTTTTTTTGTTGGGGGTGATACTGCACGTTTTCACCAATTTACGCACTACGCTGCAGTTCGACAAACAGTTCGAATTCGATTTTCGAACTCGACAGCGGGTTTCGCTTACGGGTTTTTCTTGCTTACGTGGCGGCATTTTGTGCGAAATTGCGCACATGGGAACTGTTTGACTTGCGGCCAATTTTTGCTTGGCTCGATGCCTTGCGCCACTTTGAGCAACAACAACAACAGCTGCAACAAAACCGACAACTGTTTAACTGTTTAAATCGACATTTGCAACGTTTTTTGGCAATGACAAGTTGCAGTTTTTGATTTCTGTTTTTTTTTCTTTTTCATTTTGGAAAAATTGGCTTCGGGCCTGCGAACTTGTTTGCAATTTTGCCAACATGTTTCGTTCGCCGCGATCTTGTTGCAATTAAAGCATATGGTATATTTAGTTTTGTTTTATTTGTCGGGAATTATTAAATCAAAGCAATGTGGAAAAGCCTTGAAAAGTATCGAATACACAATTAATTATTCAAATTGACACAAATTTCTAGCTATTTATAGCTTGTGAAACCTTCTCAAATTGCGGCAGTATTATGGAAAAAACAACACTGGGGGTCCCTGCCCAAAAATACTTTGAAGTAGCTCAGTTACTTCAAGGGCATTCCAAAAAAAAAAAAAAAAAAAAAAAGCAAAATTGTATCTTATTACATGTTAATTGTTTGCATTGCTGTCACTGTGGCGGTAATTTGATGTAGTTGCTGCTGCTGGTGTTGTTGTTGTTGTTGTTGTTACTGCGTTTCTTTGCCAAGCGGCGCTGTTAAGCCTGGCGAACTGACATGCCCCCGCCCTCGCTGTGAGTGTGGTTGCTGCTGCTGCTGTTGGTTAATTGTAATCTCCAAGCTTAATGTCAAGTTGCAAGGTTGCACAGACAGAGAGATGGAGAGCGAGGGAGCTATTTATTTACTTTGTTTGTATGCGTGCGAAATATTGTCGTAATTTCAACGTTGTTTATATTCGCCGCCCACACGCATTGCATTTGAATTTTCATATAAATTTTGTTTCGTTTCCATTGTGTGTGTGCGTGTGTGCCACCTGTTGATAGAGTCTGCGTAGTTTTTCACTTGCTTCATTGTTGAAATTGAAAGTTGGAAAAATATAAAACATTCACGCCATGTGCCGCCATATTTGCACCACATTTCACTTCCCTTTCCTGTGAAGATTCATGACTTGCTGCACGCATTCTAGCGTATCCGACAAGCACCTTCACTTTTCACCATGCAGCATGCGAAAATTTCTACTGATTTTCCACCAGTTTCCCACAGTCGTTGACACAATTTCACCGTTGCCTCTAAAGCTTGGCTTGAATCTTAATAGCCTTAGATTTAATGCCCTTTTGTGGGGGGGGGATTAGTACGCTCATTTGGCCGTCTCTCGAATTATCTCATTACAATTATTTTAATACATTTGAAGCTTATTAAACGACACCGGCCACGGGTCGAAGCAATAAAAAGTGCAAAGAACCGAAATGAAATTAGTCACGTTTCTTGTTTTAAATACGCTTAGCTTGGAGGCAGTCTGTCGTAATCTTTCGAATTAATCGCAACTAATTATAAGCCAGATTTCACAATTCATTTCGAGCTGTACAAGGTGCGAATTAATTTCATTTCGCTGTCAAATCTAACAAATTAACGAGTGTATCGTTACCGAAAATTGAGAGCATTGTTTTGTTATAATTAAATTAGTGGGAAGTACGGCCCTTTAAACACACACACACACACTTCATTCAAGAGTGTGTGGTTTTTTTCCTCGATCTGAACTATCAACAATTCCGCAGACAATAATTATTCATTGTGTAGTAGGAGCGAAACACTTGACGGATACGTCTAATAATAAAACATATTACTTCATCGAACTGTGATTGCTGTCAAAATATATTACCATAATTTCTATATGTAATTTTGTGTACGATTTCTGTTTGTGCTGCATGCTCTGTTTAATGGGGAAATTATACAATACTCTCTGACGAAATTGCATACGACTTGTCAGTTTGAATTCCAATACAATTTAAACGAAGCTTATTTGTTTAAGCTAGTGACGTATTGAGTGGGTATGCCAGAGTGTTCAATGGTTTCAGCCTGCTTCTCTCCGTTAGTCGTGTATACCCTCTATGCGTGTTCAAAAAGATGGAAAAAAAACATTGGTAAATTGCGTTGTGTAGAACTGATAATTTATACAATATTCAATGTTATTGTTGGCGTGAAATGCACACTTTTTAGATACGTGAAATAACATATAGTGTGAGAGAGGTAGAGAGAGAGAGAGAGAGAGAGAGATCAAGAAAGAGAAGCCAGACAGCTGGTCTGCTCTTGCTAACAATGAATTACTTTACAGAGTGTTTACGTTTATTAAAATACGCAATATTTCGAAAACGTTTGTATACATCGAATTATTTACATTAATCTCTGAAACAATATGCAAACATAGTTTCAAGAAAACTCTCAAATACAAGAAATCCTTCGATATAATTAGTAATATTTCAAACAAACTAAAATAGTTCCAAGAAATCTTACGATTTTTTCTCTTTTATAAATCTACACTACAATATGAGCTCGTGCAGCAATTTATACTATAGAAATATATACCAACAACGCTATTATATTTGTATTTGTATATTTTGTTATTAAATTGTTTATTTTTTTTCTTTTCTTGCTTGTCAACGTTATAAAACAAGTGTTGCCTGTGCCTGAATATTTTTGTAAATTTAAAATCACAAAAAAAATGCAGCGCGTATTGGTTTGAAGTACAATTGTTAATCATTTCGATAAAAACAAATCTCGTCGTAGGGGACTGTTAATTTTGTTGGAGCGTGTGAACCAAGATCTTGCGGTATTAAAAGGCAACAAATAAAATTAAGTGTGACACTTCAAATAAAACAAAAAAAAATCGAGACTATTAAAACAAGCATACAGAATATATAGAAAATTAACATTATTTTTGGTTGTTTGTGAACGCGTCATATCATATCGAAAGGGGCAGCAGGCTGACCGCAAGTTCAACCAAGGAATGCAGGCACGATAAAGAAACGTGTGTGGAGAATTTAGGAGAATAAATAAATAAATAAAATTATGCAAATATACACGAGAGCGTGTATACATAAATATGCGAAATGTATGCGCGTTTTTAGCGCGTTTTTTTCCAGTGCGTTTTCAGCTTTGTATTTTTTGCAAAGTGAATTTTGCGCGCTTTTTCAAGGCCAGCTAAGGCATTTGCGTGTATCTCTGTGTATGTGTGTGTGTAGTTCATGCTCAGGCCAAATGTGCCTGCAGTTGGTTTATGACCGCAGGCGAAAACGGCTTAATTGCAGTGGCTGAAACACGGCACGGCTCACGGCTTGCGGCTCATTTCGTTTTGTTTCGTTTCGTTATTGTTGTTATTTGCGCGTTTGTCATTGCTTTGACAATTTGTTAAACTCGTCTTGTGTGTGCCACCCACACTCTCACACACTCACACACTCACACACTCATTTTTGGCATTGCTTGAGCGCTGGCAACACCCACACTGACTCGTAATCCACAGCGAGTCATCTAATTCGTGGCATGAATGCTTTTGCATTCATAAATTAGCTAACACAGTATGCGAATGTGTATCTGTTTCTGTATCTGCTCTTGAAACCAAATCGTGAGCAAATGCAAATTGCGCCAGCTCCATCAGCAAATAATCAATCAGCTGAGCTTCCTCGCCTGAGCTTGTTGGTTTTAATTTGGCTTAGGTGTCACCTGGCCTACCTGCCCGCCTATATGTCTCTCTGCCTGTCTGCCTGTTGCCTGCCCGGCATATCTTATGAGATTGACAAGTTGGGATTAAGCTTTAGGCGTGAACAAGGCTGTCTGCGGTCTGTGTAGAGGAAGGGAATCGATATCGACTATCTTGTTAACAATCTACATACTGACTGAGATACTGCGTATGCAATAGCGTACTCTATATATGCATAACCTCATTTACTACGCTATAACTTTCATACATAATAAAAGTAATGCTGTAAATGCAAATGTTCTTCATTTTATATAAAATGGTATAATTTTTCGATGGAGAACAAAGAAATAAATGGGAAAATCTCGCGAGTCATATACGAAAAAAATGAGTCATTTAAAAAATGCACATATTTTCCTTTCTTTGGCACACAAACAGATTTTTCGTTCTTTTCGCGAGTATAGAGAGATGGAGCGGGGCGGTGGGGTAAGAAAAACATAATTAATAACAAGACATGGCTCGTTCTAGCTGTCCGAGAACATTAAGATTCGACCAAAGAACTCATTAAGCAGTGCACAGCGACAAGTGAAATATTGTACGCAGAATGGAAATTGTCGCAAAAATATATGCAGCGAAAATGATCATATATCTACATTAAACAAGAGTATATGTATATGTAAAGAATCAGAATATATATGTATATATACTGTTGCTTATCATAGCTGAAAGAAAAAAAACAAATTAAGGGCATAGCTAGCTTTTAATTCGAGTTGCTCTCGGTAATTTCTCGGGTCACGCAGATCGCAAATAGCAAATTCTTTAGATCTCTGAAATCTGGCGATCTTTTTCAGCAATCATGACAGCTGTCAATATTAATCGGTCAAATGTCAAGTTGATGGACAGCCAGCCCGCCCGGACAGACAACGTGACTAAAGATTGCGACCGGAGATTAGATGAAAAAGCTGATGCCGCCATTGCCTGCTGCATTTTGCATATGACGAATCCGATCGTTGATCGATGTAAAAAGCTGGAGGGGTCTGCGATCATTGTTAATCATAGAATCGAATCGAATTAGTCATCGTCAAACTGAATTTTGATAGCAGCGCTTAGATAAATTACAATAATTAAGTCAACCATATGCGCAGGCGGTTTAATTAATAACTTGAGAGATCTCTCTCTCTCTATCTCTTACTCGCTGACTCTCTCTCTATCACTATGTTTGTGTAAATGTATAGAGATTGTATCTCTGGTTTATAATTAAACCGCTTGGCCGCTTGGCAAGTTGTCCATTTAAGGGCAACGATTCAGTTGCCAAGATTAGCTTGACCAGTCACAGCGACGGTATATTTATGTGTGTATGTATGTGTTTGTGTAGGTGTCGGGCCGATCTAGTGATTATCAATGAAAGATATTTTTATTCATTAACAAGTTCTCGAGTTATGTGTGCTTTTAAGGCAGTCGGTTTCCATTCGCTCCGCACTCGACTCGACTAATGCAAGCCAAGTTTTAGTCATAATTTACATGCAAACGTGTGTGTGTGACTCTCTCTATCTTGAATATATTCAAATGATCGAACTTCTATATATGGCGCACTTCCAAGTTTGGCCCCTAGAAGTTTTGTGTTTTGCGCAAAAGAACTTCATGTCGATTCGATGTGGGGGTCTCTCAAGCATTATTATTATGAATTCTGTGCTCTTATATGTAGTATTATTTTTATTATATGAATTTTTATGCTTCTTGCCAACCTCCGCACGTTGCTTTAAGTAGTAAGCTTGACGAGGGATGGGAATTCAAGAGAAATGTGGGTATGAACATCTATATATCGTAGCATATAAGAGCTAGAGCCAATAATTTTTTCTGGGAAGTAGTGCAGGCTTCGAGTTTTGTTTTAGCACTTAGCTACGCCCCCTGTCACCCCCCCGCAAATTAATAAAAATCTAATATAACGTGCAATTTTACAGTTTTGTATAATAAATGAAGCCTTATGCACTCAAAACTTGACAATAAGCGCTCTGTCTTTTTTATGCTATAAAAATAGGGCAAAGGGATAGGGCAAAGAATATGCCGATTTCCGGAAGAGAAAGAGAGTGAGAGCGATGTGTTTGCTCTTTTGAGATGCCTCATAAAGTTTTAGCTGGTTCGTAAATAGACGATGCGAAATTACCCTGCCCATCGGTACTGCCTGCTGCTGTTGCTTCTGCTGCTGCCTGCTGCGGCCTTTTAACACTTTCGGCGCATAATTTGACGGTTTTATGACGACGCCCTTTGGCGGGCAGCGAGCTGCGAGCTGCTCTATCTGGTAGCCGACGGCTACATAGCACAGTCTGTGCACTTAGAAGCGTTTTAAATTTAGATTTGTGTGCTTTTCGTAGCACGCTGTCTTGCAGTTTATGAGCGGCAGCACCAGAGCGTCAATAAATTGTCAAATTTTATGCATTGCAATTTTATATTTGGCACAAGTTTCTGAAAAAAAGAAGAAGAAGTGCCAGGGCAAGGCAGACTAGTGACATCAGTTGACAGGAGACTTGTGCATTTTATGGATAAATAATTCGCCATAAAATGTTGCAAAGCCCTCAATCCATTTTCTGCATACTTCAATGGAAATCGAATACAAAAAAAAAAAAAAAAAACAATAAACAATTTTTGCATTGCCATAACAGGAATTGCGATTAACAATTTGTTTGCCAGCGCATGCATCAAATTGATGTCATCCCCGTTCTCGCAGCGGATTCTTAATTCATTTCGAATGACATGTGCGCCTAGAGCACGCCCCCTTGATATGCATATAGCATACACATACTACATATATATCACACAGTGGGGTGACAAATTGCTCGAGTGGCAGGCGCTGGTGCTGCTGCCGCTAGGGGGTGGGGTCATTGTTGTGTTGGCACATGCCAAAGGCAAACAATGCAACTGAGTTTATCCAAAACTAAACAACAACAAAATGTTGATCATATCAATTGTACAGGCGATGTCAACTGTGGACAGTGGACAACAGGCAGGCAGGCAGGCAGGCTGGCAGTCAGGCAGACAGGCAGACAGGCAGACAGGCAGACAGGCAGACAGTAGTTGCAAATGCCAAATGTGTGAATTATGGCAGAACAATGAGGCGTATGCGCAATCTGGCAATACGTATGTATTGTAATTTTGTAGGCAAATGCATGCCATAATTCGTTTATATATAAACCAAATGATTTCATTAGCTGACTAAATCGTTGTTGGCCAACTGGTCGTTGAATTTTTGCATTTTACATCTAATAAATGAGCAACATTAAAATAAAGTAAACATTCACACGCTATTATTGGCATATGTTGGCACAACAACAACACACACTCGCACACACTCAGTGCGCATAATATGCGAATGAAGTGTAATTTAATACGCGTATTTAACTAAGTGACAAATTGTCATTACGAGCGGGCGCGACGATTAGCAGAGCAATTTGAGTGTAACACTTTGTTATTGTTATTGTATTTTGTTTACACTGGCAGGCAGGCAGACAAGTTTAATCCATTTCAAGCCGCAGCTGCTGATGATGTTCGACATAAATAGAGATTACGATTATTAAATGTAAACAGACGATTCGAGTGTCTTTATTACATGTTATTAATTAGTTGATTTTCACTTTAAGTATAGAATTTTTTTTTTACAAATTATTTGAAATAAAAAGACTTGTATTTTTATTAAATTTTTTAGGCTGCCCCTTTGTTATAAGTTTGTATACATTTTTAAGAAACGTAAACTTTATAGCAACAAACGCATATGAAACTAGTCATAGTTTATATTGAAAATCTAGTTTATAAAAGCTCTTAGCTTAGTTCAATATCTCGATTATGTCTAGACTTTGCTGACAAATATAATAGGAACTAGTTTGTTTTTTTTTTATATATATTTCCAAATTTGTTTTTGATTATAATTGGTTAGTCAAGCTGAAATTATAATAATAATCGATGCACTCTTGGTTAAACTGTGGACAATGTGATTTAATTCAATATTTTGATATTTTATAGTAAAAATATCTTTCTGTATAATATATACCTTTGGGATCGACTTCTATTTAGACTTTGCTTGCAAATTGCATCACAAATTGAGAAAAATGAAAGCCTCATTTTGTAATATATTTATAGAATATTAAATAGTTTATTTACTTTGAAAAACAATGAGTAATTTTATTTAATTTGCTTTTTACTAAATTGTTTCCATATTTCTTCTTTCCTTACTATTTCAGAAATTGCCCGTGTACGCGCCTCCCTATTCCAGATCAATGGCGTCAAGAAGGAACCACTGACGCTGCCCGAGCCCGAGGGTGCCATGGTAACGCTGAACGAGAAGGTTTATGTGCCCGTGCGTGAGCATCCCGATGTAAGTTTGAATCGTGAATGAATTATTGCGATAATGTGAAATCGAATCTGCAATTAGGGGGATATATATAGAGAGAGAGACGATGATCTAATTTATGAATCGAAGCACATTTGAAGCGTTTCCGCTAATTAGAATTGACAGCACACGCCTGCTCAATGAGCCTCAATGAGCAACTGGTACACCGGAAATCGCTTTAAGGTGCGCCCTCTAACAGCCCGCAAAGAATACGAGACGTTGCCGCTGCTGTTGCTGCTGCTGCAACAAATGGGCGGTTGGGCAACACTAACAGCCACACACACACACGCACGCACACGAAAACACACCTCAGACAGCTGATGTAGTCAGTCGAGCGTTAACTTGTCCAAGACATGGCGAATGCCTCTGCGCCTCGCCCTGGGTTTGCCTCAAGATTTTGCCGCATGCAAAATGCGTAGCAGTTGCAATAACATACATGCTGCCTGTGTGTGCGTGTGTGTGTGTGTATATGGGTTAGACAAAATCAGTGAAGCGTTTTAGGAAGTCGCGTCGTCGCGTTGTAGGCGTTTTGTTATGCCGCGCCGACAAACGCTACGGCAAATTGGAATTTGATTTAATTTTATGCAATTTAAAGTTTTCTAGTTTATTTTTTTTTTTTTGTTGAATTCCCTTTCTAGTTTTTCTTCTTTGTTTTTTTTTTTTTTTTTTTTTTTTTTTTTTTTTTTTGGAAATTGTTTGGGCGTAGTTGTGCTTATTTATGGCCAACAGCGTTGCTCATGCGGGAGACTGTAAATTTATTTCGTAGCTTGACATGGACCCATTCTATCGCTCTCTCCCTCTGCTGCTAATATTGCTGTCTTTCTCTGTGTTTAGGGCCATGCTTGTGCTCTAGTTAAGAAACGCTTTTGGCGTTTAGGATATTTTTGGGCGCAAACTTGATAAAACAGTTCGTCAAATATTACAAATTTAACGATATAGGAAGCAAGTCATCAATATTATTGAAAATCTTGCAGTTAGTATAGTATATTATTTAGTTCTAACTAGGAATAACCAGCTGCATAGATTGGAAATAATCAATATTAGAACATTTTACGATTCATTGCAAAAAATCTCTTACTGTCTGTCTCTCTGCTCTCAGGGACAGAGCATTTGTCATTTGCGTCAACTTGTTAATTGGTTAATTAATTACTAAAACTAAAAACGAAAAAAGCAGCAGCAGCAGCTATTAGATGTTGCATAAGTCCGAAACTTCTGTGCTAGACTCGGGGCAGAAGCAACGCTGCTCATTAAAGCAAAGTTCATTTTTATGCGCAAAGTTACTGCTGCTGCTGCCGCTGCCGTTGCTGCAAAGCGAATTGAATATGAATGAGACATAAATAAAAAAAAAAAAAGTAACAAACAGGGCAAAAACAGAGCAGCAAACTGACCCAAAGTGGCTTTTTGATGATGCTGCTGCCGAGATGCTTTCTAAATGGAAATTGGCATGGTACAGTTGAGATTTACGAGCACAGGGCATAGGTTTTATAGATATTGATATATATATATATATATATATATATATATATATATATATATATATATATATATGTGTTATTTTATCGTTTAGTTCTATTTCGAATTCGATTTTCTTTATTCTTTTTTGATATTGCTTCAGGTGTTCTCTGATCGTGTCTATATCGAAGCAGCTGTCGGGCTGCCTTGATTTCTTGTTGTTTTTTGTTTTTGTATTCCTTGCGCTGTTGCGGGTGTTTCAGCGTTGCGATAAATCATTTCATTTAATTGCAATATTTCGCTTAGGTTTTTCGATAGAAAATTGCGCGAATATTTCTGACATTTTTTTCGCTGAGAAAAGCCAAATGGTTTATAAGCAAGATAAATTGCGCTGCGAATCGAAATGCTAGAGCAAATGCAACAAGTTCTGAGCAATGTTTATTTGTGTACGATATTTATGTATGTATATCTGTTATGGCCAGCTACGTCATTGGCCATAAATTAGCAGGAGCCGCAGCAACATGCAACATTAAGCCAAAGCGTTGCATGAGAAATAATTATTGCAAATAATTTATATCGCATACAACAATGTAAATAAAAATAATGATTTGTCAGTTGCTTGACAACTGGCAGCAACAATAATAAACACCATGTAAATAGATGACAATTTGTCAACCGAGTATGGAGTGCGAGACAGTGAGAGAGGGAGATAGAGAGAGAGTGCGATGAGAGAGATACATTGCAGGCCTGTGCAGCCATTTAATGCGCTCAATTGCAGCTACTCGTGGTTGTTGCTGTTGCTGATGTGTCCAAAACATAAATACAACTTAATTAAAGTCAACGTCAGTTGCACAGTGCGAAAGAGAGAAAGAGACATGACACAGCCACAAAGGCATTAAACAGTTTACAATTAATTACGCTGAAACTATTAGATTGTTGCTGCTCTATCTCTCTCCCTCTCTGTCTCGCTGTAATCTATCTCTGTCGGCCATGTCTGCTGTGCGTGTGTGTCTCCCCTGTTGATTGGCTGTCAACGCGTTGCGCATACGCCCTGTGGCGCACAGCGCATATGCAACAGAGAGTTGATTTCTTTGGAATTTATCGTGCTAAAATTATAATTTGTTTTTTTTTTTTTTTGCAATAATTTAATTAATAAAAGCAGCATATACAAACACAAAAACATTATCCAACTATGCTAGACAATATGGCATAGCTTAGGTAACCTTAAGATTTGTACTTAACTTCCAGTTTCGATTTAAAGTCAACATCAAAAATAATTGCGGTAATCTTTTATGCCACCTCTAGATCTATGCAGGCGCTAAAAGTTTATTATATACCTATGTGTTTTAGTTTTTTGTTGCTTCGTGTCCATTAGCGTTCATTACCAACTGCTGGAAAATTTATGCTAAATTGTTTTCCACAAACTCATTCGTCTCGGTTGTCGTTTTTTATTATTTTATTTTTTTTTACTCGTAAATAAAACGGCAATTAATCTGAAAAGTGCTGTGCGAGCATAAAATGCTAATTACGTGCTACGTCTAGCTCGGGGCTCGGAGCCGAGAGTTATTTAATACGAGCGAACGCATTAGAGAAAAATTTGTGACAAACAAAAAATACAAAAAAAATAAAATAGACAAAAAGCAACTGCCTGTGTTACATGTCAAAGTTTGATTTATTTTTCCGCGCCAACACACACTACCTTAGCGGCTACTCTATACAAACTATATGTACTTATATAGTAGACTTGTAATCTATTTGATCTGCGCCGACTGTGCTGCCGTCCGTTTTGCATTTTTGCACTTAACTGTCGGCTAATATGAAAAGATGTTTTTGCAGTTGAAAACTATTTGAGAAATTTCGAATCAGGCAGCAAAACAAATGAACAACAAAAAATGCCAAAATAACAAAATGGCAGCTTTTATGGCCATTTTGTAAAATGTATTAGCTGCTTAGGGTCTGTATTCGTGGTTCTTTCATATGTTTTTGTTGACTGAAGCGAAACAACCGTTTGTGATAAGCGGCTTTTGGCCAATTGACCATTATGCATGTTGCTTTGTCATTCTTTGCTTTCTTATACATCAATTCGTAATTGGCATGCTGTTTCCTCTGGGACCTGATTTTTTTAAACTCTTCGATCATTGCAAATGTGAAAAACAAAGAGTATACCTACTGGTTTCGAGTATTGACGCATTTCCGTCTGTAGAGATCTCGGATCTTATGGATGCTGAAGATATCAAATTTGAACTGAAGCTTTCTGTACACAGGATACACAGATGATGGTTATTTAAAATAATGCCTAACGCCTATGCAAATTGTTTATTTGCGATTATTGAGTGCAGTGTCTGTGTCCAAACTTTCAACTTTGACATACGCATAGAAATACTTAATACAACCCTTCTACAAATTTAAATTTGATTGAATTATATATAAGACAGTTATTAAAATCCATGTTTTCCACATTAGCCTGCGAAGGGTATCACGCTGTCGGGTGCCTTTTGATGTGGTGCTTATCAGTTAAAAAAAAGGAACGTTTATAAATTATTATATATATGACTGTGTGCTCTCCTGCTTATCGCCGGTCACAATCTGTAATATAAAGCAGCGCCCCAAACACAGATACACACACACGCACACGCACAGAATTCCATGCAGCTAAGAGCAAATGTAGCTCGTGTGAGAACAACAACATGCAGGAACATGCGAATTGTTTACTCTGTTGTTGCTGTTGCTGTTGTCACGGATGCCACTTGAGTAGCTACTTTATTGATTTACAATAAGATACAGAAAGAATAGGAAGCAGCAGAGGGAGACTGGGAGAGAAACTGCTGCGTGCTCTACCGATAAACGGCATCTGATTTCGTATAATTGTAATTTATTTGTCTTCGTTAAATATTTGCGTATCTTTAATGCGTTGTTAAGCGCCACTTCCGTTTAATTGTAATTGCCTCTCTCTTTCTCTCCCTCTCTGCATCTGCCTCGCTTTGATTGTTTTTCGCACTGAAGCCAAGCAATGGCAAATGCAAAGTTTGTTTACTCACGGCCAAATTGGAATGAGAAGAAGCTACAGCAGTTAGAAAAACAATGCAAATTGCATTCTGCAGTAGATGACCCCGAAGCAGCTTTTCCCTCTCTCTCTCTCTTCCTATCTTTTTCCTACTCAGCCATGCTATCGTTTTGCAAAATACATAATTAAAGTTTGCCATTAAGTCAGTAACTGCATTTGCTCAACTGTGGCACATTTTCAATTGCAGATACAGATAGCAAAAGATGCATAGATACAGATACAAATGGCAAATATTGACAGTGGCAGCAGCAGCAACAACGACTGTTATTGTGCGATGTTCGCATCATCGTTAGTTAAGCGTATAACATCATCGCAGCTCGAATAGGGAGCAAGAGAGAGGGAGAGAGAGAGTGGGATGTAGAGTAGGAGAGGGCGAGGCAGCGGCAAAAACAATAGACAAACTGTGCTAGATTTTTGTGGGTGGCCTGCCCGCTCGTTTCATGCCCCTGGGCAAGCGTCGAACTAGTTTGCCTGGCAAGTCATTTATATATACATATATATATATTTATAACTCTTGCCTGTAATTGCTCAGTCTTTGACGCTGACTACCAACATGATGTGGCTAATAAATCTACAATTTTATCATAGCCCACACGTAATTTACGAGCAGCCCGCGGCGTGTGTTGTGTTGTGTGTATGTGTGGGGGGGCATGGTTAAGTAGAAAAACATATGATAATTGGTGAACCTCATCGATTACACAGGCTACCACCTACCCCCCCAAACGTCCCTATCGTGATGCGACCAACCACATGCTAGTTATTGCCTGCAATTGCCAGATTCAAATCTGATTACCGGATTGGCGGATTATCGTGGCTAACTCAGGCGTGTGGCTGCAGGCGAAATTTTTCGTATTCAACGTAATTTCTCGTCTAATAGTTTTGACTTTGAAAGAATGTGCTTAGTGCAGCGCCATGACTCAAGCGTCTGGTACTTATTTATCGATATTTGGAACTGTTGATTTTCGATCGATAATTACGATAATATCGAATTTCTATGCAAAACTAATGCTATTTCCCCGGTTACATCTGTAGACTTAGCTATTTTCCCGCTTTTTACAGTATTGACTACATTTTTCTATGAAAATTATATTGTTTACCGATAGCCTTCAAATCATGTGGTACACTCTCATTTTTATTATTTTTCAACTTATTTTTTTTTTATAAATGTGTTGGTTTTTTTATGGTTATACACTAAAAACTGTTCTCAAAATCAAAAGTTGGCAGCCACCCACCCAGCTGGTTAGCCTGGTGCGTCAGTTGAAAATTAGTTGAGCTTTAATGCGATTTAAATTCATCAGATCATCAAATCAAATTTGGGAATTAAGACATCGCTCTAATTTGTTATACAATACATATATGTGTATTATTTAATTGTTGCTCATTTCCTGTGATTTTTTTCTCTACTCAATTTTCAGTTCAACTTTGTGGGTCGCATTTTGGGACCGCGCGGCATGACGGCCAAACAGTTGGAGCAGGAGACCGGCTGCAAGATAATGGTGCGCGGCAAGGGATCCATGCGGGACAAGAAGAAGGTACGTACTTGCAGACATAATTCTCTAAATAGAAATTTCTAAATTTCTGTATTGGGAATTTCTCTTTTTGTGTAATCTCACTGGCTGCAATTCGCATACCGAACGACGTTCGTCATTCCATTGGTCTGCATTCCTTGCACGCCAAGCTAAAAGCCCCAAAAATTGACACCCGCACACACATACCCACACACAAACATTCACACACACTCGCACACGATTCAAACCGCATTCGAACACTTTGAATTTAATATACAACAACAACATCGAGAACTGTAAAATATCTGTCGAGTGAATTAATTCTTGGTTGATGTTCGCTTTCCGTGCCAAAATGAAAATTATAGTCAATTAAAAGTCCAAATAAATTCCTCCACTAATGCAGCATATAAGTAGAGTGCTCTGAGTGTGTGTGTGTGTGTGTCCACAGATGCCTTTGTCACAAGATGTGTGATGACTAAATACCCACAGTTGTTTGAAAATTAAAGAAAATATTGCTCGATAAGCGCAAAAAGAGCTGAGATTCCTAATATTTAACTAAATATATGTGATTTATCGATCATATCGAGTTGAGATTCCTATCGATTTTTTAAAGACTTCTTAACACTGTTTAATAAATTTTATGCTTGCAACAATTAGGCAATTATAAAAATTAAATATTAGTTTTACATAGAAGTTCGATTGTTGGAAAAGCGATAGTGTTATAAATCGATTTTTTGCCACACTTGTTTATGACTCAAGGTGCTATAATAGGAATTATCTATGATCAAAATCGAATTAACTGAATCACAGAATCACAAAGTGCCAGAATGAGAGGGTGCTATACTGGGTATAGTCGGGGTATATAATCATCGGCACGCTGCGTTTACTTAGACACATTTGCTTTATGTGCATGCTTGTATGTGTCTAATTGCTGCTGCGCCCTGTCACACACAAGCACACACACCGAAATCTTGTCACTCCAATGCTCTTGATGATTTAATTTCCTTTGGCGTTCGGCAAACAAAAACTCAGCGTCTTTGTTCGTAATACGCAAAAGTAGCGCAAGCATCGTCAGCGAGTCACTTGGACAGACATAATTAAATGTGTTCACTTTTATAGCGTTGCAATATTTTGATAATTTAGTAGCTACACACACACAAACGTGTGTACGCCATGACACCCACTCGACCAAAAGTGCTGCCTGAGTCACACGTTGCATGAGTTTTTTTTATTTGTTTTTCTCTTGACGAACCTTGTGATCTGTTTTGTGTGTGACAAGACAGATGAAACTGGCAGAGCGAAAGAGGGAGAAAGAGACAAAGGGAGAGAGGTAGAGAAAGAGGGCTAAAAAGCTTAGTCAGGCGGAGGTATAAATGCAGCTAGCAAAACACTTTTTTGGCTTGACAGTTCTTAATTTGACATCTGCTGCGGAATTAGCCAGGCCAACAGTGAGCGGACCGACCAGTCGCCTGTCTCTGGACTGAATTGTGGACAAACACACTCAGTTACTCGGGCGAGGAGGCGACTTCAAAAGCCAAGTGAAATGACAGCTTGTTGGCCACTTTTGAGCTTAATTGATTAGAAATTTAGCCAAATTAAATTTAAACGTGACAAAACGTACACCTACTCACATTTTTTGGGTCAAAAGTTAATGCGCGCCTCAGTGTCTGAACGAGGCGTGGAAGGGAAGGGGCGTTAGGCGAACACTTATTAAGTACATATTTTGCCGCATTCCTAGCGTGTCGGCCAAACTTGGCACTTGCCACTTGGCCATTTCGAGCGTTTCTGGCATTTGCCATGGCCGAAACAAGTAACAACTGCAGTGAAATTTTTGAAATTTCAAATATGCAAAGTGCATTTTCGGGTGCCCACATTTAATTGTTATTACCTATTTGCGAACACGCTCTGAGTAAGAAGAAGCGAGGGGAAAAAGGGGGAGAGATTTTAAAAAATATGTATTGTGTTTTTCTGAACATGTTTAAAAGCCTATATGCGACCTTTGAGACCATATTATTTCAACATCTTCATCCAGCCAGTTCGAGATACATAGCTATTTCTATCTCTGTGAACCCGTATAACTCAAAAACTTCAAGAAATACACCCTCTATATTTTCTGACATAGCTTGTTTGATTGCAACTTTGTTTTAGAAACTTACAAATGATGTAAGGTCTTATTGCAATCGTTTTATAGAACACGAAAGTTAACCATACCTTGAACTTGACTTGTTTTTATACAACTTTATTAATTCTTTGACCTATTTACCATATACTAAACATACTTTCTTCATTATCAACTTTCACAGGAGGATGCCAATCGTGGCAAGCCCAACTGGGAGCATCTGTCCGATGATTTGCATGTACTGATCACTGTCGAGGATACGGAGAATCGTGCCAAAGTCAAGCTGGCCCAGGCTGTTGCTGAAGTGCAAAAGTTACTAGTGCCGGTAAGTGAGATGCGTAGTATAGATGTATCTGCAAGGTGCAAAGCATTGGCAAAACACACTACGAATCGGAAATGTAAAAAAACACTACATGTACGAATATTGCTGCGCCCCCCTCCCGCTTTCGATTAATCCAATGTGTTTGCTATATCTATCTGTATTAAACAAATATCAATTTTTTAACCAAAATAATTAATAATGATTTGTTTTCTATATTATTTTCATTTCTTTTACCAATCTAATCTGCTTTAATGTATTTTGTTTAATACATTGAAAACCAAAAACAAATACTACTACACAACACACACGCAAACACAAACGTACTTGTACTAACAGCAAGCCGAAGGCGAAGATGAACTTAAGAAACGTCAACTCATGGAATTAGCCATTATTAACGGCACCTATAGGGACACCACAGCGAAATCAGTGGCAGGTACGTCGAAATCCTTAATAAACAACTCTATATAAATGCGCTAATAAAAAAGAAAATGAAAGTAAAGAAAAAAAATAGTAATTTAAAATGCTCAATAGAAAATCAATAACAATATCTAATCCAACAGCTAATCCCAAGTATTTACTTGACTTAAACTCCCATTGGCAAGCCGCGCCTGGGCTTGCGAGAGATTCGAGTGCGAATGCGAAACCGTTTACAAACCTCTAATAACTGAACTGCTAACCAATAATGATATATGATATTGCAAATTTCTTTGAATTTACATGGATGATTTTCTATACGGACAGCTTTCTCATGCGTTGGTTCTCCTTCTGCTTCTGTTCTGTATCCCGCAGTGTGCGACGAGGACTGGCGTCGTTTGGTTGCTGCATCGGATAATCGCCTGTTGACGCCAACGCTATCGGGTCTGGCCACCCAGATACGTTCACCCGCGAATGCGCCGCTAGGTCAACCATTGATATTGAATCCACGCATGACAGTGCCCACCTCGGCGGCCAGTATACTGTCCGCACAGGCAGCGCCGACGGCTGCCTTCGATCAGACCGCACACGGCATGATCTTTGCCCCGTATGGCGACTATGCGAATTATGCGGCCCTCACTGGCAATCCTCTGCTGACGGAGTATGCAGATCATAGCGGTGGGTTGTTTGCTAGATAAACTATACAATACACACACACACACACCTTATTCAACGAACATGCGAATACTTAATCTATACATGCATAAAAACAATCAAACAAACAACACACAATACACGAACTATAACGATAACGATAATAATTTCCGATCAGCTAAATATTTATTTGACAAGCACACAAACAGATTATGTACACTTAACTTAATGCGCCGTAATTGTTTACACACACATGCACACACATTTATCCAAATCGTATCACAATTCTTGATCAGAGAGAAAGATGAAACTATCTAAGCCAGTCTGCGATCAGTTGAGTTATGTTTAACGAGCAATAATACTGAATACATACACATAAAACCACTGACAAATCTCTCACAAACACCCATATTTAATGATGAATTCTACACAGACTATATCAATGTTTTAGGCAGCATTTCTAATTTTTATAAACGTATTAACCAAAGTGCAATACATACATATTTAGTAATAGCATAAATCATATTTATTTATTTTTTTTTGTATTTGTTTTTCATGCTTATTATAATGCATTTATGCGCGTCGGTCTGTTTAAACAGAAAGTCTTACTCACTGTAGAGAGTATGTGCGCTTCGGTGTGTACCGAAGAGCGAAGTAAAGGCATTCTCTTTCGTGTTTGAATTAATTTGATTCAGTGCCATAAAGTATGCTATAGAAAAAATGTGAAACAACGCACGCTCTTAACCCTTTGGTTGCTTTTCTTTATGTCGACGCATGCCTCTTTTTTGTCTCTTACACGCACACACACACACACCTCACCCACACAAACACGCACACACATACAGTGAGCTAATGCAAATCTTAACCCCATGTTGCCTTCTAAAAACCAAATCAAACGGTTATTTAACCACATTTAACCAACAATATTTTATTTATGAAAACAATTTTTGATTCTATCTGAATTCTGTTATAAACAAATATTTACAGTTGGTCGATATATGCATGCCGGCTCCGTCTTTTGAACTTTTTTTTAATTTGCGTGCACCAAGAATTTATTATGAAGTCCATAAAATTATTAGTTTTAGTTTGCAGTCGAAGCCGTCTGCCCACCCCCAACAACAACAACACCCACTCACTCACTCACTCACACGTATACACAGAGAAAGAGAACGAGAGAGAATGAGTGAGAGAGCACATATTTAAATTTATTGAATGTAGTACTATATTACATACTTAGTTATAGATACAAACAAGCATACAAACCGAGATGCATATAGAGTTACAAATAGAAAGAGAACAACATAAGCAAAATGGCACAACAAGAACAACAAATACTCAAAGCAAAGCGATCAAGTTATGAACTGAAAATATACAAGAAAACAGAAAAATACTTAAGTATAAATAATGATTATTGCTCGTCAAAGTTTTTTGTTAGGTTCATAGGTCGCAAAACATTTCTAAATAAAACTGGCAACTGGCAATAGGCGACTGACTGGTTGATTAAGTGATTTTCAGGCGGATCGACACTGAATTTATATTTTAGTTGTTATTTGTTTTTTTTTTATTGTGTGTGTGTTTTTGCTTTCTATTCGAAAATTGCATGAGTATATTCTAGTTGACAACAACAACAGCAGCAGCAGCAGCAAATGCAGCAGCAAATGAATCGGTTGTTGTTCGGGAACAATGAGTATTCTATTCTACATACTGCATATGCATAAATCATATATATATAATCTAAAAAAGCCTTCGACTCAGTTGTTGACTTAAATATAGCTTGTAGGGTATTTAGCTAGTTTACTACTACTGTAACTCTGCTATTCTTTTTTTAGTGCGGTTTGGGTTGTTATTTTTTTTGTTTTTGTTAGGTTTTTTCAGTTTCCATTTTTTAGTTTGCTTTTCTGTGTTTATTTCGAATCTTTATTAAGTGCAATTTATAGCATAGCTGGTAGACAATTAGTTTTCTTTCGTATAGCAATTTAAGCGCAGTATTTATGCACAAATGTACCTTACGACAGCAAGTTCAAGTTAAACAGATCAACATTTGATAGCCGAACCGAAGCGAACCGTTTGATTTTTTTCCAGCCAGTGCCATTTTTGTGCAATCAGTAGTAGTCTCACACTTTAGTACTACATACATACATATATCATATATTTTAAACGATATTTACGCTAGCCTATGCGAGAGCCTTGAATCGAGTTGGTGCTTAAAGATTTGTAGAGATAAGTTTGGGAGTTTTTTTCTATTGAGGTTCAGGCAGCCGTCCAATCATATTTTGCAGAAACTAGTCAGCAAAAGGGGGACAGACAGACAGACAGGCAGACAGACAGGCAGACAGACAGGCAGACAGACAGGCAGACAGACAGGCAGACAGACAGGCAGACAGACAGGCAGACAGACAGTCAAGCAGACAGACAAGCTGACAGACAGGCAGACAGACAGGAAGACAGACAGACAGACAGAGTGACAGTTCGACAGACAGTTGGATAGCTGAGACAGACAGCTGGAAGAATGCTAAAGAAGAACAGCTGAACGAGTTACGAGTAAAAAAACAAACAGTTCAGTCGAGGCGTTCGTTCAGCCTCAGTATGTACTTATATGCAGGTAATTTAGTTTTCCTAGGATTGTAGGATTTATTTATCGAGCCGCCTGAAGATCACTTTTTTGCTTCGATGTCGTGTCCAGCCATAAGAACGAAGCAGCAGAAGCAGCAACAACAGCAAATCCATAACATAAACATACATATACGACTCATTCCAAAGAAACAGAATTTAAATGTAAAATCGAAATGCAAATACAGTTTTAATATATATTCTATATACTATATACATTTTTGTTTATTGCAAACAAAATTGTTAATTCGGGAAGAAAGACGAAACCGCACAGTGTCTGAGTGAAAATGTTGTATTGTTTAAAACAAAAATTGAACAAAAACAAAATCAAGAAAAGAAAAAAAAGAAAATTATAATGCAAATGATGTTGAAATCGAAGAGCGTAAAGAGCAAAGCATAAATATATGAATATCTATGTTTTATTTGGATTAGTTAAGTTTCGTAGACAATATATATATTGCCAGTCATGTGGTAAATATATATGTTAATTGCCTTGAATATACATATACTATGTTTACAATCTATATACACCTACTATATACATATATATATCTTATGCACATATTTACATGTATCGTATCGTATATTTTAGTAGGCGCCCTTAAGCAACAACGTCGATTGGCGGCTAACAGAGAACACCCCTATCAGCGTGCAACGGTCGGAGTGCCAGCCAAGCCGGCGGGTTTCATTGAGATACAGTAAACACACACACACATACACAGCACAGCACACAGAGCAACAAAAACAACAACAACAGCAGCAGCAACACAGGCAACTGCAGTATATGCAACACACACATACACATATCGTTTACGTATAGTACACGATGAAATTCGTTTCAATGCGAAACAAAACAAAAATCGATAGAAAACAAATGTCTTCTTGTAATTAGTTAAAAAAAAAAACAAAAAAAAACCAAAAAAAAACATTAAATTTTTTTCACAATGCATGATAAACGAAGATTTTTTCGCTTGTCGCACGAGCAGTAAATCATGTGGATTATTATAATCTCAGCCCGTATTGTTCAAAAAGTGGCACTATTCAAATTAGTTCAATTATGTTAACCATTTCGTATTTATAATACACGTATTCTATGATAGCCTTAACTTGCTGTACGCTGCGCATGTGTGTGTGTGTGTGCATGTGTGCGTGTGTAATGAAACCCAGCCAGGTCCAGTTGGCCAGGCCGGTCTGTGCAGCTCCGTAACTCAGTTAACTCAGTCCAATATATATCTCAAGCGCCTCACAGGTTAGTTGTGTTTCTACTCATCTATAAATTCTGTTTTATTTTATATTTATTTGTTTCCCCGCGAGATGCAGCTGCCGGCCAACGTCCTCGCCCCGCCCCGCCCCAAAGCGAACCGAGCCCTTTCGGCCCGGACGGGGGGGCGGCAATGGCGCTGGCAGCTGCGTTTCGTTTGCGAGTTTTGATTGATGAAAATTGCAAATATTGAGTAAATACTTAAAATACATGCATATGTACTTGCAAATACCCTGCAACTCGAAACAGACACATGCTGAATATTAGTGCAATAGAACAGGAAAGAAGCTAAAAGCAAAGCTGCTAAAACAAACAAAAATAAAAAGTTGTTTATTTTATTATTTTTTTAAATTTGTTAGTTTATTTTATTTCTTTGTTGACGAAGTTGACTTGTGCCTTTGATGTTTTACAAAAACAGCAATAAAACAAAAAAAAAATTAAAAAACAAAAGAAAAACTGAAAATGAAGAAGAAACGTAAAGAAACGATGGGTAGGAAATGTCGCAATGTCGATTATTTCGAAAGCAAACGTACTTTTTGTATTACTCTCTCTTAAGCCATACAATTATGATTATATTATGATCTACTTATATATCCATATATATCTATTATGAATTATGAATTTTATATATGTGTATCTAGTATCTAAGGCCCTTCTAGTGTGTAAACTTTTACCTTGTATATCACAGAAACTTGTATGTTGCAATCGAAACCGAAAGTGTATCAGAATAAAGATCAATGACTTTTGTTGAAGTGCAACCCGAACACAGAAAACAAAACCAACAAAAACAGCAAAAAGAACAACAAAAACAACATACCCAGTCTTATGATTTCACAAAGCAAACGACGCCTTCGACGGGGCGGCGCATCTCAATTTTTCAGTCATTTGAATCTAACGCTTTCTGAACCTAATACCAACTTCACACACAACCCTACCAAACCAATCCAATCCAGTCCAATCTAATTAAACTTTTCTCACATATATCACATATAAAGCGGGAGGGCGAACACTTTAACCTCTGTCTGCAACTCTAGTTAACTAAGAACTTAACTGTAGTTGTAAGCCCACACCCAGCTAAACCTTCATAGACACACATTCCCTGTACTCGCCCAAACCGTCTGCCTCTCCCCATTATCTTCTACCCAACCTCACCAACATACACACACTTCTTCAGTAATTGTACCTAGTTTAATAATCAGCGCTCGTATTAATTACAATATTATTAATTAATGAAATTGACACGCGAATCGAAGAAGCAACCCAATCGTATAGCCTAATACCAGCACACACACACTCAAACCTTAATAATGCCCCCATCCGATGTGTATTTAACAGACTTACTCTATATAAGCTTACTTATCCGGTTCTGGTAAATCAGTAATATACAGTAATCTCTATATTTACTATAAACTACATAAACAATATGATTAATATCTCTTTAGACTAGTCAGATGATGATTACTTGTGTAACGTTCTATAAAATTGCATATGCATTGCTTTCAAATTTTGAAGTACTTACAACTACACACACACCCACACACATAGCTTCACACACACACACATATAAGATAAACTCTGTTACAAGTACTAAATCGATTCTAATGCCATGCCGAAGAATGTCTTAAAATTGATTTCTAGAATAAATAACTCGAGATACATTTGCACAATAAAATTCCTTTTTTGTATAAATTTCAAAACAATACAATACTGTAAATAACGCTTTACCTTGGCATTTTCGAAAATTTACGAAGAAAAACAAAACAAACAAACAAGATATCATTAATTTCTTTTTTGATTAATCATCGTCAGCCAATGCACTTGCAATTTTATTTTGTTATTTTCTCTAATCTTTAAATTACTCTCTAGCATTTACATAATACATATGTACTATAAAAACCATAAAAAAAAAACAAAACAACAACCAAATATGAAATGATATGTGATGTAATATTATTGCTAATTTTAACTAACCAAAGGCCAAGTTAACCAAACAAAGAAAATAAAAGTATAAAACAACAACTACAACAACAACAACCAACCAACAAAACTAGTAAATAAATAATCGAAATAAAAATCTGCAATTCTTTTTTACTATATACGTTGTTTTTGTAAATTACTCGATAAATTTCCCAATACGATTTGAATAACCAATAAATGTCTCATTAATAACGTATTAAACAGTTTGACATCCGTATATTTTTCTTAATATACAATATATGCAAAACTATAAAAAAAAAACAAAAAAAAAACGAAAACAACAACAACTCTTAATATTCGTATCTATTTGCACTATCTACGAATTCTATTACGTATGTGTTTGTCCTTAAATAAAAAAAGAAAAAAGGCGAAACTCTTGAAATATGGTCGACTATATATTCTAGTTTGTTGTCCAAATTTTTGAGTTCTCTTGCATAGTTTTTGTATATTCGAAAAAGTTACTAAACGTATGTGAGCTAATCTGATAATCTATATGAATTGTGATGAAATCGAAACTAAATCTTGGCCTGCATGTCCTGTGTGAAAAATCCGCCCCGCCCCGCCCATGCGACTATTGTTCACATATGCATTCATACTATATACTATGTATATATATATACTATATTATGTATACATCCGATTTGCCCGCATTCATTTAGTAACTTTTGCGCTCATCAATTCGCATCAATTGAAACTTGAGTGTTTTTCAATGCGATGAAAATCGATAATATCGAATCGAAATTAGTGAATTAACACAATGCTAACCAATTTAATAAAACTCAATTTCCATTTCTATGACTCTCTTTTATTTACATGCTAACCAAACGTAAATATACATATATATCTAAAAATATATCCAATCTAAAACCAAAAACAACACATCTCACACTACAACAAAAATCGAAATAAAACAAAAATCAATAAATCCGATGCTGATGTCAACGTCAGATGAGCTGCATCATGAGACACTTTCGCGATGCAGCAGCTACAACAACAACAACAACAGCGGCAGCGGAAGATACAACAACAACCATATAAGCCACTGCAATGGCCTCAACAATGTGTGGCTGGAGGCGTGGAAAAATCGCAGCCACATCTGAATCTGGGAAAGCAGCTATAAAACTATCAACCACAGCACTCACACTTGTCACTGACAACTACTAATACACAGACGCACACACACACACACACACACAAGCGTATGCGGCCTGTTGCTTGCGCCTGCAACTTTTGCTACAACTAATAAACGTATTGAATTTGTGGCCATTTCAAAAGAAAACAAAACAAAACAAAACCAACAACAATTAAGTAAAACATTTACAATTACAACAATAACAAATCAAACATAGCGTCTAGTTTAAATTAAAGCACATTTAAGTAGTCTCTAAATGAAAAGTTCATCGAACAAAAATTACTTAAACTGCAGCGATGCGCATATCCAATTGTGAATATGCCCCTGGAGCCATTAGTTATGCCTATGCTATATCATATATACTATAAAGAAACAACAAACATAACACATACACATATATATTTACAAAGAAAACGCAAACGAAATGAGATGAAAAAGAAAAAAAAAAAAACAGAAAAATGATCAGAAACTGAAAATCAAGAAGAAGAAGAAGAATATCATGTTGAAACGGAATCTCATCTGCGAAAACATTTGTTTGTTTTTTTCGATCACATTTTAATCTGCAAACGCGAAGAAGAATCTTTTTTGTAGTTCTTAAGGCAAAACAGTTGTTTTATTTGTGTAATAAATATATACATATATTATAAGTAATCGCATATTTACACACACGCACATATCCATCCATTGGGCAGCACATTTGATTGTTATAGGCTCCGCTGTGGCATAGGATAATGCGGAAGAATCAATGCACATTTCTTATTTTTTTTGTTAAATTGACGCAAAATACTTGTTCGAAATCGAAAGTAGTACGATTTATCGATTGCGATTATGTTATATACTTTATACTCACACACCTACATACAACTACACACACATCATTAGGTATTTAAGCTGTGAGTTCACGTTGAATGCGTGTGCTATATAATTAAAAACCATATCTATTTTATATGCTTTATATGAAAAGGAACGAAAGAGAAATGTACGCAACAGCCATATTTAGTTAATGAACGAAGTAACGAATATCATGCATTAATAATGTACAAGTTAAACATAAATCTATTTAATAAACTAATTAATGTTAATGTTCAGCTCAAGCACAATGTATTATACACAAAAAAAAAACAAAACAAAAAAAAATTAAATCTGCCGAAAACTAAAAAGTGGAAAAAATGTCAAAATTCTTTAATTTGAAGCAAATTGTGCGAATTGTGTAAGGAAAGCAAGTGAAAAATGAAAACAAAAAAAAAATAAAAGCGAAAAATAATGAAATTGCATTTAAATTATGGTACAAATAAAAAAAAAAAAAATAGAAGAAGAAAGAGAAATCTCGAAGTTGTCAAAAAATTAAAGAATTTTGCCTCGAGCAGACGATAGATAGACCCGATTCAAATATGTAATTAGTGTGCCTTCTAAGTTAACTGGAATGAGGATGGCAAATTGATTGGCGTAGTACTAGCTGAGAAATTAGGAAATATGTAGAAGAAGAAACGAGACGACGACACTAAGCTAGGCCAGGCTAGGCAGCAGCCACACATACATAATGAAATTAACTATACTATTATAATACATATTAAATTTAAACTATGAAACTTGAAAACTTGCAACATACTCATGCAAAAACGATAATAAGTTATTGATTAACCGATATAACAGATAACGGCGATAACGGCGATGTTTATAATAAACACTTTTTTATATGTTATGTTAGTCTAACGGCAATCGTGCAATCGTGGCAAAAGCAAACAAATTTCGAAATCCTTCGGTGTGCTGCCTAAGTTTATTTCATCGATTTCGAAATTCAATTCAATTGATGATTATGAGAAAATACCCACACGCCCCCTACTTCCCTCTAATTTACTACATATATCTATATGTATTTATATACAATATGAATCTAATATATATTTATAAATATATATATATATATATATATATATATATATATATATATAGTGCGTAACGATATGATAAGCACATGAGCAAATTGAATGTTGTTTGTGTACTGTGTTACTTGAAACATTTAATTTAAATATTATTCATTCATTAATTCATTCATACACTCATTGGCACATTGAAATCATTGCAAGCTTATCCACTTATGTTCAAAATAATAATACAAAACAAAATATATATATGCGCAAGTGTAACAGAAATCAAACTAAATTATGTACAAGTTTTTGCATAAAATAAATGTTTATAAAAATAAACAAAAATGTTGTGCATTTTTTCGATTTTTAAATTTATGAGAATCTTACACCATATACTAGTGTGTGGCTCTGTTGTTCGTGGTTCCAAGCTCAAAAGCAGGCTAGTACGCAGTTAAACAAACAATGGTTCATTATCGACGGCATTTGGTTTCATTTTTGGTTTGGGTAATATTTCATAGGTGGCATTCTGTAAACAATGGAGAACACTTTGATCAACCAGTTGTTGAGGCATGTATGCTCTAATTACAGATTTGCCATCTACCCACGAGTAGGAACTTCAACAACCATGACAGTTCTATTCTATTTTAGGCACTACAAGAACAACTCGAGAATTCGGCTGGGCTGGCTTGGTAACCGCAGTCGCGACGCCTACAGGTGGATTTAACGGTCAAGGAGCATGCGCTCTCAATAACATTGCTGTTACGATGGCTATAAATATTAACAGTATCGTGCTGTATGGCTTAGTTGATTGACAGCAGCAGGAGGAGTATAACAATCAACTCGAATGACAGATAAGATAATGCATACTTAATTTACTATTTAATCAGAAGCAATATTTTTTATTCACTTCTCGTTTCAAGCTTTCCTTACGCTGCAATTGTGTTATAAAAAAGAAAATTGGCTTTTTTATTGCATTTTCAATGAAGGCCTGAAATGTCTCGCGACCTATGTGGCACGTTGGCTGCAGCATCGTAAGAAGAACTCGTTAAATGATAGCAACGATAGCAATAGTAGAACTCGATTTTGCTCAGATGAAGATTTTCAGTAAGGCTTCAATTTGATACGGTGTAATTTAATTTCACATTCCAACAAAGCAAAAAAGTTCTTTATAAAGTCTATGTCTCCCTTAGCCATAAAAACTTTAAATTCAAGTGCTTACTAACTCGCATTTCTTTTTATGTCTTCACTGTTGAGTCACTTTACTGTCTTACTGCAAGTTTTTCTTCAGTGTGTTATTCTACCTCAACTTAAGCTAAGCACACAGTCTGTCTGATACTATGCCGATACCAGATTATTTGATGCACAAGGAATGCTCTTCATATATTCAACCTAATTGCTTGCTAATTTGAACGACAATGCAATCCTAGAGAGCAAAAAGTGATTGGAATTTTGCTGGTTAATTTTTTGTTGCACATTCCGTTTGCATTCCCTATTGTTTTCTTTTTGAATGCCACGCAATTGGTGAAAATAGTTCGCGAATATATGTATGTATCATATTATAATCTTACTTATATGTGTAAATGTATGCTGCATCGTTATACATGGAACAAACTTTACTGCTCGCACGCAACCGTACGTATACGTAATCTGAGCAAGAACTTGGCGCAGAGCAGCTACGCGTGGACATAAGCGGATGTTTTATTGACTCTCAGCATATGGTAAATCAGTGGGGCCGAGGAGGCGTATATACGTCTACTTTTCATGTTATTTTCCTTTCATATTTTTTCGCATACTTTCTCGGACAATTTGAAGTCTCACGCCGTGAGCGTGCAAGCAAGTAAACTATTTAGTAAGACTTTTCAGCAGACTTTTTAATAATTCAGTGCCGTCGATGTGCAGCAAAAGTTCGAAGTTGAATTAAAGTCCTTCGAATGTTTTTCCACACGAGCTGAACAAATTTTTCGTTTTTTTAAGAACTTCGACGGAAAAATTTGCTGATTATTTTAAGAGCTTCAATGGGCAGACAAAGGTTAATTAAAATGAATTTATTTCGCACATAAAATATTGATATAGTTTATTGAAAGAGTTTATTTTGGGTTTGAAATCATATTATTATTTTGTAAGAGTTATATTTATTTTATAATGTGCACGAGTTAGTTGACGTCAGAGTTGAGTCGCATAACGCGACTCGACATTTAATTACGTATATTTTCAGTTGCAGTCAGAAACTTTTCCTGAATTTCATAGTGTTATATTCATCACAATGACAGTGTGGGCGTACGAAGGCAAACAAATGAAACTCTGAGAATCGAAACAAGCATAATAACGCCCACAACGTCCACCTGTAGCCTTTGGCTTGTTGAACAAACCCAACTACGCGGCCAAAATATTAAGGTGCAATGTGCACTTACACGGCACTGCCTAGAGCGGGCCTGAGCACGTGTTGTACCCCCCACCGCCCACCATAGGCAGGTTGGCCCTCCTGCAACCGAAGGTATGGATTGTCCTCAGATTTGCGACCGAGCATGAGTTTCTTCACTCCTATGCAAAATTGACGCATTTAATTCAAGTGTTATCGGTCGGTGTTTTATACAATAGAGTAATTAAGTACACGCTAAATAGAGCAGACACACATACTCTCGCATATGCACTTATCAACGACTCCTACAGGTTTTCTTTTGTATGGTAAACAAATCCGAGAAGCACGTGCAGCTGTTGGCATTGCGCATACGCCCCGGTTAACAGCGAATTAACAGAGCGCTGTTAAGTATGCCATAAATAAACACAGAATCGTGCATCGACGCTTAGTTCTTCGGCAGCAAGCGAACTTCGAGGATATCGCAGCTTGACTACGCAGCGCAGTCAGCTCAGTTGTGTTTCTTGTTGTGCCACCTTTTCGCAAGAAGTAAACGTTAATCGGGTGTTTCTTATTAATATGCAGAAAACACTTGTGCCGCTCTGTTTGCTTTTCGTGTTAGTATTTAAACTTGTTTATTCGCAAAACGAAACTCTTCAGAATCCACCGCCACCGCTGGCGCACGTAGAGAAATGCGGTAGTACGCAGAAAATGGTTGACGAGTGCTTTAAGGATTTGCCGGAACATCTGATGGAGTTTCTGCAGAATACCAAAGTAGTGATAAGCAAGAAAGAAATTTTCGCTAAGTGCAAGTAAGTTGCAGCCACATCGAAGTGCTTTTCCGTACACAATTTAACTAAACAGAAACAAAATAAAGTCTGCTGTCATAGTTACTCACGGATTCCCTTTGATTATTTGGGCACATTTAAAGCGCCTGCCTCATTTGCCTCCTAGATAAACAACATAATTGAAAACGCGAGAGATAATGGGCGGCGCGCTTTATGTTCCCAACCAAACGACTCGATGGTTTTTGGTTTTCGTAACTTGATCGGCAATTAAATTTGCCGAGCTCCACAAGTTTTCGCAAATGAGGGCATTCGGAATTAAAATTAAATTTTAATTGAAATAATAACCTTGGCAGGGATTGCAACAAATACATATTTGCCTAATGATTATCAATTCATTTGAAATATGCCAATTAATGTATTGTAGTGTTTTCGAGCGCGGCATGAAATGTTTCGATTCATATTCGGCGCGGTGTCTGCAGAATCGCAAGCTGAGCTTGTTCAAAAATAATGTCGAAGGCGCTCGCAAGTTCTTCAATAAATTCTGCTCCGATGAGGACTTTCAGCGAGGTAAGTGTGGATTTCAACCTGGTTTATATGCATGATGAATCATATCATATTTATCGATAAAGAGTTTCTATAGATTTCCAATCTAATCTTGCATTGTTTTTTATTTATCGACAAATTTAATTTTATTGTTTTATTGAAAACTTTGAATTGGGCATACTTCAGCTTCGGTTACCTGAGAGGTTTGTGCAAATTATTCGCCTTGCTTACGAGTATTTTATTTGATTTTCTTTGAAGTTATTTCGGATTGAATTTTATGGCCTCTGCATGCTTTTATTTGAGCTGTAACTATGCATGCGCACTATGTCGGACTTAACGCCCATTGGCTGTTACCTGTACCAAGCTACAAGTACTATATATATCTCTTCAAGATTATTTGCGGCACAAGGAATGCTTCTCATATATTCAAACTGATTGGATTAGCTGCACCACGTCATTCGAGAACATCCTCACCGACGACCTGCACGACAACGCACGCAATACGAGCGATAAATTTCTGGAGTTCTGCTGGTAATATCGTCTGTCGCATACGCATCGTGATAGCAACAAATAACAACAACATTAATTATTGCCTTTCTTCTTGTTCTTTTTGTCATGTCGTTGATGCTGCTGTCGATGTTGATGCTGCTGCTGTCGCTGGCAATAGTGCACGATACGCGTACGAGACCTGCATCTACAATAGCGCACGCTACAAATGCTACAAACATTCAGCCGAATTCGCACGCGAGACAGCCAAAATGTTATCTGATGAGAAGCACTTCAGCAACTGTCGCCACGTGGAGGAGGCCTGCTCCCATGCCGGCCGCATCTTCGGGCTGTGGAGCTCCCTGCTGCCGCTGGCTGTGACGATGCTGCTGCGTTGCATGCGAACCGAGGCGCGACCGTAAATGGGAAAGTCGGCCAGCCGCTGCTGGTTGTGTGGGTCGTGTGTGTATGTGTGTGTATGGTGTGCGTGGGGTGTGTGTGCGTGTGTGTGTGTATGTGCGTGGTGAAGGTTGTCCAATTGAAAATGCATAGCATTAAGCGTAGCGCTGAAATGGGCGTATGATTCTCTAGGGGGGGTATTGGGTCGGACAGCGGCACTTTGCATTCAGTATTAAGTCCCGTATATCAAGCACTATGTTTCCAATAATCAGTATCATGTGTACATATATTATATAAATGTGTGTTTGTGTGTAATTAATAAATTTGACTTTAGTTGGCCAGAAAAATATGCGAATTATTTCACCATAAACATTTCGGGCAGCTGCCACATGGCGTATGCGTAATTTGGGTAAACGCGTTGTTGGGTGAATAAGTTCAATAAAATAATACGGTTACGTTGATTAATAAATTTGATATGAGTTCGACTATAAACTATGCAAGCTATATCGCTGTGAACATTACGGGCAGCGGCCACACGGCGTATGCGTAATTTGGGTAAACGCGTTGTTGGGTGAACAAGTTCAATAAAATAATACGTTATTTGGTTACGTTAATTAATAAATTTGATATGAGTTCGACTATAAACTATGCAAGCTATATCGCTGTGAACATTACGGGCAGCGGCCACACGGCGTATGCGTAATCTGGCTGTGTGTTTAGAGCACTTCAACTGTCTGCCAATGTTCGCAATGACTTGCAAGATATGGTAAAGCGATCACGCAGCGAAATCACTTGGCACGTGCTCGGCAACTTTCCCAGGTATTTATCCCATGAATGGTTTCCATACATGACTGTATTCTCTTTTGATGTCTGGCGCGAAACTTTTAACGAAACAAACTGCCTGCGGCAGCGTGAGGGAGCGTGGAGGAAGCTCAGGATGTCGGCCAAAGTTGTTGGCCCTTGTGAAATTATAACTTTTAGCGGCAGCGTATGAAATTTAATAGCATCTCGTGCAAACTAAAATCTACTGTTTTTACGCATTGTTGGCTTCACAGCTCACACATAAAAAGCCAAGCTCAACACACTCACACACATATGTATCTACATATATCTTGGCAGATCGATACTGATTTTGCTGTGTGTGTGAGTGTGTTGCAGGTAATGTAAGTTAGCACTCACCGGTTGTGTAGCGCACTTCAGCCCCATTACGCAGTCGAAGGACATGCTGCTGCTGCTGCTGCTGCTGCCATTTGAGCCGAGCCAAGCGGCAGGCAATTTTATTAAATATCTTCTATACTAATAGAATTTCCAATTTAACGTACAAAGCACGGCATTTCAATTGAATGTAAACGTTGGCGAAGTAAGTTTAATTCTCAGTAGCAATCAAAACTTTGAACAAGAACTGTAAACACGCGGGTGCGTTTCCTCGAAATTGTATAAAAAATATATTTGTGAATTTTTAAAAACTGAATAATTGAAATGAATGCATATTTGGCATAATTATGTTAAACAAGTGTAATGAAATTTTATTTTCTGTTGATTTTAAATACAAATGAATTTTTTGCAATGTAATTAATTATCCAAGGGCACCGTAGCAGAAGCAATGAGAGAAGCTGTGCCAAGTTCAGAGATATGAGTCGTTTGAAATTCAATCTTTTATATTAAAACCTATTTTATTTCTGATGCGTTTTTCCTGTCATTGCTTCCCGTAACCCGCCCCAATAACCACGCTTAATTGGAGTATTGGTCAACGCTTTTTGCCACGCGTGTATATAAATCGAAATCCAAATCGAAATCAAGGGGTCCCTCGAAGATGTGGGATCCTTTATGGCGTTGAAGGCTGAAATCACACATGACAGGCTGTCGCTTGCAGGTGAGCTCAAAAAAAACCGGACTCTGTTTGAAGGACAGGTGTACGCGTGTGCAGCAGATTGCCAAAGGGTGTTCGGGCTGACAGTTGGTTAGCCAAGTGCCGCGTCAAAAACATGAGGTGGAAATAATTAAAAAGTTGATCAGCATTGCTTCGATTTCGATAGGTAAAAAATAAACAAAACTCATCGAGATGCATACAGATACAACAGACAGTTTACATGAACAATTAATTAAAGCTTGCGGACTGACCTTTTCCTTCGTGCTAATGAGCTCGGCAAGCATTGCATACTTTCAGGCGTAGCATAAAAAGATTCTATGCTAGTTTCCAACGAAGAAACCTCTATATACCTTTAAAAAATTCGACAAACGGAATAAGTTGAAAACTAAAATGTTTTAAGAGTAACATTCGATTATTCCATGGTATTTACTTACATTTGCCTTCGTTCTTTCCGTCTCTGAAGCTTTATTTGCTGACGACACTAAGTAAAAAGTTTCTACTTCTTCTATTCCGTTTCGGAAATCGACACTATAGCTCACGTTAACTGTTTGTGCTGCCGCTAATTGTCTTGGATAACTGTTCTCATTAGCGTGACGCCCTCTCAAGTCTGAATCTATCCTACTTAAGTTTCAACGCAAATTGGCCACTTCTATAAACTTAATCAGTTTGTTGACCTCTACATTGTTCGCGATAAACAAATTTTGATATTTAATTAGTGACTAATTGGTTTTCAATGAAAAGGTAAAGAAACTGAGTGATTTTTGCCAATTAATTGCCAAATATTCAACAATATTGATTTCCCCATGAACAGTTGAGAGAAAAGCAAAGTAATTTGCTAGTCTGTTTAATTTATTCAATAGGGCTGAAGGCATTGAATTGCTAAATTTGAATTATCAACATTTCATAAATCCATTTGTTGGCTTACACTGCATTTTACAATTAACTCTCCTATTAAAGCCAGCAACTCGCAAAAAACCTTTCACTGCATGAAATCATTTTAACACCTCGATGCAGATATATTCATGACAGAATGAAGAGATTGTAAAATTCCAACAATACGTAAGAGTTCAAGGTAGATGAATATGTGAATATGTGAATGTATACAATACTGAACAACTGTTGAATACCCAGCAATTAAATTCAATTTGATAACATACTTAAATTTATAATACAAAATATACAGAACCAAGAAAAAATGTATATAAATAAGTTATATAAAAGATCACCATAAAATTGCGCGAAAATGATTATACCCTATGCTAATATTTTCCCTATCAACAGCGTTAGCAGCTTGGTACTGATAGTGTGATATATAGTTTATAGAATGCTTGAGCTTGGCTCGGGTTTTTTTTTTTTGCGATTGGAATGCAAATCTAAAGCGTCAGCGGGCAGGTGACAAGGTGAAATATGAATGTATAACGTACAGTTGATTGTATTTGCCTTTTAATTAAAACCTCAATACATGCTATTACGTTGATTAAGTCAACTTTTATTTGGAAGCCCCTGTTTGAATTGCAAAAGTTTTTATGGCAGCGGGACCACGTTGCGTATGAGCAACGTGTGAAGTAACTGGACGCAGTGCGTGCTTATTGAAATGAAGTTTCACTTGGGTCACCGCTTTTAACCGCTTATGATTTGCGTGAAATCATCGTCGTAACCGCCACCGCCACGACCATAACCGCCGCCACCGTAACCACCGCCGCCTCGGCCACCGCCACCGCCACCGCCGCCGCTGTAGCCATTGGGTCCAAAGTTGCCCGAATAAACCGGACGTCCGCCGCCACCGCCATTTCCTCTGCCACCGCCACCGCCGCCGCCGCCGCCGTTGCCAGTGTAAACGCCGGGCCCTTGGCCAGCTGGCGGATTACCTGAAAGTGCCGTTAGTTATTTGTTATTATTCCAGAATAAAATATATGAATGTATGCGAATATATATTGCGTGCCATGTCCCTTACAGTCATAACATCCGCCGCCAATGTAAACTGCCGCCTGAGCGATTGCCAAAGCGCACAAAATGAAAACCGCAACGACCGCAGCGAAATTTCCCATCGTGTTGTTGTTGCAGTTGCTGCTGTTGTTGTTGTTGTTGCTGCTGCTGTTGTTGGTAAAGCTGCCGCCGATGTTGACGATGCTGAGGTGCCAAACAAGTCTGGTTGAATGTCAGCGCTGACGGCAACATTTATATAGCGATATTTGCACTTTGTGTGATTTTTGCTACCCTGTAAACTGCATGGGCAGAGAAGGTATGCACAGAGTAGTAGCAAAAACAGGCACATTATGTTATACCTACATATTTTTCTTGAGTAAAAATATTAATATAACAAATCAATTAATAATAAAAGCAAACAATTAATATATTTAAAAAAATATAGAATATATTATAATAAATAAAAAATATATTATAAGCGATTTGGTTCATGATTTGTTCGCTAAGCTGATAGCTTCAGAAAAGGTAACAAATAAATATAAAAAATATACTAGACGGAAATTTAACATTAAAAAACATATGTATATTGTAGGGCATCTATCAGTCGAGCACCTGCGACTTGGCTCAACCTCACTCGTTTCCACTTTGCTTCGCAACAATCCCCTTATCGTTACTCTGAATATAATACTATAGAATACTACTTACATATACTACAACCAGTTTCCATTAGTATTGAGAAGACAATATTAATCAAAGCAGGGGGAAATGCCCAGTCTAATCGTCTCTCAACTCGTGTGCAATGACTTTACGCCAATTGCCATAACATTGACAAAAACAACTTCCCCAGCTTCCCCAATGAAAACGTAATCGATACGTGCCCCATGTCCATGATGGACAAGAGTCGACTGTATAGATGTTCTTAGAGTCACGACAAACGCAAATGAAATCCTAGCCGGGCCGAGACTGTTTGCTTTCGTATGGAACTTCTATGTATTTATTGGCTGTGGGAAATGCCGACTTCTCGGGAACTAAATAATGTATTGTCATTCATGTTGATCAACAAATTGCAGGTAGATGGGCTGCAATTATGCAAATGCAGCTTTGGTAGGTAGGTTTGGTTTTGATTTATTTATTTAAATGGCATGTTTAAACGTTAACAACTGTAAAAGTCATTTAATAATTAATTGCTTGCCTGGAAATAAATCTCCAATTCTCATCGAGTCGACAGAGACTACTCTAAATTTGCTCATAATGAAGTTATTTAAATTTCCAGAAATATTTTGCAATTATCTCGTATTTCAGCGCATTTCGTAGTCGACTCACATTCATAGAACACATTTAATACGGCTTATTGAACCGTTAGCGAGATAACACTTAGCACACAGATTATGTAAATTATTTTGCGATTTGCATGGCATATAAAAACAACACCGAGTACGGGCGGAGGCCAGTTGACTGCGGCCAAGATGAGCTATTTGACGTGTGCATTTCTGGTGGTCGGGCTGCTGTCAGCGTTGATTGCCGGTAAGAACAAAGGCGAGAAATACTTGACGGACTTGATCGCTGCTAATTAGCTATTACTTATTACCCCCTGCCTCAGCCCATCCCGGCACAGTTGTGGTCAATGGACGCTGCCTGACATGTGAGTTCATTGCATCGCTTTTCTTGAGCAGCACACTCAAACGCTTTACTTACAATAGGTGCCAATCCCGATGGCGATACGGTCTACATTGATGGCCAGCAATATCGCAGCTTCTCCACGCCCGACAGCAATGTAATTGTCAGTCCGCCGAACAATGGTTATCGTGGTCGTTCGACGGTCTACCATCGAGGCGGAAACACCGTGGTGAATGGACGCTGTGAGATATGCAATGTCGATGTCTAAGGGGCAAAGAAATAAACCAATGTGCCGCATAATTCGATAACTCTTTAAAATGTTCGCCTGTTATTTGGGCAAATGATATAAGTCCCCCCCCCCATCCCACAGCGGAGTAGCACATAACCCACTTATTTATTTGCTAGCGCTTGGGCGCCTACAGGAATTTCCATTTATAGCACAACACATTGTTAGAGTAGGTTCACAAATTGCATTTTATACCGACAACAAAGGCAAACTCAAAGCATCTTATTGGGTTTACTTTTCACAGTTTGATATGACTCCTCAGGGAAGTTTCATTGACAAAGTTATTTGCCAGGCAGCAGGTAGCCAAACAAAAAAAAAGGAGAAATGGAGAGAGAGAGATAAGGTAGAGAAAACGATTTGTCACAAGCTTACGGAATGCTCTAACTGGCAGCTGAACCCTTGCTCGACAGTGGCATATTCAGTGGCAGCAAACTTTTTTGAAATCCGTCATAAAGCTGTCGAGGAAGCTTTAAAGCTGCCACCGAGCGGCATTAGCAATAAAACAAAATGTTTGCAGAGCAAAGAATGCAAGTTGAAAATACTCAACTGCATGAATAATATGCTACAACAGCGAATTCAAAGTCAAGTGCGTTGGAATAAAGATACTTGATACACGTATCAGTTTAGTTAGTCAATGCGTTGGGGTGGGAGGTAAACCAAAAACCAATTAGCAAGTATTTAGTACATATAACTTTGTTGACTAGTTGCAAAATTAAGCGCATTAATGCGGCACGCGTACAACGTTGCGTATGCGTGTTATCGAAGCAAATCCAACTGTTTAAGCGGTCTACATAATTGCACCAAATAGTGTATTTATTCTCACTGTTTTATATTTCCAAAGAATTGTTCGCAGTTCTGGTTGGGTCGAGTTTACCTTTAATTTGCTATCGAATAATAGATAATAAATATTATGCGAACATATCAAAGGCAAACAAACAGTGTTTCATTGGGTAATTTGATTCATTCATTTCTATGGCTGCCACTTATAGGCCATTGAAAACACACATATTTTTCCTTTTGTTATGCCTAATTTCTCTGGCCTATAAAGCCCACAGAGCTGGGCGTGGCTTTTGGCTTTGTCTTGTGCTTTTACTTGTTTGCTTTTCTTGTTGTTGACTTTTCTTTAGAGCCAATTTTCGTCGAAGCAAACTGTGATTTATTGTTGTCACTAAAGTCACGTTTTTTCGTTACCAGCGTCATGCTGCGAATTGTATTCGATTGTAGCACAGTCTACGAATGAAAATTTATGTGAATTGATTAATTCGGTAGTTTTAAGGAATCGCTTACTTCATTTTGTATTTGCGTACGCTTAGCATCGAGTGCAGATAGCGGAAGGCTGTCATTTGAAATTCGTTTCTATTTCCTTTTTGATTTTCGTTTTCGTTTACTTTTTTTTTGCCACAGCATGAGCCTGAGATTCGAGTAATTAAATTGCATGTGCGTATACGCATACGTATAAAAACGGAAAACATTTGAAGGCAGTCGACACGCAGATACTGTGAAAACTAAGCAAACATTTAGAGCTAGAACAGCATTATTTCATTGCGTCACTCAAAAATGCAGGGTATTAAAGCGCAGAGTTTGCAGCACGTGTTCAGCTTGCAGCAACAAATACCAATCATAACTCTCGCTCACATTGCCCGATATAATACTCTTACATACCTTTCTTCAATATAAGAGTTTTGCAAAAAAGATAGAGATACGTACTGTAGAACCTCCTAAGGTGTGTTTGACAGAACGTATCGGAGGCATTTGCAGAGCTACGAATATGTAAATGAAAACGACGTAATTGCAAATTTTAAATTGAAATCCTGTCGGCTCGACATGACATTTGACATGTGATTAAATGAGTTGTGAATGAATGAATTGTGTAAATAATTATAAAATAACAGAGACTATACTCATTATGATAATGATATTTCCATAATTATCCAACAGTGACAGTCTTTTCCAGTGCATTGCTGAGCCAATTCAGAGAATCAATCGCAGCTTAAATAAATGCACACATTAAAAAAAGTATAGTTTTCTTTAAAAATGTGGTATTTCAATAAAAATTCTACTTTTGTATTAGCAAAAAGTAGTCAAGACTTAACTGGCTTCTCTTGAAATTTATATACACGTAATCTTTTATTTAGTACTCATAACCATGATAAAATTCATGGTACCTTTAATATTTCACAAATTGAAAACGCTGCATATTTTGTACAATTTTTGTACAAGTATGTTCCTGCACTCGTAGTCGCAGAACGCAAAGAAAGCGAAGAAAAGTAGAGGGCGCCGACTCACCTGAAGCTTTAAGCTGAAATATTTCGTAATCCTTTGGGGCATGAAATGTATTCCATAGTTTGTTTGCTCGGGGCAAGGGCAAACAATGCCGTCGAGACGGCAATCGACTCGAAGTCCCGAATTGTTGTTCAGCTGCTGCAGTCACGGGGACACTTTACGCAATTCATTCACCTGTTTGTCAATTATTAAGTGTTTTTTTCAAGTATTTTTAGACTCGGTTTCTTTGTGACAATGACAAAAAAAAGTTGCGAATTTAATCCTTTGTTGCGACGACATACCTATAAATAAAAAGGTATGCACATACATTTATTTATTGTTGTTCCAGGTGAATTTTATTTGCAGATACATTTCCTAAGTGATTTGGTGCTGGGAATTGTTTTTCCTTTTGTTTGTTTGACTACCCAAGCGACAAGTGCCCCGAGCTGAACGAGTCTGGAGTGGGCACCTGGCTTGCTAGTTTGGCTTGCTTTTGCCCAACAAATTAAATGCTTTCTCTCCAACCTAAACTCAACAGACTGTGGCAAGGGCTCGACTTGAGGCAAATTCATGTTTTTAGCGCTTTCTTTGTTCCGTCTCTCTCTCACTCTCTCTCTTTCTATCTCTTTTCTTTAGGCTTGTGCGTGTGTATCTCCGGCTAACGTCACTGCGAGTTTTTTCGGCTCTGCCTGTCGGGTCGTATACGTAATTTTTAAGGACTTAAGGTAAGTTATTTATTTGGTTATTCAACCGCAGCATGGCCTAATTGAATAGCTTCGCCGACTCAGCCTTAAAGCATGTCGCGTTAATGAGACAAAGTTAATACTGCGACTGAGAGTGTTTGTTAAACACAATTTCTCTCGAGAAGTTCGACTTCGCACTTCAAAGCGTGCTTCAACATGGCAAGAGTAAACGCGCATTTAGCAAACTTTTAGCGTGTAACATGGCAACTTATTTAGCATAATTGAAATACATTTATATGTTAAATTATACGTAACATAAGTTTTCCATTCGCGTTTGTTATCTTTGCGGAATTGTAAAAGTTTCTGCGTTCGTGCAACGCGGCGTATGCACAATGCGCGAGTCATTCTTTGCGGTTTGCACTTTCTGACTCGATTTTTATATTCATTTTGGCATTTAATTATGCAACTTATTAACACACACACAACTTGCTCCATCAATCTGTGCCATGTACAATGTGCATACATGTCTCGTTCTTAATTATGAATTTGCGTAGAGCTCACGCTTCAGATACACAGACTGAGTTGTGTGTGCGCCCGTGTCAGTGGGCTAATGTGATTATGAGAGACTGCTGCACATGTTATACAACAGTTGCTTGTAGTTTGTTTTATTTTTAATTAGTTCCGTTTCCAGCTACTGCTGTGTGGGTGAGTGTGTGTTTGCGCTAAGGCTGCTGGCAGGTGCGAGTCCTTTGTCAAGGTCGCTACAGGCATTCCGCAGAAAGTTTACGACCCGTCGAGCTAGTTTATCAGTCTGTGTGTGTATGTGTGTGTGTGTGGCAACAAAGCATCTCGCAGCCTGTGTGTGGCAATGAACTCAGCGTCTACGTTACCCCCAGCTGCTGCTTCAATTTATGCTCCTGCTGATGCTACTCAGCGCAGGAATTCATAAATCAATTGTACTCACGCTGCAGCACATAGCATAGGCTTTGGCCGCCCGCCTGCCCTCCCCTGTCCCCACTCCAGCGCTGTATAACTTAAATTGCAATTAAAAGCTTAAGACACAAAAGCTTTCTCTACCTGCCGCAGTTTATTCCACATAATTTGCTCGTTGCCAAGTCGACGATGTGTGAATAAATCAATGTGATTCGATGACCATTATATTTTGACAAATTTACACTGAGAAACATATTGTATTTCCACACATGTATGTGTGTGTATAAGCGCACTCAAATTGAATTAGTTCAGTGTCTGCGCAGTGTATACGGTTGATTTAATGTCTTTCAGCAGGTGTCTGCACGTGTTTCGACATGTTGCTGTATTGATAAAGATTCACTCTGCAGAATTGTCTCTCTCTCTCTCTTTTTGTTTCTTCCTTTATACGAGAAGTATTTGCGCTCAGTGCAAGCGACTTGCGTGCTAAGCTGTTGCTTATCTTGTCCAGTAAGTTGGCTGAGAGAAATGTTCTCAGCAACAAGAAGAACTTGGCGACTGCCGTCCCACGCTGTCCGACAGTTGATAAGCTATAAAAGGTACGCGCAGGTGGCACAGTCCTGCAACTTGGCCAACTTAGTGTCATCTTTGCCATTTAAGCCGCAACACATGTGCGTTACAAAGCTGGAAATGTTAGTATCTCTTAAAAGCAGTTTTGCCAGACCTTAGGGGGTATTAATACCTTAAATTTTGATCTGTTATCGAGTCGCTTGCCTAACTTGATTCCCTAGCTTATGACAGAAAATCACAGTCACTTTTTCCTGGCTACAGGGTATCTCGTAGTCATGCGTTACTGTTTTATTTCTTGGCATTTTGCTCGTCATATATTTGTAAATAAAGAGATCAAAATGTCACGCTCTTACGGCACCCCAATCGCTAATCGTCTGCAGCTTAGGATGCTTGTTGTTTACGTTTATGTAAGAGTATACACGGACAGATAGTTGCACATGTATGGTCAACATGCGACATAAATGTAAATGCATGATTTCCCTCAAGCTTCTTTTATGGCATCCCTGCGGGCCCATTGCGACACTGTTTGCTGCGCATTTTTATTTAATACTTAATACATTTATTAGATGACAACACACGCAGAAATGCATACACAACGGTGCAATTATTTAACATATGTGCAACAAGTACAGTACTCTATCGCTAATGGCATTAGCGCAAAAAACTAGACAGCAGACGCAGCTCGAGCCGACTTGCAGCAATCACTAATGAAATATACCTATGGCTTGGGCAAAGTAATTAGCAACGCAATGGAGGACATGACCCAGATATCTGGCTGCCACTGTTCCGGGTTCTTTGTGCAGCGAGTGAGCTGCGGCAAAACAAAGAGGTAATCAAGTTTCACTTTGATGTTGTGTGCTGCTTAAATTTTAAGTGCGTCGTCTCTTTCAGTGCGAGCGAGCAGCTAGAATGTCCTCAAGTAGGGATAGAGAGAGATACAGAGGGAGAGAGAGAGGGGGCTGAAATGATGGCAATTGACTTTTCGATTTTTGCATTAAACGAGGTTATGTTAGCATATATGAGCGTATCACAATGCGCGGAGAGCTGCGCTCGAACAAGCCCATTATCCCAATTATATAGCATACATTTGTGCGCAACCAGCAAGCGGCTTTGGCACACAGAATTTGTCGATCATTTACAGTTCATCGAAGGCACTGTAATAAGTAATTAAATCTAGTACGTCGAACCGTCTCAGTGTGTCTGTCTGTGTGTGTGTTTAACTATCAGGTTACCTCGACATAAGCATGCGAGTCATTAGTTATGGTCAGTGTCAGCTCTGCATATGAATGTGCTTAGTGGCCGAGACAGTTGAGCGTTATCGCTGACTCATGATGAACTACAGTTTGTCCAGTTGCCTCGATGGCTGCTGCCCCCCGGCCGACTGTTGCCTGTGCCGCCACTTTTTGCCGAAGGTCTCAAATGTTTGCATAGTTTTATCGCCAACTTTGCAAACGCTCCGTCAGTCAGTCGGGCCGCACAAAGTTGGGTTTTAATGTGACGCGGCTGTTGAGTGTCAACGATGTGGTCCGACCGCAAGTGGAACGTCAAGGAGTTCGGGTTGGGAAAGGAGGCGAGAGAACAGTTCGTGCTGGTGTCAAATGTCATTGAATTTCGAATTGAATTGCTGATGTCCTAATTGAATTGAAGTAGATTAGGCAGTCTGTATGGAATTAAAACAGATTGCCAAAAGTTATTTCTCTTATATGCCATAAAAAAATCGAAAGATTACGCAGTTTGCGCAGCGAGAAATTTGGCAGCTCTGTTGCAAAACCCCGTGGTTTCAATGCCTTCCGTAATTTCCTGCATTTTATAGAAATTTAGTTCGCCTTTTTTTCGATTTTTTTTAAAATTTATATAAAATTTATATATTTGTTTATATGTATTCTATTGAATTAATATTGTTTTTTTTTTTAAGTTGACACGTTGAGTTCATGTGTCGTTCAGTCTCTCATTCGTTCAGTGTGGAGTAAATTTGGCTTAGCAAAGACATGAACTGAAACGCTTAGCGAAGACACAATCCTTAGCAATGCATTGTACCATTGCGTGGCGCTATCTATGAGTCAATTTAAACATTACATTTCACAAAGCAGTGCGTAATGCAGGTAGTTAAGGCTATGTTAATCAAAAGGAAAGCAGTGTGTTTTGCCATGTTAAGTTTAGCAGACTGTTATATTTTTTTGTTATACATACACATTATGCCAGCAGTTCAAGCAGTGCGCAAAATGAACTCTGTGAATGGTAACATAACCTGTTAATGCTCTGTTAAGCAAAAAACCAGCAAAGCAAACTTTAAAATATTTTTAATGTATTTAAAAATTAAAAATTTTTGGAAAAACGAGCGCAGTTAGCGCTATGCAATAAAATTTAATACAGAAAATATCATATATATATTATTATATATAATGAAGCCAGTTGCAGCGCTTTGAACGATCGAAATCACGCCTGAAAATAGGCAGTTGCATTTGTAAAACTGAAAAAAATAGTTAGTTTTGACTAAAAAAAAGCTGACGCGACAACACAGCATAGTCAGCTTCACCCCCTTTCCCCACGGGCAATCCATCAACGCAATGCTGAACTGACCCACCCGAGTCCGAGTCCGAGTTGGGCTTTCACGACGCACGAGTTCGCGCTTTTGTGTGACACTACAAAGGCCTGAAAACTGCATTCGCATTTGCATTGCAGGGCGGCGGGGGCGTGCGCCCACCGAGGTCGAGGCATAGGTCGAGCCTTTGATTTGATTAATTGATGCATTAAGCTCATTTACGCATAATTAATGCCACTTCAATGCGAGTTTGAACATTTTTTTCTATTTTTCTATGTTGTTTTTTTCCCTGACTGCTCTGTTTTTTTTTTATTTTTGAAAATTCATAATTTTACACAGCATTTGTTCACGCCCGGATGGCGGCATAATCATGAATTCAAGTCGTGCGACAAATCAAGACGAAAAAACTGATTTTTTGTGGCCGCGGGGCGAACGACAAAGCGGAAGTTCGAAGTGAGCTGCAGCTTTCCTGCTGCTCTGTTTGACTCGTCGAGTGAGTGAGATATGTTTGCAGATAAAATGTGTGAGGAAAATATGCGGCACACACGCATACACACACACACCTGGAAGCGTGGGTGTGGCTCTGCAGCAGCTACGTGATTTCTTGGGATGCGCGCAAACACAAAAAAAAAACAGATCTGAAGTAAATGTCGATTTCTTGAAGTTTGCCACAAAACTAAAGACAGAGTGAGTGAGTGCATGCCACATGCCGCATGCCACATGCCGCATGCCACATGCAGCATGCTAATGCAAAAAGTTTTGACTCGAGCCTAATTTGGGTCATTTCCTTAAAGTGCAGCAGCATCTCAAGAAAGCGGATTCGTTTGCGTTTTGCAAAAAGCAATTACAGATAAGATCGGCTCATTTTGAGTTGAACACACACATGCACACACACACCCACCCGCACACACACAGAGTGGCCAGCTGTTTGCCAAGTGTGTTGAGAGTTTCGCTTTTCACACTTCTGCGGCGCAGATAAGGCATCAGTGTGCATTGAGTTTCGCTTTCCGTTTGTTGCACACCACTGACACAGTTAGATGCTGCGCAGGCAGTAGATAACGGATTGTTGTCCCATAATTAGACCCTGTAACGAAAGTGCACGTGGGGTGGATTGCATGCGAAACTGTAATAAGAAAAACCGAGAAAATCAAGTAGATATTTGGCCGTGCAGTTCCCGGCAGCTCGGTACATGACTTGGATTGCCTTTATTGCGAGGTTTGCAACTAATTATATAAAATAGAAAACCTACTTGGAATTAGACTAGCAACCTCTACAGGGTACCTCTGTGCCGCACGCTGCACGCTCTCCATCCCGTGGGTGCGAAAACAGGAAGTGCAAGGCTCAAGGTGCAGCAGGTGCGGCAGGTGCGGCAGGTGTTGCCGGTGTGTCGTTGAACCCGCTTGTCAAATAAATGGGCTGCGTATTGTGTGGCGCCATTAATATTAATTAGTTGCAATCGGATGTGCTGCTGCTGCTGCTCGGTGTCGTATGCGTAATATGCGTAGTTTTTAAATGCAATTATCATAAAATAAACAAACTGCTCGCAAATTCATGCCACGTTCTCGTGCAACTTTCGCCAGTGTGTGTGCAAGTGTGTGTGTTTGTGTGTTTGTTTGCTGCACAAAATCTGCTCGAAAACCGCAAAGTCGCCGCAACCCTCTGCCCCGCCCCCTGACACTCCTATTCGCCACTCGCTTTGGCGGCTCTCGAGTGCACATTGCATTTCGCTGATGAGGGTAATTAAAAAGTTTTAGACCCGACTCCGCACACTCCGCACCCCCTAACCGCTATTCCCTATCCACGGCAAGGGGCGCGGCGTAGAGGGAGGGCGTAATAAATGCATAAGTCTGATTCGGAAAAGCGCGAAGCGAAGAAAATCGACATGCATCATGCCGAGCATAAATAAGACACATTAACTTGGTTTGTTTGCCCAAGCAGCTGCGCCGGCGACGACGACAACAACAACACCAGCAGCAGCAACATCAGCGGCAGCAGGCAAAACCGGCAAAAAGAGGCAACTGCAACGGCAACGGCAACGGCGACGGCGACGACTTCTAAAACTTTTTTATGTCTGTCAAAGTTTTATGACAAATTTTGTGATTATGCGTAGCACCGTGTGGGCGGGGAGGGGGCTTGCAGAACGGGCCAGAGGCGGGAGTGTGTAGAGGATTGCACTAAGTAAGGAGCGCAGCGTCAACTCGCTAAGAAAACTGCTCGGCGTTTTGTTTGTGTGTGCTCGGCAAAGTTGAAGTGCAAATTAGATTTTAAATAGTTTTTAGACTGATTGCTTGCGGATCAAGAGCGCACATATAACTGACTATATATACCCTACACTCTATGCATATGTACATATACATTGTATATGCTAATATGGTATATAACATTTCAATTTGCCCAATTCAAAATTCGGACTTAAAGCTGCAACTTTGGCCGCCTCTGTTAGAGCAACCCCCGTTGCACTTGCACTTGCCAGCTCCCCGCCCCCTCCCCGCACACTGCTGCAACAGCAACCCTTGGCCGGCACAAAGGGCTACTAATTAAGAAATTAAAATAAATAAAATGCCGAAAAATAAAGAGAAGAGTGCACAAAAAAAAGCGTAGCACGAAGGAAAAGTAAAAACGCAGCGCAAGGGGAAATGCACTTTTCATGCCGATTTTATAAAAAATTAAACAACAACAAACAACACGCAGCAGCAGCTGCAGCAGCAAAAGTGCAACTCTTGCAGAACGCCTAAAAGCAGGCAACGCGCCGCATGCAACGTGCAACAGCAGCGGCAGCAGGCAGACTGACCCCACCAACAAAACGATGACAATGACAAAAAAATTGCATAGGTAAAAATACCTTTAAGCAGGCTGCCAAGGCTGCAGCGGAGCGGAGCAGAACAAAGGAGACCTGTCCCTGGGCAGGCCCGGTCTTCGCTTCTCGCACTCCCACTCCCTCCCCCCTCTACCCGCTGCCGACGACAAATTGCAAAAATCCACAGCTTCGTTTTGATCCGGCAAACGGTTTCAGTGCGATGCAATGCAACGGAAATGTGAATGCACCGTAAAGTGAAGTGAAAAACGCACTTGAATTTTTCTATTTTCCTAACAGTTTAATCCGTTTTTTTTCTTCGCTTCTCTCCGTATTCTGCCTGCGCTTTGTTGTTGTTTTTGTTGTTTGTTTTTTGTAATTTTCGAAGGCCAAAAAAAAGAATTCGAAATGGAAATTAAAATGAGCGCAAAACGGGGGAAAACAACTCAAACATCATAATTTCTAGGTGCCTTGGAGGCGTACAAGTGAGGGGCTGGACAGTGTGAGGGGTGGGGGTAGGAGGTGGGCATGTGCAGCAAGGAGCAGAGCAAGAAGAACGTGAACAATGTAAGCGCCCACGTACCAACGCCAGCGCTGAAAGGTGCATCGGGAGCCAGCAGCAACATCAGCAGCAGCAGCAGCAGCGAGACAGGCGCAGCTGCTGGTGCGGGGAAAGCGGGTAAAGGAGGAGGGGGGTTGGTGGGGAAACTTGTTAGCGTGCCGCTTGTTCATGTTCATCAACAATGCGGCGTTGTCGTCGCTGCTGCCGTCTTGTAGGAAAATTTCATTTTCAGTGAGGGTTGCGCAAATATACAAGCAACAACAACATCAGCAACAGCAGCAACAGCAGCAACAGCAGCAACAGCAGCAGCAGCTCCAGTTGCTCTTTCAACCAAACTCCCGGATTTTTTTCTTTAATTTTACGCTCTTTCTCTCTCTCTTTCTCTGCTCTTTCGCTATGCTGATGCCCAAAAAAAGAAGCTCAAAAAATTAAAAGAATTTTTGTTAAAAAGCGTTTCAAGTGGGTACTGCGATGTCGTCGTGTTGCCTCTGTGTCTGTGTGTGTGTGTCTCTAGTGGGCGTGTGACAGTTGTGTGTGTCTGCAACGCGGAACACCTCATGTGTGCCTCCAAGTACCTCGACCCGCCCCCACGCCGGGTGCACTGACACGGCGACAGCAACAGCAGCAACAACCACACAGCGACAACGACAACGACAACAACGACAACGTCGCGTTTTTGGCTTTTGACGCTGACGCTGACGTCGTCGACTTTGGGACTCTTGATTTTTAGCAGCAGCTTTTAATTTTTATTTTAATTTTTTATATGCGCATTTTTATGGCAGCCACACGACGTTGAATATGTTAATTCCATTGCTCTGTTTGCGACAGCAGCTAGACAGGCAGACAGGCAGGCATCACCTGTCGATTTCGTCGTGCTAATCAGACAAATGTCGCGACGACAGCTGTATAAATGGAGTACTATCTCAAGCATAGATGAGGGAAGTATAATCATGACTAAGCTCTATTGCTAGGTTCTACAATCGATATAGATCATGCATTTGAAATTCCAAATTCTAAGCACATTTTCATTAAATTAGGCATGTTTGTCCGTATGAAAGCCTATATTTCAAAGACTATAAGAGCTATAGCCAGCAAATATTGGGAGAATACTTATATTAAATGCACTTTTGTTTTACAATTTGGACACGTCTCCTACGCTTTCTTTAAACAAAAAAACGAATAGAGGATTGCATGTTATAAATTCAATAAGTTTAAAACTATTTTGAGCTACTAAATTGTATATAATATAAATTTTATAAAATATCAAAGAAAAATAACTTTGTAGAATATGCTAAAATAATCCTGTTTAATCAAAAAAATCCTATATGGCAATATCTTTAAGATTTTGAATTTATTTAATTATTTTAAGAGTTGCCAAATTTTGTAGAGTGTGCCAAATTCGTCACAATGAGCTTTAATTAATTTTTTAGCTTCTTTTCGCTTTTATTTTCTTCTTTCTATTTTCTTCTTGTATTAATATTAATTTTATAAAACATCAATTCAATTAAATTTGTAGAATATCTAATAAAATCCTGTATAATCAGAAGAATTCTTTAAGGCAATACCTTTAAGATTTTGAATTTATTTATTAATTTTAAGAGTTGCCAAATTTTGTAGAGTGTGCCAAATTCGTCACAATGAGCTTTAATTAATTTTTAGCTTCTTTTCGCTTTTATTTTCTTCTACTTTATGTAATAAAATAAAATTTTATTTTATTTTTTATTTTTATGCGGCTTGTACTTGGCTTTTACATGCGCATCCACATGGACGTCGACGTCGTCATCTCGACATCGACGTGTGTGTGCCCTTTTTGGTCGCTGTGGTGCGATGCTGCGGGCCCGGCAGGTGCCACGCGGCGGGGCGAGGAGTGTAGTCGGGCTGCTGCTACCTGGCTTAGCATTTTGCGATGCATAATTAATCTGCGTGGCCGGGATGCGAACGCCTCCCGTTTTGCCTGAAATGGGGACCTGCCCCACACAACCACTAGAGCCGCAGTGCAACGCAGCTACCTTGGCACTTCAATACAAATTTTCTTTATTTTGTTTTTAGTGGAGCTTTTGAAAAATGTTTTCATGTATCTGATGTAACTTTTGGACGCAGTTGCCGCTGGGGCAGCAAGTTAAGAGGCGGGGGAGGGGGGCGGAAGGCTGGCTGAGCAGGGGCAGCCCCATTTGCAGAAAATGTGACGGGCACGCTTGAGTGCCGCCCAACGGTGCCACGCCTCGTGTGCTGCTGCCGCTGCCGCTGCCGCTGCTGTTGTTGTTGTTGGCGTATTGTTTGTCAAAGAACTTGACGCAGAAGCTGCAGCGCGCTGCAGGCGTTTAAACGGGGGTAATGACTTATGGCTACCTGTTGGAGTGGGAAGGGTGGGCGGAGGGTCGGTACCGGCGGAAAGGCTGAGATGGTAAAGCAAACGCTCAGTGTGGCGCGCGCGATTTTCGGGTTGCAGCATGATCTGCAGCTCATTAGGAAAACCCTTACTGCGGGCTCAGGGCAAAGGGAAGGCTATGATGATAAGCGATGCATGGGCGCGCTGGCTCGTCTTGGCCATTGTTGCGTGGCCTTTTTAATTGGCCAACTCAACCAACCAACAGATGCCGCATTTAATTATGTGCCAAAAGAAACATAACATTTTCTTATTATTATTTTTTTTTTTAATTTTCAGCAGCTGCTAAACAAAAGGATGCGCTCGGCACGGGGCGGGATAAGCGCACTGAAAAAAAAAACTGCTTAATTTCGGAGAGTGTTTGCTTAGATTATTTCATTAAGTGGCGACAAAGGGCGCCGCGCGTCGAGCAGAAGTCAGCGTCGCCAGCGTCGGCATTGCCGCGCTTTGTGCCCGAACAATGGCAGCGTGGGCAAACAAAAGTGTTGGGCCAAGACCAGGAGCGAGCCCAGACGGCTGCCATAAACGAGCCAAAGGGCTGCGCTGTCTTGGCCAGCAGCGTCGTCTTGGCCATGCTAGTCGTCTCTGCTTGCGCTGTGGGAACGTGCAGTTAATTAAAGATAAGAATTAACTGCTGATTAGTAGTTCTTCTTTACACTTGACACTCGCCAGCCAGTCGAGGCACGTAGTTCGAGTCGAGCAGCAGCACGACTTGCCTGCCTGCCCGCCTGCCTGCCTGCCCGCTCGCCCCCACAGTTTGCCCTTTGCCTTTGCCTTTGCCGAGTTTGCTTAACGAGTTTTTATTTTGTTTCGTTTGTTGGGGGCAAAAGTTTCTTTGCTAGCCAAATGATTTATGCCTGCCACACTCACACGCATAGACGCGCAGACACGCGCGCCTAAAAGCAGGCTGCAGTTTTCAAGTTTCGCCTGCATTTGCCAGTGATAATTGATGCGACCTTGTTGTGTAATTTAATGCGACTACGTGTTAATCACAGCGTTTAATGGACAACCTAGCGAACTGGCACGCTTCGCAGCCGCAGATACCAATCGCAAGACGCAGACCAAGACATACACACACACACGCACACATAGACACACAGACAGTCGGACCGTAAATATCAAAATGGTGGCTCGGCACGTTCGTCTTGGCACAGCGTGAAACGCGGGAAGGAGAAGGAAGGAGCGTGCACTCAGCTTAAATGCCTCATTTTCCAGTCATTAAATTCTGCTGGGCGCTGACCAATTTGATGGGCGCCACAAGAGCTTATAAAAATGAATGTATCTATGTGTGAGTGTGTATGTGTGCGAGTGTGTATCTTGTGGATACATTTGCCGAACTACAACGAGTGCAAAATGTAGTCAACATTCGCAGCTTATTATTGAGTCTAAGGCGGCTTGAAATATGTTGACAACGGCGCCAGCAACAAAAGCAGGCACAATATGGTATTGCGCCCCTTCTCTGCCCTCCCCGCCCCACCCCGCCTCTTGCCTTATCTGCGACACACCAAGACCTCTCTAGCCGCTTGTCCGCTCACCCTGCCGCAATTTTACGCATTTCTTTTGCTTTTCAACCCCTCGCGGCATTTGACTTTTTGATTTCCTTCGCGTTTCTTAGATATTTTTATAAACTTGCAGAGAGTACATTAGTTTGCCAGAAGGCAAGAGGGGAGTATATACATCTTGCACTGTGTATGTGGCATCTATACGATGTGCAAAGGTATATATGTTCTTGTTCAGCAGCTAAGATACTTTTATGGGAACCGAGTGAGGGCAACAAGTAGATATCTTGAAGTATGAAACTTAAGTTAGTTTGGGACGAGAAGAATGTATATACATATATATGCATATAGATAGAGGTATGTATCTAATTCTATATATATATATATATATATATATACGTATTTAAATATATATGTTCTTGATCTGCATCTAAGATACTTTCATGGGAACTCTGAGTGAGAGCAAGAAGTAGATATCGCTCACTTTGAAGTAGTTAGAGATATCTCTAACTATGTAACTTATCTTTATATACTAAACGTATTATATTATAGCTCTATGAACTTTTTATACATAAGTTATTGAACAGTATGTCTGTATTAAATCGTCAGACTGCTACAAAGCGCAGAAGTTTCCCTGTTGCGCATGAAACCAAAGTCAAAATCAGCTAGATCAAAGAGCTGTATCTCAGTTAGTTTTACTGCAATTGCCAACAAACTGAGCACATCGCAATTTGCACATGTACTTTCTATTTGCAGCTAATTTCAACAATATCTTTCAACAGGCAGAGTATAATAACGTCGTTCTACAACTGTTTTCTTATTTTCCCCTCTTTCATTTTTTGCTTGCTTGTTTTCGAGCACATCAGCAAAACTTTTGCTCGCGTAGTTTTTCTTGCTTATTTTTGTTTTTTTTTTTTATATTTTTGGGGTGCGAGCAGCGCGACAAATCAAAGCGGAACAAAGCAAAGCTGCAGCGCCGAATTCGACAATTTATTGTTTGCTTTCGACACTCGCCTCCAGCTTGAGCAGCAGCAGCAGCAGCAGCGGCATCGCTGCGGAAATGTTAAATATTTGTTATTGCAGTCTAATGTTTTCCTGCTGCTGCGAGACAAGACAAAAATGCCAGAAACTATTAGCTCCGGCCATAAATCTTTAAGCGTTATGAACTCGCCCTAAAACCGCAACCAGTGCAGCCAGGCCGACACACTCCGTTACTCCGTTACCCCTCAGCCTCATCCCGCTTAGCCAGGGCGCGCGTCAGGCGCACTTTGTCGCCGTAACCACAATATCGCCCGCACGCACGCCCAGACATGTCACAATTATGACAATTTCTGATGCATAACGTTGCATAGCGCTTTTAATGCAATAAACCCCGGCGGCTGTGGCACCGCCAGCAGCGTCATTAACACTGACAGCAGGGGGGGAGCAGTGCAGTGCAGTGCGGAATGGAGGAGAGGAGGGGGGGCGGCATCTCCTTTTGTCGTGCACTAATTGTCTGGCTGTGGCCAAAATGTGCAGCGCCTGCTCCATGCTCCAGTTCAGGTGTGTGTCACTTGGTCGCCCGACACCGCAAAACACTTTGCAGGCAATTGTCAGTTGGCAAGTGTTGAGCGGGAGCGGGGAGGGGGGGAGCTAGTGTGTGCGGTATTTCGTTGTAGCTCACTTAACACAGCTGACAATGACAATGACGCGCAGCAGCAGCAGCAGCAGAAAGCGACTCGAGCAGCGCTGCGCAGTTGCCACAGCAACGCTGTCACTTGCGGTCGTAGTTGCAGCTGGACAGCAGCAGCAGCAGCAGCTCTTATAGCGGAAATCAATTAGCAATAAAATTGCAAATCAAACGTCAAATGTCCATTGGGAATTTGCAGCATCAGTTGCAGTTGCAGTCGCAGTCGCAGTCGTTGGCGGAGCCGGAGCCGGAGCCGGAGCTGCAACAACATCCGCTGCTGTCGGCCATTTCCGGAAATAATAATTATGCGTAAGCGAAATGACAGCGCGAAATGTATGCGGTAAACGAGTGCGAGAGCGTGGCGGGATGGGGGAGAGCGCTGCACCTTGCTTGGTCTTGCTGCACTTACTCATCCCGCCGCGATATGGCGACTTTGTTGTCTCTTGCAGCGATAGACAACGCGCGCATTACCCCTGGCATCATCAGCAGCAGCAGCAGCAGCATCCGCTGCTCCATGGACGACCGCTGCTGGGCGCCGCGAGCAACCACAACGGCGCTTGGAGCAGCGCATCGAGCGCTCACTCCGGCTACGGGTAAGTGCAACGCCACGTGCTCCACATACCCCACCATCTCATGTTGCTGCCGCCTGCCTTGCTAGCGCAGCATGCACCCGTCGGTCGAGTATGAGCTGCAACAGACGCCGCCATCGGGCAGTTATTCGTCATATCATTCGAGCGGCACGGGCAGTGCACCCGCATATGCGCCACCGCATCCGCCGTCAAAGCATTCGTCGCCGCCCAAAACGACATCGGGCTCGAAGAAACCGAAACAGAAGAGCGCCGGCTCCGTGATGTCCGCGCTGACGTTGCTCTCGTTCTTCTTTTTCGTCAACATGCTGCAGAACTGCATCAAGGAGCACGTGGCCGACATCAATCCCACCGTGATGGTGCTCACGGCGAGCGGCAGTCGCAATCGCTTCAATAAATTGGCCGAGATGAACTCACGCGAACAGGCCACGTCGCCGGCCTCGACAACGGCATCGCAGTCGGCGGCAGCAGCAGCCTCTTGGCAACAGACCGCATTGGCGCCGCTACCGCTGGCCATCAGCTCCGTTGTAACGCCCGCTGTGACGCTGCATACGCCATACAGCAGTGGCCTGGTGACTAATAAGCCGCCCGTCTCGCATGCCCACTCCTATCCCCTGCAGCCAGCATTGCCACAACAGCAGCAGCAGCAGCAGCATCATCATCACGAGCAGCATCAGCATTCCGATGATGATTATAATTACGGACATCGCACACCCTATGCCGCCGGAACGCCAGCTCCGGCAACGACTCTTGATTTCTATCCTAATCGCACACACATTGACCACTCGCTCAGGCCCGACTCGGACTACTATCAGCAGCAGCAGCAGCAGCAGCAACCGCCGCCGCCTCCCCCCTACTACCCACACGAAGGGAACCGGCAGCATTACATGAACAGCGACTCTGCTTGGTCATATGGCGCCATGAGCAACTCGCATCACTCGGCTTCGCACCCGCTGGCCCCCTTCTCGTATGCAGCTGGCAGCAAACGTTACTCATCTTCAGCTTCGTTGGGCGCTCAGTCGGGCGTGAGCTCTTACTCGGATAATGCGCGGTACCGGCAGCTAGAAGATGATTACGATTATGATCATCATCGGCGCCACAACATCAATGCACGTCGCGATGATGCTGATGATGACTATAATAATGGCCACGCTGACCACAGACGACGCGGAATCATCGATGATTTCTACACGCGCAATAATTGAATGCAAAGTGCCGGCATGGGTAGTGAGTATTTCTGTTTTATGCCTATCTTCTAGCTGGCTGAGCCTGGCTGCAAGTGAAAAGTGGCCGTCAATGATGCATGCACTGATGAGTATGTATATATAATACTGTGTATACCTTGACAAGATTAATAAATTGCGGAACTGGTCTTATAAAACAATCGAAATATATAACAAAAAAATGATAAATAAATGCATAATTTCTTTAAGCGACTTCCTACTCGTTCGCGTATAAATGATTTTAAAAATGTTCACTGCATACTTTTAGGAGACAATCGAAAATGGCCAAACGCATCATATTCGTGCTGCATTTGCCGTAATTAGCTGGCTGCCTAAAAGTATGCTGCACAAAATACGTGCAACAAAAGCTTCAGATAAAAATTGTGCAAAAAGTTTTGAAATTTAAAAACTACTGCAAAAAAAATATATATAAACTAAATAACTTGCGAGAACCAACACGAAAGTTTCGGCTAACATGAACTCATACACACACATGTGTATGTACATATATGTTTTTGTTGCTATAATTAAAAAGCAAACACGGTACACAGCAACAAAGGAAAAAACCCGCAAGTGAGCGGAGACAAGGCGACGCTGAAATACCCTTGAATGCAGAATAAAAGAGATTCAGTATTAACTGCAGAACGAATGAGAAGAGTAAATATTATTAAAACTATAAAAAATAAAATGTACAGCAATGGAAAAGCAAAAGACAAGTTAGTCTACTTTGATTACACTCATAAACCTTTCTGCTCCATTGGCGCTATGAAATTACAAAGCCCTGCCCAGTGCAGAGTACCAAAGGCAAGTTAAATTCCTAATGAAAATAAATGCTAATTTGTTGCACAACAAATTAAACGTGTCGGGTTGCGTGAACTGGGAGCTAAGACTTTATTTTATTGCCTGCCACAACTAAGTTGCAATGTGCGTTGTGTTGCAGCCACAGATATAGTAGACACCGACACAGAGAGAAAGAGAGAGAGTTGCCGAGCGCGAGCCCGAGCTGACTGTGGATTTTCTAATGCAAAGCTGTTGCACTTGCCGCACCTGGCTTATTTATGTATTTATGGCTTCTCAGCGGGGAATGACAGAATAATTATTGCTAATGGCAGCGGCAGAGTCGCGAGTTGCGAGTGCAGCGTGCAACGCGTTGCGCCTTAATTAATACACTTCACAGACACTTTAAAATGCAGCAGACAATTTATGCGGCACAAACAATGTGATCAATTTTCAACAACTTTGATTAAACGTCATTTACAGCTGCCGCCGCCGAGATTTGGCATCGGGTGCAGTCAGCGCGCAATTGTCGAGTTGTCAGTGCGTTCGCATTTGTTGTATGTACTATGGTTGTTGTAGGTGCTGCTGCTGTTGCTGCTGCTGCTTCATTTGCAATTAAATGCATGGTTAAAAGCCGCCGACGAAGGACACGGCACGGACAGCGACGAATGCAGATGCAGTTCCAGTCGCAGTTGCAGTTGCAGTTGCAGTTGCAGTTGCCGTTGCCGTTGCCGTCGCAGTTGGCGCTGTTAATGCAACTGCTATTGCATTTCGGCATCGACTCCATTCGCGGCGCCACTCAAAAGCGTAATTTAAAATTCTCTTGGCTGCCATTTGGACCGTGGACGTACGTAGTTACCCGCACTGCTGCCGTCCTGCCCTCGGCCATGCTTTTCTTCGGCTAGCATCAGCGATATGCCTGTTTGAAAAGTTGGCACTACCGACACGCGTCGCAACGCCTGCATGCCGCCTGCACTTCTTGCCGCTGCGTTGCGGTTGCACACGGTGCGTATGAGTTATGCAACGACTGCGTGCAGCGCGCAGCGTGGCACTCGCACACTCAAAATGAAGTTAATATAAATTTTACGTTAAAGCATTGCCCATCTCAAACGTGTGAGGCTTATGCGTTCACGACGATGTGCGCCCATATATTTGAATAAATTTATGACTTTAAGTGCAAGCTGGCAGCTAATGCGTGATTTTTGGAGTTTTAACGAGGCAACGTCGCACCCAACGCAGCAGACACGTGACTTGTGGTTGCAAGCTGTGCAAAAACGAAAGCAAATCAGTGTGTATGCCACATAAAGGGACTGCAGGTAACTGTGCTTACATAAATTCTTGTTAGAATATTACAAGATATCTTAGTATTCCTACTCCTCACTTTGCGTACTGTTTGCAATTTCAATTGCTGCCTCTGTGTGTGCATTTCCGATGATAAATTGTAATTATCTTTATCATTTCGCACAGCCTGAGGATTATTAAATCCATTTACGATTATTCACTTGATTCGTCCCGAGTCGAAAGTGAAAATTTTCATTACAAGGCAAAGGTCGCCGGAAGGGGGGGAGGTGTAAATTATAAATTTATCCAGTTTCAGGCACAGACTTGTTGTCTGCCACATTAAAATGCGCATTACACATGCAATAAATTTGCAGAAAACATGCATAAATTTATGGCGCATCTCGATTTTTTATTGTATTTATTTTGCATTAAAGTTGTGGGGTTTCTCCCTTCTCTCTCTGTCTTTGTAGTTCATTAAAAAATAATTAAAAACTGTAATCGACGCAAAAATGTTGCCTGCCTTTGCGCAATTATTTATTGGCGACATATAGCACAAAATTAAACGGCAATAATTTGCTCATGTCTACTATAAGTGTGCAGTAGATAAATTAAAAGCAAATAAGTTGATAAATTTTACAAAACACTTTTAAAGCGTCAGGAAAATGCAGTTTTTTTTTGTGCACGCGGCAGTAAGATACCCCTTAAAAAGAAGCGCTTGACGAGCATGTCTGAGCAGTTTCAGAAGTTGATATCGATTCATTTGTTGGTATGAACACATATATCTCAGAGACCATAAGAGTTCGGCCTATCAAATTTGCTGAGTAGCTGCCTTATCAAGTTTTGAAAATGTAAAACAATTTAAATCCAAAAGAAAAATGCATTTCCTTGGCTGTTTTTTGTGCAAAACAGCGAACTAACCGCTTATAAAGTATTCCAATTGTACTCAAGAAATGTTTAACTGTTTGTTGAAGCAACTAAATTGTAGACGAGAAAGAAAGTCTTAACTACATCCCATCTCATGGCATATAATTTCAATTGCCGCAGTCTAGTACTTCGCAAAAACCCTTTTGCTCAATTCAATAGAACTTGGGTATGGTTAAATGTTAAATCCCTTTCAGCACGCAGTGACAGCTGGCAAACCGAAATTACTCAAAAAAGCCATAAGAACTGCAAAATGGGAATACAAAAGCAAGAGAAGCTACACAGGCCATGGTTGAAGCAAACAAACAACTGTCTCGATTTACGTTTAACGCCTGTGCTACAGTTTTATATGGTAAACAATTACGGTAAGTAATTTATTTCTGCTCAACTGAATTAGAAATCTCTTAGCACTAAGCCAATACCAAAGCACTTGCTCAGGCAGTTGCAGAGGGTTGTCCTCATCTCTCTCTCTCTATCTTTCTCTCGGCTTGCCTGTGTAGCTGTGTGTGTGCGTGTGCGTGTCTGTTTATAAAGATACAGTAAGATATGCAAGAAAATTAATAGTACAACATTTTTTACAACACGTTTGTCTCGACTCTGCTGGCGCTGCTAGTGCGATAATTCATTGCCTGCTTCTGCTGTCCGTCCGTCTGTCTTGCCTGTCTGTCCCGTCTGTCTGTCTGTCTCTGCCACGCACTTCCTGCTAGCCAGGCTGGCAGACAGGCAGCTAGTCAGGCATCCTGGCCACGACTCTGCCGAATACCTCGCCCTCGCCCTCACCCACGCACCTCGCACCTCGCCGTGCACTTACTTTCGTTACATTCCCGTTATAATCGGCTTAGTCTACGCTTACGGTTTGCTTTTTGCATTGCCTGCGCATTTCTATGTGCGAGCATAGTTCCCTTTATGGTACCCCATCAGCGCACTCCCCTGCCCTGCCCTCCCCCGCCTAATACACACACTGCCAGCATTTCTTGAACTCATTCCGCACACTTGCCGCCTGCTGTTTATTTGCGCCGAAGGTGTTAAGTTGTTATTTTATTGCATTTTATTTCATTTGGCTGTGAGCCTTCCTTTATGCTCGTTCTAAGAAAAGCAAAGACTATTATGACTTTCTTTGGCAACACTTTCAGAGGTGATTCGCAGACAGACTCGCAAAACAGTTGTTTTTTCATTTTCGTATACTTTACTACAAATTGTATTAAATCATTTCCAACATATGTATATGAACATATCAGCCGGAAACATGAACAGAGCCAGCTTTCTTTCCGATATTCTTCAGTAAATTGTCTGCAATTATCGTGTTAATTGATGCCTAGATACATCTATCAATTACGCGTGTCATTTTTCAATGATCGACATCTGAGACTCAACTGCGATAAGCTATTCGAGCCAGCACATGTAGATGAGTTGCAGAATTGCCATGCTAAAGTTTAGTTTGTCATAAGTTCTTGGCTCAAAATGTTGGCTTATTCCCTAACACACATTCATTACTACAGGAATCTGCAGGAAGAAATGCTGCTCAACTGAGTAAAATTATTACGAATGTGCGTAAGTAGAGGCTACATAATCAGGAGAGTCTTCTTAAGTAAGTAATTCCCACATTGAAATATTTATTTTAAATTGTACTATTGCATTAAATAAATGTTTAATCTATATTCTATACAGGTGATTTTCCCATTTATAAAACTTGATAGCAAGCAGAGTAATAATTTGCTTAAAAGTGTTTACCATTAACGATAAACCAACTGCTTCACTAGATCATCTCTAGAACAAACACAATACAAGTGACACTTATGCGATTATCAACATTTTCAAGGTATGAATGAGCACGCCTTCGATGAAGTTTCTAATACTAAAAAGTTAGTCTGGTTTTTCAGCTTGCTTCAAGATGTACAAACGGGTTTTCTTCGTGCTGCAATTATTGGTATTCGATTCTTGTTTTACCAAGATGGCACCATCATATGATCAGGCAGCATCAGAAATTCAGTACATTAATAATATCGTGCAAAATGTGAATACAGAAATGTCTATTGAAAACATTCTTATAATGAAACGCCAAGAAGATCGAACCTGTCATCTAAACGACTTCAATCCGATGGGGCTACCCACCTTACGTTTCGACGAGTTTAATAAGCTAACCCTGAAAGATCACTACAATAGCGAAACACTTGTTATGGTTTGTATTTCAGAGGTCGCAGATATCGTTCTACTCACCACGTTGGCCGGGAATATCAATCGAATGAGAGAGGCCAGAATTATAGTGTGGCTGCAGACCTCTAGCGATTTCCTTAGCCGTATAAGTCGGAAAGCGAATTCCTACAATTTTGTCAATCTTCTGGTGTTCCAATCAACATCACAAGATAATTTATCTACAATAATTCCATATAGACTGCAACCTTTTCCAGACGTAACGTTTCAAGGGATCGCAAACATAAATGAAGAACCATTGTTTCCCAAGATCTACGGCAATTATCATCAGAAAACGGCCATTATATTGCCCGATTATTTTTCAGCACGCAACTTGTTATTATCCGACTATATGAAGGAAAAAATGAAGTTTTCTGGGCCGTTGGATCAACTAATAATTGAGTTTTCGAAGCAACACAACATCAACCTAAGTTTATATCAAACCGATGGTAAACGTATTTGGACTCCAGAAATACGTAATTTGACAATCAATGGCAGCCTCGACTTACCTCTACGATTCTTCTCTACACAGTCTCAAAGCAAGAAGTACAATTTGGAATATCTTCCGTTTCTGGAGATTGGTGAAATATTTGTTATAGTGCCATGCGAGAAGGAAATGACCATAATGGATGTGTACTCTGGTCTGCGAACTTACTCATCGATCATTCTGGCAGCTTACTTTATGTTTGCTGTGCTAGAAACATTGATTGTGGCGATAACATATCGTATGTTTCGAGGAGAGTTTCGCCTATCGTATTCCTCTTTATTGATCAATCTTCGAGCATTTTGTGGTGCTCTGGGACTGTCCATGCAACTGAATCGATATCAAAGCAGTCTCTCATTGAAGCAGTTCGTAATGGTCATGAGTCTATTTGGTATTATTTTCAGTAGTCTTTTCAATGCCAATCTGAGTACCCTGCTGATAAAGCAGCCACGTTTAGAAAAGATTCAGACCTTTGAACAGCTACGAAATAGCGAATTACAACTTCTGATTAGCAAAGATCACAAAACGTATGTGGAAAGAGACATAAATGCAAATTTCTTCGAGACTGTTGTGCCGAATATTAAACTAATGGAAGTAAAGGAACAGCAAAAATTATTAATTACATTCGATAGAAATTATGCGTATTTATTGTATCCGACGTTGTGGGACGCTCTGGATAAATATCAAAAGCATCATAGCCGCAAGATCATGTGTAATCGCGAATCGATGAGTCTGGCAAATGGAATTCCAGTAAGTGGAATATTGACAGTGAACTCGATTTATAAGTTGGCCCTATCCGAGTACATTTATCGATCGCACAGTCATGGCCTTTACCAACACTGGCGAACCGAGGCTGGCGACAATATGATCTCATCGATTAATTCAATGGAGACGCCGCAAAACTCTCAGCCAGTGCGATCCCTAACTATGCATGATTTGAAATGGGTATGGAAAATGATTGCATGCAGCTATGGCATAGCTGGCACAGTATTTGCCTTAGAGATTTTTATACAGCAGTGGCAGAAAAAGCAGAGTGGAAATAATATAGTTAATGTTTAAATGCGGTACTGTTTGCTGGAAATTATGAGATTTTATTTCTAAAACTTAATGCAAAAGAACTCAAAATATTTCGCTAAATTGTTGTATATTTTATTTGATATAAATGTGGCTTGTGTAAAATAAAACAATATTATAAAGCAGAATGATAACAATGCGTGTTGAGGGCGACAAAAATGAAGTTGCCGACTTACCATATTTAATTTCAAATTTGATCCGGGCATTTTTCCTAAGCTGTTGTTAATGTGACGCTCTGAAGTCCGATGCTGCCTCACGTGCCTCATTTGTCACAAATATGGATTTAACGATGTCCGTGTTGCAAGTGTTGCGGTTGCTGCCGCAGCTGGCACGTTGCGTGTGACGCTCGGAAAACCATCTCTCACAGCCGTAATGTGTTCGGTGTGTGCGTGTGTGTGTGTGTCTGCTGACCATGCTGCAACGATGCTGTGTGGCAACTCGAACTAGTAAAGCATTGCCGAAATTGTAGGCGCACGAAAGTATGCAACATTCACGATTCAATTACAAAACACACTCGAACCAAAAAAAAAAGGAACAAAAATAAACAAAGTGTTGCAACTTACATACAATATTTATATGCTTGCATCGCCCAGCATCGCACACAAAATATCTATTAATGCTCATATATAGCATGGGTCTTAAGCCGGCTACAAATTCAATGTGTGCACACAATTCAGTGCCAAATGGGATTTTGGGCTAGCTGAGCAACAACAACAGGAAAAACTGCACAAAATCGACTAAACTTTATGTGGATGTTTGGAAAAGTGCTGCAGCAACTGCAGTAGCGGAGCCACCCAGTCACTACAGCAGCAGCAGCCTTTGCCAGCACACGGAAGTGAAAACGTTTCACACTCCAATTGCTCCATTTCCTCAGACCCCTTTCCCTCCCTCTGCAGAACTCCCTGTCTTTCTCTATGCGCTCCCACTCTCTACTACTGGGTCGGTTTTTCGCTTGTGCTGTTGGAAAAGTTTTCGTTGGGACAGCGGCACATAAAATAGTTTTAAATAAGAAAGGCGAAGCCAAATAAACAATTCTATTTTTCTTTCTGGCCAGCCCCGTGCTTTTCGGGGGAGGGCGTGGCAAGGACAGTGTGCAATAAATGTAAAGCTGCTGGGCGCATGAAACTGAAAATTTCCTGTAGCATACTTTGCGGCAACAGCCGCATGCATTGGCACACTAACACACAGGCAAAGGGGAGATAAAAAGAGTGAGAGAGAGAGCGAATATGTGTGTGAGTGGCTGTTTGTTTGTGTACAACGCGGCTTCCGTTTAGTTTGGCCGTGTGAACTATTTACATGCACACACGCACGCAAACAAAGCATGTTTAAAGGCGTTTAAACCCGTTTAAAGCTTGCACACACCCACACACACACCCACAGTCCTGCCCAAACAAATATAACCAGTTGATTCAAATTGAAACCGTGCGCATTGTAATTAAATTGACTTTTCGGCACGCCAGCTGCCTTTTTTTGTTCAGAATGTTCAAAAATTATGCAACACTAGCCGAATCTGCGAATCGAAGTCTGATATTGGCTGACAGCAGGGCATGGCTGCATGGCTGCGTAGCTGGGCAAATTCGGGGTCACAGGTAAACCTCATCCAGCCAACACACACGGACATTGAGAGATCTGCAATTTTCACGCCTCGAAGCGCGCATGGAACGCGCCAAACTCATTCTGCCCAGCGACTGCATTTTAATATAACGTCAAACATTGTTTGCGCAATGGCATATTCAATTCGGCATTCAATAATGAATTCTTTGCATACACATAGAGCTTTACTTTATGCATGCCTTGCTGGCGAGTGTGTGTGTGATACACATTCGCCCATTCCTGGCCATTTCTGGGCATTTTGCAACGTTTTGGCAGCCACAAAATGGTTTATTATAACGCTGCTGTGTTATGGCTGTTGTTGAATTTTGCGGTTGCCCGGCTCGGCCTGACTGTCCCATATCCACTGACCCCCCAAAAATGATACACAGCCAAATTGGAGCGCCTGCGACGCAGCCTGCCATTTGCATTGGCCGTATCCATAGATCGGTTGGTATCGTGTGGGCGGGGAGGGGCCTCGGCATAAATTCTATTATAAATAACATTTAGCGCACGCGAGTTTTGCAACTGTCAGCAATGGAAATTGGAAAAAAAACAACACACACACACACAAAATTGAGGGGAAAATAAAAGCGAAAAAATCGGAATTCTGCTCGCCAAATACAAATTGCGGTTTCTAGATTGAAAATAGTGTGTGTACACAGTGTGCATGTGTGTGTTTATGCATGTGACGCATAATCAGATTTGATTATTAAATATTTATGCCTTTTATATTGCCATGGCCAAGATGCGCTGGAAATTTTATGGCATGCATCTGGCAAAAGTTTGAAACAGAAACAAGTAGCAAAAACAACGGTCGAGAATGCGCGACTTTAAGCTATCCCTTCTCAGTCAATTACTATATTATTAATATTTTTAAATTTATTCCACATAAAATTATGTGTTTTTATCTAAAGTTGAAGGCCAACTAAGAAACAAGCATCATGGAATTACATATAAAATATAATAAGTGAGCTCTATCGATTGCTTCTACTTTCCATAACATATGCCACTTTTTCTTCAATCCCAAAACAAAGCAAGTTCATGTACGGCTTGAAATACCCATGCAAGCTGTTGAAAATCAAGCGATTCATATTCTGAGAGCAAATGAAGCAATTACTGTGCCTTAAAGCGATCTTTAAGTTCGTTCAGCTCAAGAGTTGCCGCCACATTCCACTGAAGATGCCGCACACACAATCAGCATAATGAAAAGGACGTGGACGTTCAATTAACTCGCCTTTCCGACAATAACAAGCGATAATTAACGTTTAATAAACTGTTTGAGCGCGCATAGCGCACATTACACATCCGCCGCGTGTGACAGGCGGCCTGCCAGCAAGCATTGCAAATTAATCAAATTAGCATCGTTAAGGCTCGACAGCGTGCGGATTGTTCATGATTATAAAAGGCACAAATCAAAAGTTTTGCTTTTGCCGACAAAATTAACTGATAGAAATTTAGTATGCCCTGCAATAGTTCGGCCTATCTTTATATTCTTTCCCTTGTATCTAAGTGTATGAGGAATTAACTCTAATTAAAATCGCAATTAATGTATCTTTTTAATGTATCTCGTTCGATATAACTGACAGCTCTCATTGTTATACTTGAAAACCGATACAAATCGCACTTGGTTGGAAAATTAAATTGCAATCAAATTAATAACTTTACTGTGGTTCGAATTGCAGTTCAGTTTATCATCGGCAATCGAAGTAAAATGTTGACTTCAAATTTGTACATTGAGCTGCAGTTTTTACTGCTAGTTTTACCTTGTGGTTGTCTATCATTTTTGTTACCCAAAACTACGCCAAGTATACTTCCAAAGTCACTTATATCAATTGCACACAAGGAGAAAATCATTGATACCATGCTGATACTGACACGCTCAAAGGATTCAAAGTGTGCTCTGCGGGACTACAACTCGGTGGATATTCCTATTGTTCGGCTCGACGAATTAACCACAGTCAGTGTGAAAAAGGGAATAGCGAAGCTCTTGCAATCGTTTGCATGCGAGATATCTCCGATATGATGCTGATTTCTGCACTGGCCAAAAATCTACACCAAATGAGAGAGTCTCGTATTATCATTTGGTTGGATTGTAATTCGTCTACTTCCAGCAATCTGATGGGCCTAATAATTGAGGCAGCGCAGCAACATAATTTTCGCAATCTTCTCGTCTTTGACAATGTTAAGGATAGAATCATTCCCTATAGACTTCAACCGTTTCCCAGTCCAAGTGTGCAACGCATTGAAAACATCACAAATGAGAGACCAATCTTTCCCAAAATGTATAGTAATTTTCATGGAAAAACTGCGGTTATCTTACCAGATCTGATTACGACACGAAGCTTTAGAAGAAATAATTCGAAAACAGGCAAAGAGGAGTTATGCGGCTCCTCTGTGAAAATGGTTATAGAGTTTACGAAAAGGCATAATATAACCTTGCAATATCATCCAAGCTATCAAAGGCATCAGATCATCGATCCTCTCGAAACTCTGATGCGAACGGTGCGTGGTGAAATCGATTTGCCCATACGAGTATTCGCGCAGAGAATAACTAGAATTATGGGCAATATTGAATATCTACCGGGTTTCGAACTAGATGATTTATTGATTATAGTTCCGTGTGGCGAGGAGATGGGCTTCGGAGATGTGCTCTTATATACAGGTCTAAAGACCTATTCCCTCATAGTTGTGGGCGCATATTTCATGTTTGCCACACTTGAAACATTTGCTGTGGCCTCGAGCTATCGAATGCATCGGGGCAGATTCAATTTCTCATATTTCTCTCTATTCTTCAATTTACGAGCGTTCTGTGGCGTTCTGGGACTGCCCATGCGATTGAATAGACACAGCAGCAGTAATTCTCTGCGGCAGATCGTGGTGGTTATGAGTCTATTGGGTATAATTCTAAGCTGTCTGTTCAATGTAAATTTGAGTACGCTGCTTACAAAAAGTCCCGAGAACAAACATATCGAAAACTTTGAAGAGCTGCGAAGTAGTGGATTGGATGTGTCTTGTGAAATAACTACCAAAGAGTTTATAGAAAATGAAATTGATGATAATTATTTTAAAACTGAAATAATTAATTTTCAAAAGTTTTCGAATGCACATCGACAGCATTTAATATTCTCGTTTAATACAAGCTATGCCTATATTTTATATTCGTATACGTGGAGGCATGTGGATGCCTATCAGAAGCGTTTTAATTTAAATAAATTCTGTAGTTCCAAAGCACTTAAAATTATAAATGGCATACCCATGAGTGGTGTAATGATTAAGAACTCGATCTTTAAGAAACCTTTGCAGGAATTCATGCAACTTTCGTATGATATGGGACTGTACAAATATTGGAGTAGGGAAGCAATGCGACAATTGTTTGCCAAGACATATGCAAAAAAGTTGCCGCGAAATCCACAAGGATTGAGACCTTTAAGTGTCGTGGATTTCCAATGGCTTTGGGCACTTATGGCAGTAAGCTATGCGTTGGCCATGTTAGTTTTTCTTCTGGAAATATGCGCTGCAAGCTGGCAAAGTAAGAGAAACAAGAAAAGCATTTTATGTATTTAGATTAAAGTACAATTTGTTTTTATTATTTAATTAATTTCTAAGAGTTTACTTAAATTAAAATATTACTAAATTATATAAAATATTTCTACATTTAAATATGTTTACCTAGACAAATTCATTTCCTAATAAATGTCAACAAATATTCATTAAAATATTCAATGTAAACTCAGCTCAGTGAATTCGTTTTTTTTCGGCCTATCGATAGATGATTATGCCTATCGGCTTTCTGTGATTTTCACTCATTTCACGACAATTTCCACGGCAACAGCGACAGCTGCGTCGGCAACGAGACAGCGCAGCAATAATTTCAGTCGTGAAAAATCTGTTGCGCCGCGCAGAACGTGCGCCGTTTGCTTTCGTTTCGTTTTGTTGATTTCTTCTCTCGGATCTATCTGTGTGCGCAATTACTCGTTAAGCATACGCCGCATGTGCCGACAGTGCTGTCAGCGCGCGACTAACAAGTGTTTTTCAGTTTAGCGACATATTCAAATTAAAAGAAATGAAATGAAAAGAAGAAAAATGAAGTGAAAAGAAAATAATTAAAAAAAAACAACTAATAACTAATTATCGCTGAGTGTGACAGAACAAGTGTAGAATGTGTTTGTAAATAAACAAATTAAAATTGTGTGTGTGGAAATCGCCTCCCCTTGCCCAGTTTGTGCATCTCATGTAGGTGGATATAGTCTGCTTGGCGTTGCAGCTGACATCTGCCCTTAGATTGACGCTCGATTAATTTTCTCAACACTTCACGGCATGTCGCAATAGATTATGTATTTCAGTCTCATGTCGCACGCCTCGCATGTTTTTCCACTAATTTTCGAAATTTATTTCCGTCCCCCCGCCGCGCGCTCGCACGCCTGACAATCGCTTACAAATCGCTTTTATGGGCCTTCATAATTTACTACCAACGAATTTGTATCACCTTCGGTTTAGCTCGCATTGCTTTGGTTTATTTTCCCAGGCAAACAGCTAAAGAGCCCAGCGAATTGTTTATAAAAAAAAAGAAATCACACAAAAAGCTTAGCAAAAGTCGAAAGCAAAACATTAACCCACACACGCCGCCAAGAGCGCGCAGCTCATGGAAAACAGCAGCAGCAGCAGTGGAAAAAAGAAAAACCCCTGGCTCGACTGGGGTCTGGCATCAGTCAATGTCAGTTGGCCCACTGCCAGCTGGGGATCGTGGCGGGGGCGTCACAAGCGTCTAAACTAACGAAAGGGAAAGTGAGCAGCGCATACACGGCGTCTGCTGCAGGAAAATTCGACTGCGCTACAGCGCACTGGGAAAGTTGCTCAACATGAGCGCAGCGTCTGCTTGCTGTTTTCCGCGTAATTTTCAATTGTTTTTCCAAACGTCAAGTATCAAGTGGCAAAGTCACAGAGTCGAAGAGATTTTCAAATGTTTTTTTCATTTATATACACCATACATATATCTACGAAAAACATATGGCGAACAGCCGGATGCCAAATATTTTCACATGGCATATTTTATCTATTATTTTAATTATTATGAACATTTCGCTTGCCTTGAATTGAATTTTTTAAGCCAAATTCCTGTGTGCGCAACTTGGTCAAAGTGCAAAATTTATGGCAGCATTTATAATTTTCAATAATTTTATTCGATTTTCGGCTTTTCCAAATTTCCACTTGTAAATTTTTTCAAGTTTATTTCGAATACGTTCTGGAATTGTGCAACAATTGGCATGATAAATAATGTAAATACAACTTATATACATATATGTCTGGGGGGGCGAAGGCTGCAAACTTGAACGACTTTTGAATTGGGCCAAGACGGAAACAGAAAAATAAACGAAAACACGAAATCATTATCATATATTTTATGTACACATTTTGTATAAAATGAAATATGCTTTACACGTATATGTGATTGAGCAGATCTGTTAATCCTCAGATCTGTTAATCCTCCTATATTTATTATAATTATTTTCGCCTACTGCATCATTTCCGTTGGCTGCCAAAAACATCCTCTTCAGCATGCCGCGTCGAACGTGGCCAGACGATTGACGTTTTCCAAATTTTGCGAAAATTTCATGCAATTCTATTTTATTTTTGGCTTTCTCTATCTCTTTTTCCATTTGTGTTCATCTATCTATTCGCTAAGTAAACGTAATTCAATGGAATTGGCAAAAATACGCGCAAATTGCGCCGCACGATTCGTGCAAAAATCCCCAGGCGCACATTTTCCTTGCCCCATCAATTAGGGGAATAATCAAGTGCAACAGCAGCAGCAACAACAACGGCAGCAGCAGCAGCAACCACAACAGCAATCAGCAACAACAACAGCAGCAAAAGAGAGCATAGCGGGCTGCTTGTGTGTATTTGTAACGCGTTGTAGCGCGTTTGTGATGACGTCAATATGTTCTCCAACGTGCCTACGTCTTTACCCCAACCCCACCTCCCCCTCTACCACTCCCATTGCTCAGATGAGCCCTAACATATCGCACATACCTAGGCGGGCTCTAATTTTAGCGATCTTTCGGTTCTTTGAACAGCGAACTTGCCATTTTTATTGCTGCCTATAATTGGTCTGCTTATGTGCGAGTTAGAGAGAGATAGAGAGAGAGAGAGAGAGGGAAAGCGAGTGGTGTGCGCCCTGAACTTGAAACTATGAAAACGTAGATGCAGCATGTGGCAGGTTGACTTGGGGCTGCATGGCTGTACCTGCTGCAGATCTCTACAGGATTATGATGTTGTACGGCACAAGGAAGTGATTAGTTTATTTCTGTCGCGTTAATGCAATTTCAGCTTTGGATTTGGCGCGATGAATCAGTACACTGTGCAAATACCTGACAGATTTGAAAACAAGAATGAGTTAGATTGACATAAAATACATAATACAATTTATAGATACATTTTGAAATATATTTTGAAAAAGTTTTAAAAAAATATTGAGAAACTCCAGCAGATTATGTATTTTTTGTATTTAGTTATCAATCATTTTCGCAGTTTATTCATAAATATTTTTATGCATTTAATTTTCTAGTATTCCAACGTGATCTCAAGCTCAGCTTTATTCACTTTCAACTCAGTTTCTTTGCCTGCATGAATCACAAGGCAGAACGCGCAAAGCTTTGCTCTGCGATGACACATAATGATGGAATACTAGAAACGACCTTTTGCTTTCTACGCGCCAATTAATATTCATAAGCATACACACACACACGTACGGCCCAACACACACATATAGCATTCGCATACGCGTATCGGAATCCGCCAAATTGGCGACTTTACCATAAACAATAATCAAGCTCGAACCGAACAATACAAATGCAATTAAAATTAATTATGCCATGTGTCTTTTTGTCAAGTGTACTCGCAGCATACATGCATACATCGCGTGTGTGTGAGTGTGTGACTTGTCCAGTGTTTGTCATCGTCGCATGGAGCCAGTTCCAGTTCAGCCGTCGCACAGTTCGTACGAGCTCGCAGAATCGCGCTGTAAATAGAGATCTTGTATGTGAACTTGCATGTGCATGTTAATTAGTTAAATATCTTGTAATATGCAGCAGCAAACAACTAATTCTGTTTATCAACAGGTTGGATGCAATAAAAACAAATTGTTTATAAGCGAGCGTGAGCGAGAGAGCAAGAGAGAGTGCGGCAGCGCAGAGCAAACCAAAACAACTGAAAACGAACTAGAAACCACAAGCAAAACGATCGACATGCAATTAAATGAAATATAGCATAAGATAAATACGAGTGTGTGTGTGTGTGTGTGTAGCAAAAATGTTTAATCTGCTGCGACGCACGCGTCAGAGAAAGGCGCAGAAAAACAAAAACTACGATGCCAGCGACGACGAAGAGGACACAGCAGCGGCAGCAGCAACAACAACAAACGCCGCGAGAGCCTTAACTGAAGCTGCTAGCGCAGAGAGCGAAAGTCAGAGCCAGAGCGAGAGCGAGAGTAATAGTCGCAGCCAGCTGCGCTCATTCAGCGCCGCGCAGAGAGCGCAAGAGAGCGCAGGTGAGAGCAAGAGCGCGAGCGCAAAGATGGCGTCGTCAGCAAGGCGTGCAGTGATTGAAGAGCTGGAGGACTTTGCCAGCGACGTCGACGTCGACGGCGACGACGAAGAGAGGCAAAGTGTAAAATTAGCAAAAACAGCTGCTGCTGCTGCTGCTGCTGCTGCTGCTGCCTCGGGTGCGTCGGCAGCGACTTCTAATGGCCATTCAGCGCTCGCTTGGCGCTCCGACAATTCGATTATAAATAACATGGGCGCAGGCGAGCGGCGGCCAGCGGGGCTGGCGGTGGCGTTGGCGACGAGGACAGCGACGGCTGTTGTTGATGAACATAATGATCGAAATGTTGCCGCGGCTGCTGCTCGCGCGGGTAGTCAAAACGAGGCAGCCAAAGCTAAAGCAAACAACGCAGACGATCGGCTAATTGGCAGCAGCAGCAGCAGCAGCCAAACGGATCGCAACAAACCTATCGTCCCCGCGTTCGATGGCGATGCGCAGCACGCGGCGGGACAAGGGATACAGGAGCAAGATCAACGCATTGCTGGCACGGTAATTGACACGGTTATTTATCGGCAGCAATCGAAGCAATCGAACGAACAGAAACGACTATCGCGCCTATCGTTAGGCAACTTTGCGCTGCAGCTGAGCACGGGCAGCAGCAGCAGCAACAGCAACAGCAACAGCAGCAGCAACATCTGCGACAGTGTTGCAGCGGAAGAGTCCAGGTTGCCCAAGAAACGCAGAACACTGCAAAAGAGTCGCGAATTTCTCAGTGAAATTTTCATGGCGCGTGGACGTAATCAGCAGCGCAAACAGCAGCAGCAGCAACAGCAGCAACAGCAGCAACAGCAGCAGCAGCAACAGCAGCAACAACAGACGGGCAAGTGCAAAGACGTAATAGCCAGCGGGCAGGCAAGAACAGAGCGAACCGCAACACACCTTGAAATGAACTCCGACCCCGCGACCGTGTCCACAAATAGTTATCAAATGACGATGTCTAATAATAGTGCACAGAATCGACACAACGCGTCGGTGCGGCAGAGCGCGATCAAAGAGCGCGGCGAGCAGCGCGAGCGCCAGAGCAACAGTCGCAGCCGAAGTAATTCAGCTGGAGCAGCAACGAGACAGGAGCAGCAGCAGCAGCAGCAGCCACAGAGAGAGCAGCAGCCCGACGAAGAGAGTCGCGCGAGAGCGGCCGAGGCGCAGCACGTAGCCAGCGATTGCGCGGCGAGTGGCGGCGGCAACGGCAACGGCAACGATTTTATTCAAGCGGCAAACGTCGAGCTGTTCACTCGCGCGGGAGATCAGCAAGGCGATGCAATACTGCTGCAACAGCAGCGCAGCAGCAGCAGCAGCGGCAGTAACAACAGCAACAGCAACAGCAACAGCAACAACAACAGCAACACTTACTACAACAACGACAACAACTCAAGTGACTTAAGCATGGGCCAAACCAGCGCCAAGCCCAACGAGCGCAGCAGCAGCCCCTCCGCGAACAGCTCGCGTGCCAGCACGCCGCGTGAGTTTCGTGAGTCTGTCGTGAGCGAGTCGAGCACGACGCCGCTGGCACCGCCCAGGCAGCACAAGCAGCAGCAACAGCCGGAAGTGCCGCGCATTACCGTCTCGGATTGCAGCGACGAGACGAGTCCCAGCGGCAGCCCCGTGGGCGAGGCGGAGGAAATCTTCTACGATAGCGGCATCAATATCGAGGAGCTGAACGAGGCGCATGTGGAGACGCTCGAGGATGAGGTATTCGCGGTGGATATACCCACAACAATCTATCAGCATGCCAATGGCGGTGGCATGGGGCGACCCTGGACACGCTTGACCAATGTCAAGCTGGAGAACGTGCAGGAGGAGGCCGAGGACGAGCAGGATGAGGAGCCAGAGCCGCAGGACGACGACGAGTTAGACGAGGCGCTCGAATTGCTCGACTGCGATCGCGATCGCGCCAACACGCCCCTGGGCGGCGACTCCAGGCAATCGGCGAGCAGCGAGCGCAGCGCACTGAAAAGCGATTCCAATTTGAGCAGCAGCTACGCGGACTCGGGCATCGGCCTGAGCGAGCAGCTGCGTCACGGCGGCAGCACAAGTAGCACGCCCCATGCCGCACCGCAGCCGCCGCCGCGCAGCTCGTCCACAAGTGCTGCCACGTTGCCGCTGCGCACACCCTTTGTGCGCGATGCCAACTCGACGTCCACCGACTGCGACTGCGGCGAGGAGATGCTGCTGCAGTGCGACGAACTCGACGACAACGACAGCGACGCTGATGGGCAGCATTTCGACGAGCGATTGGTGTGCATCGAGAGCATTAGCCTGCCCGATGTGGTTGTCGAGTCAACGACCGCGAATGCAACAACAAACAGCGCAACAACAACAGCAGCAGCAGCAAATGGCAGCCAAAGTGCAGCCGGAGGAGGAGGAGCAGGAGGAGCCGATGGAGATGGCCATCTGAATATCAATATTACCAATGGCGCCGGCGGCAACAGCCTGGGCAATGTGCATTTCATACCAATTCATGTCGAGGGCAGCGCTGCGTCGGCGCGCAGTCGCAGCAACAGTCCCAAGTATCGCAGTCTGGACGACAGCTGTCTGGGACGCAACAGCATCGAGATAGTCGAGGATGGCAGCGTGCTGAATGCGCCGTTGCGAACGTCGACGCCGACGCGGGATACCACGAATCGCGGCGAGGCGCAGGAGCTCAAGTAACGTATACGCAACGTTGACGACGTTGATGATGATGATGATAATCTAATCTCTGTGTTTGTGTCGTGATTCAGCGCAGCTTTATTGTTTACACTAAACGCCGACGTTGCTTCTAACCCAGCGAGCAAATGCAGCGCAACGGAAGTTTCCACGGCAACGCGCAATTTCCCATTTTCCATTCTTCATTCTACGTTTTCCATTTGCGTAGTCTGCTTCGCCTGTTGCCATTCATCTTGTTCGTTTGCTGCGATTCTTCTTGACATTTTTGTCCAGTTCGTGCGGCGCCTAAAAATAGGCGCCGATCGTGCATATATAATGTTTTATACCGGCATATATATCTTGCGGCTTGTTTCTTGCTCGGCATCTGCCAATCATTTTGATCATGTTTAACGAGCGACGGCTCAAGTTCAAACAAGGAAATGGGCAATTAATTTAATGCAAACCGCAAAGGAAAAGCATAAAGAAAATATATAACAAATATTTTCTTTAAATTCTTTAACGCATCGCATTCCATTTTACCGAAACTCTGGCAGCCTGCTTTCTCCGATTACGTATACGTAATTTGTTAACTATTTGTTTGGCAGTTAGAACAGCTTGATCAAACAAGGCTTCAAGATCAAACAAGGAGGGGAGCAACTCATTTTAAACAAACAAAGAAAGCATAATGAAAATATTCAAAAATATTTAACTTAAATTTTCCAACGCAGCGTCTTTCGTTTTACCTACACTCTGGCCTGCTTTCTCCGATTACGTATGCGTAATTTGTTAACTATTTGTTTGGCCTTGCTGGCAGCTGTGACAGATTGAACAAATAAGGAATGAAGATCAAACAAGGAAGTTAGCAATTTATTTCAAAACAAACTAAGGAAAAGCGTAGTGAAAATATTTAAAGATTTTGTTTTACCTACAGCAGTTTTATCTTGCGGGCTGCTTTCTCCGATTACGTATACGTAATTTGTAAACTATTTGTTTGGCCTTGCTGCCAGTTATGACAGATTGTGACAGCCGGCGGTCTACAAGTGGCCCACAGTCGAACACGGCCACTAATTATTCACGTTTTCGTAATATTCAAGCAAGCAAACCAACAAAACAAAACAACAAATTATTTAACTTTTAACAAATCTGCCGCAATTGAATGTCGCTTAATTCGGGTGCCGCGAAACTTTGCCATACTGTGCGCGCAGCGTAAATCAACTTAGGCATAGAAATATAAATAAATTCCCTTCGTCATTCGTGTTGGCAACATTGCGCACGCTGCTTTTGCGACTAATAATAATAATAATAATATTTCGCTTATTTCATATGTGCAAAATGTGCAGGCAGCTTGGCCTGCCTGCCCGGCTGCCTGCTCTAGTTTTTCCGGCTTATTTTAGTTACAAAATTAAAAAAATGAAAAAGAATGTGCTGAAGAACGCTGTCTGTGCTCTTTTTCTGCACACATATTGAGTAGTTGCACTTGATTTGCTGGAAAGCGCCCAATAAACTTGCGGCATGTGTGTTTACTTAAGGCTCGCAACATGCGGCGTATGCGTAATTTATTTGATGCGCTGCCCAAACTTATCGACTGCTCTGTGCTTAGTCGAGTAATTTCATGAACAACTTGAGGCATAAACAACAACGAACAGCATTCTTAGCCAAAGTTCGCATGAAAGAAATAAAACGAGCAGCATCTATGTATGCCGAAATAATTGAAATAACTTTCGAGATCCCTCGCACAGATTGTTGTTGCTTCTACCATGCGACTCTCAAACGCAATGCAGAATCGCGTGTCACAATTTGATAAATTTGCCGCTCATTGTAGTATCTGCATACATATACGATACATATGTATATTGTGTTTTTTTTTTTGTTTTTGTATACATATCGCAACTCTTGCCAACTACAGAGAATCGTTAAAAATAGCTCGGTGCGCACTCTCGACGCGCGAGTTCGAAGACAACACACAACAAATTCGATAGATTCAATTAAAGCGTATTTTATTTTGCGTCGAAAGGCAGGAAAATAAAAGAAAAACCAAACATAACAAATATTATATAAATGTGCGCGTGTCTGTGCGCAAATTGACGGTAACTGTGAGGAAGACATTCCCAGCAAATTTCTTGCACCTCATTTTCATTTAGCACATCGACCGATTCAAGTGCGTCAAGACGTAGATTCGTATACTATGTAGATAGTTCTGTAGCTGTATCTGTATGTATACATCGTTCCGTGATAAACATATAACTATAATATTTTCCTTTTTTTTATTGTGTTCTCTCTCTTAAGTCGCAAATCCATCATAATACTGCGTGAGTCACGGTTTTTTTGTTTTCACGCCGGATTTTCTAGGCTTCCGTTGACTAATTTCAATACACTAGTCTAAGAATGCTGTATGATATTTTTAACATATCGTATCTGCTAAGCACGCAGACACAAAAGATCTATAGTTGATTCTTCTTACAGAAAAGAGCTGCAGCAGCAGAAGACACGTTTCGCAGCACAACTGGAGGAAGCGCATCACAATGCAAGAAATCTCGAGACGAAAGTGAGTGATATGCAGATTAAGATACAGAATCTGGAACAGGAACTATCGCAGAAGCAATGGAATGTGGATAGTGAGTATTAAGATGTTCAAAAGAATTCGCGGAGCTAATCGAATCCGTTTTTTCTTCCTTATCAAGGACTGCAAGGCGAACTGCTTGCGGCGCAGAAGGACGATGAATATGTGCGCAAAAAGCTGAAACTGCTCGAGGATGAAAAGATTCATCTGCGGCACAAGTACTGCGATGATGAGGACGAGTTTCGACGCAAGTATGGTGAGTGTAAAGGAATGAGCAGACAGATCTAGTTGGGCTAACATTCTCGCCTCTTTCGCAGACGCACTGGAGACGCAGTATAACGAACTAACCGAAAAGTACAAAGAGACGCAGACGCTGGCGAGTAGCCTGCAAACGCAGCTATCTAGCGCCAGGCTGGAGGTCGAGGATTGGCGCAATGAGGTGAACAAGATACGCGCCGAGCTGGAGGAGCAGATACGTGTGCTCAAGAATGCGCTTGAGTATTCGGAGGCAGAGCGCAAGATCTGCGAGGATAAGTGGCAAAAGGAGTTCGAAATGCTGAGAACACACAACCGGGGTGAGTGTGCGATCGATAGCACTATCGAACACTATCGAAAATAATCGATAAATTGCTGGCAGAACGCGAGGACACACTGATGTCGGACTGCGAGTGGCAAATGCGGCAGATGCAACGTCAGTGCAAGGATAAAATCGACAAATCCAACTACGAACGCAAACAGGCTGCGGCGCAGGCCGAAGAACTCGAGCTGGAGCTGCAGTCGCGACGCAAGGAGGCGGAACAGCTGCGCATTTGCCAGGCACAGGTTAAGTCATTGGGAGGCGTGGTCAGCGAGCAGGAGCGATCGATACACACGCTGCTGGAACGCATCGAGAATCTTAAAGGTGAACTGGAAATAGCCAATGCGAATCTGGAGGCGCAGATCGAGGCTGTGCACAAGATCAAGTATCAGTGTGATAAGTGAGTTTGTGCGATAAGCCGCAATCGATATGTGTGCTAAAATCTATCGATTTCTCTCTCTCTCTCTCCCAGTGCCATTTATGACAAGGAACGTCAAATGATCTATCGCATCGATGAGGTGCGCAACGAAGCTGCCGCCTTTTGGGAGAACAAACTTTAGTAAGTTGACGGCCTAAAACGATAACTGTTATCGATAACTGTGTATAGTATCACTAAATAACTAACAGCTATCAATTATAATACCTACAAGCATTTTTTTAGGCTTTGACTTGTGAAAAACGAGTTCAGATTGTTATTCGATAATTATCGATTAATGTATTAGCGATAGTGGTAACTTTTCTTTTTCTTAGCTGTGGCAGAACAAAGCCTTGTATGCTAAGTAGACAAAACGATTTGCTAAATTATTGATAACTATCGATTTTAGTATTTTAAGATAAAGCTTTTCTTTAGCTTGGTTAAAACGAGCTCGACTTAAAAATCGATAATTATCGATTAATGTATTAGCGATAGTGGTAACTTTTCTTTTTCTGTGCTGTGGCAGAACAAAGCCTTGTATGCTAAGTAGACAAAACGATTTGCTAAATTATCGATAACTATCGATTTTAGTATTTTAAAGATAAAGACTTTCTTCAGCTTAAAATTTAATTTCCATTTGAATCCATTGGCATTATACCACTAAAAATACCACATATACTAACTTAGTATTATTTTTCTACCGCTTTCACAGCACAGAGATGACAAGACTGACAAATGAACTGGAATCCGTTTACGTAGACGAGCGTCGCGATGCGCTGGACAAGCTACAAGCCGAGCATATCGAGGAGCTGCGCGCCCTGACCAATCGCTACACGGCCAACGAGGAGGAGCTGCGCGCAGAGGTTATCGGAGTCCACTATGAGTTTAATTCCAGCGGAAACTAATGTGATAATTATTCGTTTTTAGATCGATGAACTAACCATAAATCTGGAGCAGAAGAAGGGCGACTTTCTTGAGCTGCGCGAACGCTCCGACAATGCGCTGCTGCAGACGCGCATGCATCTGGATCGAGCCGATCGCGAGTATCAGAATGCCATGTGCCGCGAGGAGGATCGACGTGTCGAGCTCGAGGAGACACTCAAGAAGGAGTTCGAGGTCGAGAAACAGGAAATGGAGGAGAAGTTCCGCGAACGTTTGGGTCAAGTCAAGGATGAGTTTGCCAAAGAGTTGCAGCTATCCACGCAGGATATGGTCGAGACGCATCGCAAGGAGTTGGGTGAGCGCGCTGATCAATCGATCAGTCAATCAATGATTGATTGTTAACTTGTCATCCGCAGAGACACAGAAGGCCAAGCTGCAAGCCGACAGGGAGCAAGCGCTGCAGGAACTTGTCGAGCGACATCGCGCCAAAATGGCCGCAGCCGAGGAACGAATGAAGTGAGTGCGCTGCAATTGATTCACTCTTCCGCTAAGCCTGTTCACTCTACCCTGCCACCGCTCCCCCTTGTACTGCACTGTAGAGCTTCGTGTTATTTTGCCTGCAATCCTCCATCCTCGCTGGTTCATTTGTTTCATTCATTCGCCTCGTCTCGTTTCATTCAAGTACTCTGTCTCTCTCTCTCTCTCTCTCTTTTACATTTACTTCACGATCAGCTGCATTGGCTTAGATTGTCCCATCACGACGGCTACAGCCTTGTGCGCGCTCGCAATGGGGGCGTGTCCGTATATGCCCACACTCTATGTGCTATATCTGACCATGTCGCCATTGATTGCCCTCGCATGCTTAGTGTTCAATATAATCGCTGTGCTCTATATCAAGTATCGCCATCTGTTGGGCAATTGAGTGAACTACGCACGCGCGCACACACACACACACACATACACAGCATATAGACTTAAGATCATGCTGTTTTTTGGATTCTTCATACGCTTCTGTGCCTGCCCAAGAACTTTTGAGAATATATATGAATATGTAACTTTAACTCTCTCTCTTTCTCGCTATATACTGCACTCTGCACTCTGTCTCTCTCTTTCTCTCTCTCTCTCTCTCTCTCTCTCTCTGCTTGCGTATACAACTCAAAACCGTACCTAACCCACCTGTACCCTAATCTCTAAACAAAACGCCAGCGATGTGGAGCTTCGGCATCAGCGCAATCTGAAGGACTTGAAGGCGGCCTACGATGCGGAGAAGGCGGCGCTGGACAAACGCGACATAAGCAATGCCAACGAGATCGAGCAACTGCATCGAAAGTGCCGCTGCCTGACCAATCTGTAAGTGTCATCGTGCCTCTTGTCTCCTTCGCCTTGTCGCTTAGCCATGTTGTTGTGGTTGTTGTACCAAGCTAAGCTAGCCATAAATCATAGATCGCAGATCGCAGATCGCAGATCGCAGATCACAGATCACAGATCACAGATCACAGATCACAGATCACAGATCACTGATCACAGATCACAGATCACAGATCATAGATCACATATTGCTTTGCTCTTTTAATCACTCTCGTCTTGCAGATTCGAGGAGATGCGCATGCGCTACGAGAGACGCGATCCTCGTCCAGAGGATCTGCGTGAAATATCCGAGCTGCGCACACGCTGCGATAGCCAGGAGCGCGATCTATTCGTACTGACCGATCGACTGCGCGAGATGCAGATCCAGATGTCCGAGCTGCAGCAGAATGGCAACCCCACGACGCAACGCAAGAAGCCGCCATCGAAAACGTTGGCCACCAGCTGTGATGTCATCTACGAGGAGCGCGAGACTCCCGAGCATGACGACGACGACGACGACGACGACAACAACGACGACGAGGAGGAGGAGGAGGCGGATCAGCAAAGAGCGGAGCAGGAGGAGCATAGTGCCTCCTCGGGATCAGATCAGAATGGTCGGGAGGAGCCAAGCGATACCGAATCGAATCACACGATCGAGGTGAATGGCAAATGCAGCGATCGCATCAACGAGGACGACACATACATGATCTCAGCCGTGTGACGTTTCGCGCTCTCTTGCTCTCTCTTAAATTCTCTTCCGAAACTGGCTGTTTATTTCTCTCTCCCTCTGTCACACACACTTTTTCAAGGGTTTTCGAATACTCGCAGAATTCTAAGCTGACAGAGCGAATAATGTTTACTATGCTGCACGCAGCAAACACCCTGTAATTGCACTATCCAATGTTTTTTTCGGGGCACTTTCACAAAACCAAATAATAAAAAAATTGTAAAATACAAATACACATTTAATTGGTTTATAAAACCGTACAAAAAAAAAGAAATAAATGTAAATATTTTTATCAATTTCAAGTATTTTTTGTATGTATTTAATATATATTTTCGGGGTATTTAAAGTTTTAACTATTTGCTTTGATCCTTATTCAAGGAGTTTAGGTATAAAGTGCAGGCCAAATAATATTCCAAAACGTTTACCGCTTGCTCATACGTGCCTTCCTCTTTTCAACACGCTTCTTCCTCATTTATACCTAGAAATATTTCACCTAAAATAACTAATTCAGCTATATCGTAACATATTTTTATTACAAATTCCTTACAAATACTAATATTTTATAGATTGTCTAGAACGAAAATAAAATATTCGAATTTGCAGAGCATCTGCTATTCGAGAACTGGTTTTAAACACCAACTCTTGGGGCTTCTCTTTAGTCCGTTTCCACTCGTTTCGTATGGTTTATCCGCCTTGTGTGCCGCTCTCTTTAAGATACATTTCAGACTCTCTTTGAAACGCTTCGTTGTTGCTGTTTTATCCCTCGTCTGCGTTTCGCCTTGTTTCGTTCCGTTTCGTTTCGTGTCGTGCCGTTTCGTGCCACCGTTTTGTTACGTTCGTCCGTTTTGGGCTTGTGCCGTTTCATTTCGTCATTTCGCTGCTGTTGCCGAGCAACTCTCGTAGTGAACGGACGTGTCTATCTCCGCTGCGGCGCAAGTGATGCAAGCTCAAACGAACGAACAAGACACAGGCGAGACAAGTACAAAACTCGGTGAATCGCAGGAATAGAGTTGTAGGCAAATAAGTGAAAGAAAAGTTTAAATATCTTCAAAGTTCTTTTAATTCACAACGCATAGCATCGTTCCGAGTGTGTTGTTTCGTCTCTCTCTTCAGTTTTGTTTTACGTTTTTAGTTATTTTCGCGCGTGGCTCACAAATGCGGCGAATGTGCGACACAAAATGCAACAGAAAAACAAATGCAAATGATCTGATGCACACACACAAGTAAATTAACGGTGCGCGTGTGCGGAGAACAACAACAAAAGCGAAGACAATCAAAGAATTATAATTTGAGTATGACAAGCTTTCTCAGGCTTCACGTGCAGCAAAGGAAATCGTGATAGTATAAGAGAGACAGGAGAGACGAGCAGCAGCAGCAGCAGCAGCAGCAGCATCATTTTGTTGTTGTCTGCACGCTCAATCGCCGTTAACATCGTGTGTGTTCCAGCAGCAGCAGCAGCAGCAACAAAAACAAACGAGCAATTTTCGACGCTAGCGTCGACGTCGCTGCTGCCGGCATGCTGCAATTATGTGTAGCAGCAGCGCAGTTTTAAATAAGAGGTAGACAGCAACAACAACAACAAGTACGACGACGAAGAGCCGCAGAAGCTGCTCCTCTCTTCCTCTGCCAGCAATTAATGTACACAGATTTTTTGCATACATAAATAACAACAGCAACAACAACTGTAGCAGCAGCGCAGCAGGCAGCGTGTACGAGTTGTGTGTGTGTTTGCCGGCAGTCGAGGCCGCCGCCCCAAAAGGTCGTTGGCGCTAAGGTCACAGGCGTGTTTCGAGTGCTGCAAGTGTGACAGAGTCAGGAGTGTTCTCTAACAACAAACGGTTAAACAACCTCAATACGCGTGTGTGTTTCAATTTCTTCCATTACGTACGTTATAAGCTACAATACAACAACAACAGCAGCAGGAGCAGCAGTCGCGCAGCAGCAGCAATCGCAGCAGCAGTAAACAACAACAATCAACGTCGCCGTCGCCGTCGCTGTCGCCATCGCAGCAACGAAATCGAATTGTAAGTGCCGTTACGTTTATTTCTCTTTTCCTTTTATGCTTTACACGCAATCGTCGTTGTTATTGTAGAAGATTTGCAGTCACCTTTCCGTTGCTGCTGCCTACGCCGCAGCTCTAATCTCGCTCTCCCGCTCTTCCGCTCTCTCTCTCTCTCCGCCACTCGCTCACACCCTTCTGCCCTTCGCTCTCGCAGCCTCCAAGCGAGCGCCGCATTTAAGGATATTCCTAATCCGTTTTATTGATTGCAGGCAGCACAGCTGGAGTGCGCAGCTAGCGACGGCGAGTGCGAGTGTGTGTGTGTGTGTGCCGTAAATCTGTGTTGCTTTTTTATGTTTTTACTTCTTCTCTACTTCCACTACTCATTTGGGGTTGTTGTTGCACGAGTTGAGCCTGTGCTGACTTTGCTTATTTTCTCTCTGCGTGTGTTTTCTTTTTTGTTGCTGCTTGTTCGCTCTTGTTTCTACATGTTTCTACTACGCTGCCAGCAAACCTTGTGTCACACGCAGCAAATGCGAGAAATGCCCGCTATCTATCTCTCTCCCTCTCCCTCTCCCTCCCGCTCGCTCTGCTCTTTCATATTTCTCACTCAAATAAGTTCATCAAAAAATTAAGAGAACTATGCCAGGCAGCTGCCCTGCCCCCGTTGGGGGCATAACTCAATAATCACATCAAATGTCTCACTAACCACAGCCGCAGCCACATTGGGCGCAGCAGCACCTTGCGTTGGGGCAACATCACTGTGGCAGAAAGGTGTGTCCGCGCGTCCTCCTCCTCGGCCAGCTAATGCTGCACAGCTGCGCGCCATTTAAGTCGCTGACAAGTGTTTTGCCGGCATCTGCGGAATGCGTTCGCGGCAGCACCAACAGTGGCAGTGGCAGTGGCAGCAAAAAGTGGCAGCCAACATTGCTACCAATTATGCGATAAGCAGCGCGCCTCTCGGCCAACTCGGGCGCACTTTAAACTTGCTGAGGCACTTTAAGGCCACGCTCGGCCCAAAAACACTCGGCAAAATCGGCGAGCAGAAAATTGTGAGTGCAATGAATAAAATAGTAGTACGCCCCAAAAAAAATGAATAAAAACAGGGAATAAAGTCTCAGGCAGTGCAATGCAGCGGATGCTGCATGCAAAATAGCTCTGATATGCGACTATGCGTATACACTGCCTGTGAAATTCTCATAAATAACAAAACTTAATCCAATCGAACTGACTAATACGCTTTTTGAAAGTTGTGTGCAGGTGAAAACGTGAACAATAAACAAAAAATAAATAAAATGAAGTGAATGAAAGTGTTACGAGTGAAATGCGGCAACAGCGTAAGCGCATACGGTATAAATAAAGGTTTATTGTATGTTTTGAAGCCGCAGTTATTTAAAATTAGACGAAAAATATATTTTCAATTAGAAGTAGACAGTTTTTAGCGCATAGATTTTAGAAAATTTTAAATATTTGCCAGGAAACCGCATATTTGGAAATTAAATTATACGATTATTTGCAGCAGTATCAAAAGTTCGTTGTTTTTCTACTTTTTGGTATATTTTAACAAACGGTTAATGTTTTAGGAATGAAATAGTATACTTAAGTATACAGTGTGTATAATTAAGTGTTATCGCTGTTACTGCTAGCACAAAACGAAATATAATTCGCATGATAATAGTATATTATTTATTTTCGTGACTTTTCAACAAAGTGAATTTAAGATTTCTTACTGAACTTGAAGAAATTATTTATTGAAAATAATTTTGATACGTAAGACTAGCTAGGATTATTTAGAAGCTAAAGTAGGTCTTATGCCTATGAGCTATGGTTATGGACATTTTTGCGGTACCGTTTTTATTCTGAGTTCCCATATACAAACTGCAAACTTTGCAGTATTTTAAACTCAGTTTCAAACTCGCTTCGAGTGCGACATAATGTGTAATTTCCGAGCAATTTCTTCACCCAATAAAGTCATCAAAATCTGTCTGGTTGCTCTCTCGCTCGCTCCTGTCTCCCTCTCTCGTTAGTGGCAAGCTGCATGCTCGGGCCAATTAGTCTGACGCACTTGTGCAGGGTATACGCGGGCAATAATAATGAAAATGTGCCTGGAAAAACTAACAAAAGGCCGCGTGCGCGCGACCATCAAACGAAACGAAAAGCGTGCAGGCGCGGCATCCACAACAACAACAGCAACAGGAGTAGGAGCAGAGGGAATGACCTTATATATTGCGAACTGCAAGGCAAACAAAGAGCCGCTAATGGAGGGAGGAGGAGCGTGATGGAGAAGGAGAAGGAGGAGGAGTAGGGAGTTGAGGTAGAGTAGGTAGGGCATAGGCACGCTGGGCAGTTGCCCAGTTGCCGCAGATGCTGTTGACGCAGAGATCAACGCGGCCAAACCGGTCGCTCTGGCATGGCCTGCGCCTCTGCCAGTGCCTGTGCTTCTTCCGCTGCCTGTGCCTGCGCCGCTGCCGCTGCTTGGTTGGACTACTGCGGGGCAATTGGGCCAAAAGCATAAAAATCAGTCAAGAGTCGCCTGAGCGAGGAGGAACGTAGCGAACATTAAAAGCGACAAACAAACAAACAAACAGAGAGACAGATAGACAGACAGACAGGCAGAGAAACAGACAGACAGGGAGACAGACAGACTGCAACTGCAAAAGGTAGGGCAGGAGGAGGGCAGCGGTGCTTGGGCAGGCGGCCGCGTGGTTCAAGCGTAGCAGGCCGAAATCGATTTTCTCGCAAACTTGGCCAGGCAGCAGGAGGAGGCAAAGGCAGGATGAGGCAGAAGGAGGCAGCAGGAGGCAAAGGCAGTAGGAGGCAGTAGGAGGCAGCAGGCGGCTGTAGGAGGCAGGCAGAGGCAGTCGGAGGCACTCGCAGCGCGGCGGCATTCAGCGAGCCGCAGGGCTCGAAACGCGCGCATTTTCGGCCATCCATTTGAGCCATGGCGCAGAGCACCAGGGCGCACGCTGGCTGCGCCTTTTGCCAACGCAGCTCAAGCTGCACTCGCGCTCTGTAATGGATACGCTCGCCCTGGACGTGCACGCGCGGCATGGACGTCGACGTGGATGATGATGATGATGATGATGCGACCGCCGTTGTGCCGCAGCGAAATTGCAAGTCAAACTGTCGTCGCTGCGTTGTTGTTTAGTTGTTGCTGCTGCTGCTGCTGCTGCTGTTGTTGTTGCCACACGGCGCTGGCCCATTGGTAATTGCAATTGCAATTTGGCCAAAGCCGCAGTCAGTTGCAGCAGCCAGAGAGAGGGAGGGAGAGAGAGGGCGGCGCAAGTGTGCGACTGAGTCAGTTGCTGCGCGAATTTAGTAGCCCCAAACCGTGTTTGGATTGGATTATTTAATTTGTGTTATAAATAAATTTGTTAATGCAATAATTTAGCTGCCCCCTCCCCCGCTGCCCCTATCTCTCTATCTCCCTACCTCAGCACCCTCTGCCGCTTAGCTGATTTATCACTAATTGAAATCATCTCGGAGGCAGCTGAGCTGCGGCCACGAAAACGTCGCGTACAACATAATTTGTGGCAGCCTGATTGGTTGCAGGGGCGTGTAGAGGAGGCTGGGGCTAGGGAGCAGAAGGGGTGTGGCTTCTGCTGCTGCACTTGACGTTGTTGCAGCCTAGACACGCAATCGAAAAATTTGCATGCAGCTCTGGCAGCAGACGAGAGACGAGACGAGTCGCTGCAGCAATTACTGCGGGACACATCAATTGCTCGTGCTGCTGCTGTTGCAGACTTGCAGCCTTGCCACCTGCTTGTGACTGCGTGTGTGGCAACTCCAGTCGCTGCTGCCCCTTAAAGTACTTAGTCTGCCACGACACCCAGATAGAGAAGGGGAAAGGGAGAGCGAGACCGAAAGAAATGACGATGACGATGACTCCTCTCGACTTTTGCTCTGATTTTGTGCAAGCGTTTTTTTTTTGCCTTAGCTCATCAGCAAAAGCAACAAATCCACAGCAGCAACTTCTCCCTCCTCACTACCCCCTCCTTCCACCTATATCATTCACTTTCCAACACGGGCAGCATCAATGACAAACAACAAAAACAGAAAAACAGAAAGACAAGCAAAACAACGACGATGACAACGTTTGCTGCAACAGCAGCAGCAGCGGGGGAGCTGTTGTAGGGGGAATGAGGGGGGAGGTATTGCATCCTAGAGCGGACTTCAACTCATCCATTGAAAGTTCGAGGAGCCTGCGCTGCTGTTGTTGTTGTTTTTGAATTCGCCTTAATTATTGTTTCGTTTCGTCTGCAATTTTTCGATTTTCAATTTTGTTTTTTTTAGGGGTAGTGTATGCACTATGGGCGTGGCAAATCTTTGAAATCCTGCACAAAAAAAAAAGAAAAATAAATTTGGTAGACGAAAATTAGCAAATAATGCTTAAAAGTAAAGGGAAAAAGAAACAAACAAGTCGAAAAATAGCTTAAGAAAAATATAACATATAGATAAGGTATATATCGTTTGATACGTTCTTAAACAACGCCTGCATTTCAAAATTACTTGTGTTTTATTTCTATTTCTCAAACTGTTTTCATTTTCCCCCATTTCGTTTTCAATTTGTTTGCCAGCCTTTCGCTCTTTTCTCTTTCCCGTCCTTCGGCTTTGCGATTGCAATTTTGCGGCCTATACCACCATCCGCCCCTATACACATCTCCCCGATTCGCAACTCAACCCTTGTGTATCCCATTTTGCATTTCACTTTCTTTTGTGCGGAATGCAAAGTTCGAAGCCCCCAAACACTGCACCGGTTACTTTAACTGCCGTTTCAAAAAAAAATATAGAAAAAAATACTAAAAAAAATCCTGAAACAAAAAGAGGAAAAATTCCGACGAAAATAAAAATAGGATGAAAAGCAAAAAACAAAGCTGAGCAATGTGTGTGTGTGTATGTGAGAGTGAGTGAGTGTGCCTGTGAATGCAGCCGGGACAGCCGCATGCTGCGTTCCGAGTCCTCTCGGCTCGCTGCAACGTTCCAGATATTTCATTTTTTTACACTATATGTTTTTTACGTTTTTTTTTCTTCTAACAGGCAAGCAGTGAAACCGACAGAGAAAATGGGTATTTCAGATACGTTTAACTGCGTGGCTATACCAAAAATGGAAATATTTCGCTTTTTAAGCTTATTTGGTTAATTTCTAATCGCTGAATCTCGGGAAACTGAAAAGCTGAGGTTCTGAAATTTGGCATGCCATAACATGAGAACTTTCCGCACACCTCGAAATTTTGAATACTCTTTTGTCACGCCCACTTATTGTGAAAATCAATTGTTGTGTTGTATGCAAATTTTTAATTTTTGTAAATAATTTTATGATGTATTTTGTTACAAATTGCATAATAAATATGTATATTTGCATATGTTTGATTTGTAAATGTTTACAGGGTATGCTGAAGTCTGTCAGCGATTTGGACAGCACCAACTTGTTTTATTTTGATTTCCGTCGGCTGTGTTAGCCATTTGTGTGCGCCTTAAATTGCATTTTATTTCTGCAACGTTGCAAAACATTTATTTACTTTCATGGTTTGTTGAGTATTTGCCAAACCACAAGAAGGAACTGGCAACAGACGACAGCGACGTCGACGACGACGACGACGACGAGCCATGAAAATCGCTGAGAGCGGATGACGCTGCTCTTGGAAGGACGACGACGGCTGAGACTGTTGACTGCATTTGAACCTGTGTGTCGCATCCTTAGCCAGCTTAGGTGGCAAGTGGGTGGAGTGCTTGGGTTGGGTGTGGGACAGACATTTTGACAGTGGCAGTGGCAGCTTTCTCGTCGGGATTAGAGCCACAGCACAAAACATGGGCTAACGAGCTGCAAGCAAGCCGAGGTCGCTGCAATTATGCGCTAATTAAATGCTACATAATTTCTTGAATGCCGAAGACAGCTAAAAAATGCATAACACATGTTGCACAGACTGGGAAAGCCGAATCAGCGACAGCAGAGAGAGAGAGAGAGTGACAGAGAAAGAGAGAGGGGGAAGAGAGGCAGAGGCACAGGCAGCGTCTCTTTTGTGGGCACTCAAATGCCGCAGGCGCGGGCACAAGAAACAATTTTCTGAGAGCGGCAGCCATAACCATAACATGTTTTCTTATTAATTATAGTTTACGCAGTGCAGGGGGACAGGCCGAAGACAAGAGCAGCAGCAGCAGCAGCAACAGCAGCGGCAGCGGCAGCGGCAGCAGTCACTCAGAGTCTGTCAGGGAGGCAGGCAGACTGGCCCTGGCACTGGCCTGTTGTAGCAGGAAGCGGCTCTGTTGTTGCTGACCATGTGCCACTGCAACAGCAGCAGCCACAGCTCTGCTTGGTCCGAGAGAGCGAGAGAGAGAGAGAGAGAGACAGAGGGCAGAAAAGAGTTCACTTAATTTGACGCACAAATGTCAGTCACAAGTTGTTGCCCCTTGTCGCCGCCCCTGCCCCTGCCCCTGCCTCGCTTCACCGAGCCGCGTCAGTTGTTTGGCATCGTCGCTCGTTGCCTTTGCAGTTTAAAATAACTCAATAACTAATCCATTCGGATGGCCAAGGATGCGCGCATGTTGCTTGGGCAAGGGTTGTTTGCCCGGGGCAACATGTGGCAACAACTCACAACGTGCAACTTGCAACGCTGCCTTGACAATAAAAATTATCATAATTATATTTAAATTAATATGCAAGCTGCCAAACTAAACCGAACATAAGTGAACCGAGCTGAACTCAACCCGTACCCCGTGATCCGATCCACATAGTCCTCCGCGCTGGCAGCTAGCTGGCAATTTCCGCGCTCGACAAATTACAGGAAATGCCAAACACCAACAACAACAGCAACAGCAGCTACAACAACAATGATTGGGAACCTTTGCCCAGGAATTTTCTCTCTCACTGCAGGTTCATTCACATTTCGTATTAATTAGAGAAAAAACATAAATTTCTCATTTCACACCAAGTTCAACCCTTTCATTTTTTTGGGATGCCTATTCAAGGTGTTACATTTAACGCTAGTTTTTTTTTTGGAAGAGTACCCTAATTGATGTGCCAACTGTTGGCAGGAGTATATATAGTTTATAGGCACAATAAAATGCATTTCTATATGGCATGTTAAGAATGCGACAACTAAGTATTTTAATGCTGATAATTAGCAGAGTTTAGAAAGCTAAAATTATTTTTGAAATAACTTATATATTTATGATGCCATGACAACCTAATTTCAAGAAATAATTTGCCCGATAATATTTATTTAAAACTCCAAAAATAAATGTTATTACTTTTAGGCTGCAGTAGCCTTTCGTTTTCTTCGTTTTACAAATAAGGTGGTATGCGTGGCCTTATTTTAAAACCAGCTTCAACTGCGCGCAATGTTAAGACATATTGTTAGAAAATTTTATAGCCCTAGTTCTTTTAGACTCTGAGATCTAGCTGTGCATACGAACATAATTAGTTAAAACTACTTTTTTATGATCAGAGTTGCCTGCTGGTTTCATTTATTATTACATTCTTTAATGAAAAGTATAGGAAATAGTTGTAAAATATTTTGTGAATGCAGCAGATTATAGAAATAACTGTAAGCAATAAAATATATTACTTCCGTTAGTCTAAATTTTACAACACTCCTCATTTCGTATGCTGTCTGTATCTATATCTAAATACTACAATCTCTTAGCTCGATCTCTCTCTCTCGAATTTGCCTCAGTTTTATAACCAAGAATACATGACTCGTAAAAACTTTATACAATTTCTGCATAGCATATAAATAGTTCTCTCATATCTGCGGGATCATAATGGAAGTCGTAAAACCGATGTACTTAAATATTTGATTAGTTTATAACTCTGGTCGAGCTTCTTTGATTTGCCTGCCTGGCAAGCATTTTCGTTTGACGAGACAATTTGATGAATATTTTAATTAATTCTTATTGTTGTTCCTATAGATGCTGCGTGTTGGGGTTAAACCTTTAATTTATGCAAACTATTCGCGTTGGATTTTTGCGACAAGCCGTCGCATTTATTTATAATTTATATTGCAATTAAAAACTAATATTGTCGTCGTTTGCCGATTGTCATGTGTGCGTGTGTGTGTCTGATATGTAATTGTAATTTATGCGCATTTTTAATTGCAACTCGAATTTCGATGGTCGTTATACCGAACATTCCTTTTGGCTTTTTGTAGTTTTTGGGGGCACATAAATTAAATAATTAAGTTAATTTCACATACGCATTTCGGCCCAATGCATTTTATTATTATTTAATTTCAGGCTCTGCATAATTTATGCTAAACTGTATGTCATTTTGCGTATTGTGTTGGCAACTCTGGTCGGCATTTCTCATATGTTTGCGCTGTCTATGCCGCAGCTCTATATATATATCGAGTATGTTGTTGTTGTTGTAGTATTGTCTCATCAGCTCGCATGATAAATTGCCTTTAAAATGTTTGGGCCAAAAGACAAGCGAATGATTTAGTAGGCCGAGTTAGTTGTCATTGTTGTTGTTGTTGTTGCTGCTGGCCATAATTAATGTCGTACACATTTGTTATGTATTTCTGTTGCCTGCTCAGATCTGGCGATTATTTTAAACTTTTGTTGTTTTTTTTTTTTGGTTTTTGGAATCTCGGCAGACAAATTAATTTGCCCTAATCTAATTTAGTTATTGTGTTCATCTGATTAGCGCAAAGTCGATCTATTTGGTATTTTTGGGACAGATGAAAAATGAGTTTAGTTTTTCGATTCGGGCTGATTTAATGATGAGGCTTAAAATACCACTGGCTTACAGCAGAAGCAAACTGGTAGTAAATCTGAGTAAAAACTATAATAAATTTAACTAATGACACGATATTGATATGTGAACTGTCGTGAGTTGATTTGTTCTGAAAACTTTGAAAACATATTAGAAAAAAACTTTTAAATCGCAGATAATACTATAATTTATGATGAGTTTGGCTTGAGAATTCCTGTGCGTTAGTTGTGAGGCCCGCGGGACTTGATTTCCCGGCCTCACATTGAACTCTGAACTCTGCAATGACCTGAAATACTGGCATTAGTTTTTGTTTGTTTTTCTGCATTTTTATTTCCTGTTAATCCACTTAGGCAGTTGCTATAATAAATATTGAACTGTGTGTGTATTAGCCATGTTAATTATTTATGGAATCTGCCACTAAAAACATTTGTTGAACCAGCTAAATTTAATGAGCTTGCCCCCCTTTGTTTACCATTATTATTATTAGTATTATCGTTGTTGTTTTATTTTATTTATTATACGGAATTGTAAATTATTTAATGGCGCAACGCAAATAAATATAGCCAGGATTTTTGGCCAGTTCGGGGTACGGCATAATGAGTTTAATTGTCGTGGATAGTTAATTGAATGCATTAATAATACAGTGGGGCAGAGACAGGGGCAGGGGCAGGGACGCATATGTAGATTGTAGCCTGGCCTGTAAGCTGGCATTCAAGCCGCATTTCCAGTCAAATTAAAAGCAAATAAAACTGCCTAGACAAGGCTGGCGGACGTAAATGGTTGCTCAGTGATTTTAGATAGCAATAAAATGCTCGACGCGACTGTCTTTGGCTCAGCTCAGCTCGACTCGGCTCGACTCACCTCTACGTGAACTGCACATGCTCCATTACCAATTCAGAAATCTTGGCTCGAACAGCAACAGCAACAATCTGGTAACATGCTGCAACAACCACGTCGACAACATTAGAAAAGTCACGAACTGCAACAGCAACTGCAGACGGCAGCAACTGCAGCAGCAGCAGCAGCAGCTACAACAGCAACTACAACAGCAGCCAAATTGTAAACATAAACAAAACATTTATGACTATTTACAGTTGAGGTACACTCACACACACACACCAACACACGGGCTAAGAACAGGCTACAACTACGTGAGTTGTTGCTGCTGTTGTTGTCGCTGCTGCCGAAGTTCAATGAGTTGCTGGTGTGAAAGGGTCAATTGTGTAAATAATAACAAAAAACTGTGAACAGCAAACACCCCAACAGCAACAACAACAACAGCAACAACAACAACAACAGCAACAACAACAACAACAACAACAACATGGGAAACAGCAGCCAAAATCGTAACTTGTCTATCAGTTTTCCCGGCCGAAGGCGGCCATAAAAATATCTCACGCATATAGGAAAAGCATTTGCGATAAGCAATGCAACTAAATAAACAGTGACCCGATACAGGCAGAGATACGGCTGCACACACAGATACAGCTACACACATACAGAAACAGATACAGATACTGCAGTCGAAGCCGGTTCAATTGCAGACAGTCTGTCGCAGCAGTTTGTGTCGACTCTTTCGTTTCAATTTCTGTTTCTGTTTCTGTTTCTTTTTATTGTTTATGATGCAATTAAATGCGCTGCTTAATGCATTTGTAAATAATAATAATCATAATAATGCCGCTAATGATAACGTTGTCGATAATGATGATGATAATAATCCATAAAATGCCAACGACATGATGGAGTTCAAGTTTGTCTGGACAGCACGAGCGTTGTGCTGGGTTATACTCTCTATCTATATATGGGTAATATATGGGGTATTCTAGTTATGTGTTCAATGATAATATTTCTGAAAGAGAGTAGAGAGCATATTAATACAGATATTCGTCTACAGCAGCAACTGTCGAGTCTATTTAGCCATGTTTGTTTGTATGAACACCAATAACTCTGAGACCATAAGAGCTAGGGCTACTAAATTTGCAGACAATATATAATATTAATTTTTGCTTTGTGCAAAGATAATTACTATATAAATAATTGTTTTCAATTTCATTGAAATTGTGAAATAAATAAAACAGATATCTGAGAAATTATTATAGTAAGCCAAGAAGTAGAGGCTTGTGTAGCGGGTATATGACAGTTGAGCCGCTCTAGCCGTAGCTTTGCTCATTTTATTTATTTTTTCATCGGGTATTTATGCATTATTTGCCCATTATCAAAATGAAAGTGCCATAAAAACTGTCATGGCTTCCATCCCTCATGGTCGCTATAAATGCATTATGATTTATCGAACTCTCTACAAACTGTTTATGCATTCAAATAGATCGAGCACAAACCAACAAGCAGCTGCTGCTTAATTTGGGCAATTTCATTTTATGGTCGAAATTTTTTTAATTGAGCCTGCTTTTAGCTTTTCCCCTATTGTACGAATGATATGGTATGGAATGAGTGCGTTTTGGGCCATAAAAGCAAATAAAAAGAACATTTACATTATCTTCTAGAGAGAGAGTTAAAGAGTTGTAAATTGTCTTTTGTCTCTAAATGTTTTATAGTTTCCCCTTTATCATTGTGCATAAATTGTTTAAAGAGCTTAGCCCAATATAAGCCGAGAGCTTTTCGCAGCTGATTGAGCTGCTAATCAAATCCGGCTTATATATTATCATCATAACATATCGTATACGATTGATTCGTTTGGTCTTTTCTACCCCCAGGCTGATTGGCCTGTTTTGCATGTTTATTCCTGCTGCTGTCACGTTTTTTTCTTGCATATTTTATGCTGATTGCATAAGGCCAAATGCAAATAGTAACAGACAGAGACAGAGAGCCAGAACAAGCTGTGCGATCATTCAATTGATTAGGCCAAGTCGGGTTTCCCAATTCCTTTCGAGCATGTTGCCAACTGTCAAGTGGGTCGGGTCGGGGAAGGGCGCAGGGCGCAACTTGAGTTCCGGCTTAATGTCACATAATACTCAATCAAATTAACGTTGAAGTTGATGCACGTAATTAAATCTAAAACTAACAATCGACTTGGCAAACACACACACACACTCACACACACTCAAGTGCACGTAATGGCAGCAATTTTCATATTAATTTTCATAATTTTCCAGTGTTGACAACAGGGTAAACATAAATACACGTAGGCAAACAAGCCAGGGGCGTAGAGTGAGAGCTGGTTGGGGGGGGGGGGGGAGAGAGAGACGTTGACAGCGTCGCAGCGTGGGCGGAGAAAAGAAAGAAAACAAAAGGCGTGCGGTGAAAAGGATACTTTATGCGGGGCCCAGGACAATGGGGGGTAGCACAGGGCAGGACACAGGCGGAACGCAGTGTTGCACAGTGTGACAATGTGGAACGAGTGGAGCGTGTGGACTGTGTGGACTGTGTGGACGGTGTGGACTGTGCGGACACTTGTTGGTCAGCGACGACAACCTGCTGAGTGTCTGAGTGTGCGGCAATTTGCCTAATAACCCAGTCTAGTGGGCGTGGTCGCTGTGGCTTATGCAGCGTGCAGGCAGAGAAAGAAAAAGAGAGAGCGTGAGAGAGGAAAGAGAGAGAGAGATGAGAGAGGGCGTGTGTTTGCCGCCTTGCGGTTAGTTTGAACTGTTGACTTTGCGGTGCGCACTTTAAATTGATTAAGTTGAACTTGTCTAGTTGTTGCCACAGCCCACAATCCCCGCAGCACCTCCCCCGCCTGCTACTTAATGCCAAAAGCGATGGCAGCTGCTGCAGCTGCTGGCAGTCGCTTTGCGATTAAGCGAGAGACGTAAGGCGAGACGCAGTTAGAGACGAGAGTCGAGTCGAGTGCGCACTCAAATGACGTGTAAAATGCCAGGGAACGCGACTCGTGAGACATTTAAGCACTTGAATGCCAAAAAACAGAGACACAGACAGGAAGAGACAGAGAGAGGGGAGGCGGCAAGCAGAGAGAGTGGGGCTAGAGACACAAAGAGAGAGAGAGAGAGCGTGGCTCCGAGCTTGAGTGAGCGGAAAAACTTGCAGCAATTTGCGATGCTTAAAAGGCCGCTTGCAACTTTGCAGCAGCAACTGAATGAGCAAGCAACAAGAGCAGCAACAGCAGCGGCACCAGCAGCAACAGCAACAGCGACAGCTACAACAACAACACAAGCAGCAACAACAACTACAACAAGCGACTGTCACTTTGGCGCAACTTTCCTTGCCGAAGTCAAGCGTTGAAATTAAACTCGAGCGCAAAATGCTTCGCAAAAGTTACAAGTCACACAACAAAGGTGGCCAGCAGAGAGGGGGGAGGATGGGAGTGCAGAGGCAGTGCAGCATAGGCGTGGCCCTGCCCTGCCGCGGCCTGGGCCCTGTCGCCAAAGGGCCACAAATTAATTTCAATATCGCAGGCAGCAGCTGAAGTCGAAATTCCTCTCATTGAGCTGAGAAAATTCAGCGAATTTTCCCCCCCGAACCCAACGGCCATTGAAAAATACTTGATCAACTTACAAGTTCGAGTGTGTCTCTATATGCGTGTGTGTGTGCGTGTGTGTCAACTCATTCAAGTTTTGGCATCTTTCTCGTGTGGTTGCGTTTTATTTACACTTGGCAATGCCGCATTTTGACAGCAGTTTGAGTAGCGCATCCTCTCTTGCCTGCCATGTCCATCCATGCAGGCGGGCAGGGTGTGTATTCCACTTGATATTGGTCAAATTTTGTGCAGCGTCATTGCCTGCCTGCCCGCCACACGGTGCACAGAGGCAGAGGCAGGCATCGACTCGAAACCGACCGCAAGCACAGAAGTTGCAAACTGTAGTCCAATCATGCTAAAAATGCCACACAAAGGAGGCTGAAATTAAACTCAGAGACAGTGAGAGGGAGAGAGTGGGTGAGAGCGGGAGAGCGGTAGGCAGACCGCAGATCAGGCTGTAGACTGTGGGTACGGTGGACACAAAATCATATCAAAGTGTCAATGTGCGTGCCAAAGGAGCAAAAGGAAACTATCAGTTGGCAGTTTGAGTTGTGGTCTATCCAGCCTCTCTCTCTTGCTATCTCTCTCTCTCTCTCTCTCCCACTCTCTCTCCCACTCTCGTGGCAGGCATTCCAGTATTGCACTTTGCATTTCGCCCAGCCAAAAAGGGTTGCATTAAAATGCCATCTGTGCGACAGTGTGACAAAGTGTGTAGGTTTTGTAGGGTGTTTATAGGGAGTGTAGGGTGTGTGTAGGGGTGTGTAGGGTGTGTGTAGGGTGTGTGCAGAGTGTGTGCAGAGTGTGTGCATGTTGTGTGTGTGTTGACAAGCAAAAATTGCTGTTAATCTACGCCAGAAAAATGCCGAAAATCGACTGAAGCCATGCAGGAATTGGCCCCAATGGATTTTCGAAACGTTTTCATCATCAATATTGATTATAAAATCGCTATTAAATTTGCAGTTATTTTTAGGTATGGTAATAGTTGTTGTACACAGCAAAAATCTACGTTGTAGCTTCAAAATTACGCTGGCAATACGGAATTTATTGTTTTAAGTGGGCGTGGCAAAATTTGCAATTAGACCTAAAGACACTACAATAAAGTACGAGTATTGTGACATATTTTAATGGCTCATTCAGTCTTTGAGTTTTGGTTGTTTATATAGTTGAAGAGACAGACGAACGAACAGACAGACAGACAGGCAGACACACGATTAGACAGACAGAAACCTTCAGCTTTATATCTTAATCTAATTATATGTTTATCTTACTATTTTAATTCAATATGATTTGATTTACTATAGTCAATTGTTTTATAATCTAAAATGTCTCATCTCATAGATATTGCAATTAACTTGGTCCCATATCTTTATGTCCCGCTTCCCTGAGCTCTGAGCTAGATGCTGCAGCTGATGAGTCTCTGAGTAAAAAAGGCGCAAGATTGCATCGCCTGAGCCTGCCTCAGCCTCAGCCTGTGCCTGTGATTGCAATTTGTGCACTTTACGCTGCCAGTTTGAAAATTGTGTGTGCAGACACACAATGCACAGTCACACACACACACACACACACTCACATTGCCGGCTGAGCCCTGTAGAAATTGTATCTTCTGCCAGCTTGTCGGAGGAGTATCTGCTCGTCGTTGAGGTTGAGTTTGTTTTCGTAGTCACTGCCTAGTCGGTGTATCTGTGTGTGTGTGTGTGTGTGTGTGTGTGTGTGTGTGTGTGCCAGTCTGTGTGTGTGTGTGTTTGCCTGAGTGTGCTTTGCCGGGGCACATAGCTGCTTCTTTCTCACTTGAAAAAGTTGCTCATTTTTACACACTTTATTTTTGGTGCAACGACTGGCAGAGAGTTGCCCCTTGTTGCTGCTCCTCCGGCTGCTGCTGTTGCTCTTACAACTTGGAACATTGTTTCAGCACTTAAGCGACATCATGCGCACAACTAGCGAATGAACAAACGAACCAATGGAAGATTGAGGCAGCCGGAGGGAGCAATGCGGCCGGAATGGGAGATGGGAGACGGTGTAGCTGCTCGCTCGTTCGCCTGTTGCCCCCCACAGCGCCAGTACTCAAATGTTTAAACATTGTGTGCCCCACACACACACACACGCAGACAGGCAGGCACACACATAGATACACACACCTATACAGCGGTAAAGTAAACCGTAAGCGAAGCAAAACCAATTCGAAAAACCAAAGCAAAACCCATGGAGCAGCACACACTGCACTAGAGCAGGCATCGCACTGCATACACTGCACTACACAGCACACTGTGCACTCTGCCCCGCATCCCCTCCCCCTCCCTCTTCCTAACGCTCCTGCTCACTGCCACACTGTGTGTGCCTTTTGTTTGAAGTTTGTCTTCGAATGGAAAACTTTTGTGAAAATTAATTACGAATTCGTGAGGTCAATCGTTTTTCGGTGATAATCGAGTGGGTGCCAAGTAAGGGTAAGAGGGCAGGAACGGGAGGGGGGAAGTGTACTAGCAATCAGGTTGTTTAAATGCGCTTGCAGCGTGGGGGCAGTGCGAGGGGCGTGGGGAGTGTCGAATGTTTTCCATGTCTGGGCAACATGCTGTGTGCGGTCTCAGCATGCTGCATCCTCGAGGCTGCCTTCCACTGCCTTCTACTGCCTTCGCCTCTGCCTCCTGCTGCCTCTGCTGCCCCCCCTGCCTGCCCCCCCTGCCAACCTGCCTGCTTGCTCTCCGCTTTTTGTTTATAATTTGGTAATTTGCAGTTTTGTCGTTGCCAGCGTCGTCGTGCCAAAAGATTTTATAATTTTACTTACATTTTCCAGTAGCTGCCGCTGCTGCTGCAGTTTTCTTTTGCTGCTGCATTTTGCATAATTTTCCATTTAGCTGTTGCGTGCCTGCCCCTGCCCCTGTCCCTGCCCCAGCCAAGTCGTGAGGCGTAATTAAAGAGTTTATTTCATGATTTGCTGCGCGTCTCTTGGCGCTGTGGCTGCTGCTGCTGCAGCTGATGGGGCAGCCCAACTTGATTTTCCAGCTGAGCAGCGGAGTGATGCAAAGGGGGAGGGGGGAGGGGGTTTGCGGTGCTAGCCGGGTCACACAGCCAGCTCAGGCGCCTTAAGCTACTCGAGGCTTGCTCTTTGACTACGCGTCGTCGCATTCGGCGAGTTGTCAGCGGCAGCACGACGGTCCCCAAAGATGCCTGCGGCTTTGCCTGGTGTCTTGTGACTTGTACAGCTGTCCTGCTCTGCGCTGCTGTCTCTCTCTCGCACTCTTTCTCCCTCTATCTGCCTCTGTTTGCCTTTGCCTTATTGAAAAGACATGCTCGACAGCCAGACTAATTTTAACTAAATAACTGCGTTGACTTGCCCAAGCCACGGCCACTTTCGCCTGGCTTAACCTTTGTTCAACCTTTTTGGCCTAAACGCACGCCTACCCCCTCTCCCCTGCCATACGCATCATATTTTGCAAGTCTCCGCCTCGACCCTTGGCTAATAACGCATAAGCCAAGAGCAAAGCGTTTTTTGTGGCCAACGTTTGTTTAGGCGCTGCCCGAGCACGGAAAAAAAAGAAAACAAAAATGGAAATGGAAAATATGGCAGACTATGGAAAACTAGGAAAATATATTTCAATACCATGCTAAACCTTTTAAAGGGGGCATGTTGTTGTTTTCCGTTTGCCGTGCATATATTTAATATATTCCACGCACAGATGGCGTTAGAAATTCAACATGCATGCGAGGATTTCGGTTCTCCCCCCCCCGCCCCCATCGTAACCATACCCCCGCTACGTTCGGGCTTTAATTAAATGAAATCTCATGGTTTCTGTGACGTCCTTTTGGTTCGTGCGTTGACTCCTTGTTACACGTTTTACAGTTACACGCACAACTATGCAGCAGAAGGGTGCTGTGTGCGGGGGGTGTGGTGTGCGGGAAGGTCTAACATTCAAAAATTGAAAAACCAAAATTTAAGCTGGACAGCTTTTTGAATTTATGACCAAATGGCACAAACACACACACACTGAGGCATAAATAGTCTGGGTTACGCATGGGAATTGCCACAAAGAGCATGGGCAGCCATGGGGTGCGTAACTGAATGGGAATTATGTGGGCAACAAATGAACAAACACACACACTCGCACACACACTCACTCACACACACACGTGTTCCACACACGCACTCATTCATGTCATGAGAATAAACCATATATTATTATAGCAGCAGTGAGAACATCTCAGGGTAAAACGTTGATGAATTGCTCAGTTTTGCATGACCGAACTAATTCGTAGAGAGCTCCCTGCGCCCTGCTCCCAGCTCCCTGCTCCCAGTCCCTGCTCCCACTTCCACTCCCTCTCCCTGTGCCATAAATGAGTGCATTTAATGAATAATAAACCCGGAAAACAGAAGCTGCCGAATATGCGGAAATTGTTCGGGATTAGTCACAAAATTTGCTACATACGAAATACATTTAGATATTGCACAATTCTTATAAAGTTTATAAAGAAATAACAAGTAAATAACAATATTTTTATATGCCATTAGCATCTTAAATAAATCATAGCATACTTAAAGATTTACCAAATTTCTATGGAACTTCCATGGGTTACTCTGCTTAATTTGCATTTTTGGCAGTATTAAGAAGCATTTATAATAAATAAAGATAGAGATAGATAAAAATAGAGATTAAATTTTGCAAATAAAATACAGAATCCTATTGTATATATGTATTTTCTAATCTCTGCAGCTTCCTTACTTTACTTGAATCTAAATATGCGCAAGATAATAAAACATTTATCAGTTTCTTCATAAAAAATTCTGAATTTTTCCACAAAAAAATATTGCTGACACTTTTCAATTTCAATTAGAGTATTTTAGTATTTTTTTTTTTTTTTGGTATTTCTCCTGTGCAGCCCATTTTCGGCAAGCGCAGGTATTTTGCATGTGCCGAAAAGGGAAACGAGAATGCTCTGGAAACGATTTGGCAGGACGCAGCATTCCTATTCTTCTTGCACGCATAATGCGACACGTTTCGGGGTTGTTTCTAATCCCAAAAGGACACACACGCACAACCAACACACACACACACTTACGCACAACCAACATACACACACGCACACTCGCACAACTATCGATTGTGGCCAGGTAGCTCGTGGTAGTCCGAGAATGTCGCCGGTTGTTTGGGAAACTCTGTGTGAAATGGGGCAGCAAAAATTGCTTGTGCTACCTGTGGGCAGCAGACAGAGACAGAGCGAGAGAGAGAGAGGGGAGAGAGAGAGCGAGCAGGAGCTAAAGATTATTCATGTATGCAACGAGGCTGCATTTCACTTTGCATTATGTAAAACATTCTCGGAGGCGACAAACATTTGCATGATTAACCATAATTGAAAATGGGCAAGTGCCGCATGAAGAATTGAGGAAATGAGTGAATGACTGAAGCAGACTCTTGCTGTACGGCTGCTGCTCGATGTCGGGCTTCAATCAGTGCATGATTCACATTCGGTTCGACTCGTCTTGGATGCCACGCCCACTTTTTCGATATGTGTTTTTCGCTGCTGAGCGAGCGAGTGCGCCCATTGTTAACTCATTCATAATTTAATATGGCAGGAAGCTACACCAGCACCGCTACCCCCTCTGCTAGTTCCCTCCCCCTGTTCTATTCCCACATTTGTCTAATCCCTGAGTTTGCTCTCATTAATGTTGCAGTTGAATTAAAAAAAAAAAAACTCATCTGGAGCCGCCTAATCAGTCAGCTGAAAAGTGCTGCAGCTTTTAGCCAGCTGCCACTGCCACTCCCCCCTCTTTCTCTGCCCACTCCTACTCGCTTTGTTGTTGCCTAATGTGCGGCTTCCTGTTTTTACGGTTTCTGCCTTAATTAGTTGATCGCACGTGATATGCCTCGGCTCGTAGCAGACCGACAGGTCTTCGCCCCTTTTCGACCTGTTTGCCTTTTGGTCTCTGCTTCAAAGTACTTAAGCCTTTAATTTGCCTCTGATTGCCATTGCTGTTGTTGCTGCTGCTGTTGTAGATCTCTACCTGCTGCCGCCGGCCTGTTATATTAGCACTTGGTCTAGCTTTAAATTGCTTGTAAAGATTATCTATGGCCAGCTCACACTCAATTTGCGCGTCTATTTTAGCATATATAATATAATCTGTGCAAAATCTTAAGTAGCTTACAATGAGCCGACGCTGCCCGTCCCGCTGCCTGCCTCGCAGCAGTGACCAGGCGAGTCTCTGTGTTTCTCTCTCTCTGTCTCCCTCCCTTGGCTAGGCCAAGACCAACTATCCTTGTAAGCCAAAAGATACATAAATTGCAGCAGGCCGCGTGCAGAGGCAGCTACAACATGTGCAGATACAAGCTACAACGTACACAGCGATATACACAGATTCGCAGTTGTACAGCAATACATCGACACACAATACACACACACATACACACACTCGCACAGTTGCACAAAATGGCCGCCAGGCTGAGCCACAAAAGCTGCACAGCTGTTGGCGACAAATCGCACAAGAGTTCGAGCGAAATGACAATAATACACACACACAGAGAGACAGACAGTTGCTACTTCCGCTACATGTCGTTGTCACTCTCCCTCTCTCTCCCGTTCTCCCTCCTGCTCTCTCTCGCTCTTTCTCTCCCTGCTGGAGCCTGTGCTACTTGTTTGTTTGTAATTTGATGCGCGCTTTTAGTTAATTGTGGCTGCACACACACACACAGAAGTCCACACACACACACAGGCACTCACACAGTCACAGTTACACACACAAGTGACATTTGTGGCAGTTGTTGCTACTGCCAAAATGAACCCATGCGACTGCGCTCATATTTCTCGGTTTTGGACAACTCAGTTTAAGTGGCCGGACTTGACTTTACATGCTACAAGGTGTGTGTGTATGAGGGGGGTGTATGTGTGTGTGAGGGTGTGGGTATGCCCTGGGTTTTTGTCCGACAAGTCATGCAAGTATTTTAGTTAATTAATTTTGTGGTCTATTATATTGAAACACAATATACCAAGTGTGTCTCTATGCGCATATTCTATATATGCCGATATTGCACTTTGATTGACAAGTGCCAGGGCAGGGCATTATGCAATTTTCACTTGCTGAGCCCCGCCCCATGCTTTCCCCCCTCCGCCTGCTGCAATTTACTTGCCTGCCGTTTACAGTTCCCCGTTGTGGGACTTGAGCAATACAAACAGACTTGCATGCTCAATGGAATTTCCAGCAATTTTCCATATTTGCTTATGCCTATATTAAATTCATTGTTTGCTGGCAGGGCTAAGCGGGCGAGGGAGAGGAAGGAAGAGGGTGGTAGGGAGAGGAAGAGACAGAGAGAGAGAGGCTGCTCTTATTCAACTAAGTGCTGTCAAATGAATTGAAATATCAAGTATTTTAATTAGCGAAATTATATTTAGAATATAGAACTGAGTAAACAAGAAGTAGAAGCTTGCAAGCTGATAACATTTCAAAGTACAATTATCAATTACACAGTTTACTAACTGTCGTAACTAGCAAACAGTTTAACAATATATCCAGCTATACATATATATATTTATCCATTTAAATCACTATTTCCCCGTCTATCTATATATCTAGCTAACTATTCACTAAAGTAACTGCTTCTAAAGTATCAATTTATCTTTCTAACACTTTTCCTTAGTATCTACTAAGTAATATGTTATGTCATATGCCCCATAAATACCTTATCTGAGTATAAACCATATATATATTTTTGTGTCTTTCAATTATTACTTGCAATTTCTGTTTCAATTTGCCATACAGTATCTGGCAGATTGATAGGAACTTAAGGCTGCTTGAAACTCATAATTATTTTCACTCTGACACACTTTGGCCATGAGGTCGTAGTAGTAATAATAACAGTTATAACAGAATAGCAGAATTTAATAATGTAAATTTGTAAACTTTGCTTTGAAGTGCCTGGAAATCAGGGCAAAATTGCGGCTGAAGTGCCGCTCTCTCTCTCTCCCTCATTATTAATTAATGCACTTGAAAAAGTTACAGAATTCGTGAATTTTGGGCTTGAAAATGTTAATAATTACGCTGGGCATATGCGCGCATTTCGATAACTTTTCGAGCAACCCTGCCTCAATGCAATTGGGGTTAAAACTTAGTGAAGCGCAAATTATTCAAGTAGAAAAGTCGCTCGGCCCGAACTCTTCAGTTGGATGCGTAAAAAGGAAAACTAATTGAGCAGCAATACAACTACGCACACACGCATGCACACACACGGGCACACACACTTGCACACACACAGGCACACTCACTGATTGTGAGACGTAGCATGTCAATCGACAGAGTTGCCAAATGCGATGCAAATTTATGGAATTTCTAGATGTGCTCGGCAAGTTATTGTTGCAGCAGCAGCAGCAGTTGCTGTTGCAGTTGTTGTTGTTGCTGTTGTTGTTGTTGTTAATGCACGTTTAACTGCCTCCACATGCAACCCACTTGACCACTTGCAACATGCTGCTGCTGCCGCTGCAGCCGCCTCGTCCCATTAGTCATCTTTGGCTAAACGCGCTGTTTGAGTTTTGTATTACAGACTTGTTGCCCAGTTTTTATTGGACTGCCCCCCGCCTTCTGAGTCTGAGGGGCAGGCGCAGGCAGTGGGATACAGTAGGGTGTAGGGGATTACTGGGAGCGTGGGGTGAGGGGTGCCTCACTGATTAGTGTTTTGCATGCGAAATGCATAAATCACCCGAGTCGGGCCGGACAGCGCAGGCAGCATCTACAGCTGCATTGGCTGTCTCTCTCCCTTTCTCGCTCTCTCTCTCTCTTTCTTCGCCTGTCTGCTGCTGCGCGCTGTTGACATTTTTATTGCCCGAGAAAATAGAATTTTTTCGCATTTTTATTATTATTTGTTGTTGATCTTCTCTCATACTTCTTTTCGTGGCTGCATAAATTTTACGCCTTTATCGCAGCTAAATGACCGCAAATATTGCTCGCTTGATTCGTTCAGTTAAATAAAATATATAGCCAATGGTTGGCAGACGAAGACAGAGAGAGAGAGAGATAGCTATAAAAAGTTAGAGCAGCCAGGCAACTGGGTATGCTGCCTGACTCCGTGATACTCTATAAAAGTGATGCAACTTTTTATGTAAAGTCAATTAAGCTTATTGATATGGAATTGCCGGGTTGCTATAAAAGGCAGGAGTGTGCTATAAAAGCGGTGTAAGCTAACTGACTCAGTTCGGCACTGGCAAATGTACAACGACTTTTAGATACCCTGCAGTAAGCTAGCCTTTTTTTATGTTGAACTGAGCTGCCTCTGCACGGCCTGCCGTTTAATCTACTCGACTTAAAGCCAGCTCTGTAGAGGCTCAGGTAAGGAGGTGGAGAGGGGGGTTGGCGCATGGAACTGGTTGCAACATAATCAGGAAAAGTCTTTTACTAATTGGAGCCCTGAGCGCGCGCGAGCTGCGCTCGAAAGAAAAACAGTTAGGAAAATGCGCAAAAATTATGAGCACGAAAAGAAAATAATAATTTTATTTAACAGCGCGCCGTCCGGCTCCTTGTAGCCCTCCTGTCTCTTCCTCTGCCTGTCCCCCTTCTTGTCCGCTTTCTTAATAGCCGTCAAGTTTCTTGGAAAAAACGAAACAAAGAAGGAAAATGGCAAAACGAGAGAAAGAGGAGCGAAAAGCGAAGAAAAACCCTTTTTCGCGCTGCGCCAGACGAGCTCTGGTTATAGCTTCAAAAGCGCGCAAGCGTTGAGCTGTGAAAAGGCACAACAACAGCAGCAGCAGCAGCCACGGCAAGCAGCAACAATTGCGACGAGAAGAAGCTGCGCAGCTCAAGTGAAGTGGCGTGTGGCGTTTGGCGTTGGCGTTGGCGTTGGGTGCACAAAATGCGTTCTACTTAATGTTGCATGCATTTATAGCAAATATTTCCCATGGCCGGCGTACCTGCCTGCCCGACTGCCTCCCTGCCTGCCCGCCTCCCCGCCTGCCAGCCTGCCTCCCGCGCTATTGCTAATGATGCAGCAGCTGCCACAGCTCTGCTGCCACAGCTACTGCCGCACTTGTCATTAGGCTGCTGCAGCCAGCACGTTTACAGTTCTTGCCCGCCAGCTCAGCTGGCCACGAGCTTGGGCTGTCTTTCGATTTAACTGCTGATAGCTTTCGATGTTCGAGAGTTACGTACGCTGCTGCGCTGGCGCACACTTATCTATCATTATCATCAGTAACGTGTGTGCGCGAGTGTGTGTGTGATGGCAACTTTTCTATTACACTGCAAACTGCACTTATCGTCATCGTCATCTGCAGCCGAAGTCGAAGCCGAAGCAAGTCAGTAGTGCGTCCACTCTAATCACTATATGCATCAGGCTGTGATGGCATTAGTTGGGTTCCTGCCTGCCCCTTGTGCTGCCTGCCCTGTCCCGTGTCCCTGCCCCTGCTGCAACCTTCTGTGCTGCCTGCTGCCACTTGAGCTGCTGCGGCTATCTCAGCTGATGATTACGATGACGACGACTTGGCTTGGCAGCTGTTGAATCTGCGCGCTCTCCGCCTCTTCCTCTTCCTCTCTCTCTCCCTCTCTCTTTCTCTGTCTCCCTCTCTCCCTCTCTCCCACTCGCACTGCTGCTTCCTCTGCGCTCTCTTTCGCCCCGTTCTTAGCCGTTCTTAATTTTTGTTTAATGCCAGTTTGTATGCCAGTGTTGCTCAGCGCCTGCGGCCTCTTTTCAACAATTTTTTCTTCTCTTTTTTTTCTGTTATAAATTTGCTGGAAAATTGCAATTTTATGTGCAGTTCGTTTGGCTGCTGCTGCGCCAACGTTATTAAAATAATTTAATTGCTTATTAAATCATATTTCTCTCTGCTCTTCCTCTCTTTCTAGGTAAGTCTCCCGCAAATTGTTGATCTATCTGGGCCGCGTCTAATTAGCAGGCCCAACTCGCTGTCAAATTAAATGCAATTTACAATATACCGTTTAAATTGGCAGGTACGTAGCTAGAAAATTGCTATAAATTTGTATGCAACTTAAGAGAGAGAAAGAGGCAGAGTCTTCATCTCTCTCTCTCTCTTTCCCTCTTTGATTGCGCCCTGCAGCCAGACGATTTCGACACAATTTCACTGGAAAAACCCAAAGCAAAGTCAGCAAGCGCAGTTGGCTATAAAGTTATGTATTCTGGTTCCGATAGATGACTTGTGCCTTCGCTTGCCACATGCCTCACAAATCTGCAGCTTTTAGTTGTACTTGTTTTTCACTCCCTCTCCCCCACAATCAGTTGCAACTGCAACTGGTTTTTTGTATGCTCTTGAATAAAAAAATCCGTTAAAAAAAAGTGCAGCATAAAGTTTGTTTTGTGTCGGCTTCGGGGCGAAGGTGGTGCCAAATATGCCGGCTGAAACAAGCGATGGCAACTCTTTTTTTCATTGCCTGCATTCGGCTTGGTCGCACTGCAGATGCGCTACAGCGAAGGAATAATTTGCTATAAATAGTTTAAAATGATTAAAAATGTTTGAAAGAACTTTAAAATAATTTCAAACAGTTGCAACTAGTGCTGGCAAAAGAACGATGATTATCGATTAACGAATACGATAAATTAGCACAAGTATCGTTGATTAATTTAATCTTTTATTATTCAAACCTGCCTGTAAAATATATTTTACTATTTAAAAACCATTTAGTTTATGCTCTATACAAAAGAAACTATCGATATTTGCCTCTCTCTCTCCAAAATTTGAGCTCTTTGGCAAGCATATACACAATTTCATTATTATGGGAGTATAAAGCGATTTTATCATACAAACTTGAGTTACTTTTGCCATTATATTTAAAAGAATGTGAACTTTGCAGTACTTTCGACAATTTAAACGTCTTTCTATGCATATGCCAAGATAAGATATGCAATCGCATAAGAGTTGCCATTAAAAATCCTAATATACCGCCCCATAAGATCGCATACGACTTTTGCAGCCCGCTCTCGAGTTTTATAGCCAAGCTTTAATTTCAGTTTTACAATTTTTGCACCATTACGACTTGGGTTATTACCAATGCAAGTCCAGGCACAACTGTATGATTAGTGCAGATAAAAGTTGAGAGCACACAAAGCAGATCGGAGACCCGGATCACGCGCTGCAGAACTGTGAGAAACGTGAATTAGAAACTGAGCAGCGCAGCAGCCATGACAGTCGAAATCCCGCGCAGACCCAGACCCAGACCCAGAACGGGGCACGAGACTGGGCCTGGCCTGGAAGGAGGAAGCGGAGCCTATTGCGATCTGCGGGGCGGTAAAACTGGGGCAACTGGTTGTTGGGCATTGTGTTGCTGGCCGCCTTTGGGTTGTGCCGCCTGCCATGTAGCACCAGCGATTTATTAAAAATAAAAAAAAATACAGAGAGAAAAAAAAAATGATTTCAACAAGTTGTACAATGGTTGCACATGTCCAGCTGACCTGATTCTCTGCTGTTGGCAAAAGTTTTGATGTTTATGCCGGGATTTTTGTTGTTGCAACATGCATAAATATGTTAACGCATTTATGCAGATACTGCGAGGGAGATAGAGAGCTATATAGAGCGAGAGAGATAGAGACAGAGCGCATATTAACAGCAGCCCAATCAAGTGAAAGAGGCAGCGCGTCCTGAACAAACAAAAGCCTGAGAGTGTCAACAATTTGGGCTCTTTGTCTCACTGTCCGCACGTCTGTCTGTCCGCCTGTCTGTCTGTCTGTCCGTCTGCCTGCCTGTTCCCCTCTATGTCCGCCTTTAGCTCTCTCCACACATATTCGAGCTAAGCATTTGTGCAAATATTTTTGATAAACTGATTTCTAGACACGTACGATGGGGTGTGCTGCTAATTTTCTATGACAAAGTAAATTGCAACAACAATGAGTACGCATTCCCGAAAACAATATGTAAATAAACAAGCGCAAGAGGCAGAGCAGAAGTGCAAATGTTGATGCCAAACATGGATTTTCATGCATCGAGCATAGATTTCGATCAACCACCGAAAAGTGAAATTTGTTTTCATTTGGCGATGCTATTAAGTCGCCCCTGCCGGCCTCGAGCAAACCCTCTTACGACTAACCCTAACATGCAACTCTCCCTCTCTCTATCTCTTCCTCTCTTGCACTGTGTCCAGTCCCATCAATACTTGTCTGCATCGCTAATGCACAAATCCTTCGACGCGCCGACTTCATTTATTTTCTGTTTAACAGCATTTAGGGATTTCCCTGCCATTGTATTATATTGCTCGATTCCAGTTTACAGCACACCCCATCAATATGCTTCGCAGTCGGGGAGAGAGCAGGAGCGAGGGGATGATTAACAATTTATTGTTGCAGGGTTATGTGGAAGGGCGTTTGTCATGCATTTCAAGAAATCAAGTTATGCTTTGCAGCCTTATGTTAATCATGTTAGATCTGCGCACGTATGTGCATACATGCTTTATATCAAAACTTAGGAACCCCTATATCAAACCAAAACAACTGCAACTGTTTTTTAAAAAATACTTTCAAGGGTAGCTGCTCTCCCTCAACTAATCCCATTCAAGTGCGCAAAGTCTTCACGCTAAGGGTCTTTAATGATTTGCCTAAGGATTAAATTGACAGGCCAACAAAGTCGAGAAACTTTGTAGATTTATATATTTTAATTTGTTTTTTATTATTTGAATTAGGTCTGCCACAGTTCCGCTATAAAAACGTGACTAAAAAAAAGCTACGGTCGAGTATGCTTGGGACAAAACAATTTCTATAATAACTTATGTATTTCTTACTCAATCGTTGTCAAACTAATATAAATCTTTTGTGTGATTATAAGGATTGTACACACCGAAAATGAATGTATCTTTAAAGCCGCGGCTTGCTATTCGATTTTTTCTTAAATTGGGGGCGTGGCAAAAAATGTGAAATAAGCTTTAAAGTCTTAGCTCTGATAGTCACTGAGATCTGATTGAACAAGGACATATATTGTTGCAAATTTATACAATATTGTATACTTCTAGCAACTTCCCCTCTTCAGCCCCTCCTCCTACCGGTTATGTAAACTCAATTTATAGCACGAGTCACAAAGTCAAGAAAGCGGGCTGACTCGCTGACTCCGGCATCGAGTTGCCCAATAAATCCGTAACGAATCCTTTGTCGACGTTTGGGGGCGAGGGTATAAGAACAACAACAAAAGCGAAGCAAAGAAAAAAAGGTAATGGCAACACGAAAGGATCTACGCTTGAGTGCATTTCTGATGGACGTATCCGAGCGTAGCATATTGATGGCAACTTTTGCGCATTTTACGGATATTGCACAAGATTCCCTCGAACGAATGCGACGAAAGAGAAAGCGAGAGTGCGGCTGCGAGAGCGAGAAAGTAATATATATATATAAAATAACCGAAAAATGATTAATTACTCGAGCAGGCACGGACAGAGGAGGAGGGCGTGAGGCCGGAGAGGCTTCTCTCGATTTCTCTGGCTGCGATTGTTGCGCAGGCAAAACACTTTTAATTGGCTTTTGAGCCATCGACAGAGTTGCCAACGTGCTCGGCGCGCTAATAAAGATTAATTGTTTTTTAAAAGCAGAAATGTTGCCAGGGCTGTCTCAAAAAAAAAACAATTGGGCAACGAAACGGGGCGGGGCAGCGTGCGGACAGGCTGGCAACGCTGTAGCCGGTTGAGGGGCAGCAGGATATGCGTTGCCAGTTTATCTATGTCAGCGCAGCACGCACTCAATTGGAAGATTAAATGTGCACAGGGTTGCCACCCGCTACATGGCGCAGTGCAGAGAGAGAGAGAGAGACAGACAGACGACCGAGAGTGAGAGAGGTAGAGGCGAACTGGCACTTCAGTTGGGGCCGCCACGACGACACTTTAATTTTATGTTTTCTCCCATTGCCAGACAATGTGTTATTGTGCCCGGCCATATGGGTGTGCGTGTGTCCTTGATGCACCACAACCCACGTAGTAGGTAGCCTGTAGCTTGTGCCTGGCCTCCGTTGGGCTGGCTACCGACGCAGCAATCCGCATTGCGATTCAAATGCGCCGCGCTCTCATCCATTTTTGCGTATGAATTGCAAAACGCCGCACATATTTCACGTTATTGTTTGCCGGGCTGTATGAAGAGGGTGAAGGGAGTGGTTGGGGGTAGGGCAAGAAGGGAGTCTACAGCTACGTACAAGGTAACACAGGCAGGCTCCGGTCTCTGTCTGTCCCCACTGCGAGTCGTGCCACACATTTGATATATGTTTTGGTGTCGAGCATGAGTTAACTGTGTCACAGGCATCGTAAATTTTCGCAACGTTGCAGCGCAGACTTGGCCGGGCTGCAAACCCTTACTACCTCCCCCCCCCTCGTATCTCTTTGCCTACCCCTTTGCCACTGTTTGAGTGAGTGCATTGAAATTGCTAGAAATAATCGTTAAATGATGAAGTCTTCGCCGGAATACACTCACTCACTCTCTCTCTCTGTCTCGCTCGGATTTCAGATCATGACTTATCTGGGCACACTTTTTGGGTGGCTGCCTTAAATCAAAATTTAAGAGACTGACAGAGAGCTAGAATGGCAGAGAGAGAGAGAGAGAGAGACAGCGAAGCTGCAAGATGTGTCTTCATTAGCATGGGGAGTACCACGTGTTGATTAATGTCTGCATAAGTGCAGTAGAATTTATGGCAAGCAGAGAGGGAGAGGGAGAGGCAGAAGCAGAGCAGGATAGAGAGATAGAGAAAGAGGCAGAGAGAACATATTTAGGGCTAATTAGGGCCGCCTGCAATTGCACTTTGAAGTGGCTGCCAACTACGCGACTGTCAAAACGAGCGGACATATCAACTATGTGTGTGAGAGTGTGTGTGTGCGAGTGTGTATGTATGTGTGTTAGTGCATGTGTGTGTATCTGTGTCTGTGCCTATGTATTTGAGTAGCTGCCTGTCATGAAAAATGATACACAAAACCCGCTGCAGGCTCAAGGCGCAGCCAGGCAGCCCCGGCACAGTGACAGTGCGCGAGCGAGACAGCATGCGCGCGAGCGAGCAGGGCAACAATATAGGGACAGCGACGGCGACAGGGACAGCTGCCTTGTCAGCCTTTTGCCTTTGGGCCCTTTTGTTTTATGCCGCCGCTGGCCTTTGTTATGTCGTTTGTCTGCCAGGCAGGCTGAGCCGGAGCCCAAAAGCGGTAGAGAGGGGAAGCACGCACGCACACACTCGCACACACACACACACACACGCACAGTGAGACAAGTACAAAGGTATATCGAGTATAATTTCGTTTAATATTGTGCATTTTATTTGTGTAATTGTTGTCTTTGTCTTTGTCCTTCTGCCTTGTGCCCTTATCCCTTGGCTGCTTGTCCGAGTTCACTTTCCTTTTTTTCGCTTGAATTGTGCGCCGCGTGGGGAGGATCAGCTTACAGTCTGAGCAGGAGCGGTAGAGGGAGAGGAGGGGCAGGGCGAGCTGCAGTGGTCGAGGTAGCTGGAGCGGTAGACTGAACTGTAGTTGGACAATTGTGTGGGTATATCAACACATTAGCTGCTCATCCGCGCTATAGCTCTATCTCTTCCTCTCTTTCTATCTCTCTCTGCCGCACACTGCCTCTCTCTGCCTGCGTCCCTTCCCTCTCGCAGCCTGTCATATTGTTGTGCCCCGAGTAGCGCCACATTTTGACATGACATTCTTAACTTATTTTCTTCATTTCAGTTTCTCTGCCTTCCCTCTTCCTCTTCTTCTTTACAGCATTTTTTTCGTCTGCCACTTTTTATCTGATCGTGCGTCGCATTTGCAGTCAGTTGGAAAATTTTTAGTGTAATTTTCCTTAATGATTTCGGAGTGCTGCTTTTATTTTTATAGCATATGCCGCCCGAGCGAAAAAAAAAAAAACAAAAACAACGCTATAAATTCTCGAAGAACGACCGCGCCTAATCAGAATGATGAAATTTCCGTATATTGTCTGCAATAACTTAGCTAGGGTCACCCTAATGCGTGTGTTCTGATGTGAAATTCGAGCTACCTTTGCTCGAGTGGGCATTGTGATGGATGCTAATGGGCCATGGGCATTGATTGAAAATTTCAGGTAGACAGAACATGTTCGAACATGTCGCAATTGTCCCGAGTGTATACCAAGCATATATCGTATTTCCTTGGGGTGTGAACATTGTTTGCTTTTGTAGATCAACTCTCAAAAAGAATACATAGATAAGACAAGACAAAAGTTGAGCTAAAACTCGAGTGCGTAGAAAACGCCTCGATCTGGCCCCCCGCTGTAGCTTTTTAGCCACGCTGCCAGCCCCCTGCAGTGCTGGCGGTGCCAGCGCCGCGAGTGCGTCATTAATCAAGGCCCACTTAAAGTAAAACGCTTACGAATTGTATCGCCTCGCACGATTCACAGCGATAACGATTTCGATTACGATTTGATTCTCCCGCTCCCTCTCTGGATTTTTATTATTATTTATTTCGCTTTACCGTTGCCATAAATTATACGTACACGCATGCGCCGCCGTCGCCATCGCCATCGCCTTTGCCTTGTGACACAATGCGCACAAAACTTGCGATGAAATCTCAATAAGCCAAATGGCTGCGATCCCCACGTGAACCCGCCTACTTGTAGATATAGACGGCTGCTGCCTGCTGCCGAATGCCAGTTTCAGCTCCAGCTCCAGTTCCAGTTCCAGCTGCAACTCGGTCAGGCGCGGGGCGGGGCGGGAATGTAAATTTTGTCGCTTCTCCGGAATTGATTTATATCGAAGCGAGCGCGTCTGAGGCGGCGGCGGCGTCGTCATCGTTGTTCACTCACTGCTTTATTATTCATTGGAAACACACACAGAGAAAGAGGCAGAGAGAGAGGGGCAGAGAGAGAGAGAGAGGAAGAGAGCAAGAAAGTTGATGATGGGAACAGCCACGTCCCCTGATGATGTTGTCGTTGTGCTCAAATCACAAAAAAAAAAAAAACCAGCCTCCTCCTGCCTCCACATAAAACTCAAGCAAAAGCTTTGAATTTCAATTAATTGGACCACCCCTTCTGCCCCGACGGCGCAGGTTGTAGATGGGGCTTAGGGGCGGGGGCAGCGCCACGATTAAATGTGGGCATTTTCATTTAATGGGTTAATTGTCATTGTGTGCGGCAATCAAAGAGAGAGAGAAAGAAAGAATGAAAAGGCAGAATGCCAAAATAAGGGGGTGCTCTATGTGTGCTTTATTTGCCTGTCGAAGCGAGCAACGCGAGCTGTGATTTATGGACCGCGGCGAATTGAAAGGAAAACAGTGTACTACACTGCGCAACAAAAAACTTACGGCAATAATGGCGCGATGCGAGCGATGAAAGCGAGTCAATATAACCAGACGAAGTTAAATGCGCGACACATTGACAAAACGCTAAACGGGCGGAAAAAAGGCTAAATTGATCCATAAATTGATAAATGCTGACAAGGCACTGGAATACCCTGTAAAATAGCAGGCGGGAAAAAGGCAATATTGATTAAAGGCTGCATATTCAAATTAAATAAAATATGTTGTCAGTATTTGATTGCAATTATGTAAACGAGCGTTAAAAATCAGCTAAAATTCAAATTCAGCTAGAATAAAAAATTTCTATAGAATAAATAAAAATTACAATAATTTTTTCTTTTTAGTAAAACAGAAATGTACTGAAATTTTGATCATGAATAGCATAAATTATAAAATATATATATACATTATTATCAATTATTCAAACTCATCTAAAGCTATGCTCAGATCTTTGAAGAAATTTAAAAAATATTTGAAAAAGTTCCAGATAATTAAAAAAATTAATTACAAATTTAAGTAGCAGTAAAATATAATTTTTATTTAAAGAAAAATTACTAAAGCTGTGAGCAAAGCAAATTTGTCGTTGTCTTTCAATTTCAGGGTATATCAAGTCGTGCACGCTCGCCACAGAGTGCTGCGCTTAATTGAATGCCAAATTAAAATTTATGGCCAAGTTGTTAGCGAGGAGGCTTAATTAATGAACGCTCAAATCGATGATCGAAACTTTTATTGTAAATGTATATTTAAATTCGGAAATATATTTTCGATTTGCCGCACTTAAATGCGGCCATAGATCGACACACACAGTTGTATATGCAAATGTATGTATGCAGTAAAGAATTCAATAAATGCCCAGCGGGTTGAATTACAACAATGCGCGCCACAAGTTAATGGACCACAAATATTTTTTAAATCGCCACCATCGTCACCAACATCTCGTTGTCGATGTTAATGGTTCGTTCTGCTGCTCCGATGGCCCCGATGAAATGCAATTATTTTGTATCGTACTGGCGTTTGGTATTTTTTAAATACCATGCATATGCATATACGCACGCAGCGTAGTTTTTTAAAGCCTGCGCGTAATAATAATAATAATAATAATAATAGTCGGACTGCACGTGATAATAACAATAAAATTGTGAAAATTGTGAATATATTCCAAAGAGCGAGAGAGGGACAGAGAGCGAGAAGCTGCCCTGCAATTTGCCCACTGTGCCGCATTGCGAGTCTGCATAAAAATTATAGCTGCATTTAAGTAATTGTTGCAAGCGATGACAACGTCGCCGCCATCGCTACGCAGCGCTGCGCATCGCCATCTCCAGTGGCAGCCGCGCTGTGGCAAGTGCCTGTCAGTTGCATTGACAATGAAGCGTTAAAATACGCAAAAAATCGCATGCAACCAGCTGCTGTGGCAGCAGGCAGCTGGCAGGCGGCAGGCGGAGCGGGGGCACGTTTAAAGGGAATTGATCAACTGCAGCAGAGGCGACAAATTGAAGTAGCAAAGGCAGGGGAAGGCGTGGCTGGGGCAGCGCACTGGGCAGCAGCTCATGCGTAGCAGCAGACGACAACAACGACGACGACGACGACGCGTCATAAAACATGCAGCCCCCTTTGGCAATAAAATTTTATTAAACGCCATAAAAATATTTATGAAATTGGCGCAAAGCAGCGGGTTTATTTGCCTGTTGTGCATTTTAAAATAACGCGAAAATTATGCAGCGAAAATATCGATAGCTGTGTATATCGATAATGCTGCATGGCGTGTCTGCACAGGCACAGGCACAACAGCTACGTATATTATGCTGAATAACACTGGTCTACTCGTTTCACAAACTGAGAGAGTATAGAAACGATATGTCCAAAAATTACTCATAATATTTTGATGTGCTTTTAGCGTGTAATTAAATTACTCTGCATTTTTTTGATGCAACAATTATAGACCGAAAAATTGCAGATTGTTTCACAAAATGTTATAGCACTGTTTAAGGCATAAATATTACTCAGAAGTGCCTTATAAACGACAGTGTATAGAAATATTCATAGTGTCGATTAATTTTGCAGAGTGTGCTGCAACTGCGTCTGCAACTTTCGCGTGATTTTAATATATAAATAACTGTGACACACATCACACAATGTCACGAAGAATTTTCATTTAATTATTTTGCTGGTCGTTTCAAAGGAATTCCATTTCAGGCTGCGCTCTACCTCCCTCTCCCACTCTCTTTGTGTGTGCCACATTTACTTTGTGCAACAACTGCAAAGTTTTCCTCGTACTCCCCTAATGTTCCTACTCATTCGCACTTTTCATTAGCAGTTGCCGAGTTTTTCCACGCATTCAATTTTCAATTGGGAAAAGCCCCCGAGTACACTCCTCTCCCCCTCTTCTAAAGGGGCTCGCCCGTCGTGCCTTGCCCACACACTGCGCTGCTGATAAGCTATCCAGCGATTTGGCTATGCCCATTTTGGCTGTGATTGGATTGTAACCGCGGCACGCTTCGCTGCATGTCCCCATAAAGGTGTAGCTAACAGACTGGGGCAGGGGCTGGGGCAGGGGCAGTGGTGGTGTGAGAGGGGACGGGGACACTTTGACAGTTGAACGCATTTGCCATGCTTACTTATTTCATTGAACGAACAGACGAACGGACGGACGGAGAGACGGACGGACGGATGTGTTGCCTGGGCGTGGCTGCTGTTGCCTGGAAATTGCGTGAGTGTTGCACGTGTCGTCAACGGCAGCCTGTGCACAGCATGTGGCAGGGATTGGAAGCGCGCAGCACGCAAAGTGAAATCATTTGGCACTTGCAACAGGCAATCGACGGCAACCGGCAACGGTTTCAATACGCTCACACGCAATTTGAATTGACTAATCCAAAAAGCATTTCTGACATTTGCTCTCGCCTGTTACTAATGACTTGGCACTTTGTGCAGCCCGAGAGGGCGTGGCACAGCTCCCCTTATACTGTGTGTATGTGTGTGTGTGTGTGGCTGTCAGGCATTTGTCATATTTCTGTCAAATAAGCGCTTTTAATATTGATAGCTGCCGCCGAAGTCGATGTCGACTGACGATGTCGACGACTGTCAACAGGATGTTGGCTTCAGCGCGCAGCAGCAGCAGCAGCAGCAGCTTGCAGCTTCTCCAGCTCAGTGCCAGCTCCAGCTCTAACTTCGTCTCCTTCTCCAATTCCCGCGCTGTGTGCAATCAGGCGTTTTATGTGAGCGGCTTAATGTGAATTTATTGCATTGGCTCAGGGTCAGGGTAAGTGACTGCGCCTGCCAAGAGCAGCTCGTAATGAGGCTCGCGTAAGAAATTGAGGCAACATCAGCAGCAGCAGCAGCAACAACACCAGCAATCAATAAGAGTGAGAAAAGAAACGAAACATATGTATAAAGTCGCCGCAGGCAAATCAGATGACGATGAAGAAAAATCAATGCCCACATTGCCGGCCTGCCAGCCTGTCTGCCTGCCTGACGATATTGATGATGATTATAATCATCGTGCTGAAGTTGATAATGAACTGTAGTTACTGCGGCTGCCAAATAAAAATATTATGAGGGCATATCGCACATTTTTCATTGTTTAAACAATGACGATAGCATCCATGCCTTGACGATGATTTATAAGCAAAACTCTGGCCCCGTTTGTTTGCATAACAAATTGTGGAGAAGCAGCAGCGAATGTTAAATTATCGAGCATTAAACATTAAGCACAAAACATCACGCTTAAAGCCAAAAACACAAAAAAACCTAAAAAAAAAAGAAACGCTTAAGCTGAAGCCACCTGCGCCTGGTGGTGGCCACCCGCTGCTCGCTTGGCGCGCTCAAAAATCGAAAAGACAAAAGCGAAAAAATTGTACTGAAGTGCAGCATAATCAGGTGTAATTATCGACTGTAAAATACTCTGTGCAGAATCCAAATTTCTTAAAAGTTGCGCGTTATTTCCCTGAATTTATAGAAAAACTTTTTTGAAAAATCGATTAATTGAAAGTAAAATAGAAAGATTTCTAAAATTTGGGATAATTTTGATATAAATAAGTTTACAAATCATGAAATCTAAAATAAACAGAGTTGGTTTCATTTATAAGAAAGTTATGACTGCTTGAAATTGGCTTGAAAAAACCAAAACTAGAATAAAAATAAATATTTTATAATTTGTCATGCCTTTTGTGCCCACAACAAGCCCACTTTCACAAGTACAGGGTATAAAAAAAACCGAAAACCAAAAAGATAACGAGCCAGCACAACAACAACAACAAAACGTACTAAAACAAATGATATAAATTTATAATTTTTCGACTTGTGCAGAGCTTCAGGCTTTGCCAATATATATTAATGTATGTACAAGATGAACGTGAGGATGGTTGTGTATGTGTGTGTGTGTTAGCTGGAAATGCAAAATGGCAAAAGGTCGGCAGCTTGTGCGCAGCACGAAACTTGGGCTCCATATCTGAGAAGGCGTTCGATATTGCAACACACACTCGTGTCTTGTGTGTGCACACCCAAAATTGCTTACTCGCCCATGTCCATGCAGCTTTTATTGTTTTAATTTTTTCTCATGTAACTCGAGCTACAACTAAAGCAACCACAGCAACAACAACAACAGCAACAGCATCAATCAAACTGGACTGAGACGTGACTGCAATTGGTTCCAATTGGTCATTGGCTGCGCGATTAATCCCGCGTTGTTCGCCAATTATGCACACTATATTTATCGGAATATATAACAAATTGTTTGCGCTTTTGTTAATGGAACAATTTTAATAAATTTCAAGCTGTTCAATTAAAGTAATTTGTAATTGAAATGCGATGGGGCTGGAGCAAATTTGTAGTTTGTGCAATGTTGCCAAACTTCACTCCCAATCGGATGTATGTGAGTTGTTAGAAATTTTAATATTTTAAGTGATTAAAGTCATTTGTAATTGAAATGTAGTGTAGCTAAGGCAAATTTGCAGCTTGTACGTTGCTGCCAAACTTCACAATTAATCAGATATTCGATGGATGTGTGGGAGAGTTTAGAAATTTAAATAATTAAAGCAGTATAATTAAAGTAATTTATAATTGAACGGCTTTGCCAACATATGTATGCAGTTCAAGCTAATTGCTGCTATTAAACATTTACACATTGTTGCCAAATTTCGTAGTAATGTGTACGGTTCAATTACAAATCTCTCTCCCCCGTCTCTCTCTCCGAAGACTGTTCAAAACGTTTCGCACATTTCTCTTGGGGAACGTTGCACAAAGCGATAACTTTGTTTAAGGCGGGCTGAGCTGGCCTGGCGGGTGGGGAGTGGCAGCTAAATGGCACTTGGCCAAAATGGAAACACGCTTAAAGTGCAAATTAATTATTATTGCCAACCAGTTGGATTGCATATGCAAACTCACTTCGATTTGGCTAAAGTGCCTGCCAATTATAGCCGGAAAACAGTCAAGCGGCTGGAGTGGGGGAGTTATTTGAAAACGTAATTAGCCAGCTCAGATAAACGCGCGCACTCATAGACAGATTTATTTTTATGTGCTGTCAAATCGGTCTGGCAACGACTCGCCCCTTCGAAGACAGTCTTGACATTTCGTTTGACTTGTAATTAATTTATTGTATAGACGCTCGATTTCGATACACTGTTCGACTGTCTGGGTGTGTGTGTGTGTGTGTGAGGTGGGTTGTAAAATTTTAATGTTGTCGTTGTTTAATCTGAACTCGAAAATCGTATTACCGAAAGTGACTGCAAACGACAACGTGTAGCGTCAGTAGTCGCTCGAGCGTTACCATGTGTGTGTGATCTGTTTGGGTTCTCTCTATGGGGTACAGTAGCTACATAAGTGAGATAGAAGATAAAAGAGTATCTACAGAGTCGGTATAAAGCCTACTGGCTAGTTTATGCCCTTCAAAACTTGTGCTAAATTGAAATGCGAGCTCGAAATTCATTCTGACCATAAGGCTGCCCAAGTTAGTCATTCTCAATTTCTGATTCATTGTTAGTTTCTCGTCTTTACTTAATTCATTCGCTGTGAGGATACCGACAGGAAAAAAGAACAAATAAAACGCACTGCTCGCACTGGCCCGGCCTTTATTATCTTGATGGAGCGCCCAAACTATTTTACGAGCTCGACAACAAGTTAATTAGCCTTTGCCGCTGTCGACCAGTTGGCTGAAACAGAAATTTGGTGTTGTCAAATGTGTTTTATTTTCCTTCTTCCTCTTATTCCCTCTCTCTCCCTTTCTCTCGCTCTGTCTCTGCCTGTCTACCAACTGCCAAACTTCGCATTATTAATGAAGATGCCTAACTCTCTGCTCTTCTCCCATTTCGTTTTCCTTTTCATTTGCGTCTTTTTTTGTTTAATTTGATTTGCTTATTTAATTTTTATTGCTGCCCCAGTTGGCTGCGCTTCCTTTATAAGAAAAACAAAAAACGAAGAGAATTATAATAATTATTATAATGCCTTGTGTTTGCTCAGCTAATGTCAATAATTAAGTGCTCAAGTGCGTCGTCGTCGAGTCGTCGGCCGAGTGCGAACGCGATGTCGAGCTATGCATATTAATTAGTCGACTCGCATAGCGTGTGAATATTGTTTAAGCCTCTTGTTGTTGTTGCTGTCGTTTCCTCTGCACACCTGCGAAGCAAAACTGAAAAAAATGGGGAGAAAAAAATAAAATAATAAAATGGCAAAAGGCAAGAGGCCGCAGCACTTCGACGAAGGTGAAGGAAAATTGTTCAAGCGATTGGCGAAGCTGTGCAAACAATTTTAATTAAACGGCAATTGCGCATACGCCGCGTGTGCTGCTGCTGCCGCTGCTGATGCCAGATAACGCGTTGCGGTGTGTGGCGTTAGGGAGAGGGTAAGAGAGGAGGTGCCAGCTGACAGCTGTTTGGCGACGCCGTGCGGCAGCATGTTGCAACAATCGTTGCGGCAACAGCGCGTCGATAATCGCAATAATGGCAACAAGTAAGAGCAGACCGAGTGCAGCCAATTCAAATTTAACTCGCAGTTACCGTACAATATTCTGAAAGGAAATAACTATAGAAATATATAGCAAATTGAAAAAGCAACAATGCTACAGGGTATACTGCTCAAAAATGGAGTTCCATAGGGTATACAGCCAGCTAGATTGGCTGCACCTGCTGCAAACTTGATTTAATTTGAGACTATGGTAAATTGAAGATATTCTCTCACTAGCTGTATATACCCCAATCTGCTGTCTGCGTTACAGGGTAGCACCGCCTGCATTTCGCTCTGCTCGTTTTTTATTGACGCTTAATTTGATTTCGATGCCGCCTGTCCAGTTCCTTCGACTCACAATTGTTTTGCGCTTAGGCCAAAAGTCAACACGATCGACGCGCGGTACCTTTTGCCCGTATTGTTGTTGCCGTTCCGCTGTTGAGTTTAATCTCTTTCAATTGCTTAAATGACGCCGTTTATAACAAACGGACGCGCCATAAACAAATTAAACTTGCCGCAAAACAAAAAGGCGATACAATGAAATAAATTTGTTTAAACGCGGCGCATAATGCGTTGCGACAACGCCCACGCAAATTTCGTTTGGGTTTCGAATGGTGAATGAAGGCAACAACTGGCGAGAGGAGGGGGAGAGGGTAGAGCCAGCGGGAGGAGGGGGGCAACAAGTCAACAATTTATTGTTGTTTGCGGTCGAGTCGAGTTGTCTGTGTCGCTGTCGCTGTCGATGCCGATGATGTTGCATTAAATTTCTGCCCCTGCTGTGGCAACACGTAGCGTTGCGTTGGCGTTGCAGTTGAATTCTTGCCCGATCCACAGCAACAACACGAACAAACTTTGACCCGAAAAAATGCATGGCTAATAGGTCGGAAGTGAAAGGGCTTTAATTTGTTTCTGTCTCTGTTGTTATTTTTTTGGTTCATTTGTTGTGGTATTTAGCGCGCTCGCAAAGCGGAGACGCGCCCAAAGTATAATTATATCAAATCATGTTGAAGATCATTTGAAATCAAAATGGGCATAAGCTGCGTGGAATGCCATAGGGAGAGAGAGATAGAGAGAGAGAGCGGGAGATCTGAAGAGCTGCAATTAAAACTTGTTTGGAAATGACAGCGACGCAATTAGTTGAGTGTGTTTTGTGTGCGTTTCGTAATTGATTTGATGGGATCTGCGGAGATTTGTGGGCTTAACAGAAAATGAAGCGAGATTTGCTGATAAATTGGAATTAACTTGAATGAATATTAAGATATTTGTGAGGAATATACGCTGGAAACATATAAAGTAAGGAATCTTTTAATTGAGCAGCTTTTTTTTGGATTTACATTGAAGAGTCTAAAAATCAATGAAGATCTTTGGCACAGCTCTTTCTGCCATTTTTCTAGGCTCGTCACATGTGTTAGGAATTTATTTATAAGTTTATTTTTATCTTATACATTTCTACTACTGTTTTTTCTTAGTCTTTGCTCTGCTAACTCTTCACTTATTTTATTTACGTATACCTTGTCCGACTGTTTTAATTGCCCTTAGTTCTTTGTGCTTGTGCGCTCAACTCTTGACATTTTTTCCGACGCTTTTATTGGTGAATAATTGCGTATCATTAAACCATTTGTACGGCCTGTCGACCTCAATCATGATTGATCTATGCGCTGCCAATGAAAACGAAATAAAACAGCTGCCCCCAGGTCGAGGAGAGAGAGAGAGGGAGAACTAGAAACAGAACTGGAGTAGGAAACAACGAAAATGTTGAGAAGCGGAAAAGAGCTGAAAATAAGACAGCTTAGTCACACGGGGCAGGCGGATAGACACACACACACACACACGCGCAGCACACGGCGCGTATAAGTAATTTATTTTATTTGACTCGCTAAGGCGCAGGGGCGTGGCTGGGCAGGACAACGACGTGGATTATGGCAATGATTTTTGTTATTTTTCTTGTTGCCTGTAGCCGTCGCCGTCGCTGCCACCAACCGCTAAATAATCCATTAAAGATAAACTAAAAGCAAACACTAAACTCTTGTGCTAAGCAAAGCAAAGCAAACCGCAGCGCACCCACACACATGCTGATGATAATCAATCATTTATCAATAAGCGACGGCACACGCCCCAAACTGCATTCGTATCGCATGTGCTGCTGCTTTCGTTGTTGTTGTTGTTTTTGTAGCTGCTGCTGCTGCTGTTGTTGCCTTTGCTGTTGATTGGTTGCTCAGAGCTTTTAGCTTGCGTTTAACGCCTCATAGACTCTCTAAAGCGCAAAGTCGTGCGGCAAGAGCAAGTAGGGTGTGTGGGGGGAGGGGGTGGCACAGCGCCCACCTCGAAGACGTCAATGTGTCTATGATAAAGTGATATGCACGTGTGCGTGTTTGTGTGCGCCTGCCACGCATTATACGCTGCGGTGTGCCTCAGTTGCTGCCTGAATGCTCGATAAGACGCCCTGAGAATGCCCGAATTGCGAACTGTGCGTGTGTATGTGTGTGGCAGTGTGTGTGTGTGAGTGCGTGTAGTGCAAACGAAAACCGCATCAGCTGCCATCGGCTTAATTAATTTTCTAGAGTTGAGGAATCGATTTGAATCTCGGCAATATCGCCAACAGCATCTTCAATTGCGTAGGGGAAAAACTGTGGGAAAACTCGTTTTGTGCGGGCGAAAATGGGATCTATTGAAATTTATGCAACTTCCTGATAATTATGACTGTACTCACCCCCTTTCTGTCTCCCTCTTTTTCTCTTTCTTGCAGTGCAGCAATGGCAGCCAGAGCAATCGGACAAGCTGCGCACTGCAGTCGACGCCGGCAGCAGCAGCAGCAGCAGCAACAGCAGCGCAACATTTAAGCAACGTGCCGCGACGAGGCAAGTGAAATGGCAAAAAGGCGATATAAACTTTTATGTGTGAGAGCATTTAAAACAATCTACTAAAGTCTGGCCGCGACAGAGACAGAGAAACAGAGTGAGAAAGTGAGAGAGAAAACTAAACAAGGAAATTGCACAAAGCAACGGCAGCAGCAGCAGCAGCAGCGACGACCTGTGCACGTGACGTGACGCCGCCATTTTGTAGCGGTAATTGAAGACGCGCTCGGCACACGTGAGCTCATTGAGCAGGCAACCATCACGCCCCCCCCCCAACCCCCCCACAAACACACACCGACTGCAACAAGATGGCCGTCAGCAACATTGTTTGCGAATGGCTACGCGCGCTCGGCCTGGCGCAATACGCAGAAAGTTTTCTCGACAATGGCTACGATGACCTGGAGATCTGCAAGCAGGTGGGCGATCCCGATTTGGATGCGATTGGCGTCGATAATCCGGCACATCGACACAAGCTGCTGAAGAGCATACGCTCGCTGCGCGAAAAAGGTGCTGCATCCGTCTATTTCATGCTCAACGATCCGAATTCGTTGTCCGGCAGCATGGAGATCTTGTGCGAGACACCGCCAAGCAACGAACTGGAAATGGTTCTAGCCGAACAGTTGGAGACGGACGGAGTGCGTCTGACAGCGCATCCATATTCAACACCGGTAAGTTCCGAATTCGATAATACCAACTCTACACTCTAGTCTAGTACTATGCGATACATCTGGGCGGGGTTGCCGCCCATGGCGAAGTGTCAACTTCAGGCAGCAGCAGCTACTCATCTTCAGACTGGCTAACAAGCTCACACTTGGCTCGATTTTCATTAAATGTTGCAAGCCAAGCCGCTACACGATACCCCAAGCCACACTCTACTGCAGCAGTGTTGCCACTGTTCGCTTTTTTACGGCCAAAAGCAACGCTACTATCGAATATGTCGCATAATTTTGAATTTTTGTGTTTCTGACACGGAAAACAGTGTTGAAAAATCATATTTTAAAATAATACTTATGTATCGCTAAAAAAGTTTAAAACAAAAAAACAGATTTTAGATTGTAGTACGGTTTTTTGCATACAATTTTTAAAAATTTTAAAATACTATTGATGTTTCGCTAAAAATAATTTTAAAAAACAATTTTAAATTCTGGTACAGCTTTTTGGCAACATAAATTAATTTGAGCTTGTTTTGCCAAAAATGTTTAGCTTATTTGCGCTTTATTGGCATCTTTTCGCTTCACTTGCCTTTGAAAATCGTTTTTTCGTTGGCAGCACTGTGCGCTACCCTCTCTCTCTGTCTCTCTCGGTCGCAGTCTCTATCTCTTGTAGGGTAGCCCATTCAAATTCCATTTCCTGACAAGCGTTGGCAAACAAAATTGCAAAAACTTCAAATTGCTCTAAATTGCTCGCACAGGTTGCAAGAGTTTGAGGCACGGAGGCAGCGAGCAGGGTGCTGGTTCGTACGCCGGCAATACTCATTTCACTTTGGAGTTTAGTTTAATTCTATTTCTAGACACCCACAACAAAAGAGATGCCACATCTCCCCCTGCCCGAAAACTATTCAATGTCAGTTTACATACTTAAATTAAAATTCTCGCAGCAGCAAAGGGAAAGAGTGTGAAAGAGAGAGAGAGAGAGTGAGAGAGAGAGAGGGAGGGAACGCGCGCGTACAGTGGGCAAATGTCAAGCTGGTCCCCTTCGCACTTGACAGTAAAATGGGAAGTATATTTAAACGGCAGCCGGACAGAGGCGGTTGCCCTCGACCTGCTTGCTTGCCTGGCGGGCTCAGTCGCTCTCCTCTCTTCTCGCTTTGTCCCTCTTTCTCCCTTTCTCTCCCGCTTATTGCCAGCCAATGTTGGCCCCAAATGGCTTTGGGCTTTGATGCCGTCTCGAGTGTCATGATGCTTACTCCATTGTTCTGCTCGGACAGCGGCGAGTGGATTCGGTATACTCGGTACGTACCCGCTGCAACTCTCAGGTAGGCGACATATCATGTGCCATTTTCATGTACCAAAGGGAACCGATGTCGCATTGCTTTTGTTTTTGCAGTTCACTCCTTCCCGTTTGCCGTTTGCAGTTTGTTGTTGTGCTCGTTGTCATCTCATTTTCAATGCATTTAAAAAATACCACGAGTTTTAGCTGTAATTAAAGCAATATACCGCTAAAAGTAGCCGAAAAATGAGTCCTAAAAAAGCTAAAGTTAATTGTAAAAGACGCTATACAGCTGCATCAATGCGATAATCTTTGTATACTTCAAAAATAAGGATTTTAGCTGTAAAATCAGGCGCGCAATTGGGTTTTCAATGATTTACATTGGCGTAAGAGGGCGTGGCTAAGTTCTGAAAAGTTCTGCACCTGCGTGGAATAGTAAGACATATTGCCATGAAATTTGGCACTTCTATCTATTATAATCTATTAGATCTAGTTGATCATACCAACACAAATACTGAGAAAATACGTTTTGTGTGGCCGTAGATGCCTGCTTCTTCGCGTTACTTACGCCCTATGGCTAAGCGGATATAGAAATTCTCTTTGAGCATTTAAGTTTGAAGCCGGCGATGTCTGAGTGATTCAGTCGAGCTTGAGCTCCGCTTGATTTATTATGCATAAGCTGAAATTATAACTTGACCGACAACTTGCTGGAGAAGCCGGAGGAATTTGCACGTCAATCTGGGCGAAATGTGATTTATATAGGTATCAAAAGGGATTCGCAGGCGCTGCAAGAACAATGCGCGAGGGGGCGGTAGGGAAGGTAAGCCTGGAGTTGCTCGTTGTGGCACATCCTGACCCAATATCGTTGGGGGCTTCGTTGGCGGCGCGCTGCTTTGCCTTGCCCGCCACACAGATCACGTCATTGAGTTGTTTTCATCACAAAAGGGCAGGCATCTCGCTCTCTCTCGCACGCGCTCTCTCACCGGTTTTGTCTCTGTTCTGCAAGGCAATCGGCTTGCTGCAAGTTGCCAAGTTGCAAGTTGCCAGCCAACTCGTTGCTGCCTCATTCATTCATTCACTGACCGTTCTGGCTGCCTCCTTGTCCGTCTCTCCGTCCGTCTGTCGGTCTGTCCGTCCGCCTGTCTGCTCGTCTGCGCTGCCCGCCTGGCTTCGGTTTTGTGTATTTTTATCCGAAAAACTATCTGGCTGCCACTGCCTGACGACGACTTCTTGCTGCAGTTTTGTATCTGCGTATCGCGCGAGCTTGGCATACAATTTTTATTTATTACTCATTCAGCTGCAAAATTGTTCCTTAATTGCCCATATCAGCTGAGAAATGAAATTTATTACCTGGCGTGTGTATATCGCCAGTTTGCCAGCTTGCCAGCAAGCTTGCCCAGTTCTCCGACGATGGTAGAGACAGCTACGACAGGCAGACAACGTCCTAAACTTTTGCTGCCGCATCATTATCAGCCTCGTCGGCAGCGGCAGCGGCAGCGGCAGTCATCTCCAGCAACGCATCCCATCCCTTCCCATCCTATCCCATCCCATCCCATACAGCATCCTCCAGAGCAGCCTCCTCTGCGGCATCGACATCATTAGTTTTGTGCGCCGCGCCGACAACGTTTTGTATATTTACTTAATATTGCAATGGTCTGTGCAGCGTGCGTCTCTCTTGCTCCCGCTATCTGCCTCTTCCTCTCTCTCTCCCTTACTCTGTGTGTGCTTGTGCGACGTGTAGCAACCTTCTGTGATTTCTGATTTCTTATGCCAATTTACTCGCTCGCCAAGCTCGATTGCTCCACATCTCGAGCCGCAGCAGACCCGGCACAATCATCATTATCATCATCATCAACGTGGTCATCGTGGTCATCATCTCATCAGCGGCGCAAACGGCGGCGTCGACGGCACTGCCTGCCTGCCTGCCTGCCATAGATCAAAAGACAGTTTGCTTTAGTTTTCTTGCCTCCTTCTGCGCTTCTGCTCCTGCTTCTGCCTCATCTTCTCGACCATTTGTTGTATGATTTTATTTTTTTTTATTTGATGTGCAGCCTTGACCAGGTCAAGTTGTTACGGGGTCGTCGGGCCTAGACCAGTGAGTTCCCTGACTTGCCTGACTTCCTCGACTTCCTTGACTGACTTTAAGTTATTTCTTAGGGCTTTCGCTCGCCTTATTGATTTGTCCTCTTTGATCTTCTGCCCGAGCTGTGGCATGATTTCATTTTTATGAACTTGACTTTTGTCTGCGCATTTTAATTTTGATTTCGCTCTCTTTCCACTTCCCTCGCTCTTTCTCTCTCTCTCTCTCTCTCTCTCTCTCCTTACTTACTTGTTGTTTATTTGCCGTTCTCTGTCTGTTCCTCTTGTCTTTCGTTTTGAACCATTTTCTGCGTATCGTGGCAAGTAATTGCCGCAATTCAATTTGTTCATTTCGCCTACGTGCAGTGCGGCTCGATTGTTGTTGTTGTTGTTGTTGCGGACGGTGGGTAAATTAGCCTATAACCCTGCTCAATTTATGCTGAATTTTGAATGGCGGCCTTTGCTATTGAAGTCGGTGAATATGCGCTTTATAATAATGTTTTATAATGATTAATTTCAATTTTTATTGCAAGCAGAATTTATATATACTTGATAATTGATTATAACTTGATGTTGTTCAAGAATATATAAGCTATATAATATAAAATATGCAATAATTATTATATTCAATATAGGCTGATGTTCTTTATAGTACGTTACGGATGTATAAACATACAGATAGCTTCTTAAAATAAATATCAGCCTAGCTTAATGCTATTCAAGAATATACAAGCTATATAGCATATGCAAAGCCTATTTCCAGGTTAAAATATCAGCTGATTGAATATAATATTTTAATATATTGTAATTTTGTGCTGTTCAAGAAAATATATATTAATGTAGTGCACTGACAGGGTTATACTAAGCACTAGTAATTACAAACCATAGTTCTTATCATGATGTATATGCCATTTAATACATATGTATAGACCTGTAGATATTTAAAACAAATATGCCTGAACAGAATAGAAACATAGCTGCTGGTTGGGCATTGCAGCTGTCTTTGAACTAAATATAAACGAAACTATAAACTATATTTGTGGCAAATAGGTCGGAGGGGAGCGAGGAGTGGACAGAGCAAGGGGACACACGAATTGTGCCAGAAACAGAAACGACATTTTGCTTATTGTAAATTATTGGCTCCATTTTAACAAGTTTATTTCGGAGTGCACAGTATAATTAGCCTGCATTTCGTAGTTCTCGGATTCCCTCGATTTCATTGCATAAATTAAAACATGAGCATTATACAGGTCCCCCTGCCGCCCACTCTCTCTCTCTCTCCTGTCTCTTGCTCAGGACATGAAAGCGGGCGTGGCTGCGCAACAAATTTTCGCAGCTGGCCACGAAATTTGTCGGGAAAGAGACGGGCTGCGGCGGCTGTAACTGTGCCAGAGTTGTAGCCGGGCTTGCTGCGCACCGGGTTGCTTCCATGAAACGTAATCAAGCATTTAACACCAAAAATGTAAAACTGCGAGAGCATTCGTAGCTCATAAAAAATTTAAGTCTAATTGTACACAAAGAAAATGGCGCCGGAAACGGGAAATGGAAAAGCGCCGGCCGGGACGGGGCGCAGCGTCATCGGGTTCAGGTTCAGGGCTGCCTGTGTACGTGTGTCCTTTGTGGCAGCGTGGGGGTGGGAGTGTGGAAGTGGGTGTGGGCGTGGCGTTGGGTTCTTCCCACAGGTTTTTGTTTTTCTTTGCGCGCTGGGCCCAATCGAGTGAGCCCCCGCCGCCGCCGCTGCCGCCGCGTTCGACCCTAAACTAAACGCCAAAGTTTGCCGAAGGGGGGAGGGTAGCAGAGGTGGCAGGGTCGGTCTGCGTGCTTTTTAATTAATTTAATTGCAATTTAATTACGCTTGCTATTTAATTAAACACATTGGCAGCTGAAGGAGGCGTTCGTGCGAATTGCATGCAAAGTTTTTCGGCAGCAGCACTCGAAACAAAATCAACACACACACACAGGGGAACACACACATATATACCACACACACACACACACCAATTTAGACACTGCATGTGAAGTACTTTGTGCTGTTAGTTTGGCAATTGTGGCTTAATTAGACATGCAGTTAAATTGATTTGCTGTTGGCCAGGCTAACAGACGGATGGACAGCGATAGAGAGGGGCAGAGTGGGCAGAAGAGCGGCAAAGAGAGTGACAGAGAGAGAGAGAGAGAAAGAGAGAGAGTGGGGGAAGAGCCAGTTGGAGCTAGGCATACGTACTGCTGCGACTCGTTGCCTCGTTGCCTTGATAATTGACGATTAATTTAATAGAATGTCCAAGTTTGGTGTCGCACAGCTCGAGTGTCACTCTACGCTTCTCTCTACCTCCACCCTCCCGCCATCTCACACCCCTCCCCTACCCTCTTCTGCCGCACTGTCGGCATGCTCAATTGCGCGAAGTTATTTCGCATGCCGCAAAGTGGCACCAAAATGCTGTCGCTGCCTGTCTTCCTCTGCTCGCTGTTGCCGTGTCGCCCTGTCGCCCTGTCGCATTGTCGCTTGGCTAGTTGGGATTCTAAACAACTTGCCACAGGCTTGCAAGTTTCCGCTGAAGATGCCGCCGCCATCGAAGCGCAGTGCCAGCAAAACCCAACTTGGAGTTTATCTCATATTTCACATGCCGCCGCAATTACTGCAGCACACGGCGCGGCGCGGCGCACAAACTTGCCGCAGCTGCTGCACGGCGGAGCTATGTCAACTGCCTACACAAGTTGTGGCCCGGCCAACTCTGGAGGAGTTGCAAGTGGCCAAGTAGCCGCAGTGTCCGCTGCCTTGAAATGTTTCATAAATACTTAACTTACTACTGAAAGCTGCGACTGCTGCTGCTGCCGCCTCTGCTGCTGCTGCTGCTGTCGGCGTGGCTGCATTTTGCTTATAAATCAAAAAATGGCCACGACGTGGCGGCCACTTGCAGGCACGTTGACAGCCGCTTATAAATCTTGTCGCCGGCGCAACTGGCCACTTGCAACTGGCAACTGGCAACTTGCAACGGGCCACTACGTTGGGGCAACTCCTTTTGGGCTGCTATTGCCGTCTCGCTTTCAATTTGTTGCTCGCATATTTATTTATGTTGCAAGCTGTTTGCCAGTTGTTGTTGTTGCCGCTGCTGTAACATTCTGCTCATTGGCAGCAGCTAAACAAATCGCGCTCTCGACTTGACATAACTCGCTGTCAATGTGTCGTCTGCATGTCCGCTCTCCCCATCTCTCTCTTCCTCTCTCCCTCTCCCTCTCCCTATCTCTCTTTCTCTCTCTCTCGCAGCAATTACACATCTCACAATTGTGCCACGCTAATGATGGGAGTCCCCACGACGTTGCACGTTGACAACTGCCTCATGGATTTAGTGACATTCGCCAATTGTTGCTGCCGCTGCGTGGCAGTGAAAGGCGGCAGCAACTTGGACTAGCACAGCGCAGCCCAGCACAGTAGCCTCCCCAGTGTGCTCCCCTTGCTCTATGCCAACTGCCAGCATCGCCATCGGCATCTGCCACCGTTGCTTGCCTCTCCCTCTGCCGCTGCTGCTGCCCCAAGCTGATTGTGCTGTCCAGCGCATTGATATGCCCCGTCGCAGCTAAATGTCAATTAATGTCATCAACTATTTTTGCAACGTTTTCGCTTTTAATTGGCGTACCATCTACTTCTCTATCTCTCTCGCACTCTTTCTTCCCCTCCCTCTCACTCACTCGCTGGGCGTGGGCTAACGCTCTTTTGCTCTTGACTTCACCACGCCCCCGCATTGCCTGTAAATGGGATTCTTGACGGGCTGCAGTGAAAGTTGTTTGCATTGGCCACAAGCGGAGGCGGCAGCTGACACATTTAGTGCACCATTGAAGCCTTTACAAATGCCCCACCAACTGTGCCAGTTGGGCCCAGCCTAGGCCCATGCTCAGGCCCGGCCAGGACAGTCAGTCCGTCAGTCAGTCAGCTAATTAGAGCAGCCAAGGGGACGAGCTGCCTCTCTGCATCGACGATGGGCACAAGTGCAGCCGGGGCTACAGTGAGGGCAAAAGGAATTAGGATGCAGCTTGTTTGCTGTAATTAACATGATGTTGCTGCCACTGCTGCTGAAGCGATTAGAAAGGATTTGCCGATAGAGAGAGAGAGAGAGAGAAAGAGAGTGCAAAAGGGGTCAGTTCGTAGGGTCTACGAGCAAATCGACGAGGAAGATGCTCTCTCCAGCTCAGTCATGATAAAAGTGTTTGACATGTTCTCTTTCATTTATTAAAAGCACCTATTTGTTAGTTTTCTAGCATATTATTTTGTAGAATTCGAAACAGAAATAGGTCGTTTTTCTTATAATTTATGAAATCTGTTTGTCATAGTGTTTGTGAATTCTATTAGGCATATTGGGCAGATCTCTGAGTAGGCCTACATCTATTTTTCATACCCCTTTATTTACTGATAAATTTGCTAATGCTTTACCAGCTGAACCATACCCACTGCTAAACAGAAATAGGTCGTTTTGTTGTATTTCGTAAAATTCTCATGTCTCGTATGTTGTAAAATGTTGTAAGCTTATCAGGCAGAGCTTTGAGTAGGCCTACATCTATTTCTCATGTACCTAAACATTCTGAAGTATTACTGAAGCCTCTTAATAGATAAACCATGCTCAGTGCTGCCCAGAAATAGGTCGTTTTTCTACTAACCTTCACTGTATATGTCTCTCTATTTCGGTTCAATTTGCGTAGTTAGTGTCTTTTCCTGTTAGCTCTTATCATTTCCCTATATAGTCTTGCTACCTCTGTCGTATCAGGTTTTCCATAATTTCAACCTATAAAAAAGGGACAGCTTAGTCGCCTCTATTCGCACAGTTGCCCCCAAGTAGATCACTTTCTCTGCATAAGTTTAGGAGTGTCCGCCGAGAGTGAGAGTTGCCACAAGCGTTGGCAAGAAAGGTAGGTAGGGAGCGGGATTAGGCAAGTAGACAAACTGAAAGATAGATATAGAGAGAGGGGGTAGAGAGTGAAGAAGAAACATGACCCGAGGCCATCAAAAAGTTCGCGCTGCCTGCCGAATGCGTTGCATTTTGCACTGATTTTTTACCTCTGTGTTTTTTGTTTTATTTTTTTTTTGCCATCTCTTTTTGCTGCTCCTTTTTGTCTTCTTGTTTTTGCTCTGCTTCTTGTTCGCTTTTGGGTCGCTGCTTTCGAGCTGCACTGCAGCAGGGAATGTTGTCATATTTTGCATGCGCAGCACGACGAGGCAGCTCGCAGCCAGCGCGGCGAATGTGGTGAGTCCAAGTCGAAGTTGAGGATGAGGATGAGGACGAATGGATGAGATGTTGCTGTTGCTGTGCTCAGACTAAACGACATAAGCATAAATCTCACTTACCTACAACTTGATTTACTCACTGCATGCCACACAGAGTCGCATGGCCTCCCTGTCCATGCCCCCTCCACCGCTCGTGCAACCCACAATGCCACATGCCACGCCGACATCGTCATAACGAATGTGCCGCTGTCAGCATTTCAACTTTGCGCCATTTATGTTGGTCAAACGGGGCAGTCAGTTGCGCAGGGGGCAGGGCGTGGGAGCTAGAGAGGGGAGTGGAAGTGGGAGACATTGCTTTCTGCTCAGGCTGCGCGGGCTGCCCTCGTCTGTCTGTCTGTCTGAGGTCTCGAGGTCTCTTTTTCTTGGCCGTAGGCGTCTCGCTAGCTTCTCTTGGCGTAGGTGTAGTCCCTGTTTTATTTCCTGTTTGCCGGTGGTCCTACTGCTGCTCCTCCCACTCCCACTCCCACTCCTCCCCCTCCTGCCACTGCTGCTTCTTCTTATGATTCATTGGGCATACGACGACAATATTTGATATGAATGTCGAGTGGGTCGATGAGGGCGAAGGCAGCCTGCGCCGTGATTGAGCTGTTCTGCTGCTGCCAATTGCGTAGTGGGATTTGCATAATGCGCCGCTTTGGTCCGTGCCTAATGACTTCGCCTTCGCGCGCAACGCAGCTAAGCCGGCAGCGCCTTTCAAGCGTCACGCGTGGCCATAAACCGGCGGGCAGCAGCAGCGGCAGCACATGCAACTGGCCACACCTTGGCCACAACCTACACACACACACGCTTATATACACAGCCAAGTGCTGTGGCCATTAGAAGCATACAAATCGCATGGTTCACATTGCAATTGCACTGGGCAGCAGCAACAGCAGAAACAGCAGCAGCAGTAACAGCAGCAGCACCTGCAGCAAAAGTTTATCACCAATTCGGAGCAACCTTTGCCCACACACACACACATACTGGGGAAAAATTTAGTTGTTAAAGTCGTTGCAATTCTCACAATATTTCTGCACTTGCAACACGAGCAGAAGGTTGCAACTCGAGCAGCAGCAACAATAAATGCTGCACTGCAGCCAAGTCGCTTTCGTGGCGACTTTGCACTCGTTGCGGCTCATAAATTTCGCAGCGACGACATTTGGGCATTTTTTACAACAGCATGTTGCCTTATGCCTTATGTACCATATATAGGCATATATTAAGTATACGCACACGTGTACACATACGGCGTGAATACATGCTGCCTGTGCGCTGCTTAATTACTTGCAAATAACGCAGCAGACACGCCCCCAACCCCTATTCCTGTCCCCTGCCCATCGACAACTGTGCAACTAATCCGCAAATGATGATGTTGATGATGATGCATTGCCATGCCTCATGGCCAGCCTCGTCGGCAGCGCAGCGACAGATTCTGTTTCAATCTAATTACTTGCAAATAAGCCTCAACAGGGGGGCGGGGCGTAGGTAAAGATTTGACTGGCTCAGCTGCAGCATTACATTTTCATTAGCCAAAGTGTCTCTCGTGCTGCAGTGTGGCAAGTTGCAGTTGCACTGACAGCATTGCCGGCTTAATTAATTTCCGAGTGCCACGTGTGGAGTGTCCAATATATCCGTATGCAATCAAAACTGCAGCCACAATGTGCTTAAGTGCGGCGGGGGGCAGGGGCAGGGGCAGGGGCGTGGGCACGAAGGAGACTCGACTTGGTTGCGCATCACTTGCTTATCTCTTTCGTTCTCTCTGGCATTGCGTCGGCTTCGGCTTCGGCTTCGACTGCGGCTTTGAAGCGCGCCCATCAACGAGTTTTCGCAAGCATATCAGTTTTCATAATTGCCACTGACATTCGTCTCTCTCACACACACTCCCTATCGCTCTCGCTCTCACTCTCGCTCTAACTGGCTGCTGCTGTTGTCGTTGTTGTTGGGCAAACACTTCATGTTCATGTGCTGCCCACTCGAGTGGACATTTGAGCCGTTGCTCTTTAGATTTAAGCCCTGCATCTGTGTGCGTGTGTGTTGCCTGTATCTGCGACTGATACTCGCCGTGTGCTGCAACAGCAACGGCAACGGCAACGGCAACGGCAGCAGCAGCATCATCACCTCATTTAGATATGCGATATGCAAACCTTTTGCAGGCTGCAGCAGCAGCGGCAGCAGCTTCTTCTTCCACTTTGTTGCCTCCTCTCGAACTTGACCCTGGGGCTAAGGTGCTGAGGAAGAGGCAGAAAGAGAGAGGAGTAGAACATGCAACTTAAATGCCAGATAGACTTCAGATGCTCTATACAACAACAACTACGACGACGACGACGAGAACAAGCAACACACACGGCCAACGCATTTGCACTCTCAATGAAATGAATTGCTTGACATTGCTCGTTCGTTGTTCGTGTTGCTGTTGTTGCTGCTGTTGTTGTTGCTGCTGTTGTTATTCGAGTTGTTGTCTAGGCAACTGAAATTGTATATGCTGCTGCTATGCCATTTAAACCATACGATATATAGTATCATTCGCAGCTGCGAAGAACTGCGGCGAGGTGCGAGAATTGAGACAGCAAATGCAGCTGAGCTGCCCTAAATGGGCGCATATATGTCGGATTGTTTATGGATTGTGTGTGTGTGTGAGAGAAGCGCAGAGAGAGGTGTGCTAAGTAGCCTGCAATTGTAGGAAAATTCTACACATATAAACCAAGCTCAGTCTATTCAGTCGGCCTTTAAGTATAACTCAGAGAAACGTAAGCTTCATTTCCCTTGCTCAAAGCTTTCAAGTGAAGTTAAACTGCATAATATATAATTTTGCGCTATATACAAGCTATACATATACGTATATGCCTGCTGGAACCATCTGCCGATCTCCAGCTGAGTCTGATGCCGAATTGCCTCGCACAGCTCTGTCTGTTGCGCAGCTCAAAACAATTTATATCAATTTTGTAGCCCACTTCCCTTCTGAGTTCACTCTCTCTGCCTCTCTCTATCTCGCTCTCTCTCTCCCTCTCCCTTTCTTATCTCTTTGCCACATTCCCAGCACTCAACGGCAACTAATTTCGCCAGCTTGGGGGCCACTTCATTTGCGAGCCCAAGCGAGACAAAATGCATATGAAATAGCTTCATGGCAAAAGTAGTAAGAAAGCAACAGCTGCGTGTGCTCGACTGCAATATACCCGCTGTGCGAAGCATCATTGGCTCAGCCAGCATAATTTTTCTGTTTACTATACTTATTTCTTGATTAACTTATGTATTTCTCATGCAATTTCAACTAAATATGCAGACAGTATTTCTTTAATTCTATATTCTATGCCTACCAAATTACGCTTGTACTCGATTTTTTTAAGTTTCCGTGGTTTTTAGGTTAGCTGGTAAAATTCTAAAAAACGCTTCAGCTGCGTGCAGCATTAAGCCACAGGTGCAGCAAATTTGATAGCCCTAGTTCGTATAGTTCCTGAGATTTAGTTGTTCATACAGACTCAAATTTGTTCTTATTTGACACAGATCAAGAATTGGCCTATTTTTGCCTATTATATACATTTATAATACCCTAACTGAGAACGTTGAGCTGGTATACGAGCCAGTTTCCAGTTCTAGTTCCCCTCTTGCTTCTCCCTACCCCTCTCCCGCTGCCCTTTTCCCCCACTCAGCTGCTGCTCAACCCAATTCCATATGCATATAGAGTGAACTCTCATGCACATGTACCAAGTATTTATGTCCTACGTGGAGGCAGAGGGCGGCGAGCGGGGAGGGGCAAGGGCTGGCTGGCCCCATCGCACTTGTCTTAAATGACATAATTTACTGCATGGCGCAGAGCAGCGCAGTGCGACCCGTTCACGCCCACCCAACTGGGCGACGCGCTCTGACGTCGCTAAAAATTATAAATAATAATTCCACTTGTACGAAATTACCAACATGCCCCACGCACACACACACGCGCGCATACAGAGCGCACGGGCAGGGCAAAGGCAAAGGGAGGGGCAGAGGCGGTGGCAGCGAGGAAGGGAGACCGCAGGCAGACACGACTATAACCATTCGTATTCATTGCCCCCGCGTTTCTTTCTTTGCCAGCCTATTTCGCTTCGCTTTCGTCTCTGTCTCCCTCTATGTCTCCGTCTCCGTCTCTGTCTCTGTCTGGCTGCTCTTATTGCCAAATAAATTCGTGCAGCAACGAAAATGAAATGTGTAAAATATGTTGCACGGACTGTGGGCACTCTGCCTCGTTGCGTTGCCGTCTCGCTGCCTCACCGAGTCGCCTTGGCCGCGCTGCCCAGCTGCAGTTGCCTGCGACTGTGGCGGTTTTATATGCTTTTCACTTTTTGTCTGTCTGCCTCTTGCGTTCCCCCGCTCACTCACTCTATCTCCCACCCTTTTTCTCTCCCTCTCTCTCTCTCTCTGTAGTTGTTGCAAGTTGCTGCTGCCTGTTGCCCGGCACCGAATGCGACCCCGCCTCCCCACCCTCGCTTGTTGTGTAGGTGCTGCCTGCTGCGCTGGCGTGGCACAAAAAACAGGATGCTCATTTAAATATTTAATGAAGTGCTGTGTTGCACAGTTGTTGCAACAACTAAAAAAAAAGCGAAAAAAAAATTGGCTAATCATGCCCAGAGCAGACTCTCGGCTGCTGCCTCCATCTCTATGTTATATGGCACATGTAACAGTTTTAGTCCGTTTTTTTTTCACTTTTCATTTTCCAGGCCCCAGGCCCCAGCCCCTCTCCTCTTCTCCCCGCCCTGCTGTGGACGCCTCTTGACCCATATCGCTTGCAGTGACGCTGCAGCTTAAAGCGCGCTGCAATGCGAGATGCATTGGCGCTGATTAAATGCTGCCACTGCCGCTGTCTGTATCTCTGCTACCTCCTACCTCCCCCTGCCAGCATCTCGGCCACACTGCCTCTGCGTGTGGCAGCCTCAGCTCAACTCAACTGCGGTTGGTTTTGTGTTTTTGGGCTTGCCGAGCACGTCTTTAATTAGAAAATAATTGCAAAAACCCAAAACACACACATGCACGCACACACTCTCGCACGCACACACACACACACTCGGCTGCTGTGGTCAACAACGTGGCAGGACAACGGCGCCAGCTACGCTGTGGCAGCCACAATTGATGGACATGCAGCTGAAGCCGGAACTGTGGCTGAGACTGCGACTGCGACTGCGACTCGGGCTGACGCTGAGGCTGCTGGCCAGGCTCGTTGCCTGCCTTGACACATGCCAAAACAGGCAATGCCCAACTACGACGACGACGACGACGACGACGACGTGAAGTTGCTGCATGAGGCAGCCGTTTTTTGCTGCTGCTGCCGCTCGTCGCATTACATGGCAACATTTGCAACACCTTTCAGTCAGTCAGGGGCACTCAGTCAGTCACTCAGTCAGCAGCAGCAGCAGCTCGGCATTGTCCGCTTGAACGGCGACGTTGTCTGTCTGTCCCGGGCACCGCCTACACAGCCTGCTGATTTTTGCAGAATTTATATTGCTTGCGAGACAAGTTCGAGGCGAGCCTGGGCCCCATGTTGTTATCGTGTGACATATGTGCATCAACGCGCCGCGTTTGTTTGCGCTGTCAGCAAGGGGCAGCAAGGCGCGAGAGTGAGCGAAAGAGAGGGAGAGCGGGTGGGAGAGAAGAGCGGCATATTAATGCTGAAACGAGCGCGTTTGATTGGCAAATGTGGACAACGTGGCGTATGCGTAATTTGACATGTCTTTAATGGGAATTCGCAATTGAATAGACAGGCAGAGGGGCTATGCTTACACTTAGCCTATAGCTTTCTCCCTCTCTCCCCCCCCTCTCTCTATCTCTCTCTCTCTCTTTATCTGCCACATTCCTTTCCTTTCTCCTCCCTCTCCTCTCGCTTCTTTTTGTCACTATAAAAAGCGGCTTCTTCCGCGTGCAACTAATTGGCCAAGCATGGCAAAAGGTGCACGCAATTAACCTTATCCCATATGCCGCTCATCCCCCCTCTCCTCTTCCACATCTGCAGCGGGTTGGTTGAACTCTCTCTCTCTCTCTCTCACATGGCAACTGAGCTTGTGCAGCTTTTGTGTTTTTTTTGGCAATAAACTAATGAGCGACAAAATGCAGAAAGCCAAAGAGAAAGGGAAAAGGCAAGAAGTGCAGACTGCATTCAGTGCAGACAGGCAGGCAGACAGACAGACTGCCAGACAGACAGCCAGACAGACAGCCAGACAGACATACAGTTAGAGAGACAGAAAGATATTCACACTTGCAGGCACATGGCAGGCGGCGCAACTGTGTCCAACTGCGGACTAGCTCGTCTCGCCCGGCTTAATTAGAAGCTTAAGTTAGTTAGAGCGACGCCCCAGACAAGTCATACGGCGCGGCGCGTCCGTCCGCTGCACAGTGGCACTATGCAGTTTGCACTATTAACCCTTTGTGCACTGTGCACTCTGGCTCCCTGTCTCCTGCTCGCAGTCTATTTGCGGGTGTCCTCGCTGCCAGGCAGCCTGCGCTCGTATCCATTTAGCAATTTAGCCGCACACCCACTCAACGGGGCAAAAATGCCTTTGCCTTTGCCTTTGCCTTTTGCCTTTTGCCTTCTGCCTTGTGCCTTGAGTGGGCAGAGGGGCGAGAACGGAGGGGGGCATGCGATACGTCCATCAGTCGTTTGCTCGTTTGCCTGCGCGCTCATTTAATTAACAGTCGCGCGCCACGCCACGCCATGCCACGCCATGCGGCAAGTTCGCAGGAGCTGCGACTGAGGCTGAGACTGAGGCTGCAGCTGAAGCCGCTCCCGAGGCCTGCGAGGAGGCGTGTGTGTGTGCATCTCTTTTTGGGCGGGCGCGGCGCAGCGCAGCGCAATATCTCTTGGCGCTTTGTTGCCTGCGCCTTTGTTTTGCGCTTCTCTCTCATCTCCGGCAAAAACTTGCATGTTTTTAATTATGAATTATCGTTGCGCTCTTTGACTAACTGCCTGACTGACTGACTGACTAACAGAATGATTGACTGACTGACTGACTGACTGACTAACTGACTCAGTCTGCAGCTTGTTGCATTTAAATGACATAATTATGGCGCATAAAGAAACTCCCACACAGCAGCAGCAGCACCAGCAGCGACTCCCAGGCAGCTCCATTTCCTCTCTGTTTTTTTTTTGCCGTTGCAGCTACTCCTCCTACTGGCCCACCTGCCCCCCTTCCACTCCGCCGCCTCGCATTGCAGCAAATTAAAAATTTCCAAACTTGCGCAGACAACTTGAAATTCGCCGGCCACGTCGTATAAATCGTATTTCTATTTATATTGTATAACAATTTTTTATTTGCACCGCGGCCACTCGAGTGCGCCACACAATGAAATACTGAATGAAATACTGCAGGCGAAAAAAACCGACAAACTGAAATAAAATTTGGACAATTGAGAGCGTATTTGAGCGTTAAGGCGCGCATATTACGTGTGCAAATATCAACATTTTATTTTCAATTTTTAGCCAATTTTCATGCCGCAGCAAACACTTGTGCAAAAGCATTTTCATTATGAGTGGCCGAAAGGCAAATTGACGGAGAGTGGGAAGGGAAATAAAATAGCAAATAAAATTGCAAGAGAAAGGCGCAAATTTCATATCGATTTACACACAGCGAGAGAGAGAGAGAGAGTGAGAGTGAGAGAGTCAATCTCAGCCTAAATAAATAAAATGATGATGAGCTTCAAAATGCTCCAAAGGGAAAGCGAGAGAGTATGTGTGTGTGTGCCTGTGGCAGGGGCTAAAAGGTGAACCTTAGTAAAACTCTGCGAAATTATCCAGTCTCATCTCGCTTTGAGTTGCTCTTGAAATTCTTTTACAATATTCGAAAATTGCAATCAATAAAACCGCAAATAAATACGCAATGCACAAAAAGACTGCATTTAAAAGATATATAAATATATATACCGCGTGTAGTGTTTTCTATCGTGTGCAATTCTGCTTTGTACCGCATTCTAGTGCAATTAAAGTGTGAAGTGTTTTTTCATAAATGAATTGAAAAACGTTCTGAACTTGCCGAGCAGGCAAGGGCTGTGGAAAGTGGAGACCCTAAACACACAATAAAATAAAAGGCAAAGATATTTCAATTTATCTAGACATTTTTCCAAGACAGCATATGCTTTATTTATTACTTTATATTACATACATATTTGTTTTCATTAATTTCAAATATTTGTGAATTAGGGCTTGCGGTAAATTGCCACTAGACTATTCTGTTTTACAAAAAAAAAAGAAAGAAATATCTTTATTATGCTGCTTTTTATTGCTAACAGTGAAAAAAAAAAAACAAAATTGGCTAATTAACTATCGATTGAAATTTGTAGTTTGTGTATTTTTTTATTTTTTCGCTCGGCTTTTTGCCAAATTATTACAAAACAATTACTATGGTTATGGAAAAAAATACTTTGTAATTAAGCATGACTGACCGCAAATTTGCATTAAAATTGCTTGGGATTTTAGCAGCCGTTTCCAGCGAATTCCAATTAAATAATCCTATTTATGGAGATTGGCGCAAAATGCCGTTTGGATTTAATGCAGGTTCAATTGCTTTCGCGTGCTTTTTTCCAGCTTAATTTAAGCAAACTAATTAATAATTGAAATGGCAAATTAATGCGGTGTTAAGCTGGAAAAACAGTTCACACACACACACTCAGTGAGAGTGGGAAAGTGTCTAAGAAATAGGCAAAACAAGTAGTCAAGAGAGAGAGAGTGGGAGAGAGGGAGGCAGCCGCTCAGCTGTTGCCTTTCCCGGATCGATTATGTTAATATTGGCGCGGCAGAGCAGGCTTTGTCTTTCAATTATTAATTAATTCGCCTTGATTGTGGTCAGCGTGGTTGTTGTTGTTGTTGTTGTCGTTATCCTTAATGTGTGAAGATTGAGCGATAAGATAAATGGATTACAGATAGAGACAACAAGTTGCAGGAGTTAAAGCGGCCTAAACACAGTGGTAGAATCTGTATATATTATGCCTACAGACTGTACATAATTTACTTGGCATATGCCCTGCTCTTTAATAGCAATCGCACTGTAAGTGTTTATATTCAGCCGACCAGCGGTGTGCGCTGATTATGTTTTGGGCCGTCAATTTGGGCGCTGCTAATGAGTTTTTACGACCAGCACCGAAAAGTAGGCAACATTTTGTGTGAATTTCGAATTTGCATGCACGCGCAGAGCGCACTAGGAAGCATACACACACATACAGCACACACATACAGCACACACGCAAGGAACACGCGCAAAACACTCGCACACACACAATTAGCTTACACAGTTGGCAGCTGTAACGCGGGCCGTTAAGTTGTCTACAACGCAACACCTACGCCGCTTGATTTATGAGCCACAACACACACACACACACACACAGGAAAGCGTTGCCACTCACACACACACACAACCGTCCAACTCACATATTCGCATGCTGTCAAATCTGCACTGAAATAAACTTGCCCATTCCTTCCCGTGCCGCTAGCATTTTATATGCCCGTCATAAACTAACATTTAATGTGTACTCGTAACTGCCACGCCCCCTCGCCGCCCCGGCCTTTGCTCATTGTCGTAATGCATAAAAACGCACTAAAATGTTCCCACGCAATTAATTCAGCTTCAGCTTCTGCTGCCGCGTTACTTTTTGTTTACTTAATTGGTAAACATTTTGTTACATTTTTATGGCAGCCAAGGTGAAGCAGGTCAGTTATAAGCCACATACACAGACACACGCATGTAGTGGGCATATATATATACTATACACACACATACACGTGCTCTAGAAGTAGTCCAATTTGGCATTACGCGCTCGCGTTAGACGCGCTTGTTAATTAAAAACACAAACAACACGTGCGCAGCGTATAAAAAATGTAACCAAATTTAACCTTGCTGCCCCTCCGGCCCAACCCCAACTGCAGACTCCCCCTGGTATACCCCCATTTGGTATTTTTGTTTATCTCTTTTAACTGATGAAAACAAAAAAAAAGAATTGCAGTATTTAAGTGCGATGCCAGTTTAATCCTTTTTAACATGGCGTTTTCATTACATTACTGTACAATTCGGTTTACAGACTGGCAAAGGCAGCGAAAATATGCGGAAAAAATCTAGAAAAGCTGCGGGGGGTGGGGAGGGGCAGGCAGGGATGGGGTAGCGGTGCTGTGTGCCTCGCATAGCATAGCTGCTGTTTACATCTATGTGGATTTTATGTCGGTTTGTTTGTCTTGCCTCGGCATAACTGAAATTGTGCGCCATTTTTTTGTGTGCGAGTGTGTCGCTGTGTGTGTGTGTGTGTGCCTGCCTTTATTTTCTCGTATTTTGAATTTCAACAAGCTTTCGCCTCTTGTTATTTTTGTGTTTCGTTTCTCGCATCTCGTTTACTGTGTTTGTTTTGTTGCAGCACGTTATGCAGCAAACAATTTCATATAGTACGCTCTGTGTATGTGTGTGTGTGTGCCCTTTGTATACCCTGTGCGCATTGAAACTGCCCTAAAGGGTGGCATGCTATAAAAGCAAAGAGAGATCTTACTCGAATAGGCAGCTTAGTTTGAACTGATTATCATTTCTACGCAGCAAGCAGAATTTATTGAGCTATACGAGGTAACTCCTAGTCTATCATACCCACTCGTTGCTGCATGCCGTAAAATTTTGTGGCTAACACAAATATGCGTGTGCGTACAAGCGTAAGTGCGCTTAAATGCCACAGGGTGTTTCAGGCAAGTTGCAAAAAAAGTGCCATAAAAAAAGAGTTTATGCACACATACACACACAAATTTTATACGATTATTTGCCATAAACTTTGGCAAATACAATTTAGAATAATGCCAAATCTTGCTCAACACTCGCATTTGACACACCTCTCTCTCTCTCTCTCTCTCTCTCTCTCTCTCTCTTTTTGAGGGACACAGGGCACAGAACTATGTGCAGCCCAGAGAAAGCGAGTTATAGAAATGTGTATGCAAATTTTCTGGTTTCTTACCACAGTCAGGCATGAGGCTGCAACGAAAACAACAGCAAGTAGTAATAATAACTTGCATAAAAATCAACTGTAAAAGCGCTGGCAAAGAAAGCCGCGCGCTGCGTTACAAAGGTAGCAAAAAAAATATCAAGCATACGCCATGTCAGACACGACAAAAAAAAAAGGAAGAGGAAGCCGCCTTATGGCAGCCCTGGCATATTTGTGAAATTCCATAAGCTCAGTGGCATGAGGTGTTGTTGTTGCTGCAGCTGCTTTTGTTGTTGTTGCGGATTAAACAACAAATTGCAGCAAAAGGAAAAGCCGCTTGCAAACGAAATTAAAAATTAAAGTTAAATGAGTTTGTTGCCATTGTTGTTGTTGTTCGTGCCTGTAGACTCTTGTTGCTGTTGTTGTTGTTGTTGTTGTTGTTGCACTCTGCTGGTGGTCGCCGCATGTCATGCTGGCTGCGGTTTATGCTGAAATTCACCTTGAATGTGCCACAACCAACAAAAAAAAGGAAACAAAAACCGCAAAAGGAGAAAACAAAAAACCAAAAAACGCAGCAGCAAATAAAACCGAAAATAAAAATCTTGCTGCAATTATTTACGCACACACATAGAGCGAGAGAGAGAGAGAGAGAGAAGGAGAGAGGGGGTCGAGGCGAAGGTGTATGTGGCCGCCGGCAACAGCTGCCAACTGTGCTGCAGCTTCAGCTTCTTTTCTTGCCAAATTGACAGACAGCCAGGCCCAGAAACAGGCTCCAGTTCGGCTTTAAATGCGAAATTCATTTGTCATGCTTATAATTGTCTCACTCGACCAAATTGCAGTGTTCTGCACACTCTTTCTCCCTCTCCTGCTCTCTCTGTCGGCCTGCAGTTTTGGGCAATCGGCAATTTTAATGAAATCGTTGCAGAAAGCCTGCCCTGCCCTGCCCTGTCCTGTCATGCCTGCACGTAGCGCGCCTTTTGCTCTTGCCTCGTGTCTGCGTGGGGCCGTCTTTGCATTGCTGTGCAGTAATTATGCTTAATTTTTTGGCTGAACTTGCAACTTGCTATGCCCCAACTGCCACGCTCTCCGCTCGCCCCTCCCGTCTTGCCCGCCTTCTTTCCTGCTGCGCGTATTAAGTTGTTGGGCAGCTGCGGCAGTTGAAAATTGAATAATGAGCCGCCATTTGGTTTTATGACATTTCGATAATGATGATTATCTTGCCCAGCCTCTGCCAGCGTGCGTAATGCCTTTATAAGGCTAACAAATTGCACTGTGAGAAATCGTATAAGTCGCGCGCTATAATTCCCATGGAAGCCGACGCCGACGCCGACGTCAGATCAAAAGTGCAGGCAAGCAAAACAAACTGAAATCGATCATGATTGAAGGCGAGCAGAGGCACAGCGAGACAGACACGCACACACACACACTCGACACGCACACTCCACACACACACACACACACACACTCGACACGCACACACACTCGACACACACACACAGTCGCGCGTCGGCGAGTGTTTTGTGAAACATCAACATTTTGACAGGCACACAAATCCTCTTGAAATCAGATTTATATAAAACACTGAACAGACGATCTTAAGGGATACAGTAGGGGGAGAGTGAGAGAGAGGGACAGGGGTAAAAAAGCGCAAAGTCATTGTCAGCACGTTGCGCTTGGCTGCGAAATGAGCGAGAAAAGCAAACAAAACAAAAGGTTGTTGCAGGTTCCAAAGTCGTTGCCGACTCGCGACTCGCGAGGTTCGAGGTTCGAGGTTCCACAGAATGTGGCAGGCTGTGTGTGCAGCGTGTGGAGTGGCAGACCTGGCAGGCTTGGCTTTAATGTGTAACATGTAGCCAGGTTGCCGCTGCCGCTGCCGCTGCCTGCCCCACGTTGTCGTCGGCGTTGTTGACGTTGTTGCTCGTATTTATTTTCATTTCGAAGACATTGTAGTGTCATTTCAGCAACGACTTGTCCGGCCGTCGCAGCAGACCGCACAGCGCATGAGTAGCAAATAAAAAGCGAAGGAAAGACGCGTCTGAGCCGCGCTGAGCTGAGCTGGGAAACCGCAGCCCAGCGCACTGTGTCGAGAACTGATCCCAATCCGTGTAGCAATTCAGTTCGTCGCTTGCAGCTTTTAATTAAGCCAAGCGGCGGCAACTGGTTGCAGCTTCTGCCTGCTGCCTGCCTCTCTCTCTCTCTCTCTCTCTCTCTCTGGCTCTCGCTCTGTCTCGCTCTGAACTTGAGCAAAAATAATTTATCAGCGCGTAAGCCGCAGTTGTATCTGTGCGCGCCTATCTGTAGCCCTGTCTCCTGTATCTGTCTGCGTATCTGTTGCTGTATCTGTATCTATATCTGTAGCTGTAGCTGTATCTGTCTGCGTATCTGTTGCAGTATCTGTAACTGCAATATGTATCTGCTCGCCTTGCTTTTTGTTTACTCAAGTCTCTCACGACGCGCTGCTGCCGTTGCTGTTGCTGCTGCCCCGCTGAGCGTCAACACCCCAGCCAGCCGCACGGAGACCCCAAGCAAGCTGCCCCATCAGACAACGGCAACGGCAGCGGCAGCGGCGGCAGCGGCGGCAGCGGCAGGGGCACAGCCGGGGCAGCATCACGTTCATGCGTGGCCACATTTTTTTGTGCCTTGCTGCGTTTTGTTCGTTTTTATGGCAATAATTGCAACTTGATGACTTAATTGCGGATGCAACTTGTTTTCCAACCTCCACGCCGGACAGACACGACTGCGACTGCGACTCCGACTCGGACTCGGACGGCGACGGCGGCGTATGGCCTGGAAATTGAATTTTTCCACCTGGCGTGGTACGTAGCGTAGCGCGCTTTTAAGCAGGATACGCTTTCATTATTTCCAGATAGAGTCGGCAGTGCGCAATTTTCCCCCCATTGCATAAGCAAATAAAATTTCACTAATTTATGACTGCCAGCGGCTGCCCGCCTAGTCTCCTACTCTATACGTTGCTGTCCCCGGCTCCCGGCTCCCTGCCCCCTGGCCGCTGGACCCTTCTCCCTGCTTCCATTAGTCGACTGCAAGTTTGGAGTTTGCGAGTTATTTTTATAATCGCAGCAACGTGACATTTATGCGAGTGTTCATGTAAATGATTATTACGTGCCGCAGCGCCCCCTGTGCTCCGCTCCCCTCTCTCTCTATCTCTCTCCCGCCTGCCAGCCCACCCCTCGCTGTGCCCCCTTGCCACGCAATTGCTGTGAGTTGTTTGCAAAGTAGATTTCATGATTTATTGCCAGCTGTGTAGTGCAGTGTAGTGCCGTGTAGTGCTGTGTTTTGTCTGTGCCTGTCACTCGACGTTCCGTCTCTCCCTCTGCCCGCCTGTCTGCCTGTCTGGCAACGCCAAAGTAATTTTATGTTTAATTAAAAAAAAATTCTCCGTCTTTGATGGACATTTCATGTGCGATCTCCCTCTCCCACTCTCTGCTGTCGTTGTGGCTGCTATTTATATTTAATAATAGTTAACATGATTTCTTGAGTTTCAACTTGAAGATACTATTGCCCATGTCATGTCTCGCTCTCGCTCTCTCTCTCTCTCTCTCTCTCTCTCTCTCTCTCTCTCTCTATCTCTCTCTGTCGCTCTGTGCACGACTTTGATGTTGGCTCGTTGCGTGGGCAATATTCAAATCAGTTTGACATGAGATTGCAGTTTCCGAAGATTGAATTGCTGTGGTCTGTCTGGTGAGTGAGTGGATGGGCCTTCAGTTCCAAAGTGGATAGACATGCGATACCGGATCAGACAGACGGCGAGAAAGACGGAGCGGGCGAGTGTGCCGGGTGATACTTGACAGGCGCGAAGATCATCGGGCATGGCTTATAACATTATCATAATCCATAGCGCTGAGCAGGAAATTGCCATATTAATTTCAAACGGATTTACATAATATTGAAGCAACAGAGAGGGAGAGAGAGAGGCAGAGAGAGAGAGAGAGGGAGAAAGAGAAAGAGAGCATATAATAAAGAATCAATTTGGTGTAGAGTGTTTTAGCTACGGGTTCCCATGAAAGTCTTTAAGAAGAAAGCAAAGCTAAAGAATGAATCAGTATTGTATAAAATTTCACATTTATAGGTATAAATATCAGTGCCAGATTTCAGGTTTATATAGAATCAAATTTCGTTATAATAAATAAATAAGTTTAAATTTTACACAAGTTGGTAAAGAAGGCAGAATTTGATGGTTTAAGTTCGCTTTTAAATAAAAGAAAATTATATTAATATAATACAAAAATAAAGAGATAAATAATTGAAATGTTTCAGTGCTTTTTCGCATTTTATTTTTCATTATAAAGAACAATTTAGTAAGTTGGTTAGTTGGTAGATACTTTGAGTAACAATGTTATCTATACCCAAAAAAAAGAGGATCCCTTACCACGTCTGCCGTCAATGAATCATGGTACTTCCAAGCAATCCAAAACCCCTTACATTATATATAAAAACCGTATACATTTTTTTAAGAGAAACCAACGCAATCGAAACGATTTAATTAACATTTTGTTGCCCTTTTCTCATTCTCATTCTCGTTCTCTTCTCATTTCAGGTAAGTTTCATATCCGCAATAAAATCGAAACGTTTTGTCTGACGTTGTTGGGTAAGTGGCAGCAACTGCAGCACCGACAGCAGCAGCAACACACCGCAGCAACAGCAACAGCAGCGGGAAAATTGATAAGGCCCGCCCCGCGCATCGTGTGCAGTTTAAAAACTCATTTAGTGTCCAATCAAGCGGCCATAAAATAAAGTCAATAAATCAAGCATAAAAGTAACAAATGCACAGATAACGCACACACAGATACGCACACACACACACTCCCATGCTGCGCTGCATTTCAATAAAATTCGATACCTTTTTGGGGTCGGCAGCAGCGGCAGCTTATCAAGGTGTGATGATCACTTTGCGTGCCGGCGAGCGGCGCCTGACTTGAATTTCAGAGAGAGAGAGGGAGAGAGAGAAAAGAGGGAGAGAGAGAGACAGTGAGTGTGAGCAGAGCAGCAGAATCAATAAAAATAAATATCGATATGTCACAGCTCGCCTGGCATAATGCGAGTGTGTGTCGCAGCACCTACGCTCTCTCCCCCCTCGGAAAACTGTAAATGACATTGCAGACAGCTGAAATTCAATGGAATCTAGAATTTACATAGATTTTATATTAATTTCCTACACGGCATATCGAATTACATAATCCAAAAGTAGTGGTTGGCCGGGGGGGAGGCGCAAATCACCTGAGCACGATTCGAAATTCAACAAATGCGCGCATAAATTTCGAAATGAGACACAGACACAACCACAGACGTTGCCGTTGCCGTTGCACACGGCCAGCGGGTGGGCAGCAGCAGCAGCAGCAACTGTTGCAGCTGGAGCAATCCCTGCTGAATCCAGTTCCTGCGCTGCGGCTATCCACAAATTGCTCGTGTTCAGCTTTAAATCGTTTTACGTAGTTTTGAGACAAGTCCAAAGTAAAACTTGTGTGTTTGCCAAATGTGGCGCTGTTTGTAAATCACGCACGCAGCAAGCGGCACGCCGAGCAAGCTTGACCAGGGCGCACACGTTGCACGTTGCTGCACGCTGCACGCAATCGTCGCGTCGCTTTGCGTCGCTTCGCCGATGCGTCGATCGATTGACTCGGCGTAGTCAGTCGCGTTCGACTTGCTTGTGTCAGTCGTTTTGGCCAAGTATGTTAATCTTTTCGATACCCGTTAGGTGGCAGCGCAGCAGGGTATAACAGCTGGGTGCAATAGAAGGCATAGCTCGCGCTCAGAAAATAAATATACACTAGTTAAAGCAACTTTGTCTGTATGAACAGCTATAGCTCAGAGACTATAGAAGCTACGGCTATGAAACTTGGTGATAATATGATTGAGTAAGGTACGAACCTGAAGCTTGCTTTAGATATTAGCCACGCCTCTTAACGCCCACATAAAATGAAAGAAACTAGCATTGCTAGCGTGATTTGAGTGCTAGAACGTTCAGTTTTGTTTTGTACATAGATAATGAACACTCGCGCCTGTACTGTAAATTTGGGGAGAATCTATAACTATATAAGTCATATAAACATGAATTTAAATCGGCAAACAGGTTTCGCCGGAAAGTAGGCAACAAAAAGTCGATAAAATTGTAGCATGAATCGTTTTAGTGCGCAAACAGTTGCCTAGTGGGTATTTCGCAGTCGAGTTGCCTCTCGATTGTCGACTCTAGCTTGCTTGGACGTTTCTCCTCGCTGAGCATGACTTGCTCCAACTTGGCTGCCGACTGCGACTGCAGCTGAAAATTTATGCGCTGTTCAAACGGCGCGTAATAAATTTGTTTGCTCTGCGACTGTGCGCGAGCGCGCGCGCGCTCTTCTTCATTGAATCCGTTGTTGCTGCTCTTGGGCCGTACAAATCCCTATAAGCATTTACCCCCCTCCCTCCGCTGCCACCTCTAGCTTACCTGCTCTGCTTGCCCGGCCCCGCTCGTTGCCGGCGGCCACTTCATTTTGTAGCTTTTAACAACATTTCAGCATTCTTCTGTATTTGTTTATCTAAACGTTTTATTCATTTCTTACGCCGTCTGTGCCGGTGTGTGCGTGTGTGTGTTGGGCCTCTTCGTGCTCGCGCTTATCTCTATCTCTCTCTGTCTTGCTCGCTCTCCTCCTCCTCCCTCTCTTTTCCAATTCGTGCTGCCGTTTCGCGTAGTCGTCCTCTGCGCATGCGCAACATTCACACTTTGCCTTTCGCTGGCCTGGACAGCTGGCCAGGGGGGGAGGAGCAGTATAGAGGGAAGTTGCCACAGTCGTCGTCGTCCTCGCGTCGCGTCGCCTTGCTGCATGCCCCGTCAGTTGCGGCACATCTCAGTGCGCCATCTCCAGTTGATTGCACATTTTATTTGCGCATTTATTTGCATATTTTCTCACACGGCAGCGCGGCTGTTCCCTACTGCCTGCCCCCTCGTCACTCCCCTGCCCCGCAGCCCTCTCTGGCTTGCAGCATCTGCAGCAACTTGTTGTTGTGTGTTGCCTGCAACTCGCTGCTTGGCATTGCAATTCAATTGTCCCGATCGTGCATTTCTTTGCTCTGTTAGTTTGTCCAGCTCTTGCCCTCTCTCTATCTCTCTGTCTGTCTCTCTGCCTGCCAGCCCTCTCTTTCCTGGCTTTGTTTCTCATGTTTGCCGCACGGCTTAATAGTTCATTTAGTTTGCATTTTTATGAAGTCTTTGTGTGGGTTGTGTAATAAATTTAACTCAGCTTTATTTATGTGCCATCCCCGAGACATTTATCACTCAATTTGAAGGCGTAATTGGGCGCAAAGCGACAGCCGCAAGTCGCCACTGACTGCCAGCTCCCCCCTCGCCAGCTCCCCCCTCGCCAGCTCCCTCCCACTTTTACGGAAGCTGTCCCAAACATGTTGGCAGCTCTGTGGCATATATTTTGCATATCGTTATGCGCAGTTGTTGCTGCTCCTCGACTTTTTCTTTGATTGCCTGCTGACGGACAACGCCGGCGAAATGTGCCGCATGTGCGATCCTGTCAAGCGCACTGACCAAATTTGGTAGGAGCCTGCCTCCCTCTCTCTACCTCCCTACCTCCCTCCCTCTGCATGCAATTGTATTGTCAGGAGTTGAGGAGTTTTGCATAGAGGTATTTATTTTATTGCCGTATTTCTTAGCAGGCAAAGGCAGTCTGCACAGTACATAAGATATTCGGCTTAAGTTGCAGACGTTTGTTTTGGCAGTAGGTGGAAACTGTGGCCAAATGCATTGGCAACCCGTAGAGCTAATCAGCTGCAAAAGCCAGAAAACTGTTGCTAATCAGGCAGCTGAATGTATGGATAGTTGAATGCATCTACTAAAATTGTTGGCAGTTTTCAATCAGCAATTTCCAATGCAACAGCACAAAGAGCAATTGTTGCTGCTGCTGCTGTTGCTGGCGAATTGCAAATGTTGCTGGCGCCATTAAACAATAAATAAGCAATTTGCGCAGCTGAAGTGCACACGCTGCTGCACAGCGCACTATGCTGAAATGGGCAGCAAGTGTTGCACACACACGCCTGCCGTCCACAACCCCACCTGCCCCCGCCCCGACCGCTCGCTGGCAACACATTCTGTAATTTCATTTCATTATGCCACGGCCAAGTCGAGTCGAGTTGTTGATGGATGGACAACTCGTTGACGGCGTTGCTGCACGGGGCAGCACATGCTGCTCGTACTCTCGTTTCGCCATTTTCGGTTTGAACAATTCACGCGGTGTTAAATTGCTTTGGTTATGTTTGCCAGCCAACTCTCAGGCCAGTTGCACCCTGTGCCCGCTGCTGCTGCTGCTGCCAACTCCAGCAGCTTCGCGGCTACAAACCATTGGGATATTCTCCCCAGCCAGGCTTCCTCTGCATCTGCATGAGCTACCTCGGCTTTTGTCTCTGTTCCGCCTCACTCTCTCTCTCTCCCTCTGCCTCACTCCCCCACTCTCTCTCTCTCACTCTCTTCCTATCGCTGTCTCTGTCCCGCATTTGTTGCTGTCTGATTGCCCGCAAAAGGCAGCGCAACAAAAAATCGAATTTCCCGTGCGGACTGATTCGATTTGGCGCTGCAATTTCACGCTGTGTTATTGCAAAGTGGCTGCAACTGCCGGTGCCAGGACACCGCATCAGGAGCAGCAGCAGCAGCCGCACAGCACATGGCCAGCTATGTCCGAAAATAGCAATTTTACAGTCAGAAACAAAACGAGGGAAGCAAAAAAAAAAAAAAATGAAGCGAACCAAAATTCTCATTTAGTGACGAATTAAGCGCCAAAACAGACAGCGCGCGATTCACTATGTCAGAGCAGACGCTGCCCGGCACTGGCTCTTGGCCATGCCCCTGCAACTGCCCCTTCCCACCCATCCACTCCCACGCTTTTCCGCTTAGCCTTGGCATTGTCAAGTGCAGGGGGAAACTGCATGGCCAATACCTACATCCGGCCAGACAACGGGGATTAGAGCGAGTGCGGCTGCATGCCGGGAGTGTGTGCGAGTGAGGGTATGTGTGAGTGTGTGTGTGTATGTGTGTGTGCATGTATGTGTTTGACTGTATATGTGCGTGGGAGGGGCGAGCTATCTGTGACCGGGCATCGATTGGTTTTCTGTCTCCCATTGTTCCCGTTAGCTCGTTTGGCATTTTCCAACGGCCTTTAACGCCATTTTGTGCTGTGTTAACGGGTTTTGTGTACGCCATTGTTTGCGAGACCAACGCGCGGCCTCGCGCCGTCTACCCTTCCCCCCCCCCATCGCTCTATTTCGCGGCTCAACTTCCGACAGATTGTCTGGGCAAGGGCAAGTGCAATATTAGAGCATGATTTATTTATGCAATTTTTAAGCATAAACTGTTCGACTCGCCCTCACCCCCGCGAACTGCCTGCCCACGCCCCTTGCCACTTCACCACGTGCATACGTAGCCATTGGCATTTGTCTATCATTTTGGCGCTGGCTAACAATTTGTTTCCGTGCTGTATCTCTCTGTCTCTGTCTGCCTGTCCATCAGCTTGTCTGAAATGCAATAGGTTAAGAGCGGGAGAGACGGGCTGAGCTGCCCTCTCCCCCCTTGCACGCGCGGTAGCCATAGTGTAAGTGTCGGCACATCAATTTGTTTGTCTGCCTGTCTGCCACTGACTTTGAGCGCCCCAACTGCCTCACACGCCCCTCACTCCCTCTCTCTCTCTCCCTGTCGACCTGCACACGGTGTTGAAATTATGATATGTTGCCAGCATATCGAGTTGTGTGGCTAATAAGTGTGCGCGAGTGTGAGTTCATTTCTGGTAATTACTGAACACAGCTACACGTTGGTATTAATTACACGCACACACACACACACACACATAGACAGAGAGAGGGAGAGAAGCAGAGACACACTTCAATTGCAGGTAAAATTTAAATGGAACTGAAAGATTTTAAATTTTATTGTTTTCTGCTGTTTGAGTAGGGGAATTTAGGATAAAACTGGATTTAATTGATAAAAGATATGGCATATTTAGTAAATAATAAAATTACCTTAAGTTACAGTGTCTTTATGGTGTTTGTTGAAGCTTCTATTAGCGGCAGTAAGAGTTATTTGCCCTGCAAATCCACAGAAGGGTCAAAAAAACCATATCCGTCGGTTCGAACACGTAGATCTCGAAGAATATAAAAGCTAGGCGTACCCAATTTACTGGGCATACTTACAAGTATTGCTGCATTAGTAAGCTATATCTATTATTCAGCCACACCCCTTATTCCATGCATAAATCGATAAATATCGAATTGCACGCATATTTTAAGAGATAGATCAGAGTGTACGCAAGTTATTAAAAGTAACTAGAATCTGTATCTGCTGTTTATTCATAATACATGTATTTATGATGTATCTTCTTTTATTTCCCATTTACAAAATAATCAAAACTGCCCACTGTGCGCAGCAATTAGTTAAACCTCAACTCAAAAACATCTTCTCAATTCGAGTGAAACCAGTAAATGAGCATCAAAAAGAGCAATCGCTACTGCTCGCCACCTGCCTCACCAGACCGTTGCATGTCCCCCCCCCCCCACTACCCAATCTTTGCCTGCGCTTTTCCAGCTTGTCCTTAACGCAATCAGCCACAATCAACACCACAGCCAAAAGCAATAAAATGCATAATCAGCATTTTTTATAATTTTTCTTTGCCATCGTTAGTGGGGGAGAAATATGCAAAAAAAAAGAAATAAAAAATAAAACGAAGAGAAAGAAGTTGAAGAAGTATTTGAAAAGGCGAAATGCGTGCTGGGAAAATGGCGTGAAGGGGGCGTCGAGGGTGAGGGCGGGACGCGGATGGCGAAAGAAAATAAATGAGGCACATTAAAAATGCAAAAGTACATGCTAACTACAACAATTATCCTTAATGTTGCCAGCAACTATGGATGCCATTAGGAGGCAGCTTGTCCGGCAGAGCACTTGCTGCACCCTCCAACCTGCCTAACTCCCCTCGCCCCCGCCACCCACTGCTGATCACTGGCAAAGAAATTCAAATTAAAATGCTTCTCGATGCTATGCAAAATAGTTTCAATTTTGTGCCAGCGCGGAGTGCTCATTATGCAGAGCGCAGAGCAAAAAATGGCGTCGAAGGGAAATGTGTGTGTGTGTGTGTGTGTGTGTGCGACAAAAGGCGGCAAATAAAGACATTTAATCGCGACATTCCCTCGGCCATTCGATCGGGAAATTGCAGTTAATTATCCGACAAGAATTTTCAATTGAAAGGCGACTCACAGCGTGCGTGTGTGTGTGTGCAGCTTATTGATTTACGTTACGTTTATGCTGCAGTTGCGAGTTAACGAGGCGCACTGCATGCAACCCGCACGTGCCGCAACCCTCGACCCTCGGACTCATTTATCAATTATGTTATTAAAACAAGGCGGCGAAGCTTGCGTGTCCGGCGCGTTTAGGCCAATTCAAAGTGGGGAAACATGTAAATTCAATTATGAATTACTTGCAAGGTTGACGCCCTGCCGTATTACCCTTTTAGTGCCCCCCACCCCCCAGCACCTACCCTGTTCCTGCCACTCGTTATCGCATAAGCCAAGTCTGTGGCTTAAGGCAATTTGCATGTGCAAATATTGCAAATCTATTCGCGACGCTGCTAGAGGACGTATCATTTGCATTTGGTTACTGCACAAATACGCGTACTACACGCACACACATAAACAGAGAGAGATGGAGAGAGAGAGAGAGAGAGAGAGAGAGGGGACACTCGCACAGACGTCTAATTATGTCGAGCAAAGTTGCAAACAAATTTTGCCCGTCATGCGGGCTGCAAATAAAAATAAATATTTGCATTCCATTTGGCAAAAGCGCGCGCTCGCTCTCTCTCTCTCTCTCTCTCTCGCTGCAAAGGAAAATTGTGCGTAAAAAGCGTTGGCATATTTGTTAACCTCAAGCAACAAGAACCCAAACCCACAGCCAGAGCCAGTCCCAACCCAAACCAAACCCAAACACGAGCAGAGCAAAGCAAAGCGAAGCCAGCGCCAGACAAAATCGATTACCAACTGATTGACTGCATGAGCAGATGATGATGTTGATGCTGCTGATGCTGATGATGATGCTGATGATGATCATGCTGATAGCAGTAGGTGCTGATGTGGCAAAAAGGGGGGAGGCGGGAGTGGCACTTCTTGCAGTTAAAATGGTAATTGACTTTTTCGCGTAACCGCAGTGTGTGTTGGCCCGAGCTGAGCTGGCAAACTTGTTGCCGTTATGTGTCTATGTGAGGGGGAAGAGTGTTGGGAAGGGGCAGGGGCGAGGGCTGTGTATGTCTATGCACTACGCGCTACTATATCGCCCGTTGTCCCTGATGTGCAATAATGTGCTGCATCAGCAGCAGCTCGAATGCAATTTCACAAAATGCTTGCATAAGCCAAGGCGCAAAGGCAGCAGCAAAAGCAGCAGCAGCGGCAGCGGCAGCAGCAGCAATGTCATATTGAAGTTTATCAACTCTATGAAAATATTCAGCCAGCCACTGCAGTGTGTCAGAGTGTGGAGGGCGGAGATGACGAAGACAGGCTGCAATTTTCAATTTCGCGCACACTTTGCACAGATAATAGAAATTTCTTTCTTCTGCTGCCGCTGCTGCTTATTGACACAAATCGCAAACGCATTTGACATAAGGGCCCAACGACAAGCTACTCCAGTTGCACCCTCCCTCCCCTCAGACTCTGTGCCTGCCTGCCCATGCCGCTCGCCAGCTCCTCAATTGGCGGGGAAATGTAGGTTATGAGTAGCTAAAAGGCAGCCCTTTCTAGCACTTACTTCTAAGCTGCTTACTTATTGCACCACCCTCGCCTGGACAAAGCAAAGTACTTAGTACTGCATGTAGGGGACGAGTAGGGAAGATTCCCTCGGCAATGCGAACGAAAGTTTTTCCATTTAAAATCCTCAGCAAGTACAGTTAAATTTCATGATCATTGCAACTGGTGGGACAGAGAGAGCGTAGCGAAAACGTTACCCAGTTATCAATAGGGAAATGTTTTTCAATCTGTTGTTTAATGAGAAAATGAGTTGTTGATAGCAAGTAGCTTTAGCATACAGCATAAAGTGCAAGATGGAACCATCGAGAGCTTGGAAAAATATTTAGTAGCTGTAATTGAGATATATTTAAAAGAGTAGGATTTTTCCTGTTAATTATTTGTATAAAATATCGAAAAGCAGCAATTTCTACTGGCTTCAATATAATAAACTGATCAAATATGTAATATGTGTTAGGATTTTTAAGCCTGTACTCTGAATTTCATTCAATCTAGTTTATAAACTTGCAGATTAGGAATTTATTTATTGTATATATGAGTCACGTCTACTTAAACAGGAACTTTAGACTTTCGTAGTGGGTTATTTTAACCAGCTTTGTCTTTATATTAACCCAAAATTGACTTATCAGCTTACAGATCAGGCTTATATAAATATATGCCCATTTAGCATAGTTACCCTATCAAACCCATTTAAACATCGCTCATGATGTGTTTTATGAACCTAGGATTTTAAATTACTTTAATTTCGGCTTGTCAGCTTGCAGATCAGGAATATATATATATATATATATATATATATATATATATAAAGTTTCTTTGCCCAGCCTACTAGTCAGCTGTCCGCTTGTTGTCTAAACGGATTTCAATCTAAAACGACCTAAGCTGCTTCCTCGATATACTTATGTATGTATATCTCTCCCCCACCTCTGGCCAGCTAAGTGCTCCTCTTTACCTCGACCCTGCCTCCTCCTCCTCTTCGCCTGCCTCCTGCCTGCACGACTAATCAATTCAACTGCGCCCGCTGCGCACTGTGCCACATTTTGCTGATTGGCTTCTCAGCTGCCCGTGCAATCGCTCTTCGGTCCGGCTGAGCCCTCTAGGCCATTGGGACAGGGGTGCAGGGGCAGAGCCGAGGTAGGGCCGGTGGCAGAGGCACGGGCTGGGTCCACACTTATAGCCACTTAGAGCGAGGTCCAACAATGAAATATATTTTTAATCAAGCCAAATCGAATTCGAGGCAATACACCGGTGGCTCATTATTTAGGCAAATGTGCAGCCATTAACTACGACGCGGGTGAGGTGGAGCGGGGCACGGGCGGAGGAGCGGGGCGTGGCGTAGGTAAGCAGCAAAAGTTGACCCGGCGCAGGCTAAGGGAAAATTGACAAATGCGGCCACTTAATGTGCGAGACGGGGCCAAATGTTAAACAATTTTCTCTGCCAAAAAATACAGACTAATTAATATGAGAAAGTGTCCCAAGGGGGGCAGGTGGGGTGCGGGGGTAAGCGGGCGCTTCAATGTTGCCACATGCCGCTTGGCACGCATTGAATTTTATTTGATTTTGTAAAAATTTAATTTCGACAAGGAATTCTTGTCAGCGTATAACGGCAACAACAACAAGCAATACATCAGCAACATTGAGTGAAGTAACAGCAGCAGCAACAACAACATTAGCAGCAGCAGCAGCAGCAACAGACGCGGCAGCAACATCAACACGGCAGGCGGCAATTTCTCAATGTTTTTGTGTCGTCGCGCAACGAGAAATGAATGAGCCAAGTAGCGACCGAGAGAGAGAGAGAGAGACAGAGGCAGAGTGTGGGAGAGAACGAGAGGGAGATAGACAAAGACAGAGTGAGTGAGTGAGTGACATGGACTGACTTGAGACTTCAGTTTGTTGAGGGAATTTTGCATTTTGTTTGAATTATTGCCTTCATTAAGATTGCGTTGTTGATTTCAGCGCATTGCGCCCCCGTCACAGGCTGTGCCAGTCTCCCTCCCTCGCACTTCGTGCTACACCTTGGCACTCCACTCCCCCCTACAACTGCCCCGCTTCCGCTCGTCTGCACTTGACAATAAATTTTATTGTAGCCCGCGTTGTCTACGCACCGTGGCAGACACAGTCGACGGCATCTTTGGAGTATTTTTAGCCTAATTGTGAATGAAGTCGCAGGCAGCGTAGGCAGCGCCTTGCTGACATGTGACTTGCCCGCCTTACCCCGTCTCGGCCTCGCCCTCGCCCGCATATTCCTCACTTTGATTGCCTACAGTTAATTGTGCGAAATTCATTCATATGGAAAATTTGCCAGACTGAAACGATTGAAGTCATAATTATGTATGGGAATTTCTAGCGTTTCTCAGTTGTGTATTTCCTGCTGCCAGTGTTGGTTAATGGCGCGTGCCACGCGTTGCACGCCATTCGAAACTCGTTATGCTTAACTCGCTGCTCGCTATTTACACTGAATAATTCAAATTCCAATCAATTTCACAATTGTCTTGGCAATTGCACTGTTTATAGCAATTTCGAGTTGTGTATTGCCTGCTGCCAGTGTTGGTAAACGGCACGCGGCACTCGTTACTTGCTACACGCTGCTCCCTACTCGTTACACGCCACTACGCTACTCGCTATTTCGTTATTTGCCTTGCATAATTAAAATTCTAGCCATTTTTACGCTCGTCTTGGCAATTTCACTTTTTCCCGTTACGTTTACCCCTCTGCCCGCCAGCCCGTACTCGCTCTGTCAATAGCCCCGAGGGCAAACTTTCCAAATTTAACGCTCTGCACAATGAAACTTGGTTTGAGCGGGAGCGGGAGAGCAGGAGTGGGTTTTTTTTCATTCATTTTCTGCAGAACAATTACAACTAGCAGGAGAACTGGAATGACTGACTGGACGGGACTCCGACGGGGCGGCTGGGCGGGCTTATGCAAACAGGAAATGCATAATGAACACGCGGCAGCAGGCGGTCCGGCAACGCCGTCAGCGGCACACTGACTCACAACCGACGGACTCTGTCTACGACACTCAACTCCGGCTCCGACTCCAACTCCGACTCCAACTCCGACTCCAACTGTGACTGGCTTTCATTTATTTTTGAGCGGTTTCGTGGTTAACAAGCGCTTCCTTATCCTTATTATTTTAATGCCTGCGGCAGCTTTTCATCTTACTTACTTTTTGCTCTCTCTTCCTTTGCTTCTTCAGCGGCAACTTCATTCCTCACTCGCTTTCCCGTAGCAATTTTCTATGGCATTTTCATAGCTGCTGTTGCTGGCGCTTGTTTAAATATTTCACCTGCCTCAGTGTAGTTGTAGCAACTACTAGTTGTTGTTGTTGTTGTTGTTGTTGTTGTTGTTGCTCTCGTTGTTGTTGCTGCTGTTCTCGTGTGTCTGTCTCTCTGCCTGTCTGCGCCGTCTCGAGCTTGGGCTTTGTGCGCATAATTGGGGTTAACTACGGCCAGGTGCGGCAGCCAGTTGCAGCAGTTATGCCACGCCCCCCTCCGCCTACCACCATCCTGTCGTGCCAGCCCGTGCCGGAACCCTACAGGAAGCGCCTGCCCATTGTGCCAAAGTGTGCCAAAAAAAATGGAAAAAAACAGGCACAAAAATAGGAAAAAGAAAGGGAAAAGTAAGAATTTTGCCGCACTTATAAATTGTCGGCTCAGGTTTCTTATTCATAGCTAAATGCATTATTCTCGCCCTTCCCCTCTACCTCAGACACACACACATACACACTCACTCACTCTCACTCGTTTCCTCTCTTTAAACAGTTTTCTATCTCTTTCTGCCGTTGCTTTCATTTGCACTTCATGCAATTAATGCGAATTGAAAGTGAAATTGCAGTGAAAATGTTGCCACTTAGCCTAAAACGCGCAAGTTTTTTCATTTTCCAACACTTTTTATTTAATATAAGGAAACTAGAGAGTGAGAGGCGGAAAGAGAGTGGAGAGTGAGGAGAGTCGGCAGAGTTGACACGCAAATTGAGAAATTCAATTAAAAAAAGAAGTTTTCTTTTATTTTTATTGCGAGTGTGACCGTGTCTGTGGTCGTGTTGACACAACGCACAGACACACACACCCATACACACATACACGTGTCATCTCTTAGGCATTCCGTTTCGCAGGACCTGGCCTGGCCGGGCTCATCATCAATTCAGTTGATAATTATTTTTACGCAACGCAGCGGCGAGTGCATTAAAAATGCAAATGGCAACACTTTGCCACTTTGATGGCGCACGAACGGAGCGGGACAGCGCGTTGCCAGTGTTGTCACGTTGCTGTTTTATTAATTTATTAAATTACAAAGAGAGTGTGTGCGAGTGTGAGCTTGTGTGTGTGCGAGAGCGAAAGAAAACAAAGCAACAGCCTGGAAAACTCGCAATCGCAACTGAAATTGTAAATTTATGAGGCGGCAGCAGTCGAAGAGTTGCTCGGGTTCAGCTGGGTGCACTGTCAATCGTGCGGCATGAATTATTAATTATTTGATTTTATTTTGTATCCGAGTGAGACAGAGAGAGAGAAGAGATAGAGAGAGATAGAGAGAGAAAGGGAGAGGGAGAGCGGAGTGACAGTGAGGCTGCTGCCGCTCACTTTTTGGTCAGTGTTGCATTGCGGCACAAGCGAGATTGTGCCCTGACAGGCTGTCACTGTGACAGCGGCCTGCAACACTGCCGCACGCGTTGAAAGCAGAGTGGTAGAGAAGGAAGGGAAGGGGGCAGAAATGGCAGACAACTCAACATGCTAATAAAATTACAAGACTAGAAATGCGTAACGAGCCAAGCAGCCGATGAGCTGATTGCAAATAAAAGCAAAATTAGCTTAATCTAATTATCTGTCACACATTATTTTCGCCCAAGATCAAAAATGCGCTAGAAACATCCCCAGATCGGATAGACAGACATACATATAGACAGGCAAACAGACATACATACAGACAAACAGACAGACAGACTTGCCCGAGCGCTGAGCAACCCCGAATGGCTACAACTCTGGCTGTCCTTTTTGCTTTATTTATTGTGCGTGCCCAGGGGAAATGCCGTCGCATTGCCAACTGCCTGCAAAGCTGTGCCGGGCACTACCTGCCTCCCTCTCTCTCCCCCTCTCTATCATCCCCCTCTCTCTCCCTCTGACTGTCTGTCGCTCTACCCCGCGCTGTCTGTGAGTTTGTGAATTATTCAGAGTTGAATCGATAAGGTCGCAGCCCAAAACCAATGGCATCATCTTCGACTGGCCGGATAAGCCTGCAGCTTCGCTACCCTACCCCTCCCCATCTGTCTCTCATCCAGCTGCCCGCTCGCCGCCTGCCCGTGCCCGCTGCAGCTCCTGCTGACAGTTTATTTGGCAAATTGCTCGCATGTAATATGAAACTTCTCGTCTCGCTTCCTGGCTAATTTTTTAGTTTGCCAATGAGTCACAAGGGGCAGAGAGAGAGTCAGACAGAGAGAGAGTGAGAGAGGAGGGAGGAAGATTGAGAGAGACATAAAAAATGTGTGCTAAATCGAAAATCTGAAACACGCGTCACGCATTGCAGCAGCAATTTCTCCTTTCTGCCCCGCGCCTTGCCAACCTAATACGCCATGACTGTGACTCAGAGATTTTTCACGTTGCCCCCGCTGCTGCTACTGCTGCCACCTTTGTCGCATGTCCTACTCAAATTGCAGGCTTATCTGCCCTGCCCGACTCTATCCCGCAACGGGCCACCCCTTTTGCCGTGTCTCACAACGCGCATAATTCAAAAATTTTAAATTTTCGAAAATCTGCAGCACGCTCGTTTTTGTTGCGTTGTAAATCTAATTAGAATATGTGCGGTACGGCACCCTGCTCCCCACCTCTCTCTCTCGCTCTCTCCATGACTGTCTCTCCGTAGAGTTAGCTAGCTCATTTCATATGCTCACCGCATCTGGCCGCATCCGTATCTGAAAATTGCCAATGGCAGCGGCGCCAGTGCGTCTGGGCAATAAATTTGATTTGTTTCAAATTACAGCCAGAAAGCAATGAACAATTTTATTTATTCTTGCTCCCTCTCCCTCTCGCACTCTCTCACTCTCTAGCTGTCTTTTTTGCTGCTATTCTTGGCTGCATTTTTTGGTTAAGCCGCCAAATCGAATCTTACTCTGTGGTTTCTCTTTGCGGGCAATTTTCATAATTTACATAAGCAAATCAAATTCCAAATGGAATTTGCGGGCTTGAGCTGGGCTCAGCGAGTGTGTGGCGGGTGGGTTGGAGGGGGGAGGGTGGTGTTCGGGGGAAGGGTCCTTGTGGCTGACGCTTCTTTTATGTCATCCAGCTCGAAAATGGAACTATGTTGAGTGTTTGACGTAGATTTGCTCGCATTTTGTTCTATGCTGCCCGCAAATTGTGTCAGGCTTAACTGCGCTATCACCCCCCCCCCACCCACTCTTCCACGCCCTCTGTGTGTGGCAATGCGACACCCTGTGCAACACCCGTCTCCGCCCGTAACGCAGCCAGCCATTTGAATGCTTTGTGCGTCTTTTGTGTTGTCGATGCGTCAAAGAATTTGGCTCAAGAGATGCTTTACTCTATGCAAGTGTTTCTACACATAATATATATATATATAAACAGGGTGTGAATGTGTCGAGAAAGAAAGGCATAAACCATATAACAAACATCATATATTATGATATTTAAGCATCAAAATATTTAAAAACACAAACAGGAGGAAGAGCTTGCCCAAAAAATATATCAAGAGACTCAAAGAAATTTTGCTTTAAAAGTTCTGTTTAAATGTTTTATAACAAAACGTGTGGATAAACTTTATGAACATGAGTGTGCTCTATACAGCATATTTTATAGAATTTTTACTGCTGAAAAATACCTGGTTTATGCAAAAGAAAGTGATAATTATAATGGTATTGATAACGATGAGACTGCAACTAGTTCACACTATTTGTTGCCGAGAATATTGAATTATTTTCTCATATGGAAAAACAATTTGCAGTGTTTCTTTGATCGACTCGACTGTCTTTGATTTTTGTGTCATTATACTGCGCGCAGTGTTGCCACCTAATTGAAATAAGTAAGTTAAGTTGGTTTTGCGTCGAAATTGTTGTGTATTTTCACATTGTTGGTTCGAAATTTCAGATAATTTTCAATATATATATCGAATTATTAAACATGATGGATTGAGGTGACTCCTCGACCACGATGATTATTAAAACTTTGGCCACTCAGTTTGGGAGAGAGGGAACACAATTGTGAGGGAATCGAAGCACTCAGAAGTAACATTGAGCCCGGCGGTTCTAGGCTAGGCATTTAGTTAGCTGTCAAATATTTGCTAATTTTAAGGAACATAAAGAACACACAAGTCTCGAGTAATTTGGATAACGCACACGCGGCGGATTCATCAGGTATTTTTGGTTGAAATTCTGCCATCGCCCTAACATTGGACTATATGCATATTTATTGGTAGTAATGTCAACTGTGCTAGCAACGGCGGCAGGTGCAAGCAGCACGGCAACAACAGCGACGCCCGATACGACAGTGACAGCTACAGCTACAGCCACAGCATCAGCCACAGTCACAGCCACAGCCACAGCCACAGCCACTGCCACTGTCACGCCAGCAACGCCAGCAACAACAATATCAACAGCAGCAGCGGCGGCGGCGGCAGCGGCAACAACAGCGCTAGCAACAAAATCAACCACGACAACAGCAACAACAACAACAACAGCAGCAGCGGCAGTGGCAGCGGCAGCAACAGTAGCTGAGCATAAAAATACTGCAATGTTGCTGGAGCATCCTGCAACGACAAAGACATCAATCGACATCGATGTTGCCGGCAATGTGAACTCCACCAGCATCGTCGAGGTTGCGTTACTAAGGAAACAACAGCAGCAGCAACAGCAGCAGCAGCAGCAGGATCAACTGCAGCTGCATGAAGAAGAGGATGAGGACGAGGATGCTACGGAGCAGGAGCAAATGCAGCCGCTGCAGCAGGCGCTGAGCTCGGATCTGAGCTCGGAGACGGGCATGGAGCGTGCAAGCGATTATCTTGATCCCAACGAGTTTCCGTTGCCCGGCGCCAGGAAAAAGAAGAAGATGCAGAAGATCACACAAACGTATCCACGTCCGCCCGGCGGCTACAAATACTCCATGGGATTTCTCTATCGGATTGGCAGTCACATGGCTGGCATCACACTCGATCTGCCCACACCGTCGATAGTGCCGCGTATGCTGCGAGCCATGCCCCCGCCGCCATCGCCGCCGCCGCCTCCGCTTAGCAATCTGTCTCGGAACGATGCGAACTCATCACGTTTCGGTGGGCCTGCAGTAGCAGCAGCAGCAGCAGCAGCAGCCGCAGCAGCAGCAGCAGCAGCAACAGCATCTGCGAATGCCAACATACCGGCAGCAATACAGCAACAGCAACAACATCAGCAACAGCAGCAGCATCAGCAACAGCATCAGCGTCATCATCAGCAGCAGCAGCAGCAGCATCTCATCTACTCCGGCTACAGCAGTCCGCAGCGGCGTCTGTGGCACGCGGAGAACGCTGTGTGGCAATTCGATCGCAACTATCCATACAATCAGACCTATGCCTCGTCCTACGGGTTTCCCATGATGCCGCTGGGCTTCGATCAGCATCACTATGGCGCCCAACGCATGATGTACTCGAGATTCTATAATCCGGCTGTGCCCATTTCCGGCTATCGTCATGTCTCGTCCAACATGCCGGTGGTCGCCGAGCAGTCCGCGGAGTCGGTTCATGGAAATGTCGAGCAACAGCAGCATCATCAGCAGCAGCAGCAGGAGCAACATCATCAGCAGCACCAACATCAGCAGCAGCAGCAACAGCAGCTTCATCCGCAGGATGCACTACATCGCAATGGCCCGGCCGGCGAGATGGGGCGTTCTGTACGCTCGACAGCAGCGTCGCCAGTGAGGGAACGCTTTGCGCACGGCGATCGTAATCCGCACGATCCGCTCTCGTTTCCCTGCGAGTCGAAGACCTTCTACAACAGCAGCACGGGCAACATGTCGCTGGGTATGCCCGGCGCACGGATCAGGCATCCAGTTGATCTGCGCAGCGGCATGCAGCGCGCCAGTCAGCAGCAACATCAGCAGCAGCAGCATCCAAACAGCATGTCCATGGAACCGCAGCTGACCATGACGAGACGTGGCTATCATGCCAGCGAAAGCTTTCAGCGTTCCAAGAGTCAACAGCTGGCCACGCCCAGTTCGAATTCATCCGGCTCGGACTCGCTGACCTCGTTCGATGCGCAGCAGGCGGCAGCAGCAGCCGCAACAGCGGAGGATTACAACAAGCCGCCGTATCCCAATCAGTCGCAGCACAACTATCGCAATCGACAGCTTTATTTGCAGCAGCAGCAGCAACAACATCAGCGTCAACATCAGCAGCACAATAATCATCAACAGCCACATAATCATCAGCAGCTACACCAGCAACAACAGCAACACCAGCAGCACCAGCAGCATCAGCATCAACAACACCAACAGCACCAACATCAGCATCAGCATCAACAGCAGCAGCACCACCAGCAACAGCAACAGCAACAAGATCAACAGAATATTCTAAACTATCCGCCTGCCTTGCTGCCACGTCGCCTGCCCAAGTACGCGGAGCTGCAAGCGCAGAATTTCCGTTCGTATCGCTCGACCGGCACACACATCGAGCCACGTATTGGCTCGTGTCACGGCGCTGCAGCTGGCACAGGCGGAGCCACCAATGCTGCCGCCACCAACACTCCCTTTGTGCAGTTTGCGGACGCGCATGTCGAGCCGCATGCGACCAGCCTGGATACGTCTCCGGGCAGCGGTCTGCCCAGCTCGGATGAGGATCAGCAGCATTTGGATATGGAATACGAGCTGCATTGCTGTGCCCAGGAGCCAAGCTCGGTGGAATTCTTTTCGGATGCGGATCAGGTGCAGCATCAGCAGCATCATCGACCCGAATCGAGTCAGGAGAATGATTTCGATGGTCTCTCGTACGGCAGCCTGGCAGCCAGCTCGCCCAGCTCCGACAGCACGGAGAGCGACCAGAGCGAAGCGTCGTTGGAGTCCATGGTGCGCAAGATCACAATCAGTTGTGTGGCTCAGGCGACCCGCGCCCAAATGCCCGATCTGAAGGGTCCGAATCTGGTGCCCTTCGGCGATATGCATCATCTGCGCGAGGCGGAACGCAAGCGCAGTCAGCACATCAAGAACGGCTTGAAATGCACGGCACATTGCTGCGGTGACATGCCCGCCGCAGCCAAGAGCAACGATGGCGAGGGCGTGGAGGATGACAGTGGTTCTGGCGATTCAGTTACGTCGTATGGGGCACGCGGTGGCGGTGGGGGCAGCACCAACAAAGTTGCCAGTAAGGTAGGTGCAAGGCGTACGCGTTAGAGCTTCGAGCGATTCGATTTTTAATCGATTAAATCGAAAATCGAAAAATCGAAACGTTTTCTGCACTTCTGTGCATCATTTCAACCCTAACGGTCTGTCGATTAATCGACTATTTTGGAAAAATAATCGAACTGTTGAATTTGGAAAAAATTTACATCGATTCCAGCTCTACTTGGCCTCAATAGACTTTTCGATAAATCTATTTACTCGACTCCTTTGAGACAAAGAACAATCGAATTAATCGATTCGGCAATACATCAACCCTAACACACATTTCGATCAATCGATAAAATCGACTCGTTTGAAGTTAAAAGTAATCGATTCGTTTGCAACTCTAGTACGCATTGTAATCGCATCTGTCACACAGGATGAACCCGCACTGGATCACAATCATCCGTTGACCATACGGAATCGCTATTGGCATGAGTTCTTTGGATATACGCCAGCCGATCGGTTCCTGACACGCACCAAGCTGGTCGAAATGAAACATCCGCCGGAATTTGTTGGCAATCGCCGTAAATGGGATCCGCTTACCTTGTCCATTTGGCATAAATTTCAGTTGGCGCAGCAGACGCGTCAGATTTACAAGACAAAGATGCGGCTCTGGCGTTTCATCTACGAGGTAACCATGGTAAGTGCAACTGAGATCAGATCATCAGATGCAGCTAGAGTTTTTCGACCTAAAAAATACTTCGATTATCCGTTATTCTTGCCTTCCCCCCGCTCGAACAGACTGTCTATCCACGCTATGGTCTCTATTTGGTCGGTTCGTCCATCTCGCTATTCGGCTCGAAATGCTCCGACATGGATATCTGTATGTTGGCCTGCACCAATCCGAACATTGATCCGCGCATGGAGGCCGTTTATCATTTGCAGCTGATGCGCGAAATGCTCAATACAACCGAACAGTTTCACGAATTCAATTTGATTGAGGCACGCGTGCCGATCCTCCGGTTCACAGATCGTCGCCATAAGGTCGAAGTCGATATCAATTTCAATAATTCCGTCGGCATACGGAATACGCATTTGCTCTACTGTTATTCGCAGCTGGAATGGCGTCTGCGCCCAATTGCCATGACCATTAAGCAGTGGGCACAGTATCATAATATCAATAATGCGAAGAACATGACCATATCGAGCTACTCGCTGATGCTTATGGTAATACACTTTCTACAGGCCGGGGTAAATCCGCCAGTGTTGCCGTGTCTGCATAAGATGTATCCCGAGAAATTTTATATCCTTCAACCGACCGACTTTGGGTATGTCGATATGAATGAGATAATGCCGCCATATCAATCGGAAAATGTACAAACTCTGGGCGAATTGATATTGAATTTCCTGCACTATTACAGTGTATTTGAATATAATAAATTGGCGATATCGGTGCGGGTTGGCGGTGTGTTGCCCATCGAGACGTGTCGCACATCGAAGGCGGCCAAAAACGATATACATCAGTGGAACGAGCTGTGCATCGAGGAACCGTTCGATCTGACGAATACGGCACGCTCGGTTTATGATCCCGAAACATTCGATCGCATACGATCGATATTTTTGGCCTCATATCATCGCCTGGAGACGACGCGTTCGCTGAATTCGATATTCGAGGGATACGAAGGACCCAAAATTCAATTGCTGCAGGTACCGGATAATTCGGATAACGAGTCGGGACAGAAAACGACAAGCGGCAACTCGTCCAAGCTTGTCAGTGCACAGCCGTCCCCGAGATCGGCGGTAGATAGTATAACCAAGACCATTGCCACCAACACCACGACGACATCGGCCATTTGGAGTGATCTCAACAGCAAGGTGAATCATCAGCAGCATCATCAGCAGCATCAGCATCAATCGAAGATCGAGCACGATGGGGCGACGCAAAGCGATGCAGTTAGTCAGAACTCCCGCGCCACCACATAGAAAGCAAGCAAGAACAGGCCAGCGGACGAGGAATAGGAATAGAGAGAGAGAGAGAGAAAGAAAGCGAGAGAGATAGAGAGAAAGAGAGATATGTAGAGCGATAAGAAAGTTCAGAAGTAGAGAAAGTGGTGAGAAATATCAACAGAAATAGCAGAGTAAGAAGAATCAAGGAGTTAGTTACAGTATTTATAGACTTAAGGCAGTCTGAAGCGTAATACGTATAAGGAGAAAAAGGAAATCAAAGAAATATATATATTTATAGATATAGAATAATAGTTATAGATATAGAGTAGAGTGTAGTTGGCGTAGCGTAACAGCGTATCGCGTAGCTGTGTTATCCAGGCAATGAGTTACCTAAAGCTCATAACCCAATCATAATCAATTTCCCAGACAAATCCCACCAACATCAAACAAATCCAATATCAATCGTCATTTTAACGCACTCGTAGAGTCGATAATACTTTAAATAATGATCATATTCGGTGAGGTTTTTAAGGATTGATTGAACACATTTAAATTTTACGTTGTATACTTTTACACTAATAACTGCCGTAATAATTCTCGATTTTTGCCTTAGCCGACAATATGGTCGCAAAAAAATCTTTTCTCAATCGAGCTTCGAACAATATCACAAAATTGAAAAAAAAAAATAAAAAATAACACAAATACATTTTTCAAACAAAACAACAACTAAGACAAAAACACACAAAAAAATTCAAAAGAAAATGAACTAAAACAGTTTACGGAAAATAGCTTAGGAAATTTGCAATCAATGAGTAGAGTCAGGAACGCACACGCAGAGAACTCTTACACTGTGAGAAATGCATCAATACACAAACTCATACCTATGTCCCATTAAGATAAACAGCCCGAAAGAGACATGCACACACATACACACACACACTCACACACGTACACGCACACACACACACACGCACACACACACACACACACACACACGCACACACACTCACTCACACACTGACGCATACACACTGACGCATCCATATGTCCACATGTATTCATACTTTTTATAAAAAAATTTTAAAAAATCTAAAAAACGCGCTTAGTCTTAATAACAAAAAAACAAACAACTGCGGCCCTTTCAAACGCACAATGAAACCGCCGCAACTAACTGGATAAACATTAAGACGGCGCTGGAAAAAAAATTAAAAAATAAAAAAAACCAAAAAAAAAAAAAAAATAAAATAAAAAACTCAATAAAACTACACAAAAAATAGAAACAAGCTCTTCTTCCTTGACGAACCAATTCTCAGACAGTTGTGCTGACACGCAGGCAGCGCTGCTTGGAACTGTGGAATAACTTTTGTATTTATTGTGCGATTCAGTTGAAATTTTGAGAAAGGACTCATATGGTGTGTGGCACCTGTGTGCAATTCGCAGAAGTCTTGAACGTAAAATACTTTGCTTGAAAATTGCATAATACCGATTTGCTTGAGTCGTGCGCGGGGTACACTAAATTTGATATAAGCTCCCCCTGCGTATGGTCTATAAAGACTTTACAGTCAAGATTGGGCATGCTGGCTCTTAAAACAATTTAGATCATTCGTTGTTAATTGCAGGTATCGGGGTTAAAATACTAAGTAGTGATATTTTATTAGGAAAGTATTGAAACATGATATTTATTTATAATTGACTATGCTGAAATTCTAATGCATGAACCATGGTTGAGGATTACAAACTATAGACACAAATGGTAGTCTGGAAATCCTATTAACAAGCTACAGTTTGTAGAATAACTTTGCCTGATGTGTTAAAACTAGACGATATTCCCTCATGACACTAACGAAATCACTCCGGACATGTGCAACGGCAGCTGCGTGTGTTGGGTGGGTGGTTGTGTGGGCGTGTCACGTAGCACACTAAGGCCATCAACAATGGCCGAAAATGCGCCAAATTATTACATCAATTGCAATGCTCGATTTCAGTTACAATTACCGCGATGGGGCAGGGGTACAGGGTATATCAACGATGCAGTCCAGAGTACATCGGTGGTTGGTGTTGAGTAATTGATATAATGTCAGCTCATTCGGTTGTCGCCCACTTAATGTCCGAACTGTCGGCGGGATTAGTGGAAAGGTGGTTGATTGGAGCGACGGAGCAGAGCCGGAGACTAGCTGAACTCGTCCGTACGTGCTCGCACGTTGCGATTGCAGTTGCAATCGAGCCTGGAGAAGGGTCGTCATTATAATTATCGTGGCGGCGCAGCACAATTGTACCATTAATTCGGGCATATGTGAAAATGTGCGGCCATTAAACAGCAGCGGAATCGGGAATAATCGCCATTCCAGCGAGCATTTTTCATTTGCCGCATTTGTCACCCGCTGCCGAAGTAATTAATGCACTCTCCGGGACAACGGGCTGGGAGGCAGGGCAAGGCGAGGCCAGTTGACACCTAGAAAAATGCCATAAAATGCAAATCTGCATAACAAAAGCGACGCGTAGAGATAACGAGCGACGCGTGGGGAGAGAAATAGAAATCGTGGAATCTAAGATCTGAGCAGGGAATGAGACTGGGGCAATGCGCTGGGGAATGTGCCCTGGCCCTGCTCTTCAGCCTTTATGCATTCATTAAAATTTTGAGCAAAAATTAATTTGCCAACAATTTGCGGCAGCAGCCGCTTGCCACCTCCTTCTCATCCTTACCGGTTTTTGCAACAGCTGCAGCATTTTCCTTGGCCTTCTTCGGGGGAGGTTTTTCGAGTTGAAATTTTCGGTTTGAGTTCTTTGAACAAATAATTACTCATTGTCATTGTAATTGCCGTGTGCGGGCGCTAAACGGATTCGCCAGGCAGTGGCAGTAGCGATGAGCAGCGGCTTTGACAGCCTGCGACAGCGTTGACTTCCCTGCACCTTCTTCTGCCCCTCCCACAGCCCGCTGCTGCCAGCCGCCTGCTGCCTGCTGCCTGTTCCCACTCTGCTGCTGCTAACTTGATTATTTGTGAATTGGCAGCAAGATGAGTAAGCAGAATGTAGAGAGTAAGAGAGACAAGTTGATGGGGTCCAAAGACAATGACGAGTAGGGATAGGCAAGCACAGAGAGGGGGTGGGAGTTGGTTGGCAGTAGAAGAGAAACTGAGACGAAACTGGAACTGGCGTCGTGCTGCCATGTTCTGTTTTAGTGTGTAGCCCTTTTTGCTGCTCGATTACTTATTGCTGCTGGGGTACTCTTTCATTACACACTCACAAACACACTCACACACACACACACATGTGCATACGCAGATGAATCCCCCAATGAATGTGCTGGGATATATTGTGCGCACGTATTGGAATTTTCATTTGATGTCATTTCAATTTTCCTGCTGCCTTCAGTTTTTATGGACGCAACGAAAATGAATCGAATGGAAAAAAGGGTTCAATTCAAAGATGCAGCCCGAGCAGCAGTAGAAACAACAACAACAGCAACAGCTACAGCAACAACAGTAGCAATTGCTCATCGTTGTCTGCCATTTTTGGCTTGGCTGCTGTGTTGCCTTTGGGACTATGCTGACGTGCCATGAGATTGTTGTTTGCTGCGTTTATGTATGTGTGTGTGTGTGTGTGCCAGCTGGACACAGTCCAAAGAATCGTTCAATCTCCGCTACAAATTACCTGCGGCAGCGTTAAGCAGAAGCGTTGACAGCTCTGCGCTTGCCCGCGTCCCACAGCAGGGGCAGAACGATGATGTCCCAAGTGGCGCAACAGGCCACAAGCTGATGGACTCAACAGCAGACTGTACTCGTTACTCGTTACTCGCCACACGATACTCTATACTCATTGCTCTGAAGTCGTTACTTACTGTTCGTTACTATATACTCGTTATTTGAAATTCGCGACTCTAAGCTCGCTACTCTACATTCGCAACTCGAAACTCTATATTCGATAGTCGATATTGCTACTCTATACTCGCTACTCGCTACTCTATACTCTTCTCTACACTTGCTATTCGATACTCTTTACTCTGTACTCGCTACTCTATACTCCTGCGTATTATCTACAGTATACTCGCTACTCTACACTCGCTACTCCATACTCGACACTCTGCAATCCCTACTCGTTACCTTAGTCCACTCTCTTAAATGCCACTTGTACTAACATAATCATTTCACTCTCTCTCTCTCTAATTGCAGGTAAGCTTATTACACACAATATTCCACAACAATGACAAGTGCAACTACAACTACAACTACAATCGCATTGAGTGTTAGCGTAAGTGCTGAACCACAATTTTAATTAGTTTAAATTGCAACGATTTAAGCCATGCTACGGTTAGTCGGCTGCGCTCTTAGGGCTCTTCAAATTGACTAAAAACTTTGCACATGCAATTTGCATTTAACAATAAATCAGCGAGAAGGGCGTGAGAGGGGAGGTAGAACAGCAACCATAAATATTCTACTATATATATATACACTGTTAATTTGGGCACAATTAGAAATACATTAAATATTGAAAAGCTTGTTGCAAGCGCTTTAAACAAACACACAGAAAACCCTCTCTCCCCGGGTAGCCCTTCTCCAATCGTGTGATCTGCCCAATTCTCTCTCCTCCCCTTGAACCTTGGCAAATACTACCTAAACACAAAAACAACACCCGGCGCGAAATTAATTAAATGTGTACACATTGGCAATGTTTCTATTGTTCTACGTGTCGGAAATCCGTTAGAAAATCCTACAGAATCCGGGAATTTGCTTTTAGTTTTGAATATGCTTTGTCAAACGAATTCTCCCAAACTATTAAGTGCATGCTGCTGCGATTTCATAACTATATATTTTATATTTTCTACTTGTTTTTGCTGTAGTAGCTGTATTGTATCTCATAAGAGTTTGGCAATGCCTTTTTAATTTCTAACTTAAATTCCCGAAATTTGCAAATTCAAATTAAATGCTCAAACCATAAAATACTTGCCTTATATGTATGGCATCAAATCCCGCTTTAGATAGGTCTCCCTTGGTTCTGCTCTCTGCAGAGTCTAAAACACATTCTGATGACACAACCCACTCGTTTCGTATTTTTATTACGCGACATGTGATATGAGTATGTGTGTGTGTGTGTGTGTGTATTGCTGTGTGTTGGTGTGTGTGCTGCATCGAGTCGTTTATTCATTTTATGACTCGTTGCGAAATGCTTTCGAACTATGTGTTTGTTTTCTTTCTATTTTTGCGCTATTTTCAGCATTATCATTGCCCAACTGTGCTGCGGGCCACGCCCAGTCGGGACTAACGCCCCTGCAATAGCAGCGAAAATCAATCAGCCAATGTCGATGTCAATAAGAATGTGCTATAACGTGCTATAACGTCGTATAGCGTGCTATAACGTGCTGTAACGCGCCCCCCCCTCCCCGTCAACTCAGCTGCAGCAAGCAGCTTGAAGGCGTGCGAGGGCGTGAGAGCTCACTCCCACTCTCTCCCTCTCTCACTATACCTGTCTCCCTCTCTACATCTATCTGTTCTCTCTCTCTCTCTCTCTCTCTCTCTCTCTATCGCTGGGCAATCAAGCGCATTTATTATGCATTTTTCATATGACAATTTTTTGCCAGCTTCGCTTCAAGTAGACCATTTAAAAGCGACCGCATAAAAAGCAACGCCATTGCGTTTTGCCAGGCTGCCACACACACACGAACACACATGCACATACACACACGTGCTTTGTGTGTTTCGCAAAAAAACGCAAATTACCCGCATTTTTTACAAGCATTTTTATTGAAAATTTAAATTTATGCGCTGCGCCACATTCCCACAGCGCCGCAGCGCTAGAGAAGCCTGCAGAGAGAGAGAGAGTGAGAGAGGGAGTGGGCGGGAGAGGGGAAGAGGGGGAGAGCGAGAGCGAGAGAGAGAAAGGGAGGGAGCAAGAGTGAGCGAGAGGTTGGACGAGCTAAAGCTGATCCCTGCCATATCGCTGTCATCTGCCGCAGCAGATATCATCTCTATCCGGTCCCTCTTCCTCTGCCTGTCTCCATTGCGCTCCCGAAGGAGCGGGGAGGAAGACCCTTCATCAATATCGATAAACATTTGCTTTATTGATTTTGCTACTTGAGAATTTAAACGTTGCTTAAAGCGACCCTCGCTGTGGGTCGAGGCGAGCATAAATCATGCAACTGACGCGACTGAAGCCACGTCGCGGTACCCCGTCGCCCTCTCAGCCTGCCGGTTTGTTTACACACTACGTACCTGGTGGAAAAAGGGTTGCGAAAACTTGTCGCGTATCGCTTACTTCGACAAGGAGTCGCAGCTACTGCGCTGCCTGCAGCTGCCTCGTCCTGCGCCGCCTTCGCATGCCACGTAGTTGTCCTTTGGCTTTTCACACATTTGCATATCATTTGCGTGGGCTGACTGTAGGGGTAGCAGGGCAGGGGTAACAGAGGGGGAAGGGGAAGGGGGAGTTGCTGCTGCTTATCGCAGCGACACTTGCACGAGTTTTCCTTGCCACTTGCAGCAGCAGCGGAGGCCGAAGCCGAAGCCGTTTCCGTTGCCAGGGCACGACGCGCTTGTTAGAAGAAGTTGCAAGTAGCAAGTTGCAAGTTGCAAGGGCAGGGCGGCTCGCGGGGGAAAGTCGGGGCAAAAGGCTCTTAACGATTTCGTGTCATTTTTTGCATTTCCTTGTGCACTGCTTTCGCTGCCATTTTTGGTCTGCGGTCTGCCAACTGCCACCCTCCGCCCTCCTGCCTCCTGCCTCGATTTCTTATCGCGTGCCACGTTGCGGCACCTACAGACTGCAGACTGCGGGAGTGGGCGGCTAGGGGATGTGTGTGGTGAGGGGGGCCAAGTGATTTTTGGCCAAAACCAAAATTAAACCGGGCAAATAAATCACACAGTGCGCGAGTGCGAGCGAGACAGCGATATGATAAACAGCGACGTGTTGAGTAAGTGCGCCGCGAGAGGGAGAGGGATAGGGAGAATGGGAGGGAGAGTGAGAGATAGAGTGCAAGACGGACACGATTTACGTCTCAAGAGCTGCAGGACTGCCCCATCTGCAACTGCTGCATCGATATCATTTGCATTTCTGCCGCAAGTTGCAAGTTGCACGTTGCAAGTTGCGCGGCAACTGTGCTGCAATTAGTGGCGCGACGACACTTGCATGAAGTGCGCGTGCCGCATTACTTCGCCGCGCCAGCATAATGCAGCGTGATTAATCTGTGACCACGCCCCAAACCGTACGCCCCGCCCGTGCCATGTGCCAGCATCGTTTGTCGTCCATTTGCATGCTGAGCTGCCCGCGTCGACAGGATAAGCTGCAGCCCGTTGTCCTTGCTGCAAGTAATTTTTTAAGAAAACCGAAAAGAAATTAAAAAAAAGAAACGATGCCGGAGCTGCCAGGCAGGGATAAGACTTAAGCTGCAACCAGGTAGCAGACCGTGCAACCGGACGAGTCTGGCCAGGAGCAGCGGCAGCAGCAGCGGTGGCAGCAGCGGTGGCAGCGGCAGCCGGCGATGCGGCTGAAGTATTACAAAAAACGTGCCAAACGTTTATTTAAAAGGATTTATGTGCGTTACGTGCTAAATGTGAAATAATAATTTCTCCCCCTTGCTGCCACTTCTTCCGCTGCTGCCCTCCCCTTTGCTTCTTCGCTTTGCGCGCTCTTTTATTATTGCACTTTTTACTTGATTTTGTTATTTTTAATGCCATTTTTAATGCTGCACATTGTGCTAGGCGGACGCAGGGCGAGTAGCGTGAGAGAGAGAGAGAGAGAGAGAAGTGAGAGGGAGAGGCAGAGCTGCCGTGCTGGGCATTAACTCAAGTCCTTTTTCCATTTTTATTGAGCTGAGCAACGCGTGAAATTGTTGTGGGCCGCATGCGGAGAGTAGACTCTCTCTCTCTCTGGCTGAGATTGCTCTCTTCCATTCTTCCTCCCTCTCTCTCTCTCTCTGCCACTGCTGCAACCTTAATTGCATTTGAAGTTGCCTTCATTGTTGTTGTTGCGGCGTCTCGAGGCAGAAAGCAAAAGTTTTTTTTTAGTTTGTGGCTGCCATTGCCAATTTATGGCTCTCTCTCTCTCCCACTCTGGCTATCTCCCTCTGGGGCCTTAGCTTATTCGCATTGAAATCGAAAATGCGTAAATAGACAGACAAAGCGAGGCAGAGACAGAGACAGAGACAGAGACAGAGACAGAGAGAGAGAGAGAGTGGAAAACTAAGATGGCCGCACAACAATGCAGCAAACTTTCCGTCCACTCTCTCCACCCCGTGTCCAAGGCGCAGTCTTTCGTCTTTGCCAGTCTGCCTCCGCCTCCGCCTCTGCCCTTCCCGCTTGTTCCTCTTGTTATTATTATTATATTTTCTTTCTATTTCTTTTGGGTCTCGACTGGTTGCCATTCCGAGAGTACGTTTGTTTTTGCCAGCCCCGCACGCATATAGCATAATAATTAGAGGGTGTCCTGCAGGCCGTTAATGCCGCTGAGTGCGGGCCGGGGGGCAGCGGCGGGATGATACGGACCACAGACCCAGACACAGACGCATTGTACAGTTCATTTTGTTGCTGCGACGACATGGCAAAAGTTTCCTAATTTTTTTCCTTTTTTTTTACTCCCCCTTCGGCTTGTCCCAGCTGAGTGAATGGAAAAAAAGGAAACTTTTAATATGATTTGAGGCAGACACTTCTCTGCGAGCTGCAAATTTAATTAAAGACGCGCTTAAAGTTGTTGCTCGCAGTGCCACGAACTTTGCAGCATGTGGCACTTGCCACGCGTGTGTGGCAGGCGTGGCCGCGAGGCACGGCTGAATGGGCAGCTGCAGCTGCAGCAGGCACCTTGCAAGCAAGATTCTTTGCCTCGGCTTATTAACTTAAACTCGCCGAAGGTTGTTGACTGTGCGGCGCAGACAGCGAGGACATGCGTGGGCGGGAAGGGGCAAACGGGGGCAGGGCGCGGTTCAGGCTGCCAGACGGGCGACCCCTAAACAAAGTGTGGCGTCTTGTGTGTCCTGTCCTTGGGGTGCAGCTCTTAGACATGTGCGAGCGTCGAGCATAAATTGAAATTCATATTCAAATGCAAGCGAGCTATGCCTGTCTCTGTCTACTCGCCTCTATATCTCTCTGCCTCCCTCCCTCACTCGCTCTCTCTAGCTCGCACTGTTTTCTTCTTGTTTCGTCACTTGTCTGGCCATCAGTGCATTAGGGACGCAGTTTTCTTCTAATTTTCATTAGTCCAGCCAGTCGAAGTCCCCTGCGAGTGTCGGCCCGTCTGCATGTGCATGCATATTCCTGCACATTCCTGCATATTCTTGTTTTGCCGGCAAAAGTGTCAAAAAGCTTTGCAAAGCACTCGAGTGAAAGTAATCGCCAGAGCCAAAAGTTTTCTTTGTTTTGCCTCGTTCTGCGTGTGTTTCTAATTCAATTACGAGAATGTCTAGTTAAAAGGCATAAGCAGCAGGCAGAGAAAGGGAGAGAAGGGGAGAGAGAGAGAGGGAGAGAGAGGGAGAGAGTGAGCCGCAGAGCGGGCAAAAGAGACAGCTTGTTGAGGCTTTGCATGAGGTAAAAGTTGTGCCAGTTGTTTTAGCCAAATGCCTCTTGAGATTCTCAGCAGTTGCTTCTTTTTAAGCCCACAGTGTCAGTTGTTTGTTGCCTTCTTTATAAATATATAAATCACTTCATTTAAAACTTTTCAATACTTGAAAAAGCACAAAAAATAGGCATATTTATTAGCTTTACACTACGAGAAGCTTAGAAATAATGACGGCAAATCTATGATTACATAGTGGGTTATGTAGTACACATCTCTCCAGTCTCAACTTAAAGCCCCACTAGGTACTACTGTTCCCTTTCGAGTCTGCTCGTTCGCTTTAAGACTTAGTGCCGCAACGATGCGTTCAATAAAACTTCAATTAAATTAAATAAATCTCAGTTGAAATGCGCAAGACGAAGCAATCAACAAGCGCTGCCTGCGGTCATCATTAAATGTCTAATTTATTTCAAAACAACAACAACAACAACAACTATTGAAGAGGAGCAGGCGAATAAATTCGTTATTACAATAAGATTTTCCATTTCCCTCAGCACTCGCACTGTCTGCCGCTGCCTTTGCCGTTGCCCACTTGCCCCGCCCTACTGCTGCTGCGCCTCGCACATAAAATTTATTTAATAAAACAGGCACGTTCTCATTTTAAGTGCTGTAAATTTTAATTTAGTTGTTGCCAGCGCACAGCTGCGCAGGGTTGCCGCCCACATGGAGGCGGCAGTGCCACTGCCTGTGGGCGGTCGCTCGCTGAGGCGTGTCGCGGGGTCCATCATCAAAGCCAAAAACTTTCGATAGAGATCAGCGTAGCGGATTTTCATGGCCCTCTCATTACCAACGCCAACACCAGCAACGGCAGCAACAAAAGCGGCAGCAGGGAAAAGCGGAAAACGGAAGTGACTTGTAATGAAGCGCAAAGCATTTGGCGGGCATTTTGTGTTTCTGCCTCCGCTGTTTTGCCTTCATTTTTTCTCCCTGTTTTCTGGGCTTTACTCTGTTTTCGGTTATTTTGTATGCGCTCGTATCGGGGCCTCAAAGTTTCGCTTTAATGAGTTTTATCAGCGTGACAGTTTGACAAAAATTGACTGCCATTTTGTTTGCTAATGCAGGAGAATGAGCAGGGGGGGGATAGCCGCAAGGCACGGCAATCAAACAGAAAATATGTTTTACTTAGTGCTTATTTATGAATATTTATGAATGCGACAAAAGTTTGCCAAGCAGCCCCGCTGCCTCGTCCCATCTCTGCCCGCCCCAGCTGATTGTCTTACTCATTCGCTTCGCTTCGCATTCGCATTCGCTGTGTGACGTGTTTAGTTTGTTTATTTAAATGCGCCTTCGGCTATGCAATTGTATATTAATTCAGTCGCAACTTGGACGACACGAACTTGCCACAGTGCGACGCGGCGCCCAGGCCCGGCCCGGCCCGGCCCGGCCGTGGCAACAGCGACGCCTCTCCTGCGGCCAAAGTTGGCTCGCGACAGCGACAAATGCTAACTGACAAGCCAATTTCGCCGCACAAACTTCTGTCGACCCTTTCCAACTGGCATGTTGCAAGCGGCAAGAGGCAGGAGGCAAGAGGCAAACAGGCTAACGGGCAACTGCCAGCTGACAGTGTCAGCCTCAGCCTCTGCCTCAGCCATCGCGACAACAGCAACAGCCACGGCAAAAGCAACTGACACACGTCGGCGGCATTATGCAAAACCGGCAAAAAGGCAAATTAAAAATGCAAATGCTGTCAGTCATCGAGGGCGCTGGAAGGCGGAGGGAAGATTTCTGAGGAAGAGAGATTCGGCATTTATAGAACTGAGCAGCCTGCACCCAATAATTAAGGGCAATTGTTGACAAAGGCAAAGCAGCAAATGATATAAGAAATTCCAGAAAAATTTCATGAAAAATAAATATAAAAATAATAAACATAATATTGTATGAAATAGTAAAAGATTTATTTTAAAGGCAATACTAGCTAGTAATAAAATAAACTAATAATATTATTTAAATACAAGAAAGAGCTAAAGAAAAGTTACTGCCTCAAGCGCAGCTTTTATTGTGCGGCCTGGTTTCAATCATAAATCGAACTGAAGCAGTTCATAAGCAAGCAACCAGGCTACTCCAATAGGACAATAACTTATGGCTACAATATGCAACTATGCAAATTTCAAGGGATATTCAAAAATACGCTTTCAACTCAAGCAGCTTACAAAGCCTGCCCGCCCCATTCAATCGGTTTTTCTGCGGCATTTCGTCAATGTTGAGTTTTGCAAGCATAGAAATTGGCCAAAAGGAAAAAAGAAAAATGGAAAATTGAGAAAATTCTTGTGGTTCGGCGTTGCTTTTCATATTTCTTCGGCAGCGTCGAAATTGGTTGTGCTTTGTCGCCGGGCGGCTATTGCATGCCCCAATAAGTATGCAACGATTGCTGTCACATTACGTATACGCCGTGCTGTGCGCCAACGTGCCGTGTTGCCGTTGTCTCGCCTGTTCTCCCGATGCTATTTCACTTTTTTTATTGCTTTCGATTTTCATTTCGACTTGGGCCGCGCACGTGCGACACTAAGACGCGGATGCTCCACTAAACTTGCGACTTGCGACAACGTTGGCGTGAAACTTTTGGCTTGGGCTTTCGATTTAAGCATGATTTTATTATTTTGTGTGGCCCGTGTGTGCGTCGTGTGCAACGCCGGAGTGCCGTGTGTCCTTGCCAGCGATTGGGTTTGTTTTCGCTCAGCGTGAAATTCAATTTCCCATTTGCCACACACAAGCAAACTGAGGCAGGCAGGCAGGCAGGCAGGCAGCGACCCCGCGTGGCGTGTAAATAATCGTGACTCTCTATTGAGATATTCTGCAACCTTTTTGCATGCTCTCTCACACACACATACACACTCACACACACATAGGCGAAGCGGGTCCATATAAATGCAGAGCTTAATCGTTTTCCCTTGCCTTTTGCCTCTGCTCATTTCCTTTTGCCTTTGCTCCGTGTTATCCTTGGTGCGGCGCTTTCTATGGCTGCCTGCTTTATCAGCCGACGCCATCGCAATCGCCATCGCTGTAGCCCGTATAGGGAGCATGTGTGTGCGTGTATGTGTGTGCTATCGTTGTGTGCTTGTGTCTTCCTTCATGGCAAATATTCTTGATTTTTATTGCGTTCGCTCACAAGTGAAATTGCTTAAAATCTATTTGTAGATTTTATTATTATTCCTGCAACAGCGACAGTTCCGCCTCTCGCTCTCTCTCCCTACCGCCTCCTCTCTCCCCCTCTTCCTCATTCACCGTTTCTACTTCCATTATTATTGCCGCTCTTGCTCGTTCCCCTTTTCTAGTTTGCTCTCGAGGCGTTTTGCAGTTTTGTGTCTTGATTTCGCTTGTGTTTTCTTTGGGTTTTTTCTACGCATTCCTTTCGGGTTTATTACTTGTCAAAAGGGAGGGGAATAGAGGGAGGGGTAGGAACTGCTTTTCTGTTTAAATTCATTCAGTTTATTTGCCCAAAACATGCAAACATTTTGCCCGCATTTCCGCATATTTCTGCCGCTCTCTCCCTCTCTCATTCAGCCCATTTTTGGCTTTTCTTTTGTCCCGTTCGCCTGGCGCTCTTCTATCCATACATTTCTGACATATTTTATGTGCATTATCTCTTGTGTGTCCCTGTCATTTTTGAGTGCAGCTCAAGCATAATTTATGTAGTACCACATTCCTTTGCTCTGTGGCCTGGCCGGACTGCTAGCCTTAGATTTTCCGCACTGATTTTCCCAGCTTGCTGTCGCCTTTAATTGTGTGCGCTGTATTTGCAATTTTAGTTGAGCCTGGACGCATATAAAGCCAGCATTAAGGCGAACACGACATCGACGAAAAATAAAAAAAAAAAAACAGAAAATAAAATGAAATATAAATCATACGCACCATTTAACAATAAAAGGCAGCGGCATTGGCTCTTTCCGTGCTCGCGCGTTGCCCATTGTATTGAATGGCCCATAAACGCAACGCTTTCAATATCACTTATAATGACGCAACCCCCCCACCCCCAAACCCCCTTGACAACCATTTGCAACGGAAATCAAGTCGCACATGCGAAAGTAAAAATTCAAACAATTCCGAGAGTTGTACAGAAAAAAAGGCAAGCGCAACATATTTAAAGAAGGGAGGGAGTTAGATTAGGGGGGTGGGGGGAAGAGATTCTGCAACATTTAACATGCGGCATGCTGTGCGAGGGGCAGCTAAATGTGAAAAATGAAAATGGAAATGCGCAACAAAAGCAGCAGCACTGCGACGCGAGGTCAGTTGCGAGCGAGGCTAATGAATGCTTCAAATCAATTACAATGCGCTATCGTAGCGGGGGTGAGTGGGTGTCTGAGGGCGGGGAAGCTGCATAAAATAAAAGTAAATATGCTAAAATGCTGTCAATGTTTCAAAATGCCAGAGATGATGACGATGCCGGTGCCGATGCCGATGTCTGTCGAGATGATGTTGATGGGCTGCGCCGCGGGCGATTTCCGCTTGGCAATTTTCCGACATTAGACGCAGCGCGCGACGTTCAGCTAAATTTCAAATCGATTTCGAAAGAAAAGAATAAGAGAAAAGCATTGATAAAACGCCAGGCAGATAGCTGCTGGGTGCGGGCAGTCGTAAAATTTAACAACTTTCGATTTTCAATTTACTTTTCGTTTCTGTTTTTTTTTTGTTGCCACACGCGGCAGCTACCTCTGCCACTGCCACACACGCTTGTGTCATTTGGCTGTGGCAAAGTTAACTGAACTTTAATTGAACTCCGTGTGTGTGTGTGTGGGTTGTAAAAAAAAGCGAATGTGTGTGTGTGTGTGGACACGCCCAGGCATTTAAGCATTGTTTCGCGCTGCAAAATACTGTTGCATACGTCCAGGCGGCCGCTTAAAGCCCGTTTCCATATAATGATACGTTTTATGATTGCATTTGCAATTGCCAAAGGCCACTCCCCCCACTGCCCCCTTTGTGCGCTTTGCAGCTGGTCAGACTCACGTCGAGCTGATGGCATAAAAATAAAGCCCGAGTGTGGACGAGCAAAGACACAGGCAGAGGCAGAGCCAGAGGCAGAGGCAGCGAGAGCGGCAGAGGCAACGGCAGCGTCAGCAAATTGCGGCATAAGGCGTTGCTAACGAGCAGCAGGAGACGTAGACGAAGGTGGGCGGAGTCTTGCCTGTCGATGGCACGGCCAGGACTGCCCTCTGCCGCTTGTATCTTCCGTCTTCCGTCTTCTGTCTAGTGTCTTGTGTCTTCTGTGTAGCTGCTGCTGCTTTGTCCTGTTTGTTCATATACACAATTACCAGCTAAGGCGATTTGCAAAGCACAACAACAACAACGGCCACAACAATGGCGCACATCAGGTGCGGCTACTGGCTGCACTCAAGTGCTGTTATGCCATTCTTGGCCATTGTCCTGCGTCCTGCCTCGCCGGGCTGCTGCTTGACAATGTTTGCAGGTGCAAATTTCAAAGTGAATTGCTTTTCTATCGTTCGGAAAAGTGCTGCAACACGCAGGCATAAGTAAAGGCCTTTCCCCCTTGTCAAGACACCAAATTAGTTGAGACACAGCGAACAAGAGAGAAAGATAGAGAGAGAGGGGGGGGAGAGTAGCAGAAAGAGAGCGAGTGATATGCGTACACTTTGTGGTAAATCTTTTACGCCGTTGGCACTTAGCAAAATTGCTGGAAAAGCTGAGTTAAGCGGATTTATTTATTGTTTTCCCTTTTCCCTTTTGCTGCTGCCGTTGCTGCTGTTGCTGTTGCTTGTGCTTCTCCTTTTTGCCCTTTGTGGGCGTGACAGTTTGTCATATAATACCGGGCTGGGCACAGCGTTAAGTGGCGCTTTGTATGGAGACGGCTTTCTCTCATTTCTGCCCCTCTGCCTGTGTGTGTGTGACAGGTTATTGTCTATTTGTGTGCACGTTGGTGTGTGTCTGTGACGCGTGTGACTGTGTGTGTGTGTGTGCGTTTTAATTGAATTCTGTGCACAAAACATTTATTAACAATAATTGCATTTCATATGCCAAAAACCAGACTGTCCACAAGTGTCCAGGACTAATTTATCAATAACTGCGACGACGACGACGACGACAGCAGGCCACAATTTTAAAGCAGCACTCACACACACACACACACACACAGCATGCTGCATAGACACACACGCACACGTCAAAAAGTTTGCAAAAATAATGAAGCATAGCTTGAGGCGCACAAACAAAACGTCGCACGCACACAAATTGCAAACAAGCGGAGCAAACAAACCCACAACAAACCAACAGCAGCAACAGCAACACTTGCAACAGCAACATCCACAGCAGCAACAACAACAACAGCAGCTACAGCTACAGAGGCAGCCACAACTACAGCTACAGCCACCTGACCACAAAAAATAAGCAAGCTGAGCATTTGGCAAGTGCTTTTACACACACACACACGCACACACATTGCTGCACGCTGTCTCTACCCCAGGTTCTTCCCGCCGCACCCTTTTGCCCACTTTGCCTCCCGCTGCTGTTGCTGCAGGCCAAAATAAGCACAAAGTCACGCCGAGCGTAGAGTTTTTGCATAAAATGCTGCCAAAATAAAAGGCAACCCTTTTTTGGCAACACACACCCCCCCCCACACACACACACACACACACACGCAGTCATACGTGCTCCCACATGCATGGCCACATTTTGACTGATCAACCGAGCCAAGCAATTTTGCTGAATTTGTTTGCCTGGCGCCCTGCCAGCTCCACTCCCTGTCCCAACTCCCAATTCCAACTCCAACTCCAGCTGCGGCTACGGCTTTGGTAGCTGAACGAGGCTCTGGCTGGCTCTCCCAGCGGATTACCTGGACTTCTGCTTGTTCCTGTCACACAGTCAGTGTCAACTGCTATACCTGTCCCTTCCCCCTCCACCCCACGCTACGAGCGTGTCACGCACTTGTGAGCTTGTTTGCTCATCAATGCGCCCTGCAGCTGCCTGGCCAGTTGCTGCAGCTGCCTCGTCTCGTTTCATGCTGTTTTGCTCTCTCTCTCTCTCTCTTTCGCTTTTTTCATCTCGCAATAGAGTCAGGTAACTGCTTTACATTTCGTTTCGCATTTGAATGTGAATTTAAATTCCAAGCTAAGGCAAAGTTTACACAACTTTTCACTGTATGTACAGAGAGAGGGGGAGAGCGAGAGGGAGCAGCGGCAACGTCTATTGCCCGAGTCCGGTCTGTCTGCAACTGCTGCTCTTTTTATTATTGATTTGCCTTTGCACTGGGTGTGTGTGTGTGCGGGTGTGTGTGTTTGTTTGCCACTCGTGTGCTGCCAACGCATTTTTATGCCAACCAGCTGAGGGAGTTGAAAAACTTTTGGCCTGCAACGCCGCCGCCGCCCGTTTAATCAATTTCTCTCTCCCCCCCACACGCCTGTCGCTGCGCATAATCAAATTTTGTTTCTATTTCAATTGAGAGGCAGCATTGTTTGGCAGCTTCTGTTCTTGTTGCTCTTTCATTTGCATATGCCAAAAATTCGTACGTCACAAAATGCAATTAGATTTTAATAACGTTTGTCATTTCTTTTGTGCTTTCATTGCAGGTAAGCGAAACTAAAGAGGCAGACAGACAGTCAGCTAGAAATACAGGTTTGCTTTAATTATGCCTGCAAAGTTGTTCAATAATTTTGCACTAATTCAGTCGTCAAAGTTGGCAAAAGCACAAAGTGTCAAGTGCAAGGCGAAAGATCATAAATTCTTGTCGAGAACGAAACACACAGAGAGAAAATGCCTTTGGACGCATCATAATTTACCCCGCTGCCAGCACATTGTTTGCTGTTATTGTTGCTCTTGTTGTTGCTGTTGTTGCTGGGGAGCGAAAAATATAAATGTCCAATTTGCGCAGCGTCTGTGCAACTTTTGCGTCAAATGATTAACTTGATTTATGCGTGCGGCGGCAACAAAACTTTGCGACTTCTTTTGCGCCACAACAACGCTGTTGCTGTGTGCCACGCCCATTCGAGGCAGTGTGCCAGGTGTTTGTTGGCCAAAAGAGTCAACAAAAGCATAAAAAACACATTCGCACACACACACACACACAGAGAGAAAATCGTTTAAGTTGCCGCAGCAGACGAAGCTGGCGAAGCGAAGCACGTTAATTTCCTCGACGCGTCGATTGCCACACTTTAGCTCGAGTTGTCGTGGTGTGTAAGAGTGTGTGTATGCTGTGTGTGTGTGCGAGTAAGTGTGTGCGTGTGGGTGGCAAGCAGAAAAAACTACGCATAAGTCTAACAAGCGCCATTAGTTGGGTTGCCCGGCCCGACTGTGTGCTTCCTTTCCTCTGCCCTTTACCAACCTCGACGAGCTGCGACAGCTGGCGACGTTCTCGACGCCCTCGCCGTGGCCTCATTTGTTTTAATGTGTCAATTTGTTGACAACGCACTCGCTCTCACCCGCACCCGCTCCCACTCTCACTCTTTCTCTCTCTTCCATACGCTCTCAATATTGCGCATACGCCACATTGGCCAGTCAGCCACCTGTAATCGGCGCCGGCTTTAATAAACGCTTTATGCCAGCTACTCGGCCACTTTTGGCCCGCCTTTGATTTATCATTTTGTTTATAAACTTCACTTTAATTTCGTGTTGCATATTTCACTTATTTTTTGCCGCTTTATTGGGTATTTTTGCAGCAAAGCTGCTGCTGCTGCTGTTGGCAACAGTTTTATGGCCCAGCAAAGTTGTTAAGCATTTTGACATATTTCACGCTTCGCTTTTATGCTCACCGATTGCCGCGCTGCGGCTTGACATGGCTCGCGGCCTGCCTGTTTGTGCTCATAAAAATGTGGGCGTGCGCTGCGGCCCCGCCCTCGCTGCTCGACCCTTTGCCCTGCCATCTTATGGCTTTTGATTTGCTCGCTAAGCCTGCTGCGAAAAAAACACAAAATCCTCTTGGTTTCTTCTTCTTCTTTTTTTTTTCCCGGCATCAATCAGGAAAACTTTTCATTTTCTCGCTATTTTTCATTTGCTTGTTATTCTGGCTACTGCTGGCATTCATTAAAAGCCACTTAATGCAGGCAGCGCCATTTACGGCCGCCATCTTTGGCAGCAACATGTGAATCGACTACGTTACGTGTTTTTTGTTGTTTTTTATTAAGTGCAAAACGAAATTGCCTCGTTTCGCAGCTTTGCACCCGGCATTTAGTGCGCTTTAAGGAGAGCGCTGGAATTTTGCGATGGCATAAAGCATAAATTATGGCCAATTGTTGTTTAAGAACCCACGCGGCGTATACACAACGCCCCGCCCGACTTCGCTACAAAAGCAGCTTGAGTAACAGACATAAAAAACACACACACACACGTTGCACAATCGCATTAAACTTGTCTGTTTACCAAGTGACACAATCTACAGCTAACTAACTTATGCAGGGTATATGCCAGTCGTGCCGCTGTGCGAGTATGTTTGTTTTTGAGCTTAAGTGACATTTAGCTGCACGTGAGTTTCATTAATTTAGCTGGTCAAGCTGCTTGTTGCCTGCATTCTCCTTCTTTTTTTCGTAGCTGCTTGTCAGAGCGTGCTGGGCGTGGCAAGGAGTGTGGGATGGGGGGCGCACATAGTGCCGTTAATTGAGTTGCAAATGCCAAGCGAGACGACATAAAAACCTAATTGCTCGTCCATTCTTCTCGCCGCAAACGTAACGCGTGACGTAAGCAACGCGTAGCGTAATGTTGAGTTACGTTTCGCAATACAACCTTAATTATGGGGGGGGAGGTGGTACAGGCTGCTGCTTACAGGGTGTCCGTTTAATGTGTGTACTTCTTGCACTGTCAAGCTCAGCAGCGTGTCGCACCTGTTGGCGTTCATTAAACCATTTGGGAGGCGGCCACTTCACTTTAGCTAGACCGCAGCACACTACCGCCGCCGCCCCCCCCCCCTCCGACGCACACACATGCCACGCCCCTTGCTTAATTTCATAGACGCGCCCACATTTGGCATTTGCCGACATGCCTCAGTCCCGGCGCAGCCCTGGCCTCTGCCACCTTGTTGGCTTACACGTTTCGCTCTCTTTTTTTTGTTGCGGCACGTGCAGCGTAAAAAACGCTCTGTCTGTGTATTGCGTTGTATGTGTGTGCCCACACTTGAGCCGGGGCAGCAAGTTCGCTTCGGTTTGTTTAGTTTTTTGCGGTTTATTCGACGCGTTTACATTGTCTAAACGACCGGGCAAGGCCAACAACACACGGCAACGGCAACGGTTTCGTTAACGGTAACGGTATCTCATTTGCCAACAGCAACCAGGCAGGCGGTCGCCTCTCACAGGAGTTGGCTCAATCAGCAGCCTGGCCTGCTCCACACACACACACACACACACACCTGACCCTCCCCAGCGCTTGATTCATGCCTCATATTGCTCAGCTTCGCATTCGCTGGCAACAAAAAGTTGCGCACTTTTTTATGGTCTTCGGAGTCGAGCGTCGTTTTAGTCCCGCATAGGTGTTTACTCAGACACACACACACACAGACACTCTGGCACACACAGACACTCCTGCAAACACACACACTCGCGCACACACGCGTCCATGCCGGAAAACTTGGTGAGTTTCGGTTTTACCCCCCGCGTTGTACATTTAATGGCGTTGATATGGTTTTATGACCTTTGTGGCCTCTTACACATACGCCCCGAAAATTGCATTGTTTGCCTTTTTTTTGTGAGCAGAGAAGGGGGCGGGGTGGAGATTGGGGGGTGTTGTGTTTTTATTACATTTATTTTATGCTTTTTATGATTTTGTGCCGCTGCTTCTGCTTTTGTTTTTCGCCTGTTTAATTTTCCTTTTGCGCCGCCCACCAAGGAGCCATCATTTCTAAGTTGATTTTCTTGTATGCCAGCATGCCAGAGGGGTTGGGGAGGGGAACGTAGGAAGGAAGGGCAGGCTGCTGGCGTGGGCGTGTTATACGCAACGCATCGAACTGCGTGGGAGACGCGAGCATCGTGTTGTGGTTGAAGCTTTTTGGCTTTCAGTGCAGTTGCGCTCCAGCTGAGGGTGGGTATCGGTGAGGGGTGATGGAAGAGGGAGGAGGGGCTGCAGGCTTGTACTAAAGAGTGGGTAGGGGAAGGTGGATGAATTTAACATTTCAAATGGTTTTTTGTGCAGTTGAGAGTCGCGCATTTGCATCTCCATTTTGCATACCCTGCAATGCACGAAATATGTAGGCAAAAAGGGCATATAAGCTGCTTAGAAATATGAATAGAAGGCGCGACAAATTGTTTTAATACTTCGACTTTTCAAGTTACTATATAATAGTTTATAATATATTTTGCTTAGATTAAAAATTCATATTCAAGTAAATCAAATTAATCTCAAAGTTCTCTTTAATTAGCTTCTCCCAATTTCAGGCAGAGTATTTAGCAGTCGAGTGTGCTGCGCTGTTCTTTTTCCCCACTCGTTTTTTCGTCTGTTTAGCTAGCAATCAAACGCTGTCAACCACTGTGCAGTAGATGCGCCCCGGTTCCACACTGCCATTTTTCGCCTTTGCGGTATTATTTCTAAAAACAACGCCGTCATTCACACACACTCGCATTCACACTGGCACTCACACTCGCATTCGCACCGGCACTCACTCATTCGCATCGCATTCGCGCTGTGCTGAAGTGCAAAGCATTTGTAAATAAAAATGCAATTTGATTTCGTTTCGTTTTGTTTGGATTCTGCTTTGCGTTCTCTTCTGTTTGTCGTCGTATTTCAAATGTGACAAATTGAGTGCCCCCCGCCTGGACAAACAACACCTGTGTCTGTGTGAGTGTGGTGTGTTAGGGTGTGTGTATGTGTGTGTGCGGGTGTGTACGAAATTTGTTTGCATTTTTATAAGCATCGTCGGGTTATTGATGCCAGACAAGTGGATGCACTTGCCACGCCCCCACAGCCGCGTACATACAGATAACCGCAAAACGGTAAACAGACACACTCGTACACACACACACTTGAATCGAGTCGCCAGTTTGGAATTTTAAACGCGAAATACGCATCGACAGCGCTGTTCAGGGAAATACCAACACTTGACTCTCTATAAATGTATCTGTCTATAGAAGCTGTATCTGCAGCTGTATCTATGCTTGTATCTGCAACTGTATCTGTTTCCGCAGCTGCAGACAAAGCGCGCTGCCAATGCAAATACGATTTAGTTAATTAATGTTTTACTTTTTGAATTAATTACACTGAAAGTTTCCCTGAAAGCGCTGAAAACCTTTGCTTATTTTTTATAATTATTTTAATGTGTTTAGAGAGACGCCTCCGCCTTCCCTACTTTATGACACGCAATGCGCTGTCAGCGCGCTGCTTTAATCCTTTTTGTCCTGACAACGCGACTATCAATCGATCGATCGAACTATCTAGCGCACTCTGAGTTATTTAACGCGCTCAAGGTCCGGGAAAATTGAATTGTCACGAGCGTTGTGCTTGATTTATGCGCAGCGTTTATAAGCGAATTGCGTGACTGATTAATTGAAATTGCGTGGGTATCAAACTAAAACTGATAGACTTGTAGATATGCTGGAAAAACCAAACAAACTATTCGATATGCTGGCAAGAGCAAAGAAACTATTAGAAATGAAAAAATATAGCATACTTATGTGCGCTGCGCAATATGAATGCAATAGGCAAGTCGAGCGGATCAGACAGCCGGTTTGTGCATAGAGTAGACACCTTAGCCAGCATATAAAGCATACTCTAAGCTGGCATAGCTGCGAGCACTTTAAGCCGCCCGAAAGTAGACTACACGAATTGCCGCAGACGTTTTACGAGCGCATGCAAAGCCGGCAAACCCCCCCCCCAGCACAAGACGAATATGGAAAGCAGGCGACGGCCGAGTGAGTGAGTGAGGCATGCTACGAAATTCATGAGCCACAAAAACGCATAAATATCCAACGGTTTTCGTTGGGTTTCTTCGTATTTCTTGTTTTATTTTTTGCTGCTGCTGCTGCTGTTGTTCTTCAGGCGAGACACGAATGTGGCAAAAAGCATGGCATTAGCTAAGCCAAAAAGGAGAGAAAGACAATCAGTGGGGGAGACAGGAAGAGTGAGCGAGGGTGGTGGGAGGTGGCGGCGCACGGCAGGCAATTTTATGAGGATTATGACAATAATTGTCATTAAATCAAAAATGCTCAGTAATTGTCTCATAAATTTACTATGCAAATTGTGGGAGTGTGTGTGTGGGCGGGGGTGGAGGCAAGGGCAGTTGCGGCACGCGGGGCGACAGTTTCGTGTTGCTGCTGTTGGACGTCGCCATTTTACGATATCAATAAAAACGTCGACAATATAAACTCAACTTAACTTTGGCATTTTTGGGCCTGCATTAAAATTCTGTGCTTAGCATATTTCTAGGAGCACGCGTCTACCTCTCTCTCTCTCTGCTGCTCTCCGTTCTGTTTACTTTTGCTGCCAGTGCCACAAAAGTTTTTACGATGCCCCATAAAAGCAAGTCAGTCCAGCAAAGTGGAAAAGGTACAACAGAGTTGCTGCAAAGGATTAGATAAGCTGCGTGCCGACTCGAGTCGAGCTGAGCAGCCTATGCACTTGTGTAGTTACGTATACGCAGCGTATAACATGCCCGCCCTACACTGCCTGCCTGCCTGCCTACCTTGTGGTTACCTGCGCTTTTTAAAGCCGCCCAAAACGATTAAAGTGCCCGCAAATTTGCTCATACTGCAGGGAGCCCCGACACGCCATGAGGGGGCGGTGTTCACAGGAAGCCGCAAAGTGGCTTTTTAATGCACACACACGCAGCAGGCAGGCTCAGGTCAGTTTCCGGCCAGCCACTGCAATAATAATAACAGCAACAACAGCAGCAGCAACAACAACAACAGCAGCAGCAATATGCAATTATATAAAAATCAGACGAGGCAGAGCGCGGCAAAATGGAGAAAAATGCTTACACTGCGCTCAAAGTAGACTGTTGTTGTGTGTGTGCGTGTGTGTGTATATGGCCTGTTGTGTTAATTTAATTAAAGCCTGAGCTGGCACGGACAACACAGCGGGAGGTTGGCAATAAAAATTGTTGTTATGAAGTGCCAAATGGTTGTTGCTCTCGTTGCTGTTGCTGCTGCTGTTGTTGGTCACTTTTGACTGCCACACGAGAAATTAACATAATTGAGAATGGCCGCACAGACGCCGAGACAGCAGCAGCAGCAGCAGCAGCGCACGTTCAAGGTCGTATTAAAGTCGTCGCAGGCCAAAAAAGTATGCTACATTTTTGGTTTCTCTTCGAGTGGAGACTTGTGAGCCCCCAGTGTCAAATTTCCAGCTCACAAGCTATGCAAGCGTACAACAATATGCTGGCAACAATCTGACTGTTGTTTCTGTTGTCGTTGTTGTGGCATCTGATTTCACAATGTGCTGTGGGCGACACGTATTTCGGCAGCTGCACAAGCGGCTTCATTAATAATTCAACAAGATACGTTGGAAACCTTTTTTCCCCATCAATATAGAGAGAGAGATTGGGAGACCGTAAGCGAACCCAACCGAGCACACACACATACATAACAAAATCTCTCTAGGCATGCCTAATAGGGTTTCTATGTGTGTGTGTGTGTGGCTTAAACTTGAAAAGGATTCCAGCATAGTCAAGTGCATTAAAGTTGATCGCAAATCTCGCTGCGAAACTGAAAACAGATTTATGCAAGTGTGTGTGTTGGGTGTGTGAGTGTGTGCAGAGCTTTATTAATTTACACTTTTTCATAGATTCGTTGTTGTTGTTTTTGTTGTTGTTGCTGCCGGGTGCCTCGCTCTGACAGTTATATAAATTATTATGTTTTGCTTTTAGCATGATTGAAATGAAATTAAACTGCCTTTGTCAGCTGCATGTCGTGCCCCAGTGCTGTATGGGTGTGCGGGTGTGTGTCGTCTAGCAGCTGCCAGCGACATGTGCTGACAACACAGCAACAGCAGCAGGAGCAGCAGCAGCAGCAACAACAGCAGCGGCAGCAACACGACAAAAAAAAACGAAAGCAGCGAAATGAAATGAAGATAAACTAGAGTCGCCAGCGACTTTTGGGGGTGAAGTGGCACGCCCATCCAGCTACGCCTGCCTCCCACGCCCCCGCCCCGCCCCTTGCTGCTGAAATTTCATTTAGAAAATGAAAATTTAGTAAACAGCGCATAAAAAGCAGCTGCCTAGCCGAACCGAGCCAAGCGAAGGCAAAGTAAGAAAAAGCTGCGCAGCAGCAACGTGAATGAAGAAGGTGATAAACATATTTCTTTATAAGCATAAACACACGCACACACACACACACATATATGTATGTGTGCTACCATATTCCCGCATGTAGGGTTTCTTCTTTCAAATTTTAATCATGTGCTCTAAGACTGCCGGCTTGACAATTTCGGCGCATTTTTTTGTACTTTGCAGCGAGCAAAAATGATATAGCAATGGGGTAGCTCGATTTTTGGCATTCGAAATAGGCAGGATTTTTGAACAAATATAGCAGATAATTGAGAATATAAAGCATAGAATATAAAGATATATTTTTTTTTTTTTTTTAAAAAATAATTTTTAGATCAATAAATAATAAGAAATATTTAGTAGTTCAATATCCCATCTGGCTGCTCTTGTTTTCCCTTTCCATACTTCCCTCTTTCTCTATCGTTTCTTTGTTGTCTAGACTCTAGTTTAAAGTCTTCAAGAGTATCTTAAAATAGTGCACTAGGTATCTGCCAGTCGAGCATTGCCGTTTCGTAGTGTGCAAAAGCATTCATAACATATTTTTCAGCTTTTTATTGTCAGTCGCATTGCTGTGCGTTTTTATTTGTTAGCAAGTGTGGGGCAGGAGGAGGGGGAGTGCGAGTGTTATGTGAATGTGTAGAAAGTGTGTGTGTATAAGTGTGTGTATGAGTATGTGTGTGAGTATGTGTGTTTGACAGCCAAAACCTTTTAAATCCTTGTTAACTTGTTTAAATGCGCAGGTTTTTGGCGCCCATTCATTGCTGTCTGCAAATGCATGAGTATGTGTGTGTGTGTGTGAGTGTATGGGTGTGACTGCCTGTGCCTATATGTGTGCGTGTGTCAGCACTCACATTTTTATTTCGCACTGCTCGTAGGCGCTTTATGTCATCAGCAGCAGCAGCGCCGGGAAGAAAATAAATTGAAAAGCATTTGAATATCTTTAATTTATTTATTTATTTATTTTATTTTTTTATTTTTCTCATTTCTCGCTTGAAAATCAAGTGAAATTATGCGGATTGTTGAAAGAAACGAAACAAAATGCAAAATGAGAGATGAAAAACGAGAAAATCGAAAAAAATGGAAATCTTTAAGTGCAAATTTGCATGTGATGTGATCTATAAGCCGCTTAGCAAAGACTACAGATTTGCGTGGCACCCTGTGCTGCTGCCGCTTCCGCAGCCTGCCCTTGCCCTGTGCAGCCTGCCACTCCCCCCCACCCATTCTCTCTCACGCATTTAATGCGCTTTTTTGTGGAAGTTTTTGCTATGCAAATTAGCCACATTTTGCTTTGATTGACTTTTGGTAATTTTCACAATTTTACACTGCGCAAAATATTTTCATAGCTTGTATTTTTCTGCGCAGACATTTAATTAACGAGAGAGAGAGAGAAAAGCAGAGTGGAAGTGGAAGTGGATAAGAGTATTAGCCACATTTTGATGGGATTAGTTTGACAAATGAAATGCAGTGTGGTTGTCTCTCTCTCTCTCTCTCTCTCTCTCTCTCACCTTCTGCGAATTGCTGCCCCCTAGGCCAAACTGCAATTGAAACGAAAGTACTTTTCAGCACCCCCCTCAGCGCACTCCTCCCCCACCCGCAAGCCAGGCATATAAATGAACTCATTATTATAGCACGAAGCACGAAGAAAGCCTTGGCCAGTGCAAAGACAATATTTATGCTGAGACTTAGCAGAAGAAGACGGAGAAGAAGAAGCAGAGGCCGAAGCAGAAGAATTAAGAATTGTAGCGGGTATTTTTCATTAATTTCAGCATTTAAATATTTACACAGTGGCGCACATAATTAATTGTACGAGTAGCAAGTCAAAGTGGCTGGCAGAAATGTGTGTAAATTATGCGGATCGAGGAGGGTGCCGCATTTCACACTTAAAGCTGACAGCAAGGCGGGAAGTTGTTGAAACGGGTGGGGGAGGGAGTAGAGTGGGAACAGGAAGATAGCTGAAGTAGCAGGGCTGCAGGAGGGAGGCAGAATGGAGGGAGTCTGCTGTGGGCCGAAGGTGAAATTTATGCGCCGAAATTAATTTCATGCAAAAACAATTAAGTTAATTTAGCAAAAGGAAAAGCGAGGAAAACTGTGAGGAAAAAGCGCAACACGGGCAGAAAAATCAGGCAAATGAAATATAATAAACTTTGCCAACGAACGAGACGTAGTTGGATGGGGGGGGGGGACGAGAAGGGGTGAGCTGGGCAGGAGCTGCCAAGCTGCGAAAAAAGGGTTGGTAAAAACGGGCTTTAAATTTCCATTGCCAGCTGAGTGAGTGGATGTTTGTATGCCTGTGTGTGTGTCTGTGTGTGTGCTGTGTCTGCCTGTACGTATATCTGTGCGCTGTGTGTGTGTGCGTGTAATACAAACGCAATTAAAACACACTCAAGAGGCGCAAACAACACAGCAGCAGCGAAACGAGAGTGAAGCGACACCGTAAAACATTTAAATGCCCAAAATAGACGAGGCAGACAAGGGCCAGGGGCGTGGCAATGGGTTGAGAGGGGCTGTATGGGGAAAGAGCGGAGAGGGGGGCACAGGAATTTCGCTTTCGAATTGCGTTGGCGCGTGAAATATGTGCGTGTTGTTGGGCAGAGGATTGCGCATTGTGCACACAGGCAATGCAATCCCCTACCCCCCCCCTTACGCTACGCCCCTGCCTGGGCAATAATAAAAATTGCAATTTGGCAACAGCGCAAAGAGAAAGTGCAGAGATGCATTAAGCAAGGCACAGGAGCGGTGCAAAACAGGGACCCAGAGCCATCCCAGAGCAGGCCTTAGCAGACAGCCAGACGATCTGGCAACGCTTGCACTTAACCGGCAACAGTGTCAAGTGCTCAAAATGCGTTTTAATTGCGTTTGCAATGACGCAGCCAGTACAAGCTTGAGTGGCGCCATCTAGCGAGCTGTGGCTGAGGTATGTTCGGCTGCGGGAGTGAGGCGAGCTTACAATGACATTGAGACAACCCTCAGGCGCAGATCAACCCTTGGACAGCAGCAGCACCGTACTGACACCCACAACTCTACTGACAACACCTCACCCCGCCCCTCCCACTGCCACTGCCAGCCCCTGCTACAGGCCGCCCGCCCCTGCGCAACTTGCCAGCTCAGCTTGCAACTCACAAGCGTGCAATAAATTTTTCAATGTCGTGCGTCTCGTGCGCGCAATCTATATAAGGCAACAGCAGCAAGTCGTACCCCTCCCCCCTGCCAGCTACGCTTTGCCAATCTGCCGACCGCTAAGCACCCAACACACACACACACACACACACACACACAGAGAGAGAGAGAGAGTGATAGAGGGAGTGGGAGCGCAAAACAAACTTCTAATCAGACCGTAGTCAGGCTGCTTCCTTGACTGCTGCCGACTTTGTGATAAATGTGCTACAGCTTTTTGTCTTTGTAGGAAGCTGGGAGTAGGTAGGTAGGTGGAAGGAAGGGACCGGGGCAGGGGCAGGGGCAGCGAGCGAGCAAGCTACACTTAATCGCCGTCCCTGTCTGTCCAGTCGCAGCGTCCCCGCGTCTCTGCCCGTGCTTAGTTCGTGAAAGTGTTGAAGCAGCACTTTGGCAGCGCGCATCAACGCCGACGAGTCGACGGCAACGACTTGGGCTGTCCCTCGGCATATTTGCTTTTTATCTGCGCTTTGCATGTGCCTGAAAGGGGGGAGGGGCGGGCAGCTTGCGAGGAGCGAGCTAAAAACTCATCTTTGTCTGTGCTCTGCGTAGTTTTTCTCTTGTGCACAAGTTACATTTTTAATCGCGCCTTTGAGACTTCATTAGTGCGCGACGCAAAGTCGAGAGAGAGAGAGAGAGAGAGAGAGGGAGAGGGAGAGGCAGGAAAAGAAAGAGAGTAAGAGAGCGAGAGTGAGGCAGCGCAATGTGAATGGCCAAGCCAAGCCATACATAGCTTCAACTCCAGCTGCGTCTACATTTGTGTAGCGCGTGTGACGGAGTGGGCGGGCATGGCAGCATGACTGGAACATGTGCGGCTCAAGAGCTGCTGCTGCTGCTGCTGTTGTCTGCCAAATGGCGCATGAAGCAACGCGCCAGACCCGGCTAGACCCGACCAGACCAGAGCCAGAGCAGCACTCGCTCGCTCGAGTCCGACTCGAGTGTTTTTTCTAACTCCTTTTTCTGTTCAGGTTTAAATGAAGTGTTTGTCTTGAGCTTGAAGTGTGGCATGTTTTGATTTTTATTTAAACTAAAGTACAAGAATGCCAGCGTTTATAGCAGCAGCAGCAGCAACAGCAGCAACAACAGTTGCGAACGACTTTCGTCAGCTCAGCAAAGGCCACTCGAGTAATTTGCTGTTGATATTTGCGCACGCACTTGACGCACTTGACAACGCAGTCGCTGCCGGCGTCGCAGTCGACGTCGCAGTCCGCTTTACACCTTTTATGCTTGCCGGGGAAGGGGTGAGCAGGTGGGGTTACTTGTCAACTTCGTCATTGTCGTGGCACACATGGCGTATGCGTGTTGCGTGCCTTGACTTCTTGCCTTTTCTCTTTCCGTTTTTGTTTTTGGAAAAAACATAAAACATGCATAAATTCCGACATGCTGACTCCGTCTTTGTCGTAAAAGGCAACTCAGGAAGTGCAAATGTAGCCAGGCGTAGCAGCAGAGTGGGGCAGGGGAAGTAGGGGGAAGCTACAGCAGAAAATAATATTTTCATTTCATTTGCAGCTTATTGACAATTGACATGAAAGTGTCCTGTTGCTGCTGCTGCTGCCGTTCCCTTTGCTGTTTTTATGCTTTTGTTATGCGACTGCAAATAAAGTAATAAAAAAAAACAAGCAGCAAAACGTACAAAAACAGCAACAAAACAACAGTAACAAAAGCAAAGTACAAACTGCAAAAACGCCATGCAATAATCACGAACGGCAGCGGCGGCAACAATACACAGGGTTAGCCGGAAAAATAGCTAAAATTGTTTAAGCTGCTGACACATAACATTGACATTTCGTTTTTCATTTCACCCCACTCCTCCGACTCCCCTCTCCTAGTGTGATGTGTGTAACTTTTTGCTGTAAAATGCATTTGATGTCTTGCGTGTTTTTCTCTTCCTTTCTTTCTCTTGGTTTCTTTTTTTTTTTGAGATAAGCATAATCCGCAAAATATTACAGGCAGAGCACAAGCTGAGCAATTGCTGCAGTGTCATGTTCACAGCGTGGGGTGGGAAGGGGGTAGGAGCAAGAAAATTGGAAAATATTTCAATTTCGGCTGAGGCAACTCGAAACGTTTTGGAAATCCGAAACTGAAGTTAAAGCAGTCGAAAATTAATACGAGCAAAATACCCGCAACTTGTTACGCATTTATTGTGGCAAATCTTGTGGATTGAGAAGTTGCAGATCAAGTAAATATATACATACTTCTCCCCCTCTCAGCGCTCGCCTTTTTCTTCTTTCGTTTTTCCATGACTTGCACTGTGCCTGTGTGTGTGTCCTGCTTTGATATCAAATATGCCGGCAATCTGTCTGCATTTTAAATGAAACCGAAGAAGATTTATTGTCTGTGCAACGCCCCCGCCCCTCTCCTTCCCACCCTCTCGGGCGTCGCCAAGGTGTCAAGTGTTGCAAGTATAAATTATGTTTTATTGAAACGGATACTTTGACGCGGCAAATCTGAGCGCAGACTTTTCAATCAGTCCGCTGCAATCTGTTGCTTTCCCCACTCCCCCCCCCCCCACCCAGCCTGCTCGCCGGCAGATAAATCACAAAATGTCCGCGCTTGTCCGCTGAGCAACATAATTAATTAGCTTTTAATGCTGCCAGGAGGAGAAGAAGGAGTGGGAGCAGAGCGAGCAGCTTGACAGTTTGAGTGCATTTAGTCAAACGGAAAATGATGCTGAAGGAATGCCAAGGCGAATGCCAGGATGTGCGACTTATCCGCGCTGAGATTCTGTCGCTGACACGGCCAGACAATCGACGACGAGACGAGGCAGCAGACATGGGCGCGGGGGCGAAGGAGTCACATAATGCTTGATCCTTTGTAGACATTTCGTTAAAAGTTGGCAGAGAGAGAGAGGAGAGCTGGCACGCAGCAGACAGAGAGATACAGTGAGAGCGAGTGAGAGAGGCGCAGCCACTGCCAACAATCAAATCAAAAGCAAACAATGAACAAAAATGTAGGAAAACATAACCAAAGATAAGCGGCTTGCAGCGCTCAAGCAAAAAAGATGGCGACGGCGACGGCAAAAACAACAACAGCAGCAGCGGCAGCAAAGGGGAAACGTTGTAAGCGGAAACGCAGACATGAAAAAAATGGCAGCTCGAAAGGAGCAAAGAAAGAAAACACATACACACAGGGAGAGTGTGTGGCAGAGCGAGAGAGAGAGTGCAAGTGGGCGACGGTCTGCGTGTCCTTGTGCTCTGCCCCGTCCGTCCCTGCCCCCTGCGCCGTCTCGCTGTTGTCTGCTGCAAATACCGCAACATGTACTCAAGCAGATAATGTTAAATACCACTCGAGAATGGCAATGGAAGCGGGAGAGCAAATCCATGGCACAACAAAAGACATAAGCGAGCCAAACGACGCAAAAGGGACAGCGGACCAAAAGGACATGCGAAATGCGAAAAACGAAACCGAAACCGAAAGCAGCAGCAGCTGAAGCAGACACAAAAGTTCAAAGACACGACTCGCCGCGCCGCGCCCCCTGACTCGCCTTGCCACGAAATGTGTTGGCCGGCGCCGCAAGCCGATGCCAAAAACTGTGAAACTGTGGAAAACTGAAGCTGGGCCGGAAAATTTAAGCGCAACATTAAATAATTTACAAACAAACGGCGCAACGGTTGCGCCTTAATCGCCGGAAATACGACAGCAACAAAAACGAGAAAAAAAAGCTGCAAAAAATATTAAGCATTAAGAGTGGCAACAACAGCAGCAGCAACAGCAATAGCAACATTGCCAACACCGACAGCAACAGCAGAGACAACAAAGCGGCGGCATCCGCCTTGGTCGAGGGTCGACGCATGTGCAACTGCTGCGGCGTCGTCCACGTTGAGAAGAAAATCAATAAAACGTGCGAGACGGTGCTGGGTGCGTCGCACTTGCTATCTCTCTCACTCTCTTTCTTCCTCTTTTTCTCTCTCTCTGCCTGCTGCCACTTTTACTTTTTGCAGTTGAAAAGATGCGACACTGGCAACGGCTGCCAGGACAAGCAAGTTCCGCTACCTACACCACCACCTCCTCCCCCCCCTGCACACAACTCAGCACTCGTCTGCCCGGCTTGCCACACCACTCCTACTCCCCCTCTCCCTGTCCTTGTCCTTGTCGTTGTCGCCGCTTTGTCATTTGTTTGGCCTGCAGCTAAATTTGCCTGTCTGTCGCGCTGCCTCTCTGTCTCTCTGTCCGCCCTCGCCCGGCCTGCTTGACTGTATACACATGCAGAAGACTCACGCGCCGGCTTAGGTGTGGCACATGGCAGCTGTTACGCCCACCCCCCAAACGCCCATCTCGCCACTCACTGCCTCCTAGCAAGTGCAACAAACCGAACTCGAATTGTGCGGGAGGCGGCAAAGCTCACGATTTTTGCATTTCTATCGGCGCCGAGTTAGACGTCGCTGACAAGCGTTAATCTTGAAATAAAATATGTATTTGTTTGGGCCGGGGCGATTGAACGAGCCGAGCTAAGCACAGAGAGAGTGAAAGAGAGAGAGAGAGGGCGTCCAAATCGCGAGGGGTCGCGCTCACGTTCAACCACCAAAAAGTGTTGCATACTTTCGCGCGGCATTTTGATTATCTGCGACGCGCAGAGCGCAAAGCGACTTTCCATAGACTTTGCATAAATTTGCGGGCAAAAAGCAACTTGCACAGAGGCATGTACGTGTGTGTGTGTGTCTCTCTGTTTGTGTGTGTGTGTGTGTGTTAGCATATCTTTTACCTAGCCACACACACTTCTAAGCTCTTGCAAATTGACAAAGAACTTCACTTGGCATTGCCCTGTTGTGCCACCCATTTTACTGCCTATGTCTCGCTGCCTTCGCTTCTCCCCTCTCCCTCTCCATCTCTCCCACTCCCCCACTCTCACTCTCTCTTTCTGCTTGCCTACTTCAAGCTCTGTTTGATTTTTTGGGGCTTCTTTTCGACCAGGTGTTCGCTTATTCGTGCTACGTTTCTTCGTTTGCCTCTCAGTCAGCTTTATTTGCATTTCAACTATGTCTGTGTTTGCCTCTCCCTCTCTCTCCCTGTGTACGTGTGTGTGTGTGTGTGTGCCCCGGTGTGTGATTGTATTTGCGGCGTGTGCTGCGCGCGCTAACATTTTGTTTGTATTTCATTAATATTTCAGAGGTGGCGTTGTTTGAAATCAAAACATAAATATTAACATTCATGAATTGAAACTGTGTATCGCCGCAAGCGCATTTCCTCAACTCGCAGTCCCCTGACCATACTCACTCCCCTGCCCTATCCACCCGTCTCCTGCCAAACTCCCCTTCGCCGCACAGACAAACACACGCGCGCTTTTGATGCAAAAAATGATATAAATGCCGCCGCACAAACCACAAACCAAACAAATAGCAGACAGATTGACACACACACACGCGCAGCTACACACCCAGGCACACTCACGCGCGGCAGACGTGCAACAACATTTTTAACAATTTTCCAAAATCACAAAAAAACCCGAAATTAAAATTAAACTTCAAAATGCAAGGCAAATATTTTTGTCTAGCCCGGATCATCATCATCATTCCGCCGGACAGCTGCTCTGCTCGCGTACAGCAGGCGTGACCAACCCCCCTCCCCCGCCCCCTTCCTACTGCAACATCCTCTCTCTATGCAGCTGTCGTTGTTGTCGTGATTTTGCTTGTTTTTCATTTTGTGTGGGCGGCCAAAAGTTTTGTTTTATAATTTTAAGCAAATAACAAAGATACGATTTGCCTAACGAAACAAATTACGAAAGCAAAAGGAAAATATGAATAATTTGAGTTGAAAATGATATAACATTTGCAACTGAAGAAAACTGCAGCAAATGCACGAAAAGCTTGGCAAAAAAGGAGAAGAAAAAGAAACATATTTTTAAGCATTTCTATATATATTGAAATTGGCAGAAAACTGCTGCAAAGTGTCTTTCCACAACATTATCAAATACTTGAAAGAACAATGAAAAATGTGTTTTTCTGTACGAAGAATGTCTAGATTAAATGGCATACAAACAAAACGAAATAAGCCTAAGAATGCTGCAAAAACTTTACTAATTTATTGTCTCTTTCTTCTTGCAGGTATGTGCTGCCTTTATTGTGCCCAGTTTCATCAACGTATTTGCCCAACACACACTCGATGTTCCATCAATATGTGTTTTTTCTTACCAATGTATTTTAGTGTGTCTGTGCAGCCTGCCAGAATCCTTCATCCACGTAATCGTATTCATTAATCTGATGTAGTTGATGTAGTTTGATTTTGCTTTTGTCATACTAACCTAACCAAACTAACATGTGTGTGTGTTTTCTGTTCGTGTATGTGTGCTTGTGTGTGTCGTCACAAATTGCGGTAAATATTTAAACGTTTTCATTATCAATTTGTTTCATGCCAACGCTGACAACACGAATCTGTCAGAGATTTGCGGAAACCGCCGAAAACAATTTGTGTGCTTAATTAAAAATTTAAATTACATCAAATAGGCGGATGGTGCCGTATGGCAAGGGGGCGTGTAGCGTGTAGAGGGGGGGAGGGGAGGTAAGTGTGAGAGAGGTAGCTGGCAACAATTTGTGCGTGTGACAAATTTACGGCAAGTCAAAGTCGATGGCAAGGGCCGTGCAGAGGGCAGGCAAAGCGCTGCCATTACAAGTATGACATGCATTATGGGCCAGTGCCGGGCCAGACCGGCAGAGTATGAGAGAACGAGAGAGAGAGAGAGGCAGAGTGAGCGAGAGCGAGTCGTGGCCACATGCTGCCACACTAATTTGTGCATTCCCAAGTTGGGTGAGAAAAACAAAACGTCGACGCTGCTGCCTGCCCGCCTGCTCGACTCCAAGCTGCAAGGCTTGAAAACTTTGTCCTCACACACTGCTGGCTTACAGTCTTCATAGCCGCCCCCCTCTCCCTCGCCCTTCTCCCCACTCCCTGTTTCACCCGTTGCTGAGTGCAGAAATTAATTGCATTAGAAAAGTTGCACCGCGTCGCACATGTGCCACGGCAGCCTGGCAACGAGCTTGGGCAACTCTGTGCGCCAAACTTGCGCTTATTTAAGTTTAGAAATGTCTTGGCAAAGTTGCCTCCACCTTCTGCCGCCAGCCACTTCCCTCTCGCCCCCGCCCACCCCGCGCTGGCCGTACAAACGTTTGTCAGCAAACTTAATTTCTGAACTTTTTGGAAGCCGACGCAAAGCAAATGGCATCCGGCGAGCAGCCGCCGTCGGGAATCGGCGTTTACAAAATGCTCGTCACCAGGAACAAGTGCAGCAGAGGCAGGCAGACAGAGAGGGAGACAGTGAGAGAGGAGGAGAGAGTGGGAGAGTGGGAGAGCGCAAGCAGGCTGCATATTTTAAAGTGGAAACTTGCCAGACGCACATTTTACATAAATGTTGCACTTAAATGCGCATTTTGTCATAACAGAGCGAGAGAGAGGGAGGGAGAAGGAGAGGGAGTTAGTAAGAGACAGAGAGAGGAACAGGTGCAGAGCTAACTTGCAGGCAAATTAAGGCTGCCTGCGGGCCGTGTTTCCCCCCAACGATTTCAATAAATAATATTATATTTATTTTTCTTGCCTCGCAACAAAAGCAGCTGCAAAATGTGCACGATGCAGTGGCTTGGAAGCAGTGTGTGTGCGAGTGTGTGTGTGTGTGCTGCTTGTTAGTGCAATTGCACAAAGACAAATGGCAACAACTTGTGTATGTGTGTGTGTGTGTGTGCGTGTCTGCGTTGGCAGCTGCGTTGTCAAAGTTACTTTGTATTGAAATTAGACACACTTGCTACTTGCGTGCAGTGGAAAATGTGAAATGCCAACGGCGGCAAAAGAGAGTTTTCCATTTCACCATTTTCCGTGCATTGTGTATTGATATGCCGATGCGCACGGGGCATGAGCAGGTGAGCCAGACAGACAGACAGACAGTGAGAACGTCGGGCAGGCAGGCAGACGGCTGCTTGGCTGCGCTGCAAAGTATGCTATAGATTTTTGCTTGAGCGCGTGTGACAACGACACCGGGCGAAGTCGACACTCGTTGACATTGGGGCGACAATGCGTCAAGCCTCACCCCCCTACGCTTGCCGCCCATGCTCCACACATCCCTGCGCTTTTACATCGGCTGTCAGGATCACACTCCATGCCCTCACACACACACATACGCTCACTAATTTGCATATTTATGCAATTATACGCTACCTTTTGTGCCCGTCTACGCTTTTTGTGCCACGCTGCAGCTCTCAACCCTTTTTGGCGGCTCAGCTCTGCACACTCAACCTCAACAGTTGGTCGAAGGGTTCAGGGCAGGGGCAGGGGCAGGGCAGGCCGATTCGGGTCGGGTCGGGTCGCGCACAGCATGTCACTTGTCACGCCAAACACGAACACGTTAAATGTCAACAATGAAGTGACACACGGCACGGCAACGGCAACGGTAACGGTCATTGTCCTCCCTGTTGCCCTGCCACACCGTCGGCTGCCCGCAGCAGTTCAGACAACAGAACAAGCGGTGGGCTGGGGACGAGACCCGGTCAGAGCCGACGCGACCAGGCTGTGCCGCGTCGCCTCTGCGCTGACATTTGACACTGTGACAGCGTTTAGTGATTTATTTCATGTTGACATGCGTCGTTGTCCTGACAACCAGCGCCAGAGCCTGCACCTGTTCATCCTCATGCTGCACCCGCTCCTGCCACCCCCTGCTGCCATACAGAAATTGCGCTTAATTTTTGTCATTTCTATTTGCATTTTCACATACAAAATGAAGTTATGAAAATTACTCAGCAGCAGCAGCAGCCGCAGGTGACGCGTGCCGCGAAGTCACAAGGGTTTCGCTGCTGTAGCTCATTCCCCAACACGTTCTTGTTGTGGTTGCTCTTGGCATTATCTGAAACAAACGATCTCAATCATGATGCGCATTATGAAAATTGCATAATTTTTACAGCATTGCGCAAGGGTTGCAGCCCGGCGAGTGCGCCCCTTAGTGGCACTTCAATTAGGGCAACCGAATAAAAACAAATGTAAATAAAGGCGAGGTAGTTATAAAAAAAGGGGGTGGGGAGGTGCAAGCAAAGGGAGAGTCAGAGAGAAGGGTTCAAGAAAGGGTGCTCTGGGGTTGCGTATAAAAAGTGGACAGCTGAGTTTCAGTTTAAATGACAGATAAGAAAGCTAACAAATATTTCGCAGTGAAAGTTTTTCTAGAAACGGTTTACATATAGAAGTATCTTTTTTTCCTTACTCTTCGCTTTAAAGAAGCTTCTATCAATCCAGCATATATGTACATATTATACACTTTATTCTGTATTCAAAATATTTCAGAAACATAAATGAATGTTTCTGCCAAGCAGACATTCTAGACTTAAATATTATGCTTAAAAATAAAAAAAGAAATATGCTTCAGCTGCGTACGGCTTATAGAAATCTGCATGCCAAATTTGGTATACATAGTTCAAATACTGGCTGAGATCAACGTGTTCGAACAAACAGAAAAGTCTAATTTTACACGACATAGTAAAAATAGGATAGTCCATAGATCGACTTGCGTTTCACTCCCTTGATGGGACCATATGTTGTGCTCACGACAGTCTTCTCGTTTGTGCGATAAAGACGTTGCTGGACCCTGAAGTCTTCCATTCTGTGGAAACACAAGGGCAAAGAGAAGGTAGAAGCCTGTAGAATTTTGATAGTATCGCTTACTCCCTAAAGAAAACATTATTGTGATTATTAGACAAAATGAATTTCTTATGTTTTTGATTAAAATAGGAACATACAATGTTAAAAGAAATTCTTAGACACTGAGTTGGTAATCTATGTCTCCACATGTGGTTTGATAATTGTTTGTATGATAGTACAGACACATGTATTTCCAGTGAATTTCGGCCCTGAAGCTCTAATACAATGCGTTTGCCGATATCTTACTTCGAATTGATGGGGCGCTTTTACCTGATACACATAAATACATTTTGCGATAGAACCACCCGTTTTTATTAGCAAATCGAACACAAGCCAACTGTGGTCATTTATCAGCGAAAACCACCTGATACTCCCCCTCTATCTAAATCGAGTACAGAACGTATTTCCGTTTGCGATTTTATTAAAATTTGTTTAGATTTTCGAACTGCGACTAACTGAAAAGTATTCACGATTACCGAGATCGTCAACTTGGCGTTTCTTCAAGTGTTTTCACTGACAAGAGAATTTCTATGCACCCAAAAATAATCTCAAGGTTATCACATAATAATTGCGCAAAGTTCGGTACAAATCTGATAACGTGGAATACCTGGTCGAAGCAGACACTGTTTTATCTGTCTACTTTCAGATCTATTGGAATGTCCAAGTGGTTATAGTCTACATATACTTTGTGAAGATTGTTGAGTTTGCTTTTTCAGTTGGCGAATCTTTCGCACCCGGAAGTTCCAATCATGTGAATTTCTGTGCTTCGTATCGCTGCATTCGACGATTATAGACATAGTTTCGTTCGTAGTGTCGCTAACTTAAGCTGCTTGTGGTCAACTATTCTACGAAACGTGCTTCAACTTTTAAACAAATTACAGTGTATATATAATTATAAAACAAACAAACCACAAAACGATACAAAAACAGCATGCACACTTGATGTTCCTGTGAATATTTTGTTGTATTTCGCAAATGCCAGCAGAGGCAGCAGAAACATGTCATACTTATGCTTATTAAGAGTCTTGTTTCAACTTGTTTTGGTTTCTTTTTTATTTCGTTTTTTTTTTTTTTTTTTTTTTTTAGCAATGATTGCGCATATGCTTCAGCTGCGTACGGCTTGTAGAAACCTTCTTGCCAAATTTAGTATACATAGCTCAAAGAGTAGCCGAGATCAACGCGTTCAAACAGACAGAAAAGTCGAAATCAACCTGCTTATTGATGCATGTCGAAGATATAGCCACACAAGCTACAGTGACTGGACCAAGCGAATACTCTGTACAAAAGCGACTGCGGTGCACACAAGACAAACAGCGAAGAATATGCAATTTTTATAAACAAGCAGCTGCTCAGAACTGTCGAAAAACCCTTGTTACATACCCTGTAAAACCAGAAAAGAACCAACGCGACAGCTACTTATCGATTGGCCTTCTCAGTCAAGCCAAAATCAAAGCAGCTTTGTCAGCTTAAGTACGCCTTGCGTGCTCGAAAACTGCCGGGGAAACTGCTGGGAAAACTGCGTGGGAAAGTGGCGAAAACTCATGGTAAATGCCGGGAAATGTCAACAGCTTTGGCGCAGCTTTAATGCAGCCTTTCAATGGCTGTCGCTTTTCAATTATGAGCTCAATGGCCATTGACAAGCAGCCTGCCTTTGTGTCCGACTCCGATTGCGTCTCCGACTGCGACGCACGACAGCAGCGGCAGCTGCTGCTGCACGACGACAATACTTGCTGCAGCAAAGCAGCAACTGCAGCAGCAGCAGCAGCAACTGAAGATGTCCTTTACTTTTCGGCATCATTGAACATTTGACATTTATTGTTGGTCGCAGGAAGAGGAGGAGGAGGAGTAGGAGAGGGAGTAGGAAGAGGAGGAGGAGCACGGCATTAAGGTGCCGATATTGTCTGAATTTTGGAGCATATTTGCTTCGACTTTGTCGACACTTTTATTGAGCTACTATGTGTGTGTCTGTGTGTGTGCACGGCTTGACATTAAAGTCAATTGCCCTGCTGTGCCGCGCCATATGGCGCCCCCGCTCACGTCCTCCCCTCGCTGCTGCCGCCCCCAACTGGCTGCGTCTGTCTGGCTGCGAAAAGTTTCTTTTGACAGGCAGCAGCAACAGGAACAGACAACATGTACAATCCCCTTAGCTGAGTGTGTGTGTGTGTGAGTGTGTGTGCGAGAGCGTGTGTGTGTAGGAGTGTGTGTGTGTAAGAGTGTGTGTGGGTATGCGTACAAGTACAACGATTTCTTGTTAGCCAAAATTCTGTTGCCTTTGACTGACATGATTATAAGTTGTATGTGTCTCTTTTACTCTCTCTCTCTATCTCTCTCTGTTGCTTTCTCCCTCTAGTTGAGTTGTCTGCTCTGAACAGTCGCTCAGTCTGTTGGACTGTCTGCACTGGGTGAGGGCGGGAGTGGGGTGGGGGGATCAGATCCCTGTGTATTGCTCGGCACGTTAACTCAAACGAAACTAATTTAATGCGCTGCAAAAAGTATTCAAACAATTGCACAAGGCGACGCCCGAGTGAAAGTCGAGCCAAAGGCACAGAAAAGAACAAGACAACAACGACAACGACAACAACAACGTCAGCAACAACAACAGCAAAGGAACGTGAGCACATCAAACGGCGAATTCCATTTGCAGCGCCAAAGCCAACGTCAGCGAAAAGGAAAAAGTTTCTTCTTAGCTTAGCTCAGCTCAGATGCTTACCAGCGCTCGCTCTCGCTCTCTCTCTCTCTCTCTCTCTCTCTCTCTCTCTCTCTCTCTCTCTCTCTCTCTCTCCCGCTCAGTCTCTGTCTACTTAGTTTATTTATTTCTTTATGTTTAATGGCATACCCTGTAGATCGCTGGGCAATAGCAGTTGCTGAGCTTGGCGACAGCTGAGATATTATTTTCAGACAACTTTTCCAGTTGAAAAAATAAACATATTGTTTATATACTTATAGTTATACTTACCCTTTTTGAGACAGTTCCAATTTCTAGGGTAACTAGGGTATCTGCTAGTCAACCTACTGCCACTGCCAATCATTCTGCTGCCACGCAAATACAATTGTTGGGGCGTGCACACTCTGCTTACTGATGCTGCTGCTGCCGCTGCCGCTGCCCGACGTGGGCGTGGGGCGTGGCACAAGCGCGCAAAATGTTAACAATTTTATTTATGTTGGCTTTGAACTTGCGCTCATTATTTGCGCGCACACACAGCGGGACGAAAGCGATAAAAAGTGATGAAAAGCAGAGCGCAAACAATGCGCGAATTGTTGCATAAGTTGCGGAGCGTATTACGTATACGCACAACAAAAACTTAAAGCACATTCTCTCAATATCAGAAATTGGCTAAAAGGCTGTGGCCCTAAAGCTATTACTCACACTCGCCCACACACACACACACACATTAGACACCTGCAAAGGGCGCTGTCAACCCTCCGCTCTTTCTGGTGAGGGGGCGAGACTATTAGTTTGCTCAACATTTTTGGGCAAAACTAAATACATTTGTGTTAATTTCCACACACACACACATACAGGCGCAGCCACTACATAAGCGTATGCGTAATAAAAAGGCTTAGTGGCAAGCGTGCCGTGCCAGGGGTGACGGGGCAGGGTTCGGGCCCTGCAACCCTTTGGCCCCCGCACACCGAACTTGTGAATTTGCATATGTGCGGCTGCCGACTCATACATCAAACTATTAAAAGCCTCATGAAAAGCCTCCGGGGTGCTGCTCGCAACTAACCCACAGGCCCCACTCTCGTCGCCTGCCCCTCCCTCGGCCAAGAGCTTGTCCTGTGCTCTGCGCCGGCATTTGTCAAACGTTGCGAGGCTTCAGCGGCGCAGGGCTGGCAAAATAGCAACAGTTTTCTGGCAGCAGGCGGCAAGGAGTGGCTGAAGCTGGTTGAGTGTTTGGGGAGGGGAGGGAGGGGCCGATGATGTACCAAAAGTTTTACAACATTGTTGCGGCCACGCCCGCATGGCGAACAAAGTTACAGTGTATTTTGAAGCAGAGGCAGAGACAGCAGGTGCATATTTACATATTTTAAACATATTAAACAAATACACAGACAGTCTATGAGCCAGTGTGTGTGTGCCTGTGTGTGTCTGTGTGTGTGTGCAATTTTTTACTCACATGCTGCGGTTGGACGGCTTTGTAGGTTTTGTCCGCTGTCCGTTTTGCGGCCAAATGATTTGAAGCCCCCAAAACGAAGCCCGGCCGAGCCGGAACCGAAGCGGGCTGAAGCTGATTTGAGCTATGCACAAAATTAGTTTCATTAGTTATGCCCGAGCAGCCGAAAGTTGGCTGCGCATTTAGCAAGTTTCAATTGGATGCTGCTCTCGAAAATTGCACGAAAACTCACGTAAATTCTGTGGCCAGACAACATAAACAACGCTGGCGGCTGCAAGCGATTTAAGCAGACTCAGAGACAGACAGTGCTAGAGAGACAGAGAGAGAGAGAGAGAGAGACAGATAGACAGACAGCTGGCATCTCTTTCAGCGACAGGCGGCAACCATCATAAATTGCTTTGGTCCAGGCTCATTTTTTATGCCGGCATCAAAGCGTCGTTGTGTCTGCCTGCGAGCTGAGCTGGCAATTAAAATAAATTATGAGGTGCAGATTTACGAAAATTAAGAGATTGTTTTCCCACTCACACAGACACACACACACACAATCAGAAAGAGAGGACGAAACTAAGCAACTGCATAGTAAAAGAAAATGGCAAAACACGGCAAAGATAAAGGATAAGTGAAATCAACTTGCAGGTTAAGCGGCTGCCGCTGCTGCTGCTCCCGCTGTGTACCCACTGGGGCGCAGCACGTGATCCCCTCTCTGCGGGTCTGCGTGGCAGCGGGGAGCAACGTGTGTGCTCTCTGCCCAAGCTCATCAGCAGTCCACACACCTGGCGCGCTCGTCGCACATCTAAGCCCGAATATAACTTAGGTTTTTAGTATCTTCGGGATATCTGTGTTGTATCTGTGGGCGTGCTGCCCGCCCAGGAGCACAAACAAGGGGGCGGGGGAGCCTTGCGTGTGGCGCAGGCAATCTGGGATTCAGGTCATGTGCATGTGAACTCAATTAAGCAGCACATAACTTACAAACCGGATTACAATCATCATCATCAACAACAACGAGTGGCGCAGAGCCTTGAACCTTTTTGCTACAGGCTGCTCCCAGCTCCTTCTCCCCCCTCCTCCGCCTGCTGCTGCGTTGCGTTGCGCATGCAAAGTAGTTGACCACGACGGGAGTCAAGAGAGTTCACACACACACACACAGAGAGAGAAAAAGAGAGAGAGAGAGAGATAGGGAGAGCGACTGTAAGTGTCCGCTTGCGATTGCTTCGGCTGCGGCATGTTGACTTTTCAACGAGCCTCAAAATATGTTACTCATCCGCCGCGTGTTAACCTTTTCTGCCCCTTCTGCCTCTACTACCCCCGCTGCTGCTGTTTGTGCTCGGGTGCAAAACAATTTGCAACCATAAATTTGCCACAGCAAACAAGACGACGAGACGACGATGAGGACGACTGCCTGCCTCCCACATTTGACCCATTACGAGCAGCCGGAATGGGCATCCGGCCATTTTGGGGGCAGTCATTTGAGGTAAGGTCAACAGCTGTCGAACGGTACAAAGCGACAGGGCCAGGCGGCAGAGGAAGCCCGAGCGGGGAGCAGGGCAAACGGAGACGGAGATCGAAACGGAGACCGAAACGGAGATGGAGACGACGGCGACGGTAACGTCGACCTGACTTATTTTGTATGGATTGCAGGATATGAAAATTTTCACTTGAATAATTAATTGAACCGGCAGCGGGCGGGAGCGGGCAAGCGGTAGCGGGGCCGGGGGGATGGGTTGGTCCTGCCTTGCCGTGTGCTGCCGACGACCCTTGTGGCATGTTCTTGTTGATTTTGTCTTGTTGCGGTTAAGCATTTCGAAGGGGCAACTGGGCCTGGCTAACAGCAACAGTTTCTCTTGGCTCTGTGCCTGTACCCCCCCCCCTCCTGCAGCAGCCAACTGCCGCTCTTGTCTTGGCTGCGTTTAATTAAGCAATACATTTCGTAGAGCAACAAATAATCAAATGGCAAAAATTGTGAAATGAAATTTCATAGAAATATATGTAGACTGTTTCAGTGCGCTCTCCCCTCTCAAGCAAACCCTTTGTTCGTGCGTTTTATGTGATTTCAGCTACGCTTTCTTTTGGCTGCTTCTCCCCCACTTTTTTTCGTGCGTCGTAAGCCGCTTTTAACCGCCGCCGCAACAAGCGAAATAACAGTTAAGCCTTTCGTGATAAGCATTTAAATAAATTAAAACCTCTTACGCGCCATGGCCATTGTGGCTTAGGCACACACACACACACACACGCGTGCTTTGTCCCTCTCTCCTTCTCTATCTCCCTCTGCCTCTCTGTCTCCCTCCCTCTCTTTCGCATGTCAACAATGCAGCTAACCACACGCGCGAGCTCTAATGAAAAATAGCAAAAGTGCCGCATATAAACAATAATAAAGGCAACAACGCCAGGCGCGACTATTAAAATACCCTATGAAACTATGTGAGCAGGCGAGCATGATTTCCAACTGCAGAGCAGCCAAGCTCACACTCGGTTGGACTACCCCACTTAGCTGCTCGGCAGGGTATTTGGAGAGAGGCAAAAAACCGGCAACAGCAAAGTGAAATGAACGCATAAAGATTTGTCAGCGTTGATAAACAACAAAGCCAGCGACGCGACTGGCACTCTTAATGCCGCCCGGCGGATGTGACGGTTGCGTACAAGGGGAGAGGGACGAAGAGAGAGAGATAGAGAGAGGGTAAAGCTGCAGGGTTGCATACAAACAAATGACCGAATGTTGCAAGTGCTGTGGGGGCTGCCTCGCGTGTTGCATTGATGAAAAGTGTCAATGTGCAATGGAAGTGAGAGAGAGAAACGCGAAAGAGGAGAGCGTGAGAGATAGAAAGGGCAACAAAAGCCAATGAGTAAAAAAATGGTATAGCGAGAAACCGCAAAATGGCCGCGACGCTGCTAAGTATGCTATATTAATATGCATTGCGAGGATTTAATGCTGGCTTTGTCTGTCTGCGGCCAAACACAATACGTGTGAGTGTGCGCGTGTGTGTAGGTGCGTGTGTGCTCCTCAGTTTGGTCTACCATTTGTAATATTCACTTAATCGCCATATCAAATTTCACAGTTTAATTATCCGGCGAGCTGCAGCTACGATTTGCCAAAGTTGATTGCGCTGCGCGTGGCCAGAGGGAACCACATATATGGTACCGCGTATGGTTAATCGCCTCAATCGCTAGACCATTATACAGCGAGACAATCGGCAATTGTTATTTGCATTGGCCACATTGTTTCCACAAGCGCTAAGCCATTTTTCCCCCGCTCGTATGCGATGCGAAATGAAATTGCAATTGACCGAAAGTGCCAATAGGTTTGATAAGCGTGCAGCTGCACATTAGCATAATCATAATGCTGGCCAGAGCTGCCACTGGGCTGCAGCTTCATAAAATTTTTTTAAACTGCTGCTCCCCCCTCCCCCTCTACTCTTGTGAAGCACTCAGCAGCTTAACAGATTTGCAGCACAATGAGCCGCGTTGTAAATAGATGTGTGGAAAAAAACAGACAAAAAACACGCGAAAATAACGAAATGCATAAGTAAATATAATACTAACTAAAGCAGTGCGCTGCTAAGCTGTTAAATACCCTGCGCATCATTAAAATATGCAAATCAAATTAAAAGCAAAACTCCTAATAAAATGCGCATAAAGTTGTAAGTGATAAATGATTTACATTTTCCATTAAAGCGACATCTGCTTATGTACAACTAGAACACATCCTACCCTACAATTCAGCCCGGTGTGCACGGTATTTGAGAACGTGAAAAAGGAGTTGCCATTAGCTGTTGGCAGTCGGCACGTGGGGCTGCAGTTGCCCCCGTTTCTGGGTCAGGCCCATTGGCAACTGCACTAAAAGCCAAACAACAGACAAACTGGCAAGCCGATTGCCGCAAATAGAGCGGCCTCTTGCCCCACCCCCTCTCTGGGCAACCCTTCTGGGAGTGTTGTCAGCCGAGCTGCGCCCAGGTATGCGCAAGTGGGCGTTGCCTTTGGCTGTCAACAATGTCTAACGGCAGCCACTTGACAAGCGAGTCCGCCTCGCAGATGGCAGATTGCAGGCGGCCCGTTGACAGGCGCAGGCAGACAGTCAGCAGAGGGGTAGGAGGGAGGAGGGAGGGGCGGCGACAGGTACATGCAGACACATGCTTGCAGTTTTCGGCATAAGACACAGCGTCGCCATCGCCAGGCCCCTGCCACTTGTCGCGCTGTCTGCGCCTCTGCCGAACTGCCTGCCTGTCTGTCTGCCTGCGCAAACTATTTACGCACACGCCCACTTCTTTTTTTACTGCCTTGACAACTCACTCCGTCCCACTGTCCAGCAGTCTGCACTCTCGAGAGAGTTCAATGCACGCGCTTTTGTTTTGCCTGCCGCGGCAGAGTCCAAATGTAGCATTTGCCAGGCAGTTCCCTGCCTAGCCTCTGCTTGCCACATCTCTCAATCTTGCTTCTTGCCTTTTGGACACTTGGCCCAGTGCCAGAACGCGGCACAAACTTGGTCTTTGGGTTAACACGCAGTTTCCGCGCGAATTTGCGACAAAAAACACAAAAATTAAAGCAGCTTTTCAGGCGCCGCTTACGCGCAACTTAGCCCATTCAAAGACTTGATGAACAAAGTTTTCCATAGCACAGCTGGAGCTGTTGACGTGTCTGCAGTTGCTTTTTTTTAATTTTACAACAAAATGTTAAGCCTGCACAGTCATGGAAAAAATAATAGAAACGTCATGCACGACTACGTAGCAGAAAAGTGTGTGTATGAACACGTGGATCTTAAAGATCAGAAGAGCTAGGGTCTACCAAATTTGTTAAACATATGTCTAAATGTTGCACGTTTGTGTTAGAGTGCAGCCACGCCCAGTTGTGCACCCCGAAAGCGAAATAAACGACCCAATATTGACTTTCTTATTATTTTTTATCTACTGTACATAATAGTTCAACTTCTTCTCTAATTCTGCTCTATTGACTGCTTGTTGCGTTAACTATCGAATTAATCGACGTTTGTCGATGTGAACAATCAGATAAACCATTCAATTGTGAGCATAATTATGCATATTTCGCCCATTGTGCTGAGGTTTTACATAAAACATGCGGCAAATTCGGTAAATACGCTGAGAAAGGAAAACAAATGCGAAACAGTGTGGTTTTTGGTGGTTGCTGCTTCGAGGCACTGAGCCAAATCTTGCCACATGCCTGCGCATATTAAGTGGCACGTGGTGCTGCTGGTGGCAGCGGCGGTGGTGGCAACAACGTGGCCATATGTGCGGCATAATGAGGATGTTGCGCCAAGGCAAGTCGTGCATGCAGCTCGTGCTCGTGCCTCTGCCTGCTGACAGCAAATCAATTCATATGCCTACGCGATGTCGCTGCCATATGTCCAGCTACACACACTCCCCCTCGAGCCCTACCCCTCCTCCTTAGCGGGGCAGAAATTCATCATCGAAACGCTGCTCCATTGTTGTGTGTGCGGTTAACTGCAAATATGACTCGAGGGTGCGACTGGGCATTATGTGGAAATGGACTCTGTCCAGCCGTGGGCGCTCAATCATTTAGTCTGCGCTCCGCCCCTGCCCCCCGCAGGCTATCTTTCTCCCTCTTTCTGCTGCTGCCGGGGCACAAATGAAGTCAATTTGATTGTGCCGTGTCTCGCATCAAAAGAAAATTGTTTTAAGCGCACAGAACCGGAGCGAACGCTGCGATTAGCATCGGATTATGCCGGACTCGAGTCGAGTCGAGCGTTGAGTGGGGTAAAATCAGATAAGACGCCCAGTCCCGCTCGTTCCTGTTCCTGTCCCGGACATGGCCAAATGACAAAGAAGAAGTTTGGCGGCTTAACAAGCAAAGTAAACCAATGTGAGCGACTCTGCCCCTGTGCTGGGATTCCATTCCGTTCCCCGTTCCTGCCTCTGCCCACGGCCATTAACGAGCTGAGGCCATGGCAAAGTTGTTGGCTCGCGCTTAGTTTGCTGGCAATTGCACTTTATGCGCAAACTTTGACCCTGCCCCGCTCCCGCTCCCGCTCCCCCTCCCACTCGCCTGCTACGTTTATTACACACTCATTTGTTTCTCCAGCCAGCATCGAGCTGCTGTCATATTAAGCAACTTTGGTCATTCGGTTGGCCGGCAGACCCCCCTTGCCCACTCAGCCGTTCAAGCCCCGATAGAAATCTTTTTGTTCATTTCATTTTATGTCTACTTTGCACACACACATTCGCACACACACTCACTGCGAACACGCACCGTGCTGCTGCCCACACACATTTTCGGCAATTTCCTGGCATCGCATTCGGTTTGCTTCGCCTTCGCTTTGGTTCCGGCCTCGGCCTGTTTCGGCCTTTGCCTGTCCGAGCGATGCCTCAATTTGACACTGATGTGCCAAATGTGAAAATTCTCTTTCCCTTTTCCCGTTCGTGGTGGAACGTAGTAGTGCAAAAAGTGCCCGAGAACGAAGCGAAATAATAAAACAAGACAAGGTTGCCCTCGCAGCAACAAGTCAAGACGAAGCCTAAATACTCTTGCTGTAGTGCTGCAAAAGTAGAGTACTTCAATCGAAAATATCGATAATTGTATTGAATTCTTCATACATCAATTCTTTTTCTTAAGTTTCAATTGTTTTTCGCTCGGAAGAATTTAACGCCTTCGACACTTGCAGTAAGCAATAAGCTCAGAAAATACAGAGTTTGATAAATTTGACATAGTTTTGGTTCAAATATATCGTTAAATCCATACTGCGTATTATCGATAACCTTGCAGCGCTATCTTTTCTCTCATAAACGATTTTTTAATTATTTTTGTTAAAGAATATTATTTTATTTTTTTGTAAAGAATAGAATCATCGTCTTTTTCCCGCGCATTGTATAACTTGACAAGTTGTTGTATAACTTGACAAGGCACACAATTGAATACACGCTGCCATACACCCAGTATACCCAGTCATATGCCCAGCCATAGGGTATGCTCGTAAAAACGTTGTAGCTGCGTAACAGCAAAAGGCAGTGTGGAAATGTAATTTGGCAACATTTTTGCCGGGCTTGCATGCGTTTGCAGGCAGCTGCCGCTCCGGCACCACGCCCCATCTCTGGCCACTCTCTATCTCCCCCCCCTCCCACACTCTCTCTCGCTCTCTCTCCCCTCCTCTTGCTGTTACAAGCGAATGAAACTCAATCTGTCTGGCTGCCAGTCATGGGCATTTCCATTGACGTGTCTCGCACCGATAGTTGCCAACCTTCAGCCCACCAACCACACCCCCTCCCCCTTCCACCCTTCTTGACCAATGCATACCCGTGCGTTAGTCATTTTGGCACTTTCTCATGCTGTCAGTGTCGTGTCTAACAACGCCTACGACGCCCTTGTTTTCTGCTTTTCTCCTTTTTTTCAACTGTGCTGCCCTCTTCTTATCGTTGGCAGATTAGTTGACGGCTCGCTCTATCCCACTGCCTCTCTTTCTCTCCCCTACCTACTCTTCCTCGTCCTTCCTCTCTTTTGCCCCGTTCGATTGCGCATTTAATGTCAATTTGCCAAGCTGAGACGCCCCAAGGCAAATGTTTTCGCTCGAGACTCGAGCAAAATAAATCATCGAGTCGGAGTGACGTGGAGCGTGTGTTCCCGGGGCCAATTACAAGGCGTAATTAGCCGACCTTTTTGCCAGCTTAGAAATCGCAGAGTAATTATCAATTCATTAATTACCACGCAGCTTGCAGCTCGCAGCTTTTGCTAAGCAAACTGAATTGTAAAAATAGTTTTAAATTAAATTAAAAATTGTATTATTTCTCGATTTCCTTGGCCGCACTGCAAACTCATTTACAGTTAAAACAACATTAATTTACGCGCTAATATGACCTCAAGCAGTGGCAGGCAACAAATTTAAATTGCTGCGCGAAAGGGGGAGGGAAATGGGAGCGGGAGAGCGAGCGAGATGGCAGAGCGAGCGCTTGGCCCGCTGGCCACAGAAAAGTAATTAAATTATGCTGAAAAGCAAAGGCAGCCACATCGACTGCGTCGACAATCTAAAACGCTTAGCCACGCCCACTCACGCCCACCTCATGCTGTGCGAAAATTTCGCATAATTGCGTCGGCGAGCACATAAATTGCCAAAGACAACAGCGGCGGCACGGCCCGTGGCACGGCGACGCGACAAATGAGGGGTGTGCGCGAGAGAGCTAAGGCTGCTGCGGAGGGGGGCAGCTCGATATGGGAGGGGGGAGGGGGGTTGCAATCAAGCATTGCACTTTGCGCACATGTCAAACGTGAGTCTCTCCCTTCTCTCTCTCTGCCCCTTCCTCGTTCTCGCTCTGCGTGTGTGTCCTGTGCCTGCTGCACTTGGCTCGTCACGCGTCCTCGTCGTCGCCTGCGACGCGTTTAATTTTTTTGCCAACTTAAATTGCATTAAGCATGAAATATTATGCTAATTATGGCTGATTTCATTTCCATTGCACACACAAAGCACAAGGGGGCACAATGAGGCAGAGAGAGATAGAGCGGGAAAGGGAGTTGCTGCCCTCGCAATGTCATAAAAGACAATGCAAATGAATTAAAATTAAATGGCAGAAAAAAAAATGGAAATTGAAATGTAATGCAGTACGCTTGCCCTGCTTGCCCTGCTTCCCTCGGCTTGCCTCGCTTCCCCTGCCACTGCCCCAGCTGCTGCTGTCGCCAGCGGCGCTCTGTCTGCCAGCTGACGTTGCGCGTTGCACGTTGCACGCTGTCCGCTTGCCACTTGGCAGTTGCCTGCCTGCCTGTCTGCCCCTACCCACTCTGCTCCATTCGAGCCAAGCTGACGTTACATTTGCCCTGCTGACTTTTTGCATCATGAGCAATTTTATGTCAAACGTGGCGTATGCGTAATTTTACATCTGCCCTCCCCCACGCTGACTGCTTTTTAAAAGCTGCCCCGCCCACGCGCCCAATTTAAAATGAGAAATTCAATTATTTGCTGCTAATGTCTGGAAGATGAAGGGTTAGTCAGGGTGGTAGGTAGTAGGGGGGTAGTGAGAGAGGGAGAGAGAGAGTGAGTGAGTGGGAGAGTGAGAGAGGCAAGAAGACTCGTAAGTACGCAGCGGAAATGATACAGCAAAACAGGCAAAAGGCAGCAGCAGCAGGCACAGGCACACACAGAGACAAACAGAGTGAAAGAGAGAGAGAGAGAGGGAGAGAGAAAGATAGAGAGAGCGAGAGAGCGAGTCAGCTAGCCAGCGCAAGCTGCTGAAATGAAAACTAAAACTCATTTCTGCCAAATTAAACCGAAAATGTGCCCCAACAAAATGTGAGTTGAATGCGAACACATGTGCCAAGCAGTGTGTGCGAGTGTGTGCGCGTGTGTGTGAGGCCAAGTGTGTGTGCTGTGCCATCTCGAATGTTAAATTAAAAGGCATTTCCGCAAAATGTCAGCGTCATATTGTAAAACATGATTATTTAATTAGAAAACACGCTCTGTCGGAGCCTGCTAGAGCAGCCTGCTGCACAGTTTCCGTAGTGACTCTCGCTCTGCTCCTGCCCCTGCTCCTGTCCCTGCCCTCGTCCCTGCCCCTGCCTATGCTACTCCCCCTGTCGATACATCTGCAAGTGTTGCGAGCTTGCTAATGAATTTCGCCATTGCGCAAGTTTGTAGCGCGCGTTTTTCAACAACTTAACAAAGTCGTCGCATTTGTTCGACAAAATACCCTTTTCCTTTTGCTTACCCAGCCCCTACCGCCCGCTACCCACCTACCCGCCTACCCTCTTGCCCGCCCAGCGCGACGTGCAACAGCTGAAAACTTTGCATGTAAGCGGCATATTAACACCGAAAAACTAACAACGCGAGGGGCGGCCAGGCAGGCGGGGACAGTGGGAACAGAAATGTGTTGCCCGGAATTGGCGGTAGTAGGAGCAGCTGGAGGGGACTGCGACTGCGGGCAGGCATGATGGCGCTGCTAATGGCCACGCATTATTTAAAGTCTCGTTCTCAGATTGTCAATGGGATAAGGCATAATGAGTGTGCGGGGGAGTGGGCGGGCTGCGTGTGTAGCGGGTGTGTGTAGCTGTTGTTGTCCACTGGCCATGTCAAAACTCATTTGCCGTTAACGAGCTGCCATTGTGTGCCGCAGCTCCCTCCCCCAGCCCGCCTGCCTGCCCGCCAGTAAAAGGATTATTTACAAATCACTGACTTTCAAAAATTGTCAACTGCAGGGCAAATGCCTTCGCTTTGATGTACAATTTATGAAATTAACCCTTAAGTGCTGCCAGCCAATGTTGTCAATCCCTGCCTGCAGCACCCAACTCCCACCTACGCCCACTCCCCTAGCCTCCCTTTCGCCCCCTGCTGCCCCATGCCAAGCTGCTTCACGTTGATTTCTTTTAGCTGATTACGCGCGCAGCCAGCGCAAGCGGATGCAATGTCACTGATTGTTTGACAGTTAGTGGAGCGGGGAGAGCGTAACAAGGGTGGGGGGGTATGGAGTAGAGAGCGAGATTGAACTGCGCAGGCAGTGAGCTGCGTCCGGGCAAAGATTTAGCTGGTTCAGGCTGGCCGCGTCAGCAGCAGCAGCAGCAGCGACGTTATGAATGCGGCTTGACTTGCAATTTGCCTGCCTGTCCCCACAACTTGACCTCGCCCCTTTGACTGTGCCTACAGCCTTTAAGCCGTTTAAGGCAGCTAAGCGCCGAGTGGGAGCGGGGCAGGCAGTGAGGGGGGAGGGCTGCTGCTGAGACTGGCCCTTAATTGATACCTTTGTTTGCTTTGCGGTCACTCTAATTGGTGTTTGCATGCGGCTTGGAGACTTGTGTAAATACAGGCTGACCAGACAGTGAAAGCTGGTGAGCAGGGGGGGAAAGAATGGGAAAGAGCGAGAGCGAGAGAGAGAGAGACAGACAGATGTTGCTTCTTTGTAATTTTGCGTGCGTTCTGTTTGCTCATTAAACGCTTGCAGAGCAGCAGCAGAAACGACAACGCGAACGCAATGTCATCAATTAGCAGCTGGCAGTTGGCAAGTGTAGAAGGGAGAGTGACAAGCGGGGAGTGGGGCGGCGTGGCAAGCGAAAAGTGTTGCCAAGTTTGCGCAAAAAATTGACAGGCTTGAACGAGTTTCGCTCGCTTGCCACAGGCTGCTAATGAGCAAACGTGCAGCGCGCTGACCAATCTACATGACACGCCCACTCTACTCCCCTATTGACTGGCCTCCCCCTGCCCCGCACTCATCCCATCGACAGTGCTTAGTGCACACGTCAAAAGTTATTAGCCCCGGCGCTCAAATAATTTGTTGTGCCAGCAAGCTGATTACGCTCGCTGCGTGTGTATGCGGAGTGTGCACAACAAATAAACAAAGTCATTTCGGGCGGCTCAAGCAGCTGACAGAGCAGCGAAAGAGTGTGCCACAGTGTGGGCAGAGGGGCAGCAAAGGCAGCAAAGAGAGAGAGAGAGAGAGAGAGAGAGAGAGAGCGAGAGAGAGAGAGAGCGTGAGCGAGACAAGTGGCAGCTAAGAAATAACAAAATTCCGTTGCCAGAAAAGTTTTTGCGCTGCTGCTGTCATTGGCAAATCCTGGCACGAGCATTCACTCGTCGATAGCAACTAGCTCCTCTCCCCTCCCCTCTGTCTCTGCTGCCGATTTGGCCTGTCAATATCCTGCCTGGCAACATATTCCTGCCTCATAAGTAGACAACTTTTGCAGCTGCCAGATACGTGAGGGCGTTAAACTCATACATCACTTTATCCCTTATCCAATCTCCTGCTGATGCTCGCCTAACTAACTGCACGGCGAGTGTGTGTCTGTGAGTGTGTGTGTGTGTGTGTCTGCCACACTGTACTTGCCACATTTTCGCACATTTTTCGTCGTTGTCGTCGTCGTCGTAGTCGGATGTGTGTCAAGCGTTGGCAATAGCAATAAAGCGGCGGCAACGTTGCTGAAAAGTTTGCTTCGCTTTGGTGCTGCCGCTGCCGCTGCCGCTGCTGCTGTCGAACTATTGAAAATAAATTTATAACGCATACGTCATGTGCGCCCCTGCAGTTTATTGCATTTGTCGCTGGCACTGCAAAACTTCAATAAATTATTTTATTGCGACAGTTATTGTTGGTGGCGCAGCTCGACGGGCTTTTTATGAATTTATTCGAGCGTGTCACATACGTCTACACACATACACTAAATTCGTGTGTGTGTGTGTGATCCTGCACAAATATATAAGGCAACTGGCAACGCTGTCGAGTCGCATCGGTTTGCTTGGCAGCAAATTGCAAATGACTTTATGACAAGCAGCAGATAGAAGCTAGATATATATATTTATAAATATATATATAAGCTTGTGGCTAATACACATACTGCACACACATACATACATCCATACATATATCTCTGTCTCTATAGATACTTTGCCATTTGTCTTGAAATTGATTCCCTGCTCGCGCTCTCTCCTACTCTTTCTCTCTCTGTCTTCCTTCTTGGAATTGCATAATAAATTTGTGCAGAATGCATAATGAACGTTACTTTTTATACTACTCGTGACGGCACTCACACTCAATATGATGAGTGTACGAGTATTTGCCATGAATACTTCGGCTTTAAGTTCAACAATCTATCGATAGAGAAATAACTAACAAATTCGCTCGACTCTGCTATACTCTGCTAGCTAAAACGTTGCTTGTTCACCCACTTTAATTATTTGGCTTGAGGGCATGGATAGAATCTTAAACAAACCTGCTATATTAAGATATATTGTTGCCAAAATTTTGCAACCCTTGCTCTTAAAGACAATGAGATATAGCTGTTCATACAGACAGATATGGTTATATCGTCTTAGCTGTTCATGTTGTGAGAGCTTATAGAAGCTGTGTGGCCTTACAGTTGCCTGCCACTGCCTATAATATTCTTTTGCAATTGATTTAACTTTAAAATACCCTTCCACCCTCTTGTTTGGTGGGTATACAAACGCTTTCGTTATTTCTCAATTGCGCCATAAAAAGCAGCTAACACTTTTCGAGCAGCCCATCAAAACTTGACACTTTTTGTGGTGTGTCCTTCATAAAAAACAAGCCAAACAGTCGCCCGGCAGCAGCGACAACAGCAGCGGCAACAGCAGCGACAACAACTAAGACAACAACAACAACAGGCAACACCTTTGAGCTCATTGTAAAATTGAACCCGGCGAAAGGAAACGCGCGGCAAGTGAAAAAGGGCTTCGGCAGTAGGAGGCAATAAGTAGCAAAAATTACGCTAAACGCAGCAATTTCCCGCTAAATTACGCGATAGCACAGCACACACACATACACACACAGCTATAGATGAAGCATAGGTATTTTGCCTAGGAATATGAGCAGGTTGCCGGAGCTGGAGTCAAGGGTTTGGGGGCATAAAATTCAACTATAAATAAGGCATAAAACACAGAGGCGGAGGCATTTTATAATGCGCGGCGCGTCGCACAAATGAGCGTCGTACACATGACCGTAGGGTGCGAGTGGGAGGGAGGGAGGTAGGCAGGCGTGGCGTCATTGTCAGGTAGAAAGACGGCCGGCTGGCTGGCTGGCTGTCAATTTCCATGGCAGACGCCCGAGACAGCGTGCGAATTTTAATGCGTGTCATATTTGATTGATGTAGCGGCGCAGGCAACAATGTCAAGAGTTCAACTCTCAGGGTCAGACGTGACGGCGGAGGGGGGGCGAGCGAGCAGGAGCTGAAACAGAAGCAGCGTCGTGGGGCGCACAAAAGTGGCCCCTGCAGGTATGCAATGAAAAAGTGCGTTGCGAGTTGCGGGGCCAATTTCAAGTGACGTGGATAAAAATCATTTGCTTGTCACTGCGAGGGTGTGCGTGTCTATAGGTGTAAAGGTGTTTGTGTGAGTACATAGGTGTGTGTGTGAGTCTAGCTGTGAGTTGGGCCCTAGACATGTGTATGTGTGTGAGTATTTGCGCCTTTGTGCGTGTGTTTATTGTGTGCATGTTGCGTAATTTAGCGCCGTTTCTTGTTTAACAATTTTATCTCCCTCTCCCTCTCTCTCTGCCCCTCGCTCTCCCTCTCCTCGTCTTGCGCTCTCTCCGCTTGCACGAGAATGTAGAAGGGAAGGCGGAGTGACGCAGGCGGAACTGACGCAATTTACTGCCTTCAGGCAACTCTGAACCGGCACAGGCTGCGTACGTCTATGCGGCTGAGCTGTAAATATTTGCACACACACACACACACAGGGGGCGCTTTTTACAGCCAGGCTGAGACTACCGACGCACACACACTCGCACACACAGCAGTTGCTCGGCATAATTTATGCCAAGACAAACGATGGCAGGCCCCGCAGGCTCTCTAAGTGCATTAGGCGGTCGCTTTTAGTGCCCCGCGGGGGCGTCGACTTAATAATTTGCGCGAATTGGCGTCAAGCGGCAAACTAATTTGAGTTAAGCGCATTGTGCCGACACCAACACACACACGCACACACACACACACGACTCATACACACACGCACACACACTCACACGCACACAGCAAGTACTAACCGTAGTCTGTTTGCCACGTTTCGCGTAGCTTAACTGTAGCAAGTGTAGCCTACTTGAAAGCATCCCCACCACCCCCACCACGCACATGGCAACCCACTCCATTTCACAGCAAACTAACTAAGCAAATTAATCCATTATCAAGCCTAAAGCACCTCAACAAAAACCCCACGCCCACTTCTATACAGCCCACGCCCAGCGCCAACATCAATAACATCAGCATCATCATTAACCGCTCACATTCTATACACCGTATATCGTATATCGTATATCGTATATCGTATATCGTATATCGTATATCGTATATCGTATATCGTATATCGTATATCGTATATCGTATATCGTATATCGTATATCGTATATCGTATATCGTATATCGTATATCGTATATCGTATATCGTATATCGTATATCGTATATCGTATATCGTATATCGTATATCGTATATCGTATATCGTATATCGTATATCGTATATCGTATATCGTATATCGTATATCGTATATCGTATATCGTATATCGTATATCGTATATCGTAACGTATATGAATGTATATCGATATGTAATCGTACATCGTAATCGTATATCGTATATCGTATATCGTATATCGTATATCGTATATCGTATATCGTATATCGTATATCGTATATCGTATATCGTATATCGTATATCGTATATCTTATATCTTATATCGTATATCGTATATCGTATATCGTATATCGTAAATCGAATATCGTATATCGTATTTAACGTAGATCTCCCCCAGTGCAAGTGATTCTCAGCCATGCCTGCAGCCACATTCCATACCAATTCAAACAACCCGCATTCCACCGCCCCCAGCATCCTACCCGCTGCGAATATGTAACAATGATTTGCTCCATTTCGGACTTTTTGCCGTCTTTGTTTCTGCTTTCAGGATGGACAACGCGGCCATTTAGAGGGTCTTGCATCCGTCTATTGTGAATTGTTAATGGCTCCCTTCGGAGATATTTTAAGTGCTTTAGAAAATGCCCGGCAAGCAGCCTGGGCCGAACGCAGTCCGCTTCATCCCGCCGGCGGCAGCAGTGGCGGTGCCAGCGGCAGCGGCGGCAGTGGCCTTAGTGCCTGCGCCGGCGGCGGCGGCGGCAGCGGTGTTGCCAGCGGCGGCATTGGCTTGGCCAGTGGCAGCGGCTGCAGCGGCAGCGCCAGCGGCAGCGGGTTGCAGCATCGCCAGCAGCATGGTCATCGTGGTCATTCGACGCACGGCGCCGGCCTGCCAAATAGTCATAGTCAGCCAATTTATGTGCCAGGAAAGTACTCGGTATGTATGACACACACAACAAAAACAACAACAGCAACAGCAAGAGAAACAACAACAACATAAAAACAACTACAAGAGTAACACAGAATGATCCCAATTCCGACTCCTTTGCCCCCGCGTTTCCCACTCCCGCAAAATTATTTTCCCAGAAATTTATTGATGTTGGCGCGTGATTTGGCAAACAGAAAAAGCGAAAACGAAAGCGAAAGCGAAATCGCTAACGATAGCAAAAGCTGAAAGAAAAATCGAAAAACCTGCGAAACAAAATATTCCAGAACTTTGTAAATATTTGTGTTGTTTTTTATTTTTGTAAATGATTCTTGTTTGTTTTTGTTTTTCGTTTTGGTTTTTTGCTGTTGTGACTTTTGATGTATTTTCCTTACCTTGATTTGCCTGTGCTGCATGTTGCACGCTTGACACTGGATATTTACAATATATGATATATATATATATGATTTGTCCTAACAATCTCTTAATTCTAATGCCACTTGCAGCCCTCCAGCTGCTTGTCCGACAAGGAGGAGGACGAGATCTATGGCTTCGGCTATGGCGTGTTTGCGCCGCGTGTGGCACGTGGCGGATTGACGCAACAGCAGCAACTGCTGCAGCAGCAAACGTTGCAGACGCAGCAGAGCATACAGCAGCAGCAGCAACAGTTGCAGCAGCAGCAACAACAACAACTACCAATTGTGCCAGGACAACAGGCGGCAGGACAGGCCGGAGTTGGACCCCAACAGCAGCAGCAGCAACATCAGACACTCCCGCCAAACGTAGCGCATCTGAACTTTGTGCAACAAAAGTGAGTACCCAGAAGAAGAAAAACAAAAAAAGAGAACAAGTAGAAGTAGTAGAAGATAAGAGGAAGCAGTGGCAAATGAAGAGCAGAAGTAGATGAACTCAACTCGAGGCAGACAATTTGATAATCAACTGTTTTGATATTCCTTATTCCATTTGCAGCTGCCTCAGTCCGCGCTCAGCGTATTTCTATGAATTTCCACCGACAGCAGGTGAGTTCCCTTCTACTCTCTCTCTCCCTCTTGGCGATTCCCCTGGCTAATTCAATCTGCTTTTTTTATTCGCACGCAGAGGGACGCGAGACAAAGAAGCGCACCACGCTGGCGCGTCTGTTGAAAGGCTTGAAAACTGTCAATCGAAGGGATCGCAACAATCAGCAGAATGGCGCACAGGCCAGGGTAAGTTTTCCACTCTAAGACACTGACTTTGCTCAGCTCCCCGCCCAGCACAACACCTCCCCCTCTCGACAAGCGGAACTCATTTCGAGCCAGCTTCGGTTTTATGACCGCAAGCAAATTGTTTGTCCTTTTGCCTTTTCATTTAAATCAACTGCGGTAATTCTTTCAATTTATTTGCGCCAACTTGCTCGCACACCCCACTTTCCTCTAGCTACCCCCCTCCTACTAAATTTCCTTAGCCAAATGTTTCGTTTTGCCACATTCCCGTGCCGCCGCTTTTGTGCCGCCTTCTTGCTTCACTTTTTTTTATGACTTGCTGCCGCTGCGTCTTGGCTGAGACGCTGTACTTAATCTTGGCCCCGGGGACATGTAAATTTTTATGCGCGCAACTCCCCCGCGTCGGCTGAAAAGGTTAAAAATGTGCGACGACTACTACGAGGAGCTGCTGCTGCTGCTGCTGCCATGGCTGCTGTCGTTGCCACCGATGCTGCCGTTGCCGCCGTTGCCACCGGCCCGGCGGGCATGTCTACATTGCGAGTTCTTTCTTGGGCCTGGCCATAATGTTGTTGCCAGTGTAGGCGAGTGTACCCGTTTTATCTGCGCACTCTCCTGCCCACAAAGGATTCATTCAGCGCTGCTGAGCGCCTTTGATTAGAGCCAGCCACCTTTGGGGAGCCTTTGCCTTCTGCAGTCGCTGCTAGTCTTGTGCGAGAGCGGGAGCGGGCTGAGGCGGTCTCGGGACTGTAGCAACAAAAGATGCCTGGCAATGAAACTGTGGCCAAAGATAACGCTGGCGTGGCAGGACGGCGTCGCCGCTCATAAATAAGCAAGGACATGCATAAATTTTTCAAAAGCCACGACGAGTGCAGAAAGAGAGAGACAGAGAGTCAGAGAGACAGAGATAGAGCGAGAGTGTGTAAAACGAAAGGCAAAATATAAATAAAAGAAAAGCAGCCTGGCAAAAATAAATAATAAAGCGAACGAGCGAGCAGCGAACGTGCGAGCGAGACAGACAGCAGCTGGAAGAGTCGAGCAGCAGATAAGCGCAGGAAATGACTAAGGATGTGCGCCTAAGTAGCAGCATCCTCATACAACGCTGCCTTTCACAAATATAATTAAACAGCACTCACCTGACCCGATCCCGACCCCGATGCCGATCCTGACCCCGACCCCGACCCGACCATGGCCATGTGCTTGCACCTGACCCAGCCCGCAACTGATTTCCTATTTATGATAAGAAAACAAAACGCATTCGACGAGGGCAAGGGCAGGAGGGAAACCCCCTCCCCTGCCGCCCACTGTATAGGGTACTCGCTGAACTGCTTGGGTCGCGCGACCCTCGTTGCGCTCGCCGTAGCTGACTGTGTTATTAATTAAAAATTAAAGCCCCAGCTGAAAGGTGTGAAATACAAAATGGCGACGTAATGGCGATAAAGCACGTGGACCCGCCACTGATTTATGAGTCTCTTTGCGGGTCACTCAGCTCGCACTCAGCTCGTGCATACATTAAGGATGCTGCGGCTCTCTCATATTCTATCTCTCTCCCGGCAGAGCGTTAATAAGTTTCTGAGACTTTTGCAGCTTCAAAACTTTTGCGCAAAATTGAAATAAAATATAAAATTGTAAATTACAAAGTGAAATTTTAATTGCTTTAGTCAGCTGTAAAGTTTAGTAGGGTGTAATGGATTAGCTGTGACTTTATATTAATTAAGAATGACAGTTTGAAAAAATATATCGATAAAACGTAGAAAGAATGGAAGTGTTTTCGAGCGCAGCATGCTTTTCGGCACATTTAATTTCAGGCCATTCAGTTTGCATCTGAAACAAAACTTCCAAAATTCTTTGTCTTGAAATTGTTTGTTTTTATATATATTTGTGTGGATTTTAACATTTATAAATTATGATAGGGAAACAAGTTAAACAGCTGACGCCGGTGGAAGCGCCGACAGCTCAGCGATTAATGCAAACGCCGAGCTGCAAGACACACAAGTTTCAGAAACTCGAAACGTACCCGAGTATGAGACACTCCATGGATCGGTGTGATCATGCAAAAACGGCCAAGCTGATGTTCAATGGAACAAATAAATTTGACTATAAACTGAATTTAGGAGCCAAAACACAAACTGCAGTCCTACATGCAACTCAATTGAAGCGTGATAATCGCGATAACCGTGACTACGGGCAATATTCCAAGCCGACCAATCGCAGACCAGAACTTGTAAAAGATATGCAGAAGAGCCTGGGCAGGAATCTCGACAGGCCTCGACAAGTTAAACGTAATCCGGCCAGTTATCTATGCGATGATCTCGAAGATGTTGCCACTGGACGTGTCTTCGACATGGAACAGGATAATCTGGTCGATGCGTGGAAGCGAATTCCCCGACAGCACACACTAAGCTTTTACGGCATCAGCTCGCAAAAGAATCAGCCAGAAGCGATTGCATTCAATCGATTGGTTTCCACATGCCTTCAACGCGCAGCCCAACCAGAGCAGCCAAAACGAAGTCGATATCGCGCAAAAGCGAAGCGCAAATCAGCTAAAATTCTTGGTAACTTGGTTCCCAATCTTGACGAGTTGGCCACGACGAACGCAGGAAAAACACTGCGCAATAAGAAACCCAATAAAACCAGCACAAAAGCTACAGCGAAAACCAATCCAAGTGCACTTCGAGTTGCTCTAGACATTGCGAAACCAATAAATCAGGTAAAAACCGATCTGCGCAGGATATACATGAACTGTTATCACGCTTACTGTACACCTAACAAAAGCGCAGATCTGGAGTGGGGAAAAGACCTGAACCAATACACCGATGAGGCGAGGATTGCAGAAGCGGAGCAGCTCGATAAGCGATTGGAAAAACCTCTCGCAAGGACTGTGAAAGACAAGGAAAAGCGCATGCATGCTGGCGTAGTCGGCAAAAGCTATGCCGGCAATGATGATGATAGTCGTTATGTGTCTGTTCAACTGGAAAAGACAGAGCACGAAGCGGAAGCCGCAGGTGATAATGCAAAACGTCGACGTAATGTTGATAAACTCGTGATAAAACGTGAGTTGATATTTCCAGAACCTATACCTAAACTACAACCATCAAAACCGCAGGCAGAGAAAGGCAATCCAAATCATAATAATTGTATCTGTGACAATTGTTTCCATTGCCAAAGTGATTACTACGATTGCCTGAGTGCTACAAGTGAATCTGTTTAATGATGAATGTGGAATGAAATAATAAGTTATAATAACGTTTCGAAATAAATATTTTAAACTTGTTCAATTAGTTTGGCTTTTTTCTGGCAGCTTAACTAACTTGCTAAGAGATCAGCTGGCTGATCATAAAGATATATCTAAAATGAAACACAAAATGGCTTCTTTATTGCGTCCACCATTGAGTCTCTTAGCGGATTACTCAGCTCAGCATACTTGAAAGTTGCCCCTTCTTGCTGCCCCCCTCGTTGCGCCAAATTGAATTGAAAACTTGAAATTTGAAAATTAAAATTGAAAAATAGCAAAGTGAAATTTTAATTGATTTGACGAGTATCTCCTGTTTTTTTTGCATACTTTCAGGCGGCTAACGATCGGCTGAGACACTTTCAGATGATAAACGGCGGCGCTGGAGTGCCGCAGCAGAGTTTCGAGGAGACAATCCACCGGGTAAGTTTTATTCGACAGTCAACGGAGCGTATACGCAATAAATATGTATGGCAGCAGGAGGGATGCGGTGGCAGCATAAATATTTATGCAATGCAACGCAGTTGTTGCGCACTGTTGCTGCAAGCGGCAACAGCTGCCACTGCAAACAAAATTACTTCAAAATTGTTTACAACAACAGCAACAATAAGAAAGTTGCACACCCACTTATGCCGCCCCCTCGTGGCGTGTTGCCGCTGCCGCTGTTGCTGTTGCATTTGCAATGCAATTTCAACACGAAAGCTGCGAGCGTTGCCTGCGAGCACGTTTACCTGCAATGCCTGGCAGCTGAAGCAACAACAGCAGCAGCAGCAGCAGCAGCAACAACAACATGTGGCAGCAAGTAGATGCATGCTACATTTAAAAGTTCATTGCCGTCAACATTCATTATTAATGACAGCACGAGTTGCGAGTGGCGCTACGGCAACCAAAAACAAGCAACAAAATGCAATCAACGGCGACAACAAACAGACAGCAACAGCAACAGCAACAGCAGCAGCAGCAACAACAAATGCAGCTGCAACAGCAGGCGCTGTTGCATAATGCATGCCGTGACGCCCACAGCCACGCCCCACTGCCCTGGCTTGCACGCATGTTTTTCACACCAGCAAAACTTTTGCCCAGCACCTAAAAGCAGACTTTAAAAGTTGCTGCCGCTGCCGTAGCTGCTGCCAACTTGCGTCTATCACAATTTGCAGTTGCTGCACACTCAAGACAAGCAAATGATATAAATTCAATAATATTTACTCAACATTCTCTCACTCCGTCTTCTTCCCTTTCCTTCTCTTTTTCCCTGCCTGCAGTTAAAAGTACAAGAAGCAATGCGCAAAAAGGAAAAGTTTCAACGGGAACACGAAGAGGTGAGTGCAAACAAACTACTACTAAAAATAAACAACATTTTGCATAAACAAATTGTGCAAGAGCTTAACAAATTAAACATACGTAATGCCTGCCATAAGCTGCAATTCCCCAGACAAACCTAACCTCAATTGCCAATGCAATTGCAGCAAATAAATAATGCAGGCAAATGGCCAAGGATGCCCAGCGAGATGCAATAAGCGTGCATACGTCTATATATATATTATATTATATACTCGGTTCTCTGTCGAGTTGGTAATTTTCACTTTCCATGCATATTTAGGCAGCCCTCTTTACTATCTAACCCCTCCCCCGAGAAACCTTTGCACAATCCGAAAACCTATTAAAATAATTTATTTTTTCCACACAGAGTTGGCAATTATTTTGCTGTGCGAGTACATGCAAAGCAGACACGGCTTGTGCCGGGCTTGAACTTGCATTCACACATGTATTCACACCTACACAAGCACTCGACACACCCACCCACTCATACACACACTCGCACACAGAAACAATAAAGTGTAACGTGGCAAATGATAAACTTCTTGTCTGTCATAAAAATTATTCTCCACAATTTCGAAATTTTACACCGACCCCGAGAGACAGAGACAGAGACAGAGACGGCGAGTACGTACTCTCGCACTAATTGCGAGTGTGTGTGTGTGTGTGGGTATGTGTATGGGTCGGTTTTTTGTTTACGACTCGGAGTACGTGAGCAACTGCAGAAGGCGTGGCTGAACTTAAGCACGACTGCCGCGTAGTCTGACAGAAGTTGCCCGATGAAATATTCCGTAATACCCTGTAAGCTTTTGGAGTAGACTAAGTTGGGGGATTTCCAGTTGCAATAGAGCTTAGAAATAGGAGAGTTTTTGTGAATTCTGACAGCAGCAATCAAACACTTATCTATGCTCGAATGAACATCAAATTATTCTCATAGAATTATCTCAGACTTATTTCTGATTCGCTCGTTAATTTCGAAACAAATTTCCAGACAAATCTCGACATGCATAATAAGCTAGATAATACCCATGCTTTATATATTTATGACTGAGAAAACACACAATAATTGCAGATTAGCTGAAATGTCTAAACTGTGCACTAAGCAAGCGAATTCCAAATTTTGCGGCAAAAACAAGCTCACATTTCTTTCAATAGCTGCAAGAGGCATCAACTATGTACACACGTGTGTGTGTGTATCTCCATGTGTGCGTGTGTGTGTGTATTCTATGCCTCTAATATTCACAGTTAATTATACAAAGCAGTTATCAGCTCGACGAGACCATATTGCAATTTTGAGCTAAACTCATGGCTTGTTCTGCATTTTGCTGGGCGAAATGAAATGCAAAATGCTTGCAGAGTGAGACAGAAAGAGGGGCAAAGAGGGAGATAAATAGAGAGATAGAGCTAGTGTGGCAGATGGGGGGAAAAAGAGAGCGTGCGTTGCTGCACGACAATTTGTCTGTTTGCATGTCGTCAACGTGTCCGCCTAAGCAACGGCAATAATTTTTGTGCATAAATGAAAAGCACACATGCCCGCACACACACACACGCACACACACACACGCACACGTTGTCGTAAACATGCTGCTGCTGTCACAGTTGTTGCTGCTACTGCTGCTGCTGCTGTAGTTGCTGCTTAACATGTGCAAACAACTTGCTGTTTGTCTAATTGTAATTGCCAAGCTTGCCACTAGGCCTGTCCTGCCCTGGCTGCTGTGCCCATACTGTCTCGCCCTCCCCCCTCCACCCCACTCCATCAGTGCGACATCGACTGCTGCTTACTTTCCATTTATTTCTCCCTCCCGAATAAAAAGACAAAAACGAACAAAGAAAAAGCAGCTGCATGCTCGTGAAATATTTATGATAAAAGCGACGGAGCAGAACAAATGTTTGCCTGCCGATACACTCGTATCGCTGGCATTTTTCCATCCCATGCCCCTATCTTCCCCCCTACCCATGCCTCTCCGTGTTCAGTCTATGCTCAGCTATCGGGCAGTCAATTAAGCCTGGCTCTGCGGCAATGTGATTAGCCCAGGCTACTCGCTTGCCACGTACATAAATTTGCAAATCTCGTGAGTGTGTACGGGTGTGTGTGTGTGGCAGGTCGAGCCGAGTCAATTGTTGCTGCCACTGGCCACTTGCCAGTTGCTACTTGCTACTTAAAACGACTTGCCGCTTGGCGTTGCAAGCATTTAAATGTATTTTTAATGCTGTTGCCCGAAAAGCTTTTAGCTAATTTTTACACTACTTTCGCCTCAAGTTCTGCCTCGCTCTTCCTCTGCCTCTCTCTTTCTGTGGCCATTTTTATTGCAACTATTTTCATTGCTTGGCCCTGGCATGCTTTTTAGGCACTCACTCACACACACACACGCGAGCTGTGAGTGCCTCACTCACACACGGCCATGGCATGCGCTTGCCCCGATTAGTATGCAACACATATTGCGCTATTATGTTGCAGGACATTCAAGCAGCATTTTCCTCCACGCAAAATTGTTTTAAGTTTTCAAATGGAATTTCGTAATTTTAACGCCTTTCTGTAGCAGCAGCAGTGGCTGAGCAGTAAAAAACGCTGAGACGAAATCCACGAACTGACTGACAAATAAGACGAAACTCCTTCTTTGCCTGCCAAAGTGAAGCGTCGTCGCGTCTTTATTGTGCACAGCAGTCACGTCTGATGGCGCAGACTAAGTGCAGCTCATACTACCGCTGCCCCCTGGCACCCTGACCACAGCACACTCACCCTCTGCCGGTGCCGGCGAAATGAGTTTTCCTTGCGCAAGCTCCACACACATTTGTCGTAGATTCTGCCATATGCATTCAGTTTAGTTGGGGGAATGGAATTCAGTAAAGACTTAATGAGACATGGAAAATGTGCAAATATTAAAGAGAAATAAACATAAATAATACGCAATTTTTTAAATTTTTTAAATGCATAAAATTATATGAAATTGATTTAATTTAAATATGGCAGAAGAAACTTACATGCAGTAGTTGATTTAATTTGAGTTTGAATTACTTTAAACTAAAAGCACTTTAAATAAATAAAATCATTAAATACCTAAATTTGTATTTATATTTTTTATATATTTCTAATTTAATTTTAAGCATTCTAATTAAGTTACAATCGCTTAATAAATTTTCTCTTGCCATTTTGCTTGCAGATCTTGCGTGACATTCGACAGGGATTGCTGCAAATGAGTCGCGGCGAGGGACGAACGGGTAAGACCAGCTGCCTGCTCTATTACTTCAGTACTTCCCTTTCTTACACCCCCCCTCTCTTCATCCCTCCCGCACTTGCCCAACTTAGTGAAATATTTCAATTAAAATGCGGCCCAATTAGACAGGCTCAAAATGTCCTTTTTGCGTCGCAGTCGGCGCAGGCTTTTGCTGCTTGAGCGAGCTTGTTGCAACGAAACTTGTGTGCACTCTGCCATGTGTTGCACCCTCTGCATGTGTGTGTGTGTGTTGTGGGTGTGGGTGTGGCCCGTCTGGCAGCGAGCGTCACATGCATAAGCGAGCATAAAATCTTGTGTCCGTTTCCGTTTGCCGTAACAGTTGCTGCAACTTTTTGTGTGCCGGTCGCATGTGGCAAATGCCGCATTCAAGTTGCTGTCTGTCTACGTGTCCGTGTTTGGGTCCGCGTGTGTGTGTGTCTGTGTGTGCGTGTATGCGAGTGCAACGTTGCGTATAATAATAATATCATGTTGCCACTGCACATTTTTCGGCGCACTCGCAAAAGTTTCAAGTGCCGCTGCCGGCCGTCTGCCTGCAGCCTCAGCCCGTGACCCGTTGCAACCCTACCGCCCCCTACCCCCCGCCTCTAACTTCCCCTCATGCTAGCCCCTTACTAACCCTCGGCAAACTGGCAAAACGCCTCACAGTCTATCCCTTTGCAGATGATACGTATATGTACGACGAGGCGCTACGCCACGGACCCGGCGCATTGGCGACTGCAGCGGCGGCGACGGGCGTGGCTGGCGGCATTCCGGGCGGCGCACACTATGCGGTCAGTGCGCTGCATCATCAAGGTCATTGGTACGACGAGCCGCCCTACGAAAGCGATCCCGATGATTTTCTTATGGCGGGACTGAATTGCGGGCCAGCTGCCACAATACAGGTGAGTGTGTGTGTGTGAGTGTATGTGTGAGTGTGTGTGTGAGTGTGCTAATGTGTGTGAGCCTGGCTGTATTAGCCAAGGCAGCAGGCAGCTTGTCTGTGATTTATGTGCGCGGTTTACCAAACACTTGCGCCCACTTATTGGCAGGGATCTGTAGCAGACCCAGTTTCTTGGCAGGCACAGCAGCGGAAGGAGGGGCTGGGTTGGCAAGACGAAGGCGTGCTGCAGACTGCTGCAAGACATACGCAGAGATAGCAGGCAATTCCTTGGCTTGGCTTGGCTTGGCTTGGCTTGCCTTGTCTTGGCTTCAACAATGTCGCCGGCAATGCAATCACTTCTTTGCTTGCTCCTTGATTTATGCAGCACATTCGTCTTGCGCGTCTGTTAATCCTGCCGACGTCGTGACGCACTGCCACGCCCCTTGCCCGCGCCAAGACGCCCACACGCCTCGCGGCATTGCTTGACTGCGGTGGTAACTTTGATTTCTCAGCGGACGCAAAGTTCGCTGCGTCGCATTCAGTCTGTGCCTCTACTCTCTCTCTCTCCCCTTCTATTTGCCTTTCGCTCTCTCTCTCTCTCTCTCTGCTACTCTATCTCTCTCACTTCTTTTCGTTTTATTTGCTTTATTAAATTATACGCTGAATATATTTTTGCCTGCGCATTGATTTCCAACTTCGATTCGCATGTCCTTTGGCATTTCTTTTCCTTCCTCTCTCTCCCTCTTTCTGTCTCTCTCTTTGCCTTCTGCCATCTCTCTCTAGCCTCGACTTGAAGTTCGAGTCACTTTATTTTTATTGACAGCCAAAAAGTGCATAATTCTTGTTGACTTGTTCAACCCCGCAACGACAACGGCGACGACGACAACGACGTCTTGAGACTTTTTCTTTTTCCTTCTTCTTTTTTTTCTTTTCCGCCTTGTGCATAATTTTTATTTTCGATTTTTCTCTTTGCGATATTCACAGAAGTTGCGCTTTTGTCGTTCTGCATTAGAGGAGCACCCCTTGAGGCTGAGTAAGGGTAGCATGGGCTTTCATTATTTTTTTTTCTTTTCTTAGCGATTTCAAGAATTTTGTTTTCTTAGTCAATTGAAATCACTCAGCAACGATTCGATATCCTTTGCGGCCTTTCAATTTCCATGTTTCACTTTGATGTGGCAATACGCAAAGCAGCAGCAGCAGCAGCAACAACAACAGCAGCAACAACAATGCCAACGAGAGTGGGCAACAAATTTTGTTGAGCAAAAAGTTTTGCGGTTTGCAAAGCACTTTACCCGCTCGACCCATAATAATGTTAAGCGCGCAATTGTTGCTTTCCTACTCGATGCTGCTGTTGTTGTAGTCGTAACTGTTATATTTGCTTAACGGACCGCATTTGGCGAATGTTAATGGCGTCCCGGGGCCGCACAAATCAGCGTGATGAGCGAGCGCACTTTGAAGTGCTCGCCACGACTGCGCAGATACCCCTTGTGGATTGCGGCTTTCAAGTAGCAGCAGCAGGGCATTTTAGATAGTAGATTACTCAGCTGGTTGATTGGCTAATCTTATTTCAAATATATACAGTAAAACTCTACAAAATGGCAGAATATATGGGGCTGTCATATCTGGCGTTTATCAGCCTGCCTGTCTCTTTTGCTCGCATCTCTACGTGACATAATCGTCATAGAGCGTATATACAGACTTTTTATTTAATTATACATATCTATAAAGTCTGAACTTTTGTACCCTGAGCCGCCATTAGCATTCAAGTTCAGTCCGGCCGGCTGCCTTGCGCCTTTGATCTATGGCTATTTTTGTGCGGACGCGCAAAAGTATGCTACGAAATGCGGGACAGGCGCCAGGCACATTCATTATCATCTCGGCAACATTGTTGCAGGTTGAGTTTACAAAGTAAATATGTTGCTGGCTGCTGGCTGCGAAACTTTGCAATTTACATTTTGTTTGCTTCGCGTTCAGCTCGGTTTCCACGCATACGCAACTTGCTGTAATTGAGAAGTGTGTGTATGAGTGTGTGTGTGTGTTTGTTAGTGTGTATCCCAAAATTTCAACAACAACTTCGCAATTTCCGTTGCGTGCGAATAAACTAAATTTAAAATTCCATGCAGCAACAACAAACTAAATGAACTCCACATCAACTTTTATAACTTGGTTAATTTTTCATAATTTGTTGTTGTTGCTGCAGCAGCAAACTCAACTCAAGGTTTAATCCGCTTGTTTTTGCTTACCTCTCTCACTCTCTATCTCTCTTTCTCTTCCGCACAGGGTGGCCGTGTGCGCTTCTCGAACAACCGCGAGAGCACGGGCGTAATTTCATTAAGATCCGCCGGAGATATTTCACTGCCGCAACGCGGACCGCCGAGGCGTGGGCTTATCGTGCCGCAGCAGCCGCCAAATCCGCCGACAATAATACCGTTAACGCATGCCAGGTGAGTTTCAGCCCCGCGGCAGCCGTAAAGGACTTTTCATGGGCAGTTCGGGCCGAGGCGGGGCCTGCCTGATTGCCATTATTATTTGCAGTTGAGTTTATGGCACAGCTGGGGCAGGGACCGCAGGTGGCATTAATAATACAAGAGTCCAGGCGACAACAGCAGCAGCAGCAGCCTCGTATATACATATATATATATATATACATATGCGTGTATATACTTGCTAACAAATTGCTGTCGAAGATATCAGGCAATTGCTGCAGCCTCTCAAAAAAAAGTAAAGAGAAAAAGTGGAAAAACCCTTTGCTTTTGCCCACTTCAAAGCGAAGCTCAGTGAACTACGAAATGTGCCACAAAATGTGTGCAGTGTGGCATGAAAAGGCCAAACATTTAGCCCGGCAAACAGCAGGCAGGCAGGCAGGCAACACTAATAGTTGACCCAGCCGAATCGAACCAAAGCAAAGCAATCAAAGAGCTAAACCCCTGCTCCGGTTTCTGCTCCTGCCCCATTCAGCCAACTCGTTGAATTTATTTGTCAATGCGAAAAGGTGCGCAAAAGGATTGACCCATGGCAGTAGCCAGAAAAAGGTAGCCTCACTTCATTAGTGCTGTTATCAACGTTTTGCAGCCACACGAATGAATGACGGACTATCCGTCTGTCTGTCCGACTGTCTGGACAACACAGAGAGCTGACTGCTTTCTGCTTGCCACACATATCGAAACGCATCGAAGCGAAAGTCATCAATTTCATATTGTTACGCATGCCGCAAAGAATAAAAAGGGATGAGCAGCAGGTAGGGTGGGCAGCTGAGTGGGGGCAGGCACGGCTGAAGGCCAAACTAATAAGAAGACGACGACGATACACAGACACAACCGTTACTGGAATGAAATGGCATTATTGCTACTTGAACGCGGCTTCAGAATGCTCTCAGCTTTGGCATCGGGTTGGACCTCGTCAATCAGGCAGCTCAGTCGCGCAGTAGACGCTCGTCAGTTGCCACATGCCACAAGCCAGTTGCCAGTTGCCAGTTGCCAGTTGTCGGCTGTCGACTGTCCGGCAACTAAATTGCCAGTCGAGAGCCGTTTTCCACACGTACGCACAACTATACAAAAGACGTGCTGAAATAACGTATACGCCCCGTGTGCGCGCGCCCTCGGGGGCAAAACAAAACTTTCTTAGCCAAATAAAAGAAGAAAACAAACTGCAGGAAAGAAAAAAAAATACGAAACAAGAAAAGTGAGGGTGTAGCCAAAAGTGAAAATCTCAACAGTGTTAAAGTCAAATGGACGAGCCGAAGAGGCAGAAACAGCCGAGAAATAAAAAGGCAAGAAAGGTATAAAATATTTATTTATATGAGCTCGGCTTGTGCCACTTGAACCCCCGAGAAGACCTTTGTGCCAAGTGTTATTATTGCTGTTTGCCACCCTTGTTATTGTTGCAACTGTTGGCAGTGTGTGCACATTTACTTTGCAGCAACAATTTTGGTTTCGAAATCAAAACGGTTGCCAATTGAAGGGGTGGCTCACGATTACATCCACGTCACACTCGTCAAGGTGAAGATGTACAAATATTTATTGAGATATATTTTAAATAGTTTGCGGCAGCTGCGCCAGACTATTAGGCTGGAATACGGCCTTCTAATACCCTCATCAAAACCAATAGCATACTTTCAAAACTCGAGTGATTTTCAATTGGAATCATATAATTTCAATTGGAATTTTAAGTAAATCCCGAAACCTTCAGTGAAAACACAAGCTTTTCTATTTATTTATTAATGTATTAGTTACTTCTTGTCTAAAAGAAACAGAGCTTGTACGAAACACAACTGATTTTCAATTGCAATCCTTGCTTTGTGTTTGTTTTGAGCCGTGTAAGAAGTGTGTATTAAAAACACGAGTTAACGTCGATGCAGTAAAAACTGTTTTGATTGCAGGTCGAAAAGAAAGTTTGCCTATAAAAAATACACCCACTAACCCGCCAGGAACGCTTTAAAGTCTGTAAAGATTGCAACGAGCAAAGTACTTGGCCAAACTTCGGGCTAAATTAGTATCAAACTTTATTCAACATTATTTTTAATCGCGTTTTCTTATATGCATTTCTCTTTGCAGATCCCATGATCGTGAGAGCGGCGACTATGCGGGCTCCATTTCGGACTTACAAAGCGTTACCTCCAGGCTCAGTACCGTTTCGGTGAGTAAGCCCCGGTGAAGCCAGCCGAATGCTGCAGCAGCTCATTTAGGTTGCAAACCCTCGGACTCATGTGCGTCCGAATGCGTCGTCTAAATTGATTAAGTGCACTTAGTGACAAACAAAGTTCGAGTGCGACGAGAGCGGGAGAGCGGGCAGAAGAACACGAAGTAGAAGAATAACAAAATGCACGTAAAAACTCGAAAAGCTTTTTAGCCAATCCTCCCAGCTCGCCTCGAAAGTTTTTCCACTCCCGGCTGCGCAACCGGGCAGAGCTACAACTGAGCCGGCACTTAAGCCGGCTAAACGTTGTCGAGCGAGCTGGCAGCCGGTTTTGGCCATTTCATTTGCAAACTCGACTTGACTTCAGCCAACGCAGCAGGCATCTTTGTCTCTTCCCCCCACTCTACCGTCTTCCCACCAACTGTTAATGGAACTGTAACTGCGCATTGGAAATGGCGACTGCAACGCACTCTCAATTTACTCTTCCCGTTTCGCTCTTTGTTCGCAGATTGGCACCAACAATTGCACGGCTCGATACCGTACGCTTAGCGGCGGCATCGGTGAGTCGCCATCGCTGTCGCCGAGCCCGTCATCCGATTACGAGGACATTGGCGCCACGCGGCACGGACTGCCGCCCAGTCTTGTGGCCAAGGCCAAAAAGAACGGGCTGCCGCACAAGGCGAACACGATTTGCCAGAAGGCCATGGTGCATCACGTAAGTCAATTAAACGCTTCGCTCTATGCGAGTGTGTGTCGAATCTGTGTGTGTGCCGAGTGTGTGTGTGCCTACAGAATGTAATTAGCTGTCCATTTACATATGCAGCTGATTGGAATCTCTGTACGAGCCTCTCTAATCCTGCCTTGCCCCCGCTTAGGACACAGGCCACAAGGCTCAAACGGCTTTTTGGGGTCGCCTTTAAACATGCACTCTAAATGCAAATTCCAGTTAAATGAGTTTTTATGCCAAACTTCCTAGCGAACCCCTAGCTTGCCAAAAAACAAAAAAAGGAAAACGAAAGTCCATGTCGGAAGTCAACTTTATAGAAAAAAACAGAACTGTACACGTATATCTATGTAAAAATCATGTAAGAAACATTATCCTAGTACTATTTACATAAATCAGGTGATTGAAATACTGTGTAAACTATATATATATAGAAAATAGTACTATGAACAGCACAGCAGCTTGGTTTGTCCAGAGAACAAAGTATATTTGATTTATTTTTGCAAAGGGTCCGTTCTAGCACACTGATTGACTACCGATTGATCGGGTTTCGCTCTTTCTCTTTAATCATCGGTTCCATTTGAAATTTAGATCTTCGTTTGGGTTCGTCGGGTCGTATGTGAAAGTTTTTGAAACCATATTCGCGTTTCTCGCGCTCCCTGGTGAATTCCGCCTTGGAAATATTGCTCGAGGGACTGCCCGTGGTGCGTAGCCAATCCTTCATCAGATTGATCTCGTTGAGCGGCCCCTCGATGTAACCCATCACCGTGCCCTTGGAAGTATTCATGCACCAGCCGCGCAGTCCCAACGATTTCGCCTTCATTTCGGCATGTCGACGAAAGTATACACCTTGCACTCTGCCATAAACCTCGAACTCGCACGACCAGATCGTAACCATTGCTATTGTCAATTATCGTAGCGGTTCAGAGCGGAAATCCATAAGCTTGTGTAAACAACCTGCATTGGGTGGGGGAATTTTGAAAGTATGAAAATCAATTTACTGCCAGATCAACTAGTATTTAACATAAAACATTAGAGCAAAGTGATCGAAATTTCTCGAGACAAACAGTTTGAAGGGGAGACGGTATGTGGTTTTCCTACTATACCCTATGACAATTGGGTATATAGAACATGTGTGTAATAGGCAAGAGAAACCAAGATAGTGTTTATTTTTAATATTATATACTGCGCTTACCGCACACGAAAAACAGTTATTTGCGAGTTAAATGAATATTATGTGTGAGCTTTACTTCCCAATTTCCATTCAATTGAAAGAAAAACACAGAAACAAACAAACGTTTTACGCAGTTTCGAACAGCGCGCAGGATATCTTACATTCGGGCACGCTGGACTGTTGCTTACGTTACTTGTTTAACTTTCGGTTTTCATATTGTATGCCCGTGCAGACAATCGGTTTCTAGGCCTCCTCCTGCCTGTTGACGGCGCGCGCCGATATGAGCAAAGTTTCGGGAGCAGCTCAATTTGGGCTGTCAAAACCAAAGCGGATGCAACTGGGTAAAGCATGGAGGAATGGAAAAAGGGCAAAGTGGCAAAGGGGCAGGCAGCTATGTCTCCCAGTTACCCTGAGTTTGTGTGTGTGTGTGTGGCTGCATTAAACTTTTTAATGATTTAACTAACAAAACTTTTCGTCTATTCCATGCTCACGTCGCACTGGCTGCTCCCCCGTTGGCTCAACATGCAATTTATTGCACAACATGACGACGACGACGACGACGATGCTCGCACGGCAAACAACTTTCACTACGGACTGTGCTCTGCTCTCCTGGCTTGTGTCTCCTCGTCTGGCTGCAGTCGGGCGAAATGCGTAGCTCGCCAAAGGAAATTGGCGCATTTAATGAGAATGGACGAAACTTTGTTGCCACAAAGGATACGTCGAGGGATTTTAGCAATTCCCAAGATAATACCGACCGTGGCAGCATGAGCGATCAGGCGTTTGCATGTTCCGCCAGCTCGGTGGAAAGTTTGCCGAGCGCTTCCGGTTCGAGTAAGTACACGCAGCTATCTCGCTCGCGCACACCCTCGCTCGCCCTCTCTCTCTCTCTCCCTCTCTCTCTTTCTACCTATGTGAGTTTTAGAGTTTTGATTTTACTTTTGCCTTTTTGGCTCAGCTGGCGGTTTGTTTATAAAAATTCCCAGACTGCCGTCCCTGCATATTGCTCTATTAACAATTCGAGCTGTTGTTGTTGCTGCCGCTGCTGTTGCTGCTGCTGCCGTTGTGGTTTGCTGCTGCCGCTGCACAATAACTTCAAATTCAGCAAAACTTAATGAATTTTTAATGCACTTGCGCACAGTCAAGTAGCAAGTGGCAAGTGGCAAGTGGCATGTGGCAGGCGGGCCGGCTGAATGCAATGTCTGGGGCGTGGTTAAATAAAGGGCGCACGGACACGGCACGGCACGGCACGGCACACGGCCACGCTGCCTCGTTTTTAATGAACAAAAGTTTTAGCTATATGCGCAAATTCTGCTCTAAATAAAAACAGCAAAAGCAACAAAAAACTATGGCGAAGAAAATCATCAAAAACAACAACACACGGGCGGGAAGGTGAGGGCAAGAGCAGGAACCACAGCACAGGATCAACTTTCCGAAAGTGCAAGAAAAAATACTTTATTTTCATGTGGCCAGGACACAAAGCAAGGATTAGCCAAAGCTTTGGCCAAAAACTTCAAGTGCTTATTTAAATATTTTCGGCTCCCTGCCGGCTTTGTGTCTGTGTGTGTGTGTGCGTGTGTAAAAATATTTGAAAAGTTTTTAATTAACCAAACGAATTGTTTGTGTGTGTGTGTGTGTTGGCCCTCGACCCTCGACCCTTGGCTAATTGGCTGTGGGCACATTAATTGGAAATTTGCTGGGCAAACTTCCATCAAATTTGTTGAGACAAATATTTAAACTCGTCGCGCTCTGTCTCTCCCGCACAGGCACACAGGCTCTGGTGCGTCCGGGCAGCCCGCATAGCTCCATTTCGGCAGAGGATCGCAGCTCGCTGGCAACCATATGCAAGGCCAAAGCGCTGGTGGACAGTCTGCCCAATCCGTACGACAAGGAGGCACTTAAATTCAAGGTAAGCTCGCAGCACACGCTGAGCAAGTGCAGCATTCCTCACGTCTCTCTCTCCCACTCTCCCACTCTCGCTCGGCAGAAGGGCGAACTCATCGACGTGTTGTCGATGAATGCATCGGGCATTTGGAAGGGCCGTTGCCACGGACGTGTGGGTCACTTCAAGTTCATCAATGTGGAGGTGCTGCCCGAGTTGCCGCGCATGAAGACGTCGAGCAGCAAAACGTTGGCGCCGGGCACGGCAGCGGCACGACTGGCCAACAGCGGCGGCACTGGCGGTGGCAGCAACAACGGCAACAGCGGCAACATCAACAGCGGTCCCAGCTCGGTCGAGGATCTGCTCGTGCGCATCGGACTCAAGGAATACACCTCGGTGTTCGTGCTCAACGGGTAAGTGGTGTAGATGAAACAAATTTTACAACAAATTTTTTTGTTGGATTGTTTCACCTATCGTTCCATTTGCAGCTACGAGGATCTCGAACTGTTCAAGGAGCTCGAGCCGGCCGATCTCGACTATCTGGGCATACTCAATCAGGAGCATCGGGCCAAGCTGCTGACGGCGGTGCAGCTGCTGCATGACATCGAATGTGAGTATCAGTTTCGCACCCAGCCCTGCCCTTAAATAGATATAACTTTTAATCCACACCCATACCCGCACACCTATGCAGACGCACAACACACAACTAACACAGCTACAAATTTCGCACACACAGGCTCCGACGTGGACATAGCCGGCTCCAGCTCGGAGAACGACGAGGCGCGACTGAACAACATTAACAAGAAGCACGGCGCTTCGCCGTTCGGACGACGTCATTTTCCGCGCGATTCGGGCTGCTACGAGGGCTCGCCGCTGCCCAGCTCGCAGACGCCCACGCAGAACGTGAACTCCACGGACGAATCGAATAGTCTGGACGATGTGGTCTCCAAGTGTTCGAGCGAAATCATGAAGCGCGTGGAGAGTGCACGACGCTGCAAGGATAATCCGTTCAAGGCAACGCTGCCGGCGCGTGTCGGCAAGAAGTCGTTTCTCGGCGGCGGCGTCGGCTGCGGAGGACTTATGGCTGACGATACGCTCACGCGTGGCGGACTCAGTGAGAAGTCGAGCGATTCGGGGGTCAGCAGCAGTTCGCTATCGTCGGGTCCGTTGAAGAGCAGCACTTAACATTTGCCAACCATACTCGCCCACGAGCTGCTCCTGGGCGTGGCTGCACCGGTCGCGGGCAGTGGCGCCACCTCGCCCACAACATCGGTGGGTGGCATCGGTAGTGGCGGCGGCAGCGGCAGCGGCATCGGCATCGGCAGCGGCAGCGGCATGAATGCAGCCGTTGCCCCATTGGGCAACATCTGCAACACACTGCCACATGCGCCCTGCTCGACAGCGACAACGGCGCTGGCATCCGGCGGCGCCGCCAGCAGCAGCCTGGCTGGATTGCCGCTCAATCGGAACCTGGTCATGTTGCGTAATCATCTGCGCAAAAACACCGCGGGCAGCGGACTGCAGACGCCGCTGCACGACGACAAGGATCAATAACAACCCATTTATTTCATACAGATTCTAGCCTAGGTTCTCTGTAACTGTAACTGTAAAACGTAACTGTAAAACGTAATCGTAACTGTAACCGTAACTGTAACTGTTACTCCGCGTAACACTGTACTCTACTTGCGTTAGTTGTATGTTGTATCTATTTCAATTGCTGTGATTCGATAGTGAAAAGGGCCAAGTCGCGTCTTTCAGTTCAAATGTATAGTGTATAGAGAGAGAAAGAGAAAGGAAGAGAGAGAGAGAGAGAGAGAGGCGGAGAGTTAGTTAGCCATAGACCGACAGGCAGAGAGAGAGACAGAGAGAGCGCAATGCAGTCAGTTAGTCAGTCAATCCTTCCTCCGATAATGTTGGCATTTATATATATATATATACAGATATTTATAGAAAGCAAGTGCGAGAGAGAGAGAGATGAGCTATAGTATATACTTACACTTACTTACGTAGTACTAATGTAATCAAATCGTTTAACTATTTTTAGTTAGCCTTGAAGCGAGTTTATCATTTGCCATTCTCCTGTTGTTTTTCCTTTGTGCACCTTTTCGCAACGTGATATTGTCAAACGTCCAACTTGAATTGCGGTTTTTATAATGATTTTTTACACACAGATTTTTAACTTACTTAGTACGCGAATGAGACCGAGACAGGGAGAGCGAGAGGGAGAGAAATATGTATATTAACGAAATCAAGTTGATTCCTATATTAAGCACAGGGAGTGCAAGCAATAGACCAATTACAATTACCATAACAATTTTACAAAACTGATAGAAACGAAAGACAGACAACTTGAATATTTACACGAAACGAGAAAGAAAAAAGAAAAAAACGAAGCAAAACACCAAATTGCCAATTACTCTTACATTTTTAACTATGTATTATACGATACGATTATATATCGAGTGTTTTCTTTTTTAAGATATAATAATCTGACACACATCATGGGAATCCGTCAAAATTGTAAATTTGCAAAATCCGCTAAGATGAACTTGTATGCTAAGCAATATTATTGAAATCGTGTGTAGGGTATCCTCTGTGCGTGAACTGTAAATAACTAGGGGAAAGTGTGTATTTATGCCATTAAAATCGATTACGAATAGGTACATATACATATGCATATACAATACAAATACAGAACATAGATATACATATATAAGAATAAAAAAATAAAAACTATTAGCGATTTAGCGATAATCAAAATGCGACAATGAAATTAGTCAGGCTACGCGCGATTTTTACTAATTTCCGGATGACACGTAATCAGTTCAACAATTAGTTAAATAAATAAATACAATTAATCGACGGCAAGCACAAAATGCAAATGAGTACATAGATATTTAGAGAATTATGTGTGTATGAATGAACGATTATCGATTATGTCTTCATACTGCATATTGGAATATCAAAAATACAAATTGACTTAGTGTACATTTGATTGAAAGTTGTCGAACTGCAAAACGTTTTTTCTTCTCTAATAAGCATGAAATACATCTTAAATATATCCAGACAATTAGATATATACTATGTAATCGAGAAAATGTATGGACAAATTAAAAACAGTTAGTCAACGAATACAAAACAAGAAGCGCACGTGTTAAAACCAGAGAGTAAACTTATTCTAATCTAGGAATTTTGAATTTTTATTTATCCAAAATATGAATAAGTGTTTCAACTGTAAATTATAATTAGAAATCGAAAAGAAAACAGAAAGAGAACCGAAGAGGTCGGGAGAGACCTAAAGTTTCCAATTAATCGCTGTAAAATGATGTAATTAATACGAACGAGTAAGCAATATTGAAGTTTAAAAAACAGAAGAACCTACGACAACGTCACACACAAATACACACACACACGCAGAAGTTTCAGGCATCAGAGTAAATTACGAAATTTCATTAAAATATATATATTATACACGCAAATGTTGCAATCATCGAACTTCAACACTCCAAAGCCCCAAACATTTTAGACGAAATTTTCAACAAACAAAACCGAAAAGAAAGCAAAATAAAAGTGAGTTCGCGAAAGCTAATGAAAGTTTATGCATAAATCAAGTAAAAGTCTTAAATAAAAATGAACATATCTAAAAAAAATAAAAAAATTCTTTGTGGTTTTACTTACTTTGATTGGGAAGGACTGTGAGTCTTTTGTTCTTTCAGAAATTATAACAACAGCTTCTGAGAGTCGTACTCGAGTTATTAAACTAATCTGCGAAAGCACGAGAAATTGCCGTATACTTAATGCTATCATAATTAAAATTTTAGCTGCCAAATATAGCAGCCTTTTGCATTTATCTTATTTAGGCTTTTAAAACAATTTCACCACTTTGAAAACCGTAGGTTAGGCTTGTTAAACTTTTAAGCAGATAACTAAAAATAAAGACTTTCTTTAGTTACAATAAATACAAATGCCTACGACTCTGATTACACAGAAGAGGCCGCCGAAATAACCTCATTTGCCTACTTAGCGAATAATTTCACTGACATTGAGCGACATAGTTCTCGCATAAACGTGACTACTCGAATATGTATATCCACACATACGCATGCATATGCCGCTGGTATTATCTAATCTAATAAGGTGTTGCGGCGCAAAACAAAAGTGATAATGTAAACAATTCTCTCGGATCCAAGAATTGTGCAGCTCGAGTGAGTAGCGACGCCTCGGTCCGTTGCCCCATGCCGATGCTAATGTGGCAGAGCGCGCGGCGTCTGGGCGCGTAATCTGCGCTGATGCTGATTAAGTTTACGACATATAGTACATGAAATAGATCCACTTGTCACATGCGATGCGGAGATGGAGACGGAGCCGCGATAGAAGCGAGAATGCACATACAACATGGAAATGTTTATTAATAGTTAGTACAAGTAACCGAACTCAGCTTTGAGCAAGTATTAGTTTTATCATAGTATCTATATCACTATCTGCAGCTCTATCTGCATCTCTATCAGCATCTCTATTAGCATCTCTATCTGCATCTCTATCCACATCTATCTGTATCTGTATCTTTGCTGGAATTCTGTTCTGTTGTTCATTTTCAACCTGCTTTGCCGGCAAGCAAATTTGCGCTTAAGTGCTTCAGTAAATTGTTAAATTGCTTTTGTCTTTCTCCCGTCGACGAACGAGAAAATAAAAAAAAATATGAAAATTGATATTATCGCATTGACACAAACTAGTGTGCAATACGGACTTTATCTCACTTTCTGCTACATATTTCGCGCTTAGTTTCAGTTTCGGTAACCGCTCGATACGTTGCACAGGCCGGAGAGAATCAGGCGCGCTGAAATCATAAATATTTTATAATCTAATAAACGTCTGTCAGTTGGTGCAAAATAAATCTGACAAGTAGCCGAATTTAGCATAATTGGTAATGGAAACTTTCGAAACGATATTCGAGCAATTTAAGCAAATACTTATCTCAGTGAGTTTGATGTCCACCAAATCTCCGCTGGCCATAAATTCAGGCCGACGAGCACGTTTCAGGCCAATCTTATCAGGATTTGAGTTTAGGCTAAATAATTTCTAATTCCCATCATAAAATCTAATTACACACGTTACACACACTCTCTTGTTTGTGTTTCTCACAATTATCGACTTGGGATATACCACTTACCAAAGTTTCAGAAATATTTACTACATTTTAGTGTAGGGTATGACTTGCAGTTCCCATTCAACAATAGTTTTGCATTCGCGGCACTGTTATTATGCTTTACAGGGTATTAAAAAACCCTAACCTGCTCAATAGATAAACTCTATTCCAGCCAAGTTTAGTCTGCATACTTGCTACTGTATTCCTTGTTTAAATATTAATCAGGCTGTGCATATGTAATTGACAGACCAATCGAGATATCAATTCATCGATCAGCCTTATCAGTTATATGTGAGAATAAATTAAAATGGATATATCTATTATTCTATGTTCAACTAGAGTTAATAGCGCTGACTAAATTACTTTATTTTTAATATTTTATTACAATTTAATCAATAGCAGACCAACTTTTCCGTAGTGAGCAAGCATAAGGTACCTGTAAGTCAGGCATATTCGACTCAAAACATTTAATCTCTTTATGAAAACGTCGTACAATTGTTGTAAACTAAAGACCCTTTGTTATCAGCAATTCTATAATGATTATGCACCCTGTCCGGCTGATAAGCAGCAGCTGTAGACCGTAGGTAGAGCATTTAACGCCGGCAATAGACGGTGCTTTCTCTTATAACAACACTATCTGGTGTAGATGACGGTTGATGAGCTGCTTAACCCGCGAGCGTCGCGAATTCCTCGAACTCAATTTGCCTGCGCAATGTGAGAATTCGAATCGAAAATTTGCGATACGTAAATTCTTTCAAATTTCATTGAAACTATGTTGAGCCGGTCAGTAATAATCGTCAACTCAATTTGTTTTTCTATGGCCATTTGGGAATAGAAACGTCGCGCCTTATCGATAAACGGCTTAAAATATTTCCATCTACATTTTTACTGAGTTCGATCGAGTGTGTGAATTTTAACAAGCTTGTGCAATATTTCGATTGATTGTGAAACAACTGCTGAGCTCAAGTAGTTTTTAGCAAAAAAAAAAAGAAACAAAATAAAGTCTGCTCTATAAACGATAAAGAAAGGTGAGTAGACAACAGAAAGACTAGCAAAAAGTCACGATTAAGATCATTGAAAGTTTATATGAAGTCGTTTAATACTTGTTAATTATATTTATATATTTGAAAGAAATTTGCTATAAAATGCTTTTGAGATACAGTGAAATTTGTGTGAAACTACAATATTTTTTTAATCTGAAACAAATTGTTTATTATGTGAAGTGTGATGTTTGTATGAGAAATACTTGCACAGCTATATATCCATGGTGTTTTGTGTACAAATGTTTAGAAGAATATTGTAACTATAATTATGGTATGCATATAGATAAAACTCTCTGTAGGATTTTGTTTTTAAAACATTTTTGAGGGGATTCGTTTATTGCGAATTCATTAGAAACGACTCTTTATTGCGCATTTTAAGCCAGCTGTAATACAATCTTATCATTTACGATTTTAGCACACTCTTCAGAAAAAAACAATAAAGTGGTTTCTTGAACTTTAAGTGTAGACTTGTAGCTACCGTAATTTATAGTCAACTTGCATTGTCAAGGTTAAGATATGTTAGCTTTACCATATAATACCAGATAAGACCTTTGCGAAATGATCTTCAGTTATGCAGGCGAGAACAACTTTTATATGATCTTTTATAAGCATCAAATATGGGACCTTCTATAAAGATAAATGCGAAAGCTCGATATAAATCCGCAAGTGTTGACGTTTCTCTCTAGATTTTTATAACGGTCAAGCTGCCAGTTAGAGACAACAACAAGAGAAAAACACAATGAAAGAAAAGTTGGAGAAAAATGACGTCAGAAAAACATCTGCAACTGCATCGGCGTTTTACGAAATGGATCTGGACGAATCGGAACTGAATGATCCGTTTCAGGCGCTCATGGAGAAAGCGGGTAACCATGGACGATTCCAGACACTCTACAACTATCTATTCATTGCCGGCTTGACCTGTGCCGGTGCCATGATCTATATGAATATCATTTTGGCACTGAATATACCCGATCATTGGTGCACAGTGCCGGGCAGGGAAAATACAAACTTTACGCTCAGCGAATGGCGTGACATAACATTGCCCAAGTAAGTAACAAAAAATACTTAAGATCTTTTGTTTTTCTAAACATATTTCGAGAGTAGACAGAAGGACAATCGTGGCAAAGAGACGCCCAGCAATTGCGATATGTACGATGCGAACTTTACGGAAATTACCGATTGGTCCAATTGGAATGTCAGTCAACGCACAAATAAGACTACAGGTAGAGCGATTGTATATATAAGTATAGACTAATAAATGTATAGAACTGGAGGGACAAACAATAAGCTCATTGATTTAACCATTGCTGTTATATCTTGCTTAATTCAGAAACAAACTCTAGTTTGCTTAAATTAATATTATAATATTAATCTTGACTAAAAAAAGGAATACTTCAGATATTGTACTCAGTGCCGGGAGAAAAGCTAAAATTATAATATCTTAAAATTAAAAATGAAGCAACAAATTTGAAAATAATCCTTTAAAAAAAAGTAATTTGAGATAAATTGTATAGAAAATATTGACAATTCAAAAAAAAAAAAAACGGAAAAAGCTAAATTAATATAAATAAAATCCAGAATTGCCGCTTCCCGCAAATTGCAAATTTTTCACGCAGTTGGCCTTTGAAAACAGCCAGATTTGACGGGAAAAAAGCGGAACTGGCGGCACTGATTGTATTTGATAAATAATGCTATAAAATGCAATATATATCTAATTTTTGACCTTAGCTCATAAAGAAAGCTTTTCATAGCTTCGATTTGCCTTCTAAGTTAGCGAAGTTCAGAAAGTATATAATGGAGAATTAACTAGCTGCCTTATAGCAATGGCTGAGCAAGTATTCCGCTTGGTCAGCACTTGGGACTGCCTTGCTATAAATTCGCCCAACTTTTCGCGCATCTAATACTCTTTTATTGAACGCCGGCAGCTTGCCAGAGCGGCTGGAGCTACGATACCACGTGGTACGATAGCACAATTCCAACGGACCAGAACTGGATATGTGCGAAGGATTTGTTCGTAACGAATGTGTTCGTAGTGGGCCGCGTGACGGAGGTGGTCGGTTCATTTATACTTGGGCAAATGGGCGATACGTAAGTTAAGCCAAAAACTCGAAAAGAAACAAATCGAAAGTCTTTGTAATTGAATTCTGCTTTTTGTTTCGCCAGCTATGGTCGCAGCTTGGTGTACTACATTAGCCTGGTCTTCTGCTCGGTTGGTCGCCTGGGATCCATCTTGTGCACCAGCTCGTACACATGGTTTCTAATCATGTCCGGCATTGTGGGACTCACCGTCAACAGTCTCTTTCAATCGCCGCAAATCATTGGCATGGAAATCTCGCGGGAGTAAGTTGTGTGCCGCAAAAAAACTTGTTCGACTAACTAAGCAACTTCAACATTTCGCATGTCGCATCTCCCAGAGAGGATCGCAGTCGGATTGCGTTCTTTCAGAGTGTCGGCTGGTCCGTGGGCACCACGCTGATGCCGCTGTTGTTCTGGTGGCTGCGCCATTGGGAATCCTTTATGTGGCTAACATCGGTGCCCACAGCGATGATTTTAATTTTCTCCAAGTAAGTCACGCAGCGCAGCGTTTGGCAAATTGAATTCGCCACCGTCGACGCCATTTTGCACGCCATTTGCGTTTTTTTGACTTCCGGCAGATATGTCATCGAATCGCCGCGCTGGTTGATTAGCAAACGACGCTTCCGCGAGGCCATTGTGCAGTTCAAGAAGATTGCCAAATTTAATGGACGTGACTTCGATGTGACCGAGAAAGAGCTGGCGGAAATCTACAGGGAGAACAAGCACGAGGTCACCTACGGTATTGCGTCGCTGTTTGCCGGCTGGCGTCTGGCGCGGAACACCATCATCACGGGGTTCAGCTGGTGCGTGCATTGATTGCATTGAGCAAAAAGCAATTTGCATTCCTAACAACATGCTCCATACGTTTACAGGTGCGTCGTAGCCGTCTCCTACTTCACGCTGGTCTTGTTCAGCTCGCGCATGGCGGGCAATCCGTTTCTAAACTTTTTGTATCAGAGCATTGTGGAGATACCAGCCTATGTGGTGGGTCGACATATGGGTGAGTCTGCGGCCCCTTCTAATTGGTCTCTCGAACTCGCTTTCTTGCTTTCTCGCATACAGGCGACAAGTACGGACGACGCTTTACCAACTCCGTGTCGTTTTTCATCTCGTTCCTCACCTGTCTGCCCATCATTGTGTATGCGAGCGATGAGCGCTTCGAATCGCTGATGATTTACCTGGCCACGTTCATCAAGTTCCTCAATGCACTCACCTTCTTCACGGCCAATCTGCAGTGCCTCGAGATCTATCCGACGTGCATGCGTCAGACGGGCATCGCTCTGGGCACCATATTGGCCAATGCCATTGGCGTGCTCGCTCCGTATCTGGTCTATTTGGGCACGACTGTGAATATACGTGCACCGTACTATATACTGGGCACCCTGTTTCTGCTGGGCGGAATCGGTGCACTCTTCTTGCCGGAAACGCTGCACAAGAAGCTGCCAGACACCATCGAGGAGGCGGAACACTTTGGCAGGCACGATGTAAGCACATCGCACATCTCTCTCAAATTTATAATTTAAATTATGCAAAGCAGCCGTAGCCTAATTTGATTTTTCACAAATTTAATTTACAGAAATTCTTCAGTCTGCCAAAACCGCCGGCGGCGTTGGCGCAAGAAGATGCCAAGCTGGCGAAGATGGATGCCGCCTCGAAGACGGAGCTAGCCAAGCTGAATCAGCCGGCATTCGAGTCGTGAATACGGGCGAAAAGACGGGCAATTGATTTGCCCGGGCCCTGGCTAGGCCACGCCCCCCACCCCTTACCACACTGTCGTGATGTAGCATTAAGTGTGCCCCCGCCCCCACAAAGTATTAGCAATAAAGTGTTGTTATAAGTACCCAAGCACGTGCGTGTGTGTGTGTCGCAGTAATAAGCCATGCTCGTCAATCAAGCACACGGCGTATGAATGAGTGAGCGAACAAGCGAATAAATGAATGAATGAATGAACGAATGAATGAAGCTCGGCAATGAGTTTATCAGCGCATCTGTCAGATATTTACAAATTACCTGCGATATCATTGTCGCCGTTGCCCTTGGCAGGGGCGGTCTCGGGGAGGGGGAAGGAAGCTGCCTGCGCGTGCGGGCGTAACTGATGCGGCTGTGGCTAATTTAATAAATCGCTTGGCGCGCGCACACGCGTCGTATGCGTAATGCGGCGCAGTCGCTTGATTTATGCGAGTTATGTATCAATTTTTATCACCAGTTGCAAAAATGAGACAACTACACCCCTTCCCCCTCCCACCACCCCGCCCACGCTACGCCTCTGGCAAAGTGTTAAACTGTAAGCAGCAGACAGAGGGACAGACTAGACAGGTAGAGAACTCGAAACTGTTTTACCCTGGAGAAAAAGCAGCCTGGCCGAGTTCGAATCTTGCCAGTCAGCAGCCATACACGGACCAAGCTTGCCACAAAGCCAATAGACTCTCCCAGCTGGCACAAGCAGCCGGAGAAGTTGCCGTGCCAAGAAACTTGTTTACTCAGGCGCGCAACGAAGGCAACGTGCAACTTTTGTGTGGCAAGGTGTTTCGTTTTTCAAGTTATTTATTATGATTTATTTGCCAATGTGGCACACTGATGTGGCAGCGTCTCCAGCTACGTCTGAGACGAAGGCGAAGGCTTTCAGAGCTGCTGCTGGCCTGCAGCAGCGATAAGTAAATTGTTTATCCTACTTGTGAATTATGTGCTGCGACGGCCCGGCCAGGGCTGCCATCCGGCTTGATGATCATGTTGATGTTCGCAGCTCTGCCCCGCTGCTCTCCGATCCCCTCCACTCTCCTGCACGGCTTCCATAATGGCTCCGGCAGCAGCTAACATTGTTATGCTTTCATAAACAGCTGAGCGCAATTTTCTGATAAGCCAAGTCCTGCCTGCACTCGTCGCTTTGTCTGTGTGTGTGAGTGGGGGTGTGTGTGTGTGTGCGGGTGGCTATTTGTTTCAATTTATCATAAAAGGCAACGCCGGAAGTCAGCCATGCTGCAGTTGAATGAACGACAAGCGAGAGAGAATGTGTCTTGAGCCGGCTTAGCCCTAAGACGGAGTCCTTGGCACTGGCTCGCCGAGATTTACAAGGGATTTCGAGGCATTCGACGGGCGACGACTTTAAAAGGCACTCGGGTCGCGGGCCACTACCACGACTACTACAACAACTGTATAAATATTATGCGCAATTATCACTGTCTGGCTGCCAGCCAAATGCCATTTGGCCCAAACGATGCCAATGCGGGCGCCAAGCGGCGGCAATAATGAAAACAAATGTGCAGCTCGGCGGGCAGAGACTAGAAGACAGCGAGGGGAAGGGAGACGGCATCTGCCCACTCGAGTAAGTGCAACAATTAAAGCAATGTGCAGGCATAAATTACGCGCTAGTCGCAGTTAATTTGCAGCGGCGCGCAAAAGTATGCAACACAATTTTGCACAGCGCAAGGAAGAAATCTTGCGCAGCTTCTCTCTCGCTCTCACATCGCATCGCATCGCATCTCGTCGTCTCAATCGGTTGGTTATGAATGAAAACTATTTGCAATATTTCATGGCACAAGCTGCTACATGAAGAAAATCCACTTGCGCTCGCCGTGTTGCACGTTTGCCCGGCGTGCAACAACAATGATTGCGCTTTATTTGCGATAATAAAACACGTCATAGCGTCGGGGCCAGCAGCAGCAGTAGTACCGCGGAGCAGGGCAAGAGCAGGCGCAAGGAAGAGGACAGGGAAGCGGGCAACAAGCACGGCAAAGTCTTTGGCGAAATCGAACCGCGAAATTGTAACAAACTGCGCGTGCATTGGCCTCGGTGGCAGCGGTAATGGCAAAAGTCAGGACCTTCGCATCCGGGTGTTTGGGTGCGGGGAGAGAGCGGTTGCAAAGAATATTTAAGCTGCGACGCTGCTGCAAATATTAAAGAAAAACATGGAGCGAGCTCGGCAGCAGCGGCAGCAATGTGGCAGGCGCTGGTTGCGTTGCCGGGATGAGATTGTTGCCTGGGATGCTGGCAGAAGGATTTACTGCATATTTCATGTTCACAACGAACCAATTTTACGCTCTTCAAATCCTATTAGTCAATGGCCCTTTGGGGATGCAGCAGCGGCAGCAGCAGCGGCAGCGGCAGCGGCAACGCTAGTCACGGCAGCTGTTCGAAAACGTTGAAAGGGTTGAGTGGGCGTGGTGGCTGGGTGTGGACGCGTGCCTCGCCTGCAGTGTGGCGGCTGCTGCACTCATTGTGATTTACTTATAGACACATGTAGCGGGCACACACATGGTAAATACATATACAAGTAATACTCAGACGACTGGCCCAGGTCAGCTTAGTGCGCCTGGCATTTCCGCACGATTATGCCAGTGTGTGTGCGCGTGTGTGCTGGCGAGGGTGGAGCTAAGCTATGCATACACGTGTGTGTGTGTGTGTGTGTGTGTGTGTGCGGTATATGCCAAAAGGCCCTCATCAATCTCGCTACTTGAGCGCATGAATTATGAAAAACGTGCAAACTGCAAACGGAAATTAAAATCTACAGCGAAAAAAAAACAAAAATAAATGAAAAACCAAATCCACACCCACGCACACACACACACGCTCACATGCACAGCAGCGCAGCTCAGCCGGTTCACAGTTCGTTAGACAAATGCGCGACGCTTGGGCGCATCAAATCAAACAAAAACCCAAGGTAGGGTAAAAAATGTAAGAAAATTTAATATATTATCTGCTGCCAGCCGACCAGCTGCCCCGCCCTGACCCACTGCGCCTCCTCCTGCTCTGCCTCTGTCTCCTCCAGCTCCAGCTCTGGCTCTGGCTCTGGCTCTGCCTTCTTCTGCTCTGCCTCTGCCTCTGCCTTCTCCTGCCACTGCCAACTTTGTCTCCTGCACAGCTGTCGGAAAACAAACCTCAACTCTGGTCACAATCACATCGGAGCCGGTGCTCAGCCCCCGTCTGAGCCGGCGTTCTTGATTAATTTAACAGGCGCCTGCAACTTGAGCGGCGCAGAGCCGGAGAGCAACGAAATTCAACAAGCCATAAAACATATGAGCGCACATGCATTTTTCATGAGCTGTTGGCTTTTGTGCCCATCACAATCATCAGTCCGAGGCCCCAAACCGAATGCCCAACATCAACACTCATCCGCCTGCACAGGCCAGCCCGCCTTCTCCGCCTGCTGCTGCTGCTGCTGCTCCTGGCCAGGTCAGCTCCGTGCTCTGGCTACACTTGAACTTACAATGACATGTTCGAACCTCGAACTGTGTGAGAGCTGGGCATATTTGTTTGCCATGCAGCTGTGCACGGGCGTGTCCTGCTCCCGTTCCCAGCTTGCTCCCTGCTCCCATACCGGCTCCCTGCTACCTTATGCCTTATGCAGCTGCACTCCATTTGTTTTTCCTTTTTCGCTTTTGCTCTTCACCTGCAGTTTTTACAAATTGCTTTCATTAGTTTTAATGGAGCTGCCGGTTAGGTGATATTTGTAGACGGTCTGGTTATTTCTGCATTTATAAGCATTTCGATATTTACACAATTCATCTTGCAACTGGCAAAGCCGGCAAGTCGACACACACTCATACATGCCTTCCACATATTACTTACGGTTTGCATATTTAAAGATTGCAAATAAGAATTTCGATTTGCCGAAAATTGCAATAAAACCACATCAATCAGTATGGAATGTGATGAAATTTATGCATGATGTGGGCTCAAGAAAATAAGAAATTGTAAATACTCTAACAGAGCAACAGATGTTGTTGTAGTTGCGTATAAAGTAGAAGATACTTAAGAGCAGGCAGAAGAAAGATGACTCGAAAAGCGACTGCGACAAACAGAGCAAGAGCACAGTCTACTTTTCTTTAACTTCTGTTTAAAAAGAGGAAGAAAAACCCAATATGAATATGATTCAAATATTCTGCAAGAATTACTGTACACTGAAGAACTGCAATACTTGAGATCACTTTCATTGCAAGATCCCTGAAGAAAGTTTGGGAGAATTGCAGAAAAATTTATTTTACTTAAAAGGAGTTGGTTATAAAGTAATTGAATTAAATTAAAATCTATTACTAAACAAGTTTCTATTTTCGCTTGAATTAAGAAACGTATATAGTATATTTAACCCTTCAATTACCTCATCTCTTAAAGAAAAGAAGACTACAATTTGAAGCAAGGGAAAATTTCGTAAGCTGAAAATGAGAAAAACACCGACAGCGACAGCTTCAAACATTGTATTCATTTTTATTCAGTTTTCACATGCATTTTAAATATAATTTTGATTCAATTTGCTGCAAAAAGTGGCAGCTGATAGAGCAAATTGTCCATCCGATGTGCAGATGTTTTGCTAACTGAGCCCACTGTAAATCGTATGTGCTATATGTGTATATGAATAATGTGTATACCCTATATCTACATATCTTTGTATATATGTATTTGTATACGTATCCTATGTACGGTATATTGACACGCTCAAAACAAGGCATTCGTATTTCGTATTCGTATTTATTCGCCTACGTTCATGAATGTTTGTATATTCGTTATTCATTTCGTTCGTTTCGTTGCGCCGCGCATTTCGAATGCATTTTGGCATTTTGCTTAAACACTTAAAAATGCAAATTGAAATATGCTTGTATATGTAGTGTATCTGTGAGTGTGTGTATGTTTCTGTGTTTGTTTGTGTGTATTTCACGTTTTTGCACTAGAACTTTAATTGTATATATAAATATTTCATATTTATCTCATCAATATTTATGCCTAACCAATAAATATGCGTGCACAGACCTGCACAGACGTGCACACGCATGCAACACTATATATGTATGTATGCATGTATATGTATGTATATTGATCCACTATGTTAAATTGCTGAACACACTTTTGATAGCCTTATTGGAAATTGGAAATTGTTGAACTCTTTCAGAGCGGTTTGATTTGTTCTAGCCAATTTTGTGCACTTGGCCACGTTGGAATTCAGTCGTTCGCCTCGTCTCGGCAAAGCTAATTGCGAATCAATTGCCATTCGCAATTCGCTTGCACTACAAACTAATCGTAGATATATATATATGTCAATAATAAATGCGCCAGCTTAAAACTACAGATAATTTTCTTAGCATACTTATGAGCGCACGCCGAATTCGGCCTGAGCAATTGGGGCGATTTATTTATTTCACCTCTCATTGGGCACACATTGTTAACATTTGCCTCATTATTAAATTGAGATAAGAACGAAAATGGTTAAATCAATGCGTACAACTAAGACGCAGCACTGCAGCAGATACCCTGTAAATGGCAAAGCGATTGATTGTTTAACTGGTTGTGTATTCTCGATTCGATTTGTAGCCTAATTTGTATACGTAAGTGGAGAGAAACCTGTACAGCTTACAACTACAGGGTAGCCGCTAGTCGGTGTAGCCAATTAGAGCAACTATTCACCTTCCCTTGAGCACATATTGTTTGCGTTTGTGATATTATTGAATTAACATAAATTGTAAAGTTCTTAAATTACGACAAAACATTACAGCAGCTACCTTGTAAATGAAATAAGATATGTGTTCCTACGAGCTTACTTTATATCGTAGAGAAACATGTACAGGGTAGCTGCCAGTCGAAACATTTAACTGCTAGAAATCATCAGCATAATCGAGCTGCGTAATATGTGCGAGTTTCGTCTTTCTATTGCTTCGGTTTGGCTGTGTTCTAGTTATGAATATGGGCATATTTAGTATACTATATATGTAGTTAAACAGTTATGTTCGTCAATGTGTATTTCTATGTGTGTATGTGTGTTTTGGAGTGTGTGTGAGTACGTTAAGCCGGCGTACAATTTTACACATGACTGCCTATATATTGCCTATATTTAATTTCACCTTTTTTCACTGTTTGCATTTTGTTTGTTTGTCTCCCTCTCTCTTTGTCTCTACTCTTCTCTCTCTCCCTCTCTCTCTCTCTCTCTCTGCCTGTCTGTCTATGCTATTTCACTATGGCTGGTTGATTCTGCGAATGTGTTTTCATTGCATTTAATTAAATTGAAGTTGGACGCCCGCGGGAAGGCGGTTAGGTGGGCAGGCTTAATTGCGTGTTAACGAAAATTAAAAGCGGAATAAAGCAAAAAAAAAGTGGTAACAAAAATGCAGAAAAAATGCTGAATAGAATTGTGATCTGCAATCAAACTTAAATCGTGGATAATTGAGCACATTGTGCAGTGAGTTGCAGCCGGAAATGGAATAAATCGCTTGAAATCGTCTGAAAACGTTTGAAATAGTTTGAAAAATGTGCATATTATATCGAAATATACATGTGTGTGTGTGTGTGTGTATTCGCATTGCCAACTTGTTTTTGGCTGCCAACAAAGTACTCGGGCTAATCACAGGCGGGGCGGCGGAAACGGAAGTGCAGACACGCCGAATGCGCCATTGCTCACGTATGCGCTAAATGTTTCAATTTTGGCAGCTCCATAAGGCGCCGCAGACATTTTATAACAAATGCAAAGAGGCAGGGAGCAAGTAGTGGTGGTGGGGGGGGGGGGTTAAGTGGCGCTAGGAGTTAGGTGAATTTGTGCAAAATGGCAAAGACAACCGCGAGCGCAGTTATCGAGCGCGCATTTGTCGCTGGCTTCGGGCAAAAGGCAAACAAAATTAGAAGCAAATTTCGAATGCCTTTGGCCGGCTGCAAAATGCAAATGGCAGTGCGACAGAGACAGCAATAGATGCTCGACGAGTGAGGGAGTTAAAAATGGCGCACAGCTATGGCCAGTGTCAACTTCGTTGCATACTTTTCTGCGCAACATGCAATTAAAATGCAAAAAGCCAACGGCACTTCTCCCCTTCTGTAGCAGTCCCTTCTCCCTCTCTCTCGCTCTCTCTCTCTCTCTCTCTCGCTCTGCCACTGGCCTGCAGCACCCAAAAACCAAAGACCAAAATCGATGCACTCCAAAGCTGAAACGGAAATACCAGGCCCAGTTCCCCCCGACCGCGCCGAGGCATAACATTTCTCCCGGCTGCGGATGCCGCAACGCAGCGCATCGTCTGCGCCAGCGTCTGCGGTTGCTGCAACTACCCCCACTTCCTCACTCTGCCCCTGTGTATGCGTGTGTGTGTGTGTGTGTGTTGATTCAGCGTTAAGCTTGTTGGAATTTCGCGTTTTGTCAACATTCCTTGCCGAGTTTCTAATGCACTTGCCGCCTCGCCTGCTATTCCGGTGTCTAAATAATTCAAACAGAATTTCGCTGAATGCAGCAGTTGCAAATGGAAATTGCAATGGAAAATGGCAAATGGAAATGGCAACTGGCAAATGGCGAAGTTTTGATTGATTTACCCGAGTAATTGCATATGGAAAATGTTGAGTAAACTTTCGAAAGGGGTCGGTCGGCTGATGAATTTAGCTAGCTGCAAGAAAAGCAGCGATACTCTCGATTATGTGGAATGTCTAGGCAAAAGAAATTCCCTAATCTGTATGATTGTTGCTAGGCACCAAAAGCAATTCAAGCGCAAGCTCAAATTTCCGAAAAAACATTATAAAAACAAGTCGGAAAGGCTACAGTCGAGCTGACTCGACTGTGATATACCCGCTACAATTCTTCGGAAAAACACGTGCCAAATGTGAACAATGCGTTCTTGCTTTTTATTTCTTTCTGTCTCTAATTTGTTTTGCCTATGCAAGTTCCACTCGATTCTTATTGGATGTTGCCCATTGCTTTTATTACTTTGCAGTTATAAATTATATATGTTGCTGCTCAATGTCTCTTTCGATTCTAAGTGGCTTTAAATATACTAAAAATGTATTTTGAATTTTGTAACACACCATAAAATAAAAAAAAAATATAAGATACAAAAAAATAAATATAATTCGCCGCGGCACCCAGGAGTTGAACTCCGGACCTCTCGCTTAACAGTCAACTACCATCACCACTCGACCACTGCATTTCTAACGCAATGGCCAATAAAATTGCACTATGAATATTTTCGGTGCACATCATTAAAAAAAAAAGTTGCCACATAATTTAAAAAAAAGTTGCCACATAATTAAAAAAAGTTGTCTGCTGCTGGTGTTGAACTCGGGTACTAACATTAGGAAAAACCGACACAGGCACATGGCCACAAGGCAATACTATTTCTTGAATATCTTCCTTATTTATCGGCCGATCTTATTGAAACTTTCGCAACACGCCCGGATGGTGGTTTTTATCACATGGATAAAAAATGAATGCTGTAGAGCTATATTTGCAGCTATTATCGATTTATTATCGATTTTTGGGGGCGGATGGAGGCGTGGCAAAAATCCAAAATAAACTTGATCTGCGGGCATAATTAACACATATTGTCTCCAAATTTGGTAGCTCTAGCTCTTATAATAGCTGAGATCTAGGTTTTCATACGGACAGACAGACGGACAGACGGACAGACGGACAGACGGACAGACGGACAGACGGACAGACGGACAGACGGACATGGCTATATCGACTCGGCTGTTCATGCTGATTCAGAATATATATACTTTATGGGGTCGGAGATGTCTCCTTCTGCCTGTTACAAACATTTTCGGTTGGCACAAAGTTATAATACCCTTATACTCTTCGAGTAGCGGGTATAACAATAATATATCGCATAAATTATTAAACAATATTATCGATTGCTTATCGATTACTTTGCAGCACAATCGCAACGATTAAAATGGTTATTACTTTGCTCTGCCTACACTGCGCGATATCACCATTATTACACTGCACTACAAACTAAATTCGATTTCGTATTGCTCGCTTAACTTGTCTATCACCCGATTCCCAACTAATTACTAAGTAATATATATATATATATATATATATATATATGGATATAGATATATGCATGTATATAGCTTCATTGATCGTCAGTCCCGTGCTAGGCAGCCTCGCGGCTGAGGGCCGTATCCTAGGGATGCTTCGTGTAGTTGTTCAGCGGCATCTCGCTGGCCAGGCTGTGGGCCACCTCCTTGTTCCGCTCGTGCAAGGCAATGTCCAGTGGCGCGCTGGCGGGTTTCTTCTGTGCTGCCTTTTGCGTCTTGAGCTGGAAGAGGCGCAGCAGGAGAGAGAGAAAGAATATTAGCAGTTGACCGGTTGGCAGGCAATGAAAGGAGGGGTGGATCGGCTTGCGCCAGCATAATTACTCGCTGTATGGTCTTCTCAAAGTCCTGCGGCGGCTCCGGTCGCTTCATGGTGCTGCAGCCTCGCAGTCGCTCGTTAGTCTGTTAAATATGTCGAGAGAAATTTATGGAATAACTGATTCTGTCTGTGATTACTTCATTAGCTCAAGCAGGCAGCAACAACAAATCGACACCTTGCAACAAAAGCCACAACAAAGTAAAATGAAATACAAAAAAAAAAATAAGAAAAAACGAAACCCAAAAATAAAAATGAAAACGGCAACGAAATGAAATGTCAAATGAAAAGCGCCGGCTAACCAAATATAATGAAAGAGCAACACAAAAATTTCCCTAAAGCAACATTTCCGCAACAGACCGCATAATGAGAGCGCAACCGGAGACGGAGATGGAGCTGGGAGCTGAGGCTTGGTCTGAAGCTGGAGGCAAAGGCGAGACCGTAGCCAAGTTTAGAATTATACATACGCGTCTCTGACCTTTTGCCGGCTAACTGTCTAACCAGCGTCGCTGGCAGCTGTTGCCAGAAATTGCCCCGCCTAATCCCCAACCCCGCGCCTCTCCTGCCCTCCCCTCCCTTCCTACTCCTCGCTGGGGTCATGGTAAAAAGGTAATGAGTGCCAAAGGACACAACACACAAAAGAAGTTGACAGCGCGCTGCAGTTGCCACCCGAACACGGACCACAATTGTCGCCAGTGCTTAGTCCAAGTCATTTTCGAAATTGACCACAGCATAACAGAGCCAGAGGGGGGCAGGGCAGGGGCAACGGGATGGAGCAGCAGGCGACGGCACAAAGGACTCGGACTCGGACTTGGATTCGGACTCGGGGAGACTGTTGCGCTGGGCAACAGCAAATTGCGCTTAAATATTAAATGAACAGCAACAAAAAAAGAAGAGGAGAGAAGTGAGAAGCGAGAAGCGAGCAGAAGAAAGCGGAGAAGAGCTGAGCTCAGCAAGGATGAGGCAGGAGAGTAGCAGCAGCACACCGGACAACAGCCGTAAAACACGAAAAGTTATAAACTCTCGCAGGAGCACAAAAAGAGAGCAGGCAGAGCTGCAGGGTAGGGCAGACAGAGTGGAAGAAGATTCGGACAGAACAACAAACACTCTCGGCACGCCTGAAATAATAAAAGCAAATGCGACGCTGTCGACGTTTCCCCCAGCTCCCGCTTCCCACTCGAAAAAAAGGGACAATCGTTTGTAGGGAATCGCCGGAAGTCGACCGCAAAAGGTAAACGCAAACGCAAACGCGCAAAGGTGCAAATGAGTGGGACTCGCAGATAGTCCAGGATATCGTGGACTTGCCAGCAGCGTGCTGGAAAGGAAGGTAGCACGCCCGCCTGCCAGCCTGCCTGCATCTGCCCCTGCCCCGACAGCTCGCGCTCTCTTCTCAGTCAACTGGCATGTCTGCGATTTGCATCCTGTACATGTCGCAGCTTACTGCGCCCAGTCTAACCCCTTCCTGCTGTAAATCCCCCATTGGCGTAACCCTCCGGTTTTCCTGTTGTGTCATTCCCTGCACCGTTTCGTGCACAGGGCAACGCAATTAACGGTAATTGCCTTTTATCGGCTTAGTACTGATAACTTTTTCTGCGTTTCTTTCTCTACTCCTCTTTGCCTTTCTCCCTCTCCCTCTCTCTCTCTCTCCCTGTCCCTGTCTCTTTCTTGCTGTCTATGCTCTGCTGCTATTTGTAGGTTTACGCGGTTTTTGTATTTTAATTTAATTTGATAAGTCGAACAAGACGCGGGCAGGGTAGATACGCGGCATCGCTTGAGGTCAGAAGTTTTCCATTGCGAAAATTCGACATTAAACAAAGCATTCGAAAAGTTTACGGAATTTGTATATGTGTGGGGGTATGTATGTGGGCTGAAATCACTTTGAAGTAGATATTATGGAAATATAATGAGCAGAAAATTAAGAAAATGAAATAGAAAAGAGCAATAAATGCGCAATGAATGCTAGATATAAAAAGTTAATTAATTTTGTTGGCGAGTTGAAGAATGAATGATATGAAAATTTACCGAAATTTGTTACATAAAAATATATTTCATTTATGCAACAAAGTTGTAGACTGTAAGATGCCTCAATTGTTCAACATTTCTTTGTAAATCCGACAAAATATTTGCAATTTTTGAAGCGAATAAAGCGTAACTTATTGAACAGTCGGTGAATTTTTCCTTAATTTGTATAGTATAGTATTTAACAGTTTCGGACAATTTAATCCAACAATTTCCTTCTCACAAATAAATCAAGAAAAATAAAAATTTAAATACTGGAAAAATCTTTTCAGCTCACAAAATTTTCGTGTAACCCTAAAAGTATGCAATATTTTATCAACTTTAACATTCGAGCATTCAATCGAAGACAGGTTGGAAAAACAAGAAAATTAAATAAATCAATTGTATTAAAATATTCGAAATATGCCAAATACGTTTGTGGCAGCTTCAATCTTTAATCTTGTCCAGCTTTTTTTCCGGCTGCACTACAATGCTTGGCCACGAGCTCTGCTGCAGCTGGCTGCTCAGAGCTCAGCTCATTAGTGGACTCGACTGCAGAACTCACCTTTAATTGCATTCCCTCGGTGGCGTTAAGCTCGTCTCCGCTTTGCCGCAGGCCCTGCAGGAAGCGCGCAAAGACCGTGCGTCGCTGCTTGTGTTTGTTGCGCCCTTCTGCGGGGGGAAGGGGAAGAGAGAGGCAACGAAAAGCCACAATCAAACAGTCAGTCCGATAAACAGATAGATAGATATATGGAAAGGGGAAGAGGCAGTTGGAAGATGCGCAAACCAATTTAATTGAATTAAAAGCCATAAAAACCAAACAGCCCACAAACTGGCAAGCATCCCGCACACCTCGCCTCCCCGCTTTCCGCTCCGCCGGCAGGCTGTGCTTACCTGTTGCCGAAAAGTCGTAAAAGAAATTGGTGTGCACGCCGGGATAACTGTGCTGCATCCCGTTCAGGTTCAGAGCCGACTTGGAGTCGATGGCATTGCGCGCCATCCGATTGGCCAAATCGTTTTGCGTATAGCTATAGATCTCGTTCTCCTCGCGATTGGACAGGCAACTCGATGGCTTCGATTCGTAAGGGCGCATGCATAATGAACGACAACGGAATGAATTAGAATCCGAATCCTGCGCAGAGCGCGGAGCGCCCGATTAGCCGAGCTTGGGTCGTAAACTCGACACGAGGCCCGTAAAAAGTCAAAGTGCATTTGCTGCTTACCAAATACTTGCCGGGCACATAAAGTGGCTGACTGTGGCTGGTGGGCAGCACCGAGGAGCCAATGAGTCCCCCGCCGCCGCCGCCACCTGCTGTTCCGCTAGCGCCACTTCCGGCCGTGGCACTGCCCGCGCCAGCCGTGCGACGCGTCAGCGTGTGCCCCGTTGAGATGCGCACATGCCGCTCCTTCCACTTGGACAGCCGCACCTGCTCGATGGCATCCAGCACATCCTCGTACGGCATGTTGATCTGTTTGCTGTAGTGCGCGGCCAGTCCCTCCAAGTAGCCGCGCTTGCCCTCCTGCAGGAAGAGAGAAATGGAGAGAGAGAGAGAGAGAGTGGGAGAGGGGGAAATGAGTGTGAATGAGGCGCCTTATCTCGTCTTAGCCAGGGTCAAACACAAGTGTTAATAACTTGTGGTAATTAGCGTAAAGTTTCCACTTGCAAATGTTCTGCTTGACATTCAAAGCGACAACTACACAGGCTGCAAATGCAGATGCAGATGGAAATGGAGTGCCAGATGGAAATGGAAATGGAGATGGAGATGGAGATAAAGATAGAGATGCAGCTGTGCATCCTCGAGAGCAGCGCGCGCTGTGTGGCTGCCAGGCAAATTCATTTAGAGTCGCAGCCAGACAAACATTTGTGCTCAACTGCAGCTTGTCTGCAACTGTCAGTCCGTCAGCGACAACGGGCATACCCACACACACACACACACACACACCACGCCACACACACACACACCACGCCACACACACACACACCCCGCAACACACTCATGTCTGGCTCATCAGCGCAAAGTGCAATTAGTTGAAGAGTTGCGCGCATCAACATGCCCCAGACAGCAGAGCAAAGCACCCCAGAAGCTAACAAGTCTAGTCTGTGTCTCACAGCCGCGCCGCTGCCACGCCCCCTGCGCTTCTTTGACGTCTCGCACGAGCGCAGACACCTGTGGGGCAGCGCCCGTCACACACATTGCCAGCTGGCTGCATTTGCATTTCATATAATTTTATTACCGCATTTAAGTTGCATTTCAATTTCTGTCGGCTACGTGATATTGCGCATACGCCGTGCTGGCCAAGCCAGAACACAACAAAATTGCAGCCGAAACAGGCGCAAATATTTGTCTACATTTGCGAACGGACAAACTGTGTTAAGTAGCGTGAAAAAACAATTGCTAATTAGAATGCAAGGCAGCGCGGCACACACTGCCAGCCTACTTCGAAGTTTTCCCGCTTCGTGCCGCACATTTTGCACACTCGCTCTGCCACTTTGCCACTTTGTAGAGTGTGTGCGGCTGGAGCGGCACGGTCGCCTGCATAATAAACATGCGTCGAGTGCTTGACAAAGTGTCGGCACGATGCGTGCTCGATAGCTCGACCCAATGAGCCACTGCCACGCCCCGTCGCATACGCAGCAACCTTAAGCGGCAGAAGAAGTCTGTATCTCTCTCTCTATCTGCATCCAAAATTATTTACAGCATTTCTAGCGCAATCGAAACGTTACCGAATCAGTAACATCTTATTGTGCACAAATCTGCAACACACACTTGTCAGACAGCTGCGAGCCCCGCGCTCCTCCCTATCCGCCCCTACCTTTACTGACACACTTGCAATGCATTTCTTGGCTGCTTCAGATTTGACTGGTTCTTACAGAATACATTTTTTACATTGTCAACCGTTGAATAAAACGTGAAATACTTTGCGAAAACTCTACTGACTTCTGCTCCGTCTGACTATGCCAGCCTGCTTCCCCTGTCCCCCTGCGCATCAGCAAGCCTGCAGTCCTTATGATCCGATCCCAAAATATACTTCGAATTCAAGCATTGAGTCATAAGATACACGTGCTTCGAAGTGCTGCGGTCTTTGCTTTAACGAAGCACAAAGACATACCCAAAAGTATCTTAAAGATACAAAAGTGTCTCATAGATTGGAAAGTATCTAACAGTTATAAGCGGATCTTTCGGATATCTAGAATAGTATTTCCGACATTATTTCAAATTATTCAATAATATCTCACAGATACCAAAGTATCTTCAGGATACAAATATAGTTCAGAGATAGAAAAATATCTCAAACACACCAAAGTAGCTCAAACTTGCCAAAGAGTACAATGAATTTCAATGGCACAAAAGTATCTCGAAGATACAAAAGTATCTCAAACATACAAGACAGTTCATATCTATGAATTTCAATAACACGAAGGTATCTCAACGGTGTGAGGGTATTTCAAAGACACCAAAGTATCTCAAACAGTCAAGAACGTACATATCTATGAGTTTCAAAGATACAATAGTATCTAAAAAATACAAAAATACAGTGCTATATATCCGGCTGCATCCCATTTGGGTATTTCGTAGTCGTATACAAGCCGCTTTGACCCTCCCTACTTCTCATTTATCCCCTCCTCCTGCTAACATGTTGCAGCAACTGCATTTTGGCAACATTGTTGCCCGTGCCGTCGCTTTATCGTGCGTGTCTGCTGGTCGCATTTCTAGATTGTTGCACACACTGTGCACAGTGCATCCAGCTGTGCACATTTGCCTGCTTCTGTGTCGCCCCATTAAATTGCTGCGATTCCCCAGTGTCGCGCCCAGCGTTGCCCCAATTCGCTGCAGCCGGACAACAATTACCGAATAAGCGACAAACGCCCGCAACAACATGCCCAACCAAAGCGACATATTATAAAATAAAGTTGGCAACGAGAGTGCCGGGGATAGGGTCAGGGGCAGGGGAAGGGGAAGGGTAACAGACCGGACCACGGATCTGGTCCGGTTCGGGTCCGGGCTCCGGGCTCCGGGCTCCGGGCGTGCGGTTGGCCACTCGGTTTAACTAAATTAAAATCGTGTTAATTTCACATTAGAGCGCGCACAGCTCGCCAGTACAAAATGGCGGCGACTGTCGCACGCTGCAGCGGAAGCAACACGAGACGAGACGAGGCGGAACCGCAGCGTGGCCCAACTAGTACATACAAAACAGAGGTTCCCCACGGAGCACATGCAAATTGCGCGCGCTAAACAAAATGGCCAAGATAAGAGACACGCACACACACACACCGCACACACACACACGCACAACTCACCGGCGTGGAGTAGGGATGCGCAGTAAGTCGTATGCCGTCGGCCTCCAGATGCCGCTTCATCACCGCCTCCAGCTCCTTCATGGTCACGGGCGATTCGCAGTCCGAGGCGAGTATCTCGTTGCTGTTGCTGATGGCTTTGGGATCGTTGATGAGCACGTAGACAATGGCGGCGCCCTTCTCGCGCAGCGTACGCACGCTCTTCAGCAGCTTGCCGCGATGCGAGGGATTGTCGACGCCGATGGCGTCCAGATCGATTTCGCCAATCTGCTTGCATATCTCCAGCTCATCGTAGCCGTTCTCCAGAAAACTCTCGCCGTATTGCGTCAGGCCGATGGTGCGCAGCCACTCGCAGACGATGTTGTGGTGCGGCATGTTCGCGTATCACGTGGCGGCCGAGGGGGCGGCAACGTCCAGCGGGGCGAACGAGACTTTGGGCAGTCGTGGCTTGTTGGTGCTGGTGCTGGTGCTGGAGATGCTGCTGCTGCCCGCCAGTGGCTCCAGATGGTTGCTGCTGCTGGCGGCGCTGCTGCTGCTGCTGGACGTTGCCTTCATAGCAGCGCAGTTCAGGCTGCAAGGAGACAGAGAGAGAGTGGAAGCGAGAGAGAGAGAGAGAGAGAGATGTATCAAAAGTGAAAGCAATGCCATGTTTCGTTGTGCAACCGTGCGTATGCGTAATACGGCTCGGCATTTCCGGCTCGGCGTGACAGCACGCTCCGAGCAGGTATATCAATTTGTGTTAATAGCCATCATTGTTCATAGCGCCGAGGAAAGGGGGCGGGCAGGGTGCCGGGGTGGGCGTGGCCAGCCTATAAGCACTTAATGATAATGCTCGGTCATGTAGACGGGCCACGAAAACACTTGAATATGTTTAGCCCCGGAAGCCACTTGCATATGAATAAGCCACTTAAAATGACAGATGAACGCAGCGCAGACACACACACACACACACACAGTAAGACACACACTCAGCCAGACTGAGTGAGTGAGTGGCAGACAATCTCAGACAGACAAAAGGACCTAAGCAAGTCGCCCAACTATTTATAAGACCCCCTTGAAAAATATTTTGCTTGTCGAAAAATGAAATGCAGATGCCTGTTTTCACTGGAAATATATGCTGGCATTTCCGCAACGCATATGTCTGGCTTAGCTCAGGTATCCAGGACCCGACCCGGCCAGGCCAGGGCTACAAACGGTCTAATGAATTTTAAGTAAACTCTCTCGCATAAACAAAGTCCTAAGGAAAATATGCTATGTGGCAAGTTGGCTCCTTGCTGCAGCTGTCATTAAGTGGACTCGTCCAGCGACATTGTCTCTGTCTTGATTTATTACCATACAGACAGCATACACACATACAAGCTCGCCAGATATTTCATTTGTGATTTGTGTTTGTTTGGCTTACCAAATACCGAAAAACCTACAGCATTTTGTAGCACACACATTTCTGGTAAGTGGAACTTGTCAATCGTTTTGTCGCTTGGCTGCAGCGAACGGATTGTGGCAGGCAATCTGCGTTTCTGAATCGATTTTTCCATTTCGGACATCTATCGAATTGATTAGGCTTGTCTTAATTATGTTTAATTGGCAGAACAAATACAATTTTTGTTGATTGCAAACCAAGGTTCTGCAGCTCAGGATTGAAATCACAAATATTTATAGTACAAAATAATAAAGAATTCGAATTTCATTTTTAAATTGCTTGTATTCTTAAAATTCCATGTAGTCATAATAAAATGTAAAATAAGAAAGCCTAACGTTACAGTATTTATTTTTGCAGTCGCTTTCAATTAATTTCAAGTTTTCAAAATGTATTAGACTTTTCGAGTAATATTTTATTTACGCACGAAAATATTTGATTAGAAAATGCTTAACGAAAATACGTATACTTATTATTTTTGGCAGCACTGTGTGTAGGATTTTAAATATGCATGTAAATGTGTCTATGTATGTGTGAGCACACATGTTTTCCTGCCTGCCATACCATCCCCTCTCTCACACACACACTCGCACACACACTTGCTCGAAACTTTTCTCTCGCATTGTTAGCATAATAAACACGTAATAAAATGCGAAAGGCAAAATCAGTAAAGTCAATTTCCAAGGAGATGTTTCTGCAACAGTTAATGAATCTAAATCTCTCTCTCTCTCTCGCACACACACACACACCGTGTGTGGCATGCCTGCGATCAGTTGCATGCGAGAAATGCATAAAATGTGTCGTGCACTCGGGCGGACAGTGTAATTACTTGCATGACTGTAGAGTCCGACTGAAATTTGCATATGCCTTTCAAGCAAAAGATAAGCGTCTTAAATTTTCAATTTCATTGTTTATTAAGTGCCAAATTAACACTGTGTGTGTGTGTGTGTGTGTGTGTGGGTGGGTGTGTGTCTGGTTTGCAATTGTCAAAGGTGTTTTGCTTTCGCACGATTTCCGACTATAATTGCATATTGTGCAAATTTAGTTCAATTTCCTGTCGGCCAACATGTTTATGAGCTTTCGCCTTGGCTTTAATGCATTTGCAATTATGGCATTAATTATATAGTCAAGTGTGATTGGTTCCCCCGGGCCCAAGATGTGCGAGAAAATTGCATAGAGCCAAGCCGAGCGAGATATGCTCCAATAATCCTGCGCCTCTCTCTGTCATCTTGTCTGGGTCAATTATTGAGTTTATTGCGTAAATTAAGTGAGATTTTCGGCAGCTGCAATTGTTAATTACGCTAAATCAGGGGAGAGCGAGAGCGAGAGAAATAACTGCTTCAATTTGCGTCTTATATATCACAGCGAAATCTATGCTTAAGCTGAAATTCGTATCTAATCAAAAATAGTTATGCTAATAGACCTAGCACATTAAATATTTGAACTGCGGGGCAGGCACGCAAGGCACACATAATTTAATTTAAACATCAGCTGCGTGCTATATACAGCATTATGTATGCCAGATATGGCATCTCTAGCTTTTTTAATAACTGAGTTCTGTGAGTTCATACAGACAGACAGGCTAACTGCTGCCTGTATGGCCTGTGCATGCATTTTACCACAGTGTTTTACGCTTATTCTGTTTTATAATTTAGGAAAATCAATTAAGAGCACGCCCTTTAAATTTGCTGATCCTTTCTAATGTTCCCTTTTTATATGCAAAACAGTCCAAGTAATTAATTTTAATATGAAAGTCAAACATACTCTCCAACAATTGTCATATAATTTGCCGTCTAGACAGTGGAAATTTAGTATTTTCAATTAACTGCAGCAACAACTGCGCCGGGACGGGGGAGGACGCGCCAGCCGGCTAAAGGCAACAACTACAAAAGCAGCAACAGCAGCAACAACGACGGAAATGCACACAGAAAAGTACACAATGCAAGAGCCCGAGCCGGAGTCTAGAACTGGGACTGTAGTTGGAGCTGAGGCTGGAGCTGAGGCTGGAGCTGGAGTTGTAGTTGTAGTTGCAACTGGAGCTGCTGGAAGTGGAAGTTAGAACTGAAACTGGTCTGTTGACAAAGCACACATTATGCAGGCAATATTGAGACTCTAGGCGTGACACTAGAATACCCTGTAAAAGTGCAACAGAAAAGGAAGGACTAAGAAAACTGAATTGACTCAGTTAAAGATTTTCAACAAGAATATATATAAGTAAATTATTAAGCTTGGTATAGTATACTATATGGACTCAGTTGTTTCTGTTCTTCACGTATATATATTTAATAAAATACCCTGTAGGGGAGTTAAATGGCAAAGAAAGAGTGAGAATGCTAATTTGCCACAGTTAATAATCATTAATATATATATAGGCGTGCTATGATTCTACAAGGTATACTAGATCGACTCAGTCCATGCTATACAACCCGAATATATATAGATATAGTACTGTAGTCTATTATAGACATTGCAATAAGTAGCGTATTGCAAAGGCGTCCACGAGTCGGGTAACACGTTTGCAGACTCAACTGGCGCGTAACAGGCGCACAGCCAGAGGCAACGGCAGTCTCAGGCGTCTCAGACACAGTGCCTGCTTGCAGTATGCGGCACAATTGCTCCCTTTCTCCCACACTCCCTCTCTCTCTCTCTCTCTCTCTGTGTGTCGATTCCCGCTGCTAGCTGCGTGTGCGTCAATGTCAGTGCACCTGCACGTGACGCTGCACTTGGCACTTGGCACTGGCAACAGGGAACAGGGAACCGGGAACCGGGTGCTCCGCTCTCCGCTCTCTACCGCCGACACTCGCTGGCAGCAGCAGCTCGACGCTCGGTACTCGGCACGCAGCCGGAGCTGCAGCCAGACAGATACAACGGTTACCGTTGTCAGTTTACGCACTTGTGGTTGATTTGGGTGGGGGGAAGATTGCAGATGGGAGACGGGACACGAGAGACGAGAGACGAGAGACGGCTGAGTGGGAAGCTCGACAAGCGCATCTTTCTGCTGCGAGGACAGCCCAACAAAGCGTGTGATGTTTTCGGATTCGATTTCACTTTTTCCCCTTTTTGCCTTGTTGTTTTTGTCGCCGTTGCTGCTGCAGTTGCTGTTATTGCTGTTGTTGCTGCTGCTGCTGCCCTTGCCGTTGCAGCTGCTGTTGTTGCCGTTGCCGTTGCTGCTGCTTAATTGAAATTGCATTTGCCGCGTTTGTTTGCACATAATGACGACTTGAGCATTATAAACTGAAAACGATACTCGAGCGTCGCCTGCAACGCGAGCTCGAGGAGCGACATTAATGCGGTTCCCAGCTCTGATAATGTACCTGTTTCCATACACAATACATACGTACATATATTACATATGGGTACATGTGTGTCTATATCTTGGACTCCCTCATATGCCAACATTGTAGGGCTGCATTTGAGAGCCAAGTCTGGCTATGGTTTCGAAAGGAATTGTCTGCTGCCATTCATGTACGAGTTGCATTCAAACACAAGCTGCTGCTGTCTAGCTATATGTCTGGAGAACCCAGCGGGCAGTCAGCCCAATTAGCAGGCTAAAGAAATTGTCTGCGTTTTTCAAAGAGTTGCAGAAATCGTTAAAAAAAACGAAGTCAAAGCGCAATTTTAAAGCTAGAAGCAACATATTTGGTGCGTATAATAATTAAGACAATTCTAATGATTTCCTATCGTTTAGTAAACCTTAAAGTTATGGGAGAAATAGAAAAGAGCTAACACTTCTCTATGAACCATGGCTATTTTAATTGTTGTGTTTTTTTGCTTTACTCAGTTCCAATTTCCTTTCTCATACTCACACTTATTATTTGCACTGAGTGGGCGAAGAAGTAAGCCCTATTGCGTTGGCAAGTGCTGTAAAATTCCTTTATACGGTCCGTAGTATCTGCCAGATCTCAGCTAACTTGCTTTATCCGTGTATAATCGACGATTTGCGCACTTAATTTACAGGATGCCTGCAGCTTGCCCACTTGTTGTAGTTCCAGTTGTACTTGTTGTAATCCTGTTGTTGTTGTTGTCGAGTCGTGGTGTTAATTGCTGTGGGAACAGGCAGCGCGTTAGGCCAAACACACGCAACACACGCAATTAGCCAGCACCAGCGCTTATGTCATGTAATTTGCGCGGCGCGCGAAATCTGCACACAAAATGGCGCCAAAATGGCCGCGTTGCAACGGCGGAAGTCGAGCCGGGCGCCGGGTCTAAGCGCGTTGATTGTGCCGCGAAAATCGAAAATGCAAAATGCGCGAATTGAAAATGCATAAACCAAAATCGAATCAAAAATTCGTAGCGAAACGGCGCACGTTCCCGTCGACGATGGCAACGGCGACGACGACGACGACGACGACGGCGAGCAGCAGCAGCAGCAGCAGTAAAAAACGCAACCAAAGTATGCAAAGCACGCGAACGTACTGCCAGGCCGTGCAACCGGCTGCAGCACATGCAACTCGGCAAACTGCTCGCACACGCTGCGCGCCGTTAAGGACTCCGCCGTCAGCAGCGTCGTCGTCGTCGTCATCGCTGCCTGCGCCTCCGTCTCCTACGTCTCGTCGGCCAACGACCGTGCGACGGAGCAGAAGCATTGCAAACGTTGCAAGTGTTTGTTGTAGTAAGCGATACGCCGCCCCGACAGCGGCCGCAAGGGAGCGCCCAGTTGGGGAGGTTTCCTTCAGATTTTTTTTTTCAGGTTTGTTTTTTTTTCACTCTGCCTGCGCCGTGTGCCACCACCAGCAGTGGCAGCGGCAGCGGCAGTGGCAGCAGCAGCCTGTCTAAGTGCAAAACGGAAAGTAGGTGAGGCGGCTGCTGCCACATGAGTCGAAGCGAGACGGAAGACTCGAGACGAGACGCGACGGAGCAGAGAGAGAGAGAGAGAGGGAGGGAGGGAGAGGGAGTCTGTTTACCTCGGCTTAGAGCAGGCGTCGACGTTGACGTCTGGCTGACTGACTGCAGCGTAGGCTCGCTCGGCGCAAAGCATGAATGAGCTGCGAAGCAAATGAAGTGCTGCACACACACACACGCATACACACACACTCGCACACACCCTGCAACCCGCAGCAGTATTTAAATATAGAAAAAAAAGCGAGTAAAAAGTGGCGTAAAAATGCAACGCATGCAGCGCGCCGGCAATGACGACATCGTCGTCTGCAGTCGCTGCCGCTGCCGCAGCCGCAGTCAGCGTTGTCGGCGCGCAGCGCTCGCACAGGCTCCCAGGCGGCTATCATGTCACCGTTGCCGTCCTCATTTGTCTGTTTGTTTCGATCCTCTTTTTTTTTGTTTTATTTTAATTCCTTTTTGTTGTTTTTTTGCGGCACAGACGGAACGACAGAGCGACAGGCAGTCAGTTTAGTTTCGAAGCCTGCTTTGCGCCTCATCATCATCATCATCATCTCCAGCAGCAGCATCATCAACTGCCACATCATCATCCGCAGCGCGCTAAGGGCGACACATGCAACGAAGCGACAGAGCGACAGACTGACTGCAAACAAACGTCAGCGAAGTTTGCAGTTGTTGCCGCCGCTGTTGCTGCCGCTGCTGCTGCTGCTGTTGATATTGTTGCAATAATCAGCAGTTGTTGTGACTGCGTCGCCAGTGGAGCCTGCCGACAGCAGCCAGTCAAGCTGCCACAGTATCCCGTGGCCAACGCGACGATGCAGGGTGAACTTTAGGGGAACTTCATGGGGGAACAGCTGAAATTAAAAAATAAATAGCTAGAAAAATAGAAGAAGTTATAAAAAAAATGTATTGCATTTTTCTAATATTTAAAATTGTTTAATAAATTTTTAAAAATATCATAAACTGTTAGAAAAAATATTTTATATAAAAATATTTTAAATATTTTGAAAAATATATACAACAAATTAAATTTGTATTGAATATTTCTCTTAGCTTTATAGCATTTAAAATTACTGCCAAAACTCAAAATAAAATGTTTAATTACCTATTATTTTAATAATAATTTAATAATTTTTAAAAATGAGTACGAACAATACAAGTAAAATTTTAGTTAATCTTTTAAAACGTTAAACCATGTAAGTAAATTTAAATAAAATATACAAATTCCCTAATAAGTTGTTAAATATTTACACTAAGAAAATAAAAGATTAAATTCAATTTGTTTTACGTATTTTTAAATTATTATAGCATTAAATAATAAAATAAATAAATTATTTTAAAATTAATTCAACAATTTTCCGCCGATTTTATAATTTTCAAAGAGTTTAAAAAAATGTATTTAAAGAACCTATATTTATTTCACGATTTTCTTTAATAATTAGGACACCTATAATAAATTAAAAACACATTTTGAATCCCCAACTGCTGCAATAAGTTTCTATTAACTTATACGAAATACAATAAAAAGTGCACCACGGACTTGTAAAATTTAAATTACATTTATAAACTAATCTACATTTTAAAATATTAATAAAAATACGTAAACACCTCGGATTGTCAAAGAAATGCTCGAGATAATTAGAATTTGTAATTTCCATCAAGACAAAAAGCATACACCTAGTGGCACACCCTGTATAAATGCAGTCGGCATTGCTGGCGCACATTGTTTAGTGCATGTGACCGAAAATAAAAGTACAAAAAATTAATCAAAAGAAAATTAGAAAACAAAGGCAATGCGTGGGGGAGGGGGAGGCGTAAGCGAGGGGGTAGGCAGCATAGGGCAGCGCCCAGTTAAGACGAGAAACGAGCCGCGTCTCTGGGCATGGCGTGGTTGAGGCTCGCAAAGCAAGCATACTTATGGGCGCCGCTGCCAGACAGAGACATGCATACATTTACACCCCTTTACACACACACACACACACGCACATAGATACAGCCACGCAGGCATGTGTGTATTTTATGCAGCCCGGTCGAGCTGTAGACGCAGGCAGATTTTGGAGCCGCGTTGACAAAGCTGCTGCCGAGCCAATTGGAGCACAAGCAAATACATGAGACAAGCTGCAGAACTGTGTGTAGCTGTATATGCATATGTGTGTGTATGTGTGTGTGGGAGGGGGGAGGGGTTGGTGTATGTGAGATTGGGGCTTTTATCAGACTTGTTTTGATAGTTGACTCGCTGCTAAGCCTATTAAGTCGCTCGACTCGCTCGACAATTGAGCGGCTTAGGCAGCGAGCGGGTTTCCGAGGCGGCGTGTAAGCGATAGCAGGCTGCACGGCACTCTGCACTGGGCTGGGCAGCACTGAGCCGAGCCGGGGGCAGCACTGTCAATAATTAAGCCAGCAGCAGCGCTCGTTAGTCGCGCAGTCTAAGCCAATGCAGCTTGCTGTCTCTTTCCTGGCTTTTTCGCTCTCTCACTCTCTCTCTTTCACTCTCTGCTTAAGCTATGTCTTTTTCGCTCACTCTGTCTGCCCATCTCGCTCTAGCTTGCCATTGCTATCTCCCTTTTTCTCTCGTGCTTATCTGGCAGCGTCGGCGTCGGCAATTTTCTCAAGAAGCCGCACTTAAATGGCTTCCTGTGCGGGCGCAAACAAAAGCTGCACTCACACACATGTCTAGCCGTGTATTTGTGCATGTGTGTGTGTGTGTGAGTGACAACAAAAAAATATGGCAGCAGCAACAAAAATCGCGCGCGTCGAGTGCGCCACATTGCGGGGGAGGTTGCTGCTTCTTCAGGCTCAGCCTCAGCCTCAGCCTCAGCTTGTTTGTTGTTGTTTTCCTTTTGCCAAAGAGTTGCAATTTGCCGGAGTTGTTGTTGCTGCTGCAGCGTTATTTTTATTTTTTGTTTTTTTTGCCATTCTTAGTGCGCGCAACACATGCGCCATTATGCAATTGATTTTCTTTCATTTTTTTTTTTGTGCACTTCTCTCGCTTGGGTTTTTTTCTGCTGCATTGTTCTCGCGCGCTCCCTGGCTGCCAACGGGGTCGTTCACCTGGCAACCGACTAATTTACTGACATGGCCAGGCCAGTTACGGTACAAAAGGTGAGTCGGGCGAGTCGGACGAGTCAGGTGTGCCTAATTAGGCGCCGCAACTAAAGCGAAAAGCTGCTTGCCCCACGCAAAGGTGTCTAAACTGACGCTTCACATGCAAAATGGCAAAAGCAAACTGCCTGGAAAGCCGGCTGAAAAGAAGCCAGGCAGACGCACACACACACACACACTCGGCACACACACGCACACTCGCCTGCAGCATGCAACTGCATTTCTATGGCGCCGGGCGTCGTGCTCTATCGCATTTGCAGCGCGACAGCGACGCGGCTTTTAACCCTGAATGCAGCGCGGATGCAGCATGAATGCGCAGCAGACAACGCACAGACACGACCCGCACCATATGCCGACCCGCAGCTGCCTTGAGTTGCGCCAGTCACGTTGCGTATACGCAGCGTGGGCCACTTGCATTATTAAGCTCTGCACTCTGCCTGCCGCCGTGATAAGCTGCCGCGAGTGCGTGTGTGCCACTTGTATGTGTGCGTGTGTGTGTGTGTGTGTGTGTGTGCCGCGCATATTCATTGTGAATGTCAAGTGTTCAACGTCGCTTGCCAAGACGTCGCTTTGTTGACCGCTCAAGCGAGCGACGCATACGTTCTCCCACGCACACACGCACAGCTGTCTATGTGTGTGTGTGTGTGCGAGCGTGTGTGCACGTGTGGATGCGGTAACTGCGACGCTTGCTGTGTCAAGTGGCATTCAAGTGCATTTCACATGCCTTCTGCCTGATTGATGTTTGCATATTGCGTAGCTCTCGGCCAGAAGACACGGCCAGGTCTTCCTCTTCATTGCCGCGATGCGGTAACAAGAAGAAAGTTCGCGGCGCAGACTGGTCTGGCAGTCAAACGAAAAGAGGCCAGAGAGGTGGAGAGGGGGCAGAAGAGAAGTACGCTTTGAGTGCCGCTTAATAAAACAAACGCAATGCGCACAATGCGCAATCGAGGCTGATGATGGAACAATAGTTCTCGCCCAGCTTGTCGATTCAACAATTTACCAATGCTTGTATGCAGACAGAGAGAGAGAAGGAGGAGGAGGAGGAGGAGGAGAGAAAGAGAGGGAGAAGGAAAGGGAGCCAAGATAATGAGCCATCTATTGTTGCATTTCTGCTATCTGATATGGCATTTTAATAGTTAACACAGCCATAAAACTAATTATTATGAACACTTTCGAGTCAATTTTGTGAATTTTCAAATAAACATAAACTGCCTACGGCACAACTGAAACCATAAAACAAAATTGGCATCTTTGGCTGTTTGATACACAACGAGTTTCGGTTAATAATATGCTGACTGTAAGTTTCTCATAATCGCACCGTAACATACTCTATGTTTTCTTAACAAACTGTTCAAATTTAATTCAGCTTATGTGGTTTTCTGCTTCTTTGTGTTCTACAACAAACTCGCATTGACTCTCATAATTTTATACCCTAAAATAACCTGTTGCATGCTGCACAAACTAACCAATATACACCTAGCTAGTGTATGATTCATATAAACCTCGCTAATTTAAATTAATTTATCTGCTGAACATTTTAACCAAATGAAACTGAAATCGTCTAACTGGAATTCATTGACAAACTTGCCATGAATATTTAATATTTTCTAAGTGTGTCTGTGTGTGCGTGTGTGTGTGTGAAGAGAATGCGTGTTGCCAAGAAAATAAATGGGGTTTTATTTGGCGGCCACAGACATTTATCCAAATCAAAGAGCCATACGATTTGGTAATGATATTCAAATCCAATGGGATTATATATCACTGTAATGCCGTGACGATTTCCAGACACGCACACACACACGCACCCACACACACACACACACACACAGAGTTATTCAAGCTGCATTCTCTACGCAGACATTAATCATACGCCCATTAATCAAATAAGCTGCAATTAAATTGGACTTGTTGCAGAGAGGAAACTGGATAATTAATGCAAATTTCTATATTTGTATAGAGTAGAAAACGAGATACGAATTTCGGAGCTGCGCTGGAAGGGGGCTACGCTTCGCACTTTTACTTTTACTGTGAAGAGACTCAGCGAATCACAACATAATTTCAATAAAGCATAGCAAAGTACCGCGGCATGATGCATGGCAAATCGTAGAATTTGAAGTGGGTAAGAGCGAACGGATACAGCAAAAGTCGTGAGGTAGTGGGGGACGAGGGGGAGAAAGCATTTTCACGGTACTATTAAAGCAAAACGGACGGGCTGCCTATGACAAAATTTACGCGAAATGTAGCGAGGCAAGCAACGTGAGCGTTAGCCAAATTATGCCGCAAGCGCGTTGTACGCTCAAGTGGTGAATCGCGTAAAAACATAAACAAAAAGCATACATGTATACAAATACAAATATATAGAAATGTGTATACATGAGACAAAAAGAAATTATGAAATTATTCAAAGTGTTACAACAAATCAAGCCGAGCAGCCTCAGCGGCAAAAACAAGTTTCCGTCGCTGGCTACGACGCTGGCGCGCGCGTCTTCTTTGCAGCCCAGGCCCATCATCTGCGCTGTGGGTCGTCTCAATCGTCTGCGGGCTGGCAAAGCGCGAACAACGAACCAACAACTAGCCGAATATCGAGCGATAACGATATCGAAGCGATCTCATCTCGTCACCGCGTCATGTTGCTGCTCGTTTCGACGGTAAGTTACGGTAAATCGACACTGACTTTATTGATTGATTAATCGCATACATTTAGCTGGCACTGTTGCTGGGCTGTGGCCAGGCGCAACAGTATCATTATCCGCGCCCGCAGATACCGTTTCACCTGTCGCTGCCACAGCAGCAGCCGCAACAGTCGCCTCCCAACAGATTCACTGTGCGGACCTTGGGCCCGCATGGACGCACCTACGAGCTGCAGACGCACGCGGCGCCCATGGTCTACATGACGCATCAAACCTACAACCTGCCACAGCAGCAGCAACCGCTGCAACACTTGCCACAGCATCAGGCACAGCAGCTGCACACGTCGGTGCTGCAGAATCCGCTGCTGGTCAACACCAACTACCAGCAGCAGCAGCCGTTCCAGCAGCAACAACTGCAGCCAGTTGTCCCGCCCGTCAGCTACTACGGTCAGCCGCAGGCCTCGTTACCGGCCACGGCTCCGGCGCAGTCAGTCGCAAGCTACTACAGGCAACCGCAGGCCCTGGCAGGCGCCACCGCAGCTCAGGCTCAGTTTGAACAGGCTCAACTGCAGCAACAGCAGCAGCAGCAGCAGCTACAGCAGCAGCAGCAGCAACAACCTCATTTCAGCAATCCGCAGCCCTACGCGCTTGTCCAGCTGCCCAACGGACAGCGCGTGCTGGACGCGGGCCACGGCTCGGGCACTCCGCCGGCGGACAGCAGCGTGGCAGGAGTTGCGCAACGCGTGGCTGACTTTGCGGCACAATCGCCGGCAGCCACGCTGGATACGTACAACTACAAGCAGGCGGTGCCCGGTGACACACGCAGCTTTCAACGCTATGTGACCAGCTGCCAGGCGAACGGGCAGTGCCAGAAGCTGAGCCTCAGTCCCGGTCAGATCGATGGCGATCACCAGCAGCTGCTGCTCGCAGCACGTTCGCGAACCCAGCCGGCGGCCAGTTGCAGGAAGAACGCAGCCTATGTGCCGCCCGGCGCACAGGTCAACGAGCAGGGTCAGCTGCGTCCGCGTGGCCGACGCACCCATGTGCACGTGCAGGAGCAGCTGGCCAAGTATCCCTACAATTAGTTACCTACTCGAATCGAATTTATTTGTTACCCTTTTTAGTATAAAACAGAATTTGTTATTAAAAAAAATAATTGAAATTTGAATTTCTTTTTTTTTTTTTTTTAAAAATGCCGAACAGAAAAGTTTACATTTTATGCAAGTTCGAGCAGCTTTATCGTGTAAACAAAACCCGGCAAAAAGACCTCGAAAGAGCTAAAGTTAACACGATTGATTGAAACGTGTGTTAAAGTCTTAAAATTATGTTAATTACATGGTATCGCTTTGATATATTATACTCTATACAGTATGTCATTGGTCTCACTCTACAGACGACGTAGGAGATTGGGCACAAAAGTTTACTGTCCGCTTTAATGAATGCAAACCAATAATTATTACAAACATTTTCGAGTATGCCATAAAATTGATTTATTGCGTTTTATTTTGTTCGCTTCCTTCGAGGGCAATCACATTTCAAGAAGTACAATGAAAAGTAATAAAACAATAAGACACATTAAAGAAAAATGTACTGTCAATATTTGCATATATTTTATAAATAATTAAAATTAATTAACTTTATAATTTACAAACATTTTGACGAGTCTAAATTTAAAGTAACATTTCTAGTAACCCACAATCAAACACATTTCGATAAATTCATTTCGCAGCGCACCCTAAAAGTATGCAACAGTTTCAATCATTTGTTGCTAAGCTTGAGCTGTCAATAATGTTGCTAAGCCACATGTTAGTGGCTGCGTAAAACCTTTTCGATTTTATTTCTTTTTCTGTATAAAAATACTATATTAGAGCGTGTTGCTATACACTTCCCCCAAAAAGAGCTCAAAGTTGCTTTAAATTAAATATTAAATATATAATTCTTTAATAAATACGCGCAATTATTGCCCAAGAAGCCATTGAAGCCAGCAACTTGAGTAATAAAAAAACACTTTTCTATGGTATATGCGCCTGAGACCGCACAGCTAAGCTCACCTGCTAGCCGACGTGATAAGAACATTATCACATAATCCCACGTTGTCTTACAAATCCGCTTTATAACTGTGAAACATCACAAAAATACTTTCTAATCGCGCCGAAGAATTCCCCAGCAAATTGGGAAATATTTCATAACGTGATCGGCAATAAATAAACAAGAAACCAGACGCGGCGCATAGCTCTAGCTGAGTCACCTGTTTAGATGTCGCAGTAGTAGCTCCAAATACGCAAACGAACTTGTTTCCAGCCATGACGTCACGTGTTGCGTAGTGAGGCGAGAGCTGAGTGAGTGAGAAGCGCTGAACTGTGTGGGGGGGGAGGAACTGACTGTCGCCTGGCTGCGTAAACATCTCAAGCTGTGCCCGGGCGCCTTTCGCCAGGTGTCACAATTATGATGCAGCTTCCGCTGCTGCAAGGGACACGCGACACACGACACGCAACACGCAACACGGAAGCGCAGACACCGGCAAAGGCGTCAAGAATTACAGATTGAGCCGTCCCCCGAGGCGCAATGCGCGTAGAACATTCCCAGTTCTTCTCCACACTCACTGCCTGCCTTATCGTTAATTAAGGTTGGCGTCCGTCTGTCGAGCTGCGCAATTAAACAAATTAGCTAATCACTAACTAAGACCAGGCGAATGTGCTCATAAAACCCGCGGCATGAAACCGCATTCCAGAAGCCCAGCAAATGGTTTGCAAATATCTTCGCAAATACAATAAATAAATAATTTATTTGTCAACAACACAGAGAGTATAAATTAAAAAAACAAATTCAGTTCAGTCGCGAGAGGAAAGAATGACTCTAGAAGTCATGATTGTACTTCTTGTTCTCTCCAGGATCGACGCCATACAGATCGTAGTCGAACTGATCCCACTCGGCGTAGCCGGCACCGCGTGGCTTTGTGTTGCCCTTCTTGAGCTTCTGCAGCGCCTTCTTCTCGCGTGCCACATCGATGGCGGGCAGCTGCTGTCGCACCAGTTGCTCCTGCGGGCTCAGCGGCTGCGGCTGACGCACCGGCGTGCTGTGCTGCAGGAACTGCGACTCCTCCATGCCCAGATCGGTGCCGGGACTCATCTCTGCATCGACGAAGTTGGCAAAGTTCTGCAGCTGCATTGACTCGGCCGGATGATGATCGTAGTAGTCGGGCATAATCAGATTATAGTTGTCGGTCAGACTTAGAGGTTGCTGTGGCGCCGCTGCATATGCCAGCAGCGTTTCGCTGCCTGCGCCGCGCAGATCGAAAGTTTTTCGATTCGAGTTGGATCTGTAGCGTGGCGCTGCCAGGCAGCAGGAGCTGGCGACGAGCAGCAGCAGCAGCTGCAGCTGTAGCTGTTTAGAAATAAAGGAAAATTCTTCATTAGCAGCCGTATCAGATTCGTTGGCAGCGTCCTGTTACCTTGTGTGAAAAACTTTTGACGGCCATTTGTGTGGAAAGGAAATTTCGATGGGTTTTTTGCAAAACAAAACGCAAACTCTAACAGATATTTAAATATCGTTTCGGATTTCTTTTACTTCTCTCACTTTACTGGGTTCCGCTTGCTGTGAGCTCTTAAACACTTCTAATTCCGTTTTGCGCGTCGTGCGTTCTTTTTAAGGGGAGCATCGCTTGGCGGCAATAAAAAGAATGAAAAACGAAATGTAGAAAACAAAACGCAAAACAAACGAAACGCAAAATCTCGTTGCGTTCGCTTGCGCCAAATCCGGTTCCCAATTCCAATTCGCAATCCCAATCGGAATCCGAATCCCAATCCCCAATTTCCAGCTGTGCGCGCGAGCGTTTGCCCGGCGGCCCGCTGCTGCTGCTGCTGCTGCTGCTGCTGCTGCCTTTGACTGACAAGCGGAGTGAGTGACACACGCAGCGGACGTCGGTGCAGGTCAGGCACGGGAGCGTGGAGCAGCCTCAGCCGCCTCGCTGCCGGCGAGTCACACGTCACCAGGCGTTGCATGTCAAGTTCAGTTCATTGCGTTGAAAGTTCAAATCAAAAGAAATGCAAATACGAGTGTGCAGGCGAAAGCGAATGCGTATGCGAGTGTGAGTGTGAATCTGAGTCACGTCAGGACTATGTGGCACACATTTGCGTATGAATTAACTCTGAGAGAGCGGGAGGGAGAGAGGCGAGTGGGGGAAAGAGAGAGAAGAGCGAGCTCGCCTTTTGTGCTGCTGTCTACTCGCGCTTTATTGCAAATACTTTAATCCATACTTATTACAGGCGAATCAAATATTAATTAACAGCTGCGTGTACCACTGAACTCTGCTCAACAAAGATGTATACACAGATACACACACACTTTAACACACACATGTAATCATACATTTCCAAGACAATCAAAAGTTTAAACAACACAACATCTTCATATTAACATATGAATAATAAACAAGCAGCTTCTGTGTATCTCAATTTTTCTATATATTCAAAACAAATATTTAATGTTTATAATATATTATATAATATAAATAATCAGGCATAAACAGCTGCTGAAATTTTCTATATAATTAAAACAATTAGAACAACAATAAATTTCGGATTATACCTAAACTAAACAAACAAACGTTTAGCCAAGTGAATGTGCGGAGAAATAAGAAAGATAACAATAAGCGTGCATAAGTGCTTGACTAGCAAATACCCTACACGATCTAAAAAAAACATAAAAGCAAAAGCAAATGCCCTACACGATTTAAAATTAAATAAAAGCAAAAGCAAATGCCCTACAAGATTTAAAAATGCATAAAAGCTGCCAAATATTCTGGCAGGCTGATAGTGTGTATTTGCATGTATAATTGCTGTAAACCTTAACAGAATTTCAAGAAATTTTGCAGATCTGTAGTTACACAAATAATAAGCCTGTTTACCAAATTTAAGCAACTTAGCATACAGACTAACTGAGATACATACGTATAAATTGCAATACTACACTATGCATCTTCCTCAGACTTATAGTTTTGCTGTACCACGCCCAAAACTACCCTGCCCGCTTAGATTTGATGAGCAAAGTGACTGACAGAAATCCAGCTACTTTTCAGCTTTATAGTTCATGAGTTATGATCAATCTGAATGTTCGAAACGGCCGTATGACAACTGTGAATGTCAATCAGTATCGTTTATTTATGTGAATCATTTTAAAATAACTCGGTTTGGGTTTTTTACGTTAACGAGAGGCATTAATAAGCTTTAAGGCATGGAAAAACCACAGCCACCCACTCGCGGCCCCTCGGACCACCAGATTAAATTGATTTGCATACGGTCGAATCGAATTATTAAAATCGGCTAATTCTGAAGCCGAGGCTGTTGTTGAGGCTGATTTTGCATTGTTTTACATTTACATTTTACATTATTCGCGTGAATTTTTGTTGCTGCTGTGTAAATTGGTACGCGACTGTGTTGTTTGTGCTTAATAAAAGTTTTTTACGAGGTTTTGTTGCTGCACCACACTCGTAAACCCCCCCCCCACCAGACCCACCTTCCCCACCGTACCTCTCATCGCCAGTCGCATGTTCGAGATCAAAGACATGTTTTTGAGTAAAAAACAAAAACGAGAAAAAGGTAAAGGAAAAGCGAAAAAACAAATTTACAAATATTTTGCTGGGAATTTACGTCAGAATAAAATAAGCTGGACAGCGAAGCAGGCAGCAACAATGCTGCAACCAGACAAACAAAAAGAATGTGATTGTTTTTCTTTTTCCTGCTGTTGTTTTCTCCAAATTTTATGACGGGTTTTCCGTGGCAGCGCGCGTTGATAACGTAACGAAATTTCAATTATTTGCAGAGCAGCGGCCGCTTTCCGAAACTGCCATCGTACCCCTTCTCCCCCCCCCCCACCCCCTGTTCCGCACTCGAACGGATTCAAACTATTTGCTCAGTTTTGGGCTACGGCTACGGCTGCGGCTCGTGCCAAAGCGGAAAGCCTCAAAGCGACGTGCCTCAAAACTTCACCGCAAAATTACATCAACTTGCCAGACGCATCGATGCCGACTCCGACTCCCACACCGTGGCCGAAGACTTTGCGGTTCAATGCAGTCTGTGTGGTGTCTCTGTCTCTCGCTCGCTCTTCGTCCCCGTCTCACTCCCCTGCCCCCTTTCCCCTGGCCTGTACAAAGCACACCCCAAATGCAAAGAGAGCGTCAACCCATGTTGTCCATTATTATCCACTCTATGCAAATGTAAATCGAATTACATTTAATATGCTGCCCGACCACAACTAACTGTGCATATGCATAACCCACTCCCCCCTCTGCTACTCTATTTAATCACCGACTTTGACCAAAATAATTATTTAAACAAAAAGCCTCAACACTTTCATATGCAATTTAATGCAGAAAGCTATCCTACTCAGCGCAATTCTCTTTAGTTTGTTGAATTTATTACCAGAATATAATCTGAATCGATTGCTCGATAAATAGAATTATTTGAGCATATTAAAGCACACATTTCTACAGGGTATAGCTGGTTACTAAACATTTTCTGTCTTTACTTTTAATATATAATATAACCACACTTTTGAATCATTTCTTAAAAGTTTAGACTTAAAAAATGTGCTTATTAATTGCATATTATCGAATTCCTTGTGCCTTATGTGTGGCATAAAAAATTGAAAACAATATTATGTGTATGGCTTACAAGCACCTGCATACCAAATTTGATCCGTTCAGCTTTTATACTAACTGAGATCTGTGTGTTCAAACAGACAGACTGCGCTAAATCGGCTTGGATTGTGATGCTGCCCAAAGCGCAGATGCAGCTTGGATAAGCAGCGGATGAGACCTGTTTACTAGTGTAATTTACACTCACTTCAGTGCAGAGTAGCGACATAATTACAGGAAAGTGTTTGCGAAAGTTGTTTGGAATGAAACCGACGAGCAGAGAGCAAGATAATGGCGAGGCCTACTTCGAGAGTGCGGATATCTGCACGATCTTTATTTCCAAGCTCTCTGCAACGGCTGCGCTGACTGGGAGCCAGGGCGTGGCAACGATTTATAAGGTGTTAATGATGTCATAGGCGAGCGCTTAACGGCTTTGTTTATTGACAATTTATGCTGCGCGCTGCCGACACGAATTTCCAATAATAAAGTGCAGCGCACCGACGGCGGAGGAAAGGGAAGAGCGATGGGCAGTATGAGTGTGAGTGAGAGAAGTCGCTCATAATGTGGGTCATTAGCGTCCAAGGGTCGAGCTCAAGCAGCTGTTGGCCACGCCCACTTGACTGTCATTAATTACGTTCACATATTTTATTGATGTCTCTTACGTAATTGCAGCTGCGATGCTTGCAACCTGACGCTGACAGCGCAACGCAGCAGAAGCAGCTGAAGCAGCAGCTTAATTAACACAAGACAAGTTGCAACAATCGAGTTTGTCGCTGCTGTTGCACAAATCGGCAATCAGCTATCGGAATCGCAATCGAAATCACAATCGATAAACTGCATAGTCTGGCCGGCTCAGTTAATTTAGAGATGATTAAGCGAAAATTAATATATAAATTGTAGAAACCTATATATGTGTGTGTGCCTGAATGTGTGTGCCTGAGTGTGTGCCCGAGTGTGCGCCTGTGTGTGTGCCCGAGTGTGCGCCTGTGTGTGTGCCTGTGTTCGTGTGTGGGGGCGTCTGTTGTTGCCTCCTCCTCGCCAAATCGTCGCATGTGATGAGTCAAAGCCAACGCGAGATGCGCGCATGGCTCATTAATCACCTATCCAATTACAAGTACATTATTCCAATTTCATACTTACCCCTTTCTGCACCCCCCCCCCCAACTTCCTGCCTCTCCAAGCGACTCCCATACTGCCGGCCGCACTTGAACCTTGGACGGGCAGCGCAAGGCGTTCATTAGAGCGCCTCTAAGGGGCCCTGCGATTCTCTGTTTACCCGCGCGCTAATTGTAAATGGCAATCAGGGCGGGCTGCCTTGCGACCAGAGCTACCGAGCTACCAAGAGCTTTTCCAGCAGCAGACAAAGCCAACTGTCGCATCGCATCGCATCGCGTGACGTGGCGTGGCATCTAAAGTCGCTGCCTGATTGCGCCAATTGCCAAGCACGCCGAAGCACGCACGACTGGCTCACACACACACACACACAGAGAGAGGGGAGAGAGAGAGGGCGAGGTAACGCACAAAGAATGGCGGCGCGGAGCTGGCAGCAAGGACTCTGATGTAACGAAACGGTTAATTTAGACGGCAATGACAACGGCAGCAGCAACAGCAGCGGCAGCGGCAGCGGCAGCGGCAGCAACAATGCAAAGACAGTTCAAAAGCTGTCAGCACAGACAGCTCGGAATGGGATGGGCGGGGGATTGGCATTTGCATAGGGGCGTGTGTATGGGCGCAGGATCTGCAATTGAAATTGTTGTCGAGTGGGAAACGGGGGTAGAGGTTCTAGAGTTTGGGAGTTTGCTACTCGGCTGTCATCTAAAACATTTTTTAGTGTTTGTACTTGAAGCGAATTTAATTAGCGTGCGCGCCATCTGATTATGCTCGATTTCGCGCAGCGAGCATGAAATTGCTGCTCCTCCCGCTTTCAAGGTCATAAAACGAAACAAGTTGCACAGTTTCAACAAATTTTCGGGCTCTAGCTCTTATGGTCTACGAGATTGATCCGTTCATACAGACAGACAGACAGAAATTACAGAAATGAGCAAAGAAGCAGACAGAGAGAAATATTAAAGAATATATATGCACAGTGTGATCCAATGTAAGTTTCAAAATACCATCTATTACTATTCTATTAAAACTATACAAAGTTTCATTCATAAACTATAACAAAAGAACGCCAACACTTTTCCAACAAACTAAACAGAGACAGCAACAAAGTTGCCGACGATCAACTGCATATATATATACTATATAGACTATATAGTCTGTATATTTATGTCTGCCCGCCATTTGCTGATTTCATTTCGCTGTGCTCGAGGAGATGAAAGAGAAAAGAAGCGTACAAAGGAGTTGACACCTTTCTGATGTCATCGTCATCGTCATCGTTATCGTTTTCGTCATTGTTTGCGTTTTAGTTTCTGTTTCTGTTTCTGGCTGTGTTGTTGTCGTTGTTGTTGTCGGGCAATTGTGCTTAGCGTTGACACAAAACAATGGAAAACACTTCAGCACTTTCCATTTTTCACACACACATATACACTCGGCGAGAGATTGCGCAATGCGGGGAAGGGGAGCGAGCAGCCATTGCATAGTTTTTACGGATTTTTTATTTATTATTCTCAGGCTGACAGAGCGACACAACGGCAAACACACACACACACACACACGCACAGAAACAATTTGCGACGTCGCACTCTCAACGACATGAAGTGCTGCGGTTTTTGTGGCATGTTTTATATATATATTTTTTTAGAGATTGTTTTTAGGTTCCGTCTATCGCCTGCGAGTTTGTACTACAACAACGGGGGGGCGTGGCAGTCCCATTGCAAGTCGCGTCGAGTCGAGTGTCGAGTGAGCACGTTTTGCTCGATGACAGATAACACACACACACACACAACAAGTTGCAAAAACTTTGCCACGCCTCGCTCGCGCTGCTTGGCCTCAATTAATCAACCGCCGCAAAGTATGCAACACTTTTTTTTTTAAATTTCATTATTTATTGACTTGTCAAGAAGTTGTTACTATTTTTTTGTATTTTAAATAAGAAAATCTCTGAGAGCAGCTCCAGGAAGTCGTATCCAACTCCTTATTGGGCTACTGCTTCAACCCCGATTCGATTCGTTTGGCCTGAGCTAATTGAAATGCATTGTCGAGTGCAATCAATAATAATAATAAAAATCGAAGTCAAAAAACAACGATTATGCTAGTTTCCGCTCTGATTTCTTGCTGTTGCTTACCGCGACCCATCGGTGGCAGTCGAAGCTGGCGATGTTGCTGTGGGGGATGCTGCTGCTGTTGGCGTTGCAATTGCTGTTGCCGCAACGCAACGATTTTTGGCGTAGCCTGTAAATATTGCAGGTATGATTGTTGTTGTTGCCGCGGTTGCTGAATTGGCATCGATGTCGATTGTTGCTGTTGCTGCCTGCTGCTGCACATTGAACCTCGGCAATATTTGAGGTTGTTGACTTCTCAGCCGCACGGGCTGCGAGTTTTCATAAACAAAAAAGTGTAGCTGCGGCTGCTGTTGCTGCGGCTGCTGTTGCTGCTGCTGCTGCTGCGGTTGATGCTGTGTCGGTTCTCGCGGTTGCTGCCAATTTGGCACAGTTTGCCTCAACTGTCGCTGCAACAATGGCGCCAAGGATTCGCCCGTCGTGACTGCAACGGCTTAATAAAAGTCATGTGATTTGGCAACTAAGTGGCAGCCGCCTCCAACGACAACATAGCTGCAAGTACAAGGGGCAGACAGGTAAATAGCAGCACCTACAATTGACCTGCTTACGCGGCGCTCCCATTCGAATGACCCACTTCGCCGAGGGTTGTTTGTAGAGTTGAGCAGAGTCAACAGAGCCCATGGCAAGGCATATCGTTGTTGCTTTACTACTTAATTTCCAACTAAACCAAACCTTGCTTTTTCGAAATACTTGTTGATTTTGTGCAATTTTTCTCTTAATTAAAGCGCCTATTTCGCCCCTCGTTTACTATAAATAAACAACTTATATAATTATTCTAGATAATTAATTGTTTATCTGTGCTGTTTGTGTTGTGTTTGGCCGCCGCATAAATATGCAAATAATTATTAAGTGCGAACAATCGCATTTGCATATTTTTTGTGTGCAGCAAGAAGCCGGCTTAAAGTGACGCACTTTAAAGCGATTTCAATTTTCCAACGATTGGCAAACGAACGAACGATCTATTTATGCAATTGTACTGATTACTGCTATACAACTGGGTTAATATCTTTATTTTGCGTGTTTGCTTGTTAAACATTTTTATTTTTATTTAATATAATTGCAAACATGCCAAGTTCGATATCATTTTCTAGCTTAACTATCGATTCTCGCTCACATATCGCATTTATCATGACCGCACAACAGTTTCACTTAAATAGCCGTCAAACTGTCAATTAAATCGCGCGGATAATACCTAAACTTGAGCTTTGGATGCGTACTATCTGGAACTGCTCATCGCGGACTGACGGACGCCTGTCAATCCTGCGGGAAAATGGGCAATCGCCAACGGAAATCTTCACACTTATGTGTGTGACAGTCGCAGAGTGTGTGTCTTGGTGTGTGTGTGTGTGCAAATGTTTTTCCATTAAATTACATGTGTTCTGTCAGCCTACACCCCCCCCCCCACACACACACACACACACACTTGGATAGATAACCACACTCGAGCAGCAAAGTCATGAAATTTAGCGTTGGCGGCATAATTAGACCATCAATTGCGGAAAACTCATGACAGTCATGAATGGGCGTATGGGCGTGTGGGCCTGTGTGTTTTGGCCGCACAACCACAGAGTTAGCGTCACGACACGCACACACAGACAGACATCGGCTGGCGAATAAAGTAATATAGCCCAGCGGCATAAACTCATCTGCGTCGGAAATGCTGACAACGAGGCCGCACAACAACAAGCAGTTGAAGGCGTTCCAAGCTAAAGCTCTCGACTCTCAGATACCCTGTAGATAGTTGCTAAATTTTTACCAGTTTTGCTGATTTTAATTATTTACAGCGATTTTAAAAAATATGTATTTAATCAATTAAATTGAATAATATATTTTTCTAATGTTTTTATTTATTTTATAAATATTTTTTTAATTTACATAATATTTTCGCATATTCACTGTTTCTTACTAGAGCTGCTACGAATGTATCGATATCAGTGTATCGAATTAAGCCGCTTCAATTCGAAACACGTCGAGCTAAGCAATTAAATCGATAGAATTATCTTTGAGTTAAGTTTTTGCCTATTTGCAGCATATTTTAATTGAAATTTAATATATATTCTAGCCTATTTTAACGCAGCAAATGTTTTGTGATTTTAGGAAATGAAAATGATCGACTTAATCGATTTAAAAAATTATATCGTTACAGGTGTATCCAGTCCTGCATTCTGCCAGGCTGTCACCTAAGCCTGCTGGCAATCGATATACTCTCCGGCATGCGGTATAGCATGCAGGGTATACAAATGGCCGAAAACTAAAAGCCAACACAGAAACGAGTCTGTTGACGATGCCGGTCGCTTTTGGGCCGTCTGTTACGCCCACACCCCCCGCCCCCCGTCCCACTCCATTAGCAGCAACAGCCACAATAACGGGGCAAGTCGGGGTAAGAATGCAAAGCGCAAATGCTACTTTTGTTGCTCATAAATATTCACTTGAATATATTTCGGCTATGTTGCTGCGGTACGAGCTGTTGCTCGCAGTTGCTGCGTAGCTGCTCGGCCCGCTGCTCGCTTTCATTTTCAGTTTTTGGACTAAAGGCGCCAAAGTGTGAAAATGTCGAGCATTTTTACGACTACTCCCCCCCCCTGACACTCTCCTCGCTTTTTGGCGACCAACAGAACCGACGAAGCGTGAAAGTTAAGCGCATAAATAACATGGGAATTTCGGGCGGCCAAAGGGCTGGAAATTAACAGCACATTGCCCGGAACCGGCAACAGCAAAAAAAAAACCGAAACCGAAACTGAAACCGAAAACCAAAAACTCGAGTCGAACCCATAGAGCAGCCGCTGGCTTCCTCGAGCTGCCACTTGGAATACGGCTACAGTCTACGGTATGTGAAGTGCGCTTTAACCACGCAACGATCCTCCAAGCTTTCGAGTGGTTCACATGCTGCACGAAATGGAAATGTAGCCCCAAAAAGCAACGCACCACGACGTGCAACATAAAAGGCGACATATCGTAAAAGCGCTAAGGACCAGCCCCAAGTTCCAGGCCCGTGCTGCACTCTCTCTCTCTCTCTTTCCCTGCCTCCAGACAGTGCTAAGCCGAAACACAACGACAACAACAGGGAGAAGGGAGTTGGGAGTAGGGTGTCGTGGCAGGCATAACTCATGCTGATGGAACTGTATGCAGCACAGCAGCAGCGGTACGAGGTTGGGTACAGGGCGCAGGGTTCGTCTGAAAATCATATGCATCACGTGATTAAACGCGTCATGCATGAAAATGTAAAATATTGTGCAGGAGAGTGCGACTAACAGAGAGACAGAGAGAGAGAGAGAGAGGAGCGAGTCAACGACTGGCGGCAACGAAAATCTAAAAAAAAATATATTAGACATCGCACATCATGTTTACTTGACTTGACTGGTTGGCAAAGCCCCAGCAGCAGCAGCAGCAGCAGCAAACAAAACGCCGCGCTTACAAATTTCCCACAATTTTTTCCCATTTAAATGGAGAAATTGTGCGCGACTGGCGCTGACTGAGATGAATCTGGGCAGCACGTGCCACGCTGCCGGCTGCCGGCTTGAACTTGGCCAAGGCAAGCGGAAAAGAAGTTGGTAAAAGAGAGGAGAGAGAGAGAAAACTGGGAGGAAAACTGGCAAAGTAGGAGCGAAGCTGCATCCAACAATGCCAGCGCAATTTGTGGCTTAAGTGCAACTAAATAAGAAGAAAAAAGCTAAGAAAATCATGTGGACACTCTGAAGGTCAACGGGGTCAACGGAAAAGCGCCTTAGAGCAGAGCTGCCAAATCACACAATTTTCGCTTGAAAAAGCATATTGAATAAGCTACTGTCTATTAATTGGCTTAAAGTTAATTTTTGTGCATGCAAAAGGTAGGAAAAACTTCTCGCTTATAAGCAGCGCGCTGCTCGAAACTGTGGAAAGCGTTGACTCCAATAACTTATATATTTACAGTACAATCCAATTGAAATTTGGAATATATGTGCACAGTATATGCAGCTTTGTGTATGTTAAAGCGGAACAATTATAACTTCAGTACTTTGCTTTATAATCGAAAAATATAATAAAAAAAATAATTTTCAAAGGCATAGTAACTTTAATAAAAAAATACTTTAATCTGCATAAGTTATATTAAAAGTTGCCTACCAAATTAAGTGTTCCAGCTCCTCTAATCTGCGAGATTATTCGAGCAGATAGACAGATATGGAAAGAATTTACTCTGTTATTATCTGTAAAAATTCAAGAAATAATTCTTACTCAGTGCCAGAGGCCTCGTAACGAAGCTTGTTTATATTTCCACAAATTTTGAGGTAAGTTTAAGCTTTCAGAGCTCACAGCGTGAGAAAAACAATATAATAACACATTATCTTCAATTGCTTAGTGAGCTAAGCTCTTGAAATCCCAGAAAATCGTACATATTTTTCTGCTTTAAAATTTAATGTGGCAGTTTGAGAGTTTTTTTTCTTTCGGAATTTCACTTTGGCGCTTGCATTGTAATGCAACTTTAATGCGCATACGCCGCATTAGACGACAGAAGCTGCCGCTGCCGCTGCCGCTGCGTGCCGCAGACATCACACTACGCCAGAAAAGTTAGCGCACACTCTGCGCGACTGCGACTGCAGTGCAAATTTATTAGTGCAACTTGCGTATATCATTCGACGGCGCGTCGTGCTGGAATTATGTCGGGCAAAGCAGCTAAAAGTTTAACTTTAACTACTTTGCTACGAGTTGAGAGAGGGAGGGAGAAAGAGAGAGAGAGAGAGAGGAAGAGGGAGAGGAAGCGACAGGGTAACTTTCTTCATTTGGTGTGCACACTTTGTCGCAGTTGTCGCTGCACTTAGTAGTTTAGTTGATTATTTTACCCATTTTGCTTTCTCTCGTTTGCTACCACTTCCTTTTCTAGTTTTTTCTGTTTTTTTCTTTTTCTCTTTCCTCTTTTATATGGCCTACGAAATGTGACAAATTTCAGTTGGCTCGCCACGGCTCGGCACGGCTGTGTTTGTCTATCTAAGAGCCAAGCGCTGCCAGCTGACACACTTTCTATTGCACACTGTGTACTCTCCTTTCTCCCATTCTGCATTTCTCCGCGCTGCTTTAAGCATACTTTCGGGCGCAACGCAGTGCGGCTCTAGCCAAATTATTGTGGACACGTGCGCCCCCAAAAACTACAGCTACAGAGCGCTGGAAGAGAGCAGGAAGAACGCAGAAGAAGGCAGCTAATAAATGAAGCTGCTAACACATGCATAAGAATGAGCTGCATGCGACTCTGTGCAGGCTGTGCCTCTCCAGCAACTGCTGCCGACTTGAAGGCGCTTCATTAGCGCCGGCATTGAAATTAAGCACTGCATTCTTTCTGGACTCACTGTTTGTTACCTAAAAGTGCAGGGAAATTTGTGGCCAAAAGCTGTGTAGCTTGCAGAGCTTGATAGACGTTGGCAAGTGCATAGAAGTAGGACTTTTGCATAGTCTAAAACGAAAAAGAAAAGAAAGAAATGCCATTAAAAAATTAGAAATAAATGTTGAAAGAGCAATATATTATCAAAATTCCTAACTCTAAACTATTATTTGAAATGAACTCGATTTGCGCATGGTATGCAAGCATCTTCTAGCTCAAATTGATATCTATAGTTTTTATAATAGCCAAGATCTACTTGTTCATACAGACAGAAAGAAGAAAAATCCTAAGCCCCAACTTAGCTAATGATTTCTCATATATATTGAGTATTTCGAAGTGCATAAATACTCCTACTCCTCGACATTCCTACCTTCCCATTCAATTCAAAATTGTTCAATAAGACTTTGCAGCTACAGCATACCCACTTTAGGCATTTGCCCTTTACAGGGTATGGCAACAAAGAGTCAAAACTTTGCTGCAGCAAATCAGCGAAAGCGCCAACAAACTATTAAAAACTTTGCAACAAGAGAAAACTTTCAGACTGACTCGGACTTGGACTTGGACATGGACTTGCAAAATGAGATGGAGCATTTGATGAAGAGGGAGAGGGAGTGTGGCGCGGGGAGGTGTTAGTGAGTTGAAGTTGCATTTGGATTTGGCTACAGCTTGACTGCTCGACTGCTCGACCGCTTGGCTGTTTGGCATCCATATCTGACGAATGCCAAAAAGCAAAAGTTTTTTTCTTTGTTGCTGCCACTGCCACTGCCGCTGCTGATGTTGCAAGATGGACGCGGTACACACAATGTTTGTGCTGATTGCAGCGCGGCAAATGGCTTTTGATTTCACAAATCAAAAGTTTCTTGTGCCGGGCACGTGATTTATGCCTGCAGTCCAGCTCGGATTGGAGTGCGGCTGAATGCGAGGCGAGGCGAGGCCAAGCACGAACGCACTGCACGAAACAGACATAGAGAGTGAATGCAGCTCAGAGATACCCTGCAAAATGCACGACATGTGTGGCAATACTCTATAGTGAGATGAGTGCAAATATACCCTGCCGCATTTCATGCCCGAAAGTTGCCCTGGCTGAAACCGAACCCCTTCCACCCCTCCAGGGACACAAATTCGAGGCACTTGGCGCATTTTAATGCCAGCTCAACGCGCTGCCGCTGCAATTCTCAAGTTCTAATTGCCACGACGCGTGGGGCAATAAGAACGCGTGCCTTATGTGGGCAGCAGCAGGTGCAGGCGATGCCGTTGCCAAAAATAACAGCAAACAACGAGGCAGGAGACGCGAGAACAGGACTAATAAACAGTTGGGCTAAACAAGCTGGCCGGGAAATCCCCCTACTGCTCCCGCACAATAACAATAACAAGTGCAATTAGAACGCAAGCTGTAGCACGTTATGGCAGACGGCAGGTGGCAGGCGGCATGTTGCATGAGGTGGCAGCTGGCCATTGTGGACTTGGCCAGAATGTGGGCTAATTGGCTGCACTTAGTCGGGACTTATGCAGTGCTTGATGGCGCCATGGATACTTTTTATCTGAACGCCGCAAATGCTTAGCATACTTTCGGGCCTGCATGTAATTGCAGCAGCTCTACATGTTGCTGCTGCCTCCGCTGCTCAAGCTCAACATGTTGCCGGGCATGTGAAAAAAATGCGTGCAACATTCTTGCGTGGCGAACATTGTCGACAGACCACAAAACATGCAAACAATAAAGCAACTTTGTTCTTCTTCTTTCGCACACTTCCACGCACACACACACACACCGCAACCTGTCACGCTGCCACTGGCCACGCCCTGCTGCTTGTCGGCTGTCACATCGTTGAGGCGTAAATGAGACATTTGCGACGCTTGTTTAATTAAAATAAATTTTAATTTAATCAAAAGTTGTCTCTGCTCAACAACAGCAACAACAACAACTACAACAACCACAACCTGCAACACGAACAAGCATTTAGCATTAAAATTTCTGGCATAGTTTTCGGCGCTTGTTTGAAACATGCCGCACCCCAGCCCCGTCACGCCGCACTGCCAGGTGTCAATGTGGGCGTGGCACTTCATTTTCATTTTCAGCACATTTGATTAATTGCTATTAGGTTAGTTTGGCAGAGTGTGTGTATGTGTGTGTGAGTTTAGCTGTAAAACGCCATTGCACAGTGCCTGCCGAAAGTTTTTCAATTAATGCGCTTAGCAGCGTGTTTACTATGATTGATTAGAAAATTGTATGGATTGCATTATGTAATATACGTTGCTTTTTCGATTTACAATTGTATTTATTGAACAGAAATCATTTGAGACAACAAAGAAAGATTTGCAACTAAAATAACTTTAGGAATATTGTTGAATTTATTTTGTATTTTTATTATAGTTAGTTAAGTAATTTTATCAGCTTCAGTTTATTAAATAAATATTGATCACCATGCATCTGCGCTCGCAGCAAAAATTAGTTATGTATGCTTATAAAAATTTCTGTTTTTGCAAACAAATAAATTACGCATTTTTAAATTCATATTTTTCTCCAATATTTTTAATATATTTCTACATGTTTCTTTCATTTCTTAAGCGTCTAAGCTGCTCGAAAATTGCCCTCGTATCAAGTGTAGACAGGCTGCAATCTACAGGCAATAAAATAAGGCGCTGCCTTTATGTTTCTACCTCAGTCATACAGTGCGCTTTTCTCTCTTTCTCAATCTGTATTTGCCACAAGTTTTCTTTCGCTCTCTTTCTCTATCTTTCTGCATCTCTGGCAACTCGATTAAATAGCTTGCTTAAAAGAAAAGTTTCTAATTTAATTTGGCCTCGTTTCAGTTAGTTTCGGTTGCTGCAGTTGTTTTCATTGTTTTAATTCATTTGCGACTGGCAAACTGTAAGGCTCGCGCTCTTTTATTAGATTCCGAAAGCGAAAATCCCATTGTGAAGCTGTCGGAGGGTGTGGGGGAGGGGCAGAAGCAACATGACGTATGCGTAATATGCAAAGCCAAGCAGCCTCGGCTCAGGCCAATTGGCAAACATAAATGCAATTTAAATCCTGCGCGCCCAACAAATGTTATTACAATTAAAAGGCAGAGAGTAAATGGGGCGGCATGCAGGCAGGCGTGGCAAAGGGCAGAGGGCACGCGAGAGTCGTGGGACATTGCGGCAAAAAAGCGCATCGAGCCCATGAAAAATGCATATTTGAGTTTAACCGAAAAAGAAACAAGCACAACAGCGGCAGCAGCAGCAACAACAACAGCAACAACTTGGGGCGCGCCATGTGGCGGATGGGTGATTTTTTTCGCGTGCCAACGCGCTGAGCCGAAAAGTATGCAACAATAAATTTCGCCGCGATGCGCGTTCGTTCGTTTGTTTTACTACAGCAGCAGCGTCACAAAAAAAATAGGGAAGAGGCATAGATGTAAAATCGAGTGAGGAAGGAAATAAAACGCGGAGCACCCACCGCTTACACACACACCCATAGAAAAGCAAATAAATTGTTGCAAAACTAAAAACACTTTGCCTGCCAATTTTCTATCAATTCCGATCGAGGCACACACGCACACACACATATGCAAAACGTTTGCAATTGTGCTTTTTGTGCAGCTTAAATGATTCAGTTTTTGGCCAAGAGACGTCCCGTCGTGATGGTCAATTAAATGGCCCAAAGGCGAAACTTTATTGTCGCCGTCAAAGTACACCCAATCAAAGTTCCTTTTATGAGCTAACAAAATTGTTTTTCTGTTAGTTAACAGCCGAGTGAACTGTACCACAGTTGGAAATGCCAGAGGGACGGCGAGTGGCAGAGAGAAAGAGATAGACCACTTGTCTCAACTGTCATTGCTGTGAGTTGCAGCACCTGCATTTTATTGCTGTCATCTGCAACGCTGCACCCGCAAATCCCTACTGAATCTCTACTATCTAGCCTGCGTCCGGCCCCGCATGCCATATCTATGTCATGCTCTTGCCATGCCATGCTCCTGCCCAGCCGAGCTGTGACAAGCCAAGTCGAGTGCGTTTTTAGATGCATTTTTGAATTTTGCATTTTGTGCAGTTTATTATTTATTCACAGGGTCTCTGCAGCCGTGTTAATGAACATATCTGCAATGCAGAAATATCTTGCCGCTCTATAAAGTATAACTTATTATGAATATGAAAGTATAGCTTATAAATTGCTTAAACAAATAAATAAGCTAAGTGTCCAACGACTTGACAATGTTTACAATTTCGGAAGAAGTTTACAATTAATTAAGCATTTTATTTGTATTTTTAATGTCAATGGGCAGACATAAAATGTTGCCAAATATTTTAGCAATAATTAAATATGTCAAATCTTGTCATCTCATCATATGCATGAAATATTGGGTAAAATATTCCCTTTGCTGACTTTTTTTCATGCAATACGGAGTATCTCCAAGCTTACCACAGCCCATCCAAGATTGCGTGCAACATTTTGTATAAGTTGATAAATTTTACTTTTGATTTGCCTGACAACAGCAACAAGAATTTTACCCTGAGCCCTTGTGCGAGCAGTCGGGCGTGGCCAGAGTTCTGTGTAAGCGAGAGGCCATAGGAATGGCAGACAGATGAAACCGAGCCGAAGCGTCTGCTGTGTCATAACAAAAATATGATAAGGCTTAACGCTTGAGTGGCGGCGTTTCGAGACGTTTTCGAGAACTGCTGCTGACAGTATCGCAAATCGAACAGAAACTGAGCTTCGGGGTAAAATAATTACTGCAACAAGTATAGCGGCAACTATGACAGGGACTAACTGGTTCGTTTCCTTGTTAGCGAATGTCCACTGTCAGTACGGCAATAGAGCGAGCACTTTTCCAAGCCGCTGCCAACTGCAAAAGCCGCAAATGTCGACCCCGAGCAGATTAGTGACAAAACAAACCAAAGCCGCAAAAACGAAACGAGAATTGCATTTGGTATTAAATTTCTTTGCACAAAAAATACTGAAAAACATGAACAAAAAAAATCGAATTACTGATGGACTAGAAAATGCTCTATAAACGAAATTATTATTTATGTCTCATGCTGGAAAAATTGACTTTACTTTGCTAGACTAAATCGCAAGTATTTCGATTCTTAAGCAAAGTTTGAATAGAGTATGACCCTAATTATTGAAATGCATACTACCCCATCATTTAGTCACAGGGTATTGCGACAAGCCGCTGCAGAAGATTTGCAACCAGAGAGCGGCAAATACGAGAAGACAGGCACTGGGGTCGGATGACTGAGGGGATTGCTTGGGATTGCATCTGCTTCTCAGCAATAATGAAAATAAATTGCCAACAATTAAATACAATCTCAATCGAAGCGAGCGCGGCCTATGAACCGCACTGCACAGCCCAAGCCAGTTGAAATACGCTGCAAATAGATCAGCCCATCATCAGCCACATCAGTTGCTTGCAGCACCTACGACTGTTCGGTTATCTCTTCAGAGTTCTATCTGCAGGAATTGATAAATATGTCGAAATTCTACTGGCACAATAAGGTCGCGGTCATTACGGGTGCCTCGGTGGGCATTGGGGCAAGCACGGCACTTACCTTGGCCAATGCAGGCATGATTGTAGTGGGACTGGCCAGGCGTGTGGAACTGATTGAGGTAGGTAATCGTTACGAATTCAAGCTCCGCATCTAATGTAATTCTTTGAGAAAGGCTCTCGGTGCCAAAGTCACCGGCGACGGCAAAATCATTGCACGTCAATGCGATCTGAGCGACGATGAGCAACTGATCAGCAGCTTCGGCTGGATAGTCGAGCGTTTCCATTGCATCCATGTGCTGGTCTGCAATGCGGGCATGCTCAAGGCCAGCTTCCTGAGTCGTATGTGTTGCGGATAAAGCCTAAGTATGCCAGTATTACTTTAGTTTCTTAATTCAATTGCTAGAATCGCCCACCGAGGACATCAGGGAACTGTTCGATCTGAATGTGGTGGCCACGGCCAGCTGCCTGCGGGAAACACTCAAGCACATGTCGCAGACCAAGGAGCGCTCGCACATCATCGTGATCAACAGGTGAGCAGTGGGAGATTAACTGATTAAACATTGTAAACAGTTTAACATTTAATTTGTTTGGCGTATATAACATTAACATGCGCTCGTTGTGATCGAGCTATCGATACGTAAATTGTGCCTGCAATTCAAATTCAAAATTGTGTTCGAATTATCGATAATAGCCGCATAATGCCTAGACATTCAATCAGTTTATTTATTATTCCGATAGTATTGTCAACTGCAACTGGAGCATTTAAATCTGCCTTCCGCTGCAGCCCTGCAAATTCAAACAATTCAGCCCTCAATTGGTTTGCTCATTGTGATCTAGTTATCGATAATTAAGCAGTCCCTGCAGCCACGCCACGCACAGCACTCTCTTGCAATGCCAATACACCAATAAATAGAACGCAAGCAAATTTGCTCTCGCAACGGTTGAGTGAGCGAGGCAGCGCATTAGCACAATTATCGCTGTGCACAGATGGAGACGGACGAGCTTGTTATCATTTTGTAAATGATGTTTGTGCAGCTAAAATAGCAAACTGGGGCACAAGTTGCCATTGTTGGTTGTACACACATGCACACACACACACACATGTGCGCACAGCTGATTTACATGTATGTACGTAGGTGTTTGTTTTACAAGTTGAACCAAAGTCACTCTGAGTGCCAAAATTATGCTCTTCGCTATTGTTAAGTTGTGTGCGCGCCCGCCTGCCTGCCTGCCTGTTTGTGTTTGTGCTGGTGCGTGTGTGTGTGTGCAGGTGCAGCTGTATACAAATACAACTCTGCCTCGCAAGTTGCAGTGTTGGTTAGCGTGTGCCATTTACAATGCATGAGGCGAACCGATTGCGCGTCATTTAAATTAAATTAAAAGCCGTGCAGCAAACAATGCGCAAACATTTATTGATATTTAAATGGCGAAATGCGGCTGCGACTCTTAATGTTATCCGCCGCCTGCCGACCCGCGGCCTACTTGCTGCTGCTTTGTGGTTATTCTGTGCATTAAAAGCTTTGCATTTGCATGGAAATGGTCGAAGTGTTTGCGCAAACAGCAGCTCGAACACCAACAACAACTCAATTATTCAACATAATTAAGTATTTTGCATTAAGCAGCCTGCATACAAAAATCCCCACTGGTGTGCCAGTGTGTATGTACGTGTGTGCGTGTTTGTTTGTTTTACGCCGCTGTCTGCTGATTTTTATTTCATGAATTTCAATGCGCAACGCATTTAAAATCAAAATGCTGCGCATTAAGCCGCATCGTTTGATTCGCGTTTTGGCTTTAATTTAAAATTGCATTGATTTCGCATTTAATGCAATTTGCTTGACAAAATACAAGCACACGCATACGCACGCGGAGCAGCATAGCAGAGTGCGTATCGTCGGTATTGAATTGCTGATTAATTAGCGTAGCACGCGCTTAAGGGCAAATTGAAAAATTGCGCATACGCAGTGTGCAGCGCAATCAATATAAGGAAATAAATATAAATGTAGAAAATAATTAAATATGTAAAGAAATATGGGTAATTCAATGAATTTAATAATGTGAAAGAGAGCATGTTTACGTAAGAAAACTTAAGTAGAATAATAGAATCTAGTGAATAGTATGAATATTTTAACGAATACTATCTGTATGCGCAGGAAACTAACCCAATTCCAACACCATAATCGACCAGTCTATAGGCATGTCTGTAGACAGCGCCCAGTTTCGTACTCGCTGCATTTGTAATTATTTATACTTATCGACTGGGCTGACCGTTGGCTTTGTTTGCGTATGAATTTAAATTGTTGAAACTGCTGTTGTCCGCCGCATGCGGCACAATTTGCAGCTTAATGGCCAAATGGGCGCGCATATTCAACGCCAACTGTAATCAAATACAATTGAGCAAACGCGCGGACGGACGGACCGCGCACAACAAAAGAAAGAAAGCTGCGAGTTTCCGAACGTTAATTAATGAGAAAATTGATGTGATGCGTCGGAGGAGTTGGGCGTGGCATGCATGTTGCTAATGAGCTGCCTGCTGCAGTGCAGTCAAACAAGAAGTTGAGCTGGAAGAAGGAGGGAGGAGCTTAAAGGCATCTCTCGCTGCTGGGCCTGTCCGTCAATATGCATTTCTCCTTATGTCAATGCAATAATATTAAGACTTAATTAATTAAAACTGCAAGAAGCATGCAGGCCGCTGGCAAGGATCTCTCTCTCTCCCTCTCTCTCTTTTGGCAGCTGCTGCAGCTGCAGTTACTGTTTGCACTTAATGCCCTGGCCTGCCTCAGACACTCTGAAATCAAGAGAAGAAGTTTACGCAATGTTTGCACAAAATGCACAGCGACATGCAGGCTCGTCCAGTGGCGGTGCGATAAATGGCGGCAGGAGAGGGAAGGAGTCAGCAGTCTATCGGGACCTGACGAGCGTGGCGCCAGTTTCACACGCATAAAGCGGCGCCAGATGCTGGCCATCATTTCTTTTTTTGTTTTTTGAGTGTTGTTGTTGTTGTTTCAAGTGATTACATTGCGTAGCAACGTTGACTTTATTTTCCACTCACTTCCAACTCTCCCACTCCCACTCTCTCTGTCTTTTTGACGGCACCCCTCTCTCTCTCTCTCACTCTGTCTCTCATCCCACAGTGTGCTCGGACATCGCATACCGGAAGTGCCGGTGCCCTTATTCAGCGTTTATCCGGCCACGAAGCATGCAATTACAGCACTTTGCCAGACGGTGCGCCAGGAAATACATTTTCTCAAATTAAATATTAAATTAACGGTAAGTTAAATGCAGTGCACACATTGCAATCCTCCTTCATCCGCCCAGCCCATCCTTTGCTGCCGGGAGTCGGGGCGACGCGGCATGACAAACAAATGTGACGCGCCTTTCTTTCGCCCGCACAGAGCATCTGTCCCGGCATGGTGGACACCGATTTCCTCAGTGTTTACTCACAGGCCGTGCATGAATTGCCCAAATTGCAGTCCGACGATGTGGCCAAGGCGGTTCTCTATGCTCTCGACACGCCCGACGGTGTCCAGGTGGAGGACATCGTTCTGCAGCAGTTGAGGAAAGTCGATTGAAACGGGCAAAAGAATTTAAAAAACCATCAAATTATTTGTATATTTAATCATTGTTACTCGCAAATAAAATATAAATTACTTATTGAAATCAAGTCTAAGGTAAATCTAAATAGAACATATAAAATGTAAACTTAACCCGCTTAAATTTAATTCGAATTCAATTTGGTTTACCGCCTTGATTAACAGTGCTGTAAATTGCCATCTATCAGCCAAGCTGTTTTCATTTGTGAATCGCAGCCAACTTCATAGGCTACCACATGTTCGATAAACAGACAATCAAATATCGATACATTTTTTGAAAATTCAAGCGCTATAATCGCTACAATAATCTCACTCGCTAAGGAATTATTAATTGTTATTGTTATTTTGAAAACAATTTTAGATATACAATTTTTAAATTTAAAAATTGGTGCCCAATTCATGTTTTAAACTATCAACAACGAAAAAGTTATTATAAATATTTAAACTTATTCCTTAGCCCTAGTTTATGAGTCAGTTGAATTGATTTCAATTATAAGTCACGTCATGAGCATTGTTGATATGAACAATAAAAATTATCAATAAACAATTACATTACAAATATTAAGGATTTTACTTTGTAAAGTATATGTTATAGTTAAAAAAGTTTTTGATTTAAACCGATGCTAGAAAACAAATGAACTTGAGCTCATGTTCACGACGAATCACTGAACAAGTTCAACGTTGTCTTGCCAGACAGCTCTGTGTTTGCAAGCAAGGCAGAGTTGTTTCCAATATTTTTTTAATTATTGAGGAACGAACGTGCACACGCAGGAAAAAGTAATACTCGCAGTATAATAAACGAAAAATGCATTTAATGCGCACGCATAGTGTATATATAAAAGCCCGCTTAATTGTAACAGCTGCAGTAATGCGACGCGGCAGCTTTGACAACGTGCAATCGCTCGACTAAAAAGGGCTAACCAGAAATGTGTGTCCACGTAGTGCAAAATCAGATTGTCATGTCTGCTGTTTTTATATGTATTAAATGCCCAGTCCAATAAATTGTGAACGGTGCTAAGGGTGCGGCGACCCTAGTGTGATTGTCGGTCATATAGAGTGCCTTGCTTCAAAGTGCGAGATTACGAAACTCGACTAAAATTGAAGGAAATTACTAAGTTTTATGCGTGTACCACGTACATAGTTCAGCGGGCACACAGACATAGACGTTAGCTAGCACACCAACCAACTCGCTGTCGTTCACACAGACACGCATACATATTTATATGCACACATAGGCACACACGCGTAGAAAGAAAGTGTTGTCCAGAGAGCTTGACAAAGAACCGAAACAGGTTTTTAACCTAATTATTATCGCTTAGATGTTTTAGTTAGTGAAACAACTGTCGCGGCATTTTCCCAATTATTCATGTCAAGGCTGCGTCTGGTCTGGACACGGGCGCAAAGCAAAGTGATTTAAATTGCAATTGGCCCAATAAGTTGCCTCGCGTTGACTGCCCGATCGCACTCGCAATTAGGTTACGGAACGTAAAAATTGATTAACAATAACAAAACGGAGTCGTGTCGCGACGCGTTGCATAGCACTACTGCAGCTGGACATTGAACTTGTCATACATTCTAATTTCCGTAACTTTGTCTCATCCTCTCTCTCTCTCTCTTACTCTTGCTCTGCCTTTCCTACGTTACAGTATTGCACCGCACTTCCCCCCACACACTCAGCCTTTAATATTGAAACTCACTCCCGCAAGAAACAACAACCACAACACAAGCCAAGATGTTCATTTGGGACTGGTTCACGGGTGTTCTGGGATACTTAGGTAAGCTATAGAGTCTGGCCCAGAATGAAATTTGACATTGCTACATGGGCGAATTTCTTGAGCGTTTGCCAACAAAGCAGCGGCAACAACGACGACGGCAGACAACAAAAGCAGAGAAAATAAAAAAAAAACGAAATCTCTTGCTCAACCGATACATGTATTGGTAAAGCTGTCGCTGCTCGCTGGTTAATAATTAGTGACGTTTCAGCTGAGACGTAGTTTGACCATTCAACGCTCCTAGATTGGCCCACGCTCAACGATGCCATCATTACATTCATTTCACAATCATTGAACAAAATTTCTATTGCACAGGTCTATGGAAAAAGTCCGGCAAACTATTGTTCCTTGGCTTGGATAATGCTGGTAAAACCACATTATTGCATATGCTCAAAGATGATAAGCTTGCGCAGCACGTTCCCACACTGCATCCGAGTAAGTAATGATTGACAAATAATGATGCGCTGAATATATGCTAATCTTGATATGTATTTCTTCAATTCGCCTGCATAGCATCCGAGGAGCTGTCCATCGGCAATATGCGTTTCACTACATTCGATTTGGGTGGCCACACTCAAGGTAAGTAAGCTAAGCCAGCCTAGCGAAAGAGGGAAGCGTTCGAACTCATTGGAAATCTTCTAGACATCAAGTGCTCTTATTAAACTCATAAATAATGCGCATGTTAAAAACAAGCGCTCATCTAAATATAACACTGTGCACAACCACACGCACACACTTAGACAATGAGCACAAAAACGCGACATACCAAATCACAACAATCGCCGTTGAATATATTTTCATATACTACTGGGGGTCACCCAGGCATGCAAGGAAAACGCGTTGTAATACTCAGTTGTCGTTTTCACTCAGCGATTCATTCAAAATATGCTACAAGATACTGAAACAAACGTATAGTATTAATTACATAAATATGTATATATTTAGTTTACGTAAATCTTCAGTAGATTCAATCAGCAGTCGCCGTATTGTAGTTATATTTTTAGTGATAACTACTGTGCATGGAATACATACACGTACGTGTACACATACTGGCTTGCATGTATATATATGTAATACAATGTCTAGATAGCAATGACTGATCAACAACAACAACTAGGCATCTTGACAAATTGTATAAGAAAACCTGAGGTTTTTACGGCATAAGCAAATTTGTATGAAGGTAAAATATACATACATACTACATTATTCGTAAACTGGCTGGCGAGAATGTGTTCATACGTATGAATATATGTATGTGTACGCCCGCATTGATAAGCAAACAGCCAGACAAAACTCACGTATATTAAGTATGTATGCGCGTTTTTCGTGCATGTATTAGACCTAGAGCAGAGAGAAGTGTGGACCTAGTAGAGCAAGTGGCACTGTCAGCGTTACGCTCGATTTTAGAGAGTGCAGTGTTTGATTTGAGTGAGGCGTTAAGTACTGGTAGAACGCGTCGCCGTGATAAAAAAGTCATGCCTGATAGCAGCAAAGTATTCGGCTTGTTTGCGTCTGATTAGGACGCCATGTAAATGCGCTAATTTCTAGTTTGATTTCGAATTATATGTGTTATCTTTAAATTTTTTCAGCCCGTCGTGTCTGGAAGGATTACTTCCCAGCTGTAAATGCCATCGTGTTCTTGATAGACGCATGGGATCGTGGTCGCTTCCAGGAGAGCAAAAACGAGCTGGATTCGCTGCTCACAGATGAGGCGCTCTCCAATTGCCCCGTGCTCATATTGGGCAACAAAATCGATAAGCCCGGCGCAGCCAGCGAGGATGAGCTGAGAAATGTGTTTGGACTGTATCAGTTAACGACCGGAAAGGTAAACGAACCGTTACCCATTTCATTGATTATATGATTTAAAACTATAATTTCCAATTTCATTTGATTTATGCAGGGCAAAGTTGCACGTTCCGATTTGCCTGGTCGCCCACTAGAATTGTTCATGTGCTCAGTACTGAAGCGACAGGGTTACGGCGAGGGTTTCCGTTGGATAGCGCAGTATATTGATTAAGACATGATTAACAATAACAAAAATGATGATGATAATGAAGTAAAAGCAACCAGAAATCCAAAATACAACACAACATACAGAACTTGGCTACAAAATTGAGAACAGACAAAAACAAGAGAAAAACTTAAACAAACAAAAACAGAAACGACAGTAAGCAAAATGATGCTGCGAGCGCAATTTCTAATTTATACACAATTAAAAACAATAAATAATAAATAAAAAAACAGAAGGAACTAAATTAAATAAAAATAATATTTTTTACAAAAACCACAAAGTGCAAAGATTCTTCTCCAATTTCAATTCAGACACGTGCGAGTCGAAAACAAAACAATAAACAAAAAATAAACACTATACGGGATTTGATTGAAAAGTAAGCGGGAAAACTTTCTAAATAATTATACACATATGAATAACAAATTGTAGCAAATTAATGGTGATTTTTTAAGAACATGTGCTTGCTAATGTTCCGTAAATAAATTTTATTATTTAAAAGTTGATTTTGTCCGATTTTTAATTTGCTACCAATTAAATTAAAAATCGTTTATTTATACAAACGCAAGAATTCAAAATAAAAAACAGCAAACATTTTTATAAAAGATATACATCATTCTCTCATAAATCCGATGCAGTATCCGAATTTATAAAAGAACACTCTTTTAGCAATCAAAACGCTGTGCGGATTTAAAAATATATTGAGTTTATTTCTGATGCATTTAAGTTGTTGGCTAATCAACATTATCCTTTACGGCAAAACCGGACGAATCCAATATATAAGATAAAATTAACTGTCTTGGGCTAATATTAGGCGGCTGGTTGGCTCAGCCAGCGCGCGGTAATTTCATTTAATATATATTTTTACAGCAACATTTACTTGTCTATGTAAAAAAATATAACTAAACATCCGAAATGATCAGGATAAGGGAGTTGGCCATTGCTAACTGTGGCAGGCTGTGCGGCTGCATGGACGTTGGGGACACGGCGCTCGACGACAGAACAACAGTTGGCGATGAAACAGCCGCAGTAGCAGGCTATTTCGCTTGGCTTTGTGCCGACATCAAGGTCGTGAGGATGATCCCATCGAGCTGCTGCCGCCCATGCGTCGTTTCTTCTTTTTCTTTGCAGTCAGACTCTCCTGGCCGCTGTCCGTGTTCGAGTCGGCATCGGCTTCGCTCTCCGATGATGAGGAACTGCTGGACGAAGAGGATGAGCTTGAGTTGCTTGAACTGTCTGAGGCAAATCCTGTGCTTTCGTTTATATTAATACTATCGGCTATCTGGGCTAGCTCGGGACGCTGTTCTCGCAGCACACGCAACCATTTACGGGACAATTTGGGACGACCCCGTACTGTCTTATGCCAGACGCATGGAAAGTTCGTAAAGCTGCAAAAGTTTTGCGTTATTGCAATAGTGTCGTCCAAATTGAGCACTACATGCCACCAGCCTCCCGGTACGAACACCGTTTCGCCGGCACATTGAAGCACCTCAATGGGTTTGAATTCTTGCGGCCACGAGGGCAGTTGGGTACGCGGATATATGGTGCTAAACCAGGTGATGGCTTCGTCCCTCTGTTTTCCACCCATAGCGCTAGTAACTTTGAGTAGATCTTTGGGTGTATGCGTGGGAAACAAACACCACCGCTTGTGGCCTCGTATTAGCGTATTCCAGGCACTGGTTCCCAATGGATCTATATGAATGCCGGTTCCGGAACGAGCAGGGCCCATTACAAACCAACGATATGGCGGACGACGCTCCTCCCCACAATACTTGAAGAGATCATCGCGAAAATATTTGGGCACTGCATAATCCTCCAGTAGCTTGCGCCTGCGATGATGCTCGCCAAAGCTGCTGTCGAATATATAGAGTGGACTGTCGTCGCGTGTCCCTTGCATGTACTCGACATAATATTTCATTTTCATCTTGACGCTGTAGCCTTCATTATCCTCTCCGCACTTGAACTTCTGGTTGCGATACTTCTTGGCCAGGCGGGATGTCGTCCACTTCTCTTGGGCTAGCCAGCCGTCTGCACATCCAGTTATAATTACAGGTAGATATGGACGCTCGAAGCGTTCAATGAATTCATCACATGTTACTGTTGCGTTGTCGATGCGTTCCAGGTTATCTATAAAATCCCAAAATGGCTCGAATTTCTCAAAATAGCGCATCGCAACCCATGCGTTATCTCCATCCAATTCGGGCCGAGCCTTACGCTTCACGTCGCGCGTACGCTTTCGTGACCGTTTTGGCAATTTAAATTCTTCGCTCATGGTTGGGAAAGTCTAATAAATATTAAAATAAATTCAATTAAACTAGAAGATGACTCTCGAACGTCGCATTCAGAGCTCTGCAGATGGGTTGCAAATTTTGTATCGATAAGCGCTTTTTTAAAATGGTAATACATAGTGACATCGATAGTTTCATGCGCTTTTAAGCGGTACTTTCATTTAATTAAAAACTATATTTTTTATAAATAAGACACATTAGTGTATTATACTAAAAAAAAATAAATACATATTACACATCAGTAAACATTATTAAATTAGTTTGCCAAGACAATCATATAAATCGTGACACTGTTATTAACATAGAATATCGAAACATATAAATATCGATTGAGTATTATGGTATCGGTAATTACTCATGTGACAGGAGTAAAAAAAAGGTTTTTTGTGGGGGTAGAAAATAATGATAAGCCAGGTCGGACGTGGTACGTCTAAAAACAACTACTTACAGGACAATAAAACTAAATAATTTGTTAAATTATAGAGTTGTATAAAGTGCCGCATCGCATTTTAGACCATCGAGTATTTGTCAACGGAGAAATTGAATCGTTTCTTGACAACTTTGAAGTAAAACGCAACGACAGCGAAGTCGAGACTCTTTTTCAGGTCACCGAAACTGTGGGTTCACTGAAATACGATTTATCCGAACGGTGCATTGCATTAGGTAACGAAAACCTTTCCCAACTCTCGTCAGAAGTCAACAGCTTACTAAACAGTGTCGAAGCGCTTCTGGATAAAGCCAAAGTTGAGCGCCATGTATGTTTTTAATATCTATAGATAAGTGTCTAATTACAATACAGTAAAAATTCACTTTTATGAACAGCCCAGCCCAAATCTACAAGAAGCACGACAGGCACGTGAGCAACGTAAGGCCGAATTCCTTAACAATCTTCAGCACGACTACAAGCGCATTGAGAGCTCTTTCGAAGAAAAAGAGGAGGAAATAGCGGAACTCTATTCTGATTTGCAGTTGAAACTTAACATTACCAAATAGAAACACTAGCTATGCTGAAGTCAACTATTGTGGATACCCGGATACGTCTGCGACCTTCTAAGAAAATATTGGAGTTTCTGGACGAACAAACGCAGAATTTGGAAGATTTACCTGCTAATGTGGCTAATATACTCAAGGAGAATGGCTACAAACTTCCACCAGACGCAAAGGTCATTAAAGATAATATGATTACTCCCAAGCGACCCTTTATCGACACTGCTCTGCTGGAAAAACTAACAGCAAACGTCACAGAGGTGCCTTTCGAAGAGAAAACAAGTGAGGAGGACGAGCCACTGAAAAATCCAGTCGAAGGATACTTTTTGTATTTAGACGATTTACACTGGCTCCGCGATACTTTGTCAAAGCTTCGTGATAAGAATCATACCAATTTATTTCTATATCAGCTTGTGGATACCTGCGAACTCATTTTACCGGAAAATGAATATAAGCCGCGGAACCCAGAGCTCGAGGCTCGCTGCCAGCGCCTACGAGAGGAGCAACAGAATCGAGAGTATCAAAAGATGACAAAAAATGTTGATGCTACCCTAAAGCATCATCCTGAGGATACGGTGGCCTATCAACGTGGGTGTTGTATAAAGTTTATATTAAATTGGCGACTGATTGATTCTTTCTCAATTTTACAGTTAAAAGCATCAATAAGCAGATAATAGCCGTGGCTCAGTTCATCTTCTCAGTGGCTGCAGGCTTTACCTTCGGCTTCTTTGGTGTTAACCTGATGGTTGGTGGCCTTCCATTCGGTTTCCGAATCCTTCTGGGTGTCATTGTGGCACTTATTATAGCGCTAGCTGAGATGTACTTTCTGGCCAAAAAGTTGCATGAATACGATGAGGTACTCGATGCACCCAAGCGCAAGAAGGCGGATGCACCCAAAACTAGTGGAGTGCAAAAAATTAAGCCTCATATTGAATAGAAAATGCTTCAATAGGTTTGTGTTAAATTTCGTTAGTTAGGGATCGGGTTACATATAAATAATTGCTGTACGTTTTGATTTTAACGGAAGGAAGTGGACTTCCATACATATGTTGACATCATATACACATACACACACAAAGATCCGGCAGCACCTATTCATAGTGATGCGGATTGGGATTTGGATTATTCCAGCTACTGTCCAAATCATCGTTGCCACTCCCACGTCCCAGCAATGTCATTAAATAAATAAACATAATAAATGCCAAAATTCCGCTGAGTACCAGAAACCAGGTACGTCGCCAGGGCGGACGTGACGATGGTGCGTAGAAGCGACGTGTCCAGCGCGAAAATAGCTCAGCCGGTGTGCGGCGCTGATATTTATTGTCATCTCGGTCGGTGCCTCCAATCGGTGACTGACGTGGCAGCAAAGGACGCCTGCTGCTTGTTGCTGTTGGAAAATTGATTTTTCTTCAGATAAGCAAGATAATATCCATTATATTTAGAACAAACCATGCATATCGCCTGAGCTCGGCGGATTAAAAGCGTCCATTAACAATACGGAATGTGGACTGGAGACATCGGCGCTTCCATTTGCTTTCAAACGTTCACGCTCGCCGACGGAATGATGATGCACTTTGGTTATATTGGTAACATTCGCCTTGTCGGCCATCGCTTTTGCCTTCAGGATATTGTTCTGGTCCTCTGAAAGCTTTAGAAGATTCGATTTTATGTACACTGTGCAATTAAGGGAAAGTAATGCTACATGATCTTACCAGCGCGAGACCCAGACCATTCCTTCCCCAGTTCACTTGCGCCAAATAATTTTTGAGCGCATCTGCTACAGGCGACAGCAAATTGGAGGTTGGAAATATCTCCACACTGCAGGTTGGGCATTGGTGGCCACTCGGCGCTGTGTTGGCAGGCAAGCCGGCTTGACGTGCATTCAAGCAGTCCCAGTGAAACACATCTAAAAATTGTTTAGGAAAATTTAAGATTGACCAAATGGGATTCCAAGTCACTTACGGTAGCACACAAGGCGAACACATTCCCCCTGATCGAGTGTAGTTCCACACAGAGTGCAGTTGGATATATAGTCGCTATCCCGCAGCCATTGCAAATACGACTGCACTACGCACTGTTTGGGAGAGAGGCATAAATGGTGTATTAGTTGAGTGAGTGCAGAATCAGTACTACACATACCTTGGGATGGCTCTGGACCATGCAGTGCTCGCAGACATTGACGCGATGCTCGTAGCAGAATTGGTTTGTCACCAATCTTTTTGGGCATTTGCACAAACCCATTGTGATGAGCTTATTCTCTCTGTCTTTTGTGTGTTTCCTTCGTTTTGCTCTTCAGCCTATAATTCGTATTAACTTCAGCGTGACTCGATTATATATCGCATATTAAATATAAAAAGCTTTACGTAAATCGGTTTTAACTTTGTTCTCGGCTCTTGTTGGAATTTTCGTCTGGACAACCACAGAAATGACAGCCACGTCTTGCTGCTGTTTTCACAACAAGCATTCTGCTATCGGTTGCACGATTAATCGATATATTCGCTTGAGTGTTCAAAATGCAATTTAATTTTGTCATTAAATATATTAGACGAAATACATTAAAATTTGAGTATTTAGATAAAAGAGTTTAAAGCTTTGTAAAACAACATTTTAAGATTTTATAAGCCGGCGTAGTTTTATTAATCTAGCCAATCTTTCATGTATTGACAAGTTAAGGCGGTAACATCGCCGCAATTGGAACAATTCTTTATAACGGGACATATGCCGCAAGGCATTTGAACCAAACCAGGTGAGGGTAAGGGTAAATTTACCGCCCGATAGACGTACGTGCCATCAGACTGGAGTACTCGTTCTGCATTGCCATCATATACCACTGTTTTCAGTATAGTTTCCAAATCATCCTCATCTAGATTAACTTTGCTTATTCCCAAATCAGAAATGAACTTGTGCACATCCTTCACAGTGCAGCAGGACATTTGCTTGAAAGCAAGTGGCCCGTCTCGCTTTTTCTCGGCTCCTTCCCGTTTCATTTGCAGAAAGCGAAGACATTGTTGATTGAGTACATCCACAAACTCTACTTCGAAGTCCTGATCCTGATACCAAGCTCCGCCTGTGACAGATCGATCAGCTTCCAAGTTGTATAGCATATACACCTTCTTTTTGCTGGCCTAATTTTTAATAATGAAGTTATATTACAGAAATAGGCTTTCAATGATTTTTATAAACTTACATTCACAGATTTCACGGCCTTGATTAGTTTCTTCGTTTCCAAGTTCTTGAGAATTTTGTTTAACTGTGTCATGTTTAAGTTAGATTTCATGCGAATATCTCGAATCCAAATACCCTTGTTACCCCCCTCTTCGACAATGCTATATACTATTTTTTCTTCATTATCAGCATCCTTGGGCAATGCACTTTTCTTTTGCGGATCTTTAGCGCGATAAATTAGCTTCTCGCCTTTCTTCAGAACTTCTATGCCACCCTGCTGTAGTAATATATTTAGACCCTCAACTCGCGTGGCTGCGGGGACATCAGACAATGCTTTTGTAAGATCATCGTTAGTCGCTCCACCAGGGATCCCCTGTATTACAGCGAGTAGCAGTTGGGCGACCTCTGCTGCCATTGATTCAATCTAATTAGAAAATGTAAATAATAACATATGTTAAATATCGTTATGTGGAGTTGGCCGAAAATGAGGAGCAATTATGTTATGGTACTGCTAAGTAGGATGTGACGTTAACATGCGAATGTTTTTGTTTTCAATAGTCTCACATTTTACAAGTGCCGTTTTTTTAAAAAAAACTTACGCTTTTTACAGCAAAATTATGTCAGAAGTTCACAGTTCCGATGAAGAATCCGATTTTAAAGTCGTCAATACAGCAAATTACGAACGAATACAAAACAAAGTAGCAAAGGTAAGCAAGCGTGCCACCAAAACACAACTAAGTTCTTGATGTGCCTGCTTGCACGCCGTCTGTTAATTGAGGAGTAAGCTGTTAAGTGAGGAGTCAATTGACTAGTCACTGTTCAAAACAATGCAGCTGTTATTTTAGTTACAAAGAATTAATACTTTATCTTCTTTACAGATTAATTATGCCGACGGTATTGCTGATGGACGGGATAAAGTTTTTCAAACAAGTTTTGATCAGGGTTACGTCGATGGACTAAGAACTGGCTTAGAGTTGGCAAAATTATCATCTTTTTTCGATACTCCGGCAACAGCAGGAAGTGAAGACGCTTTAGAGAAGGAACGTGTTGTTTATCAGGAAATGAAACTAGCAAATGCAACAGATAAAACTCACTTTAAGTATTTGGAACATCAAAGTGAACCACTTAGCGATGTATCAGATAAACAACAGACCTACATAGATGAATTATTGGAACGCTGTTCTGAAACCCTGCCAATAACTACAAATTTATTCAAGTCGACAGCAGAGTGATTTTAGTATTAACTTGGGGTTTAATGTGTATGTGTTTAGGAATTATATGTTTAGCTGAAAATATATTGACTTATAAATACAATCCCTCGGGCGTTCCTTCTTTCTTTCGGTATAAAACACTCTCCTTCGATTTCTTGAAATCCTCGTTTGTAACCTTCATGCGACGCTCACGCAACGCCATCAGACCAGCTTCTGTACAGATCGCTTTTATATCAGCGCCAGATAAATCGTCCTTAGCCATGATGAGCTCACTCAGATTTACGTCCTCGGCCAGGGTCATGCGAGAAGTGTGTATGGTGAAAATGCGTCGCTTGGTTTTCTCGTCTGGCAGGGGAAACTCGATTTTACGATCAATACGTCCCGGACGTATAAGCGCTGGGTCAAGTGTTTCAATACGATTGGTTGCCATGATTACTTTAACATCGCCACGAGAGTCGAAACCATCCAACTGATTTAAAAGCTCCAACATGGTTCGCTGAATTTCCCGCTCTCCGCCAGAATTGGAATCATAACGCTTTGTGCCTACAGCATCAATTTCATCGATGAATACAATTGAAGGGGCATGCTCTTCAGCAACACGGAATAGCTCTCGCACTAACTTGGGACCATCACCCAAGTACTTTTGGATAAGTTCAGAGCCGACGACACGCAAGAACGTTGCTGAGGTCTGATTGGCAACAGCCTTGGCAAGCAGGGTTTTACCGGTTCCGGGAGGACCATAGAGAATAACTCCTTTTGGTGGTTTTATTCCCATTTCCTCGTAATATTCGGGATGAGTTAGCGGAAGCTCAACAGATTCCTTGATTTCCTGAATTTGGGTATCCAGGCCACCAATATCTGCATAGGTTTCTTGAGGAGCCTTCTCTAACTTCATTACAGTAACCATGGGATCGGTGTCGTCGCTGAGTACACCAACTACTGCATGTACTTTGTGATTCAGGAGAACGGAGCAACCAGGCTCAAGTTGATCCTTATCAACGAAGGACAGAATGCTCACATAGTGCTCGGAGCCAACTGAAGTTGATACAATGGCATGATTGTCATCAATAATTTCCTCAAGGTTACCCACAGACATTGGTGTGCCACGCAAGTCATCTACCTTGGAGCGTTCTTCTTCGTTTTTCTCATCTTGAGGCTTCAAACGCTCCTGATTGCGTATAAACTCGTCCTCCATCATCAAGTAATCCTTGATGCGCTCCAATTTTAGGAGCTTTAGTCGACAGCGCGTATGCGGTGTCACTTGGGGCAATTTCATTGCTGCATCTGGACCCTTTGCGCGGCGCTTCTTTTTGCCAACGCGAGTTGGAATTGGTGGCTCATATTTCTTCTTTTTGTCTTTGTCATCCTTCTTATCACCAGTTCCACCCTGGGCCGATTGATTTTGTCCCTGCAAAACATGACCACATAATTATTTTTCAGATCCGAAACATTATTAGGTGTAGTTTACCATTTTGCGGTTTTACTAGTATATTTTCAGAGGAAAATGAATTTATTTTGTCGGCAACACAAACAGATTTCTACTAGTCATAACCAACTTGAAGTTGGCTGCGACTCGGTTGCCAGTGTATACACACTGCAATAACATGTATATCGATAAGAGGCGCGTTAACTAAGCCAATCAAATTATTGATGGGACTAAAATATGGTTTTTGTTTAAATAATTTAAAAAATAGAATATGCAACGGTATAAAAATAATAAAAACAACCTAAATGAAATGGTGAATATAATAAAAACTAGCAATATTTTGAGCAACATTTTCAAGGCTTAACATAACATCAGATATAACATAGCATCATTCTTTTAATAATAAACGAACGATCGATATCCTTTTGGTAACGAAAGGCTACAAATTGTAAATTAAAATATAAAAGAGATAATTAATAACTACAAAGAATTTAGCAATATAACTGAACTAATAAAATAATTCAGTAGGTAAATGTAACAAGCACTATATGGGTAAAAATAGATAAGGTTTGTAAATAAATACACCTGCAGTTTTAAGTACTTGTAATGCAGCTCTGTTAACTTTGCAGGTACCTACGAAAACGAAGTAAAGTCCTTTTAACGATCTTCACTTGTAAGAACGCCTCATCAGATATTATCAACATTAAGAATCAAAATTCACTGATTAATTTTGTTATTTAATCGATGTTCGAAATGATATTTGGATGGGTCTTTGTAATGTTATTTGTCTTGACGATTGCATCCTACATTCGAATAATTATTAAATGTAAACGAAAAGTACCACATCATAAGACGCTATCGAATGGTGAAAAAGAAATGTACCTGGTATCACAGGCACCCGGACCACATCCTTGGCCAATAATAGGAAACTTGGATATAATTGGACGCTTCTACAATCCGTTCAAAGGATTTTCATTATTAGCGCAACAATATGGTGATATCTATACCCTAACACTGGGACACACACGCTGCCTTGTAGTCAATAACTTGGAACTAATACGGGAGGTTTTAAACAATAACGGGAAAGTATTCGGTGGACGACCAGATTTTCTACGTTATGACAAGCTATTTGGAGGTGATCGTAATAATTCACTAGCTCTATGTAATTGGTCACAATTGCAGCAGAAACGTCGAAATCTTGCTCGAAAACACTGCTCCCCGCGTGAATCATCGTCGTATTTTACAAAAATGTCGTTTGTGGGCTGCCAAGAGATCGACCACTTAATGGAAAAGCTAAGAAAGGATATCGTGCCTGGTCAAGCATTCAATATAAAGGCAGTTGTAAATGCTGCTTGTGCCAATATGTTTTTTGAGTACATGTGTTCAACACGGTTCGATTATGATGATCTGGAGTTTCAGCAGTTCGTGAATTTTTTTGACGAAATTTTTTGGGAAGTCAACCAAGGACATCCATTAGACTTCCTACCATGGCTCTTACCGTTTTACACGCAACACATGAAACGGATCTCAGACTGGTCCGTAATAATTCGAAAATTCATTCTGGACCGAGTTATTAAGGAACGAGAACTCAGTATTGATTTAGATGAACCTGATACTGACTTTACGGACGCTTTGCTTAAAAGTTTGATTGAAAACAAAAATCTATCGCGAAATACAATTATTTTTATGTTGGAAGACTTTATCGGTGGCCATTCAGCTGTTGGAAACCTGATAATGTTAGCTCTTGCCTATATAGCCAAGGACCCAACAATTGGAACAAAAATTCAGTGTGAAGTCGATGCAATATCGAAAAACGAACGTCGAAATATTACTCTGATGGACATGTCCGAACTGCCTTATACTATGGCAACGATATTCGAAGTTCTGCGGTACTCATCTTCCCCCATTGTACCGCATGTAGCTACAGAAGATACAGTGATTTCGGGATTTGGCGTAACTAAAGGTACTATTGTGTTCATCAATAACTATATACTCAACATGAGCTCGAAGAATTGGGATGATCCTGATCAATTTTATCCAGATCGGTTTTTGGAGAATAAATCTAAAAGTATTGTTAAAGACTCATCCCAAATACTTAGAAAAGATAATATAAAATCTGAAGGATCTGACTCTGGTGTAGACTTCGACCATGAAAGGGACTCTGCGCGTACTATTGAATCTTCCGAACCAATCAAGTTTCAACTGAGAAAAAATCTACCACATTTTCTGCCATTTAGTATCGGGAAACGTACTTGCATTGGACAAAATTTGGTTCGTGGTTTTGGTTTTATTTTGCTTTCGAATATTTTATTGCATTTTGATATAAATACTCCGGACATTTCAAATATAAAGATAGCCCCCGCTAGCCTAGCGTTACCCGCAAATTGTTTTCCACTAGTATTAACGCCAAGAAATAAGTAGATTAATAACAAATTTTTTAATAATAAAAATTACATTACATTAATGTACGATTTTAAAATAAATAAGCGATTAACTAAGATTGCATATTATTGAAACTTTATTTAAGAAGCTATCGATACGAATAGCATAAAATATATATTTATCGATAGGACCAAACAAACTCTGAATTGAACTGTGCACGCGTGCGCCCATCGCTAAGCGCAACAACTTTAGTTTGTTGTTTTATTAAATAAACCCGCGAAATTGTTTAGATTTTATTAAAATGTCACAAAAGCCAAAAAATATTGAACTTCAATTGCAAGACGTGGCTGTTTTAACAACGGAAATTGCCGCTGAAATTGTAAATGGCATTCTTGACTTCCTGTTGTTCCATCGCAGTCAGATTCCGTTCGTTTACAAAACATACAAATATTATGTAGAAAAATGGGATGAGAACGAAATGGAGAACGTAAAGGAATCCTTTGAAGACTATCAGTTACAGAAGCAGCGTTCTCAGGCAAAAGATACCAAGGAGGCCATCAGTAATATGCGAGAGGTAATAATCACAAACCAATTTAAGTGGCATTTCTCGATTGAGGCTTGTGGTTCTTTCAGATTATACGATCTGCATTCAGAAATAGCCAGGCTGTTAAGAGTTTACGATTTCTGTTCGGCAATAATACCTTTATGCCCACCGAGTCATACACAATACACATACCACATGAGTCCATATCAAAACATAACTGCGGTATACACTCTATGTCTGAAGGACCTATGAACCAAACGCTCCTTCGTCTGCTTACTTGCGAGGAACTCTATGCACTCTGGTCAACAGAACTAAGGGCCACGAATGTGTATTTAGAGCTGGAACTTTTGACACATGACAAAGAGCTTCAGCGGGAGTTATTCAAACTATATCCCAAAGACGTGATAAGTCAGTTACCTATCAGCTGCAAAAATGTACATTTGCATCTACTGCAGGAAAATGAGAAAACAGAATTGTCTTGCTGTGAAAATATGGTTATCCACCAGGACGAACCATTTTCCGACACAGAGCCGGTAAATACAACTGAGGAGATGAGTCTGAAGGAGCAAAACCACATAAGTGGCTGGTGGCAAACGGACATAATAGTCCGTGGCTTCAGGCCATCGAAACATAACTTGTGGTCAAGTAATTCCTAAAATACATTCATTCGCAATAATTATTCGAAGTTATAATATGAAAATATAGTTATATTGCAATAAAATGTAGAGATTTATATTTGCATTTTAATGGTGGTTTCTTCGGCATAAATAAATAGTTTATGAAAAACCTGTAATGAAAAATTATATTTAAAACTGCTTCGTTGCTAAAATCGCTATAACCAATTCCTATTATCGGCTTAATGTCATCTCCAAGACCAGTTATCGGTAAACTGCTAGTAATCGATTTAAGTAATTCGTTCATGTACAGCGAGTCAGTGCATTTCGGCTTTTGTTGTTGTTTGCCTGTGACTGCGCATTCATTTCTGGAAATTGAACGGTTTTAAAACAATAAACTGTAGCAAGCGTCTAGTCATTTATAGTTGTATAGTGATCGAGTCGTTGTTGCAATATGTCTGAGAAACCAACTGTTTTAATTCTGGGCGGTGAGTGCAAGTGCATTAATAAGTTAGGCGATAAATTCAAATTTTATCTGGGCTGTATCTGTAGGCTGTGGATTCATTGGACGCAACTTGGTGACTTACTTGCTTGACAATGAGCTGACACAGGAAATACGCGTTGTTGATAAGACGCCACCGCAAATGGCTTGGCTGAACGCAAAGCAGACCGAGGCGTTTGCCAGTGATAAAGTGGAGTTTTGCAGCGCGAATTTAATTAATGCCGGTACGTAAAGCAATAATATATACAGCCCATTCACGCGCACAAATACTTGTGCGTATCTGGCGCAATAAGTGTGTGCAGGCGACTAAAACAGGTTTTTCCTTTTGGGATCCTTTGTGTTACGCAGCCTCGTGCAAGGCGGCGTTTGCACCACACCCAACGACAAACCGTGGCTGGGATGTGGTCATCAACTGCGCTGCCGAGACGCGTGCCAATCAAGATGATGCTGTCTACAAGGAAGGCATCTATAAACTGAGTCTCAACTGCGCTAACGAGGCCGCCAATCAGCAGGTCAAGCGCTATGTGGAGCTCAGTTCGGGCTGTGTTAACAGCAGCGAGAAGACGACGCTCAAGGAGGACTGCAAACTGGAGCCCTGGACAGGCGTGGCCAAGCAAAAGCTGAAAGTGGAAAAGGAGCTGTCCCATATTAACAATCTCAGCTATACGGTAGTGCGTCTGCCCGTTGTTTATGGCATTGGCGATAAGCGTTATTTGAGTGAGTTGCAGTCGGCAATATCAGCTTGCTGATTATGCATACATATGTCTTCTTGTATTGAATGCGTCTGAAATTACCCCACAGTGCCGCGCATTATAATCGCTGCCATTTACAAATATCTTGGCGAGACAATGAAACTGCTGTGGAACGATGCCATGCGTCTGAATACGGTGCATGTGAGCGATGTATGTGCCGCGACTTGGCAACTAGCCCAGAGCCCTAAAACGGCTTCTCAAGTCTACAATATTGTGGATGACTCAGCGTCGACACAGGGCAGCATTAGCGATTTGCTGGTGGATATTTTTGAAATCAACGTGGAATACTTTGGCATTGTTATGTCCAATTTAACTAAGGTATTTCGTCAAATATATTTATACTGATTATATAATACTGATGAGTCATAACTAATTAAACTTTTGTGTATTTTTATTTAAAGCTCTATCCAAGCGACACAGTTGGCGAAATCAACGACAAGCACATGGCACCTTGGGCAGAGATTTGTCATCGCAATGATATTGACAACACGCCATTAACACCATACCTGGATGTGGAGCAGCTGCATCATAAGCATCTCAATTTGGACAATACGAAACTGAAAGACTTTGGCTATGTACTGCAGCAGCCGCGACTGACACGTGACCTGCTAACCGAAATGATCGATGATTATGTGAAACAGCAGCTCTTCCCCAAATCGTTGGCCATCTAATTAAAAGGAATTGAAATAGAAATACTAAATATTGGCGGCACAAGGATCAAGCACCAAGTTAATACGCACAGAAATATGTATTTTAACTAGTTAAGATGATAGTTGTTTTGATATTGAAACTTTTACGAAGACAACCCAATAATCTTCCAATTAATACCTGGTATTGTCCTGAATTGTGTTTCGTAGTTTTGCGAAAAGTGTACTTATAGTATTATGTGTAGTCTTGATAATCAATATTTTTGTATAACTATAGTATGCATACATATATACATACATACATTCCAATCAATTATACAATGTACAATCTGTATACGTAATTTACAGCCAGCTCCATGCAGAGCAGCACCATTTGAGACTAAAATCAATTTGTATTGTGATCATTTAAGTGGCCAACGCTGAACGACAGTTAACTTAGCAGACATGTAACGACATTATTAAAAAATAAATAAATAAACACATTTGCATACTGTTTAGTTAAATTTATGTGTATATTTGATTACTTTAAAAGTTGCGGCAACGGAGCGTCTCGTACGATACGATACATAATTGAAAAATGCAATTGCTTCACTTTTACGCTCATTTAACTTAAAACTTACAGAAAATCAACAATAATCATTGTAAAAGCAATTCAAGCTCGCTTCTTGTTCGGCCTAATACAAAAGGAAAAGGAAAACCACAGGAAATTGTTTAAAAAACGCGAACATAAAATCTTCGATTAAAACATTGCAAACTCTCATTTAGCTGTTGCTTTAGAATATAAATTAGTTTTGTTTGCTCTTTTGTGACTTCTCTACATCGACTTCGTCTTGCATTGGGGAAGGTGCACGCACGGATTGTGAGTTTATTTGCTCTTGAGTTCGATCGATTAATAAACTAGTTAAGTGGTTGATGCTACTGCGCGTTTAGAAGGCCAAACCGGCGTCACGGTATGTGGTGAAGATCTTCTCAATGGAGTTGACATAGGCAGCGGTTCTCAGATCCAGACCCAGGTTGTATTTCATGGCTGTCTTCATGATGGCACGAGCCGAACGCTCCATGGTGTAGTCCAGGCCGGAGTGCACGATGTCCTTCTCGGAGGCGCCAGAGATGCGCTTCTGGAACGACTCGGAGGGTGTGACGGGAATGCGACCGCCGACACGTCCGAAACGACGCTCCAGCGATTCTTGCACGGATTCTGCAATATGTCCGGATTAACGAGATTGGGAGCAAGAGAGAGACAGGGGAGAAAGAGAGAGACATACAAAGCGATTAATTAATTATGCCACATGCCGGGAAAAAAATCTGCACTCAATACACAAGTAAAAGCCGTCAACGTAAACTACACATATTCGATTAGATGATCTATGGAAGCACAGTTAGTATACAAAGTTCGAGGATCTGATAGTCGAACAGGATGAGGGATAGGCCAGTTCAGGATACATAGCTCCGATTTCGGTTAAATGTGTATGGCAAGGATGAGGCTGATAAGACTTGAGATTAAACTAAGAGTATACATAAGGGAAAAGCTCAAACTACAAATACAAATAAATTTCGTATTTAAAATATTCCAAAGGTTTTACACAAATCAATTTTCAAATTATAAGAAACAACAAAAATAACGAATGCAGGTGTGATTCGATTTCGGATATGGCGTACAGACTAGATAACAGTTATAAGTAGTTTTATTATGGTGGTGGAGGATGGGGGGGAGGGTGGCAATAGAAAAAAAGAATTAATAATAATGTACCGTCGTTAATAATTCTTTCAATTGACTGTTGGACTGAGTCTACATTGGTGATAGAGAAACGGAAAAAAAGAAGAAATAGAATAAACAACGAATTACTAAGATGACAATATAATTAAATTACGCATTGAGATTGTATTTAGTCGATACGATACGATATGTAGAATATGTATGTATGTAGAATACAGATACGAGTATAGTAGAGCGGCAGTTCAAAGAATCGAATCGGGTAAAATAGACTAACAACAACAGCAAAAATAGATATAGATAAATAATGTAAATATTTTCAAAACCAAACTGGAAGAGCAAATGCTTGAGAGCAGACGCTATTCTGTTAGGGTTAGCAACTGTAGCAATCATCGTAGTAAATATAATTTAAAAACCATATACCCCTAAATGAATTTGAAGTAAATAATGATATGTCATGATCTGAACTGTACAAGCCAGCAATATGTATGTGTTTATGGTATAAGAGCAATAATCTTAGTACAATTAAGATCTTCAGGATCGACATACCGAGCAAATGATAGTTGGACTCGCGCTCGTACTTGAAGGTCAGACGACCGTACGAGACATGGTTGAGGTTCTTCAGCCACTCGAAGAACGAGACGGTCACACCACCGGCATTGATGTACAGATCGGGAATAACCAAAATGTTGCGATCAATGAGTATTTTATCAGCGGCAGGTGTAGTGGGTCCGTTGGCGGCCTCGGCAATGATCTACAATAATAGTCGCGAAAAATTTGAATAATTAGTTCGAATCTCTGTCTCCCGCACTCCATACTACTCTGACCCACCTTGGCCTGGATTCTGTTTGCATTCTCGCTGTTGATCACCTTCTCGATGGCTGCGGGAATGAAGATGTCGCACTGCTCGAACATAAGGTTCTCGCCTTCGTAGGGCTTGGCATTGGGATAGCCGACAATGGTGCCGTGCTCGTTCTTGTAATCCTCCAGCAACTTGGGGTCAATGCCCTCCGGGTTGTACAGGGTGCCGTCGTGCTCGATGACACCGATGCAGGTGGCACCAGCGCGGGTCAGATAGCGGGTGGTGTGCAGACCCACATTACCGAAGCCCTGCACGATGAAGGTCTTGCCGCCCCAGCCGGGCGTGGTGCCTACGGAATGGAGAAAACGATTAGGTACAATCAGAGGAAACTGTGAACACTCGACTCACCGATCATGCTCATGTAGTTGGCCTCGTTGATGAAGTTCTCCAGACCGTGGAAGACACCGCGACCGGTGGCCGAGACACGACCGTGAATACCGCCCTGGTTGATGGGTTTGCCGGTGACACAGGCATGTGCATTGATGTCCAAATGACCGATGGTCTTGGCATAGGTGTCGGCAATCCAGGACATCTCACGCTCGCCTGTGCCCATGTCGGGAGCGGGCACATCGACGCCGGGGCCAATGAAACCCTTCTTGGCCAGCTCGAGGGTGAAACGACGAGTGATCTTCTCCAGCTCGTGTTCGGAATACTCCTTGGGATTGATCTTCAGACCAGCCTTGGCACCGCCGAATGGCACATCGACGCAGGCGCACTTAAAGGTCATCAGAGCGGACAGAGCTTTGACTTCATCACGAGACACATCCAATGAGAAGCGAATGCCTGCAGTAAACCAATTGCATAATCAGAAAACGAGCGCATTACGTATACGACAGGTGTGCGGCAGCAGCCAGAATATCATACAAAAAAAAAAAAAAACCTTGAAACAACCAGTACATTCCACCCGCCTTCCTGTCTGGCCACCACACACTCCTCCCTTGCACTTCTGCACCTGATCTGCTCAACTCATTCGGTTAGTTTCGCTTTGTTTCTGTTTTATTCTTGGACTAAATCCAATTGAAAAACGGCTAAAAATAGCTGAGAAAGTACACAAAAAAGTGTTCGCATTTTGAAAGCAAAAGTTGATCTCTAGATCTGCCAAAGTGGGCCAACTAATCAACGGTAGCGTTACTTGTAATCCCCATTGACGTAACTCCCCTTGTGGAAGCAGTCAAAAAAAGGAAAAAAAACAGAAAAACTCTCTGCGTATTGTGCAAGTTTCTTGGCTACCTTATCTTTTTATTATTTGTTTGTCACGTTTATCTTTATATATCTTCGATACGATAAGATTGCACATTCTTATCGCGGCAACCCAAAAAGAGGCTTACGCATTTACAATGTAATTCAAATTCAATAAAAGTTCAAACAGGTGAAAATGAGGCGCAAAGTCCAGGTCATTTCAGGCTAATTAGATCTGCTTCTTGCCTCCTGCCTGTTTGTTATGATCGTCTATATCTATAGCCCTCGGACAGGCCCCCCAAAAAACAAACGATTATCAAAAGTTTAATTTGCTAATTGATTACGGTTGCCAAGTGTCGATTTTGGCTTACGAAAGATTTGTGACTATTTCCACATAAGTTTCCAAAACAAGTACATTAATGCGGCTTATCAAACACAAATAAATTGTCTCTTATCTTTCAAGGTTGCAAATCAGTTCGGTGCAAAAAAAAAACCATGAAATTTAAAGCCCCCCGAAGCTGTACTCGAAATAGAACAGTTCTGAAAACGTTTTGAATAAGCAAAGGAAAGCAAGTTAAATAAACTAGGGTATGATCTATTGTTAAGGCGGAAAATGTTGGAAAACTGTAGTAAGTTCATCCTCCATTAGCAACTGTATCTGGTAGATTCATGCTCCAGTGCCTTGAGCATAAGAACAAACAAGAAATCAGCCCAAAATAATGCCCGCATGTTGCCTCAACTGTTTCGTCTTTTTGCTGTTTGCCTGCTTCTTTATTTCTGCTCTTTCTTCTACACACATGCCTCCACATACATGTGTATATGTATCGACAGGTCTATAGGTATATAAACCTATACCTATATTTTGGGTGCGCATAACAACAGCGCAAAAACGAATTTCGCCTCAATGCATTTGCTAAGTTTGTTCGTTTCGTTTTGGAGTGGATTCGCGGCATAATTGTATTTATAATTCTTGATTCTGATTTTGTAGAATCATATGGCGCTCTCTCTCTCTCTCTCTCTTGATCCATGCTGTTGCTAACAACCGGCTTTATCGGCTGCAGACGTAGTCGACTTTTTACAATTCAAATTTCTAAAACGCGTGACTTTTTGTTTTTCACATTCGGAATCTATTTATGCCTTACAGCTAGTCGTAGTAGCCGATTGTGTTGGTATGATATACTATATACTATAAGGTGGTATAGCATGAAGGTGTACGTATGTCTCTCTCTATCTCTCCCGCTTTCTCTCTCTCTCTCTCACTATTTGTGCTTATACAATCGCGCTGCGATAAATTGTGTGCTGTTTTTTTGGGGGCTCGATCGCACATGGGGCGTGTGTAGTGCCACGTCTATAACAATTCACACGAGCACTCGTTATGTGTGTGTGTGTGTGTGTGTGACGAGTGTGCCATTGGCAACAGCATTTGCGAGCGTAGACCAAACCGGTTGGCCCCCCGCCCGGCTAACGTCAGCTGACTTGTATTTTAGCCATATGATAAAGAACATTTTAGCGTGGGCTGACATCTTAAGTTTTTTCTGACGACACACACTGTTAAATGGATAAGATATTTGGCAGAGAGGAAATGACGCATGCGACGCTCAACTCCCATTTGAATGGAACGCATAACTACATATGATTCCTACTGTATCTGCACATATCTACACTTGTTGCATGGATACTATCAGGGGCGTTTTTGAAGTGCTTGATGAGGCACTTGAGCAAGAGACAAGTGCAAACAAAGCATTTTCCGCACCCGAGTCGAGTATTGACACAATTTATTTGCATACAAAATGCAACTTGGCGATTTACACGAGCAACCGATACATATATGTACTATATAGAAATAAATGTGTAAACAAATGTAAAAAGAAACACACAGCCGCACAGAGAGTTGGTGACATAAGCCTGATAAGCAGCAGCAGAGCAGCGTTATCAACCGGATTAGGGCTTCATTTTATTTTCAAGTGTTTTTTTTTGTTTCGAAATGGAGAACGCTATGTTAGAAATAATTGTTTCGTCTGCAGTTCAACGACTTGGAATTCAAAAGAAAATTGCTAAAACAATTTGCTTTGGCGTTGGCACAGTGTGCTGCGCAAGCGAAACATGTGATGAATTGTTTGGCACAACGTGAGCATCACGTGCACACACAAAAAAAAAAAGAAACATAAATTTGCTCAGACAGCGCTACGTATACAGACTTCAATTTGGTTGAAGATACAAAAACAAATTGATATACGGCATACAGACACATTCAAAGGCATTCACAATTCGCAGGCAGACTGAAAATGGATGCGCAACAAACCGGTTATTGGGTGTACTTTTTTACTGTTGTTATTGTACCGGAGGAACCAACGTCAAATAATTTGTGAAAATAAGCCGCAAAGCATATTAATTAACCGAATTTGAAACCAAGTCTCGCTGGGTCTGTATGAAGTCATTTAAGTCAATAAATGTATGCGCACCCAATGAAAACAACAATTAACATTAATTAGAGCGAACGAAATTGTTGTTAAAAACAGCCTAATACACACCCATAGCTATACACTACATGCGTAAAAATCGATGCATGTTTGTTTATTCGTCTATTCAAGTAGTCATTTACTAAAAGGCTGGACTAGATCGATCCACTTAGCATATAACCAAAGTTAATTTAGCACCTAAATGCTAGTGCTACAAGTTGAAAATATCACAATATTTAATTGTTTAATTAACAAGCTGCCCTCACTGCGATTGGTTAGCAACAGCTTTGGTTCAGGGGCCCTGCTCCAAAGACGTTCCCATTCGGAAATCAGCAATAAAATCATAAAGAGTGTTTCGCTTGTTTATGCTCTGTGGGCTCATGGGCTCGCACTATCAAACATTTAGTCAATAACATTGGGCAAAAACAAATCGAAGTCGATGTTGATATGGCGTATTATTTTGTTTTTTTGTGCTTTTATTTTTGCAAGCCAAGGTCAGATAAGAACTATGGTGCAATGTGTTCTAACTGTCCCCAAAATTCATAATTGACGTTAGATAAACATGGAAGTTTAAAATTGGTATGAAATGAGAAATGACACAAAACTATGGAATGCTAAGGTTTTATTGCAGTAGTAAATAGATTTTTCCGAACTACAAAACTAAAAGCTCAGCAGAAAGATTGATAAACAGGCTAGACTAGATTAACCCGACGAACGTGATCAAGCATATACTAAGCACATTTCAGCTAGTGGTAAACTTATAATGCCCACTGTAGGTGTATTATGAGGGGTGGACATGACAACAAACACCGTTTGCAGGCAACGTTTTACTAGCACATTTGTCACACTGTGCGTCTGTATGGGTGCCGTTCTAGTTCGAAAGAGAAAACAAAACAAACAACAGCAATAGCAAAAGGCATATATAGTATAATTAAAAATAGAACAAGCAACGCGAATTCGCCTCGTTAGGCGAAAAAGAGAAGCACAAAAAATAATTGTGAAGATGTCAAAATGAGTGCGGCGAATTCGTCGTGGATTAGAGCAGCGTGGGTGAAGCGGGAAGTGGAGGTCCAAGGCGGGCTGCATCGAGCAAGTCAGCTGTGTGAAAACACTTGAAGGGCTTGGAAATCAAATGGTTGCACGTGTAACGGCACTTATGCAATTGGGAAAATGGTAAACATAAAGATAAGAGAGTGAGAGAGAGAGAGAGAGAGACACTGGCACAACCAGACCCAGAGGGGGCAGAGGGAGCGCCAACGTAAACAAAGCGAGGAGTATGCGCGAAATAAAGGGATGGGGCGACACCCAGAACTGGGTCTGGGGCTGCGCAGTTACATAATTTCTAAGGCAGCACAAAAAGCCAAAGAAAATCCGAGAATAAATAGAAAAATCGATTTTACCAACAGTTGGCAAAAAACCGGTCATAAAGAGGCGCAAAATTGCACAGAGAATAAAAAGATACAATAAGAGAGGAATAAGCGTATGTGGGGTGATATTATGTACCTCCTTTGGTGGGAATCCTGTGTGTGCTGTGCTGTGCACGGTAGCCGGTAATCATTTCGTAGTTGCCAGCATCACGACGCAGTGGGAATGCAATCTCGATGATGTGGTCGCAGGGTTGCATAAGCATCAGAATACCCTTCACCTTCTTCTTCTTTTCGTCCAGCGACATCTTGCCCTTCATGTCTTCGATGAGACGATCCTCGGAAATTTGACAACCGCGATGGAAGAAGTACTCGACCATGTCAAAGAAACGCGGATCCTTGGCAGTTGGCACGTCCTTTAGGCGATCGGGAATTTGGTAGTTGCGCGACTGCAGCACGGCAGTGGGCAAAGCTTTGGCCAGCGCAGTCAGCTCCTGCTGACGCATGGCACCCTGACGGGCCAGACTCTTCAGGTGATACATGATGTTGGTTCTATATGCTATGTACACACACAATTGCCACACAGAATATAAACTTGGTGCTGCTGTTCCTCAACTGCTGCTGCTGGGCTAATGCACAACCGCTCGCTTCTCGACGCCGCTCCAAACTGAATGGAATTGGGACACATTACGAAGCTTGAAAGCTTTTGCAGCAAAAGCGCGCCAAAACCAAAAACCTTTAAATAACAGACTTCTCACAAAGCCCAAAAAAATGTTATTAACAGAGAGATATATTTGTCCAAAAACCTTTAAATAATAGACTTCTCACAAAGCAAACCAAATTTTATTAACTGAGAGATTTTTTGCGGCTGGGAGCGCGGGTATCGTTGCCTCACACGCTCTTTCGTATATTTTGGTGATCTTCATTGTGCGTCTCGCACAATGGAAAATTCTGTTATTTAAAAGTTTTTGGCCAAAACAAATTTAACAGTGTCAATTGAGTTTGACAGTCCCAATCGAGCTTAACAGTGCTTATCGAGTTTAACAGAGAATCATAATGCTTGCATCGATTATTTAAGCACCGATAGTTGATTATACCGATATGCGGTGAGCTGCAAAGCCTCCAATTAGGTTGCAACCCTTTTACGATATTCGTGAATTGTTTTGCAAATTCTTAATATATTGCACATTTCTATTTGCTACAAAATCAAATTTGTGTCTGACAAAAATTAAACGAAGAAGATATCAAGAATACCATCGAACATGCTACGTAAAGTTGGAAGGCAGCTTTGTCAACAAATTGGCCGACAATTTCAGATTTCCGCCAGCCGCACGTTGTCCACTTCCATAGCCCATCATAAAGGTAGAAATTGAATCGTGACATAATTATTTGTTTAAGATTCATCTAAGATTGCACTCCTTGCAGACGCTGCTACAACACCAGATGTCGTGGTGCAGCCACCGTCAAATATTCTCATAGATAAGGACAATAATATTACATTAATCGGCATTAACCGGCCACAGCAGCGCAATGCAATCGATTCAGAAACCGCATCGCAACTTTGTGAGGCCTTTTCAGCGTTCGAAGCAGACGAAACCTCACCAGTTGCCGTACTGTATGGTGTGGGCGGATCGTTCTGCTCCGGATTCGATATTCTCGAGATGAGCACCGACGAAAAGGAGGAGATCAGCGTGGACATACTAATGCGACCGGAGGGATCTGTTGGGCCGACTCGACGCCAGATTAAAAAACCGGTCGTTTGTGGCATCAATGGTTACTGCATAGCCAATGGCTTGGAGCTGGCGCTAATGTGCGATCTGCGCGTCATGGAGGAATCAGCAGTGCTTGGTTTCTTCAATCGCCGCTTCGGTGTCCCCATGCTTGATGGCGGCACCGTGCGGCTTCCTGCCATGATTGGCATCTCGCGTGCTCTGGATCTTATACTAACCGGACGTCCAGTTGGCTCACAAGAGGCCCACGATATTGGTCTAGTCAATCGCATTGTGCCCACCGGCACAGGGCTGGGCAATGCACTGGAACTGGCCAAATGCTTGTCTAAGTTTCCGCAGCGTGCACTTAACCATGATCGCAACTCCGTCTACTCGGCTACGTTTGAGACCTCAACCTTCCATCAGGCGGTGCAGAACGAGGTGATGTACACATCGCGTGAGATAATCGAGGACATGCAGAACGGCATCAAATGGTTCAATCAGAGTGAGTAATTGATTCACTTCGGCTCCCGCGTTCTATCTTAATTAATTCTCTTTGCAGCCTTCAAGGCGGACACCACACACTCGTGGCTGAAGCGTGAACGCTCCATGGCCGATTGGGATGACGAGGATGTAGCCGAGGCAGCAGCAGAAAAGGAGAAAGTTAAACAGGAAGCCGAAGCGGCTGCTATTGAGGCCGAGAAGCAAAAGCTGGCCGAGAAAAATGTAGCCAAGAAGGCACACGAAACTAAAGACGTAGATACTTCGAGCGAGAAGCCATGCGACAAACCCACTAACCCCACTACGCCCAAAGACCCGACGACAGAACCAAAGAAGAAGGAGTAAATGAAATCCGATGAAGAAAAATTTAGTATGCAGTGTATAGATAGGATCATCCTTATTTCTAGTTCGGAATGGGATTTGTTAACTTATTTAAAAAAGTAAATACAAACATTCACACAAATGTAGTAAAAGCTTTTTAGCTCTCAACGCTAGAGGTCGCCTCGCAGCCGTCAAATGTAGAGGGCGCTTCTCTTTCGTTATCAGCTTGCTATATGTGCATATGTATCAGCGAAACTAATCATTCTGTAATCGAGCATCCATCAATTGTAATAAGTGTGACTAACATCAGATGAGATGCATCTATTCCCAAGCAAGGTACAATTCATGTTTAGAACTTTGATCCCTCTTGAGCCCGTGTACACTCTCTAAGCTAGGTACTCATCTGATTAGGAGGGAACATTCAGGTTGTCAGTCTACTAGCTGTTGTGGAAATATACTCTCCAAAATGTAAGCATACTTAATTATGCCTTCATTACACCCTGACTTAAATATGGCAAGGGAAACAGACCTACCAAGGTTACAATGGATGTACGTATTTTTCTATATCTCACCTATAATGGACATTTTTTCTATTAAGCCTGAGTACATACTCATAAGAATTCACCTACTGTCGCTTTACAGGGTATGTGACTCGAAATTCACCCGACTGTTTCTAACGAAAATAGACAATTAACTACAAAGTGTCTTATAAAGATTAATTTCTAATGGGTTCAGGATCGGTAATCATTCGAATTTGAGAGCTCGTTGTGATAAGAGCCGTATTTGATTTCGGTATAAAAAAGAGACCAACGCACATTTTGAATGTCAAACCCGTCGACAGCTGGCAGCGCTTCATCTCTTCCAGCGACACTTGTCACTACCAGGTGAATGTTTAAAAAGAAGTTTTCTAGATTTCGAAGCGAAACAGTTGAGAACTAGTGCTCGTAGGCAACGGAAGTCTAACAGACATCAGTGCATTTTATTATTCATTATAATTTGAAAAATTGTTAGTGAGTGGATCAGGCACATAGTGATAACAATCCACAAGTGAGCACGTTTTCTTCGAGTGTCAACGACTAAAGAAATAAAGCCAGGTGCAAAGTACGTATGAATTTTAAAGAATAAAAGTGAATAGTTTTCCCAAAAAAGAAAATTGAATATCTTCCGCAGTGATATGGGTTTGGAAAGCCCTCAATTCGTTGTTCAGTTTTATTTGCACAAATTTTATCACACCCGGTAAGGTGCTATCAGCCAGAAAAACCCCTTGGGCAGTTCGAAAATATAACGGCGGTGATAAAGTTTATTGTGTAAGCCAAAAATACACAGGTCTAATAAAAAACAGAGCAAAAAGAATCGAAAATAAAAATTTAATAAAATGCATATCATTTAAGGTCAAGAATAAACAATTACATATATATAGAAGCCAAATCGCAACTGTTAAATTCAGCACGTATTAGACAATCAATCGAAGGTGGCAAAATCTCTCCATAGGAAATTTCGCATCGATTAGAAATATAGTTTGGGCTAAATTCCAGTTGTATCTTTTGGGATAAAAGTCTTCTTCTTTGTTTGCAAGGCCTTCGATCAATGTAAAGTCAGAATGTCTGCTATTTGTCCTTTATGGATAGGCACATGCACATCACACATCACTTTTATATTAAACATTCAGTTCAATTACAGATTATCTAAATGCCGCCGAACGCCATCAGCAGACCTTCCGAAACGGAGACCTCGTGTCCCGGTCTGGATCAGCTACAGCAAAAGGAGAACCGTGAGACATCTAAACAGACCGGAGTGCTTTTCGAAGCCGATGCAGATACGAACGATGGCGCCTTGGCCGATGATATTACGCAATTCAAAAAAGCCGAAAAACGCAAATTGAAATTGGTTTGGCGTAACATAATCCTGTTCGGGTATTTGCATCTGGCCGCTGTCTATGGTGGATATCTGTTCTTGTCCCAGGCCAAGTGGGCCACCGTGGCTTTCTGTAAGTATACCTATGTGCATATATCTGTACATAAAACTTATTCATTTTTGATTTGCAGCAATTACACTCTATGTGATGGGCATGATTGGCATTACGGGCGGCGCTCATCGCCTGTGGGCGCATCGTGCCTACAAAGCCAAGTGGCCGTTGCGTGTAATCCTAGTTACGTTCAATACGGTCGCATTCCAGGATGCCGCCTTCCATTGGGCCCGCGATCATCGTGTACATCACAAGTACTCGGAAACCGATGCCGATCCACACAACGCTACGCGTGGCTTTTTCTTCTCACATGTTGGCTGGCTGCTGTGCAAGAAACATCCCGATGTGGTGGCCAAAGGCAAGGGCTTGGACTTGACCGATCTGCGTGCCGATCGCGTGCTCATGTTTCAGTTGAAGTGAGTGTATTTCTTATAATCTCTAGCTAAGTACCAATCTCAATGTTGCCCTATCTTTCAGGTACTACTATATACTTATGCCGCTTGGCTGCTTCATTTTGCCCACGCTCATACCCTACTACTGTTGGAACGAATCATTGATGTGCTCCTGGTTCGTGGCCACAATGTTCCGCTGGTGCTTCCAGCTAAACATGACCTGGTTGGTAAATAGTGCGGCTCACAAATTCGGTGGACGCCCCTATGACAAGTAGGTAATTCCTTGTAGGCGCCTGGATACATCTTCTGACCATAATTTCATTGTTTAGGAACATTAACCCGTCCCAGAGTCCGTATGTATCCGCATTCACTTTTGGTGAGGGCTGGCATAACTATCACCACGTGTTCCCCTGGGATTACAAGACTGCCGAGTGGGGTAACTATTCGCTGAACATGACCACTGCGTTCATCGACTTCTTCGCCAAGATCGGTTGGGCATACGATCTTAAGTCGGTGGCTCCCGATACCATCGAGAGGCGAGTGCGTCGCACTGGCGATGGATCCCACGAGCTGTGGGGCTGGGGCGACAAGGATCTTACGCCCGAAGATGCCAGAGATGTGCTCTTCGTCGACCAAAAGAATCAATAAAGGGAATAATAGCTAAAATAACTTAAGTAATTTAATCAATAGCAATAACACTTTATATTCACAAAATATATAATTTATCAAGTAGTTGTAATTGTAAGGGATAACGGCTATATATAATACATGAGTAGGTCCATATTGGATATGTTACACTGATACCGCCAATAGCGCATAACATTTTTATGACTCAATTTAAAACGGAAGCTTCGTCTAGACGCTATAGGTCTGCAGTTCCCAATGAGCTGATAAGCCTAATCGCTTGATAATTGTGAGTGTATTGACAATAATGTCAATCATTATTGGTTATCGTATTGCAATTCGGACTCATGGATCACGTGTTTCTGCTTGGCTTCCAGGACATGCAAGATAACCTCGGCCAGAGCATGAGGATGCACTCCTTCCTCGATAAGTTCGAGGCAAATATCTAGTTCCTCCGCCGAGAGACGCGTGTTGATTATTTCCGACATGCCGTGCAGTGCGACGCGCAGGGTTGGCGATTTGTGAATATACTTGGTTATATTTACATTCTTCTGCTCGTCTTGGGCTTCGTTACTTTCGTTATTTTCGTTATCTTCCGGCATTTTAATTTTATATCCCGGATTACCTTAATAGCAACGAGAATGATTGGTTTTTTGATTAATGTAAACAGGTGGATTAGGTGGATGATAGATAACATCGAGTCCTGAATATATATTAAGTCGTGAATAATCCAGAAAACTTACGAATATTCTAAATTCAATGGTTTCTGTTTTTGATAGCCGATATCAGTCAACTTGTAAAAGCCGTAAACAATTATATACGCAATAGTTTTCAAAAATATAAAATACTATTTAAAAAGTGCACAGCTGTTTTGATTAAAATCTTTTGCATACCCCTTATAGGTATTTTTCAGTTGTGCTTTGTCTTGGCTGTTAAAAAATATCGATACATTGCATTACACACACATCTTATATCGAATCGGATACTCGATATAGTGCTGTCAAATAATTACTCATCTCTAAAAACAAACACAACGAACTCGCAGTGTGTAGAAATTGGCAAACTAAGTTTTATTTTTTTACTATAAAATAGCAAACAGTAAGTAAGCAAATTGATTAAGCTTTTCTTTTTTATGACATTGTGCAATGCCGCTCGGTGCAACATCTATTGCTTGCCACTCTATTAGTCGCAGCCAAGTTGCACGCGCTCGGCATTTGCTACTTTGATTAAAAAACATGCTATAATTGCAAAAAATAACAGAATAATGAATACATTTTTTTTTAAGATTAAAAGATTACAAGTGTTGTTTTCACAAAAGACTAACGCGCGCCACACGCCACACTGACATCACAGGCATGCAATGACGCAAGGTTTCTAATTCAATTTCATCCCGTGCATGCTGGAAATCGCGCGTTACCGTTAAAATGAAACACATTTTCACCTATACACCTGGCAGTTTTCAACTATACTCGTGTGTTTATGAAACATTAATGCATTTAATAGATTTGTGTTCGTAAAAAAGGGCTAATCAATTGTTGTGTTACCGTCGACAATAAGATTAACTTGCGCAAATCATGTTATCTACATTAAATAGCTTGGTTCATTCAGTTCAAAAGTTTACGAATTTTCTACGCTGCGTCGAATTAAATGCGCAATATTCAAACATTAGAAATGCTGTATACAAAATGCGAAGATAACATTACATATATGCATATTCATACATACATTAACATGTGTCGTACATTTCAGCGAATGCAGCGTTGCAAACAGCTGTTTATATCGTTTACGCTCTTGGACCAGTCCCCCACCAGCTGTTCATATCGCTTACGGTCTTCACGCAGTTTTGCTCCTGCCTTGCACACATTCGCATTTAGTATATGTATGTATGTAGAAGAAGACGAGCTCACTGAATATATTATAATTTAGCCAAGAACGTGTTTCTGTTTTATCATAAAAACCAAATGCACACTTTGACAATTTCAGTCTATTGTTAAACTTATCTAACCAGTCAAAGTCCAGTTGTTAGCATAATAATAACAAACCATAAAAAGTTTCCATTTATGTAGAAGAGTTTTTTGCCCTATAATTGAAGTGGTACTCCTACAAATTTCTAATGACATTGAAACCATAAATTTATACTTATATCTGACCAATTGCAAATTCTTATCAACCAGCATAGACTAATGCTTTGAATCACTTAGAAAGTACCTAAAAATAAACTAGTTGCCCAGGAAAGTTTCAAGTGATTTGATATTGCCTTTAGAGTCTAGACCTTTAATCTTATCTGAAGATTTGTGGTAAACTAAAGCATGCAATTTGACATTCGCCCAAGTGAAAGAGTATTCAAAAGTATGTGTGTAGGATAGTATCGATGAACATGTATCTTGAACTTGTTTACCCCTTTCGACTTCGTCCAATCCAAAGTACAAGCCTAAAAGGTTAGTCGCACTAACCAAGTTAAAAGTTTTAATAATCACGAGAAGTGTGTCTTATCGATTAGATGCCGTTTATATATATGTTGTATTATTTGGAAAAATTAATCATGCGGTAATCCAGCTAAGTTGCAATGAATATGCGCATATCAATCATACAATAGAACTATCAATTACTTAATTTGTTTACCTTAATTTGTGAAACAACAATGTCTAATTCAACAGTTTGCCTGAAATTAGCCCAGAGAAATATGCGCACATTTTTAGAAAACGCATTAAGCAGGTGTACGTGCATGCCGATTGCTCATTATCTTCTAAGCACGATCTGAACGCACACTTATATGTATGTATGTCCATGCATATGTGTGCAAAGCTTCTGCAATATCAGCAAAGGAAAGAGATAAGGAATGGTGAAGGGGCAGCAGAGAACGGTTTCGTCTCGTATAGCCGCGACCTGATGAAAAAGTTTAAATTTTCACCTCGCTCGCATAGCTGCTCTCAGTTTGAGTTGAACACGAAAACCGTGCGGACGTGTCGACGTTGAAACAGCTCTCTTAGCTCACCACACACACACACACACACTTATATAGTGTGAATCGCTGCAAACTACAGTTTTCATTTTGCGTAAAAAAAAGCGCGAAAAACAAAGTTAGTTCGTGAAGAAAACAGGTTAGTGGTTTGTTTATTACATGGAGGAGTTTTCACATTAATGAGACAGGAATTGCAAGTGTTTACGTAAATTGTGAGCTAACCCATCACAACTGACCAAAGCTAAGAGACAAGAATACAAATGCACATGTATGTACATGTGAATATTGTATATGTCTGTACAGTACACTGTACTACGTCCGTATATTGGCACTTTTTCACTTTGTTCTCTTGTGTGTTCCTCTTTGGTCAGTTGTGCTGAAAAATAAATCACCTTAAGTTGTAGACAAACGATCTGCACAAATCGTGTGCACAAGACATAGATCTTGAATAGCTTTTATAAGCTCCACTTTAACTTTTTCGAAGGCTGTGCAGTTTAACGGTCATCACATCTTTTGGTGAAGGTTGAAGACATTAAGAGATACGATAGGTACCCTTAGCTATCGCTTCGGGTGTTATTCGATTATAGTATCAAAGGTCTTACGTTAAATACATGCTAAAAACTAAAACTGAATAATAAATTAATATATGAGCATATACATACATTAATTCTTATTGCTTACATTTTATACGATATTCAAATAAAAGAAACCTGCAGAAGACATATATACATGTATATATGTATTTTAATCGAAGAACTTCGAAAAGACTGCTAATTTGAATATTTTGCTGGCTAGGTACTTTGAGTTTTCTGTCGTAACATCAATATTTATTTCGGTTGATGAACTCTGCGTGATTTCAACAAATTGCGGGAATCAAGTAGTACAGGTAAAAGTCCAGTGATTGCTTTAATTCATTGAAATGACATGAACTTTGTTTCACACGCAGTCCGATTTGTACTGTATGTACAGTTGAGAATATAATATAGTAAACAAACTAATGAACAAATTGGATGTGCAAATTGTTGAGCACAATTGCCAAAGTAGACACATCAATAGGAATTGACCGAGATGAATCGAATAGTAGCGCAGCATCGCACGCCACGCAGTTGCAACGTGATGCCGGGTGGTGAAAAAAGTTTTGCTCTCTCTATTTAGAGAGAGAGAAACGCTCGTCAATTTGTAGCTGTATTTGTTTTTTTTTTGTATATGCTACTCGCTCCCACGCACTGCGCATTGGCGTAATCAGTCTACGTCAAAGCATTTCAAGTTCAATATCAAATCAAAGCATAAGGCTTTTAACAAATGAAAATATCAAGCGGGTGAATTTCATGGAAACTTGGCAAAAGTTTGCACATTTTGCCGGCATAGGCAGAAATTGCCGGTTCTCAACAAACTTTTTAGGCTTGTGTTGCTCTCATTAGCGCTTGCTCTTGCACTCTCTCTCTCTCTTTGGCGCTCTACGAGAACAGTCAGCTGTTGTTGGCATGGTCTCAAAGGGCGCCATGTTAGAAAAAGCTTTTGTCGGCGATCTGATGATTTATTGTTATTGTTGTTCTTGCAAATATTCGTCTGAATTGCAAACATTCATACACACACGTGCATAGAAATGTGTGCGTGTCGAAAGCTAACAGATTTGTGCTTGTTCTTTCCAGTTTTCTGCGTCAGCTTCGCATTGCTTTCGTTAAGTGGCGTCTGGCACAGGAATCGTATGACTTTGTGCATACTTATTCACGTGGCTCATGTTACAATGTTTTGTTTCTTTTTTGTTGTTTATGTATTTGTGCCGGCATGTGTAGGTGTAGGTGTATGCTCCTATTTACAGTTCTCCATTTCCATTGTTACCGTTCAAAGCTGACGTGTTGCTTGCCTTGTGCCGCAATCGATTTCATCAGTCTTAAGAACTGCCCGATGAACTCTCGCTCTAAAGTCTACCATCTGATTATAAAGACCGACTATCGATACACAATAAAACCCTGACCCTGAGTAAGATTAAATATTGTGGCATCATTCGTGATAAACATGCATACATACTTATGCATGTTCGTATGTACCTTAATGACAGTGCAGCTAAAAGCGTTTATCTTCGGTTGGAGCTTGCAAAAGAGCGAGAGAGCGAGCGAAAGCTCTTGTTCTTCTGTACCGGCGGCACGTTCTCCAACTGTGCGAAATTTTGTGCTCAACAGTTTAAAACATAATCTCCGATAGGTAGCTTGTGCGTCCCGCAACGCGGCACAAAACCAGCTTTGTTAGAGTAATTGTAAAGGTAATGTTAAAGATGTCGGTGTATTGGTGTAAGGTGTAGATGTGCATAGATAAATTGTGACAACAATGCATTTAACTATTAATTGTTTACTTTTTTTGAGAAAATCAATTTGTTTAAATGTAATTAGCTTTTAGTTTAAATAGTGTTGTGGTTTTTTGCTGATTGCTGTGTGTGTGTTTGTGAGCGCCTGTTTGCCTTGGAAATTTTCCATGACCGAGAACTTATACATATGCACAAACAGCTTGGCCTTCGTTTAAGGCGCCCAGTGACCCATATCTGTGTGAAAACACATACAAGCGAAATGTTTGGCTTTTTTGCTTGTGTGCGTGGTGTGAAATAGACATACATATGTATGTATTTGTTGTTGTTGTTGTTGTGCAGCCGGCGCCCGAATCAAGGCGATTTTGACAACGCACAAAGGCAAATGCAGGCAGTTACCCTTCGACAAGGACATGTATGAGTTTATTGATTTTTTTTTTGTTGACGAGTCGTCTAAAAAATGAACCGGGTGACGAGTGCGACATAAAGCAGGCAATTAACACGAATTGGCTAACGAAAACAGCTGCAAAAACACTTTAGTAATTAAATGTCTAGTTAATAAGAAACAAAGACATAAAAAACCTAAGTACGACAATGTTGCTTTGGGTATAGTGCGCTGCGCTGCGCAGTGTCGTCATTGTCGTCGTCTTGCACCCAAAGCGTGTCAAGTTCAGCTTGGCCAATTTGGCCCGCTAATTGCCATCGCTAGACTGTGTCTAATTTAAATTTAATGTTTCTCCCGTCACTGTCTCTATGCTTGCAGAAGCAGCTACTACAGTATGCCGCCCAACGCCACCACTGGAGGCCAGTCGATAACCGACTCGCTACTTTCCACAATTGCCGCAGCAGCCGCCGAGTCGGAGCAGAATCCCACCAAGTTGCAGCAGGACTCGACGGGTGTGCTCTTTGAGTGCGATGCCGAGACCATCGATGGTGGATTGGTTAAGGATATTGTGTCCATGAAAAAGGCGGATAGGCGCAAACTAAAATTGGTTTGGCGTAACATAATTCTCTTTGGTTATCTGCATTTGGCCGCTCTCTACGGTGCCTGGCTAATCTTTACCTCGGCCAAATGGCAGACTATCGTGCTGGGTAAGTTGATCGGTGAGGGAATTGATAGAGAGAGAGAGAGACAGAGAGACGAAAGCAACATGGTAACCATCAGAACACGCGCGTCCATGTTGTTGTCATCTCGTTGTCGCGTGCCGCGAATATCAATCGCAAGGTTATCAGCATTGTTTACTTCTAATTTGGCACTGATAACATTGAACCAAAGTCGTAGCATTCAGTCTAGCCTAAAGTCTTGGCTTTTTCCTATATATAGTCAAAAACCTATAAACAAGCCAATACAATACTCGATGATCGAATATTTGATACGTTGAAATTGCGACATTCTATAGGGCACGATCATCCCTAGTTTTCAAAACGTAGCTCAGTAGCCAATTAATTTTCATAAATGTTGTCAATATTTAACCTTACACACAAGGCTACCATACACATGAATATACATAGATTCAATTTGAATAAAAACAAAACACATTAATATGGATAATTTTCGGGTTCCACGTAAAGTCAATCGGCACGTTTTGAAGGCCATTAGATATCTGGCCGACACAGAGTATGATCAAGAATATGTGCCAAGCGATGTTATACAGTATCATGTCAAGTACAGCATGCGCAATCTTAATCCAGTGCCACAATTAAATGATACCATTCAGGCGTCTCTACGCAATTTAACAAAGCTGGGAGTTCTCTCAGTCAACGCCGATGGCAACTGCTTTACTATTCGCGATGTTCAAGATATGCTGATTAGGCCGAAGATCACATGTCAATTAAAACCAGAAAACGGAATGCATTTCGAATGAAAATTGTTTAGTTGTAAACTGTGAAAATCTCTAGAAATTACGATAATACACGAACACTATTTGTATATTTATTAACCATAGCTCTTGTTTTCTTTTCCCTCTAACAGCTTTTGTTCTGTATGTAGTCTCCGGTCTGGGTATTACGGCTGGCGCACATCGTCTGTGGGCCCATCGCTCGTACAAGGCCAAGTGGCCATTGCGTTTGATTTTGGTCATTTTCAATACGGTCGCTTTCCAGGATGCCGCCTACCATTGGGCGCGCGATCATCGTGTACATCACAAGTACTCGGAAACCGATGCTGATCCACACAACGCTACTCGTGGCTTCTTCTTCTCGCACATTGGCTGGCTGCTGTGCAAGAAGCATCCAGAGGTCAAGGCCAAGGGAAAGGGTGTTGATATTTCCGATTTGCGTGCCGATCCCATCCTGATGTTCCAAAAGAAGTAAGTGCTCATCATTGCTATCTGATTTGCAAAACTAACTATTATATTTTTCTTCCAGACATTACATGATTCTGATGCCTCTGGCCTGCTTCATTCTGCCCACTCTGGCACCCATGTACTTCTGGAATGAGACTCTGGTTAACGCTTGGTTTGTGGCCACCATGTTCCGTTGGTGCTTCATTTTGAATGTCACTTGGCTGGTTAACAGCGCCGCTCATAAATTCGGCGGTCGACCCTATGACAAGTGAGTATGGAGCTGACTTAATCAATTCGAGCAGTGACTAAACAACGTGCATCTCGCCTCATTCAGGTTCATCAACCCATCGGAGAACATTTCTGTTGCAATGCTCGCTTTCGGCGAGGGATGGCATAACTATCATCATGTTTTCCCCTGGGACTACAAGACCGCTGAGTTCGGCAAGTACTCGCTAAACATGACCACGGCATTCATTGATTTCTTCGCCAAAATTGGTTGGGCCTACGATCTGAAGAGTGTGTCACCCGACATCATTAAGAAGCGTGTCAAGCGTACCGGTGATGGCACTCACGCCACCTGGGGCTGGGGAGACAAAGATCAACCGAAGGAAGAAATTGACGATGCACTGATCACACATCAGAAGAGCGAATAGATGATGGATACGTATTACGTGTCATAGCCAAGATGAATTGAGTCAATAGGAAGTCATTAGAGAAGAAGCACATTGAAAGCATATATCCCCAATTCACACATGTTCTGCCAAAAAACAAATATCTAAGCAGCATGCAACATTAAAAATAACATCAACAACAAAAAGAAAAACAACAGCAAAACATCAGAAACGAAGCGCAAAAGCTCTTTAAAAATCATTAAGAAATGGTGTTGATGATAAATATCTGTTGTTTATCGATAACTGTGTACCGTCTGTGTTAAGCCAGCTCTGGAAATGTTTTGTCGCTCCGAACATGCACTTTGGAGATGCATTACGACTTCCGTTTTGGTTGGCGAGCCTCCTGGAGTACAGAGTACTTCGCTGAGTCGCAAACTGAGCGGGTGTCGGCACTATATCTATATATATATATATATATTAATACTTATAAACACACACACTCACATACCATACAAACTATTATATAATAAAAGTTGTATTTATGGTTTAATCGGTTGAGTTCGAAACCTCATTCCAGCATGGTAACTCCACTCGACACAACTCAAGTTACTTGATGAATAATTATGATTATGAAATTTTCAGTTTACATATTACCTGCATATATACCTGCAAAACTTTTATGGATATTAGATTTTTAAGTAAGCCAAAAAATAAAAACAAAACGAGGAAAAAAATCGTAAAAACAACTAGAATGTATAAAAGAGAAATCAATCTTCAGAGAAACTATTATATATTATACGTTCACAATATATTAAACAATCTATGTTAGTACACATCCCATACACAGTACAGATATTTGAACACCTACCTTATGTTCGCAAAATTGTTACAAATAAAATCGAAATCGTTTTAGCTTGTAAACCCAAGTAGACTCTTTCTATCATTTCACATTTTTTACTACGTGTTTGCCTACAGCATTTCTACTAAAACCAATATTTCAGACAATAGACGACAATATTACAACATGGACCAATTTGATGTGCCAAGGAAAATTAATCAAAATGTCTTAAAAGCGCTTTTATTTTTACAATCAAAAAATGACGGCTTTGCTTCGGCGGATGATATTATCAAACAAGTGGAAACGCAGATGCGATCCTCCAACGATTCTCCAGAGTCGGTCGAGCTCATACAAGAATCTTTGTCCAATCTGACTAACATGGGCGTACTGGCTTTCACTGGTTCCTCGGAATATGCATTAAGGCATACAATGGATGTGAGCGCAGACTTCATAAGCGAACCGAAGCCTGGACTTAAAAAAAAATCTAAGACTCGATCTATGAAATTGTTGGTAAGAACTTTATTATTCTACAATATCTTCTCTGAATTAACTATTATGTTTGGCACTTTCTTAGGCACGCGTACGTCCCCGTATGGGTACTATCCCTAAGCCAATTAAATATAAAGTTTCAAAATCAAATCAAAATCGCCACAAAAGCAAGAAAGCTCAAGGAAGTAAACGAATCCCTAAGAAGCGCACGGTCAAGTCCAATGTACGACGTACTATAGCTAAAGATCGCAAGACAAAAGTGAACCGCAAATCGAATAAACGCCCAAAGTCTGTAATGTGTTCGGAATGTGCACTGGCTTTAAAGGATTTCACTGTGGCTTCTAAAGCCCTTAAAACGGGTGGCACAGTTTTTACAAAAGCACAATTTTTAATTGGTGTCATTTCAAATGAATCTTGGAATCTTAGTCAGACTTAGATCGTCATCTGTTTAAGAAATGTTTTATTTTATTGATTAAGTTAGGGTTTTTAGGTCCTAATTATTCTACCAATTCTTCGGAGTACTTAAAATTTAAAAAAAAACACTCAGGCTTAATTTTAAAAAATATTGTATACTATATAATAAAATATTATATATACCAAGTATAGTCATTAATACTATTTCTGCGATTAGTGTGGTTGGGTGGGGGGGGGGTGGTAAATCGATAAGTCATATTTATTAAATTGTTATAATTATCTATAGAAAATTAGCCAACCATATAAAGCGTTTTATAATGCGTTTTCATTATTCACAGAAATATTGTGTATAAACACTTTATTTAATTCAAGCGTAAAGAGCTTTCATTTTTTTAATATTTATCTATAAAATATATCATAACCTTTGCCTTTGACTTTATATAAATTCATAACTGCAAAATTTGTTTATTTAATTTTTTTTTTTATTTTGCCTTAGCTGGCCAAAAGTTTTGAAACGCCCAACCAGTTTTCCATTCCAATTTGCTGTTGCTTCAGTATTAAAAGTTACTTCAGGAAAATAACTTGGCATTACATTTGTATCGATGGTAAGGCCATTAACATAATATGTTTTATTCTGTAAAAATATCAAAATTATAATTAATATGTACCGAAAAAATGCATGTTAGTTTACCTTCTTAAATGGACATTTTAACGGAATATTGGAGATTCTTCGAATACTAGCAATAATCATTTGAAACACGTATTGATTGTGAAAATTTGCCAAGACCGAACAGTAATCTACATCTTGTGTGTCATATTTTATGGAATTGTTGCCATGATTAAAAAACAAAGTGAATATCCCATTCGATTTATAAACATCTTGAGAAACTTTGAAATCCACAAATAAAGCTGTGAAATTATCAACTGTACGATTGATGTTACAATTTATCTGAAGGACCTCTGGTAGCAAATTTATACATTCCACCTTGGTAAAGTCGACCTTCAATCTTGGCTGTAAGTTATAAGGTTCACTTTACCGAAACATGTAGATAAATTCGATGTCAATACCTTAGCACCATGAGAGATTAGCACGAAGCCGAATATAAAAGTCGTACTTAATGCAAATGAGCAACTTGCGTTCATGTTAACGGCTTACTGAAAACTAAAACTTTTACTAAAAGTGCTTTTAATGGATTTTTAATGTTTTGGTAGTCGCTTAAAAATGGAGCAAAATTATTGTAGTTCGTAAACCATAAATAAATATTTATATTTGCATTTATATGAAACACAGACTTAATTCGATCTGGTTTGTAACACTACTAAAATTAATTATCGGCGACGAAGTCAGTAATTGTTTGTCACCTTTATTTGCAGGATATTTAATTTTGTAGTGAGTTCTTTTATTTAATATTTTAAAAACATTTTGAAATGTTCTTTGAATCAATGTGCCCAGTTAATTATTTCGATTATTCGATCAACTGCATGTGGTGGGCAGTCGATAGCTAGTTAACAGTTCTTTTTGAGTATAACATGTAAACTTAACCATTTCAAAAACCTTTCCTCTTTAACAGTGCGTTTTGTTGTCACCCATAACAGAATGAAGTGCCCTCCTCAATCCGCTCTCAAACCTCATCGCATTCACATCAACCTGTCGCCAATCTGTGTTTCGGTTCAATACTTGTGTGAAGTTGTTTTTGAGTTGCTCTTGATTTATTCAAGCAAGTGTTTTTAAGATACACATTTCTTTATTATCGGCTATTTCGGTCTCTGTTTACGATTTGCAAATTAAAAGTGTTATCCCGCCTCTGCCGTCGCAACCGTCTGACGTCAAATGAAACGCGATTAAAATGCAAAAGTAACTTATAATTCAATAAATAATTAGTTTGGCTGCGCAATAACAACAGTTTCAACAACAGCAACAGCAAAGCAGACAAAATGGAAATGAAATTTGTAATGATATTAATTCTGGGCTTTGGATTTATGTTTGTCTTCACGGCTTTCCAGACAATCTGTAACATTGAGGTGAGTCCGCGCAAGCATCGACCCTGCCATGGCATGGCTGTGTGTGTTTGTGTGTGTATGCGTGGGCGTTGTTGACATCCCTGTGCCCTGCTGCCTGCTGCCGTTTGGCTATTTTCGTCCTTGTCCTTGCCAATAGATGTTGTAGTAGCCTTGGCATACGTAGTCGTTATCGTCGTTTGTCGTTGTCGTTTCTCTTTTGCCCTTTCCGCCCACGCGCTCACTTATACATTCGACTAGATACACACAGATACATACATATGTGAGCTGATTCTGCTTGCGAACAAAGCAAGCAGGAGCGCTTTGTTCAATTACCAATTGAGTAAATTACACTGATTTCTGTTTGTGTTAATCTACACTTTCTCTATACTTCAACAACAGCCCAAGCTTAACATAATAATGCATACCTAATACAGACAGAGAGCTGATAACAAGGCTTTATGGCTTTCGGCCATATACTATGTACCACAGTACTGTGTAGTACATGATTAATAAATTGTACACACTTTATAACAGTTATAAATCAGTCCAGTAATTGCAATTGCAGACACTCGAACCCAATTGATGTTGACCCTTGACATCAACATGCATTCTCAATTAACTCCAATGTCGCCAAAGGGAGCGCATAACTAGGCCTGATAGCCAGACAACGCCCATCGTAATTATAATGATTTTATAATTTCTGTACAGGCATTTCGAAGTCTATCTAGTGGATGCGGTTTTTTGAGAGCTTTTGTCCGGGTTCGGTTTTCAATTATCAGTTTCAAGTCGAAGGTCGTTTAGTATTTCAAACATGCATACGTGTATATATCGCTTTTGTGGGTATATGGAACTGGACTGGGCTACTACGTGTACCGGTTGCGAATTAACTTTTGTTAATTATTGCACAAAAACATGTGACAGCCTCTACGAAACAGAAACCTTAACTCTGTTACAGATGTATTTATTTCATACTGAAAATCAAACGAATCAAAATTTATATAATTCCACAATACTTTTACAGTTATGCGACCTTCTTGCTTCGCGAAGTGTATAGCAAATTCGTCATGCTGAGGCTCTACGTGATAAACATATTAATAATTTTTCAGAAATTTGGTTTTCATGTCCGCTACGAATAGAGTAGCAGGGTATATATATACTTCATAATATTATAAATATATATACTTCATAATATTATAAATATAATAATTAGTAGGAAAATAGTTATAGTTCTCGGCACACCGCAAACTAAACAAAGAAATGATTTATGAGTTGATTTATGAGTGTAGATAGGGTATATACGAGTCGAGCTTAGCTGGACTGTTGCTGTCTCACTTCTTTTGTTATTCAATTCAGGTATTTGTTTTATGCGAGCTGAGCGTTTCATTTAACGCTGTTCCCTATGAAAGTTATTGTTTTGTTTTTTCGAGACTGCATAAAGTATTCTTGACACACACACAGCGGGAGAGAGAGAGACAGAGAGAGAGAGAGTGAGAGAGAGGGGTTCATTGAACCGCTGCAGCGTTGCGACAAGTTTACGAATGCGAATTAACTGCGAACTTGTGTTTTTTTCGGCTATTCAGGCATTTCGCTTGAGTCGAGTTTGAAGTTAATAATGAACTGAGTTTCGCAGAGATTCGAAGACTCGTAGATACGCAGTCCCTTATATCGCGTGCCACTCTCACTTTCACAGTATGCACAATTTGGTTTCATTTGGCTTTGTGTCTTTGTCTTGGGTTTCTTTTCGCCTTCTGTGCTAACAATTTACTATTACGCTTTAGTTTTGTGCAATAAGCTGGAATTTCAAGCAGGGCGTGCACCGCCAACCATGCCGAACCTCTCTATAGACGTGATTCGAACGAGCGATCGACCGATTGATCGTTCGACAATTTCTACCTGCATAAAAGACCGAGCACAGCGACTCACAAAACCTTGGCTTGTGGCGCAACTCAGCACAAGTCTTAAGATACTATAGTCTATGCCGCGCAATTGTTCAGTTTCTTAAAGTATTTTTATAACTAACAACGTTCGCTTGGCAATCAGTCTCTAAGCCAGTGCGGAAATGCGAGAGGGGGTGGAACTTAACCCATGTTATCGCACACACTACGAACGCTTTATCTGAGTAGGTTATGTGTACATACACTATAGTATCAGTTGGGATTATATAGAAACATAAAGCATTTATATACTTATTATTGTAAACAGCTCATTCATTTATTTACTCAATTAAGCTGTTTTGCCGGCTCGATCATAACTGTAAATCTGTTTACTTTTACTGCTGCGCTTTTCACACGATTACGCAATCTAAAACCATTCATGGCTTACACCTGCACATCGCTGCGCGTGCGTGAGTGTGTATCTGTGTGTAGCTGGCAACGCATCCAGTCGCGTCGACTCTTTCAATGTCGTTGCGACTGCAAGTTCACAGCACACACACACACACGCCGACCGGCTCAAGGCCAAGCTGGCCAACTTATGCATAGTTTATGGCAGAGATATGTATTTCGAATGTGCATGTGCGAATATCTGTTTGGCCCACTGTCGACTGTAACTGTTAGCTACGTCATTACCTAACCAAAAAGTGGGTGTGTTATTGTCGAGCCCACAATTCAGCCCCTTCCCCCTCTCACCCACTCACTCACACACTCTCTCTTTCTGTCTCTGTCTCCGTCTCGTTTTCAGTCTGCGAAGTTGTCAGAAAGCAACGAGTCAAAGTAAAACTTGTTTACAACATTTTCCATGCCTCCATTCGCTTCGCATTTGCGGCTTGTCGCGCCGGTTTTCAGTTTTGCGTAATACTTTGCTATATCATTTGCAGGCATACCATCATTTTAACCGTGTTAACTCTGCCTGGCCATTGACTTTCTTCATTTCAAGATTTCATACGAAACTTGACCCAATTTCAAGCTGCAACCTGAAAATCTTCTCGCCCTGCGTGCACGTGTGCCGCGGCGAGATTCATGGAACTGATGATGGGGCCGCAGTTCTTATCGGCATATTCGTGTGTAATAAATCAATTGCTGACTTTACTACACGAGATTAGAGACTAATCATTCGAATGGCCAACAAATATTAAGATTTTTATAATCAAACAATCACATGAAGGCGGTAAAAGAGCTTGTTGCTTTGAACAATTCAAGTTTTTAGGAATTTGTTCAATGTAAAAACAAAATTATACTAAATAATAAAAGGTAGTTCTGTGGCTCAATTAAAAAGCAAAATAGACAGGTATAAGCTACGAATTCAGTTCGTTATTTATTTCTGCAATGTATCTGAAATGTAGGGTATTTTCATGACGTGCAACTGCAGTGCATTTAATGCTTTCACTTTTCCATCGTTCTCCCTCGCCAGTCTCAAGTGTGGTGCGTCCCGCCCACTAAAACATTGATGATGCCTCCTCGAGTGGCGCGCTCATTATATCAATTAATATGGCGATAATGCCGGACTCAAGTCGCTGCTAATGAGCACAAGGACCACCTCGGTCCAAGTTGCATTCCAAGTCCGATGCATGTGTGGGGCGTATTGGTGTCAGAGTCAAGTTGGCGATAACGTTACGATTTCAATCCTTCGCTCTAATCATGGAAAATTTTGCCAGTTGCAAGCCAAACATGTTTGTTTTTTTAGCCCACAAAGCTGCAGTCGCAGCAAGTTGGTGGCGCGTAATTTTCCATGCAAAAAAACGCATATTAATTATGCAGATTGGGGCAAGCATTCGCCCAGCGCCGAGACGCTGTCATTGCACTTGAATTTGATACCCCAAACCAGTTCTGTGTGGGCGGCGCTAAGAATCGATACGCTAGCTGAATTCGAAACAGATGTATACTATATAGAGAACGATCGATGTCAACCGTATGATTGGTATACATAGACTAATGCGTAAGCCAAACAAGGGGCCCAGCTGCCGCATCCGCATAGGAAATAATTCTATTTAACAGTTTCGTTTTACCCTGAAAATGCGCGACAGGTAACTCGTTTTATGCATAATTGAGTATTTGTTTCGATATCTAAGTCGCAATATGTCTCGTCGTTCATTGACTCGATAATGATTTAACAAATTCGACACGTTTTTTGAACATTACAGAAAACCATACTGGACAGCATTGCGCAGGAGGATCCCAGCTTCAGGGGCGAGGGCTATACAAGCCTGGCCATTATCTATCTATTCTTCTCGCTCTCGAATTGGCTGGCGCCATCGTTTATGTCTTTCACGGGACCCCGAGTGGCCATGATTGTGGGCGCCTTGACCTACACGTAAGTAGAGCTTCGCGTAATCTTATGATACTGTATACTGATGCTAGTTATTTTTCTTCTTGACAGCGGCTTCATGATCACCTTTCTGTTCCCATCCACTGCGCTACTGTATATCGGCAGCGCCATAATTGGTTTGGGTGCAGCCATCACCTGGACGGGACAGGGCACGTATTTGGCGCGTTGCAGCAATGCCGATACGATATCACGCAATTCGGGCATCTTCTGGGCATTGCTGCAGTGCAGCATGTTCTTTGGCAATTTGTTTGTGTACTATCAGTTCCAGGATAAGACGCACATCGATAAAGATACAAGGAATCTCGTTATTGGCGTGCTAACCGCTGTGGCCGTGCTGGGCATTGTCTTTCTGGCTGCTCTACGTTTTATGCCGAACAATGCGGAACAGGATAATGAGCTGGAAGAGAAACAGACGGGCTGTGGTCAGGCGGTGTATGCCTTGAAAGCGGCAGGGAAACTATTCTGCACCAAGAAAATGCTGCTACTCAGCCTGGCCTTTTTCTATACGGGTGAGTGGGCGGACGATCGAAAGGATTGGGGCTGATTTTAATTGGCTTTTGTTTTGGTTTTTTTAGGTCTGGAATTGTCGTTCTTCAGCGGCGTGTTTGGTTCGGCAATCGGTTTCACTTCACGCATAGCGGATACACCCAAGGAGATTGTTGGCCTGGTGGGCATATGCATTGGTGCCGGCGAGGTTTTCGGTGGCGGTTTCTTTGGCATCCTGGCGTCGAAAACTACACGCTACGGACGCGATCCCATTGTCATTGCGGGCTATGTGCTTCACATGGCTGCGTATTTCATGACATTCATTAATCTGCCGAATAGTGCACCGTTCAAAGATACCACCGATATATCGTATTTGGATCCGCCCAGTGCGCCCATGGCACTGGTCTGTGCATTTCTTTTGGGCCTGGGCGATGCGTGTATCAATACGCAGGTCTATTCCATGCTGGGCGGCGAATATGTCAACAATGCTGTGGGCGCCTTTGCGCTCTTCAAATTCATGCAGTCCGTGGCGGCGGCCATAAGCTTCTTCTATTCGGCATTCCTTGGATTGTACGTGCAGCTCGCAATTCTAGTCGTTTTTGGAACCATTGGCACCGTCGCCTTTGTCATTGTTGAATGGAGCTTCAAGCGGCAGCATCGGGAGGAGATCGACTAGTTCGAGGCCCTTTCCATGTTAGACATGTGTAATTCTAGTATTAGCTGAACAGATTCCATAGGCTAAAGTATGTATACACATCATCGGTATGTGTATGGATGTCCAATGTTTAGTAAAAATGAAAAAAAAAAACAAGGTGCGTGCATTGTGCATGTCCGCCGGCGTCTTCCTATGAATATGCAATAATAATAGTTAATTGTTGAGCACTAATGTTGCTAAGTATATATGTATATGTATGTATGAGTGTATTTTATCGTTGAACTTGCTAAACTGAATTATTAATCTAGTTGTAATTGTAATTGTAATATGTAATTGCGTTTATATGTCTGTGTGTGTGTTTATTTATTCTGAGCACAATTATAATGTGCAAGTGTAAATTGATATTTTTACAAGAAAATAAGAAAGTTTGAACATAGAATAATGTACAATGTATTTGAATTGAATTAGCGATATTAACTAAATTTTGAAATATATATCTACAATTTACAGTCTGCAATTTTAATTATGATTTCAATTTTTATTTAATGTTCATGTTCAAAAAGAGTGCGCAATAACAGCTAGTATTTTTCAACACTGCATATTGCCAATCGTGGCAGGTTCGATAGTTTCTAGAAAATGTTATCGCTACGTACAACATGTTCCAAGCGTTCGCTTGAGTTTAAATACCGCGCGTAGCTAATGCAATAATTTCCCAACACTGTGCTCGTTTAGCTGTTTCGTTAGGTTCGACTTTAGCTAATCTTATGGATTTATTTCGTTCCATTCCGTTTCGTTCGGTTCAGTTTAGTTTCTGGTCGCATCCGAATTTGTTGTTGTCGAGCAACACTTGTCGAGGGTGGACGCGTTTTTTTGCTTGCTGCGCATTTATCGCTTGGGGTACGCATTGCGGCGGTGTTTGTGCTAACTAATTGCAAATAAAACAACAACAAAATAGCAGACAACAACAACAAACCAATCGCATTACAAATTCAATAAGTAATAAAAGCTTGTGCCAGTGCGCGGTGACGTAAAGAATTTTTTAAAATTGTCAATGCGACTTTGTACAGCTTGCTCCCGTGTATTAGTGTGTGTGCGTGCGGTGTGTTTGTGTATTTTTGCTAGTGTTAATGCGAAATAGAAATGGCTTAGCAAAAAGCAGCTAACAGATGTGTTTCTTTTATTATTAATGCTCGGAAATCAGCATAAACCCAACTACTGCATACCGCGCTACGCAAAACACTTGAAGCGGGACGAAAAGGTTTGCTGCAATTGCACTTCAATTGCTGCTCCGATTGCGCGCCGATTGCAACTAGCCGAAGGTAACTTAAATAATTAGCAAGATTTATTTTTATACGCACGTGTGTGTCTGTGTGTGTGTATCTACTGTGCGGGTGTGGTGCGTGTGTACGGAAACCTTGAGAAATTTGTTTGCGCCAGCATAAAAACAAAAGCATTTCCAGTTCCAAACTCATGCAGGCGCAACAAAAACAACAACAACAACGACAGCAGCAGCAGCTGCTGCTTCAGCTGGCAGCGACGCGCCTACGACGACGGCAACGACGTCATCTTAACGCATTTCGCTTTTCATTTTGAGTTTGTCGTTTGTTGTTGGGGCAGAAGACAGGGAGAGCGCCGCGGCGAGGCAATAGTTGCCTCTCTCCCTGTGCCGAGCGAATTATGTCCCATGTGACCGCTGCGTCTGCCGCCATGCATGTTTGTGAGTGAGTGTGTGTGTGTGTGCGTGCGTTTATGTGTGTGTGTTTGCAACGGCTCCTTGGCTACATTCGCTTTTGCGCTTGGTCATCGTTTTTCCATCTATCCGCATCTTTGACTGTCTCTTCGCGCGCGTATGTGTGTGTGTGTTTGTGTGTATGTGTTTGTGCCCGCGTCTGTTTCTCCTTTCATTCAGTTTCTTCAATTTATTCAATGCGCTATGCTTGGGTCAACAAACCAAATGACTGTCGACGTCTTTGCCTCGGTGTCTGTAAGTGTCAGTGTTGCTGTCTGTGTGTGTGTGTGTGTGTTTCGTCTTCTATGTATTTAGTCATTGATCGCGTCCGGTGAATTGCTTGTGGACTCGTCGGCGTCGCGTCGCCGTTGTCTTTTTCACTTCACTTTGCTTTGTTTTTATTGGTGTCATTAAAATGTTTGTATGGGAAAGGTCAATCACAGACGGACACACACACACACACACACACACAGACTTGTGTTTTGCCTTGTCTAGCCCCTGGACTATTAAAGAAAAACCGGTTCTAGCTTTTCTTTTTCGGTAGCAATAGATAATACCAAGAGACAATTTGCAATTTCCAACTTCATTGTACATTAATGTAACTGTATATACCCTAAAATGCAAATGACAATTTGCTGAGCATTTACAGCACGAAATTAAAATTAATCGCTTAACATTGTTGATGAGGTAGTCGATAAATACAATCAAAATTAAATGCAAAATCGAACTGAAAACAGTTGCTGCTGATGGAGTGAGAAATCATCCCAATATACCCTATACTCACAGCGTGTAGGGTATATAAAAGTCTGTTGCATTGTTCTCGCATTGTTTTAAGAGTGTTTTATTATTCCCACCGCATTGCAGAGATGAGAGTGCTAACTGAGCTGGGGCAGAGCAGCGTGCAGGGGTCGCAAGATACTCATCTCCATCTGTTCGCTGCGGCGACATGCGCTTTTTTTCTTGGCATCGTGTCAATAGCCTAGAACTTGAGCTAAAAAACGACAACGACCATGCAGAAGTAGACGAAGATGAAGACGAAGACATAGAAGAGAAGGAGCCAAAGAGACACCCAAATATTTTTGCTTGTAATGCGAATGTTTCGTTCCGGCCAAGTCAGCTGTAATCAGGGTCAACTTAAAAAGCAAAACAAAAATATCTACGATACGTAAACAAACTTCAAGCTTGACAGCGCCGCTCCGTGGGATTTAGTAGCCTAATTTATTCGGCCATACACTACGAGGTACCCCAACGAGCTATGCCAATGGGGCATGCCAATTTTAGCAGCAGTATTTACAATGCTCAACGAGATATTTGTCCTTATCGGCACATGATATTGGCGAGCGCGCTCAGCATTTTTGCGCTATCGCTAATTAAATTAATCGACACTTGCCAAACTGCAATGAGTGTGTGTGTGTGTGTGTTGGTGCTGTGTTTTTCCTTTCGCCGGCAAAGAAAAGCAAAAACTTAATTCACTTTCAACTTGACTGCGAAACGACAAGGCCTTTTGCCTCCGGCTCCGGGTCCGTTAATAAAAGCGGTAACAAAGTCAACTTTTTCGCTCGTTAGCGCTTCAACAAGCGGCAGTTACTAGTAATAAAAAAAAAAAAAACAAATATAAACATGTGTACTATGTATCTTATAGATACTTGTACTTCACGGCCAAACGTGCCGTTGTGTCTTCCTCTCTCTCACTCTGTGTTTGGCTCTTTAATTTCTTATTAGTTTTAAGTTTTCACCTTGGATCTCACACACACACACAACAACTTATTCTCAAGCTGAGCCGTCTTTGAAATCGTATCTCTGTTTGACTATCTGTATCTGTGTAACGAGCGTGGCAAATGCAAAGCGTCGCTTGACTTTCGTTGCGCCCAGTTTGATGTTTGTACCCGAAAACAAGTTTTTGGCAACTGCATTGGTCTATGTATGTTAATGTGAATACATACATAAACACATGTACATGTATCTATGTGGCTTGCACCTTGTTGCCGCATAATTGCCGCTAGCGATGCGTTAAAGCGTAGCAGCGCTCTGTTAATTCTCTAACAGAACCGAATCCAGTTGTGGCATCTACATACACAATTGCACCTATACAATTACATATTATGTAGATTTTTTTATCCAACTAACGGCCTGGCAATTATGTTGTCATAAAACGAGGAAGCTACAAGAGCAAGAGAGGGAGAGAGAGAGGGAAAGATAGGGAGCGAGGCTACGGGAGAAAGAAGTAAGGCATTCAGGTTTCTTGCCACGCTTAATGGAATCGCATGCAAATGTCGACTTTCTCATACTTTAAGAGTTCGTAAAAAAATACGTTGCAGTTAAACCATTAGGCTAATGATGCAGTCCCGTCGCCTCCCCCCCTGCTCCGTCACCAAACGCATACACATGTTTTCACCTCTGTCTGCCTGTCAGGCGGTTAACAACTTGACGAGTGTTAGCAGACACTCTACTCGCACACTCCTTCTGCAGCCGGCAAAGCGTCGTTTTCTTTGAAAATATTATCTAAAATTATCAAAAATTTAAGCCTGTTACACTCCAGGTTGATTTAAAGATCCCTTTCAATAGCATTTCGAACAACCCTTGCATGGTCTTAAAAACTTCAGTCATTAACTTTCAATCCTAGATTGCTATCTTAATGCGTTAATTGCCGAAATGACTTAAGCTACAGGTGTATAAAGATCGGACAAACGTAGATAGCGATAGCTATAGCAGGCACTTCATTATCTAGAGGGGCACAACTTGAGCTGGAGTGCATGTGCTTCTTCTCCGCACCGTGCTCCTCTCTCTCGTTCGTGGGTTTTAAACAAATGCTCAACATTTTGTCTGTCTCCTAGTTACAACAACACCCGCGCACACACAAAACGAACGTACTCGCATGCAAGTTGAATGTGCTTGTTTACTTTTCATCAATAAAATGTTTGTTCAGTGCCAGGGCTACAGGGCAAACACGGATAACAACCGCTACGCAGACAACCACGTCACATGCATTCTGTTGTTGTTGTTGCAAAAGAAAATAGACAGGTGTTTTCCGGCATTTGGCATACGTAACATTGCCTTGCCTTGCCTTGCCGTGTCTTCTCGCTTTTCTCTAGCTGCGCTTTCAACCTGCCGTCTTCGACTCGTTGCGCATTCTTAGCCCCAGCTATGGCAAAGTGTTAACCAGCCCAGCGCAGTTACCAGACTTGCCACATACCCTATACAGCGGGCACACTCACTAAGACATTGTGTTCGAGTTATACGCTCAAGGTTAAAATCGATAAAAGCCTTAGCAAATACTCAAATTAAAGCTTAAACAAAGCTTCAATTATTATGCAGTTTCATCAATCAGACTACCAAATAAAACACTCTGTATAATTAACAAGTTAGTCACTCTATAAGCGCATATTGCTTCTCTTGCTTCTCTTTTCACGCGCGAATGCGTGTGGCGAGTGGGAGGAAGGGAGCAGCCAGCTGAGGGGGCGAGGGGGATATATTTGCCAAAGCTGACAGCAAAAACTAACGCATGTCTGCCTCTTTCCAGCGCTTTTCAATCTGCATAGAAGAAGACAATGACAACGACAACGCAGGTGGAGATCAACACAAATGGCAATGCGGGACTGGAGGGCAGCAGCGGCGGTGTAGGCAACGCCATGGCGGCGGCGGCGGCGGCAACAACAACAATGACAACGAGTGCGAACTGCAACCCGAGCCCGATGAACTCAAAGAATGCGGGCAGTGTAGGCGTGGCAGGCACACAAAGAGGTAAGACAAGACCAGAGCGGAGCGAAGATGCGCTCGACTGCGGAGGAAAGACGAGATGCCATGCCCGTCAATCCGCAGTGGAATCCCTTCTCCAGTTAGATAACTAAATGCTGTTAATTCTGCACGGCACTTCCGCTGTGCGAGTAGACACACGCGATATGATTCAGCTCCAACTAGATTAATACATCGTTTAACTACTCCAACAACAACTACGGCAATAACTGCTGCGACAGACACTCCTCGTGCGGCGCACGCAACTTTCATTCAGATGGGAATCGCGCACGCCAAACAAATAGTTTTTATTTTCGGTGTAATTTGTCACTGGGCGCCCAACGTGAGACATGTGTAATTCGAAATTGGAGCTGAGACACTGCCTATGAACGAGTTGCTTATAACTAGTGCACATTTCTCACCATAACTCATTGATTATGCCACCAGATTTGGCTACAAATCAGTTGTGTAGTGCAGGTTTTTTATCTAATTATCTAATTGTTAGGTTCCGTCTGAAATTCCACTGTCATATCTTAGTCTCACTTCATGTCATCACGTGCTCTCAGTTGGCTTGATAACTTTCTGTTTCCCTTATCGCCGGAACAGTCTAAAGAATTCTGCGCTCTCAGCCATTGTTGCCCCTACTTGATTTATTGTTCAATAACATATTCAATTTTATTCACACGTTTTTCTTGCGGGGGGAAGATTCTTAACACGCTCTGCCAGTCGCAAGTTCATCAGCTTAATTTGCATATTTTCAGATATTCATCAGGGCTTTTCTTTCTCTATTTTTCTATTATTTTCTCATGACTATACCCTTCCCTTTACACTAATTGCAAATTTGTCGTTGTGCAACAACTGAAAACAAAAACAAAAGTTGTATCAATGCATTTTCGAACTTTCCCTTTACCCCGAAGCCAATTTGTTTGATTAGCTTGTTGTAGCTCTATTATGGGGGGTATCATTTGCTCGTACAGGTTTCCCTCTGGGTTCACGGTCAGTGATTGATTTAATTTCACATGGGGTCTGTTATGAAATCAAACTAAACACGCGATCCGGCATTGAAACTGGCTAAACGATGCGATTGCGATTCGAATTGGACAGAAACTCCCCCCTTGGGTGGCTCAGTTTATGGTGCCAGCATTAGCAGATGATAATACGTAGGACGAAGGGAAGTAGAAAAGTGGAGAAGGCAAGCACAATAATAAATATGTAAATTAATCTAAAGATGTAGCTTGAAGCCTCAACATTACAGACACTGTATCTATAGACTGCAGACTTGCCTCTGAGCTTACATCTTGAGCGATTACAGCTTATATTCAATACAAAACTCAAGCTGCCGCTTTATAAGTGCAAATTGTTCATATTAGCGTCTAAAATTAACTTTTTAAACCCATAAGATCTGTCAAATTTCGCGCAAATCGTGTCAAAATGATTCGCAAATCATTTAAAATTAGTTTGAGCTTAGAAGCGATACCTAGATACATTTTAGCTGTACTTGTACTTTGTGGGGCGTAAACTGGCAGCTCTCCAATGTGTCAGAAGTGACTCAAACCGAAGTATCTTTTTGCCACATGGCATTAGCTCGTTGTGGTTTTTGCCACCACCATTTTTCTGTGTGGTGTTGCGCCTTTATTCCTGCCACACACATCCGCTTTTATAACTCGCTCGCATGCTATTTATAGCACCCCCCGAGGGCAACCCTGTGACGCCCCTGTGCCACGATCACGGGCAGAGCAACAACAAAAGGGAAGTATGTGCATATATAACAATTACCAGCGCGACTTAGCTCAGCCTGCGTTGAGTCTTGCTAAATTTAAACGGGCTATGCAGCTCAGGGGAATACATCGGGCAACGAGTTCGACTTCGACTTCGACTTCGACTTGAATAACTCGCAATGCACGACTTGCGCATAGCGTGTGGAATGTGTGCCATATGAGTCTGCTCTGCGCTGGCAGAGGAGCAGGCGCAGTCGGGCCAAGGGGGCGTCGTCATTGTCAATGGAGACTCGACTCGCTATTCAATTATGCACTGAATGGCAAAAGGTATCTCTCACTAGGCAGCTGCTAGCACCCCTTAACGCCCCCCCCCCCTTTGTATGCCACCCACGCCTTATAACCGTAATTACCGGTTCCCATACGAAACTGTAACGCGTCGCAAAGAGAAAACACGACGCGCAGGCAGCTCAAATTTCCAACAAATTCAAATATTTAACTTAACGAAAGCAAAACAAAATTGAAAACTAACAAATGAACAAAGCTGCTGCTCGGCTGTCAGCTGCTCGACTAGCCAATGCCCTGTACGCCCAAATTTGTCCAAAAATCTACGCACAACGCAATTACAGGGTATATGCGTATATCAATCGCGGACTGAGAGCTGCGAAACTCGTTTCGAGAATGCGGTTCGCGACATTTTTGTGGGCTGAAATAACAAGCAGGCAGCTTGCCAAGCCGAGCTCGGTTTGTTTCTCTCAGTCTATCGAGCCGCGGTTGTGACTCATTCGGGTTTTTGCAACGCGTCGCTGCAGTTGATCAATCGAATTTGTTGGAATTGAATTTTGGTTTTGTTATTGTTAATACGCTGTGTAATTGAGCGACATTAGTATAAACAATGCACATTGTTTAGAGTCAATTAAACTGAACAGGAACGTGTTTCTTTTTCAGTTGCCGATGCGGTCAAACGCAAAAAACTGAAATCACGCAGTGCCTCAGCTGCAGCAGCATCGGCGGCAACGGGATCAGCTACAGCAGCAGCTGCCGCAGCAGCGACAACAGCAGCAGCGGCAAGGAGCAACAAGAGCAACGGCAGGGAGCACTATTCCAAGGATCATCTGGATGCGTGGCTGGAGAATTGCCTGCGGGATGCAACAAATGCGCAGCTTTCTTCATCTTCGGAGTTTCTTGATTTTAATCCAACATCGGCGGCCAGCAAATCGGTGTTTGTAACGCAGGCAGCGGCTCAACAGCAGCAGCAGCAGCAACAACAACAGGAGCAACAGCAGAAGCAGCAACAACAGCAGCAGCAACAGCAGCAGCAGCAATTCCTTATGCGCTCCCAATCGCAGCCGTACAGCATGGGCGCAACCACGCCCTTCAGCCTGGGCATACAACGCGTGAGTGATTCACATTAATGCGGCAAATGAGAGCGTGTGTGTGCGAGTGTGTGTGTGTGCGGTTTGCTGTAATTGTTATTGTTGCCATAATGATTCGTATTCCTTGATTACCCCTAGCAGCACATGCAGCCAACAAACTATCGCTACCCTGTACTTTTTCCGCCCCAGGTCAATGGGTACGGCCTGAACTTTGGTATGTCCATGCACAGCGATGGAGCACAGGATTTCGCCAGCTTACCGCCGCTCCTAAATATACTGAGCGGTGGTGGCGGCGGCGCTGGCTTTGGCGTCGGCTCCGAGCACGACCAGAACTCCACAGATGTGCTCGATGGCAGCGGCAGTAATCCGAACATAAGTCGAGGGTAGGCTAGATGAATCGAATAGTCGAATCCATCTTTTATTTACTTCGATTTTTGCAGCTTTCGCTTCAGCGATCCCTGCCTGCTGAATCCATCGGATAACGATTCCAAGCTAAGCGGACAGAATACACCCGAGTGTCGCAATGGCAACAACAGCAACAGCGCCTCAGCCGCCTCCGCACTCAATGTCAATGGCAACGGCGGTGGCGATGTGGAGCAACAGAACAAGTTCTTTGCCGCACTGATGGAACAGATTAATATTCTGCACGAGACCAATTCAAAGATTTGTCGCAATTTGCACGAGACAAAAGGTATGTGGGAGAACGATGGCAAATCGAGGAGAACAAAATACATATATCCCTGTAAATTGTAAACGTTGGCAACTTGCGTGGCCAACTGTTTGATTTGTTCCAATTGTTTTATGTTTAACCTATGTCATAGATGATCTATTAAGTGTTCCGTAAATTTGTTTTCCAAAAATGTGTCGTTTGCTCTTTCTTTGTTTCTGTGTAAACTTCTTTGTTCTTGTTGTTCTTATTTTAGTATTTGTTTTATGTCTATTTATTGTGTATTTTCTTTTCGTATTTACCTATTTCGCCTACTATCTTTTTCACAAACTGCACACGTAAATACACACAAACACACACAGTTGATATCGAAGCTTTGAAGCACGCTCCCCATGGCCAGCCCTGGGCTGGAGGCGGGGGCATGCGGCACCGTAGAGATAGCTTGAGCGGATTAAGCACACAGAGTCAACCCTTGATATTTGGCGGCGGCGGATTCGGTGGCACCCACAGTCCAGCGCCCACTTTTCATTCAGGTAGCTATTATTATTATTCAAATAGTATTGCAGTTACACAGACAAGTCCTGCTTTCCCAGTTGATAAGCCCAGAGATGCACAATTTATTGATATTCCTTCTGCTATTGTTTTCTCTTTCAAGGCGTCTACACACCCGGCATGATGACGGATGTGGTGCGCGAGGTTAAGGAGGCGGCACGTGTGCGCGAAGATGCAATGCTCAATCGGTAAGTCGTAGCCCAATTCGTGTCGCAATATATATTACAATTTCGCATTTGCAGCGTCAAGTCGATGGTGGAGGAGCGCCAGTGGTCCGTGAACGAGGGAAATGTGCGAATATTGCGTGATGTAGACGAGCTAAAGGCAAGCTTGAAAGTCATTGCGAGCGAGCAGTTTCCTAATTGTTCTCTCTCTTTCTCTCTCTATATCCCTGACTCTGACAGTCACATGTGATGCAACTACGGCTGGAGCGCAAGGAGACAAATAAACGCCTGTCCCATCTCGAGGCGGAGAATAAGTATTTGCGACAGGCTCTGGCCAGCTTGTACAATCAGCGGCAGTCGCAGCATGACATCATTTACGAGAATGATCGGGCACGAGGCTCGACGCGAAAGGCTCCGTTTCCATTTCCAAATGGTGCCGCTAGACGTTCGCATTCCCTAAATCTGCACTACGGAACAGTGCATCAGGCACCGGTACAGGCAACGCAATCACTGGACGAGGACGATGAGGTCGAGCTGGACGATGTGGATAACGATGAACTGGAAATTGCTGTGTCGAACAGCAAACGTTTGTCTAGCTCCAGCAACGAGTCACGCACCAATGGACACGCGGACGCGTTGCTGCAGCAGACGCAACAGTCGCATCAGCTGCTGCAGCAGCAACCGCAAAGTCCACCGAAATTTGCGTTAATCTCGGAGCAAGTCGCAACGCAGCTTCCGCCACCGTTGCTGCCACGCAAGAAAGAGCATGTGCAACTGAAACGCGAGCTGAGCGAAGCAACCAGCGCACGTAAGGAGGCCGATCAGCGTATTATAGCGTGGGTGTAGTCTATGCTCTATTTGGTTGTTTGTTCTAGTGTATATTCCTAACTTGGCACCCTTTCATTTTACTTAAACTATCCGCACTTTGCATGCATTAACTTGTTATCTTTATTAACCAATCAACCAACTCGATCATTTGTCATATTTATGCGGTGACTAATCATGAAAATAATCACTCACAGTATTTTTTGCATTCTCTGTTCTTCTTCTCTTCTCTTTCGACGCTCGATTTTGTATTGGCATACGCGACGCGATCTCTTTTTCAATGATTTTAGACTCGAAAAATTGGTTAAAGACCTAAGCGCCCAGGTGGCCAGCCAATTGAATTGGAGCCAGGCCGGAGCACAAGCAGCCGTAGCAGCAGCAGCTGGAGCGGCTAACAAACTCAGCGTCGCCGGCGGACCCATTACGGACTTATAGTTCTAGCTAACAGGCCGCCGTACCGTCCCTGCCCCCATCTCTGCGTCCGCCTGCAATCATGAATCTGGTCCCAACTACCGTGTCACCCATTTATAGCAGACGACAAATCGTCGGGGCATCCGGCAACAGCGGCAACTGCATACATTTCGCTTTAGAATTATTTATAACTCGTTGACGTTCGTCTAGGAGTCACGTTCAACAATACACATAAGCCAAAAATCGTGTGGTATACTGTACGATATGATATTGATATGATATGAATATGTCCATTCAGCCAAAATCCAGCATCGAGCCCCTTGGGCCGCACAAAACTCTCGAGTCCACCCCGAATAAATTGTGACTAAACAAAGTTTTTTTTTATAAACAGACAGACAAACATACACACACATACATTTAAAAACATACATGGTATAAACTACATCTAATAGACACTTACTTTGTAACTAATATCGAAATCGTGTACCTATAACAAATGAACAAAAATCAAAATGAATATATTTATCTTTAAAAAGAAAAATTAGTAAAAACACATGTAACGTTCTTATAAACGATTCAAATGTAATCCTATATGTTCAGACATATATATTTCATATAATCATGTATAACTTTGGTTCATCAATAACGTTGCTGCGCCGTGTGGTATCATTATTTTTATTGAATAACATTAAACAGATTTAGGTGCCATTTAATAGAAAAAGAAACATGTGTTTTATTTGCTGTAATGTGAACTGGGAGGATTGCGACAATCTCATGATTGATATCAGCTGCTGCTAATTCATAGTTATCCCATATATGTCGTACGCAGTAATCTACCATAGAGAACAACAATAAGTTGTGGTCTAATCATACATATATTACATACATATATGTGCATTTATTGAGAACACTTCGTCAGATAAACACAATCATACATAGGCATAAAGTAAAACTAATAAATTGAATTAAATTTGGACGCCTTTGTTGCTGCCACGTGTTGCATACGATTCCAATTGATTAGGGCCAGCGACGCCACCTGAAGCAGTTGTTCGACCATAGTGTCAAAATAAATCTTATAACGCATCTAAGGATATACACAAGTTAGTCAGAGAATAGAAGATTGGTTGGTTTATGGGAGCGTGGGCATATGGAGTGTGTGTGCGTGTGTGTGTGAGTGATGTGGGAGTGGTGTGTGTGTGTGAGTGATGTGTGTGTAATGTGCTACATACATTGTGCCGCCATGTCGTTGCTGTCGATGCCCAGCATGGCCAGCTCTTCCAACTCCGCCTTGCGTCGCAATTTCTCGCTATCTGTTGGCGATGGAGGCGGTTGAGGAATATCGCCGACATCGACCATTTCGTTAACTTTTGCTTTGATTTCAGCAATGGGAGTTGCTGGAGGCGAACAGGGCATAGGTATATCTTGTGCTGATATTGTCTTTGCGCTGATCGCGTGCGGCGCAACCTTATCTGTTTCACCATTAGCCAACTGGGTATATGTATTCTGTGATCCCTCGTCGGCACTTATCTGCATGGGAGAGTCGACAGGATTTGCTGGTTCTTCGATTGGCGGCAACGAGCTGGATGTTGTCTCCTCAATGGACACCAAGTGAATACCCTGCTTCGCCAAATCGTGTAAATTTTGCTCGTCCAGCACGGGCTCATCATCGACAATTGTTGTTATAGTTTGCGGTACGGCCGTCACCTGGGAGGCTTCGTTGTTTGCATCATCGGCTGACCGTTCCGCTGGGAAAATAATATTGAGTGCTTCGGCAAAATCTTTGGGTAATTCGCCGTCCCGTGATGATGTCGCCGTAACCAATGGCTGAGGCACTAAATCTGTTTCGGTTTCATCAATGCCTGGCGGTAGACAGTCCTCCTCGCCGTTGTCCTCGCCAACCAGCTGCTCGGTATCCAAAGACTCTTGACCATCAGCATTATTGCTCTGGCCAGGAGGTGGCGGCGGTGGACAATGGGTCATTAGATTAGCAAATTGAACAGGGTCAGGCATCAGCTCATCATAGTCGATCATCATGCCGGCATCGGGGTGAAAAGGAGGCGCATTTCCAAAGGCATCCTCCATCATGGCCATTTGGATTTGAGCCGCTGTCGGTGCAGTCAGTCGTGCCGCAACCGGCGCCATTACCATTGGCGGTGGAGGCGGTGGTGGTGCGACCGATATATTATCTACTGTCCCTCCATTAGTATAAATGCTCGCATCGTTATAAGCTGCAGACGTGGTAGGTGGCTGCTTCTTAAGTACAGGCATCTTTCCAATAAATGGAAGCTTCTTGGCACCCACGGCACCCGATGTCGCAGTGCTTGAACCGCTGCTCTTTGTCGGTTTTGGTTTCGATGTGGGCTCCTTTTTCTCGCGCTTGGATTCACTTGGCTTTCGCTCGGGCATTGTGCGCGGACGGAACTCGGAATGCTTGACCACAGGCCGTTCGACGCGTTCCTCTGAGCGACTGCGGGTTCGACGGAAGCGACTATCCCGCGAGCGACTGCGACGTCCATCACGTGAGCGACTTCGTCGACCTCCGCGCATTGGCGAGCGAGAAACACGTCTGCGACCGCGACTTCGAGAACGTGTGCGGGACCGGCGTCGATCACGTTCACGTTCACGTTCCCTCTCGGCCACGATCACGATCGCGGTCACGATCCCGATCCCGATCGCGTCTATCCCGATCGGAACGTCCGCGGCTGACGCTTCGCGGTGTGGGACTGCGTCGTTTAGAAACGGGTCGCCTGGATTTGTCATCAGTAGATGAGGATGAATTCTTGTTGTCCTCAGCTGGACGTGATTTGCTCTTTAGCTTGCCCTTAAGCTGTTCCAAAAATTTCTTCTCACTTTCGCTAATCACCGGTTGCACTGTATTCCATTGCTGCAGCATAGCATCATCACGTTTTCTGAGTTCCTCATCTTTTATATCATTAACTGTCGTGGACGTCCAACTGCCGCGTTCACCAACATTGAGCGTATCCTTAATGATGGGTGGTGGCGGTGGCGCCACTTCCTTCGATGTTTCCGGCTTGCCCGCCGCAGGTACATCCTGCTTGCGCATGGCCACCCGTATAGAGGATGCGTTAGCAGAGGGTGCGACTTCCACAGTGACATTTGCTTTCTTTGGTTGAGGCACCTCGTCTTCCTCGTCTGAAGTGGAGCTGTCAGTTGACGACGATGTGCTGTTGCCCGCAGTCGCGTTTCGTTTGTGTTTCTTGCCATGTTTACGCTTCTTTTTCTTTTTATCTCCACTGCAACGAAGAAAAACGGGAACTATTAGAAATCGAAATCGAAATATTTGCAATAGCTATTTTTAAACGAACCGAAGTCGATGTTTATGGCTTTTCATTCTTTGCATTCGACAGTTTTCATCAAACTGGCATAAAAGTCAAATCTAAATGTAAACCACGATGATGACAAGATGATGAATGTCAACTTGTAATCGATTGTATATCGATAAGAATATTGTATACTTTAACTAAACAAAATTAAATAGGAGCTTCTATCTTGATGTAATTTAATCATAACTTATATTAAAAATAACAAGATCTCGTATATGGAATACAAACGATAATAGATTCTCAATATGATCTTTAAAATGTTTTCTGTATTCATTATCGAGTTTTCGTCTGCCTAATGAGTTAGACATTAATTAAAACAGGTCTTCTATATTAAATAATCTTCATAGGGCCCAAACTATACAGACCTCTTCTTCTTGCGTTTCTTTGAGGTTTTATCATCTTCTTTTTTTGTTTTCTTGAGTTTTGCCTCCTCATTCTCTTTTTGCTGTTGTTGAGCACGTTCACGCTTGCTGAGCCATTCGCTCTCGTAGTTCGGTTGCTTCTTCAGAAACAGCTATAAATAAACGATAACAAATTTGTAATGTGAATATGTGATAACAACTTTTGATATAAATGTTTCAGTAATACTTACATCATATCTATTAGCATGCATTCGGGACTTGAGATGGGCTGAGGCGCAGTGCAAGTCTCCGATCCAAACGCTGCACAACTTACAGTACCAAGCAGTAGCAGGTACCAAGAACTGCAGGCCACGAACCGGCACCCGCTTAACGGGCGCCTTCTCGTGAGTGGGAAAAGGATCGTGATCGATGCCTATATGCCAAGGTGTCTCCATAATTTCACGGTTCATATGTTCTTCAGCATGTAAATGCTTTAGATAATCGCGCGCAGTCTTTGGAAACACATTGCAGTTTTCACACCAATGCTGCTCGGGATCAAAAAATACAAAATTATAATTTTGCGATTGAGGTGCCGTCGATTTTGTTGTAGTATCACCACCCAATCGCTGTTTGGCCTTCATTGATTTCATGGCCCGATTCTTAAGGCGATTTGTTGGACTTCCGTCTCCATTGCCATTATCCTCATCGCCCTCTTCATCTGACGATGAGTCTGACGAGCTGCTCGACGAAGAACTTGAATCGGAGCTATCACCAGAGCTATCACTTGTCGTGGATGCTGCTGCGGCTGTTGCTGAAACGGGTTTGGTGCTCGTAGACTCAGTTTCGTTCTTTGGCGTCGTCTCAGGTTCTTCGTCAGCTTCCTCGTCACCAATAATACCGTTCAGCATGTCTATGACATTCTCAATGGTGTCCAGTTTCTTTTTTATTTGCACCTATAAAAGTGATAATTGTTAAATCATACATAGTTCATTTATGACTGGTTTTTGTGCAAACCAACCTGTAGGCGATCGTTTTCCTCGATGAAATTCTTTGTGGTTGGCGATGGTGGCGCATCGCCTGCTGTCAAATCGTCGCGTTGCTCCTTGAGCACTTTCATTTCCTTCTTCAAGAGCGAAACCTTTTTGACATAATTAGTGCGTTGCTTCTTTAGCTCTTCCTTTTGATTCTCCGCTTCCTGGGCGACGGCTGCCAAATGAATGTGATGACAATCAACGATGAGTATATAGAGTGGGCGGGGTAGAGAGAAAGATATCAATTAATGTTAATTCCTAGTTGATGATTAAAAGTTCAAATTTCATTACAAATGCATTCTCGAGTGCATTTCACGGCTAGTTACAAACAGTTGGCAAATGCACCAACGGATGCGTTCGCCGGAACGGGTCGGTTCGGATCGGAGCATGTCGGGTCTGACGGCTTGTTCTGCTATCCTCGGGTCTGTAGAAGATGTTGACGTTCGAGCTGACGTAACTGATGACTGTGTGCCGCTCCCCCCAGACGAGAAGTTTTGGTCTTAGACTAAACACACGACACATAAACGACAAGCTGTGCTTTACTTATGTTAATCGAATGCAAATGTTCTATTAAAACTGTTCCTAGTTCTCGGGTCCGGATTCGGATGCGAGACATGGTCAGTTTAATTTGTTGCATCGAGTTTATAGCTAAATTCTGAGTGTCTTTACAATATAGTTTTATGTTTAGCACTGTTGTTCTTGTAGTTGTTATTTCTGCGTTTCAAACGCATTTTAAATTTCATTTACAAATAACGATCGATGTTTAACAATTTACAATTACGTACAAGTTTTTGTTAGGGGGGCGTAACCATGACAACAGTAATAAAATATAATGTGAGAGGTTTGCATGTGAATTGTCGTAAATAGCCAAGTTAAAATTCATTTCCGCACTTACCATCCTGGGGTGGCAAACCTGCGCTCTCAAGCGCCGGTGATGGCTGCTCCTCGATAATTGCCGGAGGCGGTTGCTGTTGTAGTTGTTGCTGCTGTCCCGGTGCTGTTAGAGCAGCCTGCTGCGCTGCAAGTGGCTCTGGTGCTGCTGCAGGCACACTGGCCAGCGCCTGAGGCAACCACACCTGTTGCCCATATTCTGCAAAAGATTGCATATGTACATAAAGATACAGTATATACTATAATTGTTTGCTTTAGCAATTGAATAACTAATAAGCAAGCATGTGGACCGATAATTATATAATTATAGCGAGTAATGATTGAAACCAATGCAACGCTTACCATTTACACCCCAAGCACCATAGCCCGTATTAAATGCGGGCGCTTGCGCTGGAGGTGGTCCTTGCATTCCATAGCCTGGCGGTGGTCCTTGGGGCGGAAATGCGTTTGGTGGCGCCATGCCGTACTGATGACCATATACATCTGGTGCACCATACGGTCCCTGGCCGTACATTTGAGGCGGAATTACACCATAGGCCGCGGCCTGTGCAGCATGTGGCAGCTGTTGCACTGGTGGAGCTGGTAACGGTGGTGAGGTCGGCTTTTTCTTGGGCGACCAGCGTAATCCCGGACTCACGCCCCGTCCGCCACCCCGCCTTGGTGGTGAATTACTGCGGGAGCGCGATCTCGATCTACCGTAACGATCGCGTCGACCACGACGAGGCGGCGAACGTCGCCGATCGCGATCTCGATCTGGGGAACGTCTACGATCGAAGCGGCGACGTGGAGGATAGCGACCATAGTCCGGTGATTCGTATCGACCCCGACGGGGCATAGGTGGAGGCGTCGGTGATCGCGAATGTGAGCGTCTGCGACGGTTATGTGGTGAAATAGCGTGTCGTGAATTCGAACGGCGTCGTGAAGTCGAACGACGACGAGAAGTCGATTTGCTTTTGCTGCTCGTGCGGGACGCGGGTGCCGCAGCAGTTGCTTCCTCGTTTTTTTCGCTCGCATCATTGCCGTCGACGCCGGGCGGACCGTCATCCAGCGAGGAGCCTATACGTTTATCTGTTCCATGATTCAACGCCATGTCTTCAGACATTTTAAAAGAGTGGAATGCGTTCCACTTATTTCTTGACCCAATAATTATACTTTTATATTTTATACGTTTGTCTTTTTTTTTCTATGTAGAAATTGCCAGTAGAGCTGCAAAACGAATGTCGATACAATACATAGACTAAGCAGTTTTGATCTGAAAATTATCGATAAGAAAGTATCATGGTGAATAAAAATCTTTTGTCAAATAATATTTCGATTAAGATCTGACAACTGATCATTTTATAACAGAATGATATAAAACCGAAACCTTAAGTACAATTTTTGGGTTGTTTTAGGAGTTATAGCCTCCGATAACTCTCCGATTTCTATCAATTTTGCAGACCAAATTTACCAGTGTGACCAGATCTCAAGCCATATTTTCACCACGCAAAAAGTCCTTGGCAATAAACTTGCTGCTAATCAGCTGTTGACTGTTTGCGTTTGAAATTGTATTATGCTTGTTACAGTGGACTAAGCATTAGTTTCATTTATTTTTCTGCTTTAATTGTATGATCCAAGTAAGGAACCGTAAAATCATCGCAATGGTCTTATTATTACTAATTACTTCAATAGACAAGCAAAAATGAATGTTACATACAAGGTTTCCGATTAATGTGTGCGCTGGTCACACACTTAAGTTAACAGTTTTACTTAACGCGCTGTTAATCACAAGCAACCAGTGTTGATTAACCAATGATTTTGAACTACATATTTTTGTTTGTTTACAAATATAATTTCATAAACAAATAATTGCAGGTTTTATTTGAAAATGATCTCCAGAATCTGTGTTTACAAGGATTGTCATAATTTTTATTATGGCAAGGATAACAGTGGTTCCAACGACGTCACCATATTTGCATTTCCAAAAGATCGAAAGCGTGGAGAACTATGGCGTTTGTTGGGCCAAGTCCATCCCAAAATCACTCAGAAAGAATTGTTCATGTGCTCCAAACATTTCGATTCAAAGTATTTGGCAACATCAAAGAACCGTACCATTTTGGTCGGTGAAGCGGTGCCGCGACCCTATTCGAGTGAAGGGAATGAGACTACAAGCACACATGAAAACGAAGAGCAGCAGGATGAGGCGATACCTTCATCTTCACAAAACGATGGCTTGCTGGACAACAACGAAAGTACGTACACAGCTATTGCTTAGTTAGTTATTTATTTAATACAATTTTATTTTATTCTAGTTGAGGTCAGCATCGTGCAGCCCTCGCGTAAACGTGCCCGTACGACTCGAAAAACGTCTTGCACGTTAGAGCTCAGCATCGACGAATCCTCAACGTCTGATGATGAGCAGCTTATCGATACCAGCGCAGTTTCCGTATTCCAAATCAGGGGCGAGAAATATGTTCAGATGCCTCGGGACTATTATCTTCAAGAGAAGCGACAGATGATGGAACAAATACGCAGATATAACAACATTCTCAGTAACATTCGGACGCAGCTAGCGCCGCTCGATGATCTCTAACGAGTTTGACCTGGATTAAAATTAATTTTAAGTAAAAAGAAAAGCTTGTCTAATGCAATTCCTCAATCTCAATGTCACTGTCCACATCGGGCACCACATCGCTCAGTTCATCATTATCCGAATCCTCCTGCGCGCCTCCAAGACCGAGACGCTTACGTTCCAACAGCGCTGCCCAGCTTATATGCGTCTCACAAAGTGGACACCGACCGTCAATGGGTATATACTGACCGGGCTGCGAATCGAGCAGATAGTTAGCCAAGCACAGCATATGGCAGGTCAGACGGCAGCTTCGATTCAGGCAGCCCAAACGTGAGCGTTCCGGCTGATCAATGCGCTGCATGCACAGATGGCATTCGGGTGCCCAAGCCGCATATTGAGTACATTCTTCATCCTTTCGCTGCAGCTGACGTTGCGAAGCTGTAATTGCCACGCTTCCACTAACAATCTGCATGTGCTCGGGAAGGGGCAGGGCGAATCTACGCTCGTACTGAATCTCCAGCCAACGTATAGTTAAAGGCAAACGATGCCAAGGACCCACACTAAGCATACGGTTCAATATTCGAAAATTATAATCGAAATGCGACTCCTTAGCTATTTTCCGCTTGAGTTCCGGGAAGATTTTTAGCCGGGTCGAAAGCGTAGGCTGTTGCCACGCCCATTCGAATTGCAGGGCCGCAATATTATTGGGAAATCCATGTACAATCATTACCATTTGCCAGGGTCCCTTTTTACTTGTTTTGCGCGCACCGCCAAAGTCACAGCCGCGATTATGCTGCTTGATTCTGCGCTTGGGATTCACTGTGAAGCCCACATAGCACTTGCCTCGATAACGCGGCTCCGGACTCTGGCTACACAGCAAGTAAACGCCATAGAAGTGTCCCTTCTGGGCCAGGCTCTCCGACTGTGAAGAGGATGGCATTAACGAATAAAAGCTTTAAAGTTACAGAACTGTGACTAAAGTAACTTGGTAAGATCGAATCCTAAGCCAACTTCACTACTCACATGCGATGTTGAAGTCAATCTCGATATATTCCGAATTTATCGATATACCGCCATAATTTTGTCACAATTCTGCAAATCAATTGTCGACCTTGTGCTGATTTTCTTAATAATCGATATTGTTGAGGAATATAATCGAGTTCGGTTGTTTTATGAATACACAATTAAATGAATTTCAATTGTTTCCAGTTTGCTAATATAAATGAATTCGTTTCATTCGCATAAACGGGTGCCCATTTTCATCTTACGTATTAAAAGTCTCTTGCCGAATTCTTGAAATGATATCGCGAATTTGGCTTGCGAAATATCGATATATCACTTCCACTTTCTCATTCATCGTTTTCTTAAGCTAGTTTATTATGCACTCTCTCGCTCTTTTCCTTAGCTGTTTCGCTAATTTAATTCTAATTTCATTGCACCGCTTGGTGCAAGACCATTAATTTGTTGTTGTTGTTGCTGCTGCTGTTGTTGTTGCACAGACGCTGGTGGCGCTTGTGTTGGCTGCTGCTGTTGTTGCGACTGCGCTGCTGAATTGCTGCTGCTGTCGCCGTTCTGCAGATTCGCCTGTTGCTGCGGATTCGCTGCCTCAGATCCAGTCACGCCCGTGGATGCTTCACTTGTCGCGCCCAAATTACTGCCACCATTACTTTGCTGTTGTTGTTGCTGTCCTTGTTGTTGATTTTGCTGTTGCTGCTGCTGTAATTGCTGGACTGCCGCCGCCGTTGCCGCTGCGTTTTCCTGCACCGAATTGATAAGCTTAATCCGTTTGCGTGTATAATGTTGCCACTGGAGTATCGCCTGATCATCGATGAACTTGCAACATTGATTATTGACAATCTCGCGTCGAAAGTGCTCGTATTGCAGTAGATCCAAAAAATATAGGCACATCGGATACATTAGATACTTGGCATAGTCCGGCTCCTTCCAGTATTGCAGATACTTGAGGTAGTTGATGAACGAGGGATCCTTAAAATAGCCACGCTGAGCGAGGACTAAGGAAAAACAAAGAAATATAGGTCAGTTCAAGTTCGATTCGGACTAGACAGACCCAAACTCACAGTTCAGATAGTTGGGATTGGATAGGCACTGCACAAACTCCAGTTCAATTTGCCAGCGTCGTTTTTGTTGCTCCTCCGACTCGATGGCCGCTAATAAACAAAACAACAATAGTCAATAAGAAAGTGTTTTGTCTGCGTCTAATAATAATATTTATAATTTCTTGATACGATATTCTACAATTGCTGATCGATTGGGAAGCAATAATAAATAACAATTTTAAATAAGGTGATATGCAATGTGTTGTTGCTGTTGTTGTTTTTGTTTTTTTTTTTTTTTATTTTATTTACTTACTCTTACCCTTTCCGTACATTTTGGCCATTTTCGTAGCTTTCGTTGTGGAAAGGGTTTCGTTGTTGTTTTTGCGTTTTTTCAGTTTGTTTCTGTTTTCAGCTAATTCATCGGGTGTTGTGCTTTGGTAGTGGTCGTGTTGTGATTTCTCGTGTGTGCTTCAAAAATGTACTATACTTAACACAGAAAATCAAAATCAAAAGTAAGTACACAAAAAACGAAACGAGTGCGATTGTGACTGTGTTTGCGTGTGTGAGTGGTATGAGAGATGGGTACAAAAATTAAGGATATCTCAAAAGCGCATGTACAAACACAAAAGTACGAACGGCACAATAAAAATATTAATCAACTACGAATTTCGCTTTCGCTCCTTTAAGTTCAATGTTTTTATTTTTGTGGTAAGCAATTAATTTAATGTTTTATTTTTTGTTATTTGCAGCTACAAACCGTAAGTGTTCATGACCGATTGGCACCAGCGTGACCGTATCATGAAAACTGCAAAATACATATGTCCCATCTCTATTAAGTTGCACGAAAAATACCAGCAGAAATCCATCGTGAGGCAATTGCCTCTAATTTGTTTCGTTAATACTGAAATAAGTGGGAATTGCGTTAAGTGTTACGCCATATGTCTAATCCTTATAACACTTTACGAAATGAGATGAAATAATAAGTAAGGGTTTTAATTAATTTCAAAAGCAAACTGTCAACAACAACAGCTGATTAATAGTGAGACCATAGCCATGCATGCTGAATATGGGTGATTATACCTTATGAGATCTGGTCACACTGGTCAATTTGGCCTGCAAATTTTGTGGATATCGAAGACTTATCGGAGTGAATGTCTTCTAAACTTAACCGAAAATCAAAAAGTTTTCCCAAATATTTTTCTCTTATATCGTCGAGTATGGATAAGTCGTCCGATCTTGGCATCACAGTTACCGCAATACTGCCGACTGTTAAAATGACTGTTAATTTAAATTTATACCTTGATGAAATGTTTATGTATATAATCATTTCTTTTCTAAATTTTTTGCATTAGGTAAAAAAGACAGTGGAATCTCCTACATTAATAGAATTAAATTTTTCCATTAATTTGTATGCTCAATAATATAATTAATATAATAAGTTACATTTATTTATGATATTAGTGATATGTACGCTCTCTTCCGCCACAAAGAGTTGACAGCTCTTTTAATACAAATAGAGCGAATCGTATCGGTCTCTTTCGTGAGTGCCATCGCTCGGGAGTATATTCCGATTGCCGCTCTCCCTCTCACTAGCTGAATTTCATCAATTTTGTTTTGCCTCTCATTCTTATTCTGGCATTTGAATCGTTCGGACGTCGTGGCTAGTGTCGCGGACGCTTGTTTGTTTGTTGCTGCGAAAAATATCGTTTTACAAAATAGTTTGAAATATGTATACAAATACATACATAGAAGAAGTGTGCTTATACATATATAATTGAATGAAATCAAAATCATAATATTGCGATTGTGAAAATAATCTATAAGCAAAATCGTAATATAATCGCCAACATACGTTTAAAAAGAGTAAATTCCAAGAAGTCACAAGTGCGTGTGCCGCCGCCGAACATGTACATAAATTTCTACGGCATACAAATGTACATGCATAAATACACATACATTCAAACGCGAGTTTCGGTGAGTAAGTGTGAGTGTGTGTGAGTGCGGCGAGCTGGTATGCTGTTTATTGTGCTGTGCCGTGTGTCAGTGCGCGCGCGAGGTACAAAATAAAATTCACTTGAAGCGGTAAAATAAATGAATAAAATTGTATACACAAAGTGAGAAGCAGAGGCAAGCAGTAGCAGCGGCCAGCGGTAGCAACTAAATGTTGTGAAGTTGCGGCGCAAAAAGAAAGCCCGCGAATAAAACGAGAGAAGAAAAAAAATCTGAATGTGAATTGCGCTGGCATCTAGGAAAGTGCGTCGTTTTATTTTGAAATCGATACCAAAATAAAAATACACAGAAAGTGGGCCTCGTTCTACATAAAACATATGTACATATTCACAAACATATGTACATGCAAACAAAATCGCAAATTCGAGAATGCATATAGTAGTTGCGGGCGTGTGAGTGAGTTTGCGTGTGCTTGTGCAAAGTGCAACATAAACAAACGAAATTGGTTAACAAGAATGCAAAAAAGGTAAATACACATAAAATATGTATGAACATTTGTGCATATTCGTCTGTGCGTGTTTGCGTTTTAGTGTGTATGTATGTGTGTGTGTGTGTGTGTGTGTGTATACAAAATACAAACATATTCGAAAAATTACTACGCAGCAGAAATTTATGCGGTACTCTTGTTGTTCCATATCTATCATATCTTCTCTGCCTCCTCTTTGTCGCCGCCGCCGACGTCGTCTCGTTTTGTGAATGAGCAGCGCAGCAGCGGCAGCGTTATCTAGTGTGCGTGCATGTGTGTGAGCAAAAGTAGCAAAACAAAAACGTCGTTCCGGCATCTTACAGTTGGACTCTCGCTCATTCTCCCTCTCTCTCGCTCTCTGTATGTGTGTGTACGCTCTCACGGCGCTTATTCGTTCAGTTCGCTCTCTTTATTTTGCTTTCGCTCTCTTTTGCTCTCGCACTAGCTCGTATGCGGGAGTGGGAAGTATAAATGCAGCAAGAAAAGCAAAAGTGCGAAGGAAGCACGGAAACCACAATAACAACAACACGTTAAACAAGACAATTGCACAGAAACTAAAAACTAAAGCATATATGTGTGCGTGTGCGTGTGTGTGGTGTGGTGTGGTGGGGAAAGGTTGAGAGGCGGGTGTCTGCTAATTAAAAAGCGTAGCAGTAATTGGCATACCGCTGTGCTCGCTTGCTCGCTCATCCAGTGTTGCCACTTGCTGTGCGTATCTTCTGAACTATATTTGCAATATGTACATATGCAAGAATGTGTCAGTGTGTGTGCGTTTGTGTACACATATAAAGAAATGCCATAAAATTCCGTTGTATTAATCATAATATTATTTTTGACGGCGAAATGTTGCCGAATATGTTAAACATGCGTATGTTCTTCTCGTTGTCTCTTTTGCACTCATCATATGTGTGCGTGTGAGTTCGCTTCGCTGTGTAATTTATTTATTTTTAAATCGAATTTGCCTGTGTTTTTGCTTGTATGAGTCAAAAGCATGTGTGTGTGCGTGTGTGTGACAAAAATAAGTTGCCGCAAAACAAAATTGTTGAAAAACAACAGGGACCGGCCACAAGTTTTGTATATAGCAAAACCGGAAATTGTTTATACGATGTCGGCAGCGACGTGAGCGGCGTCAATGTGAAGCGATCGCTATTTTTTATGACGTATGACGAGGTCCACACACACACGCGCGCACACGCACACGCACATATTTGTACTCACACGCATTCACTCAGCTATGCACACACAAGGTGGCAACTCATTGGAAATTTTGGCGCATAATTTGGCCACACTAATTAGCAGTATGAAGAACAGCAGCAACAACAACAACAACAACAATAAACAACAGCAAATACTTTGACCACATGTCTAAACAGCGCGCGTGTGCAAGCACAGCGCGACAACAACAAAAACAACAGCAGCGAAGCAAGAGGAAGAAAAGAGAGCGAAACGAGAGCCAGTTGTTTGTGTGTGAGTGCGTGTCAGTGTCGCTGTGTGTGTGTGTGTGTGTTAGTTAAGCGAGACAAACTGACAGGTGTCATTGACCTTTTTCGCTCTGACGGTAAAGCACATTTTTTGCTGGTGTTGCTGTTGTTGCTATTGTTGTTTTGCATTCTTTTTTAGCTGCGTTTTCTGCTCTTGTCATGTCGTTGTTGTTGTTGTTGATATTATTGTTATTGTTGCTACTTATGCTTGGCCTTGAACTTAGGTTCGTTACTAATACACATTTGTTAGCTTCAAAACACGCACACACACTCACAAACACACATCAGTGCGATGATGTTGTTGTCGTGTTTCTGTTCATTCTTTTGTTGTTGACAGTTCTCTTTTGGAGGCGCGCACAAAACGCACACACCAAAAATGGTATCAATTACGCAATTTTCTGTCGATGTTGTTTTTTCTTTCTTTTTTTTTTTTTGGTGCTTTAAGCTTTGAGACTATCATTGCTTGTTGTTGTTTTGTTATTGTTATTATTGCTGAGCGTCTGTGTTCGCTGTTTGCGTGTTTGTGTGTGTGCGTGTGTTTTTTTTTATTATTGAAATTGAGGTCAACGATGCCAGGGGGTATCTAGGGGCGCACTCGGAAAGGGTAGCTCTGAAACTGGAGGGGGGCGGAAAAGCGCGTGAATGGAACCAAATAGTTCCATAGTATTTTTGATCAAATGACTCAATGTTCACTTATTGCTCTCAAGAGAGAACACACACACAACAGATGCGGGCTTTGAGCTGTGTGTGTTTAACTAACACACAAACAAACTTACACACAATACGTGTGTGTGTGTGTGTGTGTGTGAGTTACTCATATCAGACATAAACATACACGCATACAAGCGAGCATCTATTACGCACGGCAGTTAATATATTTCAAGGAATTTAATAATGATTAAAATACTTTAACATACATATTTACGTGCGTATGTATAAATTAGTGTAATAAGTAGATGTATACAAATTATTTATAATGAGCAATAAGTCTTTCGTCAATTATTCATGATTCAATGATGAAATACCATTTGGCATTAGTCATCAGCGCGAACTGTTTAATAACGGCCAAACTATACAAATACAAATCGGCACCTATATAAGTACTAGAAATAGTTTTACTAAATTTATAAGAAAACTTTCAACTTTCAAGACTAACAATATTTATTACATCATTGAAGGCAAAGCTGAAAAATAAACAAAAAAGACATAAATTTGTCTGCCCCAGCAGCAATTTTGTGACTTTAATAAATCGCCTAATAATCTCAAATTATAGATTTAACCCTAAGCTTTTCTGTATTCAAACAGTCAAACATGACTAAATCCACTTGGCAAGTGATGCTGAGACGGAATACAATTATACATACACTTTGTGGGGCCTAATATACCCATTGTTGAGCATTCGAAGATGTATAATTATGTAAATTCGTCACCCTCATCAACTAGAATAGTTTGCAGTACCTGAAAATGTACAATTGATATTAAAAATAGAAAAAAAAAAAAACATTTCCTTTGCTCTTTTGGTAGATAAGAAAGAATATACCAGTAAAATCGAATTAGTTTTTTACTCGAAAAGTACATACACATCGTGTACTCGTATTTGTAGTTATTCGCATTGTTTTGCCATCAGCGCGAAGAGAGCACTGAAAGTGATCACAATATGCGTGTCGCCTCCCACCCCTTTCCATTAGAATTGTACCACGTCATCGGACGATAGCCCGTCTGTCACAGCTTGTTTCGCTCTCACTCTCGCCGTCTGCCTATCTCAGGGCAGTTTCCACTTTTTTTTTTTTAAATCACATTGGCAGAAACCATAATTGTGATTACGATTGTACTGTTTATGCGTAGGCGGCATGTGCGTCGGCAAGTGTGCTTCTGTGCCTGTGTGTCTGTGTGTGTAAGCTCTACCTGTGCGTATGTGTGCGTGTTTATTTACTTGGACCTTAGACTCTCTTGATAAGTGAGGCGGAGTCGAAGAGCGTGTGATGTGCATGAATCACTTGTAAAATATCACGGAAACAAACGCAAATAAACTTATCAAATGTAACAATAGTAACAACAACAAATGTAATAATTATTTAATTGCACCCTCTGTTGTTTGCACGTTTATCCTTTAAAAAAGCTGTGATTACAAGGTTTGATTGTCAAGTTTGATTTTATTAAAATGTTATATATATATTTTTTAATTTAAATTAAATTAAATTTCTTGCTCTAACTTTTTGAAAAATGATTAATTTATTAATTTAAATGAAATACAGTTTTAGCCTTATTTTTTGCCTAGTTTTCCGCTAGAAATAGCGATTTTTTTGCTTTCTTAAAAGTTGGCAGCACTGCACATCAAGTTCGTTTTTTCCGCACTGTGTGTGTGCATACATATGTGTATGTGCGTTTTCGGCATTTCTTTTTGCGCAATTATTTGTTTTTCTTGTTTTTTTAGATTCCGTTTTGTATTGACGTTCGTCTATATTTTTGTTTTTTGCTGTCGCTCATAAAGCAAGCAGCCACAACCGGCGTGCGTGCGTACGAGTGTGAGTGTGAGTGTGAGTGCGGGCGCAATAGTGAACCTGTGTGTGCGCGTGTGTGTGGTTGCTGCAATAAACAACACACGTGGTTGCATTTCTATTATTGTGCTCATTTCTCACACTGTTACCCGTTCTCTCGCGCTGCAGTCGGTCACGCAGCTAGTGCGCGCGTGTGTGTGTGTGTGTGTGGCGCTTGGAGCATTTAAGTGCGAACGCGTCGCTGCTTCTGTTGGGTGGGCGGCGCTGGCGTTTCCTGCTATTTATAGTCATTTTTTATAAACATTAGCAGATAAACCCAATGCCCGCTCTGCTTCGTATTGTTATTATTGTTCTGTCAGTCTTTGATTGTCTTTGTGTGTGTATGTGTGTATGCCATGTGTGGGTTTAGTTTGGCGTTGCATAAATCGTAGTGTGAGTGTGTGTGTTTTTGCTTGGAACTGGGGGATTTGCTGACGGCATTTGAAATCTTGTTAGTTAATAAGTTTTTAAAGAATTTGTTTAGCTTTTCTAATCGCCTTCGCGCTGCGCCACTCACTCCCGCTATCTCTCTCTCTCGCTCTTGCTCTCTCAGCCGCTGCCTACGTTCCCCAACTCTTGAAACGACCTTTGTGTGACCTAATTTGGATTTGTTTGTTATTATTATGAATTGTTTTTGGGAAAAACATTTCTAAATTGAAGAATCTAGCTAGTTGCATTTGTTTTTGCGATCGTTTTGTCACACATCAACTGTTTTAATCTTAGGTAAATATCACACTTCAAATTGTTATCGATAACCAATCGATTGTTGCTTGTTAATTGTTTTATAGTTTTCTAGCATATGGAGGGAATAGAGTGCGAGTCGCCCCCACTCGTTATCTGCATCTCTGTTCCTTTTTGTCTGCCTTACAAAGTGCCATAATATTCGCATTCTTCTCATTGTCCTTATATACATACTTATGTATTATAACGAGTATTTAAATATACGACAAGCCGCCATACACTTTTCTGGGCTGCCACTTTGCTTTAGCTTCAACGCTTGTCGTCGTGAGTTATCGTTGTTTTTGTTCTTGTTCTTGTTCTTGTTGTCATCTCTTCATTGAAATGGAAAAAGCCGGCACTGTGTCCCCATTCGTATGTGTTATGTAGTCTGCAGTTCCCGCCCCACATACGTGTGTGTTGGCAGAATGGATGCAAACTATCGATAGCACGCATAAATGTCATCTCTACTATGAACAGTACGCTGGAACTACAACGAAGAGCAAGCGAGTAGCCTTTTTTCTCATCCCTCCCACAGTGTGTGTGTGTGCGTGTGTGTGTGGGAAAAGCTATTTCGAGTATTGATGTAAATTTAAGTATCGTCCTGTTGTCTGCACTACTTTACTTTGCAATGTAAAACAAAAGTAAACTTGCACACACATAAGCACGCGTGCACACACACACACACGCACACTTGCAGCAAAATATGAACATGTGTATGCATGTCTCTGATGCTGAGTGACTCGCAGCAGCAACAACAACAACAACAATGAGAAAGGAATTTTTATGATTTTATTTTAACTGTACTCGTAAATTTAGCGATTAGTGGACGACGACGTCGTTTGCCTCCTCTGCTGCTTCTTTGCGCTTCGCTTCTCCTTGTTGCTGCTGTTGTTGTCGTCGTCTTTTTCTTGGCTTTGCCTGCCTGTGCCTGTCTACGTCGTCTCTTTTTCTCGGTTTTCGTTTTGCGTGCTTCACGCGCCAGTCGCGGCACTCAATATTTTTTGTGGCTGCTCCTTTTTGCCGCAGCCGCCGCCGTCGCTGCTGCGCTACCGCTGCTCCAAAGCCTCCCCAAACAATGAAACGTCGGCACTCAGCAGACACACAGACGGACAGCGGGACAGACAGAGAGACAGGCTGGCAGGCAGGCAGGCAGGCAAGCAAAGCTCTAGCCAAGTTGCTGCTCTTGTTGTTATTGTTTTTCTCTTCACTCTACTCGACTGCGTGTCTGTGTGTGTGAGTTCGCGCGCGAGCATGTGTGTGTGTGGGTTTTGTCTGTCTGCCGTCTGTCGCGCTTTGTTTGGCTTTTGCAACATTGTTGCAAGCAAGCAAGGTTTATTTTAAGCCACAACTCACTATGCTGTTATCCACGGTGCGACAACGACGACGACGACGACGACGACAACGTTGACATCGCGAGTGCAGCCCTTTTGTTTTTGTTGTTCTTGCCTCTTTTTGTTTTTGTTTTGTTTTGTTTGCTTCGTGAGGTAATTAATTTTCGCCTTGTTTTTTGGCGCTCTTAATCTCCTCTCTCGCTCTCAGTCTTTCGCTGTTTCTCTTGTGGCTTTCTCTCTCTTTATGTTTTGATTAGCGTGCATAGGCGATTGCTTTAACTTTTTAATGGCTTTTTAATTAGGCGGCTTGCTTTGATGTTGTGTCTAGACCCCTTCTCCCTCTCCTTTCCCTCCCCCTCTCCTTCTCTCACATAACCAGCTTCTACTGCGCCTCCTCCTCCTTCTCGTGCTGTCTGACTTACTGTTTCTCATTAGTCTTTTGCAACGGTCAACTACGTTTTGCTGGCGCACTCAGGCGTCTCCACTAGAAACGTACCCAGCAAAAACAAAAGGCAAAAGCAAAAACAAAAACGACAAAAAAATACTACACACAGTTTACAACTTTTTACAACCGCATTTGTAAATTTTTATTACAACCACCAAAACTATAAAGGCAACAACGTTTATCCTTTCACCCTCTCTCTCTTTCTCTCTCTCTTCTTATTACGTTTTAGGCCTTTTTACTACTACTACTAGTATTTTTTGGTAGTCACTGTACCACATTTTTACAACAGAGCAGCCACACGGCCCCAGACACGGTCACACTCACACTCACACAGACCCAGACACCGACGCAGACACAGACACAGACACAGGGGCCAACGACACCATTTTGCCTTCTTGCTCTCTCACACTCTCTCTCTCTCTCGCGCGCGCTGCTGCTCCATATGCACTCACATACACAAAGGCACAGAGAGACGCGCGCGCGTCGAGGGCAAGCTTTTGCGCCTTCATTCATAAGCGCTGCGCTTTTTGCGGCGCCGCTCGCTGCAAATTTAACGACAGAGGCATGTGAAATATTTTCGTTATTGCTTTCGGCTTGTGTGTGTGTATGTGTGTGTGTGTGTTTTCTTTTTACTACAGTCGGCTTTAGTTCTTATTGTTGTTTTTTATCGCTGCTGCTCTTGTTATTGTTTTTGTGAGCGCTGCTGCTGTTGCATGCGTAGCTTCCGCCCTTATCACAACATTCACACACACACACACACACATGCACGTGCCCGCGCACATGCGCTTTGTAACTTTGGCTCTCTCTCACCGCCTGTCTATGTGTGTTTATATGCTCTCTTTTGCCGGCCGCCTAACTGTGGTTCCACACTTTTGTTGTCGTCCTTACGTTTGCATGTTTTTATACGCATTGCGTTTTACACGTCTATCCTTATAAACGCCGCAGACGCCGACAGTGCGCTGCGCTCTCCGCCGCTGCCAGTCTCACTATCTTCCTCTCATTCGCTCTTTGTCTGGCATCTCTTTAGCTTAGCGAGACTCGATGTACGTGAGAGAGGGTGTGTTGTGTCTCACTCGCTCCCACTTGCCGTAGATTTCACTTTGTTTTCATACACATTCGCCTGGCGCGCTGTTTCACACATTACGCTTCGCGTCATTTTTCGGGGTCAACGTCATCTCGAGGGTTGCTGCTGCCGCCCGGCTGCAGCCGGCGTTGCTGCTCTGCTGCTGCGCTGCCGTCAATCTTCGCAGTTGTTTGCGTTCGGTTTTGTTGTTGCTGCTTTTTTTTTTGTGCATGTCTCGTATTTTTGCATCGTCTGGCCTCGGCGCGCTACTACGTTTATGCAGCGACCGTTATCGTGATGTCATCTCGCGCTTCGTGTGTGTGTGTGTGTGTGTGTGTGATGGCGAAGGCGAGTGAAAAGCATATTGTGCGCATAAACGTGATATTCAGTCTGTGTATTTGTTACGTTACGTTACGTTACGCTATGTACATGTGTCTGTGTGTCTGTATGCATGTGTGTGTGTGTGTCTGTATACATGTGTGTGTGTGTCTGTATACATGTGTGTGTGTGTCTGTTTGCGTGTGTGTGTGTCTGTATGCGGGTGTGTGTGTGTGTGTGTCTGTCTGTGTGTGTGTGTGTGTGTGTGTGTGTCTGTGTGTGTGTGTGTGTGTGTGTCTGTATGTGTGTGTGTGTGTCTGTATGCGTGTGTGTGTGTGTGTCTGTGTGTGTGTGTGTGTGTGTGTGTGTGTGTGTGTGTGTGTGTGTGTGTGTGTGTGTGTCTGTGCTGTGTGTGTGTGTGTGTGTGTGTCTGTGTGTGTGTGTGTGTCTGTATGCGTGTGTGTGTCTGTCTCTGTGTGTGTGTGTGTGTGAGTCTGTCTGTGTGTATGTGTGCCTGTCTGTGTGTGTGTGCGAGTGTCTGTGTTTCTGCTGCCGCTGCACATTTTTAATGCTGGCGCGACGCAACTCGCGCCTCCCGGTTCGATACGCCTGTCTGTCTGCCTGTCTGTCTGCCAGTCTGTCCGCCCGTCTGTCTCTCTCACACTCTCTGGCCCTCCGTTCGTTCGCTTCTCTATATTTATTTGTTGTCTTGACCAAAATATATATTTAGTAAGAACTGTGTGCGCGAAATGCAAGCAAAATAAAACTGGTATTTTAAATGCTTTCCCTGCCTCCCCTCCACCTCCTTCCCTCGCCGCTTGCCGTCTGTGTTTGTGTCTGGTCCAATTAAATGGCAACAAAACAAAAAAACGCAAAAGCAATCGACTAATTTATTTATTTATTATTTGTTGCTTTTGGCACACCCTCTCTTTACCCGCACAACTTACTCTGCTGCTGCTCCTTCTCTCACCCTTTTTCGCTTGCTTTCCTTTTGACTGCACTTCGCGTGCCGCACACAATCCTGCCCCACGTGACTTTTTCTGCGCCGCCTTTTGTTCTTGTTGTTGTTGTGTGTCTGGCACTGGTTTTAGTTGGTTTGCCTGCTCTCTCCCTCTCTGCCTCTCTGTCTCTCTGTGGGTTGGTTAAGGTGGCGCTGGCGTGGTTATACTGGCTGGCGGCAACAGTGCTACTCCAATTTTTCCATAGGCGTGGCCTTTAAGTGGCGAAGCAACATTTTATACACTACAAGAACAAAAACAGCAACAATTTGTGGCCTTTTGTGATGTTGTAATAAGTTTATTAAACTCGTATTTCTTTGCTTTTCTCTTTTGCCAGTTTGCGGTTTGTTTTTAAGGTTCTTTTGTATAATAATTTTAATTTAAATATTTTAATAGTCGTTTATGTTGTTTGAGCATTTTGAATAGAAAATATACAGTGCTGGCCACAAATTTAAAGCACTTTACTAAATCTTTTTCTTTTACTTTGAAATTAATTTGAAATTTCTTCTGTTTTTTGCTTGCAGTTCTTCGCATATATCATTGAAAGAGAGTGAATTATAAAAGAGATCACAGCGAAATCAAATTCCAGAGAGTAACTGACAAGTAATCAACAAGAACAACAACAAGAAGGACAAAAGCAAATGCAACTTACCAGAGCAAAAAAGACGAAGTGGAAGATCGACAGAGAAAGAGAGAGTGTGTGTGACAAATACACAAAATAAGAAAAAATGATAACCTAAATAAATAAAATTGCTAGTCAAATAGTTTTTTTGAGAAACGAAACGAAACAAACGACGAATTTCCATCGCATCGCGGCTGAATCGGGAATCTGACAAGATCGGATCGGCTCGAATCGAATTGAAGAAACCAGACAAATCTGCAAACGAACGCGTAGACGCGAACCGGAGAGAGAGAGAGAGTGCATTTTTAGTGTGTTGAGAGAAAGAAGTAGAAGAAGCCGAAGTCCGACTCGCGGGTTGTGTTACCTTTCTCTTTGCGCGCTTTTCGAAACTCCTAACTGATTTTTTTACAATTGACACTTTGTTGTTGTCTACGCTTTCGCTCGGCAGAAGAAGATAGTGCAACAGAGTCAATAATAAATGAAAAAAAAAAAAAGAAATGTGTATTTTTTTTAAATCTATAACAATAAATATGATTAAAAAAAATACACAATATAATAATCATCGTCTTCATCAACCAACTATAAGAACAACTAAAACAACAACCGAGTGAAGGTAAGTTATGCTTGCATTCCGCACATTCCACACTCTCTTCTAGTAGCTTTCAGCTGCTCATTCGCTGCTTTCTGCGCGCTCCGAATTTGTGTCGAGCATTCCAATCTCTTGATGGTATTCTCTGTAGCGTTGCTGTCTTTATACATATTAAACACGTGGATCGTATGAAAATGGATAAAATTGTTGTATTTAACATTTAATCTAGTCGAAGTACCGCTTATTTTGCGATCATTAATTGTGAAAGCAAATGAACCGCTAAAAAAGCACCGCGAGCTATTATCTATGTTAGATTATTCAAGAAACCATATGCTGTCACCTTTGTAGGGTATACTGCCGGTCGTATCGGTAGTGCTCGTTGTTTTCCCACAGCCAATGAGTCGTAGAAGTCATGGAATTTATTTAGATTGACAATGTGAAATGTGTGAACATGGAAGTTTAAATACGGCATACGTAGGATGGCGATGGAGACAGAGAGGGAGAGAGCGCTGAAGTGGGAAAACTATGAATAGAAAAAGTAGGGGAAGGAAGGAAGCAAGCAGGCGTTTATTTTACAGTTTTTCCTTTTTGCCGCCCCCTGTCTTGTCTATGTTTAGTATGGTATTTCCGCATGGCCCAGTTTCCACAAGCACTCGGCGCGCGCTATAATAAATATTGAGGAAAATTCCGGAAAATGGGAAAGCGTCCAGGCAAAATAATGTGTAACAAATGGCGCGTCGTCGTCGACGTCGTCGTGGCCATCGTCTGTCGCAACAACAACTGCAATAATAATAACTTGGCTCCAGCAGTAGCCGGGAAAACTTTCTAGAGGTTTCGCACCGCGTCCCAGTCGACAGATAGGAATAGGGAGGAGTTGGGGGGAGGCGGAGCAGGGTAGTGCGTCAGTCACTCAATTGCATACTCACTGTCTGGGCATTTTTTCTTCTTGAGCGCATTGTGTGCGTGTGCGTGTGTGTGTGTGTATGTGTATGGATGGAGCACACTTGAGACGTCTGTTGGCATGCGGCTTGTGGCATGTGGCATGCATTTCGATTTGTGGCACTGCCATTGCACATTTAGATATCTCGTCGACTCCGTCTCACGTCGTGGCAGCGTGTCGCCCCATTGCCATTATTGCCCGGAAATGCCTGCTAAAGCAACTAAAATTGCTCAGATATTTAGTTATTGCGGTTGTGTAGTTCACACCGTTAGTTGCGCTCGTTTCTCTTAGCATTTCCAGCCAAAGTTGTTCATGCATGACAACACTGGGCCAAAGTTATATACTAACTTGTTTTTGAAAATGATTAAAAAGTAGAAAAACAGTGTATTTATGTCTGAAAATATACCTTTTACTTTATTTCTTTCTTAAAATGTACATACATAAAGGGTATTAAAAACTGCGTAAATGTTCACACTATTTTTAATTCTTGTGCAATACATCTTTTTTTTTTTTAGAAAATCTACTGTCTAATATATTTAAAAAGAAAAAGTAATATAGTTAAAAGGAAAATATTTAGAAACTGTGCATTTCTTTAAATAAATCTATTTAATCTTAAAATAAACCGTCTATATATCTACACATATCTCTAGTCTTTCAATTTAAACTCCCCCCATATCTGCCATGGAAAAGTCTATGCTTCCATTGCTTGGAACATCAACCCAGCTACAAGTACTCTCATTAGTGCAGCTTTTTGCGTTGAGTCCGATTGGTGTAGATATTGAATTGGTTGGGTTTACGTGCGTTTGCCTTGTCTGCGTCGGTTTCAAGTGCTGCAGCACGTGTTGACGGTGATTGAGAGCGTGCGCGGGAGGCGTAGGAGCTTCTAATAGTGGCGAGGGAGGGGGGTGGGGTAGCGGTACGTGGTTGTTGTTGTTATTATTGCTAGCACATGCTGCAGACACGCGCGTTCTGTCAGTTGCTCAATTAGACGCACTTCCGTTGCCTAGACAGGCAGGCAGGCAGACCACAGGCAACTCCCTCTATGAGACATTTATATTATTGTTTTCTTCCCTCATCCCAAATGCTTGGCGCATGTTTCTTCCTATATTTATTTCCGTTTTGTGCGTGTGATTGATGCCTGACTGCTGTCGCAGTTGCAGCTAGAGATGGCAGCGAGTATCGATCGATTGGAAAATATCTATAAAGCATAATGAAAGAAACATTATAATATGGGAAATGAAATTTGATATGCCGATATATATCGCATGAAATAAAGAAAGTATCGCATTGCCGCTACGTTGTGCCGTCTCTAGCTGCAGTTGCCTTCACGTCGCCTCAACAACGACTATTAATGTCGCTTTTTATGGCTTGTAGCGCAATGATGTAACAAACGAAAAAGAAATAATGTAACGATTAACACAATTCATAATAATAAAATAAAAAAAATACTAAACTGCTGTGGGTCGCTCGACTATGTCGATTGCCATCGGGGAGGAAAATGGGCAAAGGGACCTCGAACCGCCACGAATGATTAATTACGGCTTGTGTTTTGTACGCCTAGACAAGCAACAACAACAGAGAGGGATAGAGATAGAGATAGAGATAGCAAACTCTTCTCCCTCAGTTGCTACATTGGTTTTATGAGCTCTCAAGCTTAATACACCGTAGACAGTAACATTTTACAGCTCTCACTCTTTTTGGGCGACCATTAAAAACTAAAACGCATGGAAAAAAGGTTGCCATCAGGGTTGACAGCTTTGGAGTACCAAAAAAGGCTGTTTTAACGCGAATTTCTGTAAAAACGAACCTAAAAAATAAAATAAAAGCGAAATTACTAGCATATTATAATATAAATAATTAATATTGTTTAATTTCATAGAACACACAGTTTTCTAAACCCGAAAATAATTCCAAACTTTTCTTTTCCTGCAATTCTCATTATTTAAAAACCTGATTTGACGGAAAAAAGGCGTTTTTGGCTGCACTGGTTTCCAGAGTGCTGTTTTATACCCTTGCTGCATAAGTTTTGTTTTTTAAACGATCGTTTCTATGGCAATTACGCATTATATGATATGTTTAAGAGCTTAATATAGACAACAGTTTTCATAAAACACAAATTAATGGGTATAAAATGTCAAGAATAACCTGGACTATTTATGCACAGCGTGCAGCAAAAATAAGTCGATACACAGGCTTAAAAACCAAGCTCTATACTTAATATACCCTATGCAAGGCTAAAATAGCAGCAGCAGCAGCAACAATGCCAAGCGAGAGCAGCAGACAACGGACTTTCGTTAACTGCAGTCGGCGTCGTCGTAGTTATTGTTGTTGTTATTGCTGCTGCTGTCTCAGCAGTCAAGAATGCAAAGATTAAGCAGCAGTCGCGGCCCTTGCTCTCGCACTCGCTCTCTCTCTGCTCTCCCAGTCTGCTGCTGCGGCTGCGGCTACGGCTGTGGAAGCTGTCTGCTGTGGATGCTGTCTGCTGTGTGTGTAATGTGGAAAGCACGTTTTAAGTTATGTGAACGGCGTGTGAATGAGTCGTTGACGTCGACGCCGCGTCGTCGCCGTCGCCGGCATCGTGACGCGTTGTATTGAGCGAAGGGCGGACATATTGAGTTAGTTGTCTGACTTGCGAGAGGTAGAGAGAGAGAGAAAGAGAGAGAGTTTTGTCGCGGCTGCATATGACATGCCATGCATTTCAGTGCAAATAGTAAAGCTTGCAGTGCCTTGTTGGGGCGTGCGAGTGGGCGAGAAAGATCAGAGAGGGAGAGAGAGCGCGTGGCTTATGTTACAAGAATGCAGCATACGAAATGATGTCAAGCTGAATTCAATTATGCCCACCTAATTCAAGCTTCCCCTTCCCTCTCTCCCCACGCAGCTGTTGACCTCACTCAATGGCGAAAGTAATTACTGGTACAGTACACACACTCACACACACATGCACATGCACAGATTAGTGTTAAAAGTAACAAAGCAAGTATTTCCGCATTCCGCGGTGGCGCTTGCGCAGCCTCTCAGTGTGCGAAAGAGCTCGAGCTACAGTGTTGAGCAATACACAACCCACACACACACACACAAACACACAAAGAAAGAGAGAGAGACAGAGACACAGAAACAGACAGAGCCATTCGTGGCGCCCATAAAAACGTCATAGTTCTAGCCGCAATGACATTATGCAGCTGCCTGTTGCCTGCTGCCTTCCACCGCTTCTATCAGTCTCTCGGGGTAATAATAGTTTTGAAATTGCATCGACGAGCCATAGAAGGCCATGTCGAATGTGTCTGTCTGGCCAAGGGGAGGGGAGGGGGGAGGGCTTCACTTACTGCTCGAACTACTCACTCAGCTCATTAATCACGTTGAGTGACTGCGAGATGCTAAAAACGCCACATCAAGTAAACCGTTAAGCGTATGCAAGACCAGACTTAAATATGCGCATTTTGCAGCAGCAGAGACAGAGAGAAAACCAAACCAGACCAAATAAATGCCACATATATATATATATAAGGTTCGACCCGGCCGCCCCCCCGCATTAGTGCAAGCGAGACGAATGTAGTAGTCGAATAGGAAAACAACAAAAACAACTAATGCAACAGTAACAAGAGCAACATAATAAACAAGTTAAGAAAAAAACCTAGTCTGCAGCATACTCGACTTCGACAATACCCTGCACTTAGTGCAGTTTAACTTGAATACATATAACGACCTTTTAGAGCATTTTATGTACATTTCCTATAGTTTTCATTGAAATAATCTATACAATATTAAGATTTTTGTATATCTACGCTAACAACGTTCAAAAACTAAATTTTTATACATATAATACAATAAAACTATATTAACCATATCATGGTTTTATATATTATATGTATAGTATTATGGTATTTCCTATAACTTGTCATTTACTTATGCATTTGCTGCATATACCCCTTTCACACATTTTAAAGAGAAGCGCAGTGTGTAAAAAATCCATAGAAGTGAGCACAATCGACATTGCTTGTATCTTGGTATTGACATTGACAATGTCGTCCGATTCTTTTTTTCTCACTCTATATATTTACATATATATAAAGTTTTTTTTTAAAAAAAAGAGTGAAAACCGCATCTTGTTTAAGAATATACCAAGTCGCTTGATTATGTTAAATAACTAAAGGTATTTAGTAGAAAGATTCCATATACATATATAATGTATAGTTCACTCTCTTACTTCTTTAAAAAAATTGTTTCAAAATGAATTTCGAAATAGATATACACGATACGTACGACAATTTGACCCAATGACTTTAAGACGAGATCTTTTTGTCGTGATTATATGATAATGTACATAATGACAGACACTTTTGTTGTTGTTCCTTTGTCAATGCCAGCGCCGTGGGACAAGGCATGTGCATAAAAGTTAGATTGGAATGTGGTTTATTGCATTTCTCAGCTAAATGTTGCCGTTGTCACCCATTGAAAAAAAAAACACTATGAACAATTCTTGGGGGACTGTCTGTGTGGATGTGTGTGTGTGTGTGTGTCGGTTTGGCATTTGGAAAGTTAGTTGAGCGTTTTTCCGTCCCTCGACAGACACACACACATAATAATCTAAGGCATTTCTATACCCTACATGTCTTGAAAAAATGTTTACAAATATTTTAGTCTTAAAAATGTGTATAAAAAGGACTTAAAGCGCTATCTCAATATATAATGTACATATACAAGTGTAGACAGGGTATTCACCAGTCGTTACAAAGTTGAACAAAAATTTTCAACTTGTTGGATATTGCAATTTTTGCATCGTGCATCCGGCTGGAATCTGGCAAAAATGACAAGCAAGATGTTTATGATGTTGCCGATGATGTGGATGATGAGAACGGCAACGATTTGATGATAAAGTCAAGTGGAATGCGATATTATGACAGCATGATTAATGCTCTCGATATTCGGTTGTAAAACATTGTCAACATTTTACTTTGTTGGGTTGTATGATGTTAGCTATAACGATGCTAGGTTGGATAATAAAACGGTTTAGTTTAGCTTTATTGTTTGGATATCAAGCTCTACATTAGCTATTTTCACAGCATATACCACCCCCTCTTAAACCCACACAGATAAAATGCTGATTTGTGAAGCATCTAATAATATTTTTTCCAAAAAGATCGTCTAATCAGAGAAATGGCTGATATACAGTGGGGTTTACCGCCCCCAAACGTGCCCCAAATGATGCTTAACCGAAAAGAAAATACATAGATGTACATATAGATTCAGATACAGATACAAATGCGATTACAAATTGAATGCACAACAGATGACGACGTATGAACGTGGTCGAGAACCAGCGGCGGAGGCAGAGAGAGAGTGAGAGCAGGGAGGAGAAGCCAGAAACTCATGTGCTTTTGATGACGACCCAAAGTGTTGCCGGCATGCACAATCCACCTCCCACCTCTCTACCCACTCAGTTCTGCCTCCCTCTCTTAATCACTCTTGCATTCGAATAGCCCCACACGCGGTCGACTGTCTGTCTGGCAACCTTTGTCGACGTCGTTGTTCGAATACCCTGTACAAGAGTGTGCTCTCACAAATGTATATGTTGTGCTTGTACAAGCTGAGAAAAGATATTGTAAATTCAGTGAGATAATTATACGATATCTTAATAATTACGCTTTTCTATTAATAATTTATTTGTAGCTAATTTCACTAAATTTCGTCGGTAAAATAAATAACAAAAATTATGAAAAACACTTTCTTCACATTTTCACAGGGTATTTGCTAGTCGCAACTGTATATTACGTGCAGTCAAAGCATACGTTGATTTTTGTTCTTTCCATATGCAACCGAGCGCAAATATATGTTTTTTTCCGATTTGAACTGACGCGTGAGTAGGCGGCACTGGCTGGCTAAGGGGTGCCTCCTCTCCTCCCTGTGCATACCCTTGCTACTATACGATATGCAGTTAGTGAAAATGTTTTTAATTACAATCATTGGAATGAAATTGATCGTGAGATGCAACACGAAAATCAAATTAAGAAAATGCTGGCGTTTTTTCCCCAAATACCCTCGACGAAAATGCACCTAGGGGGAGGTTTGCATTGTGTCAGTGTGTATATTGAGAGATATACTACACAGACCCGAATGCAACATGAATTAAAAGAGACTAAGACGGACGAGTGTGTGTGTGTATAATTAAATTTGTGCACACACTGTAGCTATTTTTAATGTAATGGCCAAAGAATGCGTTTTATAAATAAGTTAAAAGTGGAAAATTCATTTAGTTGCCAGGTAATGCCCCCGACGCGTGATTGTGACGGATAATAGAGAGTGAAAATAGGAAAGTGAGCTAGATTTAGTGGGGTTGTCAGAGTCTAGAGCTATAGAAAGTAAATAATTAATTAAATTAAGTATTCTACACAAGTAAAGCTAGGGATATGTCGTTCCTGTAAGCTCTATAACTATGATTTAAAATTTGTTTTCAACTTTACTAAGGAAACTTGAAATAAGTTTGGTATTATTCAAGTAAATCTAAATTTAAACTATCAAAATGTATTAAATAATTTTCTCTGTAATCTAATAGCGCCCTCATTATGCCATTTCTTAGGGTGAGATCTTAATCAAACAAGCATTAAATTTGTTATTAACTCAACAGACCCGCAAGATGGATTCGTTTAGCTTCCTTTTCTTTATTTACTTATCTTCATCCAATTCCATTTGAAAAATGTTTGAACTATTTTACATATTTGATAACATTGTATGCTGGTCGTGGTGTCTGACAACCCTTACTGTTGCCTGTGTGTGACTGACAACCCCCGAAAATAATACGAAATACAACGAATATATTGACGATCTTGTGATCACACGACGGGGCATTACAAAAGGAAACGCTGCTTATTCTTGCTCATTGTATTTTCGTTTTGTTGTTTACGTTTACGCCTTACACACATGCACACATGCACACACATACAGCTGTATGTAGATTTATTTTTGCCTTGCAACTTAAACGCACAGACATTTAAATTTAGACGGCGATCATCTAATGGCCTCGTCTGTGTCTCTATTTGTGTGAGCGTATGTGTGTGTGTCACCCAACTGTCTCGCCAAACGGCAATGTTGTTGCGGTTCTTCATGTGACATAAAATGTGTGATCGATGTAAATCTTGCGTCTCAGCTGTCGCCGTTGCCGCCAACAACGACAACGGCAGCGGCAGAAGCAGCAACAGCAGCGGGCGCAGCGACAGCGCGCTGTTGACGTCTCTCAATGTCTGCTGATCATTTTGTTTTATTTTTATACCACTCTCGACGTGCAGCCAACAAAAAAAAAAAAAAAAAAAAGCATGCACGCACACACACACACACACGCGCGCGCTCGCTCTTTAAGCTGATTTGTAGCAGCAACTGTAAATCTGGGACTCGAATTCGCCGCGTCGCCCTGCATGGCTTATGCTGCTAATGTGCTGTTGTCCGTGGTTGATTAACATTGTTGTTATTGTTGTGCGTGCCTCAACATAAATTTGAGAAATTTGCGCAAGTTATCGATAGTCACGGCGGCGATAGGCGGCAGAGCAGGAGAAGGTGCAAAGGGTTGCTTTGAATCCGAATATATTTGTAAGTGTTGGAGAAGGAGAGCTTAAAGTACGTGTATGTGTGTGTGTTTGTGTGCTGAGCTGCTCTTTGCTTGTTGTTGTTTACAATTTTTGCTGCTGTTTATTCTGCTTCTTCTTCGTCTTCGTCTTTAGCAGCAATTGATGTCGTCGCTGCTATTGCTCGTGCTCGTTTTATTTCTATTTTTATTGCCGTTGCTGGCCTGCTATACTACATTGTATGAATGTGCGGTGTGTGTGTGTGTGTGTGTGTGTGTGTGTGTAACGACTATTACGTATTGTAAAAATAAACGCCATCTTGCTGTTGTTGTTTTTTTTGCTGCTGTTCTCAGTCACCCGTTTTGTTGTCTAATTTATTTCTATTTCTGCTACGCTCGCGCGTCGCAGATTGAAAATAAAAAAAAACATCAAATTACCATAATTGTCATTTTGTAATTGTAATGCGTTAAATGTAATACAAATATTTTGTCATTTTCTTCTCTTCGCCTGCCTTTCTCTCTCTCACTCACAGGCAAATAATTGTTGTTGCCGTTTTTGTCCATAAGAAGTCTCGATGGAATGCTGTGGCAAAGGAAGTAATCAAGCAATTCCAACAAGTAAATAATACGAGTGTCGCGTGTAGTCGCATCTGATATACCCTGGGCTCAATGAAATAAAGCAGAAATAAATGAAAATAAAATATTAAAATATAAAATATATATATTTTACGTTCCAGCATATACCCTTTTTATGCGTTTATTCTATGTGCTGGGTATAAGAAACCACAGCTCAATTTCCGAATTGAAAAAAAAAAAAAAAAAAAAGCTTGCAAGGCTGCGAGAGAGCTCAGCTCAGCAAAGGTTCAACTCTCACGAATTATGCTCTTCGCGGTTTGCTCGTAAACAACTTTAGCAGCTGCAAGTGTGTGTGAGTGCGAGCGAAGCTTTATCCGACTGCGCATCACAACTATAATTAAGCAAGGGAGCGAAAGGCTGGGAGAGAGAGAGAGAGAGAACTTCCTTTTAAGTGATATTTCTATTATTTATTTATGCAAAAAGTGCAAGCGTGCGTGTTAATTTGGCGTCTTTGCGCACTCTCTTTCCACTTCGAAACACTAGCGCGTCCTCTTTCTCTCTCTCGCTCTCTCTCTCGCCCTTGCTGGCGCACCTTTTCGAGTGCGACTCTCTAAATGTGTTGTTGTTATTTGTGTTCATTCAACTTGCGTCTGTCTGTCTGCCGCGCCAGGCTTTTGTTTTGCTTTTTGTCAACGGTGTGCATGTGTGTGTGTGTATGTGTGAGAGAGCGAGTGTCTGAGAGTGAGAGAGCGGCAGCGAAGCAAACACAGGCAGGCAGGCAGCAGCTTTCAAGCTGCCGTTTTTGTTGTTGCTGCTCTTATTTCTCTTTGTCTTAGGCTGGCAAAACACAAAAACAAACACGAAAAAAAAAAAAATGGGGGGAAAAAACAATATAGTGTCTTGTTTATTGCTTTATTTGCGGCGTTTTGGCTCTTGATTAGGTTCTTTTGTGCCTCGCACTTTGCTTTGCTGCTGGCGCTAGCCTACATGTGTGTGTGTGTGTGTGTGTGTGTGTGTGTGTGTGTGTGTGTGTGTGTGTGTGTGTGTGTGTGTGTGTGTGTGTGTGAGGCACAGTAGCAGTAGTATGTGTGCGTGTAGCATTACAACGGACAAGGCAAATGTAAAAATAATTTAAGCGGAACTTAATAGCTTAACAACTATTTTAACTTTGCCACAGTGTGCACGCTGCTGCTGCTGCTGCTTCTGTTATGTATGCGTGCGTGTGTGTGTATTTGTATATTTTTTCCGCCGTTTGTAAAAATGTATTGCGTTTTATTTTATGCTCACTGCGGCGCGTTCTACGCTTTTCTGTTGCTCGCTGCTTCTGTTGTTGTTGTTGTTGTAGTTGCTGCACTTGTTGTTGTTGTGCGTTGTGTTATTGTTATTATTGCTTGTATTTGCTTTTGTCCATTTTCCGCTAGCGACCTCTCCCTCTGCAACCCCCCCCCCCCTCCTCCCCCATTTCACTGCCAGACAATTGCGTTGTGCGAGGCGCCTCTTTGGCGCCTCTCAAGTGGCGCTTACACTGGAACAACAACAAGCGACTTTGACTCTCTCGCTCTCTCTTTCGCACACACGCATGCACAGTGCATCAGTGTGTTACGCTGTCGAAATCAAATCAAATTAATTCAATAAAGCAAATTTAATGTTTAATAAATCATAACAAGCGAACAAATATAGCAACTTTTGCCCACTCTGTCTCTGGGTGAGCCTATCGACTGACTGACCACCCCTTAAAGCGTCGCGTCGTCAATCCCAATCTGTCTGGCGCCTATTTTATATACGGTTCAACGGAAAATGTCAAATTTGACAAGTGAAACGACTAGAAGACGCGCTCACACTGCTCTCCCACTCACACATTAATAATAGATGTGTGTGTGTGTGTGTATTTATGTTTATGTGCCTGACTTAGCTGGCATCTCTTGGCTGATAAACAAAAGTTTTTGTTGGGAGGCAGAAAGCGAAATACTCCAATGACACGAGCTGAAACTGGCAACTGAAACAAGCGATGCTATCGAGATAATTAGAAATCAATAAATTAAGGTTTGTTTTGAGGTTGCATAGACGACCAATTTTTAAAAATATATTCGTCGATATTTAAAGATTTTTCGAAAAATTCACGAGGTTTTTCATGACTAAATTTTTTTAGAAGAAAAACATAAATGTTTATTGGGAATTTATCGATTTAAAGTACTCAAAATTCTATATTAAATACAATATTAAAGTATAATATTTAGTATAAAGCAAATAAAACGTGGCAAGCTTTAATCTTGAGTGGAAAAGACTTGAGAGAAAGTACAAAATACTAATCTATTTATTTACTGTAGATTTAATATATCGGAACTCTTTCCGATCGATCTTATATAGCAAAACCTTTGCTTTGTTTCTTTCTTTCTGAAGAAACAATTAAAATTAAGAAAGAAAAAAAATTAACTGGCCGATTATTTAATTTTAATATCTATAAAAAAAATTGATAGTAAATGTTATTGTTGTTTCTATATTTAAAAAAGACTCGAAACAATTTCTACAAAGCATTATTGAGCTTGATTTACGATCGCCATTTTGTTTTGCTTTTCATTCACAAAACGCAAAGGCCAATCAAAAGTAAAGCTCTCTCCCGCCCCCAACATACCCACATACCCCCCCACACACACACACACACATTCACATATGCAAATGCAAACCGCAGACAGCTAAAGCTTAAGCCAATAAGCAGGCTAAGTTGGTGAGCGCGCGCGAGAGAGAGAGAGAGGGAGAGCGAATTGTGATAAGGGCACGCAGCAATAAATGAAATAAAACCAAAAAAAAGTAGAAAAAAGAAAAATGCGCTTATCTAAATGAGTAAACATGCATATCTACCACAATAAAGGGGAGGGAGGAAGGTAGTAGGTGAAAACAACAGCAAACTAAGAATGGACAAGCAGGAAGGGCAATAATTCAATTTCAATACACACGCACATAGTAAATACATTTGTGTGTGTGTGCTACTTGTGAATGAAACCGCACTACAATTTACTCTACAGACTGCGTGTGTGTATATATGTGTGTGTAGTACAATTTCATTGATAACTTTCAAATAGAGAATCAAATAATACACACACAAACAGACAAACACATTTGAGACGCGCTGCTGCCTGTGCAATTGCACAACACACGGCGTAGGGACAAGGCAGCCATGACAGCGGCAGCGACAGCGACGTCGACGTCGACGCCGACGCACAAATTGGGCAATTTGGCTAGAGCGAGACGGAGTAATACAGCAAGCGCTGCGTCAATTGTGAAACGAACTTAGAGCTAATCATAAATAACAACTAAATAAATAAATACTTGCGGGTGTATGTGTGTGTGTGAGCTCGCTCCCTCTCTCTCGGCCACTCTCTCTCTCGCTCTCTCTCTGACGACGTCTTATCAAAATCAGCGCAACGGCAGTGACTTTTATAACGTGTTGAGACTTGTCGACAATTATTATTATTTACTCACTTGCATTCCACACGCTCACACACGTACACACACACACATAGGCACACTGGCGCGCAGAGAGCAGAAAAACACTTGAAAATGTCATTCAAAATACACGCTAAATTTCATTCATTTGATTCACAGCAGCCAACAACTACAACAACTACAACAACAACAACAGCAGCAGCAGCAGCAAGTGCCTTTAGCTTTTTTACGCTACACTCGCGCGCTGCATTCATTCACACATACACACACATACACAGGCGCACATGCACGTAGCGTGCGCGTGAGAGCGGGTACATGCCGGCCGGAGAAAGAGAGCGGGAGAGAGTGGCAGGCGTACGCAAAGACATGCAATGCGGAGCCAGCCGGATCGACGCAGCCCTGGGCCGAACAACTAACGGGGCAATTGGCTCATTCATTGAGTAATTTGAAATCTTCGAGTTCGTTACGTGTGCGTTCGTATGTGTGTGTGTGCGTGTGTGCGTGTCCGCATGTCTCAGTGTTTGTGTTCATTTAACACGTTCCACAGACACAGCAAAAGGCAACCACAAAAATGTTTGCAAATAGCCAGAGTGCGAGAGGGAGGGCGAGAGAGACGTAGAGAAAAACCACAACAACAATAACTAAAGTATTTGTTTGTTTTTTCGACAAAAAAATGTTGTTTTGAAATGACGTTATTTCCGCCTTGAGAGATCCGCAAGCAGCGACGACAACTGTGGCCGCGAGCAAGCGAGATAGATAGAGAGAGAGAGAGAGAGAGAGAGAGAATGATTGTAGTGCTTCGACAACTCCCATTGTACTTGTAAATAACGGATGCGGATCTGCATTACGCATACTGAAAATATAATTTATTATTCTATGTATTGATATTGATATTTAACACAGTATTTAATCGTTATATCGATATTTCAAACGATAAATGATCCGTTTTCTTGAAGTCCGACTTATTCGATAAAATATTCCATTTTTTTTTTACTTTCTTTTAATAGAAAAATTTGTGCAAAACCAATTAATGCGAAAATAAGCTAACTTCATTAGAATTAGTAAAATTTCCAGCACTTTTCACGCTGTACCCATTTCGAAATTTACTCATTTAATTCTATTCAATACGTAAATATTCCTATTTTCAATTTCAAATACAAATAATTTGTATAAACTGCTAAATTCGTAAAACAACCCTATCACACACTGTGAAGCATACGATACGTATACATACTACACTACGATACTTCTGAGTACTACGAAAAAAAAAATATTATTTGTCGTTGGTAAACAAGAACAGGCGTTAGATTATTTAATTCTCCGAACACTACACATAGAGTAGTAGTATGAATGTTTTCATTATTCTTGCTTTATCGATATCAAAGTGCAAGTTGACGCATATCCCCCCATTAACAGGAAGTTTACTCACATTATAACAACAACCACAACAACAACTGTGACAATAACAATAATAAACTAATAGTATTGTCGGGCAGTTACTGTCCTGAGTATGGTATATGTGTGTGTGTGTGTGTGTGATTCTGGGGTTAACAGTCTAGACTCTTTAGATTATTTAGTATTTATTTATGTGCACCTTGTGGAATGTGGAAAGGGAAGTATTCTATTCATATAAAGTAAAGATATGTGATACCTTCAAAAGTCGGGAAATAATATATATACAGAGAGACAAATATATGCTTAAATTCAAGAAAACTGGTGAATTAAACAAATTGCGGTACATCTTATCGATAATTTGTTGTTATTGTAGGCAGAAAAAAAAAAAAACAATAATAATATATGAATCGGAATCAAAATGCGCGTGCAACTGATAAAGTCTTTAATAATAAACAATGCGAAGAACGTGCCCATACAGAAGTACGTACGGGATTTTGTTGGGTTTGTTATGTTAAGCATTAGAGATGGACAAGTTCCTTGAGGTGTCGCGACGTGACCGACGCAGCTGTAACTGTGATTTCCTCGCGCGTGTGTATGTGTGCGTGTGTGTCAAGGTCTTTCCGCCCAATCATCAGCAGGTTCTGGACTAGTTGCGATAAGTGACACGATTTTACGATCGATTTGTCGACTCAGAGAGATTAGAGACGGCCCAAGGATGTCTCCGGTAGGCTACTGTCAACCCAGTTAAGGTAGCTCAGAAATAGATTGCCCTACTTTTAATCTACAGAATTTTCTTCATTTCAAACGAATAAATGGACTCATTGAACCACAGTACCATTCACTGTTCTCGGTTATCGGTTATCGGTTTCATCTTTGATGCGCGTGTGCGTGTGGCACAGTGTCCTATTTTCATTTACGCACTTTGCTAAACAGATAGATCGTCACTTTTAATCAGTCGCTCGTTTTGTTTTTCCCCTTTTCATTTGACGTTTATTTCGATAGAGTGAGGAAGAGGGAGAGAAATTGGGGGGGCAGGGTAAAATTAGAGCAAGGGAGTGTTTTGACTCTTATTAGATTTTTCATTCACTGTTATCGATCTGAATACTTTGATACCATACAGTATATTGGAAGTGCGACCCTTCTTGTCGCTAATGCTGTTTACGCCCCAGCTTATTTATATGTCTGTATGAGTGTAGGTCTGACTGTATGTGTGAGTGTGGCGTGCGATCTCCAATCTGGGCACAACAACAGTTTCCATCTCGAAAACAAACAAACCATCTGCGTCAAGTCAATCTCAAGTACTTCACACAATATGATTATAGAGTAATGAATCTTTTTCATTATAAAATCAAAGCATATTCAATATGAATTCAAAATAAGTCGCTCTCGTGGAATTTCCGATTGCAACTCATCGGTGAAATATTTTCGAAAGAGGCGGTCTCTTGTAACCTGTTTGGTATGTCGACTCACGTATCCGGAGTTAATTTCTTTTGAGGCACACTGGCATTTCGTAATGTTATTCACAGGTGTCTCCTGTAATGGCACTCTAGGCTACAATGTCGGACTCGGCTCGATTCGAGTTCGAGTTCTGACCCCGTTTACATACCATACACATATCGTGGAATTTTTTTTTTATTTTTGATTTGGGTGCGCTTCGCTACGTTTAATGACGAATTGTTGCATTCCCCTAACGGTTTTGTTTTCCAACAACTTTTTTTTTGGGTTAATGAAAATTGTACTGGAATGTTTATTTAGCGGCGAGTCTTTTTTACGAGCTTATGAATGAACGCTCGAAGTAAGCAAACAACAACAATAAGCGCGAGAAAGAGAGAGAGAGAGAACGAACAAACAAGAGACCCAATCACCCAATCGGCCGGCACTACACTACAAATCTCCTCCCACTCTCTGATATCTCGAACGAATGTTGTTTAATCGGCTTAATCTATTTCTCGAGAATTTGTACAACTCCAAAGAGAAAAACTTTAATTGCATGGGAAATACATAGTAATATAGCTTAGTACATTAAAAAAAAAAAGACAGTAAAAATACCAAGCTAAAGAGGTTACTCAAAAGAACCTAACTAAACCTGGATTTTTAGTTTTCCTATTAATATTGAATATTAATATGAATTCTATTTCATTAAATTTAATTTTACTAAAAACTTTCTATTAATTTTCCATCATAAACCTTTACAACTAAAAGTAGATTTATTTAAACTGAGCAGGCCTCAATCAAGCATGTTTTATTATTAATATTGAATATTAAAATGTATTCTATTTCATTAAATTTAATTTTACTAAAAACATTCTATTAATTTTCCATCTTAAACCTTTACAACTAAAAGTAGATTTATTTAAACTGAGCAGGCCTCAATCAAGCATGTTCTGTGTGGCCAATTTCGCTTTCATGTTGCTATAAAAACATTGGCAACACTGGCTACACGGAAATATATTATATTATAGCCAATACAAACATATACCATTAAGTAATATTTACTTAATATTGTTTTATAAAACAAAATCATCATATAAAAATGTATATTCACACAAATTTAGGGGGACTTCTAATATTTATTATCAACATTGTAGTGCATAAACATGCACGTGTGTGTGTGTGTGAGTGTGCATTTAAATGTTATATTAGTTATTAGTATTTGTTTCGACAAACGACACTCTCTCACTCGCTCACTGACGTTCGTTCAGAGAGTCGATTAATCTCGCGTCACTTTGCTTATCTGGAACTTACACACAACTGAGTTGAGTCCCGTTTGCCGAGCAAAACAACACGCACACACGCATAGAGCGAGGTACACACACGCACACTGGGAGAAACTGTAACTAACAATATCAGTATGTATAAATAAATAAAAAATGCCACACTAACAAGTTTAGTTTCACCTGTTAACTCGTGCTCACTCTCTAGCTGTCTCTGTCTCTCTCTTTGGCTAGCTCGCTTTCTGGCTATTTTTTTTCTAATTGAAAATGACTTGTCGGTTTCTTTTGCGGTCTGGCATAGAGAGATTAGGGCACTACATGTGACTGAACCGACACTGTATTATGAAATTATGAAACAACTAACAACGCTGATGATTGTGATGTTGCCACACACAGTCACAATGATTCGAGAGTTTGCATTCCACACAACCCTAACAATTCGCGCTACCTTTGCCCGTGCATCTCGAGACTATTCTAAATTATTTCACAATCAACTGTTAAATTTAAGTACACAAAAAAGAAAAACAAAAAAGTGATATGCGCTTTTGTTTATCTGATGAAAAATAGCTAAACTATGACAAGGTGTTAAATAAAGTGGGCAAACTTATAAATTCGATACATTTTCATTGAAATGGGGCACATATTTTCTCAACTCATGTGATTCCACTATATAAATTCTTAAAATTGTGCAATAAATCATTATGCAATCGATATTATTGATCCCTTTTGAATGGGGATTTTCTATTTTAACTACGGGAAAATTTGCGACATGCGGGAATGCCGGCCGTATTAAAAATAATTTAGCTTTTTTTCATTAATGTAAAAGTTTTTTTTAAATAATTAATAAAAAAAATAGTTTTCGGCAATTTTATTTAAATTTAAATTTGCATAACTATCTTAGCTATAAAATTTTAGCTTTCGATTTTTATCTTTGATTTTTGATATCGAAAACTTTTTATTGCCGATATGTAAATGTAGTTTGTACTACGCATAATTGTTGTTGTTATTGCAATAACGTAATTATTCCGAGAAAAATCTTAGTTGATTTATGTGTAATACTTGTGGAATTGTAAAAAAATATTTACTCTTGTGTTTCATTGGAAAATCAATGAATGTATTTTGTTTTTTTCACTTTTATTTTTGTTGTGTCATGCCCCCATCCAGTCGACTTCGTTGAGTTAGTTCTCTTAGATCATCGACACATCGATCGAATGGAAGATCAGCTGTGTTAATTAAAATTAAAATATTTTTGCTTCGAATTGGAATGTTGGTTAACTTTATTGTTGTTGTTTGTCACTTTAGAATTGTTCCTCTTTTCTTTTGTTTTCTGTGTGTGTTTGTGTATGTGTGCGTGTAAACAATAAAATAATGAAAAGAAAAAACAACAACAACAACGAGAGCAGTTACAACAACAGAAACTTGCCCAGTGGCGGATTTGGAGCATAAGAAATATTTCATGCATTGCTACGCTTTGGTTTCTTGTTATTGCTGCTCTTAACTGGTCTGGCAACTTTGTGTTCGATTGGAATGTTGTTGCCTTTTGGATGCCTCGCTCTCTCAGTGGCCTCGCGCTCTTTGCTCTTCTCTCTCGCGCTCTTTGAGCTGCTGTACTGATGTTGCTGTTGTTGTACTTGTTGCCGTTATTGCCATCGTTTGCGCTATTGTTGTTGTTAATTTAAGCGCAGCATTGTTGCTGTGGTAATTATTATTTTTAATATGGTTGCAACAATGAGTCAGGCGAAATGAACGTCAGCGTCGACGTTGTCGTCATAATGCTTCGCTTCGCTTCGCTGCGCTGCGCTGCTGTGCCAGCTACGACAGCTGCGACGCAACGTCCGACGCGTGCGCAACGAATGCAGCTTGCTAAAAGTGCCCTTTGGCAAGCGGGAGACGACATTTTTGTTTTTGTTGTTTACGGTTATTGCACCTGATGACTTTTACGAGCGCGTGCACGGTGGCGCCTGCAGGCTAGTTTAACGAAATTGAACAATAAAATGCCAAGTGGAAAGGTGGCGTCGGCGGTCTGTTAATTTTCCATGTGCAACTGATAAGCAGCGTGCGCAAGCGTGTTTCTCTGTGTATGTGTGTGTGTGTATACATGGGTATTTACAGTGTATTGATGTCTGCTACTCATTGTCGTGTAGACGGAAATGTTGCGCTTTTTACCTGATTGTAGTAAATAAAAAAAACTTGTGGAAATTGGGTCAGCTGTCGGCAACAATGTTACACACGGTTTGAAAGGCACTGTGCGCCTCTCTCTCTTTGTTTTGTCTTCGGCTATTGGTCGGGGGCTGCTACTTCTCTTCATTTACGATGCGTGAACGAAGAGTTTTCGAGTTTGACAGGCATTTGTGCCGTGACTCTCAAACCCCACAAAGAGCGCACACTCAGCCAAGAAGAGAAAGAGTGAGTGAGTGTGAGAGAGAGCAAGCGTTCGGAGAGGGAGTGTAGCAGGTGTCATGGCGGTCGGCAGAGGTGGCGCGACGCGACGCGCCGCAGCAGCACCAGCAGCAGCACCAGCAGCAGCGTGCAGTGGGCAGTGTGAATACAGCGCTTATTATTTTCTTCGTTTTGTTTTATTTTATTCTTTAGCATGTGCTGCCAATGTTATATTGTACTATTATAAGCATTTTAATTAATTTAGTCGAATTTTTAATATGCATGTGCTTTTGTTTTTATTTTATTTTTTCTAATTATTTATGGCGCCGCTGCCGTTGTCGTTGGCTTTAAACCGCGGCCCGGGGCTGCCTATTAGTATATTATTTCTTACTGCGCAATAAAAGCAAAAGCAACAACAACAACAAAGGCAAAAAAAAACAACGACAACATCAAATAATAAAGCATAATAAAACAAACGGCTCCGCAGCATGAGCTAAAAGCGTGTGCGAGTGAGAGACAGAGAGAAAGAGACAACGCAGCAGCGAGAGGGAATGAGCGAAAAAAAAAAACAAAAAGAGAAGAGAGCAGGCAGCAGGAAAGGTGTGCGTGTGTGTGGCACAGCAGCAATTGCTGTTGTTGTTGGGCAACAAAAACAATTTGCAAGCGGACGACAGGCCCACTAAACATACAAATGTGTGTGCGTGTGAGTGTGTGCTTGTGTGTGTGTGCGTAAGCATGTGTGTATGTTAGTCTGCTTTAACTACGCATCAGTATTTTTACTACTGCAACAAGAAGCAGAAGAAGAAGAACAACAACAACAAGCGGGTGGTGCCCCGCCTCATGTGCGGCGACTCTCTCTCTCTCTCACAAATCGTTTTGTTCGTTCTCTGTTTTGATGCCACGTACCGCTGACAACGCAGCCGCAAATTTGTTTTTTCTACGCCCAAAAAAAAAAGACAAAAACAAACAAAAACAACAACAAACTGAACCGGCAACACCCTGTGTGTGCGGCAAGTTGATGAATTACAACGCAGTTGTAAATACGCTACGCGCAGTTTCGCTCTCTTAACAGCGACACTCTCCCTTTCGCCTCCTCTCCCCCACTCACCATGCTGTTTTTACAACTTTTACTACACTTTAAACTCTGCGCTGCCGCGCCGCCAGCCTGCTGCTGCTGCCGCTAACGTCAAAGGGACGTCGACGTCGACGTCGACGGAGGCAGCAGCATACGTACGATGTACTACGTGCGTCATGCGAACAAACGTCAATGCTGCTTGGCCGGCAAAAGCAAAGGCAATGGCAGAAGCAGCAACAATAATCATTTTTATTTATTCTCTTGCTTCTTTTTTGCCGCATAAAATTACTGTTGTTGTTGGTTTGTATTTCGACTAGGCGCATTAGCATACAAACACACACACACACACAGACACACACGTATGTATGCGTGTGTTAAAAGTTTTCGCGAGCTTTTGAGAGATTTTTGAAATGCGAGATAAAGAGCAAGAGTGTATGAGTGTGGGAGCGAGAGAATGAGGCAGAGACAGCAGCAGCATCCGTCCGGACACAGTCTGTTATTAACAGCTGTTAAGTTTTAATTTAAGTATATGTGTGTATGTATGCAGATCATATGCAATTATTGATGCATTGTAATGACAGCTTGAACATGCTCACCCCCAGAACACGATAAAAGCAAGCAACGTCAGCGATGGCGTCGACGCTTACGTTGACGTTGACGTTGACGCTGACGTTGATGCGACACGTGTGTCTAGCGAGCTCTTGGCGCCCTTTTTCGCATATAATTATTGTAATAGACTGCGCTATGTATTGTGTTGCTGTGCAATACGTGTACACGTAATTGTTGTTATTTTACTGCACGATGACTTAACAATAAATATATTAACGTTTATTTCTCTCTCTCTCGCTCTCTCGATTACAGTTTCAAGCGTGACCAGAAGAAGAAGCATTCCAATTGATGATAACAACAACAACAACAGAATAGAGAGGGAGAGCGCGAACGAAAGCTGCAATGATTACTTAGTGTGCCGTCGCTCTCGCTAAACAAACAAAACAATAACAATAACAAATAAAGGAGAAACAATACTTTATTTAAACACGTGCTTAAAAACAAGCTAGCACTTTTTTGCCAAGTGTAAGAGAGAAAGCGCGATCAAAATGAATTTGGAAAATTTTTGGAATTTTCCAATGTTTAAAAGAAACCACGACATTTGTGTCATATGCCGGTATGTGTTCCCAACCGCAACATGTTGCAGCAGTAGCTGCGACAGCAACAGCACAAGTTCCTACACAAATAACAGCAACAACTGCAGCAGCGCCAACAGCAGTAGACAAAACCAGCAGAAGAACGGAAGCAAACGGCGGCGCAGCAGAAGTAGAAACAGCGACTGCGACAGCGACAGAGCGAGCGCGAGCGCAAGCGACGCAACCTCCACAACATTCCCAACAAGCTTTAGCTGTCAACACGAACATGTTGCTAATTTCGGGCAAACATGTTGCAGCAGCAGCAGCAGCAGCTGTTTTTGTTGTTGTTGCAATAGTAGAAGCTGCTGCAGCGCGAGTATGGGTAGTAATGGTAGTACAAATGACAATAACCAAAAATTAACAACAGGCAATTGCAACTGTAAAAACAATAATAATAACGACAGCAACAACATTGCGAGGAATGTCCATAATAAGCAAAAACAACAAAAACTTGAAAACAGACACAGCAGCAATGATGATGGCTTCATATACCCTATACTGCAAACATGTCAGGGGAAACTGCAAGTGTTTAAGACAGCACTGCAACAACTACAACAACAGCAACAACAACAGCAGCAGCAGCAGCAGCAGCAATCGAGGCAGCATCGAAAACATTATCAGCATTCGAATTGTGCGCAGAGCGTCGCATACACAATTATCGCGCTGCTGGCCATGCAGGCAGCAACGGCATTCGCATGGCAAACGCCGCCACAGCACGCACAACAGCAACTACAACAACTAGAACAAGAACAACAACAGCAACAACTACAACAGTATGATGAATCGCGACGCTTTGCCAACAGTTTGGACTCACTGACGCGACGCACGCGCAATGCCGATCTTAGCAACAATGCAATTAGCAGAGGCAACAATATTGACGGCAGAGGCGGGACCAGTCTCAATCCTGGCGAAGCCAGATTGGCAAAGAAAATAATGCGTAAGTCTGGCAACACGATGCATAAAACTCAGAAGTTTTCTATAGAGACAAAGATAATCTAGCTTATACTACTTATCCTATCTATCTGTATTTAAAAATATCTGTATCTCATATGGATTTTTGATCTCTTCGCACAGCCTGCAAATCGATGGATATACGCAACAATATATCGGAACTGAATAAACTGGAGAATTGTACGGTAATCGAGGGATGTGTGCTCATCACACTCATCTCCGATGCGGGCAACCTGACGCGCACGTATCCGCTGCTCACCGAAGTCACCGGCTTTGTGATTGTCTTTCGTGTCCCGAATCTGGTATCGTTATCACAAATCTTTCCCAATTTGTCGGTGATACGCGGCAATATACTGTTCGAAAGCTATGCCCTGGTCGTATTTCAAAATCATCATCTATCCGATATTGGTCTGTACAATTTGCGTTCGATCGTCAAGGGCGGAGTGCGTATCGAGAAGAATAGCTTTCTTTGCTTTGCCGAGTCGGTCAACTGGAAGCGGATATTATCGCCGAATGCCACTGAATCGGAAATTGTGATTAAGAACAATCGCGACGAGAAGGAGTGTCCTCGTTGTCCGGGTGATACAAAATTGAAAGAATCCCAGGATGGGGGCTCGGCTCCCAACGATATTGCACCGTGCACTCCATACGAGGGTAAACGTTATTGCTGGAGCACTCGAACGTGTCAGACGTGTAAGCTCAAATGGGACATTTGATTGTTTCTAGTATTTGATTAACTTGCCGTACTTGTTTCAGTTTGCCCAAAGGAATGCCCGTACAGCTGCATCGATGCGAATACCTGCTGCAATAAATCCTGCCTGGGCAGTTGCACCAATCCCGAGCATGGAGTCAGCCAATGTCTGGCCTGTCACAATGCCTCCAACAGGGATGGTATATGCGTAGATGCCTGCAAGAAGGAAGAATACCAGGTGAGGGTGCAAGAAGCACGTGTGTGTTTTCGAATTTCGAATTAATTTTTCTCTATTCCAGTTCGAACAACGTTGCGTTTCGGCCAACGAATGCCTGGCAATGGGCACAAAATACGAGAACAGCGAAGAGATGCCACTGATGGCATTCAATGGTAAATGTACGACACGATGTGATAATGGTTATGTTGCGAACAACGGAACCTGTGAGAAGTGCAAAGGCGTTTGTGTGAAAAAATGCATTGGTGGAGTTATCGATAGTGTGGAGCGTATCAAAACGTTTCATGGATGTACACACATCATTGAAAAGGGACTTCAAATAACCATCAAACGTGGCGGACGTAAGCTAAACTATCGACCAGTCTCTGAAATAAACAATCAACCAACACCTTCTCTTTCTATCGTTTATTTTGTAGAGCATCTAACCGACGCATTGATCGCTGGTTTTGGCATGGTGGAAACGATTGAGACGTATCTGCAGATTTACTCGACATATGGCATAGTGACGCTGGATTTCTTCAAAAGTCTTAAGACCATTAAAGGCAATGTGAAATTCGATGGCCGATATTCACTATATGTTTTGGAGAATCGCGATCTCGAGCATATTTGGGGAGATAATCAAACGGTTCAAATCGAAACTGGCAGCATATTTTTTCACTTCAATCCAAAGCTTTGTTTCGAAACCATCGAACAATTGAAACCAATGTTGCCGGACAAACCGACTACGCTGAATAAAAACGAAGTGGCCGAGGATTCGAATGGCAATAAAGGCACATGTATGTTACGTTCGTTCCATATCAAGAATGCATTCATATTAGCATAATAATAATGTGTAATAACCCAATTAATATTCGCACCACAAATAGGCAATACGAGATGGATGAGCGCAAATGTGACTGAAAGATCGTCGGATAGCGTTACAATTCAAATAAATGCCACAATTGTCGATTTTCATGATGAGCGTGCGTTTATCGGTTATGTGATCCATCATACACTCGATCCCTATCAAAATGCAACCAAAGACAACGATCAGCCCTGTTCGGATAAGTGAGTAAAACATATAAATTTAATCTGAATTAAATAAACTCATGAGATTCGCTCATTTCAGGTGGATAGTCTCGGATCCAATGAAGGGCAACAATATATCGTTGAATAAACTAAGGCCATACACAAAATATGCGTTTTATGTGCGCACTATGACCATATCATCCGAGAAGCGCAACTATCAAAGTGATATAGTACGATTCCAAACAATGCCGGCGCAGCCAGATCAAGTGACCGTCACCACAGCGAACTCCACAGATAGCACTGAAATTGTAAGGGAATGCGATTTAGATGGAATACTCGGATCATAGAGATTAACATTTTGAACTCTTTTCTCGATACAGTTACTGAAATGGTCACCCCCGGTACGGGCAAATGGTGAATTGACTCATTATCAGATACGTGCGCAACTCTCTAGCCGCGATCCGCTGCTCGAGCACAATCGTAACTATTGCCGAGATCGTAAGTTGAATTAGTCGGTACGCAGCTGGGCAGACACTCATTATGCTTTTATTATAACTTTTAGCTTTGCCAAACTCACCCATCAAAGATGAACCGTCGTCGCCCAAACAAAAGGTACTCAAGGAAGTCAAGAAAGACAGTTGCAGCTGCGACGCGACCGGCCGTAATGTATTCGATCAGCAATACACGGAGCGTAAGATCGCCGATGAGACGGAATTCGAGAATGCATTGCAAAACTTTTTGTATGTGCCAAGGAAAAAGAAAAAAATTATCAATATCAATGGGACTACCTCTTCGGCGGCCGCAAGTGGTAAAAATGCTGTCGGGCAGGGTACGCGATCAAAACGATATATCGAGATCGATGAAGATGAGCCCACGGAGAGCGTGCTGATGCGTTCAGTTAGATCGGCGACTACACACGCGATTGAGGATACCAAGAGTGTACCCAAAAATATGAAACATCTTAACTGGTTAAAAGAAATCAAAATGGATCCTACTAATACCTACTATACGGTATTCTCGGCCCAGGTGAATGCATCGACAACGGAGTTTCTATTTCGAAAATTGCGACACTTTTCATTGTACACGCTCACTGTGCACGCATGCCGCAGGCAAGAGGGTCCTAACGATATTGATAATCTGTGCAGCGCGTTCGATTCGTGGGATAAAAGAACCGTCAAGAACCGTTAGTTCATACTGTTTTACGTACAAATTTATTTATTCTAATTTTATGTTGTTAAACAGCTTACGTGGACAAGGTAGGTGCACCGGTTACACGATTGGAGAGAGTACAGAACATGACGCGAGACAGTGTGCGTTTAACTTGGGATCCGCCCGAGAATCCAAACGGTGCCGCCGTCGCCTATACCATCATCTACGAGCGAACCGAAGAGAATTCCGTCAAGGAGATGAGATGCATCACCGTTCAGGAATATCGCAATCAGAGCGGTTATGTTGCGCATAACTTGAAAGAGGGTAGCTACAGTTTTACAGTTCGCGTCAGTACTCTGGCCGGTGAGGGTGAAATATCCGAGAGCGTAACTGGAGTAGTTCCGGTAAGCTACAGTAAAATACAACTAACTAGCCATATTCTATTATTATTTTTTATGTTTTTCAATCTGCAGCCGCCCCGTAAAACGTGGACGGAAATCATGATTTGGGCTGGTGGCATTGCGTTTGTGTGCATCATACTTGGGCTGTTGGTGTTTACGTACATCAGGGCAACGAAGAAACATCCGCAGGATCTGGTTATGAATACCGAAGTGAATCCGTGGTATGCAAGCCTGCAATATGTACCGGATGATTGGGAGGTGCCACGCGAGCGTATCATACAGTTGGGTCCATTGGGTCAAGGCTCGTTTGGCATGGTCTACGAGGGTATACTAAAGGCGCTGAATTCGCAGGGTGCCGATACACCGTGTGCCATTAAGACGGTGAACGAGAATGCAACCGATCGGGAACGCATCAATTTCCTCAGCGAGGCCAGTGTGATGAAAAAATTCGATACATACCATGTGGTACATTTGCTGGGCGTGTGTTCGTGCGGTCAGCCGGCGCTGGTCGTCATGGAGCTCATGAAGAAGGGCGATCTTAAGTCATATCTGCGTGCCCATCGACCCGACGAACGGGAGGCTGTGGCTGCGCTACAACAGCGCATTGGCATCACATCGATGGCACAGCCGCCGCCCTACAGTCGCATCTTTCAAATGGCCATCGAAATTGCCGACGGCATGGCCTATCTGTCGTACAAGAAGTTTGTGCATCGCGATCTTGCCGCACGCAATTGTATGGTTGCCGAGGATCTAACAGTTAAGATCGGTGACTTTGGCATGACGCGAGACATATATGAAACGGACTATTATCGCAAGGGCACAAAGGGTCTGCTTCCGGTGCGCTGGATGCCGCCGGAGAGTTTGCGTGATGGCGTCTACTCCAGCTCGAGCGATGTGTTCAGCTTTGGCATTGTACTGTGGGAAATGGCCACGTTAGCCTCGCAACCATATCAAGGTCTTTCCAATGAGCAAGTGCTGCGCTTTGTCATCGATGGCGGCATCATGGAGCGACCCGACAATTGTCCCGAAGTGCTGCATCGTCTGATGCATCGCTGTTGGCATCACAGGCCATCGGCACGGCCATCATTCCTCGATATAATCGCATATCTGGAGAGTTTGGCTGAGCCGAAGTTCAAGGATGTTGCCTTCTACTATTCCGATACGGGTGTACAACAACGCGAGCAGGAGCGCAAGGCGAACAGTAATCAAATGGAGATCTTTGCGGGCGGACAGCTTGATGCGGATGTCGATGGCGAGGACGCGACGACACCGTTGCGTGTGGGTGAATATCAGGGCTACAAGGTCGATCACAATACGTCAATGGATCAGCCCGCCGAGAGTCCCATTGCCATGGTCGATGATCAGGCCACAACGCATTCACCGTTCAGCATACCATCCGGATTTATGATCAGCAGTACGCCAGATGCGCTGTCGACGCTGCCCACAGCAGGTGGTTCGCACATGGAAGACGCGGCCTATGTGCTGCCAGATGGACATGGCGGCGGCACGCATCCGGAACAGGGCTACGAGATATACGATCCCAGTCCGAATTTTGTGGAGCTACCGCACAGTGGCGGCAGCGGCGGCATGGGCGGTCGTCTGAGTGGCGAGCAGCATCTGTTGCCCAAGAAGAAACGTGGCGGTAATGCGGCCAACATGAGTAGCTCGATGCCGGACGAGATGATCGATGGCGGTAGAAACGTGGTGGGCGGTGTCGGAGGAGTTGTACCACATGCCGGTGCGTCCGGTGGCGCCTCCGCTTCGCTGCAGCCATCGACCGGCAGCAGCTCCAATGCCAGCAATAGTCGTCATCCGAGCCTGAAGCGTGTGGTTGCCGAAACCCTACGCAATCGTGTAGGCTACGGCATCCTGAGTCGCTTCAATCACAAACGCAGCGGCAGCAATGTTAGCCACAAAAGCAACGCCTCGAATGCGCCCAGCAGTAGCAGTAACTCAAATCTAACCAGCCATCCGGCTGGCATGGCCATGGTCAGTATGGGAACCAATCTGGGTACGATCGAGAGCGGCGGCAGTGGCAGCGCTGGCAGTTACGCGGGTACGCCACATTTCTATACGCCGACCGCGACTACGCCCAGTGCAGGAGGCGGTAATGGAAGCAGCACCATAGTCAGCGATAATCCCAATTACAAACTACTGGACGAGTCGATCAATAGTGCCGGGGAACCGGTCTCGAACTCCGGCTGGCCACAGCAACTCACGACGAGCAGTCTGAATCCCAACTATGAGCTAATGCAGCCGCCGTTGGCCGCAACAGATGCCGGCAATGCCGCCCGCCTACTCAGGCCGAGTAGTCCCAGCTATCTGTTGATGAGCGACCCCAATCTGATCGAACCGGGTGACGGCGGTGGCGGTGATGATGAACACATTTTCACCAGCGACAATCCCAACTATGCGCCCATGATGGCGCCCATTGCGATGCCCAATCCTTCCGACGATGATGACAATGACGACGAGTGAGTGCAATAATACGTTAAACTATGATAAATCATTTATAAATTTATGTTTCGCGCAGCAATGACGACGATATCGATGAGATTACGGAACACATTAAAATGGAGCGAATGCCGCTTAGCCGACAGAAGCCGCGAGCGCGCATCAAGCCAATGCAGCAGCAGCAGCAGCATCAATATCAGCCACGCAGCCGCAGTGTCAGTCAGAGCCGCAAGACGGAGACGCCGACGCCGACGTCGACGCCGACAGCGACTACAGTTACAGGTGGCAATACGTCCAATATACTCAAGGAAAATTGGTTAAGGCAGGCGGCAAGCACGCCACGCCCACCGCCACCAAATGGTTTCATAGGACGCGAGGCGTAAACGTTGAATGCGCGCCCGTGTGCCCAGTATTTGTAAATACAAAGAGAAATAGACACACACACACACGCATACACAGAGAGAGGGGGAGAGAGAGATCGCTCTCTCAACACCTTATAACGCCCGCTCGCCATGCTGAGTGTGCTAGTGTAATTCGTTAAGTTTTCAGCTGTAAATAACATATGTATGTTAGCTAACAGCGCGCTAACATCTGTAAAAATTAAGCCTTACATTTTAGAGCCGCCAGCAGACTTTTGCCCACAGCCAAGCCTCGTAACGATGATTTATTATGATTAGAAAAGCATGTATATTATATTAATTAGGCCTAATTTATGTGTGTTTTTTGTATTTGTTAAGTATTTCATTTTTAAATTTACTAGCGCCGTTACAAAAAAAAAAAAAAAAAAAGAAACACATACAACAAAGCAAAACAAAAACAAGTCCTAAATGCAAATAACAAAAGTACAAAAGCCAACAACCAACCAACCTAAGTACCGTTTATAGCTAGACATAGACCTAGACATACATACATACAATACAGTTACAATAGCATACGCTACAATACGACAGATACGAGTACATATGATGCCTATGTATGAGAACGTAACCTAACTTATGTGTAATTATCGTATATAATTATTTTAGTACCTACCAAAACATCAAATCGAAATGAAACGATACGAAACGTTGCAACAACAATGAAGCAAACCAACTGTACAACTGCAAACAGCGCGAACCACGGCAAACAAACGAAACAACAATAAGCAATACATAAGAAAACAAAACAGAAACAGAAACAGAAACTGAAACTGAAACTGAAACAACAACAAAAACAATACAAACGAAATAAAAATGTCTTCACTGAGTTAATTTCCTTAAATTAGTTAGTTACTATTTACCATCTACAAGCGAAAATTACAACTAAAACTATTTGTAATGTACTCAAAATCATTATTAATTTTTTTTTTTAACTAGTTTTGTTTTTGTGTTGTAATTTTTATTAGTGCGTTTACGTTTAAGTGTTGCTCGTTTTTTATAGCAAAAGCAAAAGCAAAAACAAAACTAAAATTAAATGAAAACGAAAACGAAAAGAAAAAGAAAAAATTAAAAATGTTCGCTGAATTTATGCATGGCGCTTGGTAATTGGCAAAAGTTTGTGCTTAGAGCGATAGAGCAGGGAGAGAGGGAGTAAATTATATGCTATAATAGACACAGACCCATACACTCGCATACATACTCACACACACACATATAAAACAAACACACACACCACTTATGCACACTCATAGCAAAAATATGTAAATGTGTTTGTTTCATTTCTTTGATTTTAATTTATTTTTTAAAATTTATGTAAGCCAAGCTTCATAGAAATAAATTACGTAATTGAGAGCTGATCTGCATGATTGATGTACAATACATGCATATAATAAGAATCATCAGAAGCATAGACAAACACAAGCATAGTTTTGAGAGGAACTGTGTAGACGAGAGAGAGAAATTGCCATAAAACTCAAGTTAGAACAAGATGATAGATTAAATAGACGGACGGCGCTTAGAGATCAATATCTACGATTGATCGATCACATAGACAAATACAAATACAAATACAAATACATGGAAAAGCAATAGACGAATTACATACTTATATATACACATACATACATCTACATATACATATATTTATAAGCTGATACGTGATATGTTTGCTGAGTGTACTATCCGATCAGTTAGTAAAAGTAAAAACACCGCAACCAATTTGAAGACTTGCTATATACATAATTACATATACCCATAAACCCTACCCACACACACCCATACACCAAAACACAACCACACACACATTCTCTTCAAATAATGCAACTTTGCAGCAAATAGAATTTTGTAATGCGAAACATAATAACAGAAACAACAACAAAAGTATTCGATATTTGCCTTCGCTCTTTATATACATATACATATATTAAAGATAGATAGTTATGTGTTACATACATAACTTTAACGAAACAGTAACAAACATGTGCGAAACAAGAAGAAAATGAAGATGAACGCAATCACGTTTACTTCATATTTTTATTTTGTAGATGCAAAAAAAAACAAGGACACTTAAAATATTTAAATGAATTATACAACAAAAAGCTAGAATTAAAATACCTATGAAAATCCATTGAGAAGGAAAACTCGATTGAATAAATAATCAAATTAAATTAAAGCAACGATATGTAATACACACACATACATAAATACCACATAATACATACAATAGATATTCTACACACATAATACACATAGGACACAAAAACACACACAGATACACACACACACACACACACACACACACACACACTAAAAAGACTGAAAAATATAGTTCCTTTTGTTTTTATGTTCATTAAAAAAAGGAGAAAAATTCTAACGGAAATTGTAAACTTAATGCGAAATGAAAACGTAAAAACAATTAATGGAATTATAAATTAATCAACGTAAATTTACATACATTTATAAATTTATATACATATACATATGTATATGAGGAAAAGCAGCCGAAAGCATTACACAAAAAAATCATGTATATTTAGTAGTTGAATTAACTCAAATTTTGTGACAAACTGATGCAAAGGCATAAACAAAAGGAGGAAAGTTTGTAAAAAAGAAATGATGAAATCTTTGAGCCGCCACGAATGCGTTCAACACACAGTGCTTACATAAATGTATGCATAGAGTACATGTGGCATACATGTATTTGGAATACAGTTGACTCTTCGTGGGCGCGCTTAGCTGCTTTAGTGTACATATACATACATACATATACATATAATATATTAAAGAAACCTATCATAAAATAAATTAATACAAAACAAACAAAAAAAAAAAGCTTCAATATTTTTATTATTTCTAACGAAAGCTAATTGTAAATGTTAAGCTAAGTAATTGTTTCCTGTTTATATAAGCGAAATAAACAACTACACATATTATGTAACAAATTTATTATGGCGAGCCTGTAATAAAAACTAAATTAATAAACAAAAATGAATACCTACTGAAAAAAACGTAACTTAGTAATTTCATAATAATCAAAGGATGTGCCATCAAGAAATTTATGTTTGTCTGATTTGAATATGGCTAACCAAGTAAGTTCACATTCTTCCCAAACCCATGAGGATATAGAAATTCGGCCCTGCCAGATGTTGTACCTTCCCACTCGAACCCAGAAGAAAAAGAAAATGTTTCAGTTTATGTTTTCTTCGTTTTTTTAATTTTATTTGGTTTTTTGTGTTGCTTTTGTTTTGAAATCAAAGAAAAGAACCTAAAAATGTTTTTTTTTTTTGTTTTGTTTGTTTATAAAATAAGAGTACATTTATAGAACTTTTCTTCTTCGAATTTATACATTTGTTGTATGATTTGCAGTTATTTTACATTTAAATTGTATTTTCTTTAACCTCTAGGCAATGGATTTATTAAATAACTAGTTGCAGTTGACTCTGTTGGGATCTGCTCTGTGAGTAGTTCGGTGTGTGGGGGGAGTGATGTGATTTGGCTTTGACTTTGATGGATGAACTTTGATTTGAACTGTTATCTGTGAACTGTTATTGGGTTAAGAGTCGCGTCAAGTCTGCTATATGTTTCTCTGTGTAAGAGTTCGTGTACGTGTATGTGTGTTTGTTTGTCGTTTGTTTCTAATTTACATATTTCATAACAATAACAAATAAGTAATTATCGATTAGTTTTAATAACTAAATCAAACGCACTGAGAGCTTGAAACGGCAACTAAAATATACAAACAGCAGACAAGACACAAATACAGCGATGACAAAAGACTTTAATAGTTTCCTTTTTTTCTATTTTAGGTTTCTTAAGAATCGTCTGGTTCATGTGCATGCGTCGTCTAACTAAACTGGGAGTTGGTCGAGAAAGGTTCGCAGTTTGATCTGCGCTGTTCTTGTTTTTTTTTTTTTTGATTCTTTTGGAATTTAATTGCGAATTTTTACAATTTTCAATTGAATCTGATGTTATTAGTTTTCTATTTTGTTTATTTTCAATTAATAGTATTATTATAACTATTTTGTTTTACTAATTAAAAATTATGTTTTTTGCGTGTGTGTGTGTGTGTGTGTGTGGGTGTTTATGTGTAAGTGTGTGTACGAATTTACAGACTGTTCTCGCGCAAAATATTTATTAATGAGGCATCCTTTTTGTTGTTCTCATTCATTTCTTCCCTTTGCTTTTGCTTTAATTGTTGGCTTTTCTTTTTAAGGCTAAAAATTGAAATTTGCTTATAAAATGTTGTTGCTTTTGCATTTTGTGAGGGCATTCTTCTTTTTGTTTTTACTTAAAATACGTTGTTTGGATTATAAATTTAAATGTAGCTTGGTTTTTACGCTTAAAATGTTACACACAACTTATTTTCATTAAGTTTTCTACATTTTTGTTGGTTTTGTATTCTTTTATAAACTGTTTTTTTTTTTTTAATTGATAATTTTTTAATAATAATAATAATAATATTAATAGATCATCTCTAACATAATATGCGCTGCTTTCCTTGAATATAATTTAAAATTATAAACACCCCCCCAACAAAAATTTCCCTTCCCCAAACCCCACAATCCATTCGATTTGCAACTTTTTTTGTGTTTTGTGTGTGTGTGTGTGTGTGTGTTTTGCGTCTCACTTAGGACCCGTAGGCATCGTCGCTAAAGTCGAACAGGCGATCGATGCCCTCGTTGGCGTTCAGCGCATAAGGATAATCGTTATCATCCGGCGGATCAATGGACACAAAGGCATTGTTAAAGTCTGCAAATCAAAAACAAATACAATAAGTCAACAAACTGCAACAAGTTTACCAAATATAGTGCATAAAATATAAGAAATAACGACAACAAAAAGATGATGAAGATTAGGTGACATGTTGATTGGTTTCGCTTGTTGATTATCGAGTATGATTAATTAATTTCTGTTTTGTTGATTTGGTTGTTTGCTTTTTTTTTTTTAGGTTTGATGCATGTTTGAAATTCACGCCAGAGCTGAATCTCATGGTGCTACAAAATTTCAATTTCAATATGAACAATTGCCCGCTGCAACGGTCAGTGCACTGCAGACCCACGAGAATTCAGTTCCAAAATGAATCTTCGCTTGCGCGTTGGTAAGAAATGTGGTTCCATTCTGACGACAGATATACATATAGAGGCGGCGGGTTAATACGATACATACATACTGTTTATTTACAATGATTAATGATTAATAGTTTGGTGGCCTGTCAGAATTTGGTTAGTTGAACGGGCAGCTAACTTAACTTTCTACATGACTGTAAATACAATTAACAGCTGCAGTATTTACATTAACATTTTTAGTTAAGCTGCCAGTTTAAGCGTCATGTTATGTTAATGCATGTTAGTGTGTGTGTGGGTGTAAATGTTTGCGTGTGTGTGTAAGTTGGAAGTAGGCATTTTTTTTTGTTGGTTATTGATTAATCGACAATTAGTTTTAATGATACACTAATTTCACTGTACTAGCAAATATAGAAGTAAATATGCCAAATTACTGATTTGAAATTCAATTTTGAACTGATTCTCGTTGGTTTGCCAAAAAGTAGTTAAATTAAATAAATTTCAATCAATTTGCAGACACTATAAACCGATTTCGTTTTTAATTCATTTACTATGCTGCGTAATGAAGAACGCGCTCAGCAAGAACTCAGACTGTGATGCGGTTTGCAGAAGAGAACGCAGGTCACAGAGAAAGTTCTTGACAAGTTCGCTTCATGGATCAAAACTGCCGGCTGACAGTTAACATAACTGTGAATGTTAACGCGCTGCGTTTGCTGTAAGCGCTGCTGCTGTTGCTGTTATTTACACTGTTGCTGTTATTTACATTAGACAAACAATTGTGATGCGTGAAGAGATCGTGTGGAGCATGGAAATAACATAAAGAGCACGGGGCACGAAGCAACGCAACGGCGAAGAGAATTGATTAAACTCAAGGAATACTTACAGTCCGCATCGATGTCACTGAAGAGCGCATCGAGACCTTGCAGAGCCACATTGCTGCCATTGCTGTCAGCGTCGCAGTCGGTTACACCAGGCGGCAGGCTGCGATAATTATTATGTCTGTTGTTGTATTGCTGCTGCGGCTGCTGCTGCTGCTGCTGATTAACATTGGCGCCAGCGCCAGAGATGTCTCCATATGTTGCCGTCAAGCCGACGCCGACGCCGACGCCGTTGCTTGTTTCCTGATCAGCTACCGCTGCGAACTGCATTTGCAGCGAGCCCATGGCAGAGGAGTTGCTGCCGCTGTTGCCGTTGCCAGTGCTGTTGCTGCCGCTGTTAACAACGTACGGCGCAGTCGTGTCTTCCATTGCACAGTTATACATGGGCACATCGCTGCGTCGCTGCTGCTGCTGCTGCTGCGCCGACTGTGACTGATTGCTGTTGTAATTCACTAAGCTGCTGTTGCTGGGGGGTTGGGAATTGTTGTTGTTGTTGTTGTTGCTGCTGCTGTTATGACTATTAAGCGTATTTGTGTTGTTGCCCGCGGCGATGGCAGCCGAATTCGCTGCACGTCGCCGCGTCGTTGGCGTGGGCGAGGATTGTGTTAGGCTGCTAAAAATCTGCTGAATAGCGCTCTGCTGCTGCTGCTGCTGCTGCTGCTGCTGCTGCTGCTGCTGATGGTGACTGCGCACCACGGGACTGGTTAGTGTCGGCACCAGCTGATTCAGCTCATCGTCGACGTCAACGTCATCGTCGTCATTGTCAGCGGCGTCGTTTCCATGCGTCGACCGTTGCTGCTGCTGCGACGATGTCAGCTCATAATCGACGCCGCCATTATCACAAATATTATATTCAGGCTGCGACTGCTTTGCCGCCTCCTCAATCGACTTGTTGAGGTTGCGTTGCGCTGATAAGCGATATGGTGGATGGCCAACCAAGTGGCCTAAACGAAGGAGAAACACACAAAAAAAAGGCACAGTTTAATAACGCACAACTCTTATGCATAACTCGATAGATTTCTCTCACTTACCTAGGCCGAATTTGGTGCTCATGGCATCGATATTGTTGAAGAGCGGATCGTTGAAGCGCTGATTGGTCAGGTGATGCAGTCGCGTCGACGTCGCCGTACGCAGTCCGCTGGTGGGCGCAATGGGCGAATTCTCCGGCGAATTGTCGTGGCACAGGAACACATTGATTTCCTCGCTGTTCTCTGCTTTCACGTAGATCTCGCGCGTGTTGGGCAGCTGCAAAGGGAAAGAGAATGAGTTAAACTACTGTTATGACTTGCTTTGTTTGCAGCTGTTAGTTAACAGTGGCTGTTAACAAGAGCAGCGTATGATCACGTTTCGTATTTTTAGAAATCATTTTCGCATTCTTCATTCTTTTTGAGCGTTGCCAGACTTGTGCTCGAAAACACAATCACAGCGAAGCTAATTTGTAACCGATATTTATTGCGGAATAGTTTTGTTTTTCCCTCTCTCTCTCTCTCTCGCATAGTTTGTTTTTCTTCTTTTTCCTTTGCTCGTTACGCGAGAGTTCATTAAACAGTTCAAGGCGAGCGGAAACATTAAGCGAAATATTTATAAATAGTGCGTGGCCAACAGATCATCGGCCAAAAGGCAGAGGACTGCGCGAGTTCTCGATTGGAAAACATTTTAGCCAGCCGAGAAGCACACATACATACGTATACACACACATGCATACGCAAGAAAACTCATTTTTCTATTTGCTTGATATCAAATAAAGAAATGGGGCTGCGAGCAAAGGGGCTGGGGCCTGGTCTAGCTGGCCGCCAGTTGGGGGCGGACGGGGAGTGTTCCATTTTGCAGTGCGTCACTTGTCGCCGTCTGCGGCGGTGTCTAAAAATAGGGCGCCATGTTTAATGGCATGCAGACGGAAAGAAGAAGCACCACGTCGCGCGAATAGGGACGACTTAAGCAGATTTTAGCTAAATACACACACGCTTGGATAGACAGCCGTGTGTCTTAATCGTGCGCAGAGAGAGAGAGAGAAAAGAATGACAGTCTCAAGACACGCATTGCAACACGGCTTTTCCCTATGCCAACAATCGCCATACTCACCACAAGCTTGGCCTCCGGCGGCGCCTTGATCACAATCACAATCTGATCCTTGAACAGATCCACATTCAATAGATCATTCTGCGTCACATAGGCCATGCCGCCACTGTTCGCCACCTCCTGAGATATTTCCGCCAGCTCGCCACGCATCTGATCGATGAGCGTGTTCAATTCATTCTCATGATGCTCCAATCGTTCGCCCTCCTCCTCAATGTGGCGAGAACGTTCGCTGCTCACCAGCGACTGACCGCCACGCCATTGTATATTGTTCTTGGACTTCTTCTCCAAGATGCCAATGCCTTCCAGGACATTGGTAATGTCGTAGATGCGACGCTTTTGCACAGCCAGACGATTCGAGGCATCGTTGAGATCAACAACACCATTGGGCGATTCCTGCAGCAGATCCACAAACTTCTTGGTCAATATGCCCAGTGAAGTGTCGGCCCGATTGCGATCACCGCCTCCGCCACCGCCACCACTCGTCGACGATGATGAGACCAACGATGTGTGGTGCTGCTGCTGATGGTGCTGCTGCTGCTGCGATTGCTGTTGCGATCCTGATCGCGAGCCAAACGACGAATGCGAATGCGAAGAACTGTTGCCGGCCGGTTTGCTCGTCTCCACGTCGTCGTCGTCGTCTTCGTCGTGCTCGTTCTCGTATTGCTGCTGCCGCTGCAGATGTTGGCGCTGCTGACGTTGTTGTTGCTGCTGCTGCTGCTGCTGCTGTTGTTGTTGCTGCAGCTGAGTGTGCTTGCCACTGTTGCTGCTGCTGTTGTTGCTGTTGTAGGTGACCGTTAGGTGCTGTATGCTCTGCTTGGCCTGTTTCTTCGGATGGAGCTCGAGGGTGACAGCATGTGCATGTGGCCGACGCTTGACCTGCAGCGAGAGAGGGAGAGGGAGAGAGAAAGAGTGTGGTGAGTAGGCGTTTAAAACTGTGCTCTCTCGATATATCGATAGCTATCGATTAGCGATCTACTCTATTAACAAACTCATTTCAATAAAACACATATCGATGCTGGTATCGATTTCCACTTACCCTATAGTATTGTGTGATATCGTTCGTTTTGCCCCCCGCTGCTCCGCCTCCATGACGCTGCTGCTGCGTGTGTGTGTGCGTGTGCGTACTGGTCGCTTCTGCAATAACTGTTGTTGTTGCTGTTGTGCCGACGCCACCTTTATTCAGACTTATGTACACATGATCTTGCAGGTGGGCAGCAACGTTCACATCGATCCTGTTCCCGTGACCGTGCCCGTGCCCGTTCCCGTGCTCGTAATCAATGTCCAGCAACTTTTCATTCTTAAGCACAATATTATTGTTGTTGTTGTTGCTGCTGTTATTGTTATTATTGTTTTGTTGCTGCTGCCACCACTGAGAATCTCGTAATTGAGCTTGCGTACCACCTGTGAGCTGCCGCCTCCGCCGCCGCCCGCACCGCCACCTCCGTATAGCGTTGTGTGCCGCTGTGTGCTGCTATTGTTGTTGTTGTTGTGGCTGTGGCTGTTGGGTGCGGCGGTGTTTATTAAATAATTCGACATTTCGCAGTCGCACGCGCTGCCTGCAGTTATACAAAAATAGTTTGCTGCTTCTTCCTCGTCTTTTGTTTCCTCTCCTCTGTTTTTGCTCTTCCCCGCACACTCACTCTCTCTCACTGGATCGATCGTTTGCACTCTCTATCACTCACTCTCTCTCTCTCACTCTCCCTCTCTCTCTCACACTTCTCTCCTCTGTGTGTCTGTCTTTTGCTTAATGCTACGTCGGCCTGGCAGCGCGGCTGTCGTGCGATTTTTTCTGTAGCATACTTTTAAGCGCGCTCGTTCGCTCCAAAGAGTTGCCACCTGATTGAATATTTGCTGCTTCCGTGTGAGTGTGTGTGTGTTGCGTGTAGCGAGCGTGTGTGTGTGAGAGTTGCTTTTATTGTACTTTTTGTTTGCGCTTATCAACTAAATTAGCACCTATGGATTCTTCACATCTGCAAAACAGAAAACAAAAGAGATGCAACGATTAGTCATGTGTAATGTATGTAAATAGTTGTGCATATCAGTGTATATGTGTATATGTGTGTGTACTAAATATTTATGCAATCGGCACGTCAAGCCAGCTTTATCGCCATTTGTTTTGTTTTCATTCTTCAGTCACCCTGCATTTACATAGTCCCAATTCGATGGCCGAAGACGCTCGCTCGAGTCATAAAGCGCCGCCAGACAGTTCAACCCACTGAATTATGTATGAGATCATCCTAGCCCAAAACACCTCCACCCCCCTCCCTTGCAATGGTATGCCTAAAATATTTCTAATATTTCGTTCACAAATTGTTGTCATTGTGAGAAACAAAGTCGCGCAGGCGCAAATGTCAATAAACTCAACATAAAAAGTATTTAAGCAATCAATACGACGTGGAATGGCAAAGCCAAGAGGCAAAACGAGAACGTCGAGAGGAACGCGAACAACAACAGGTAAGGCAGCAGAGCTACGGCTAGGTAACGTTATAGTTAATGCTGTATTAACCGCTTTTGGCCGTCATCGTCTCTTTCATTAGAGAAAGACATGACTTGTGGCAATTGTTGTTGTTTGCTTATTTCGTTCTCTTCTTTTTGTGTGTGCTGGCAAATTAAAAGCTTAAAGAAGCGTAAAAATACAATAACAATAAAACCAGTGTGCCAACAATTAACCCAATCGCACTGTGGCCACATTATGTTAGCCAACAGAGACTGTTAGTGTGCTGTTACTGTTAAAAACGGAAGTTTTGCGCGTTTGACAAACAGCAACTCGACACTTTATGGAGCTGTTAATTGCAGTAACAAAACACACACACACACAGTAAAAACTCGTGTAATCAGAACAAATAAATAAATATATAGTATATAGAATATATATATGTACATAGGCACGCAGCCACATGCACAGTGAAACGTAAAACGAGCAAAACGAACGGAACGTCGCGTGGAATTTGCTGAAATTGGCAAGAAAAAAGCGGCAAGCAACAACGAATTAGCAGCGCAGGTAGCCTCTGTCTGTCCGTCAGTCAGCCCCCTCTCTCTCTCTCTCTTATTCTGCTCTCTCCAGCTTTGCCTCTCTCAACTACTCTCTCTCGCTCTCTTCGCCAATAACTGCAAGCGTCGACGTCGTTGGCGGCGCGACACACACAGTCTTTGCTGAGATTTCATTGTTGCTGTTGTTGCTGCTGCTGCTGCTGCTGCGGCTGCCTTTTTTGTATGCCAAAAACGGTATCTGTTTACAGGCCGGCGAATTCTGTTTTATTTCTTTCGTTCGCCTCAGGTAATTCAAATCGAAGACATGGAAATTTTATACTCGCGCGCAGCCCACAAACATTTTGGTTGCCACACAAATTATGTGGGTAGCGTAGGCGCAGAGGAAGGAGCAAGAAAGAACAAGATGTACAAAATACAATCTGAAAAGGGTAGATCGATCGAACCTTTGGGATTTCTTAATTTGAATGCACACGAATTCTGCAATAAACAAGTAAAGTAGTCTCCCGTTAATTCGTTTTGCATATAAAATTACAGGCGGCGTATAAAATTACGCATGAAAAATGCTTCACAAGAACGGGCGAAGCAGGCGCTAAAGCAAGAGCAAGAGCAAGAGCAAGGGAGGAGAGCAGATTATGCTGCTGCCAATCTATGCGCTGAAAAGTGTGACCAGCGTAGCCTTAATATTGAGCAAAAACCGTTACAAGTTACATGTGTGTGTGTGTGTATCAATTTTCAAATGCACTTGTCGGGCATCGTTTTTGCTCGTATTTATCTAACAACAACAGAACGAAGGTAAATAACAAGTGCAACTGTGACTCGGTAAACATGAAAATGTCGGAAATCGTGGACGAAATGGCCTAGAGCAAAAATAAATAAACTGTGAGCAATAACTATGGGTGGGAAGTCGTTTCGACTGTTGGATACCCGTTACACCCGACATTTTTTTATATGATGCCAATACACCCCATTCACGAGCATTTTCCATAGCTGAAGGGTATAAAAACAACCTCAGCGCAGCGTAGCGCCACAACTTTTTTTCCAATCAACCTAACGACATCGGCGCAGCAGAGCGCAGCGCCCGTCGCGTATGTATGACTGATAAAGAAATACAAAACACACGCACACACACTCGCACGCACTCGTGTGTGTGTGTATGTACACATACACAAATGTCGAGTAAATAAGCCGCAGAAGTCCAAACACGCAAACGACGTTTTTTGATAGCGTTGCGCCGCGACTCGCCGCGAATATGCTCGACCGATTGCTGCTCTGCCCCGCCGCTGCTGCTGCTGCTGCTGCCTATTGTGAATTAGTAATGTAAAACACGAGAAAATGGTATTAAAAGAAAATGAATTGCTCGACTGGGCCGCCAGAACTGTGAGCCATGTGCAGCACGCCCAATCGTAATGGTGGTCAGCGTGCGCTGCTAATTAGTCGCTGCGAGTGCAAGCTAACGGCGCTTTCGAATAACTTCTAACACGACTTAATACACAAGCAACAACTTATGATGTGCTTTAATATGCATATTATGTTAATCCATGACATGCACACAAACGTACATGCTCACTCTTGCACGCACACTCAGAGCAGAGAGGCAGCGCAGCAACAGCGCTGCCGACTGCAACGCATACGTTAAAAGTTTCGCTTTCTTTTTGCACAGCATTTTGCATGCGCAGTAGAAAAACAGACGCAAAAACAATAAAACGAAAGACTACAGAGGTACATATGTACAGGCACGTGCATGTATGTGTTTTATATGTACATCCCACAACAACAATTGCTATAAAAACCATTCAGCACACTGTAGGCGGCGGGAGACGAGTAGAATATTGTGTATAGTCAAGTGCATGTGCGTGTGTGTGTGTAAAGTGGGGAGAGCATTTCAACGAGAGAGTGAGTTGCTCCAGGGGCCGAGGCCGACTCTTGCTGCTACGCTGCTGCTTTCACAACGTCGGCGGCGGTTTGAGAGATGCCGGCCGCCTTCTTTTCTCTTGCTCTTGCTCTTGCTTTTGCTTTTGCTAGCTAACAGCTGTTACTAGACTAAGTGTTGATACATACAATCCACACTCCACTGTTGTTTTTGTTATTATGCTGCCACAGCGAAGTAGTGTGAGAAACTCATCGTTATTACGAAGCAGCCGGTTTTGAGACTTGAGATCCACGTTCCACTCTGATTATGCGCTTGGCATCTTAGCATCACCTTGTTGTTGCTTTTCGACCGGTACATAGTTACATACATGTGTACAATATTTGTTTGTGTGTAGGTGAAATATCGCCATTTTAACATTTCGCTGTTTGTTTCTCTAAGCCAATTACACATAAAGCTCCCGCAGCACGATAATGCGCGACTTTCTGTTGCTTTGCCTTGTTGTTTGGCCAAAACAATCAAAGCTTAACCCGAAAACGCCAATCAATCTGGCCTAAGCAGCAAAATCAACCGAAGGCAAAGCCCACACACACACACACAGGCAAATTTGAAAAAATGTAATTCTTTATTTGATAAACAGAACGAACGACAAGTGTAAACAGCAGGTAAAGTAAGAGACACAAAAAACTGCGCTTTAATCGGCAGCAGCAGCAGCAACAGAACTGTGCGAGAAAGTGTGCGTGTGCGTAACATTGACGCAACAGAATTCTGCTAGACATAACAGAGGCTGCTTATTTTGGGCCTTTTGGTGGGTGCAAAATGCCAAAAATAATTGCCAGTCGGTAGGCGAAAGCGAGAGGAGCGGGAGAAAGAGAGATAGACTGAGAGAGCGCCAGCAGGCGCATAAAATGCGTCGCAAAGTATTTCGCCAGCACAATGCAAACAAAAACAGCGAAAATTCAGGCATGTGTGGGAAGATTGGGCGGGCCCGGTCGCGTTGACCATTGTCATCACTCACAATTATCTTTGGAAAAGTGGAAATATAATGCTCCGTAAAGTCGTGCTATTATCAAGAAACATATTGAACTGCTCCCGGTTTCGGGGAATCCCAACAAGAATATGCTGGTCAAGCAATAAAAAAATGTATAAATATATATCTGCAGCGTTCCAGGAAAATCTCATGCATGCTCATAAATTATTTTCTTTCAGTGTGTGTGTGTTTTTGTGGACTGAAACAAGCATGACGCATTTCTTGTCATTGGGCTGCACATTTTGAAAAGCAAACCGCGTTATCAGGAACTCTCAGCGGCGTTCTCTCTCTCTCTCTCTCCGCCTCACATTTTTTTTCTTCGCGACTCACTACTTTTTCTTGCGGTGTAAGTGTAAGTGCATTATAAAAATCATGTAATTAATCATGATAATGTGGAGCAGCAAGTGGAGCCTTGCTGGAGGTGGGGGTAGGTTTTCAATTTACAAATGAATTAAAAGCGCTTTACGTGAGACTTTACACACACACGAAAGACTTTTAAAGGTTATTAACTGACTTTAAAATTAGAGCTAAGAATGAGACACAAAACAAACTCGAAAGAATGATAAATTGTCAGAAACACACACACACACACACACACACACAATACGCGCGGCATGTGGACTTTACAGTTTGACGAGTACTGATAATTCGTTTTATCAAAGTTTAAATTTGTGTGCGTGAGAGTGTACGTGCATTTACGTACATATCTATAACATCTGTTTGCACATTTTCACTTTGGTAACTAGTTGTTGTAGAAGAAATAAGGAGTGCACGCACCTAAATTGGAATTTCTTCGTTTTATATCACGACGCACAACCCAGCAAAGGGAAAGCAAATGCTTGATGATGTCGCTGCCGTCGCCTGCGTCGTCGTCGTCGCTGCTGCTGCTGCTGTTGCTGCCGCCGCCAACGTCGTCGCTGCTGCTTCTGTTTTGTAGTTGTTATTGCTGTTGCCGTCGTCGCGCTCATTTAATATCACACACGTTTCATATTTTTCCGTTTTTCATGTACATTTTTTCTTCACTACGTTTTCTTCTTTCCTTTGCGCAAACCTTGTTGTTGTTGCTGTTTGCCTTTACCTTACGTTTCTTCTCGTTTTCGCCTTGTGACGTCAGCAGTTAAGAAATTTTTTTTTTTTATTTGTTGTAGATATCACATAATGGTTGTTGATCGTTCTCGTACGTATGTAATGTCTGTCCTAAAATGATTGTTGTTGTTTAGTTGCGCTCTCTGAATGTTCTGAATTCGGTGTGCAGCAGTGTAGTCTTTTTTCTTGTTTCTTTTGATTAGTTTTCACATTTTGTGCGGCGCCGCGCGCTAAACGAACTTCATAGGCCACGACGTAAACGCAAAGTGAGTGGCTGAGCGTGCAGTGCCTGGCCTGGCCTGAGTGTCTTCTCGCCGACGTAGTAGTAATGGAGTCGCCGGCAAATCCAGCAGCGAAAGAGAGTATCACGCGCAAAGAGAGCGAGTGAGAGATTGAGAGCGCGTTGCGTTCGCAGAGAAAACGTAACGAGAACGGCGACGTTACGTTAAGCAATGTGCTGTGCTGACGGCGACGGCGACGGCAGCCGAGACGGGGTGTTTGCTAATGATCCCAATTGTTGTTGTTGTTGTTGCTGTTGCTGGTGTTGCGACGTTCGACAAGGCCAGTCCGAACATCCTTGGTGACGTCACTGAAGTACTCTAACAGTCGCAATCGAATTGCTTAATGAACTTAGCGCACATTGAACATTGATTTCGCGACGTACTCAATGGTTTTTCTCCACGCGGGCGTGTTTTACGTATCACGTTTTGCGTTGTCGCTACTTTTTGTGTAGCTTTTCGTTTGCTCAGTGGGCAGCAGCAACAGCAGCAGCGACACGACAAACACGGCGACGACGACGGCGGCGACGACGACGACGACAGCAACAACAAACAGACACGACCAGCAGTGCTGAGCGTAAACGAAAAACTGATTGCGGCGAATTAGCTGACGCCAATTTGAACTGTTATTGGCTCTGCTTTTGGTTCTGTTAACGTGCGTTTTTCTTGTGGCGGCGAATTCAGGGCAGCAGCTGAGAGCGAGTCGCTCTCGGTTGACAGCTGAGAGCGCAGAGCGGCAGCAGCGACGCGCAGCTTTAACGTAGCCAGCAGAGGCAGCGACAGCGGCAGCAGCAGCTGAGTGGGAAAACACACTAATTTCTCGTGAATGTGTGAGTGAGTGGAACGTAGGCAGATGCTTTGTGGCATGTGGATGGCAGACTCAGAGTGGGTAGGTGTGCAGTCGGCAGCGCGAGCGTGTGTGTGTATGTGTGTACGTGTGTGTGTTTGTGCGATTGGTTATGTGTGAGCTCGGTTTTAAACCGCGCTCTCTCACTCGCTCAAATGCCGGCTACAAAAATCGAGAGACGGAAGTGACGTGCCGCCTCTAACGTCACCGCCACCGCACCCACAAGGGGGGACTATGTACAAATAAATACTTGCTTAAGTATGGGCATAAATATGTGCGAGTGTGTACACACTCGCATGCATGTGATACATAACATAGAGGCTTCGTTTCTCTCACTGTCTTTTTTTTTTAGCTGGCTGTCAGTGTGTGCTACGCATGTTGCGTGTATTTTATTGCTATCAACAATGTTGCCGACGAGTTTATGGCAAAGAGATTGTAATTCGTTATTTCTTATGGTTGAAGTTATGGAAAATTATGGTTCTTATTATAATTGTTGACACAGTTTAAGCATGCGGAGCTTTTTTTCGGCTAAGTTCAATGAACCAGATAAACACATCTGCTCAAATAGGTAGCTAACTGCGTACATATGTATGTAAATACATGTGTGTGCAGATCGGTAACTGGGGTATGCACACACACACAAATGTATCTATTACTGCAAAAAACAGAAAACGAAATCAAACAAAATATGGTAAATATGTCGCGAAACTCACGCCCAGCCCAAACGGCCTCTTCGGTTTCGGTTTCGGTTTCTCTTCTTTCCTACTTCACTTTCAATTTCTTGTCCTCCTGCAGCTAGAGTGAGACCGCAGGCAGGCAGGCGCAGCCAGACGTACTCACACACGCATTTCCAGTTAATTAAAAGTATTTATGACACACTGCATACATAAAAAATGTCTTAAGTACGAAGGTCCACAAGGATCGTGGGAAGTTCCAAGCGCAGACGATCGCAAAACGAGCTCAAAAAATCATGTGTGTGTGTGTGTGTGTGCGTGGATATGGTATCTATCGTAGGAAAAAAAATATCACTGCAGAAAAAAAAGCAGCGCAGTTCGCAAACGTTCTACTCTGAAGGGGTGACTCCTCGTTGGGTTGGGTAGCTTCTCTGAGAAAAATCGACAAACGAAAACCGAAAATAAAAAAAACGACACTCTTCTTCTTGTCTGCTCAGCTAGAAACTTTGCCTCAGTCAAAAAGAAAAAAATAAACAAAACTAAAGGATAACAGAGTCTTGAGTCTTATAAACTCAGCCTCTCTGAGGGGTCATGAGAAGCGACAGACCAAAGACAAAAAAAAGGCTGACAAAAAATGTAGATAATCAAAAAAAAAAGAGAAAAAAAGGCAATAGAATTGAAAAACTGGAAAGCAGCTTTACTTACCCAAAGGGTTGAGCTGGGGCAGCCAATTTGTCTGGATACATAGAGATAAGGAGTGAGAATTTAAATTAAAAAAAAAGAAAAAAAAACTCATTTTTGGCAACGTATTTGGTTTTTAATAAATTATCATATTTTAGAGATAGCCTAGGCAGAAATGGTTATAGTTTTGGGGAAGCAAGGGTATTTTATTATTTTAATTAGTTTTCAAATCATGTTCTCTCTTATTTATTACTGAATTTTGTTTCTATTATTTTTTAATGATTTAATTTTGGACTGACAAGCTTCTAATAACCCCAAGTGCAGTCGCCAGTTCAGGTTAGGGTATCACAAGTATTTGACAAGCCAGACGAAATGTGCCGGCAGCATAAAAGCGGAATGAGTGCGCCGCGCTGTGAGGATGCTCGCTCTTCTGCTCATAATCATCATCATATGCAGCAGCAGCAGCAGCGGCAGCGGCTAAGGCAGCAACCCCTTTTGCAGTGGGGTGCAAAAACTCTTTTACTGCCTCTGCCTCTGCCACTGCCTCGGTCGCAGTCGCTGCCGTTGCCGTTGCTCCTCTGCTTCTGACATGGGAAATAAATGAGTTGAGATGATGGAGAGAGAGAGAGAGAGAGAGCTCTCCGGCAACGACGTCGCCGGCACAGACATGCCGCAGAATGCAATCAACTTGAAAACTACTTGAGAATCTGAGCGACGGCGCGATATTCAAATTCGAAAATAAAAGTGAAACAAAGAAGAGAGAAAAAAATAAAGGAAAAAAAACGCATTGAGAGAAACCAACGACGACGTAGCCGCTGTCGGCGTTAACGTGCACGTTGACGTTGACGTCGCTGCATGTTTGACAGAATGTCAGTCACAATGTTGATTGTGTGCAGCAGCAGTTGTTGTTGTTGTTGTTATTATTATTATTACTGTTGTTGTCGCTCTTATTCTTGTAGTTGTTGCTGCTGCTGCTGCTGTGTAGTCATTCCTCAACTCTTTGGCTAGGGTGGCAACTCCTCGTGAGAGCGGGAGAGTGGGCACTGCTCTCTGTGTCTCTCTCGTTGTGCGTGTGTGTGTCTGCCTACTTCCGACCCGAGCGGCGCAACTAACTTGACGCAACATTTATTGAATTTGGCGACGGCGTCGTCGTCGGCAGCAGCCGCGCGTCGCTGAGGAAATTGCTTCGAACAGGAGCTGCAGCTGCATTAATGGGAAGTTTCGGAAGTTTGTCTATTACATTTGCCCACGCCGCACACAACCATGCTTTTAACTTCTTGACTTTAACACAAATTGCAAATTAATTTGATTTGAATGTTAATCATTTTTACAGTCATGGCGTGGCAGACGGAGAGAGAGAGAGAGTGAGAGAGATAAGCTTAAGCGACGCAGGCAATATTTTACATTAACTTAACAGAGCAGACTACAGCGGGGGACAAACTACTAGTAACAGTGGGACAAGGTAGGGAAATTTGGTTGAAAAACGTAGTAAGGGGGAAGCAACCATTTTGCACTTCCCTTTTACTGCATGCCTTCATCTAGATTTTCAATTATCTAATACTACACGTTTTGCCGATAGGTATCGCTTAGGTATCGCTCTTATCGCGCATGAAGTATTCACTCGGCGATACTAATCACTTCTTCACGCTTCGAGTTGATTTTAATTTGTGTGTTTGGGGCGAGGCCCTATCATTTGCCAGCTAAATAATCGTATAAAAAAAGGTTGCCGATGCGACTCGGGGTTAGGGTTAGGGTTATAATGAGCGGGCAGTGAGTCTAACGAGTGCCTGACTTTAAAAGCGGACTGCATGCCCGCCATATGAGACCGACAGCAAAGTCTCTCCGCCCTTCGCTCTCGATTGCTGCCGACCTGTCCGCCCTAACGGCGCGGAACAACAGTAACATGTACTCGTGTCTGTGATAAATATAACACATACCCACACAAGTGCACGCACACACACACACGCCATAAGTATGTATGTACTCTATATGGTTAGACAAGCAGTCAACACAATCAACTCGTACTCAGTTTCGGACCCGACTTGCCTGCTAGACGACGACTCCAACTGAGTCTGAGTCGAAATTCTTTCAGCTCACGTTCATTGAACCTCATTGTAAGCCACAAAACGCGAGCGATATTCCCCTCCAAACTCAGAAAAAAAAAAAAACGAAATAAAAGTATAAAACTTAAGTACAAAAATCAGTTAGAGCTTATTATTATTTAATTATTCACTTAAAAGTGTGCAAAGAAATTAAAATAAAAGGGAAGAAGCACGAAAAACTGCCCAGTCGTGTCGAGTTTTATTAGAAGAGGTTCTCTTCTGATCAGAACGAATGTACTAAAGGTAGTACTAATTTTTGGGGTAGACCATAAGTCAAAAACAATTCGTAACTACAGTGCTTAAAGTAAGTGAAATCTAATGTGTTTTGGCCTTGTTTACTATACTTACGCGGTGCTGGGCTGAATTTAAAAATTTTTTTTAATAGGGTAATCCAAAAAGTAGTCGCTCGGTTTGGTTGGAGTTGAATTTGGCAATGAGTTCGCGTTGATTTATGTCATAACCGTATGTTATTTCACTTCAAGGCTTTTTTAAACAATAAAAGGGTAATTTTTTTTTTTTTTTTTTGGTAAATCAATAAATACGCGTATAATAAATTTAGAACAAGTTAAAAGTGAACACTTAGCACATATGAGATTTAGTTTAACAGATAATAAGGGTAAAAATTATAGCGAAAACAGTTCAACACTTTCGAAGAATAACAAATAGAATAAAGTGGGAATAATTTAAAGAATATAAGTGTATGTTTCAGAGTAAACTTATTGCATTTTTGTAATTTTGGAATCGTTTTCAAAGTAAATACTAAATTGAACGTCTACATCAAGTAAACATATTAACTTTGAGTCTTTGTCATATTTGGCAGTATGATCCCTTAGTAATTGATCATTTTATGCGTTATTGATTTGAAATTTTCCTCTGTGATTTGTATTCCTTGTGCGGTGAGGTAAGCATCATAGTTCCGTTGTGTTTTTTCAGTGTTTTTAAGTTAATAAATTTAATTTTTGTTTTGTTTTTTTTTTTTGTAGTTTTAACAAATTTCAACAAATGCTGCACTTAGGAGTGATGGGCAATAAACGTGAACAGTAACAGAAACGACAACGACAACGACGATAACGACATGATCAACAACAAATTCCGCACGGGAGGGATCGCTCGCTCGATCTCGGGAGATTCACTTCCACTTTCTGCAGCGTTCGGTTTGTAAATGTTGCGTAGTTCTCGAGCCAGAGCCAGCTCGAGTGAACGCACAACACAACACAACAGAAACAGCAACAGCAACAGAAATTGAAACAACAACAACAAAAACAACAGAAGCAGAGGATGAAGCAAAGCGACACAACGACTGCGCCGCCAGACAAACAGGAATGCAATTGCAGGGCGGCAGCGGCAGCAGCAGCGAGTGAGCGAGCGAGCGAGCGAGCGAAGAGCTCGTGCGTGCGTGCACGCTGAGCGCGCAGTCCAGTCAACGGGAGAGAGCGGGAGCGCGAGTGTAACAGAGTAACGGGGAGCGTACAACAGGAATGCAACAGCAACAGGAACAGCACAAAACAGCGCAAGGGAGGATAATGCAGCGATCTCTTCCCTGCTCACTCGTTCTCTCACTCTCTCTCGCTCTCACTCACTCTCTGTCTCTTTGCTCAATTGCACGCTCGACTACAGAGTTGCGGGCAGGGTTGGCAATGATAATAAACTTTTTCCCAAATTGCCTTTGATTTGACACGTTCAACAAAAAAAAGTCTGAGCATCTCTGCGGACAGTGTGACCTGACATAGGCGCAACGGTCAATAAAGCTGCTGCAGGGGCGTTTGCGGCCTAAACCCAACCTGGTTACCTAACAACAGGTGCTAACTAGTTATTCGTGGCGTTCTAGGCGCTCTCAGTCATTGAACCCGCTGCGTCGCAATTAGCACTGCAGCTGCAGCTGCCGAACCTATACATGCAAATGTCACACACACACACACACACGCAGAGAGAGATTGGCCTACGTACAACAAGGGAAATGGGAAACAAAAAAACAATCGGCATTATAATCACAAAGCTCGGGGCCCGAAATTACCGAGAGCAAAGCATACGAAATCAGAAAGCTCAGAATCCATAAGCAATTTTGAGTGGCGGCGGACGCGGCAGAAATTAATCAGGCGATAACCGAAAACCGAAAAAGCAAAGTCGAAATGCCAAATTCCAGAACGGATATGAAACAGGAGATGAATTGCCGCCCCAAATGCAGATGGAACTTGGCAGGAAGAACAGGAAGGGGCACAGGCTACAGAGGGTACTGCAGACAGACTGTACCGCCTCCCCCTCCCCTCCCCGACACCCCATCACCAGTCGAGTTAGCTCCTGTCTGCATATATCCTGCATTCTGCTGTACACTGCACCGCAACAGAGACTGCTGTAGTGTTGCTCATGGGGTTCGGGTACGGGTCGGTTTGGTTTGGTTCGATGAGGAGGTTTTCGGTTAGGGCTCTCTACTCCTGCGAATGACTGACATATTACCGACTGACTGGCTGAGTAATTCCGGAATCGAAATATCAACAAGCGCCTGTGCCTAGGCAGGCATTTGCAGCTGTCGTTCCTGTGTTGTTATTGCTTTATGGCTCTCTGTCACACAAAACGTCGTAGCACATGCCAAAAGACAGACAGAGAGTGAGAGGGAGAGGGAGAGAGAGAGGTAGAACGCGTGTGAGCAGGACGTACGTATATTAAAGAGACTTGAAAATTGCCCTGCTGTTTGCGGCTTAGAAGTTCGTTGGGCTCGTTTTGAGGTCTCCAACTGATAAGGAATGCAAAGAGAGGTTTTTGGAGTTCTGTGCGGGAGTTTACGATTCCCCGGAATTTCTCGTAGGCAATGTGTACAATGAGTTTGTTCTAGACAGCTACATAGGTTCGATTTGCCTTGATCTATCTATGATTTCCTTCTGCACGGTTTTATCAAATGATATTTATGCAAATAAACTAGAGATTTAAATAGGGTATAACCAGGATTTCAAAGAGATACCTAGTGGTTTTTTTGTATAATATACATATTGATTAAAAGTGGTTATCTTTCTCGCTTTGTGGGCCTAGGCAACTGGACCAACTAAGCGGTACCAGCTCAGCTCGGTTCGGACCCAACTCGATATCTGCCTGGTGCGCCTTAGGCTGGCTCGCATCGGGTGCTCATTAAATCTCCGACTACCTGGTCGACGTCGACGACGACGACGATGCCTTTGGCCGGCTTACCGGTTTTCAAATTTGGGATATGCGCTCACGTTTTTCAGCTATTTTAAGTAACAATGCAGCGAGTGCGAACGAGAGCAGCGAACAGTGTGCGAGTGAGCGAGGCAACTACAAAAGCTGTGCCGGGACAGGGCACAAAAACAAGAAGAACCTTCGAAAAATAAACAGCAAGCAGAGCGAACCGACTGAGACTGAGACTGACTGTGAAAGCAGAGGCAGAAGCAGAAGCAGAAGCAGAGGCCAAGTACGAGAAGTACATTCATAAGATATTTTATGCCGAGGGCCGAGAGGTTCAGCTACGGCTTCGGCTTCGGCTTCGGCTGCGACTACAGCAGCTTCAGGTTTGGGTTTGGGTTCAGGTTCAGTTCCATAGGTAGCTCGTCTGCCTAACCGCCTCCTCCTCCTCCTACTGCTCATCTTCGTCCTTCTTTAGTCTCATCTTCTGCGCACTGCGCAGTGTTCGTTGCGCTTTTGTTTTTCATTCACGAAATTCCTGGAAATTTGTAGATCTGTAAATCTCCAAAGATGTTGCTGCTGTTGCTGCTGCTGCTGTTGTCTCTGTGTGTTTCCTATGAAAGAGACGGCGGCAGCTACAGGACATACTGACTGCAATTAGCCTCAAACTAAAGCTGCTCTGTCGAAGGTTTCTTCACGGCTCTAATGGGGCTTCAGAGCGTGGGAGCTTCCGAGCGGATGTGTTGGAGCTCGTCGAACGATGCGATTAGATGACGGGCGAAAATCATATTCAGGCATAATCCAGCAGAGGGCAGACCAGGACAACCACAAACGGAACGAAGCAGATGTCCCAAATGTGACAGAAACTAATGCCTGAGAATGGAAAACGAACGAGAAGAAGAAAGAAAAACGTGGAAAAGAAGTTGAGACACGGATAGGGCCAAAGGCGTCGACGCACCTGGACACAACTACGACGTCTTGCGCAAAATGTGTGTGCAAGAAGCACCCTTAAAAACGGAAAAGCCAGAAGGTAGCGGTAGCACCCTTCAGCTACAGCACACGGTGTGGTGCGAGCGAGCGAGCGCGTACTGAGGGTAGCCCGCGGTGGCCCACGAGACACTTCAGACGTCCTAGTCGGCGGCACTGTGTTTCAGTAGGAAAGTGGAACGAACTCAACTGCACTCGAGACACCACACAAATCCACAAATGTCGCTAAGGTAATTTTTTCCTGCACCCTGTATGCCGAAATGGGTAATCAAGCAGGGTATATCGGGCGTGGCAGCAACTGGTGCGAGTACATTTAACGTAATAATCCAATTTCCTGTGCTATTGTCTAAATTTTTTCGTACAGGGTATCTACTAGTCAAGCACGTGCCCCTTCGACAATGATATATTGCGTTCCACAGTTGTCCCGTTTGTAATTGTTGCAGAATATGCAACAGCGGCAACCATTTTTAGGGATGCAACGTGCTGTAGCCCACCGGGGATCAATCTCTTCCCACCCATCCTGCTCTAACAACCACTAGTTCCCTGTCTGTCTTCCTTCCTCCATCTCTCTCTCTCGTTCTCTCCCCGGTTTCCTTTTTTGTTCTAGTATTAGAATTGGGCGCACTGTAATTGTTGCGTCGGGTTTCCTGCAATTCAACAGGAAATGGAAGTGGTTTTTGTTGCAGAAATTGCAGAACGGCAGCGCAGCCGAAGCCGCTGATGAAGTGGAGCGACACACAGTGGGACACACGAGGTCATAGATGAAACGAAATTGGGTCGTAGCTGAAGTTGAGCTTAAGGCAGACAGGCCGCTAGAGCTTAGTACCCCCACATGCCAGTGGAACTGGGACAACAACACACAGAAAGAATAACCAATTAGGTGCAAAAAAATGTAGGGTTATCTCTGTGCGAGCCGACAAGGTGTGAAGCGGAATACTCCCGGAATATTCTACTCAAATTTCATTAAAGCGCCTTTGTAACTGAGAGATTTGTTTGAGATGCACAAGGTAAGGGAATGTATGAAGTAGGAGTCGCTCAATCAGCGAGCTTAAGTCGAAGCCTGATGTTTCTTTTGGCTAAATCAATATTCCAGTTTTTACAAGGCTCCCATATCTGCCAAATGCTAAATTCAACTTTTGAGCTGCGCCCAACCGACTTTGCTCCACGGTGCTGCATTTCGGACTCAATGGAGTGTCCAGACACAGCGAGTCTAAAGGGCCCAAAGTCCAATGCAGCCATTGACATGTGCCAAATGACGTCGACATCGACGTCGACGTTGCTGCTGCTGCCCCTCCGGCAAGGGTGACCGTTGCCGACGCACGGAGGGCTGAGCCCCGCGACGGCACTGAGCTAATAATTAAAGTAAAGTAAAGCGGCGGCGGCGACAGAAGCAACCCCTAAGCGAAGAGTGCCCATTCGACTAGGGTGAACGAAATGAAATACACCAAGTTCGCTTGGTTCGTTCTTTTTTTTTGTTTTTGTTTTTCGCAAAGACCGGCGACGAATTGTGTAAAAAAACGCATTGTAAATTAGAGCAGCTGGGCGAGGGGTAGGTCGGGGCAGTACCCGGTAGTGCAGAGGGTTGTTGCCTCCGACGCTGCTGCTGCTGCTGTTGTTGTTGGTGTAACAACTAAACAATTGTTGTGCTGCAATGTTGAAAATTAAGAAAACAGCTGGCGTTTCTTTCTTCGAATGGGTCGTAGAATGCAGGAAGGATCCTTCCTTAACGCGCGTGTCAAGGCGGCAAACCTTGACATAACTGCGAAAACCATACAGATTATGTTCCAGGTGATATTCGGGTCCTCCTCCTCTGCATCATCCTCATCCTCCTGCCGTCTTGGGAATGGGATGCAATTACATGCGTGAGATTCGAATCACAATCGGAGCAGAGCGGGTTAGAAAGGGCGTTCGGGTTCGTTAGCCCGCGGCACTACCAGGTAGTGAGGCCGGAAAAGCGTTAAGCACGCGAACGGATTTTCATTTCTCCCTCCTCTGTGTGTGTGTGTGTGTGTGTGAAAATCAGCAGAGCATGGCAAATCCCTCGACCCAACTCGGCCCGTAGGATTAATTAGCATTTGGTTTAGGACAAAGTATTTAAATTTGGGTCACCCTAAAACGGAATCAGGCAAAGCGGAGCGGTACGCACGTACAGGGATATGTCAAGCTAATGTCAAAGCAAATTGTGACGGGGAACATTTACAGAACGATGAAATTGATTTGTAAACTCAAAAGAAAAAAACTCAAACAACCAGTTTTAGCGCATATCGTGCAGTTGTTCTTGAAAAAAGGGGTATCGCAGCGATCTAATATGATTGCCAGGCACACTCTGTAGGCAGGGTATACGTGGGTTTAATTTTCCTTCATTTACTATACAAACAAGAAATTCCTAGCCTCGTCCTGGCCATTTGCGGACAACGAGAACTTTGTCGTTGTCTTTGATGTACAACGAGTTCATTTGTCTTGTGCGATCTTAGCTAACCCCGATATTGTTGCCACGTATGTTTGCAGTTTCGTTTGTCCACGGTTCAGTGGACTTTCGAGCGTCTGTCGAAGGGTTAACAACACCTTAGGGACCCTGCCCTGCCGGCCGCGTACCAGAATCAAGCAACAACGCGATCTGCATATGGTGTGTGTACTTAAGTGGTTTCTCAGTTATCGGCTAATTTTTCTGTCGCTGTCGATCCTTTGTTTATCTTAGCGTAGATCTGGGCAAAAACTTACCGACAGTTCAATAGGTAAAATAGGCAGCAATCTGTAAAGTAAATAAAGACGAAAGTTAAGGAAAATGTTATTAGACTTGATTGTGATCTTTAGATCTTAAGAGCTAGATAATGATAATGCGAGCGATCCTTCTTCATTCATCGTACAAACAACTCGTTAGACCCCAAGCTGATCTCCCTGCAACTAGGCAACAGGTTCTCAATAAAAACATAATTGAAATTCAAGTGGGATTCGTATGGATCATGCCCAGAACTTATAAGATTTAGAGCGAAACTTCCTTGCAGAACTCAACAAAGTTGTCAAATCAAACAAAAGGAAGAAGTATACACGGGGAGAAACAAGGTTTTACTGAGTATGATCTACGGCTTTGTATTTGTATAGCTTCTATTTCAATTAGTGCTTTCTGCCAGTGTATTCGAGGCCAAGATAGATCTCTGCACTTAGTGCTAAAGGAATTTATAACTTTTCAAACTGAGTGCGTGTGTATGGACGCGTTTATTTAGAAAGCCCGTCCCGATCCCGGCCAGACTTGAAGCGGGGGTCCAAATATTAAACCGAGTCATGGGCCTGCTTGGGTTAGTTTTGAAATACCCCAGCGATTTATGCGTCTGTCAAGAGTCGAGCGGCAGCAACTCAGCATCGAAACCTGATTTGATGACGGCGCAAGAGTTTAAAGGGCTCACGCGTAGGTAGAGAGAGAGAGAGAGAGAGCGGGAGAAAGAGCGAGAGACCGACAAGACTGTGCAGCTAAAGTCGTCGCTGTGTGAAGTCGCCAGACTATACTGAAATTCCTGGCCAAAGTGCCGCACAATAGAAGAAGCAGAAGGAGCCAACGTAGCAGGCGATGTCGGGAGAAGCTGGGAGTCATCATCGTTCAGCGTCTGCCTTGCAGCATTCCTTCCATCCGACTTCGCCGGCAACTGCAGCTCCTGCTCCTGCTCCAGTTCCAGCTCTCCGTCCACTGATTGCCACATGTTGCACACACTGTGAGAATGAATTTAATTAAAGAAAATTTTCCAACATTTGCAAATCGGGACCAATGCAGCGCCAACTAGCTCAAAGTCTAGTGTGTGATTGCACAGTGAGGCCAACTGTTTTGTTGCTGCAAGAGTATAATACAAAATACTACAAAATACCCTACAAAAGAATAGTACGATATGAAATTATAGTTTTGGGATATCTAAAGATTTCTTCAGAGTTTTTGTAAATTATGGCATATTTTTTGAAAACATTTCGCTCAGATTTTATGCATTTACTTCCACTGTGCAACATTTTGTGGATGCAGGCAACAATGCCAATTAAATCACATTTCAGTGGCACATTAAAATGCAATAAATATATCTGTATGCGTGAGTTTCCTCTCTCTCGTTCTCGCTCTTGCTCCCTGTCGCTCTCTGCATGCGCTGCGTCTGCCATTGGAGCGCTTCAGCAAATATTTCATGCCCGGCTCAATGCAGACGTACTGCACCCAGCCTCCCTCCTAGGGTTGTCGCCCTATTGCGCATGCTTCAAAAACTACGCGTAGATGTTGCAAGTGCGATAAGCAAAGCAATTCGCGGTAGCCAATCCCAGGCGAGCAGCAGCACTACGGCTTCCCGAAAAACCAAACTGTCCACAAAATGTGTGTGTGTCTCTGCGAGTGTGTGTGCGTGTGTGGGTAAGCAAAGTCTATCCATGTCCAGGTTCGGTTCCAGGTCTTGGCATTTTTGCCGCTCTCATTGCATTTTCAGCATAATTTGGCGTAATTTTACAGCGTACAGCGGCATCTGAAATTGTTTCACTCCGTTTAGACGGGCGATCGCGCGCTCTAAAGGGTATCAGGCCGACTTTACGGGTGGTGGCATGGGGGTCGCGGAGGATTGGCGAGGTGGGGTTAGCGCGTGAAACTCGTGATATCGAGCTGACCACGAATTATGCTGCGGAATATTGAACAGTCTCAAGGTTGTCCTTGTTGTCTTTACCGTCACGCTTCTCTCTCGGTCTCCTGCTGCTGCTCCTTCTCCCCTGCCCGCTCCCTCTACGCCTCCAAGCTGCAAGCTCCTTGCGCACGCTATGCGCCCCTTTCCCGTGCCAACTCCAGCTGCTGCGAGCGAGCGAGCGAGCGAGACCGACAGAGACAATGCGAGACGGCTTTTGTTTTATGTCTGTTGCCAGTTTTGCCATAAACAACGACAAAATAAACAACAACAAGACACAAGTGTAGGTGAGAGACAAATAACATTGAAGGCAATTGTGGAAAGAAGGAACAAGTCGCAATGCCACTTTGTAGCAGATATATATATATATGTATATATATATATATATATAGGCAGAGACACTAACACGGCACAGGGCTCAGCAAATTGCTTAAAATGAGTTAAAAAGCATTTGAATTGCATATTAACATGCACGTAACATGTGCTTAACATAGCACGCTTGCACCTCTGCTTATGTTATGTTAAAATAACAGAGACGCATTGTGGCACAGTGTGACCCTACCCAAAACTGCCGATCAACTTTCAAGCTAAGCTGTGGCTCGCGTCCTGCGCGGATGCGAAAAAAAACCGCAGGAGAAATATTTCTGGCATTGCAAATGAAATAAATGAAGTTAAGCCAATTTGAGGTTAAGCCCCAAAGAAGGAATTCATTACTTGTGCACAAGAGGGGGAAGTTGGGGAGCGAGAAGGGGGAGACCATGAGCGGCGACAGAGGACAAAAGACGCGTGTCTTGCGTATCCTTTGCTGGCTCTCGGCCTGCGCAACCACAGAAATGCGACAAATGCAACAATAGCTGTAAAGCGAGTCAGCAAGAAGTGTATATGGAAGAGAAACCGCAAGAAACTTGTGTGGAACACGGCGATAAGATGCAAGAATTCGCAAAAGATAAGCATACAAAACAAAAAGCAGCACTGAAAACATGGAACTGCACGAAGCTTGGGAAGTGAGACGCGGAGGGAAGAGAGGGTGTTTGGGGTGTGGTTTCAGTTACTAGCCTCTATTATCTAGTCGTTATATAATTCGATAAAGTAGTCGCCAAGTGCAATTTAATAAGTACACGTGTACAAGGGAGAGGGAGAGAAAGAAGCAGAGAGAGAAAGAGAGAGAGAGCGAGAGGGAGCAAGAGCAATCTAGCAAAAGTTCATTCGAAAATTCCACGCGTCCAGGCAAAGCTCGAGACAACGCCAACGTAGCTGCCAGCGTCGCAGTTGACGTCGTCTTCGACGTTGTCGGGCAACTCCGAAAGGGCCATCAAAACGTAAACAACAACCAATAAGGCAAGGCAAGAGAGCAGCATCAGCAGCAGCGAAAGAAGTGGCGTAAGCGGGGAATGCAGCCAACGGCGGCGACATGAAAAAATAAAAACATCACTCGAGAAGCAGGCAAGAGGGAGAGAGGAGCAAAGAGAGCGTACAATTTCTGCTATTCGAATGTTAAATACACTTTTCGCTGGCGGTAGCAAAATAATCAAACGATTTGACATCCTTTTTTTTGTTTATTATATTAGCGAACTGTTATGTTAGCAAATTACCCACACATACTTTAAACATACGTTCCATATGGTAGCGCCATTTTATCTACACGCTCAGCTCAGGCTGATTTGCATGCGTAGTTAACAGCGCGCTGCAAATAACATTTGAAATGCAAATTAACATATATTTAACATAACACTGCACGTGTGCTTATGTTATGTATTAGGTTACAATAGAGTAAGCATTTCTATCAATTGCGAATGGTTGCATAGCATATTTTTGTATATTATATTATATTATATTTCGTATTATTTATTCCTTTGTTATACGGCGTATAACACAGTTCCGTGCACTCGCCTATGGACTTCACACTTGTTTTCTGGTGTAACCAAGATGCTGCATGAAGGATGCTGCGTGGCAGGGCGGGCAGAGATGCCTGTGTCTGGGCTGGGGCTTGACTTGGCGCTGCACTCTGCTCGTTTGAGACGACCGCAAGGCCGACGACGGAGACGGCGACGGCGACGCATATTGAGAATTCCACTGAAATCGTTTGAAAATTGAGCTGGGGAACGCAGAGGAATCAGCGCAAATCCAGGCGGGTCTGAACTGGGCATGGGAACTGTAGAGACGGTGGAGAAGGAGGGGTGGGGGGGGGTGAGCACATTGGTCAGGCGTCGTCCACCTTGTCTCGCAATAAATATGCACCGAGAGCGACTTTTGCTTGCGGCGTCGCGAAGGCACAGACACGGCTCTGCTAGCTTCACACTCAAACACACACACACACACACGCCGGTTGCATGTGTGTATGCGTGTGTGTGCTCGTAAAATGTGTAAAAATAACAAAGCAAATGAATTGCAGTTTAGCAATAAAGTAAAAGAGAAACGGATGCGCGTTACGAGCTTTGAAAGAGGCTGCCAGGCCGCAGGACCGAGAGGACCATGCATGTCTGCTGCTCCCGCTCCCGCTCCCACTCCCACTCCCACTGTCGCTGCCTCTGCCGTTACCGCGCTGCGGCTGCACCCGCATAATAAACGTAGAGTCGAGCGCATATGTGTGTAATAATAAAGTGTCAGAATGTGTGCGTGTGTGTGTGTGTGCGTGCTTGTCTGTGCAAGTGCAGTCACAGAACTTTTTGCATGTAATTGTCAAGCAACGCAGACGACGCGACGCAGCGACGACAGCAGAGCGCACGGCGAAGAGAGAGTGAGAGAGGACGTGGGCCAAAGAACGGCCTCATCAACGACAGCCCGACTACGACTACAACTACAACTACGACGACGACAACAGTGTTGCCCCCACAAAATTGCAAGTGCAAAGCAAAATAAACAAGCAAAGACACGCCCTCGACTGTTGAACACCCTGCAGGAGATTTAGAATAAGCCCAACTCAGCCTGTTACATACAACCCAAGAATTTCAAAACATCCTATTTTGCTCATATTTGCCATGGATGCAATGTAAAGCAGAGAACGAACGCGAGAGGGAAAGAGCGCGCGCGATGCCCGATGCCCGATGCCGTTCAAGCAAGCCGGCATATAAAACGTTTCACAACAACAACAAAACATCCGGCAAGTGCCAAAGCTGAGCAAGCGCCACACACAGACACCAACACCAGCAGAATCGAGCACAGAGCAGAGTCAGCGCAGCAATGGATGCAGCGACTGCGCTGCTTTGTTGCGGCGTCGGCGGCTGCTGTAGAGCGGAGACGTTGCGACGCACAAAAACAAGTTGCAAAACGAGCAATTTATAAAGCTCTGCTCTTTCTCTCTCTCGCTCTTGCCTCGCTGTCTGCGCTCTGTGTGTGGCTCTGCGTGGAAGTGGGGCTCGAACACGACGACGACGACGACGGCGGCGCAGACGACCACAACGACGTCAGCGTCGACGTTGGCCAACGCAGCAAAATTTCATGAATGGAATTTGTAAATTTTCTTTTCATTTGCAACGTTGCGCTGCTGCTGCTGCTGCTGCTGCTGTTGTTGTTTCTCTTCAGCGCTAATCATGTGCAGCGCATCGGGCGACAGAGAGCGGCAGAGAGACACAGACTCCATGTGGGACAGACGTCGGCAGCCAACAATAACAACAATAATGTTGCAATGTGGTTGCACTGTCTGAAACGGGTTTTGTGGCTTTTGCGTATTTGCCTGCAGTTTTATGTCTCTCTCTCTCTCTCTCTCCCTCTCCCACTCGCTCTCGTATGCCGCCCCCTGCTCGTTGCGCTCTTTAACAGCTGTGCGGGTGTCTGTTGCATGAAAAATGATAACTCAACGAGAGAGTTTTTTTCCGCCAGCTTTGTCGTGGTTTTCTAATCAGCGAACAGTGGAGCAAAAACAACATTAATGCGATTTTAATTGTTGCTCAGCGGGGGATACACTCTTCGCCTCTTTATCACTTTTGGACTAAGTGATTTGTGCAGCAAAGAAGCAGGCAGAGGCAGAGAGAGAGAGAGAGAGAGAGAGAGAGAAGCAGACGTTGATTTCGCGGAATTAAAATTTAGAAGTGTTTAAGCAAAGAAAACAAAGAGCTGAAACAAAAAAAAACTTAACGAAAAAAAACGAGGACAATGGGCAGAGGAATTTTATTACATAGCGAGACGATTTGCAATTACACGCTGCTTGGTGGTGCGAGCGAGCTAAAAAGAGGTGCAGGCAGAGACAGAGTGGCAGGAGGGGGGAGGGGTGCGATGGAGTTATCGACAGCGGCGTAAAATTAAATGCATTCGCGCAAATATGTTCGCGTGTGTCCGTGTTCAGTAAAAACGTCTATAAAGCACACGAGCTGCACGATACTCTTCAGGCGCCATTTTTGTAATTTACAGTTAGCGGCTAACAGCACGTTAACAGTCGCAACGCATTTAACATGAAATGTAAAGTAGAATTTTTCTGTTCTTTAAGCAACGTTTTAAACTATGTAAAGCTATAGAAATACCCTGCAAGCATTAAAAATGTTTAAAAGAGGGTATATTTGCACTAATTCTCTTAGTTTTTTATTGTGCAATTTATTAAGCATACTTTTTGGAGCACTTTCAGGTTTGAGTATACCATATAAAAGAGGCAAGCAGTAAAAACAGTCGACTGACTTTGAAGTTTTGCGGCTAAATGTGTTCTTTATGATGGAGCTAAAGAATATTACTAGCCATGGCCATTGGTATGCCTCGAGACTCACATGTGTGTATATGTATGCGTGTGTGTGTGTGTGAATGTGAGTGTATAATCTAATCAGGCAATGCGAAACGTGTGCCGACTCAAAGACGAGGACGTTGGCTATAAAACAGGCAACAGGCAATAAATTGCCGAGGAAAACCAGTGTGAGTTCAGCAAAGAGAGAGGGAGAGAGGAAGGTACACCAGCCTGAATACTCAAGCTGAAGTATTAAGATTGTCTTAGATTGTCTATATACGAATTACTTAAACTGAAGTGGAGAATCAATCAAAATTCAGTTAACAAAACGATATAAATAAATATATAGATCCATAAACTTTTCAAATTGACACACTTTTATATTATATATTGAATATTTCTTAAAAACTTCTGCTATAATGGCTCTGAGTAAGAGACATTACCATATAATCGATTCATTTATTTCAATAGCCAACATTTTTTTTCTTATGCAAGAGCATTACGCTGGAACCCAGTTAACTGGCCTGGGCAGTGGTCTCCCTGTTGGGCAGATGTTACGGCAATACAAAAGGTACAAATTATCAACACGAGCGAGCGACGAGTCTGGGGGGAAATGTTTAATTACAACAGCATGAAACACGAAGAGAAACAGAGAGAGGGAGAGAGGGAACTAGAGATAGGCAACAGGCGGCAGCTGGCTGGAAAAATTAAAGGAAAACTAGCTAGAAAACTGGGCAGGCCGTTGAGCAGGTGCGTGTGCTGTGGATAAATTATGAGCACGTACGAGGATTTCTAGGAGATGCGCAGGATTAGAAAAGATCAAAACAGCAGCAGCAGCAGTAGCAGCAACAGGAATCGGGAAAGACTAGAAAGAGGAGAGATAGAGGAAAGCGAAGGCAGAAGGAAGAAAAGCCAAAGGTCAAATATATTTCCTTGCCGTTCAATAAGCCAGAGATGATGCAAAATGTTGTCTTTAATCTTTGGTTCTGCTGCTGCAGCTGCCGCACAGCGAGTGAAAAGTGAAAAGCGACTTTGCCATTTTTCTTTGCTGCATTATTCGCATTGTTTCATTGAAGAAAAGCAGAGAGAACCCTGAACAGCAGCTGCGCACACAAGATACAAATGTATCTACTTATTTTCGTAGCTGACAGATGCCGAGAAACACGTAAAAGTGTCTCATAAATTGCACTACTTTCTAGAAAGGGAGGAGGGTCCAATTCCATATGCATTAGGCAATTAGATCAGTGCAAATCATAAGACGGGATGCTTTCCCTTCGCCCCTAATCGCTGAGACCTAATCAAATCGAATCAATTTCCCATCATTATTTAGGGTCTGCACTTTTAACTGTCATAGTTGTGTAAGAATTATGAGAGGGGTGCTTCCTTTTTTTTTTGGGATAAGGCATGATGATGTTATGTTTTCGAAGGGAAACAGCGATTTCGATTTTCAGAAAATATAAATTTCAATTATAAATATTCATATTTTAAACAGTTTCATCTAATGTATAATTCTCATATATAGAGAAAACATTGTATAATCACAAGAAATTTACAATCTAGAATTCTTGAAATACTTCTATTTAGTTTGCCAGACTTTGGCCTGAACTCTGTTGAACTCTCTGGACACGCTTAGAGATTGTTCTCAGGCTCGTCACATGCGGCACACACAATGTTGCTGGGGGTAGCCAAAACGTTGCGTCGTCGCGTTGAGAGTCGTTTAAATCGCTTAAACATCCGCTTTGCGCTTAGGTGACACACATTCTGCATATGTATTTGTGGAGTACACACACATACACACGCACACGCACATATTAATCAAAACGATTAATCATTTTATCAATGAAGTGCGAAGTCGCATTTGGAGTTGAAATTTTCAGACTCAGCGACAGTGTGACCCAATTGAGGGAAGTATAAACTTCTGCCGTTGTCTTTTTGTTGTTGTTCTGCTCAGCTTCAGCAGAAGCAGCAGCAGCAGCAGCAGCAACGTCAGCGTCATTTATAGTGACGACATCACCCACAGCAGTAGCCGCAGTCAGCACAACAACAAACGAGTTGACATGTCTGCGTCTGGCTTTCATGCTCATTCTGCTCGTGTCCCTCTCTCTCTCCCGCTCGCATCCTCTCTCTTGCAGTCTGTCGCCGACTGCAGCAGCAGGAAATAGAAGTCGGGGGCAGCGCAGCTGACGTTAGCTTCAACTTTTTGCTCCAATTTGCACGCACCGACAACACAGCGGAGTTAACGTCAACGCCAAGCCACGCCGCGCCTCTCTCTCTCTCTCTCGCTCTCTCTTTTTGTTGCGTATGCGTGTGTGTGCGCCTGAGCGACTGGGCAGCTTGCTTGTGTGTGGGAGCCTCAGTGTGAAATTCCATATTCCACATTTCTTGTGCGGCGAACGCAGCAACTACAGTAACAACAACAACAACAACAACAACAACAACAGCAGTAGCAATAGCAACAATGATGGCGTCGCTTCTGTCGCTGCGTTAAGTTTTGCTTCGTGTGTTTTCCTCTTGTTGCTTTCGCGCATTTTAAAAATAGCCAGGCTAGTGTAGAGCAGTGTAGAACACTACAAGAGCCGGAGCAACAACAGCAGCAGAAATAACAACAAACACAGCAACACCAAACGAACAGGCATCGGGCAATAGCGACAGCAAATTTATTCGCAGCACGCCGCAACTGAAATACACTTTGTTTTTCAAAAGGGTTGCCAAGTTACAGAGATTTAAATAAGTTTTTTAAAACTTTATATGAACGCAGGATTAATTAGAGATGATCCCAAGAAGCTTACAAAAAGGTTGATGTAATCGTAGCACCAAAATATTTATATATAGGACGCAACATTTGATTATATTTGTATTTTTTAATATTTATTTAATACAAATTTTCTTAATTTACCTATTAAACATTTTGTGTTCTTATATAAAAAGGGTATAAATTTCCATAGCATACTTGTAGGGGGAAATGATGCGACGTGTTATTAATTTATCTCTAGCAAAGGAAATAAAACTTAAGGAATTGCTTTTAGTTTCCCCCATAACCTTATAAAATGTCCAATGTGACAAAATAATCAACAATTTGTATTATACCCCATTGTTAGGGTATCTCAAGCAGCAACAAAAAGGGAACGCGTGCAATCCAAAACGACCAAAATCAACAACAAAAGGCAACAAAAACATATTAATGAAATCGTTTTTAACTCGTTTCGCTTAAGTATTTTCATGCGTTTTGTCGGGAGGGGGCCGATTCACTCGCTCTCTCTCTCTCTGTCTGTCGATTCCTATCTTCTCTGTCTCTTTTCTCCCTGCTCTCTCGGTTTCCATCTTTCTCTTGTTCAATTTTTTTGCCACGGCCTGCTTTTGAAAAAAGTGCAACAACAACGGCAGCGCGAAATACACATAAAATAAATGATAAAAAGCACACACACACGATACGATCTTCGCAATAAACAAAAAAAAAAGACGCGACACAACCTAACCAAGTCGGCGAGGCTCTACAATTAAAATCCCCAATTCGAAATCAAAATAAAATGCGAGTATTTTACAGGTAGAGTACAGGTATGCATATATTATATACCACATGCCATATACGATGTGTAGTATTTAGGAATTTGTATGTCAGTCAGTGTTGCTTTTGGAACAAGTGCGCCATTTGTTTTTTTTTATTCACATTTGAATTGTGTAAGCCCGCTTCAGGGTGTTTCTACCGGTGTTGCCAGATCACTTGGAATCGATAATTAATGCACAATTATTTGAAGTTCTTGAAATTATTTGTAGGTCATGTCACGTTTATCAAATTCAAGAAATGCTAGGCACGCAACTTCTTTTAGAGTTGCCAGAGTATGCCAATTTTATGTTCCAACAAACATGTGTTAAAATGGCAACTATCAAAATTCCATGTGTTGCTGCATCATTATTATCGATCAAAAACGGAATAATAGATATCGGGGCGTTTTCAAATTACATAGATAATAATTCGACTATAAATTTATTGTATTAGAAGAAAAGCTGAAATAATGAAAATGAAACAACTAATATTGCGGGTTTACGACACACACTATTGATGCGGAGAATGAAGACTGCTTTGGCTATTAGGGCTCCATAAGGCCGTGATAGTAAAACAAACAAAAAAAAACAAATCACGCTTTCCACGCGTTCAATAATACCATATATCGTGATGTCGTACAGACATTCTGCTAACCATATTTCTACACAATGCCTGTGTGTGTGTGTGTTGTGTAAAAGGTAACTGGCAAAAGGAAGAACAACAAATCACGGCATATACATACGACACAGAGTGAGATAGAGACTGAGGACAGAGAGAAGCGAAGCCAAGCGAACAGGTAACAAAAGCAACTGGTTCACAAATGATTGGCCCCAAGTTGAGTGAAGGCCAACAGCAGCAGAAGCAGAGGAACAGCAGAACTGTGACCAAAAATATGCAGACTCAAGAAGAGTTATAAATTTCTGCTGCTGGCCCCTTCAAACGACCCACCCCCCGACAAACCGATGACGCAGCGTTGCTGTGGAGGTCATCAAACTATGATGACGTCGCCAAACGACGCAACAGACGCGACAAAGTAAACTGAAAGGTTTACAAAAATCGCCAAAGAGTGGCAACAGCGGGAGTAGGAGTATACTATATAGACACGGGGTCTTAAAAAGCAAGCAACGCTTTCACAAATTACCCACTGTGATTGATACAATCTCTGTCTCTCCCACTCTCTCGCTCTCATTCTTCCTCTCTCTCTCTTTCTCTCTCTATGTTATCACGTGTAAGTCTGAAGTTCCGCGTGTATCTGGGTTAATTGGTACGTTGATAAGGCCCGTGGAATAGGACAAGTGTAGAAAATAAATACTCAAATATGAACTAGTTGCTATATAGAAGCGGAATGGCGGTTTTATATCGAGAAAATTCGTTGGCTTTGCGGTTTAGCATGAATTTAGTTGAACATTTATTTATTCACTTTACCTTTTTTTTATAAATTTGAAATATTCATTTTAATTCATGTTGTAATTATTGCTCATTAAAGATCTTCCCTTGTGATTTACTGACAAGTTTAGACTCGATCGCAAGTTCATAGAGAGCTTTGAAATCTCACAAAAGCTTTGCTTAGCTTTATTCATTAACCCTATGAGTAACTCCGTAACCGGCAGGTCAAAGGTATTGCAGATTCTACAATTAAATGGGTCAAGCAAAATGTGAAAGCAAATACGCATAATAAATATTCCGCAATGTCTGTCGCCTTTTCTTCTCGTTCTCTCTCTATGTTTTCTTATTGCGAAAGCGACGTTACAAGTATTCTAATTGGAAACGCAAACGACGCATGTGACGTCATCGATAAACCCTATGAATTGGAGTTGTTTGTTCAGTTATAAAGCCGTTACTTGCGCACACACACCAAGGCACACACGTCGTACATACGTAAAAGCAAAAGAGAAAGAGGCAGCGCTGCCAGCAGGTTGATGGATCGCAGACCGGGTAACGAGACCAGTATTGCCACCTATATACATATGTTTGCATATGTACATGTATTTGTCGATATGTGATTGAGGTGAGCAGGCAGGGGAGAGGAGAAATATTTAATGCAAGATCGTGCAGTCATTAAAATATTATATAAAGTGCGCATTAGAGATAGACGCAACGCATATCGCGTACTCCTTTTCAATTTAACCCTCGTTGGTCTGCCCGTGTCGCGTCAGCTGTGCTGCCGGCGTAGACCGGGTGCTTCGAAATGAAAATGTCCAGCGCAGCACCCACACACACACACATACAGCTGTCACATTTTTCGCAGCCTCTACATTCTAATACTACTACTACTCATACAAACACAGACACACACGTATGCACACACACACACACACACACACACACAGTTGTACATACCTACCACATTTTTGTCGTTCCTCTATGAATTTTTCTGCCACGTTTTTCATACACTTATACTTTGGCCACACACTTGCTTTCAATCTCAATGCAAAGCCTGCAATATTACCTATTAATTGAGTCTAGTTTGGCGGCGCTCGCTTCGCGTTTACTATGGAAAAATCGCAGCGTAAAAATTATTAAAGCAAAATGTGCTTCAATGCTTCCTCTTCGACACCATGACAATTGGTGGCTGCAGAAAGAATGAACGAGAGTGACAGAGAGAGAAAGAGAGAGAGGCGAGCAAGCGGCGGCAACGACGACGGCGACGGCGACAAGCGAATTGAAAAGCAACAGCAGGCTGGCGAAACAGTGCGGCCGCCGCGGCGATTATGATGACGTTACGGTAAGTATTGTTGTTGTTGTTATTATTATTGTTATTGTTTTTTAAAAAATACAGTGCAGCAGGGCGGCAACTTTATTAAAGTGCACTTACAGTAATTTACTTTAATTATTGAGCGTTTCTACCTGAATTTTCAAGCCAAATTTCAGCTTTTAGCTATTTTTTTGACACTCGCGTACGCGTCGCGTCGCGTTGAAACCAAGCAACAGCGGGAATGAGCAATTTTTGTATTGGTATTGGTATTGGTGTGTCGTTGCTTTTGCTGTCGTTGTACGTGTGTTTTATTGCCTGCTTTGCTTTTGATACTTTGTTTGTTCTTTTACACACACTTTCTTGTACACACAGTGTTGCTTTTTGTGCTCATCAATGCCCCGCGACTATTGTCTCAAATTCAAATTCGCAGCGTAATGACAGCGCAGTCTTTTAGCTGCTGTCACTAATTAAATGCCAAATTTAATCGGTACACAAGAACTCAAAATACTTCGGCGACAGAGACGCACAAACACAAGAGCGATGTACGTTCGCACGCCGACACGTGAGAGCGGCGCGCAGTTTTCTGTTGTTTACATTTAACAGCTGGTAATCAGCTGTGCAAACAGCTGTTAAGCGAGTATGTTATCTGGCTTGCTGGTTAACATGTCACTGTTTCCATGTAAGTTGGCAGTCGTTCCATGGTTGTCAAGTGCATTCAAATTAGATGTGTGTTTTTGAATTTGCCTGTTTTGTTTTACATCATATACGATTAAATTTAGTTTATGACATAAGGTTAATAACATTCCATTCTATTTCAGTAAATATTTTTAGACAATGGCAACATCGAGATTTCGAGACAGTGCATTGAACTGCAGTCTGGGAATGCACAAAAAAAAATCAAAGTTATGAGAGGGTTGTCTGGGAAACGGTCACGTTGCGAATTCACAAAGGCGGCAAAGGGTAGTCAGGGTTCTCTAATTGCATTTGCAGCACACAAATTGAATGCGTTTTTGAGAAGTCATTCAAGGAGAAGGCAACCCCAGGATTTTTGGGATGTTTCTTTGGCATTTTTCGTTAGGTTTTTTTATTTCGGGGTGTAATCTCTTGCAAAATTTTTGGCGCAATCCTATTTTGTATTGTGGTATGCATCTATATTGTTTTTTTGTTTTATTTGTTTTTTTTTTTCGGGCACTTCACTTATGATTAATGGAGACAGGGGTGAATAATGCAAATTGCATTCTGGCTGGGGCCAACCGATAACAACAACAATGTTAGACTCATTAATACCTTTAGCCTGGCTCGGGTCTGGCCAGATTGCGTCAGCCGCTGCGTCATCAAAATCATCATCAAATATCAATTATAACAAACACTTCGTAGTGGTTGCGCTCCACGTCTTGGACTACTTGCATGGCCGAGTATGTGATTGCTTTTACCTCGGTTCCCTGCGGATGTTTGCCAAGCTCGAAGGGTTCGCCATAGCAGCGGCATACGATCTCAAAATTCTCCAAATCAAATTTTGTTATTTCCAGTTTCTTGCACACCAAATACGGTTCGGCGGAGAACAGAAAAAGCAGTTCGTCGAGAAAATGAAAGAGTAATCCTTCGACGTCATCGCCCTTGGCTTCGATCTCATAGCATGATTCAACGGAAACATAATCCAGCTCCGTCATGTAGCCGAACATGGCGACACCGCATTGCTCGAAAGCCTCCTTAAGGGATGACCCCCATCCATGTAGTCTGCAATGAGAATTATTGGGTTGGCGATGACCTGAGAAAGATACCAAGGAAATCCTCGTGGAGAAACGTCTCAACTTACTGCACATCCGCCGTGTGGTCCAAGTCTGCCAAATTTACAGAATATCTTATTATTATTTGAGTTTATCAATAACTCATTGGCAACTTACATTCATATTTAGTTTGTGGTAGAAAAAAATTATCTTTGCTAAACTCTACTTCCATTTCTATTAACTTATTTGCAATGATAATTTCATCAACAAACGGAAAGTGCGCGTGTTTACATACAAGCAGCTGATTGGATATGTGTACATTTCCCTTTTGGGAAATTTTAACAGTCGGATTAAGTTAACATAATGAGTAACATAACAGACCGAAAGCTGTAATTAAGTTATTTTTTATGATTTAGACACAATAAACCAAACAATCCAACTTAATAAAAAAAGTTATATTCAATTAAAATCCACAATTATTTTATTAATATTTTTATATTGGTACTGTGCTTGAACAGCGGTATGGAACGTGTATGATATGTTGTTTGTATAACAGCCAAGTTGCATTGGTTGATGTCTCCACTAAATAAAAAAATTTCCTTCTGTAAATTTTCCGCGGATAGTTATCGGCTGACCGCCACAATGTACCGATGGCGAGTAAGGGATTTTCATTATATCGGTGTACTGTCACACTTTGTTGTAGAAGACATGAAAATTGCAGAAAATCACGATTTGTTCCAAGGAAATTAAATAAATACATTTATTTAGCTATTGCAGCTGTCAAATTGCAAGTACATTAAAGGAAGTGGCATGCTTGAACAAAAATACATAAATTGAAAATCAGAAGAATCGGTTGACCTGTAAATATGGATACCGCATCGGACAACGACAGCGATGAGGGCTCCATTGGCGGCAATGCTGGCAATGACTTGGGTATGGATCTCACAGGTATACTATTTGGTAATATTGACTCGGAGGGCAAGTTAATGGACGATGGTGATGAGAAGGGACATATATTTGATGCGGAGCTGCGAGAAAATCTAAGTTCTTTGTCGAAGTAAGTATTTCCTATTGTCTGTCTACTCCTGCAGTCCACATATGAAATACTTATAGATTGGGCCTAAACTCTCTTCTGCATGAGGTCATTGACCAGAATGCAGCGACTAACTCGGATGAGGAAACTGATGAAAAGCCAGAGAAAACCGCTGTTGACTCAGCTGAAGGCTTGAGTGTATTTGATGCCCTCAAAGCCGGTGTCAGCAGCAAGAGCGAGACGCTTGAGGATGGATCTATCAAAGCGCAGGACGATGCCATTGATTATTCGGATATAAACGAATTGTCTGAGGACTGTCCACGTACACCGTCACCTCCTCCTGTGCCAGCGAATGAGTCAAGTACTGCAGCAACCTATGATGATCTGGAAGATGCCATACCCGCTACAAAGGTAGAGGCCAAGTCCAGTAAGTGCTAGTACAGATTACCAAGTGGTTTCTCTTTTACAATAATTCCAATTACAGCCAAAGACGATAAGGAACTAATGCCGCCGCCCAGTGCACCCATGCGATGTACGAGTACATTGTCCAGTGGCATAGAAGAGTCATCGGGAAAACCAGCTAGTGCCGATGCATCTAGTCCCAGCGACACAAAGGCAATTGACGCCAAAGGTAACTATTGTTAAGAACTGATACCTAGATTTTCGTTTTACTTATTGCCCTTATTTTAGCCGAAGCCGATCGGCGACTGGACACTCCGCTGGCGGACATACTACCCTCAAAATACCAGAATGTAGATGTTTGCGAGCTATTTCCCGACTTTCGTCCGCAGAAAGTGCTGCGTTTCTCTCGCCTTTTTGGACCGGGTAAACCAACCAGCTTGCCCCAGATCTGGAGGCATGTTCGAAAGCGTAGACGCAAGAGCAATCAGTCACGAGATCAGAAACCTTCAAACACTGGCGGTTCCGATTCGCCAAGTGATTCAGAAGAGCCACGAAAACGAGGATTTAGCTTACTGCTTGGACCAGAACCGACGCCAGCACAGTGCCAGTCCGATGATGAGGATAAGCTGCTTGGCGACTTGAACAGTGAGGATGTGCGCCAGGAGGGTCCGGATAATGGTGAGAATAGCGATCAGAAGCCAAAGGTAGCCGACTGGCGATACGGGCCTGCCCAAATCTGGTACGATATGCTGGAAGTGCCCGACTCGGGTGAGGGATTCAACTACGGCTTTAAAACGAAGAGTGCGCAGTCCTCTTCCACGCAGCCCAAATTCCAAAGTGACGAGCAAGAAATCATTCAATTGGATTTGGAGATAACCCAGGAGCCCAGCATTGCAGACGATGCGTTCCTTATGGTTTCGCAATTGCATTGGGAGGACGATGTCGTATGGGATGGTAATGACATCAAGGCCAAAGTGCTGCAGAAACTCAACTCAAAGACCAATGCCGCGGGATGGCTACCATCGAGCGGCTCACGCACAGCTGGCGCTTTCAGTCAGCCGGGCAAAACCTCCATGACTGTGGGCAACAGCGTCTCGGGCGGCGGCAAACAGAATGCTGGAGGCTCGGCGAAGAAAGCATTGCAAAAGTAAGTCGGGAGCAGGATCATAAGTTTTCTTTATTAAAATTCAATGTCCATTCCATAGCGCTGCGCAAAACAAACAAGTTGAGGCTCCTGATGACACGTGGTACAGTTTGTTCCCGGTGGAGAACGAGGAATTGATTTATCACAAATGGGAAGATGAGGTCATTTGGGATGCACAGCAGATGAACAAGTTGCCCAAGCCTAAGGTGCTGACCCTAGATCCCAATGATGAGAATCTTGTGCTTGGCATTCCGGACGACATTGATCCTTCGAAAATCAATAAGAACACTGGACCGCCGCCTAAGATAAAGATTCCCCATCCACACGTCAAAAAATCAAAGATTCTGTTGGGCAAGGCGGGTGTCATCAATGTACTTGCCGAGGATACTCCACCGCCGCCACCCAAGAGTCCTGATCGTGATCCCTTTAACATATCAAATGACTCGTAAGCTAAATCTGCATCAGTGTTGTAGCCGATTGTTATAAAAACTCGTTTTTTGCAGTTACTATACACCTAAAACGGAGCCGACTCTGCGTCTAAAAGTTGGCGGTGGCAATCTCATTCAGCACTCGACACCAGTGGTGGAGTTGCGTTCTCCGTTTGTGCCCACACACATGGGTGAAATGAAGCTACGCGCCTTCCACCGTCCCCCGCTCAAGAAGTTCTCGTACGGACCGTTGGCACAAAATATTCCTCATCCAGTTCATCCGCTACTTAAGCACATTGTCAAGAAGGCAAAGCAGCGCGAAATAGAACGTATTGCATCTGGCGGTGGCGATGTGTTCTTTATGCGAAATCCCGAGGATCTAAGCGGCAAGGATGGTGACATTATTTTGGCTGAGTTCTGTGAAGAGCATCCGCCATTGATGAACCAGGTGGGCATGTGCTCGAAAATCAAGAATTACTATAAGCGTAAGGCTGAAAAGGATAGCGGACCACAGGACTATGTGTACGGTGAGGTGGCCTTTGCCCACACCAGTCCGTTTCTGGGCATTCTCCATCCCGGTCAGTGTATTCAAGCACTCGAGAATAACATGTACCGTGCACCCATCTATAAACATAAAATGGCGCCAACCGACTTTCTCATCATACGTACTCGCGTTGGCTATTGGATTCGTATTGTGGATGCGATATTTACAGTCGGCCAGGAGTGTCCGCTATACGAGGTGCCCGGACCTAACTCGAAGCGAGCCAACAACTTCACACGTGACTTTTTGCAGGTAATTATCATAGTATTTTATTTATGTTTTATATGTATACTCATGTTGTCTTCAATAGGTATTTATCTATCGTCTGTTCTGGAAAAGTCCCGACAATCCGCGACGCATTCGCATGGACGATGTGAAGCGCGCGTTTCCGGCTCACTCAGAAAGCAGTATACGCAAACGTTTAAAACAATGCGCAGATTTCAAACGCACAGGCATGGACTCAAACTGGTGGGTCATTAAGCCGGAGTTCCGCCTGCCATCTGAGGAGGAGATACGGGCGATGGTGTCACCAGAACAGTGCTGCGCCTACTTTAGCATGATTGCAGCCGAACAGCGTCTTAAGGTATGAGTTATAGTGTTCGAATCGAATATAATCTTTATAGTAAAACATGAATATCCGCAGGATGCTGGTTATGGTGAGAAATCGTTGTTTGCACCGCAAGAGGATGATGACGAGGAGGCACAACTGCTCGATGACGAGGTAAAGGTGGCGCCCTGGAACACCACACGTGCCTACATACAGGCCATGCGCGGCAAGTGTTTGTTGCAGCTTAGCGGTCCTGCAGATCCTACAGGCTGTGGCGAGGGCTTCTCCTATGTACGCGTGCCCAACAAACCAACAGTAAGTTCCTTTTTATTCTTGTCAATGTGGTCATTTAATATATTTAAATTCCTGCCCAATAGCAAACGAAAGAAGAGCAAGAATCGCAACCAAAGCGTTCGGTCACTGGCACCGATGCAGATCTGCGTCGATTGCCCTTGCAGCGTGCCAAGGAGCTGCTGCGTAAGTTTAAGGTGCCGGAGGAGGAAATTAAGAAGCTGACACGTTGGGAAGTCATCGATGTGGTGCGCACACTGTCGACCGAGAAGGCCAAGGCAGGCGAAGAGGGAATGGACAAGTTCTCACGTGGCAATCGCTTTTCCATAGCCGAACATCAGGAACGTTATAAGGAGGAGTGTCAGCGAATTTTTGATCTACAAAATCGCGTGCTTGCAAGTTCTGAAGTGTTATCAACTGATGAGGATGAGTCGTCTGCCTCTGAAGAGTCTGACTTGGAGGAGCTTGGCAAGAATCTGGAGAATATGTTGGCCAATAAGAAAACATCGACGCAACTATCGTTGGAGCGTGAAGAGCAGGAGCGTCAAGAGCTGTTGCGTCAGTTGGAAGAGGAACAGGGCGACGGTGGCAGCAAGGCTGCCAAGGCTAAGGTGGAGGCAACGCAGCAGCCGATGGGCAACAGTAACCAGGGACGCATCCTTCGCATCACGCGTACTTTCAAAGGCAACGATGGTAAGGAATATACGCGTGTGGAAACCGTCCGTCGACAGGCAGTAATCGATGCATACATCAAGATACGCACCACAAAGGATGATCAGTTTATCAAGCAATTCGCCACGCTTGACGAACAGCAGAAGGAGGAGATGAAGCGTGAGAAGAGGCGCATTCAGGAGCAACTGCGTCGCATTAAGCGCAATCAGGAACGTGAGCGTCTGGCACAGTTGGCACAAAATCAAAAGCTGCAGCCTGGTGGCATGCCCACATCTTTGGGTGATCCCAAAAGTTCGGGAGGTCATGCGCATAAGGAGCGTGATAATAGTCATAAAGAAGTCAGTCCATCTCGTAAGAAATTTAAGTTGAAACCGGACCTCAAGCTCAAGTGTGGCGCCTGCGGCCAAGTGGGTCACATGCGTACCAACAAGGCGTGTCCGCTCTACACGGGCATGCAGAGCACCTTGTCACAATCGAACCCTTCGCTTGCTGATGACATGGACGAACATAGTGAAAAAGAGGTTAATATGGATGACGATGATTTGGTTAATGTGGATGGCACCAAGGTAACGCTAAGCAGCAAAGTTCTGAAGCGTCATGGTCAGGGCGACGATGTCAAACGACGAGGAGGTCTTACGCTCAAAGTGCCTCGTGATGTGTCCAACAAGAAGAAGCGTCGCATGGCCAACGACGTACACTGCGATTACTTGCAACGCCACAATAAAACTGCCAATCGTCGGCGCACCGACCCAGTCGTCGTGCTATCGTCGATACTCGAGCATATTCTCAACGAGTTGCGTTCCATGCCAGATGTGTCTCCCTTTCTTTTTCCGGTCAATGCCAAACGAGTGCCTGACTATTATCGTGTGGTAACAAAGCCCATGGATTTGCAAACAATGCGAGAATATATCCGACAGCGGCGTTACACCAGTCGCGAAGTCTTTCTGGAAGATCTTAAGCAAATCGTAGACAACTCTCTCATATATAACGGCTTGCAGAGTGCGTACACTGTGGCGGCACAGCGTATGTTTAATAGTTGCTTTGAACTGTTGTCCGAGCGCGAGGATAAGCTGATGCGCCTGGAGAAGGCCATCAATCCGCTGCTGGATGATGATGATCAAGTGGCACTGTCCTTTATCTTTGAGAAGCTGCACACCGAGGTTAAAACAAAAACCGAGAGTTGGCCCTTCCACAAACCCGTAAATAGAAAATCCATTAAGGATTACTACACCGTCATCAAGAAACCCATGGATCTGGAAACTATTGGCAAGAATATTGAAAGTACGTGAGCTTGGGTTTACTGTTAAGTATTCATCTACCATTTGCTAAATACTAACTCTTTTACAGATCATGTTTACCACAGTCGCGCCGAATATCTGGCCGATATAGAGCTCATCGCATCGAACTGTGAGCAGTATAATGGCAGTGAGGCACAGTATACAAATTATGCCAAGAGAATAGTGGAGTTTGCTTACACTCAGCTGGAGGAGGTAAGTGATTCAACTGAACACTGGCATTATTTTCTTATTCCTTTGCAATTCCTTCCAGTTTGCCGACCATTGCGCGCAATTGGAGGAAAATATATTGAAGACACAGGAGCGTGCCCGAGCCAATGCACCCGAGTTCGAAGAGGCGTGGGGCAATGATGATTTCGATTTGGGACGTGGCAGTCGTGCCAGTTCACCTGGCGATGATTACATTGATGTAGAGGGTAACGTTAGCCTTGGACTCGTCCCACCTAATGCAATACATCGCACAATGGGTGCGGATACAAGTCTTTCGCATACAACGATACCGACACGTAAGCCAGCACCTGCGCCGGCAACAAGCGAGGTAAAGCGTGGTCGCGGTCGCCCACGGAAGCAGCGCGATCCTATTGAAGAGGGTATGTCACGTTCAGTCCAGCCTACAAATTACATACAACTAATCCACCACAGTCTAGTTAGGAATTGGTCTTGCATTGTACACCACATAATTATCAATTCATTCCCCTTGGTCTTGTTTACTCTTTACTCTGGTAATGCTTCTGCTTTTTCCTGTTCCTCACATCAGATACATAGTACAGTACATTCTATATGTATGGGCATTTGCTTATATGTATGTACCTTATACACACATGGTTACGGTCTAAGAGTTGGCGCCATTTGCTTTTACTAATCAAAAACAATAAGAAAATGAGAAAGAACGGTAGCCTTCGGCATGTCGAAGTTCTTATACCCTTGCAGCTTATATTGTAGGTTTTGATTGATTCATTTTTACATGACATGACATTTTACCATATGTAATAGTTAGGTTATAGGAATTTGATTCGGTGGAAACAGATAGCTATTTATAAAGTCAGACAGACAAATATTCTCTCTGCAAGGGTATAAGCAAATGATAACCATAAGAAAAATTTCCATTTTGCTAATAGGATACTATTATATAGAACTGATTTTATAAACTTTAGTTTAAAAACCTTGAGTACTCTGTTTTCTAGACTAGCCAACTAAAAAATGTATTCAAACCGAATTTGAAAACGATTTTCGTATGTATAAAATACAACTTTATAGTGATACATCTAAGGATATTAAACAAGTTTGCCCGAATTGTATGTTATTAGTAATACCGTATGTCATCATTTGATAAACACAATACACATCATCCGAATGATCTTACGTACTTATAGAATAATAATCTCATTATTCATGATGTCCCAGCTCGTTTGATATATGTATATGAATGTGTGTAGCAAAATATAAAATGTAAATAAATAGTAATTGTGTTAGGGGAAAAATAAACACGTACAAATATCCTTAGATATACTCCGTTGTAAGAGATAAATGCACATTTGCGCAAAATGCTTCAAAAAAAAAAAAAAACACACCCTGTATGTGCTCGTTCTATTTATTGGCATTGCGATTATTTGCTCGTTATTTAGTTGAATTTTCCAACAATTATTTTCGTTTTTCGTTTGAGACATCACAACAAAAAGAGAAATTGCAAGCAAATGTAAATGTTTCACTATTATTTGTTATAATTGTATAATTGTATGAAAAGTTAAATCCTCCAAATCAAACTTAAGAACTCAATGTGCAAGACGCCAATGCAATATTTTAATTCTAGTCAAAAATGCGAGTCCGGTTAAGCGTGGTCGGGGCCGTCCCCGGAAGGACAGCCTTGGCTCTAACATGAGTAATGTGCAAGCTTACTTTCTGGACGAAGGTAAGACCCACAGGAAGTTATCTACCTATATTATCATATATAATAACTATGCGGATCTCAGCTATACATACATATAAACCGTGGGCTCACATATCCATCCCACACACACACACACACATACACATTCACCCACACACATACACATACACTCACCGTGATTTAAATATTTTATCTATAGATTTAAAATAACAATTTTCTTTTTTTTTTCTCCTAACACACACTCTCACACATATACACACTTAATCCACTAAAGCTTTCATACTAAGTTTTGCATTGGTTTGGATTTAATTTAATTTATATAATTATAATTTAAAAATAATTTGGTACTTTTACGATTTAATTTGTAGTACCGACTTCCTTATAGATTGACTTGAATCTATTAACAATGTATTTTTTTTAAAATCCGTTCCGTCATTTTCAAACTAATTATATTCTTCAATACATAATTTCAAAATTTGTAATTGATTTGCTTTCATTTCATTCAAATATTTGCGATTAAATTAACTCGAACCCAATTAGTATAAAATATATAATATATTATTTTTATGTGTCGTAATCGCAACGCTCTTAGATCTACAATGTTCCACGGACGACGACGATGACGATGAGGAGGATTTCCAAGAGGTATCCGAAGATGAGAATAATGCAGCCAATATATTGGATCAGGGCGAGCGTATGAATGCGACTTCCAGTGAGAATATGGACTTCATTGATCCCAAAAACATCAAGACAGAACTGGACATTGAGGCGCAACAGATGGCAGGTGGGTTACTTGGATGCGAGTTTTAACGCGTGGGGAGAGTGATGTTCTGCACACACGTCAAATGTCCTTTTTCGTTCTTCAGTAGTTGTAAAGAAAATATTGAAATATCTAAATGTTTTTTTCTCTCTGTGTGCTTAAATTCCGTTTCTATATTCTATTCTTATATGCATTGTATTATTGTATTTGCTATTTCGTATGAGAATAGAGGAGCAGTGCGGCGAGGAGGATGACAGCCAGCAGGCGGCTGAAGCTATGGTGCAGTTGAGTGGCGTTGGCTTTTACGCTCAACAGCAGCAAGGTTCATATAACCTATCCCAGTTCTTTAGCCCTCCCCCTTTCCAAAATGTTTTTCCTTTACAAAGCGCACACCTTGTTCCTTCAATAGAATCTCCTTTACAATGACTAAATCTAAAATAATAATTTATACTAATTTTGTTTTCAGATGAATCCATAGATTTGGATCCCAATTACGACCCGTCCGACTTCTTGGCCATGCACAAGCCGCGTCAGAGCTTTAATGAGCCATCATACAATGCACAGGGTGCATTCTCTGATTTTATGTCGCAAGTGCAGGACGACAATGGAGAGTACAATCCGTCGGAGGGCGGCAACAATACTGCAACTGCCAGTTTGCCAGCGCCGCAGCAGGAAGATGATTTGCCGGCAGCGTCAAGCACTAATAATGGCATGGGAATCGATGAGGATCTAGATATATCGGAAAGTGACGAGGACGATGAGGGTGGAGGTGGAGGCGTGCGTATCAAGAAGGAAGTATTCGATGATTCCGAATCAGCTGTGCATCACCAGTCGCAAGAGCCAATACAATCGCAAATATATTTACTGGATAATTCGAACGAAGCTGTGCACCCATCGGAATATCAAACACAAGCCACGGACTTCCAGCCTGCACAGGACCTCGATCAGCCTCCGATGCATCTGCAGCCACTTCCCGTAGAACAAGATGTGCAGCAACAAGAACAACAACAGCAGGATCAGCCCAAGCAACAGGGTGATGCTGATTACGATTGGCTGACATTTTAGTAACAGCACAATTTCATCGATTTGACTTAGTAAGATAAGAGAGCTAACTAATTGGAATTGATGATGCACTTAATAATCCATCTTTACTGTCCCCACAATAATGTTGTTGCATTCTTAAATTACAATAATAATTGTTAACCTAAAAATGATATATTAAGAATAACAGAAAGGTCCATTGGACTAGATTACTTAGGGATCGTAAGGTAATGCATATTTGATTGAATTTTCAATAAACGCAATTTATATATATTTACAAATATTTGAGAAAAATTTATCATAATCAAATGTTTGACATTGCAGCTAAAGTATTGAGCTGAATTTCCTTGAACAGGTTTAAATATCATAAGGAACCAAAGCAATCTTTTAGGCAAGTTCGTATTAATTTTTTCCCAATACTACTAACGTTCGGCTCAAAATACAATGGATTGTGATAAAGAGTACGGTTTGGAATTACTGCCGAAAGCTACATATCCCTTAGTGGTCAAATATTGCGGTAATTGTTCCATGCCCATTGAGTATTGTGAGTATTACAACGAGTATGACAAATGTAAGGAATGGTTGGCAAAAAATTATCCAGAAGACTATGAAAAACTCGTGTTGCGCGAGGCTGAGGATGCCGATGAGAATGATAGTGAGCGAAAACGTCAAAAACGAGGTGGCAAGGGGATGTTGCGTCCCAGTAAAAAGGATGCCGGAAATTACGATGCACCAAAACGTGTTTATCTTTCGTGTGCCACGCGCAGCAAGAACAAGCGAGTGACCATTGTCACCGGTCTGGCTGCATTCAAAATTGATTTGCGTGCTGCAGCCAAGTTCTTTGGTAGCAAATTTGCTTGCGGTAGTTCGATAACAAACGACATGGATATTGTCATACAAGGCGACGTCAAGGAAGAACTCTTTCGCGTGATACCGGAGAAGTGGAACGAAGTACCGAAAACGGCCATCGAGGATTGCGGCGATGGACGCAAAAGTGGACAGTCGAATAAGAACTAATGCCAAATACCATACAAAAGGAAAGACAACACCGCCAAAAAGAATTTCGTATAAGTATGTAATAGTTCAGTTTCACAGTAAACGTAACATAACGAAACATAGCAGGTCTACAAAATAAACTTGCGTGTCACAGGTTTCGTGGTTGTTCGTGGCCACATGCTCCCAATATATGTATTGCTTTTTAAATTCTATATGGGGGTAGATAAAGGAGTTCCATATGTTTGAAATGTCTGCTGCTTAGCGTACTTCGTATTGCCGAATGAATTTATTACAATAATTTCAGGTGGCCAGTGACTACATCGATGTCCTTAGCCGACGCTGGGCCGACGGCCAATACAGTCTTTGAGTTTGGTTCGATCTGAGTGCGTCCGGCGTCGCGTATGAGGCACGTGTTGAGTTGCTTTAGTTCTGCCGCACGCTTTATGGCCATCAGCTCTGCCTCGCTTTCAACGCGTACAGCGATTTTGGCACAGCCGCAGTTCTCCCAAGCGCGCAGCAGGCGTGGAGTCCGGGTCACAGCCCTTTGATAGGCACCGACGGCACCATGTGAGCATTGGGAGGCGATTTTACCCTTGCCCATTTTTAGGTCGTTGCGCACGACCAGCACCATTTTATAGTTGTCGTTAAAGCCGCCGTAGGTCTACGCAGTTAAATCAGTTTAGTTAATTTTTCACACAGTTTATTGGTTTTTCCTCACCTTGTCGGCGACTGCGGTAGCGGCGGCTCCAGCTGAACCTTCATCAGTCGAAGGTGTTTCGTCGATTTTAGCACACGCTTCTCCACGTTTTAGTGCATATTTGTAGCCGACGAAAAATGATATCATCACAGCCAAGCCATTTATGATTTGTGTTGTATCCAATAGTTTATCACCCATTCTTCTTTTATTTTATATTATATATATATATCAACAACTTTGTGTAATATTCGAAGAATGCATGAACACGCACTGCAGTGTGACCGTGGTCGTTAACAGAAAGAAAGTCCGCAAATCAATTATGCCGGTCTAAAAGATTAGTTCAATTGAACGAGTCACCCAATAAGCATCATTATTTTCTTTGTAGGGCTTTAACATAATTTAGCTAATCAATTCTCGTGTCATCAAATAACTCCGCATTCGCAAATTTAAAACTTTGATTTGCAAAATAATGGTGTGATAGTTAAAGTATTTAAATGCATTTTTGGTATTTATTCACTAAAATGCATTGCAAATCGATAAGTTCGGACAATTTATTATCGGAAACAAAATGATCAAATAATTTGAAACCATGTTTGGTATTTTGCTCTTGGAAATTCCGAATTTCAGTATTTTTCCCTTCTGCTGCACTATTATCCCCACTGACGTGTCGGACCGACGCGCTGGTCTGTACGGCGCTCTACAACCTGTCAATTTTTGTCTTCGTGGAACTCGCTAAACACTTTTTATTTTGAAAAACACATTTTAAAACGATAAAAGCCAGCTACACTCACTGCACGCTACAATGGGACTAGCGAGTATGTTACAGGTTGATGAAATGCTGGGCGATTTCAATAGAATGAACAAACGCCAGGTAAGTACCGAAATCGGCGCCGCCTTTGATTTTTTTTCGCAGTTCTAACTAATGTGCAATTTGCAATTTTTAGTCGCTCTATCAGGTGCTTAGCTTTGCCATGATAGTATCATCGGCGCTGATGATATGGAAGGGCCTGATGGTAGTCACCGGCAGCGAATCGCCTATTGTGGTTGTACTCAGTGGCAGTATGGAGCCGGCATTTCATCGAGGCGATCTGCTCTTCCTGACCAATTACAAGGAGGAGCCAGTGCGTGTGGGCGAAATTGTAGTGTTCAAAGTAGAAGGACGCGATATACCCATTGTGCATCGAGTGATTAAACTGCACGAGAAGTGCGTAATATTAATATATGGTTTGGACTTGATTTAACAGTTTATTTCTCATTTAATTTCATAGGGCTGATGGCACCGTCAAGTTCTTGACCAAGGGCGACAATAACAATGTGGACGATCGAGGACTGTACGCGCCCGGCCAGCTGTGGTTGACCAAAAAAGATATTGTAGGTCGGGCCAGAGGGTTCTTACCGTATGTGGGCATTATCACGATTTTCATGAACGAATACCCGAAAGTTAAGGTAAGTGTGGAGTTCTTTATAGTTGCCTCCTTCTAATCAAAATCCTTTTTACAGTGGGCCATCCTTTCGATTCTGGCAATATTTGTGCTGCTGCATCGAGAGTAGGTGAATCCAGGTTATGTCTAGTTAAAATTTAAGTAGGGATGTTGCACAATCTCGAGAGCCTGTTTGCATTTTAGTTCATTTATCCCAAGAAAATGTGTTCTTTGTAATTTGTTTTTTTATAAAAGAAATGGCAAACACATGCATACAAATCCAGATGAACAACAACAACACACATTAGATTCAAGTCGAAGCTGAATTTCAATAAAGAGAATTTTTTAATATGTATTCAAAACGATCAAGTTCGTGTTCTTATATGCTTGCTTCATAATTTAACAATTTGTTCTTAAGGTTTGTGCCCCAGTGATATTTAGTTTGGCCATTTTTTGAGATAATCCGATGACAGGGTATAAGGATAGATACTTCATTCTTGGCCACAGCGTTGGCAACAGCCCGCACAGCATTTGGACGCTCGAGAAGCTGGGCCAGCTCTGAATAGGTTATTTTGCTGCCGCTCCTCAGCTTTATCAATGCATTCCAGACGCTCAACTGAAAATCTGTTCCCGACACAGCTACATTAACGATAGCTGTATTTCCCTGGTCATCGCTTAAGATTTTCATGCACGAGTTCTACATTTGGCCAACGTTCTCGTGCTTCATCCAATGTTTCACTATCGCTCTTAACAACAAAGTAGATGAGGCAAATTGCATCGTAGTTGTCTTTGGCGCCCTTTTCAATTAAGGTTAGCCCAATTAGAATTCTTCCGAATTTCGATTCTACAAAGCCATAACGAATTATTGCAGGCAATTTTTGTAACTTCGTCAGAGAAACTTGTAAATTATTTGACATCCACATTCTTATTGCTGAACATTTTAAAAGTTTACCTCTTAACCAGTGTGACAGCACTTGTCAGTTGGAAAAATACCTATTCTGCATTGCGCAAAAAATTATATTCTCTTATTGCAATAAAATACTGAGTTAGTTACGCTGGGTTGGCAGCTCCTCTTTATAAGAGTTTTAACAATCGATTTTTCTATCGATAAGTGTGGTGAAAATAGAATTTGTTCTCGTATCAAATAAGATACACCGAACTAAAAAGACTAAAAAACTTTATTAAAAATATTTTAATATATCAGCATGTAATAGCTTCAATAGTATCAAATTTCTATGTAAGCTTGTAAATTTGTAATGTTATTCTGAATTGAATGCAGGGTACTTTGAAGTCGAGTGTATTCAAAATAAAAATAACCATTAGTTCGTTTTGTCTAATCGGCAGTGCATAATGCGAGTTTAAAATCCTATCTATCATAGACTATATGCGAACCGACTTTGATGAATTTTGTTTTGGCATTTTTCACATTTGCAAATTAGTCAAGTTATCAAAACAAACGATAAATCCCTACGAAAATTTAAATAAATTTTATGCATGTGATACTGATTTTTCCGTTTCGTAGTAATCCCCTAATTCATCATAACAAATACCGATAAGATGTCAATTATACAATAAGCGAAATTTCCGTAAATATGTACATTTTGCTATATTCTGCTAGACCAAAGTTTATTCCTCATTTTAATTAAAGACTAAATGTTTTTGTCATATTTTTCATTTATTTCATCGTCTCATCTTTATGTTGTACAGTTTACAATTATATTACAATAAGGACTAGATTAAATATATAGTATATAGTACATACATCAAGATTGAATGCAAATTTGTTCGAACACAAAACGAATAACTCTTGTTCTCTCTCTCTCCCTCATTCTCTGGTTGTATGGTAAAGGCCTTGCTTAGAGAGTAACTAAAGAGTACTACGAGTACATACGAGCGCGGGGAGAGGGAATACGAGTACATTACAATGCCTATTGCTTACGATTATAATCAAGTTTATCAAATAGATTTTGATTTCGATTTTTATTTTAGGTATTTTTGCATTTGTGTTAGTGAAAGTCAATTGCAGTTAGTTAGTTAGTTGTATTAGTACGTAGTATAACCCTGAGTTAAGTTTAGGCTAGAGTCTAGAGTTTCGGCTGCAGCATCAATTGGTTAGTATTATATTTACAGATGTGTCGAGCTTTCTGCTTTTTTTTTTTTTGATTTCTGTGATTTGTACAAATTGCAAATGAAATTAAACGATTTATTTATGTTATTTTTTTCTTGCTTCGGTTTTCTTGTATTGGCTATAAGTAAGACTTAAACTAGGTCTACTTTATTTTCATAGTTCTTAAGGGTCTGCGCCTTTTTCTTTTCTCTATTTATTTATTTATTTATCACAACAAAATGCGGTCGACATTTGGCAAATTTCATCGTACAAACAGCAATAATATTAATAATTTAATAATAACAACAACAGTAACTGTGACAACTAGTACAAACGATAAGAGCAACAACAACAATGGGACGCAACATGGACAACAACAACGACAATAACAGTGCTGCGAATTGCGTTCAACTGTGTTTGGCTGCTGCTGTTGTTGCTGCCACTGCTGCTGCTGCTGCTGATCCAGGCATGGCTGCTGCTGCTGTTGCCGCTGCCAGCTCATTGCTGGCCAAGTCCGCAGAAGCCTTCAGCTCGGGTTGCTGCTGTTGCTGCTGCTGCTTATCGGTTATCACGTTTGTGCTGTGCTGCGTTAGAATGTCCGCCGGAATGAGCCCCTCCTTGACGCGTTTCTTCTGCTTCATGCGGCGATTCTGAAACCAGATCTTGACCTGTAATCGGGGAGGGTAAAAGGTTATATATGCATATTTATGGAGACAGTTTAGCGCACTCACCTGAGTCTCGTTCAGCTGCAGCGTGTTTGCAATCTCGATGCGACGCGCACGCGTCAAGTAGCGATTAAAGTGGAACTCCTTCTCCAGTTCCGTGAGCTGTTTGTTGGTGAAATTGGTGCGGCCGGAATTATTGGTCGCCGCCGTCAGGCTGCAACTGCTCAGGCTGCCCGGGCCGCCACCGGCTACGGCTGCAGCCGTGCTGCCATTCACGGCCAAACCCACGCCAGCCAGTCCTAGGCCCACACCGGTTGCGCCGGCACTGCTCGCCGACGGATTATTGGACAGCAGCAGGGGATTCTGGATGGAGGAGGGCAGGACAGCAGCGTTGCCGCACATATCCAAGTGACCATTCAACTGATAGTCGTGCATGTTGGCAGGTAGCTTCGGTGCTGCAACGAGAAAAGAGAGAGAGATGAGACAAGATGAGAAGGCGAACCCATAAGGGACAATGTTGGAAAAAAAGAAAGAAACGAAACGTCATTGTCTTGGCATTTGTTGTGGTTTCATTTGCTTTGCTTGGCTGAGTGAGATCCCCTGGCGTTGATCTCTAGCTGTCGCAGCTAATCAGTGTGAGACCCTCGCTCCCTCCCTCCCCGTACCATTCCCTCTCCCACTCCCTCGTTTTTGGGCCGTGCCTCTTCCTGACTTTTGCTCTTTGCGTGATTTTGCATTTCATGTTCATAATTTGACATGCGCCCCGTGGCTAAAGCCGACGATGATGAAAATAATCTCTGTTACGCCTGTTTCCATAGAAGGATTCGCTGGTTCCCTAATAGGTTTGTTTGAAAATATTGGGATTATCCTGACAGCGGGACTGACTTTTCATAGTCGTAGAAATAGGTGTAATTTTATGTTTATATTTTGGGTGGTACCTCGTATTACGGTATTCTTTATTTGTATATTTTGTGGTTTCGCCTAGTTTTAGTAGACGAAGACACCTTGAGGGAAAATACCTGCCAAGACGTATGGAAATTTCTTGTGGGTGTGGCCCTTCCATCACGGAAAGCAAGCCGGTAAAGAATGAACGGATTATTAGCTGCAGGTTTTCCATGAAATAGAAGAACCTGGGTTTTTGGGTATTTTAGAAAATGATACTATAATGGAACTGTTATAAATATATCCTTTAACTTTAATAACATTTCTATTTTACTTTACTTTTGAGATAATTTTGTAGAGATCCTAAAAAGAAAATAAATAAATATATAATAAAACTTGCAAACAGAATTCTAATCATTGCAGTGATGCTCGACTGGGGCGCTATCGAAGAATGGAACGATACCCCAACTGGGAGCTGTAAAAAACCTTTTCACACAGTCATAAATCTATGGGAAAAACGTCCCGTATAATAATGGGTATTAAGTAGCCATAACGATACGTTGATTGGCCGCAGGTTAAAAGGTGCCGGCCAAGCAGTAGCCCAGTTCAATAATCTCATATTGAGCTGCCTCGAGTACCACCCCATCTCGGGTAGCCTTCCCCTACACTGTAAACTACTGGTTTCTGCATTTTTTCGGGCATGCAATAAATCAAACGACTCTCAGATATCATAAATAAAATGCGCGACGTCCGCACGAGCAGAACACGCGAATGAACGGCCAAACGAATAAACGAATGAACGAATGAATGATGAATTTATGACACTCGCTGCAAACACGAAACCAATTGGCAGCATACAGTTGGTAGCCACTGTATGCCAGCTCAATTTGCACAGTAGTTCGGGAAAAACTGGCAAGTCCAGCTCAGAACTCAATCGCGCTGCTATCGTAATACGCACAACACACACACTTATACTCTATGTATGCTTCTCTCTCTTTCTCACTCGCTCTCGAGGCGCAGACAGACACTCCTGTCTAAGAAAACAAGCCCAAGGATTATGTCGTGAGTGGCGGCTTGGGCTACATTTGAATTTTCCAAGCAAACAAACGGAGGAGGGCAGCGCGACTGACTGTCGCATTCCGGTTATCAATGGCCCGGCATTTGGGTAATGGATCTGGTACGGGTATGGGTACACTGAGAGAAAGAATTCTATGGCTGTTAATAGAAGAGAATTGGTCTGTCTGTTTGAACACACAGATCTCAGCTATTCAAGCAGCTAGCGACACCAAATTTGGCATGTAGATTACAGAATATTAGAAGTAGATGGAGTTTATGGAAAATATAGCTTGCCAAGCACAGCGTCGCTGCAAATCGGTAATTTACGTTTATTAAGTGACATATTAAAGTTACAACTTGCTGCTTTAGCATATATATAGATGAATATCGTGTGCACCTATATAGCAAACTAATCGAAGAATAAACACAGAAGTTATTCAACTAAATATAGCAGCAGGAAGCTATTGACTGCCTCAAGAATCTTTGCAGAATATTCTGTAAGGAATCAGATTTTTCTACTTAACTTTTTTCAAGTGTACCGGTCATAGGTATTGGCGCATGAGTATGGGTACGGGTATGGGTACGGGTACGGGCATGGAGCTGGTGTCGCTCGGCATGTCAAACATGTCGCGGCCAGTTGGCGTCCGCGTCCGGCGCCAAGCGATATCTACTTTGTAATATTAGTTCTAGAGAGCATTATCGGCGGATCGCTTCCACTTGAATGCGCGCCCAACTCGCTGACGTGTCTGCCCAGCTCTGGCAGCACGGCGCCTCGCTGCCACTGTCATCTCCCACCGCGCCTGCACCCTACTCCCCACTAAACCATACGCGCTCGCTTTGCTACTGCTGCTGCTGCAGTGTGTAGGACTAGACTAACCCTATAGACAACTGGGACTGCACAAGGCCGCAAGTTGTTTGCACGGGGTCGGTGGCGGGGGCGTTACCGCGGCTGAGGTTGCAGGCGGGCCGAGAGAGAGGAGAGAGAGCGAGAGAGCGGGTACCGCACTACTGTGTGCCTTACTTAACTCAATGCTGACAATCAGTGTAAACAGAAGCGTCGAAGTTGTGCTGCAACAGCTGAGGGACTGACACAGTGTCGGAGTGTCGCGTGGGGTGTGAGGGTACTGAGAGGGCTGTTGCACGTGCAACACGGTCGCGAGTAACTCGATAACATCGGCTACTTGGCTTAATTACAATTCGCCTGCATTTCTCCACTTTCTGTTGACTCTTGTCAAACTCGACTTGATTCTCGTGTGAAAAGAAAGTTGACAGAGTTAACTTGGGGTTTGGATACCCTGACGACTAAATAATGGGTTGCAACAGATATCAATCCGATGAGAACTAACTGGATTTTAAGGTACAATAAAGGTACACATAGAGAGCTTGTCAAGCGGGAATGGATTTTGAATGGATTCACTTGTCTTCTAACTTCTATACAAACTTATACTTTAGTATAAAGAACTGAACTGTTTTTAAAGGTAAAGGTAAAGACTTCATAGTCTATCAAGATTTTATATATATTTAATGATATCTTGCTAAAATCTTCAATAACTTTGAAATTTATTAAAAAAAATCAACTGAAACTTTTTGCATAATCAAACTGTCGAGTGAATCATCCTCCCCGGCGCTTGGCTCCACCGGATTGCCGGCCATTTTGATTATGCTTGATATTATCAATTGTGTGATATGCAGGCGCCACTGGCACTTTACACAGATCCCCCAACAGACCCAGGAACGTGCACGGCCGGGGGCATTACAAGCCAAACCACGCGAGCGAGGCCAGGCGAGGCGAGTAGATTAACTGGGTAGACGACTATGGTCGCGCCCGGCTTGCACGAGTCTCCGATGAGGGCCTCTTGGTTCCATACGAGTAGACCGAGTATCTGATGTCTACGATGTCTACGATGTCTGCTACTGCGCGCGAGCTCAGTTGATAATATTGTTTAATTCGTGTGCAAATAGAAAATTATTTTGCAATTAAAAGTAAATTGTTTTAATTGTTGCTCAAACAACGAAGAAAGAGCGAGAGAGTGAGAGATAGAGAGAGAGAGAAAGAGAGAGAGAGAGCAGTCCGAGAAGTCGGTCGACGTCGTCGCCTTCGATGCAGCCTAATCACAGTCATAAAAGTGAACCGTTTTGTGATATTTCTCGACAATCTAAGTTTTGTTCCAGTGACGATTTGATTGATCACCCAGAAATTACTTGCTGCGACTAATTTGACATTTCGGGGCAATAACATTTCGCAATACGCGCATCGTATAAGGTTGCTGCCGTGCGTGGTATTTGTTCAGTCCAGGCAGATGGTCAGCAGTTTCGATTGCAGCTGACCAAATAGCCAAAGGGTATGACGATTAACCGACAACAAACAGGCTCGTGTATGGCGACTAGAAGGTACCCTGCAAGCGTGCACACTATAGCGTGTTGACAAGGTCTTTTGGCTGCATAATATACCCCACTCCCCCCCCGTACGGGGCAGGGAATGTCCGGACTAATTGACTTCTGCCCTCGCCCGCCTGATTTAACCCCTTGTCCAGTGACAGATTCGACTGCGGGGGTGCCGTAGAGTACCCTTTCTTCTGGTCTTCGTACAACATATATGGTATGTATGGTATTTTCTTCGATTTGTAGCGTTTTGGTCATTTCAATGCGCTGCTGACTTGCCTAAAATCGGACTAATCCAATCCATTTATGCTGTCAGTTTTATAGACCATCGCGCACCGCCTGTCAACCTGAACTTTCCACATGTCATGCAGTGCTGCAGTTTTCGAAATGAAATGCATAAAAATTCAATGAGAAAACCCCGAAATGAACAACCGAAAAGTTTTCCATATTAATTGAAAGTTGTTCGGACGCCCCGCCGGCGTTATTGGTCACGAAGCAGGCGGGCAGGCAGCTCCATATGGACATACGTGAAAATTGCCCAACAAAGACATAACCTTAGTTCGGAGTGTATTGAATACATGTGTGTGTGTGTGTGTTTGTGTGTGTGTGTAACCTATCTCCCAGTTCTGACGCGCCGGAAGAAGTTTTATCGGAAAATATCTTTGTTTCGCGCTGTTTGCCTTTTCCCCGAGTCTGTGTGTGTGTGTTTTCCTCGGGAAAGTGTTGTCGCCCAAATGGGAATTTAAATATTTACACAGATCTCCAGATATCTATACTGTATTTGAGTTAAACAAGCATTAAAAACAATCTCTTTTGGCTACTGTTTCCGTTCAAACATAAATACTGAACCGAATTCCTCGGCTTGTCACATCGATAAGCTGCCATGTCTATGCGCACTGGGTCTCATATCATTATAATAGGATATATAGCTGGAATTGTAGTATGTTGCGATACAGTTGCAATTAATTCGGACTTTAGCTAATTGTATATTCAATTATTATTATAATTATGCTTCTTAATTGTTTTTGAGCAGCGTGAATCATGCTCATGAATCATCGACATAATCGTAATCCTTTAAAATCAAGTATTCCTTTGGGCATGAGTCATTAGATCTTTGAGCTCGTAATTCTTGCAGCTGACAGTCGACAAATCCAAGGCCAGCAAACTGTTCTAGTTACGGAAAAGTCGCGATATATATATCTATATCTATTTGGAATTTATTTATATGAGTATTTTTTTTGAGAAAGCGCTCGCACCGCAAGGCGAACATGATTTATTATATTGAAATTATCTCATGTAAACAAGTCAAAGCTGCCACCAAAGCTAATACCACTTGTCGGCAGTGCCACACCCCACCGTAAACCCCTTACCCCTGCTGTCGTGCTACTTTTTTGGAAAACCAGACCAGCAGAATTCTGTTAATTTGTCTAATGAAAAATGCTTGAGTAGCGCCTTAGGAGGGGGAGGTGGAAAGCCACAATGTCGGCCTATGGCGCATGGGGCTTTTCTCCAACAGGCCAATGACAACCCTCTCTCCCTCCCGCTTCCCAGCTCGCTTCTCTGCATTTTTCGCACGAAGATTGATGATGACGTTGGCATCTTTGTCGAAAATTTTAAAGCGCGTCTGCAAATTCGTGGCGTCTTCTTCAGGCAAAACGTTTTCGAAATTTGTTTTCGTTGACATTTTAATTTGCAAGCCTATTGAGAGTGTGTGTGTGTGCGGGTGTTCGGTGTGCGAGTGTGTGTATTGCGAATCAATTTTCGTCGTATGCCAGAAGCGCAACTCTGGGAATGGGGCATTAATTGAATTAAATCGTCAAAAGACGCGGGCGGAGCGTGTGTGTCAAGTGGATTCTCAATGTGGAGCACACTGAAAGTGTCGACTGTCAGCGGCCATTGGCACGCACACACACACACTCACACACACACGCAACGCCGTCTCAACCCACATTTGGCATTGGCAGCCATTTTTTCTTGGCTTTTATCGAACACCCTTATTTCGTTGTATGGCAAAAACGAAGCTATGTACAAACGGAATACACACACACACACACAGGCACATATCTAAGTACATAACAGCGGGGAAACTATGGGCATCTACTGTGCGTATGTGCGTGTGTGTGTGCGTGTGTGCGTGTGTGCCTCTGCATTTTCGTTGGTGATCCGTCATGTTGTCAGAATGTATTATTCGAATTAAGATTTTACTTTTTTTGCTGCCATTGAATTGAATTAACACAACACACACACACGCACACACACGCACACACACACTCACTCACACTGGCACACACTAGCATGACAAGCAGCTGTGCCACAATTCTTTTAGTTTCCGAAACTGTCTGCTACTTAACCAACTCGATTCTTAATATAGAAATCGATGCCTGTTCATGCGAATTTCATTTTAAAAATAAACCCCTAAGTCTAATCTAAAAAATATTCCTCTTTATCAGACTCAGGTAATGTGTTTATCAAGCACGATCTATTCCTGCTTTCTTCCCCGTGAAGGCAAGTGTCAAACTGTATTAGCCAAAAGTAAAGTGTTTTTTGAGAGATTTCTATAAGCAGAAGTGGTGCAGATAATACTGCAAAATTTCATAGTGATTGAAGCGGGCATGAAGAATGACGTACTATCAGGTTGTCAGTCGAAATAGACTGTCAGTTGAAGAGAACCACAGTTTCCTCAAGTATTAAGTCTAGAGCAAAGTTCAAGATCTTAAGTTTAGTCTACATTAATATATATGTTTTGCCAATCGATTCGCCTCAATTTGATTGGCATAAAATACCATGTAGATGGTATCTTAGGTTGACGAATGTTAACAATTAGCGATACTGTCAAGAAGTTTGTAAGTTTCAATGAAATATTATGTTAGACTTGTTAAAAATGGTTTCGTGATCTAAGGTGAGCTCGCCGTCCGCCACAATTATGGTATCAGTATTAAATACAATCTGTAAACAAGCTTAAGATCTTGATCTTAAGATCAGTGCAACTGCACTCTATGTAGTAACATGTATTACAAGCTCTACACTAAGATCCTGATACTTACTTTAGATCGATCTTTTCTTAAATTGTAGTATATCTTGCTTGTCCAACCAATTCCCCATTTATTGTCATTTGCTTAATATTTTAATCGCGCCAGAGACACCTAGGCTAACATACATTTCAGCACCTGCAGATAGACTACTATGGTAGTACATCCATCATTAGCAGCTCGACTCCATCCGTAGAGCGGAACAAGTAGCACAAGTTGAAGTTCAAGCGTACAGCCCTAATGCCAGAGGCCACTCGAATGTCCAGTTTAAAGCCGGCTGGCGTCAAGCGGTGTCCATTGTTCTTATCAAAAGGGAAAGGGGTACGTGCGGCGGGGGCGAAGGGGTCTGGGGGAGTATGAATCGTGTGTTGGCATGGGCGGATCATGGTGACACTTCTGTAATGCATTCGATATCGCCATTTCACAATTGATATACGAAAAAAATGTAGTTGAAATGTTTTAGTGGGGTGTGCTGCACCAAAGAATACCCTTTAGTTATGTTTGAAATTGAAGAATCATCGAATTACTGATTTTTTGGGGTATATGCTTATAGCACTAGTCTTATAATATTCTATATGCAACGCTGTTGAAATTACATCAAAATTCTATAATATGTACTTTCAAAAATTAAAGTTCTTTTTAAAGATTCGCATGTTCTCATGAAATTTTATATGGCAAATTATCCGATTGCTTTGAAAGTGCATATTGAAGCAGATGGTAGGTCTAAATATTGAAACTGATCATTTATTAATATATTTACAGGGTATCGTATACACTAAACGAAAACTAAACAAAGAAACTTCAAATTGACAGCTTTCGTTTGACTTTTATCTGCTGAAACCGTTGGCTGCCGTTCGGAACTACACATACACACCCCGCACACCCCACACACCGCGCACACATACCACCTCTCGTGTTGGGAATATTTTTAGGAGCTTGTTGTGCATGAAATCACCTTCACGTGGCGAGGGAGACAATTGTAGAGCCAGTCGGGGCTCAGGGGCGGCTCCTTTGATTTCGCAGATCATTGGCTAAACGCAAGTGTTGTGAAGTGTAGTCTGGTCTAGTGTTGTGTATGTGTGTGTGTGTGTGTTTATGGGTGCGTGTGGAGAGCCGGAGTCGAACTCAAGTTGCGACTCAAAGAGCGCCGCGCACAATTGCAGAGCAATAGCTGAGCCCGGCTCGATCCATTGTTCCCGAACCGTAACCCGAACCTCTATTCGCCATTGTCTGCCGTTCGCCGCGCAAATGATCGAAGTGTGGCCAGCTTAAATTGTTAGATTGTTAGCTCGACTACTGTTCGGTTACGTCAAATGATTCATTAAGGCGCAAAGTGTTTTGTTTTTGTTTCAGTTACTGTTTGATTTGTCATTTCTATATTTCGGCTACGTTTTCGGTTTCTGTTTGGATTTTTGTTTGGTTTTTGTTTTTTTTTGTCACGGCGTTACATCGAAATGCCATTTGGATACGGGCAGGGTAGCCATGTTTCGGGTGAGAAACAAAGCCCAGTGGCAGTCGGATTGATGCATGGCGCAGGTTCAAAGGGATATCAGATTTCGTCATATATTAAGCTTCCCCTAATGTTTAATTGAAACTGGATTAACGCATTTTTAATTGAGAATTTCTCAATTCGTGTATTAAACAAGTTTGCGAGTCTTTCTAGCGCCTTAACAGATGTACTCACTGATAACCAGAAATAAGTGGTTTTTCTACGGTTTATTTTTTATTTCTTTCTCTCTTTAAAGACTGCATGGAACTCGAGAGATCTGAACTTTAAACTTAACTTACAATACAATCATTTAATATAATATTACACTATGGCAAAATCTATGAGAATGAGTAGCTGATTTTCCTATTTAACGGTGTATCTATATCTAAATTGATTAAGCGTGGCGTACGTGAGGTCGCTTTTTTATCATTCGCTGCGTATTACACACCTTGATACACCTAGATAGTACATTCGAACCTGGAAAGTACTGTCTGATGGCATGATTTTGTGCAATTTCACAGAGCAGATATTGAGTCGTTTTTATCGGTATATCGATATGTATGCACATATATACTGAGTGTGGGGTAGCACTGGGTGCCTGTCAGGCACGTAACGGGATACTTATATAATTTGGTAAATTATACACTTGAAAAGTATTAAAGGCAGCCCGGCAGACGCCAGAAGGAAGGAGCCTTATGCGAATGCAAACAAGAGATAAGATATCCATCCTCGCCGGGCACACTGTGCGCATTGTTTGCACGAAATGTTGTCCGAAAGGCAAACAGACAGTGGCCAAAATCAACGGGACGATGACAAGGTCCTCTCTCTCTCTCTCTTTCGTTTTCTGCTTCTGTGTGTAATATTACATAACAAGAGCGGAGCGCACCCTGCAGTATCCTTTCCTGGCTGACAACGGGTGGGTCGGGCGAGACAAGGAACATAATATATATGTATATAAATATATATCTTATATAACTCGGCTTCAAGGGCGACTCGCTCTGCTACCCCATCTCGTTAGCCTGCGCTACCCTCTGTCGCCCTGTCGCCCTGTCGCTTTTCATTAATGCGCTTCTCATGTCGATCTAGAAACGAACTGCCATGAGAACTGAGAATTCGAGGTGTGTAGTGCAGAGAGGGTACTGTTACTCGGGATTCGAGCTTTTTTCGGGGCACTGATAACGACGCGCTCTCTCCTAAGTGGTAATTAATGTAAGTACCTTGGCGTTTATCGGCTTACAAATCGATTTAGTGATCCCATCTGACGCGACGAGGCCTCCAGTTGCGGCCCCAACAAGTGGGAACGTACCAGAAGGTGCTCCCCGCTCTGTTTAACCTCTGAACCCCTTTTTTGGGTAAGAAATTTAATAACACGCTTTCCAAAATGTTAGCTCAATGTGCGCGCCAGCGAACAAATTTGTCACGACACATACCGCACACACACACACACACACACACGCTCGCACACACACGCACATGCATTAATATTTTGGTTTTATTTGGGCCCGATCCAACTGGCCACAATGATGGACTGTGACAGACAGGCGGGCGGGTCTGACGCGGTCTGGCGCTGTGCTCGGTACGGTTCGGTAGGGTTCTCTTCGGTTCGGGTTCGGGTTCGGGAACGGCTTGGTAGTCGCAAGGCAGGCAGCCTTAGTTTGATCTTATCTCGAATTCCTGGTGGTCACTTTTCTATCCACAATATCATTTCGTTTAAATAGTCTGCCTGCCTGCTTTTTTCTCATTTTTTTTGCTTTTTGTTTTCTGTTTTTTTTTTTTTGTATTTTGTTTTGAAATGCACGTAATTAATTCATTTCAGTGTGCTGCGTCGCCGTCGCGTGTTGGTGTCAAGAAATATCAAAACATCACATCAAATAAATGTTGAATACGCCAAGCGAAAGGCCCGTCGCGACCTGACCCGAACCGACCCGCCCGATGGGCCCCTTCACTCTCTGCCCTTTCGCCTCCCCCGGCCACACTTGTAACACCTTTCGCTACTGCAGGGTCCCGAAAATATAAGTTAGTTACAACCTCGCAGCGACATTTATGTTAATTCTCGTGTTAGGTTTCGTTTTCGTTCACCTTCTTTTTCGTAGCTCTATTCATATTTCATATTAGTTAGTTCGCGTGTCTCTCTCCCCGCTGCCGTCGACTGGCAGGGGGGGGGAATGCTACGACAAAGTGGTAGATCGTTTAAAAAACAATAAAACACGAAAGCGAACTGCAAACGAGGCACGACATTCATGCACAACGAGAAGTATTAATTAAATTGTTATGCCACAAGCCGTCGGCAGAGTTTTCAATTATGTGCGCCCATAAAAAGGCCAATAAACGGGAATGTTAACAATAATACTGGAGTATGATTTAGGGCCCGGCAGCCAGGTTGATAAGTGCACTCATAAAATGGGTGACAAAGCTCCCCAATCAATGGCCATCGAGTTGGGGCGGGGCAAACAGTAGTTATAGCTTACGAGAGATAAGGCCGATTCGATAGTCGACAAAGAATGGCTTTAGGAAGATTTGTAATCGAAGATTGAACCCTAGTTACACCTGTACTAATCAAGGTAATTCCTGCAGCATCCTGGTTAGTTCTGTGTGTATTTAATCCTTCACATATCGCGTTTACTCAGCGCGATTCGTATCTGTAATTCGAACACGATCGTTTCTTGAGCCAATTTGCTGTCTTTGCTTGTACAAATTCCTAGCCAAATCCTTCGTATAGGCTCAATTAATCTTTCAGTGGAACTTCTCTATTTTTTGCCACTCCCTCCGCCCCAATTTTGCCCCGCTGCTCACTGCTATCGGGTTGGGTAATTGAAAAATGCTGATTAACACATTAGAGCACATTGCAATGAATGCGAGCGTGAGCATGAGTGCGTGAATATGAATATGAGTACGGGTGTCAGTGTGCGTATGAGTGTCAGTGTGAGTAAGCAGGTATCTTTGAGCCAAGCTTCTGCTGTGCGTGAATGCCAATATGTCGAATGCTACCATTTATAACCATGATTGCTGATTATGCTGTTTCCCTGGCTGAAAATGGATGACATGACAGATGGAGCGCAGCCAGGCGGGCACTGCACAGCGAGAAGACACCGATCGCAACAGCGAGCGATCGCGACCGCGACCGCGACCGCGACCGCGACCGCGACCGCGACCGCGACCGCGACCACAACCACGTCCACGTCGACGTCCACGACTCGAGTCCGACTCAGTGACAGTTCGGTTGCAGTGCAGCTCGACAAGACTCGAGGAGACTCTTATTTAAATAATCATTTTTCTGACAGCCAACTTGACTTCCAGATCGGCTTCATTCTTTGGCCCCCAACTGCATTTCTTTCATACTTATTCTCCACCTCCCTTTCCCTTATTCCCCATACCCCATTCGCCTTCTCATTTTCCTTTTATTTTCCCTCTTGCACGCTTTAATTGTTTGTTTGACTTGTGGCCGAGAGAGAGACGTTTAAGCGCCCGACTCGACTCAAACCGACTCGGATTTGGGCTCCGACCGCTGTGCTCCTCACTTGCCCACGTCATTGTCATGCGGCGAGGCATGAGCATGATCATGGGCATCGTCGGCATCGGCATCGGCATCGGCATCGCCATCGGCATGAGGTTTGGGTGCGGCGCGTGGAGATCTCTCGCTGGCGTCGTTTAATTGAAAACGATGCATGTAAATGACACTTTTCAGCATTAATAAGCAAATATTTGTATGATTATTGGTGTAGCCAGGGGATTACGTTCTCGATCTCGTTCCCAGCTCGTTCTGCCCTGCTCAGCTGCTTGCCTACTTGACTGATATCGGATATCGAATGTCGGATTCGAAAGCAGGTTGTGCAGGTAAAGTGCTTTAACTAGTTTCTGGAAGTCAAAACTGTCACATCAAATTGCCCAGAACAGATCGAGTCGAAGGAATCGCAAAGTGAATTGCGAATAAGTGCACTTATTCAAAAACGGAAGAGCATATTGATATGCAACAATCACGATATCAAGTCAAAAGTATCTAAATATTGTAATTTATCGTATATGAATAACTCGCGTAATTGAAAAGATATTCGAATGAAAATGAATACACTAGGTTTTTAGGCCAATTATTGCTTGTTCCCAAAGTGTCATCATTTCAAATCAACTATATCTTATAGCTCTCATACAAATGTATAAAATGATCACTTTTTCGATTTTTTAGTTGCTGAGTTTCCTCAGTCTTCAATAATTTCAGCTTAAATGACTGATATGCCGCCTTGTGGACTTTTGATTAACCCTTCTGCACCTAATTAGCGTACAACAATCGAATAAATACTCGATTAACATTCGAATAGCCCCCATATTGGGAATGCGATGTGTTGCCCATATACCATTTATCATGAATTTCAGTTTCGGTTCGGTTTATCGTTCGTTGCGTATTTTCTTAGCTGGCTAATTCCAAGATACAAAACTTCCCCCGACGCGACGCAGTGACAAGTGACAACCTGACTGACTGCACAGCATTGACAAAATTATCTGAAATATGCAAGAAATATGCCAAGAAAGAGAGAGAGAGAGGGACAGCCAGAAATTATGAGAGATAGTGAGCGAGAGAGAGAGAGAGAGGGGCAAGCGAAATGTTTGGCATTTGAAGAGACATTCTTATTTTTAGGTGACATGCCCTCGGTTGGACGTCTGACGCACTTGGCTTGGCTTGTTCGTATATCTGGCCTGTCAATCAGTTTTGAAAGTCATCGTTCGTTTTCTTCTCTTCGTTTTCCTTCTTGATTTCGAGTTTTATTTCGCGTTTACCCTTTACCTTCTTCGTTGCCCGTGTGTAATATCATATTATAGTATGGTAAATCGTTTGCTAATATATTCACTATGATTCGACGTGATCTATTGCGGGTAGTGTGCGAATTGACTTTGCTAAATGACTCTGTAAAAGCCTAGCGGGTAATTAGCGCAAACTTATATTAGATTCGAGATTTACAACGATTAATTCAGGAATTTCTATTAGGTGCCGACATGAATAATGGGCAAAATGTTGAGACCAGGGATTGGCTTATGAAAGCTTTTGTTCTCTGACTCGCAATTCATAAACATGTCAACGACTAGTTTGAGTGTTTCGATTTTAAGCATATAAAACAAATCTGATTTTCTAAGCAGAAATATTAGGTTTTAACCTATATAAACCTATATTTTCTTCGGCCCAAAGAGGAAGGTCAAGCTTAAATATTTATGTTGAAACTACTCATATCATTTCTAAATTACTCTCCTTATGTGATGCAATATTCCTCAGTTATATTTGACAATAAGTTAAGTTTACACATCCCTTTGGAGGGCACAATAGCTGTCGGGGGGCGTGGCAAACTTACCTTGTGGCTTGGGAACATTCCGCTTGAGCTGCATCCACTTGTATGTGGGAATGTTGGGGGCGTGATTTGGCGATTTTGATTGTGAGCTCGCTTGATGCGAATTGGCATTGGCATTGGCAGCACTCGCTGAGGCTGTGGAGGACGAGGTGGAACTTCCCGGTGAGGTGACTCCACTGCCGCGTTGCGGATTTCGTGCCATGCTCAGGTTGGGCGAGAGCGAATGCTGTGGCACCACCTGATTGCCGCTCGATTGTTGCTGCTGTTGCTGTTGTTGCTGCTGTTGCTGCTGCTGTTGCTGCTGCTGCTGTGCACTGCTGCTCAAACTGGCCAGATGACCATGGCTGAGATGGCTGTGATGCAAGTGCGCATGCGCGTGTGTATAATCCATGGAATGAATGCCCGCCTCGAGTGCATATCCAGCTGTAGCTGCCATGTGCTGGTGATGATGATGATGCCACATTTGCGGCGTGTGGCTCTGTTGCTGTCCCGTTGCAGCGGCCAGTTGCATCATGGGATCTTGCTCCTGATCCAAAAGCAGTCCCGTGGGTGCAGCCGCATAGCCTGCGTGTAGAACTGCTGCATATTTCTCCTCCATCTGGGCTGCTCCGCCATAGCCGCCGCCATGTGGCTGTGTCTGCGCCGTGTGCTGTTGCTGCTGCTGCTGCGCCACAGTGGGGGCATACAGGCAGTCTAGGTTGGTGTACATCATGCCGTTCTCGGAGCTAATAATCGGCGCATGTGCATCCATGGACTGCTGCTGCTGCTGCTGTTGCTGATGCTGCGAGGCATTTGCCGCCGTGATGGGCGAGTTGTTGGCGGGTGGCGGCACCGTGGCCACCGCTGCAGTGGCATAATACGAATGCACCGAGTCGCTCTCGTAGTAGGAGTCCGTGGGTGAGTGGCTCGTCGGATGCAACGGCGTGCTGTTGGCTCCCGAGCCTGCTCCTGCGCCTGTCGAGCTGCTTGTCGCCGAGCTGGTGATGCCGTACTCCGCCGCGCTGGGGCTGAACAGATGCGAGTGCGAATAGAGTTGCTGTTGCTGATGTTGCTGCTGCTGTGCATGTTGCTGCAGTTGGTGCTGTGCGGTTGGCGGTGGCGTTAGCTGCTGCTGCTGCTGTTGGTAGTAGTTGGGCGAGTTGCTGTCGTAGCCGTTGTAGGTCAATTGCTGCTGTTGCTGCTGCAGTTGCTGCTGCTGCTGTTGATGTTGCTGCTGCTGCAGTTGTTGCTGCTGCTGCTGCTGTTGCAGATGGTGTGTCGGGGAGGGAAAGTAGTTGCTGCCGTAGCCATCGTAGGCAGTGGCAGCGGCATGTGGATGATGATGCGGATGGTTGCCGTACATGCTGCTAACGTCCATCATGTTGTTGCTCAAGCTGCACTCGAACGTTTTCCAAATTAACCCAAGTTTTAAGTCAAGGGTTTAAGGCGATAACAATAGATCTACTACTAAATCAGCATAGAATAGATTATATAAACGATCTAAAAGCTATAGAGCTGTTGGATTCTTAGAGTACTTTTCTATATAAAAGTTTTTCAGGTATTTTCTTTAAAGGAAACTTAATTTTTGTATTATTTACACATTTAACTAGGCTAGTAGGGTATTTTATAGATATTTTCTGCTGTTTTTGCCAAAGGCAGGGACAATCGTGTACATATATCGAAACTATCGATTGCTTTACACTTGGCCACACTGACTGATCGCCGGGTACGGGCGATACATGTCGCACTATAACGGTAACTGTTTCTCGATTTCCGACGGTCTCCTCTTTGCTGCTGCCTCTACTTGCCTACACAACGCGACGAACTTCCCGAACTTCGTGCTGCATGCGCGCTAACCAAGTCGTGACTGATTGCCCGCCCGACCGGGCCGGCGCAGCCAACCCAGTCGGGCAGGCAGGCAGACACAGGCCACGCCTCTGCACGAGGCAGCGAGAGTTGTCTCGCTCGCACTTGCAGCGCTGCGTAGCGTTGCTGTCTCGCTCCGCCTCAGGTTACGACGTCTGCTACCTTATCAGTCTGCTGAGCCCCGACTCGGGGGTTAGTCATTACCGGTTTTGGCAGTTTCGCATTTAGTTTTTCTGCCTGCAGTTCCTGGGCAAATGCTGATATTAGAGTTACGCCCATGTTCATGTCTTATTTAACTGGAAACACCACAGACACATACACATATATATGTGGTACGGGATTCTTTTTTTAGTAGATTTGGCACGTTTTGTTATTTGCGTTTTGCGTTTTTCGTTTTTCGCACCTACAGTGCAGAACTCCCAAATGAATTGACAGTTGCAGGTACTGTCCGAAATTGAGCGACTCTGCAGTTGACTGCGCGTACCCACTGTGCAGCTGTCAATCGTCAATGTCAGTGAAACACATATGACAGCAGATCCGTGCACCGCAAGAAATGCATAATATCACAATTTATATTCTTAAGAATATTCATACAATAAGCAGTTGTCTTTATTTATGACTGATTTGTATCGAAATCAGCTTGGTTTATGTATAGATATTGAAACATTTTAAAGAGTTCCTTGTCTGCAATTTTATTCGCCAATATTATTGGCTCCCTATCGTCGTATATTGTAGGAAATATGTAATTTATGATATGATTAGTTTTAGAAATTGTTTAAGCCATTCATTTATTTTTAATTAATTTGAAAAGTATTTTTATAAGTAAAATGCATTAAACACATAAAATATAGATTGTTTTTTTAATATAAATAATATATAATATTTTATTAGATATTTCAATAAAAGACTGTTTAAGGTTGAATGCATATGTTATTTTCATTTAATAATATATTTTGTAAAGTTTTATTTATTATTAAATAGGAACAATATGGAATGCTCAATTTTTCTATCTATTGATTAACCTTAAAAATTTATGATATTGCACCATAAACATAATTATCAACTTTTCTAATTAATAGTATATCATATAAATTATTATTTTCTTATATCATCAAATCTGTTTTAATATGCAAAATTCTTTAAAGTGTATGTGCGCTGCGGAATTTAAATCGCCGCCAAGCGACTCCGAGTACGACTTCGTCTCCGTCTCCTTCAGCGTCTCCTTCTTCTTTCATTCTCCTTCTCCATCGTGAAGTCTGACTCAGTGGGATGCAATTCGTAGGCGCCCCCTACGAGTCTGTCACACTGTCCAGATAGAGAGATACAACATTCATATATCTACATAGATATCTTTATGCGCCATACGAACAGGCGTTGCACCTTTCACGCACAATGCATCATCTTTGGCTGCCTGTCCCTGCCTCTCTGGCTCTCCCTGCCTCCTCTCTCTCTCTCTCTCTCTCTCCCGCTGTTGCCTGGAAAACTTTTGTGTTTATTCGTTGTGTGTTTTTCCCTTTCTCTGTCTACAAGTTGATTGACATTTTCACAACTTTTTGTCGTGTATGCGTAGTTGGTGGTTTCGCCGGCCGTGCCCAATCCCGAACCGAACACAGGCTCAGGCTGCCACTATCCACAATTCCCATTCCCATTCACATTCGGCCTCCCTCCTGCTAGATTTCCCATTCCCAACAACAGCAGCTTATATTGAGTTGTTGCACAGACCTCGTCCTCGTTCTCGTCCTTTTTGGGACGCTCGAAGGTGATTCGTTATATTTTCGGACAGCAGCAATTAATACCAACAGGATGTGTGTGTTTTCATCTCCAGCGATCTCAACTACTCGGCCAAGTGCCCGAAACCCCGTCATATCTCTATATACATGCTTATACATGTGTGTGTCTGGATGAGTTTTCTATGTTATCTGCCTGTTGTTGAAGTTCAAGAAAAGTTTTGCACTTTGTTCGTAAAATAAAAATGATATCATATTAACATAGTAACTTTATAGTTATGTCTATATAATAATTAAATTAAACATAAATTAGATTATAAATATTTCTTTAAACAATGATAATAAAAATGTAGTATACTTATTGCAACTTTATATTCGATCTTATAAATCTGTTGTGCTTTCTATTTCAACCAATTCAGTCTTTCCATATGAAACAATGCCTTTAACCTTCCCTTAGAAAGTAATCTTGAATAATACTCTATGTTAATTGGGTTAATTGTTCTATTGTCACTAACTTAAAGTAATCAAAACCATGCTTAATATGATATATATCATCATTTGTTGATAATATTGTCTAGCTTGTTTTTTTTTTTTATTTTTAATTAGTATAAAAAACAATTAAGGAACTTGAAAGTCACAAATTGCACAGATAATTTGAGGTAGATATTTTCGATATATACGCAATAAACTGGCATAATAAAATATTTTTAAATATTGTATTATATTTGATAAACAGAGTTTAAAGTGAGTTTGATTGAGTTATTTGGCAAAAGAAAAGAAATTAGGCAATAGTTCTATATATTTTTAGGTGCCTGGGGCAAAATAAATATACCCTATGTCAGGGTATCAAAAGTCGCTAGTCAAATTAATAAAGTTGCCGCAGGGAATGGGGGCAGCTTTAATCACAGTTCACAACTCGTCACTGAAATCATTAAGGTGTCTGCGAGTGCTTTTAAGGCCGTCGGAAGTTTGACATATGGATTTGATGGGTACTTTAGAAGGCGTCGATGGTCAGACGACTCCGACGACTCGAGTGATTCGACTGTTCTGTCGTCCAGGCTAATTAAAATCGTTGGCAAGCAAAGTGACCAAAAGTGACGCCAGTTGTACACGTAGCTTGGGGCGCCAGTGGGTTACCTCTTGTATGGGAGGGCGCAGGGTCGCTTGACGAGTAACGGTAAGAGTAGTAATTGGCGCTGCTCAAATTGATGGATTGCCTGGCGCCGACTGTCACAGCGCGGAGTCCGACAAGTCTCAGTCTATGGCTCGGAGGGGGTGGGTGGGGGACAACACTTGGCGGTCTTTTTTGTAGTTTTTTACTTCTTGGGTAATCGATATTTGTGCCATTTTTTTTGGAGTTACGAGGGGAATGGTGCTGCTTCTGTAATGATTAATTAATTGAGTGTCTACTAATCAGATTCGACTGTTAACTGTTGCCTCCTACCTGTTGCACTGACAGACGTAGACGCAGACCGAGACGGAGACGGAGACCCCAATGGAGCCTGTCGCCAAAATGCTAACTGGGCTAAGCCTGCGGCTGCACCCTGTAATTGAATACATAATTACATTCGGTCAGTAGAGACAGACGTCCTCAATGTTTACAATTATTAATATGATTTTAAGCTTATTATGAGAATTCATCACAAGTCGAAAGTCTCCTGGCAGAGCATAGTCAGCATTCCGAAGTTCTTTGGGTTCTCTGCGTGATTGATAGAAGAAGTTGCTGTGGAGGTGTCTGCATTCCTGATTAGTCGCACAGACCTAGTTCGCTTAATGCCCAGAAGATCGAAATAAGATAAAGAAGTAAACCCTCTTTGACCTACATTCCATTTTCCCAGACGCATAAGCGGGCGGCTTGCAAATTAATTAAAGATCGAGCAATACTTCAGTTAATTAGTTATTTTTGCTATATAGGTATTTGCAAGTTAATTTAAGATCGAGTATCACTTCAGTTGATAAGTTTTTTTTTTAGCTATATAGGTATGTAGTAGTACAAGCTACCCAGAACCCATGACAGTCAATTTTCTATAAGTAATGTTTCGTTATCTTATCGCTCTGCAAAATGGTTGTTTATCGTGCCATTCATACTTCTGGAAACCCAAGTTTGGCCTTTAAAATCCATTACCAAGTGTATTATTAAAAACATTCATTAATTAGAAAGAAAGTTGTAGTTTATGGCATCAACAATTGTTTTCAGGGAATATTTTCGACTGATGGTTCCAAAATTAACTGTTAGATGCGGTTTTTATTAAGTTTTAGTGACTTAATATATATATACAATTATTATTTCATTATTATTATTATTATATTTCAGCCATATATATGTATATGTATAGTATTCGGATCTATACTAAATATTTTCGTTATATTATCAATTTACAGAGTAAGGAATGGAATAAAAATACCAAAAATAAGCATTTTTTAAATATGTGTAATTGTTCGAATGTTTGCACGCTTTTAAAGCCAACGGATCTAAGGGGTAATCGTAGAACATGTCTTTATTTAGTTATTACAACGTTAACACGCTCCATTAACATGACAACGACCTTGGCTCATTGTAATGCAAATTTATGCAAAGGTTTCGCAATTTAAAAGACACGCGTAGTGTCGGGTTTCGAGGGTGTACTTTAAAGAGAACCTTAAGTAAATTTCATTCATTTTGCGCGCGGATAAAGTGAGAGCGAGACAACTAGCTAAGCCGAGCAGCTGCTGTTATCCGTTGCGCAAATGTCGCCAGCCAATGGCAGGCGAGAAGATGAAGTATGCCAAGCGATTGGATTGCACAGCACTACCCGCATTATTTCGTCGGGAGAGGGTAGTAGTCTGACAGGCCCGACGACAACTGCAGCGGGGAGGGAAGAAGGAAGGAAATGAAATCCCATGTGCTACTCGCGATGCTGCAGTTAAACCATCAGTTGCCGAATTTGTGCAGATGCTAACCGAAGACAAAAAAGGTTCTACTGATTGCCGCTCTCAAAACGACAAGGCCAAGACGTTGACAGGAACAATTGTGAAATGCTTTTTACCTATTCAAACAAACATATGTACAAACATATTATGATATCACATATGAGCTGTGTTTTCGTGGAGTGTGAGAAAAACTGTAGTGGCTATAAAGTTAAACAAAGCATGTGTAAGTTTAAATATTCTTTTAATAAATTAAAAATCGTGAACTAGGCGTGCTAATGCTTTATAAAGTTTGAGAGAATAAAAACAATATTAATAGCTGAACATAAATTACAATATTAATAGCTGAATTTTAAATTATTGTTCCTGTAATCCTATAGTTGTTCTATATTAATAACATGGAAAAATTGCATTACTGTATAACATCAATTGAGTTTGAGCTGATCAGTTATTTTGAATAACAATATTTATATTTCCATTCACAAGCTCTTATATCGTCCGCTTGTTTCTATGTCAGCAGTTATTGTCACGATTTTACTATTTTGGTAAAATTTCAACATATTTCAGTATAGTATGTGTGAAAACTTTAGTTGCGGTACCTTTAAAAATAACCCAAATCGGCGAATAGCTTCTATGGAAGAGTTCAGCCTAAACTAACTAGTGTACCAATCTTATCAAGATCAAAAATTGAGAGACTCGGTCTTCGAAATCGAAAATTAAAAACTTGTTGTGGTATAAATATAAAGCCAGATTTTCGGTTAGCCGCTCTATTTTGATTTGGTCGCGGAAAAAAACCATATTTCCTACAAAAACGCAGAGCTGGCAACACTGAAGTTTTCGTTGCTTTGGTAGCGCCATCTGTTGCGCGGCCAGCGATTGCAAAGCGAATGCATAGCGAATTCAGAGCATACTTTCAGGCGCCAGCTTAAATTCATTTAACATGTACAAATCTACAATTGAAAGGATTTTAGCATTCTATTGTTGCAATCAACAATATTTTCTGGTTATTAATTTCTATCTTTTTCAAAAGGTTAGCTCAGTTTTTTTATGAGCTGATAGTACTTAAAACATTTAGGCTACACTATGTTTTTTAAACTCTTTAGTTAAAATGCAGAGTGGACTAACATTGTGAACTGGTATGCAGTTTTCATTACTTGTTACCTAGCACATTTGGATAATCATACCTATCTGGATTTAAAATGAGAGCAGGTGCTGTAGTAAAGGTTTCATATCTATATTCAATCAACTACCGAATTACCAGCAAGCTGCTCTGTCGCTCTGCACACATTATTATATATTATGGAGTGAACAATTTTCGGTGTTTCTGGGTGATAGTATCGCATACTCCAGCATGACAGTAAGTGCACTACGGGCACTACGGCATGATCAGACGACGATCGCAAACCTGTCGATGTATGATAAACTCGTTGCTCCAATTAGCGCGAGGCTGGAGGTCTGGCTGGCGTCTGACCTTCGCGCAGGGACAGGGACAGGTACTGGGACTGGGACTGGTAACAAGTGTGGCATTGGGTGAGAGCGCGTCCGTTGGCCTATATAAAGCGTCTGCCCGGCCGAGAAGTCCATCAAGTATCGAGTAAGCATCATTTCAGTCATGTTGTGCAAGGTAAGAGTTAGTACAGCGGAAATGCAGTTCCAATAACATATTTGTTTTACCCAAAAGGGATTTCTTTTGGTGGCCTGCATTGCCCTGGCCAGCGGTGGTCTGCTGCCCAATAAGGCGGGCAAAACGGAGGACACTTTCGATGCACATCCGCGCTATTCCTTTGCGTACGATGTGCAGGATGCGCTGAGTGGCGACGTCAAGTCGCAGCAGGAGACACGCGACGGTGATCAGGTGCAGGGTCAGTATTCGTTGAACGATGCCGATGGTTATCGTCGCATTGTGGACTACAAGGCCGACGGGGAGCGCGGATTCAGTGCTGTGGTGCGACGTGAACCACTGCGCGCAGTCGCTTCACCAGCTGCAGCTATGGTCGTGGCCAAGAAACACAAGACAGCCGCGCTGCTGCTCGCACCCAAGGTGCAGCCCGTGCGGGTAGTGCAACCGGCTGTGGTGTTGCGAAGCTATGCCGCGCCCACCACCCTAATCCACCACGCGCCAGTGGCACATGTTGTTCACCACGCCGCTGCCGTGCAGCCCACGATTGTCGCCCACCATCACCACGTGCCGGCGCTGCTGAAATCCCCCATACACGCGGCGCATCAACCAACTATTTCCTACGTTTACCAACACTAAAGCGAGTTGGCGAGAGTCAAAAGTCTGAAATTATAATGAAAATTGATTTTGTTGTGCGAAAATAAATCAAATTCTCTTGAAGAATGAAGTATAAATACTAAAAAAATCGGAATATATTAAATATTACATGTAGAGATCATATACAGTACTAGTTACTTTTTTGATTAGCTTAGTCTAATAAATACCTATCAGTTTTAGTTATCTGTGCAAGGTACAATCCATATATCGATGGTCTTATTCTGGCTGATAAGTCGATAAAACATTCATATATCGATACATTTAGCAGGGAAAGTTCGCTTTTTAATATAATTTAAAAAAAAATTGAGCTTGTTCAACTCAAAGAAATAAAGAGGATAAAACTACCATCTTCCTTAACAGTCTTATGGTTTTTGAAGAACTAATAAGCTATTATATTATTGTTTTATATATTATATTATATTATTATTTCATATATTTTAAAATCTTGCATAGGGTTACCCCTTTAAAGTACTTATTTTATATTATAATATACCATATTTGTTTTTGATATAATAAAATTCGGTTTAAAGCTGAAACTGTCGCGTAGCACAGTTCACATTTAATAGGTTCGTAATCCCTTTGAGGCATAACTTCCTATAGGTCTGGCCTGGTAGAATTTAATAGCCGTAAAATATATTGAATTAAACCTTTGTGCGGCTAATTGAAATTATTATGTAAGCTCCCCGATTCGGACTTGGACTCGGCTCGGAAGTTCGAAGCGAACGAAACGAAACGATACGAAAATGTACTCGGAATCCAATTAGAGCTCAAATTGGAGCTCAGCTCAGGCACCTAATCAATTTTTAAGGTCGCAACTGGTGGGGGACAACAGACTGACAGTGTGTGTAAGTGTGTGTGAGTGTGTGTGAGTGCAATTGCAGAGGCAAGCTGCGCAGTCAATTTGAAAAACCGTTGGTTATGCATTTGCGCATGCGCTGCATACGTTATTATTCATATTGTTGAGTGTGTGTGTGCGGGTGTGTTATTACGAGTGTGTGTGTGTGTATGTCTCTGCTTTTCGAAAGCGAAAACAAACGAGCAATCGCATCGATTTAGTGGCTCGTCGCATGCGACTTCTGAGTATCTGAGGCCAATATTAATTCGGCTCGAGTGCGTCCAATTCAATCAAGAAGGCATTATGCCTCTGCCATTGCCTTGTTGTTGTTGTTGACGTTGTTGGCTTTGTCACTCGTGCGCTTAGCCTTGGTTAATAATGTGCTTGAACGTCTGCTCCCACCTCCCAACCTCCCAACCTTCCCACTTACCCCGCGAACTGCTCGTACAGCTCGCACCTTCCCTGCGCTCTTCTTGCCCGACTCGTGCTCCGCGTTGCTTCTTCTAGTGTGGTATTTTTTTAGTACATACTCGCATCGGTATTTTCGATACGTATTTTCGTATTGTCGCCAGCGCTTTGTGACGCAATTTGGTTACGATTACGGGCAGCGGTGGCTCGTCTGGCCCGGCGGGGTATAAAAGCCCCAGTTGGACTCTTGTCAAATCAGTTCAATTCCAATTACGGTATCTAGAGCAACCCCGAGCAATCCAAAAATGGCATTCAAAGTAAGACTAACTCAGAACAACCAAAACGAACCCAAACCCGAATCGCGATAGTGATCGTACAGCAAAGATCTCGATCTTTGAAGTGTCCTGCCTGGTCAAGTGAATGAGAGTGTATCCTCATCGTGTGTTTTTGTCGTCTTCCCGTTCTTCTTGCAGTTCACCATTCTCTTCGCCGTCGCCTGCTTCGCTGTGGCCAACGCTGGTGTCGTTCCAGTTGCCGCGCCCCTCGCCGCCGTCGCCCAGGTGGAGGAGTACGACCCTCATCCCCAATACACCTATGGATACGATGTTAAGGATGCGCTCTCTGGCGACTCCAAGACCCAGGTGGAGACCCGTGACGGCGACATTGTCCAGGGCCAGTACTCGCTGAACGACGCCGACGGTTACCGTCGCATTGTGGATTACACCGCCGACCCCATCAACGGTTTCAACGCTGTGGTTCGTCGTGAGCCTCTCGTTGCCGCTGTCGCTGCTGCCCCCGCCGCTGTTGTTGCCGCTCCGGCTCCAGTTGTCCGTGCCGCTCCCCTGGCCGCTGCTCCCCTGGCCGCCGCTCCCTTCACCTATGCCGCTGCCCCAGCACCCGTTGTCGCCGCTGCCCCAGCTCCCATCGTGAAGGCCGCTCCCCTGGTCGCCGCCGGCCCAGCCATCGTCAAGACCCAGTTCGCTTCGCCCCTCATCTCGTACGCCTATTAGAGAGTCCCCTCCCCGATAGGTGCTGCCCGACCTGATAATTGCCGTTAGTTGTTACTGAATAAAGGAATGTGATGTCATAGAAAAAAACAAAATGCATTTATCTTTTAACTTCATAGGGTACTGTACTTATGGGAATACCTTAGGATAACTCTGGTGTTAGTTTTTCGACGGGGTTGAAATTTTGAGAATACGTTTATTTACCATACTATCTATAGCTGTGCTCAAGCAGCAAGTTCTAACTTAAAAGTTTTACTTAATAAGCGCAAAAGACCTATTTGCGTAAACTGGTGAAAACAAGAAAATAATCATAAGCTGCGCATGGTATAGGGGAATGTATATGTTAAATTTGTTGTCTCTACCTTTCGTAGTTATTGAGATTAGCGTGTTCATACATACGGCAGGCTTGTTTACCCTCGTTTAATCATATTTATAGAAATTGTAGTAGGGTATAAACATAAACATTACATGCGCAAAGTAATTTGACTTTCCATCTGCAATGTTTACATACACAAACCTGTTTCAAGGTCGTCGAACAGAAGAAAGAACCACGCAAAAACCGAAGTTACACAAACAAGCCGTGAAAGGAAATGGGGAACAGCGAGACGCAACAATGTAAATGTAAATGGTAACACTCACAAATGATTTACGTGCGAATTCGTGTACGTGAGAAGACAAAAAACTGCACTACTTGACTGAGAATGAGGCTCAGTGGAAAAAACGGTTGACAAGGTGGTCAAATCGAAAACCTAATTTCTACTAAATATTTTCAAGCTTAAAGAGTTCAGCAAAAAATGTGAAATTTGAACAGCATATGAATTACCATATTTTACTGGAACTTTAAGACAAAGTGTTTTCATACATAGAGAAATAGAAAGATTAATTAACGGTTACGTCTTTAGGTTTTCTGCAGGTTTTTTTTTAATTATTTTAAATTTTCAGTAACATTAACTGTAATATACAGTTTTATTATTTTATTTTATTATTATATTATAGCATTTTCAGTTCATGTGTCTTCATAGAGTACCTTCATTTCGGGCTCCATTTTCGGCTCTAGCGTATTTAGTAGTGTGAACACGCCTAAAGTGTTTTGCGCTGGTTTTTACGTGCATTGCGCATTGTTGGTATTATCGCCTTGTGTGTGTGTGTGTGTGTGTTTATTTTTGGGGCCAGGTACACGGACAGGCCCGGTATACCTCGACCGGGTTGCCGGGCTGGCTGCCAGAGTTGTAGAGTAGATCGTAACAGTAATTGTGCTTGTAATTGCAACTGTAATTGTAATCGCTGTGCAAGCTATTCGAATGTGTTTTTGAGTTTACCAACTGCTACTGCCTTAAGTGTTGTGTGAGTGTGTGTGTGGGTGTGTGTGTGTGCAGGCTTAACATGGGAACAACGCAAGACACGAACTTGTCATCGGCCACAGCAGCAAACTGTGTTGGTAATTAACCATAAAACCTGACTTTGACCTTAACACTCGAGAAATCGCCTCGTCGACTGCAGCTGCAAGCTGGAGGACAGTCTGGCGGGCAGACAGGGAGGGAGGGGCGCGGCTGCAGGCAGACAGGCGGGCGTACCGATGCCTTGGCATAGTTGGGCGTACGAAGAGGTGTCCAATTCATGGCGCATCCGTCGATATCAGTCGTTCGCTATCTTGACGATAAGACAATGGAATCGCAACCAAACAATATCGTCGCGTAAATCATTCTCTGGGTCAATATAGTTGGGTTGCCGCGGTATAGGGACGCGGGATTGCATTTGGCGAAAGGCCTCGGCTCGAAATTGACTTGACCTTAACTTGTTTTGCTCTCGATCGCATCAATTTGCCGCTGATTGCTGCAAATGGAAATGGAAGTGGAAATAGAATGGGTATGGTGTATGGGGTATACCAGGGCAGGTGGTAATAAACGCATGTGGGCAGCACGATTTACCGTAATGAGCTGGAAAGCGTGCAATCTGCGTCAGCTGCTGTCAGAAAATTGATTTAAAGTATATGCTGCATGGCAGCGGGGCAGGGCCATCGTAATATCCCAATCGAAGCGATGCCAGATGCCTTAATTGAGTTGTGAATTGTGCGTGGAGTACGTGTTGTCCGATGATGATGACGATCCGAGAGTTAATTGGGAAAGACGGGTAAGATGTATGGCATACGATGCGACTAAGTTGTGCTATACGAATACCCAGCTAGAGTTTATCCAGTAAAAGGTCTAAAAAATATAAATACTCCTTAAAACTGTTATTCAAGAGAGCTCGAGAAAAAAAGGCTAAAAGAAGACTTGGAATCGAATATTTAGGAATATGCAAATGCAAATAATATCTGAAAATATGCTTACAATCGAATACTAAACATTGAAGTTATTTAAGAAATAGCTTTGCCCTGTAGATGTAAAATGGATGAAAAGCGAGTATCTTAACTTGCAAAAAAATAATGTTAGGAATACGTAATTTTAATAATAAAAGTTAAGATCAGATTAATTTGGATTATTTACAGTGAGGTTAGTGAGCCACAGATATCGAGAAGAAAAACAACCCCGTTTAGAAGCTTAGAAATATGCAACAATTTATTCAATTCAAGAAAATGAACAACATCGAATATGGCCAATGAGAAGATGCTCCCTCAGCTCTTAATGATGGTAGCCCAGGGACAGGGGCGCAGCATGAACAGCAACGGGAGCAGCAGCCACAGTCTTGACCACATGATGCTCGACGGGCACACGGTTGACGACAGCATTGAAACCGTTCTCGGGATCCGAGGTGTACTGGACGGTGCGCTTGTAGCCATCGGCATCGATCAGCGAGTACTCGCCACGGACCACATCACCATCACGTTCCTCCACCTGGCTCTTGGAGTCGCCGGACAGGGCATCCTGCACGTCGTAGCCGAACTTGTACTGAGGATGAGGATCGTATTCGTCGTCGTGCTTGGCCAGCACAGGCTGAGCATGGGCCACCGCGACGGGAGCGTGAGCGTAGGCAACAGCTGGAGCGGGTGCGTGGTATACCTGCTGAACGGGCACCACTCCGGCGCTGACGGTGGCCACGAGAGCAAGGATGGCGAAATACTGGAGAGAGAGATCGCGAAAAGGATCAGCTAAGCCGCAAGGCAAGGAAACTCGCTTTAAACTCACCTGGAAGGCCATGGCGTTTGATTTGGGCTTGGCAAATATCCGAATACTGAAGCGAAGACGAAGAGAAGCTGTGGAATGATTTGCAGACCCATGGACCACGTCGTTTTATACCCGCAAATTGTAACTGGCCAAAATGAAATTGAAATTATTTTTAGTTTTTTTTTTTTTGGCTTTTTTTTTTGCTCTCCTTTGCACAATACATTTTTGTCACTTGTGTTTGGCTTTTTTCTGTTTTGGCTGATTTATCGAGCTGAAGCGGGCGGATTGGTTTATGCAACAGCAGCAACGTGTCGCAGCAGCGCGTTGTATGTAAATGTGTGTGCAGATTAGTGTCGTAGGTAAGTGGTGCCCGCTTCCCCCTGCTCCCACACACACACACACAAACTCATATGTACTATACATGTGTACGTGCCACACCCTCTCGCCGAGTTGCTGCTGTGCGACCGCAGGGCATTGGCGATTTTCGGGCGCTTTCACAATTTCACCTTGAAGTGATATCAAAATAAACGATTATCTTCAACAATTAATGGGATCGACAGAGCTGAGCAACTGCTTTATTTAGCATATGTTCGCTATGAGAAAGAATTATGGAGTGGTAGAACATGCTCAGACGAATTCTTGAATTACTTCTGTGTCATAGCACGATTCGATTGAAATTTGCAGTATGGTTTTATAATACGGTCAACTAAATATATGCCAAATAGCACATCAAATCTTCAACTTTTCTCTTGATGTTGACCTGGAGTAGGCAAGCTACACGATTTCTTGATTAACCTTTGTGTGCAGCGTACGATAAAAATGAAATTTACGGGTTCATAATAATATTAGCTAAATATATGTTAAATATCAACTAAAATCTTTAAGTCGTCTCTTCATGCTGCTCAAGGTACTGCTTTGCCTGATGAAGCTTATCTTTAGAAATTAATGGAGTTGCGGGTTGTGAGATAAACGAACGAGTTATGTTTGCTAGAGTATCTTCTCTAAGTTGCCGCTAAGCCCTCATAGATTTATGAACTCGAAAATTCTTTATAAAACAATCACATTTATTTGGAATATCGTAGAACAGATTAGTCAACGTAGCATCCCATCAGTTGAGGTCAATATAGACTTACAAGTTCCTCACGGCATAGGCGGGCGCGGTGTATCTCAGGGGGGCGGCAATGGCAGGAGCTGCAAGTGCCAGGGGAGCTGAGCGGACGATGGGTGCAGCCACTGCCAGAGGAGCAGAGCGGACCAGAGGGGCAGCCACTGGGGCGGAGCGGACGATGGGAGCTGCCAGGGCAACGGGAGCTGAGCGGACGAGGGGTGCGGAGACGGCAACGGGCGCAACGGGGGCAGCCTTGATCAGTGGCTCGGCCACGGCAACGAGCGGTTCGCGGCGAACGACGGCATTGAATCCATTGATGGAGTCGGCGGTGTAGGTGACGGTACGCCTGAAACCATCGGCATCGATCAGCGAGTACTCGCCGCGAACGACATCACCGTCACGCTCCTCCACATGACCCTTGGAGTCGCCGGAGAGAGTATCCTGCACGTCGTAGCTGTAGGCGTACTGGGGATGCGGATCGACCTCCTCCAGTTCGACGGTCTTGGCCAACACCGGTGCCACAGGTGCCACGGCCAGAGGCGCGGCAGTCCGCAGCACAGCAGCGTGGGCAACGGCGAACATAGCCAGAGCGAAGACAATCTGCAAGGAATTCAGCAGATTAGTTTGGTATAGTGCAGGCATATCCTAGGGTGTAATCCATGTGCAGGATCTGCTGCGTACCTTGTAAGCCATTTTGATGGGATTTGGATGGGTTTTGGTTAACTCGGTGCTGTACTAAGACAAAGCCGAACACTGAATGTCTGGCCAAGTGCTGGACAATTGGTTATATAGTCGACACGGTGACATTGATGACACCTAATTGGAATTCATTTTCGGCACTCCGAAGCCCCTCGACGGCTACGGCTACGACTACGGCGGGCAGTATCGAAAGTGCATTACGACAAAACAGTTCCAAGGGAAATTCGTAGTGCGATCACGTACGTTCTTCAATTCTCCAGGTCGACGACAGTCCCCGCTCGTATCGGAATCTATCATTAAAAACTCATACTGAATATTTGATACTTACGAGTCTACTGTATATTATTTTTACCCATATATTACTTAGCCTTACAGTTTACAGTTATTGCACAAATCGATTCGAAATAAATGGTGTGCGAATTTTCGAATACTGTTCGGAATTACGATCGAGTTTGCGAACTGAATTCCCAAGCTATGAATTTATAATATATATGCATCCTAAATAAATAATTTCATAAGTTGAATTTGATTTCTTCGAATTAAATATATTGGAAAACGAGAAAGAAAAGTTAGCTGTAGCCTATGAAAACTATAGATGTAATGCTCCTATTATTTTAAAATTTATATGGTATATAAAACTAAGTACTATATCTTGAAAATTAGCTAAACTTTTGGTATATTATCGAAAAGGTTCCTCTGTCAGTTCCCTTCTTTAGAGTCTATGTAAAATGTGTACAAAAACTCAGCTAGAGAAAGATTTTGCCTTGTTCCCTATTAAAATTATGGTATTACATACATATCTGTTTAATAAGCAATTCGTCACGGATTACGCTGCTCTCGAGCATTATGTTACTGGATATAGGTATTACTGCATTTGAATGCAGCCTCAAGCAACAACCTGTTTCGCACCCCGAAATAATTGAATTTATTTGAATGACAACACAGAAAAACGAGCTAAGAAAATCGCAAACGCATCAAACCCGCGACTGTTAGATACCCTATAAGAAAGATGAAAGTAGAAGCAGGCTCAACGACTTACAACACATTATAGTAAGAACTATTGAACTAAGCAAAGGCTAAAATAATAAAATAATAATAATAATATTAGTTACAAAAATGGATTAGTAGACAGATTGTTAAGCTTTACAACAGGCCAAGCTACCCTTTTCTTTCATGGCTAGTGAGCATCAAGACATGCATATTACGAGATACAAGATACAAGATACGGTATTCGTGAAAGTCTCTGTGTATGTGTGCTTTCGACCTTAATGCTATAAACATTTTCCACACACATTTAGCATAAACGAAGCAAATGAATTGCACTAATTACGCGACTTCGGCCACGCAGAGTTTGCCCCGATTCGTCAGCAAGCTCAGCTCAGTTCGCTCTATATAAGCCCTCGACTCGAGCAACAGCAGCCACAGTTCAACCTGCTCTCTGCTCTCAGCACAACCCAACCAACCACAACCCAACCAGACGCAATGGCATTCAAGGTACGTTCACTTGTGTACTTCGTTTATTCCAAATCTGAATGTTTCCAACTCTCTCTCTCTCTCTCGCTCTCTAGTTTGTCGCACTCTTCGCTCTGATCGCCGCCGCCAGCGCCGGCGTACTGCCCGCAGCTCAGGTCTACCATGCTGCACCCGCCGTGGCCACCTATGCCGCCCCAGCTGCCGTCGCCCAGCATGTGATCACCAAGGCTGCCGAGGAATACGATCCCCATCCCCAGTACAAGTACGCCTACGATGTGCAGGACTCCCTCTCCGGCGACTCCAAGAGCCAGGTGGAGGAGCGCGATGGTGATGTGGTCCGTGGCGAGTACTCGCTGATCGATGCCGATGGCTACAAGCGCACCGTCCAGTACACAGCCGATCCCATCAACGGTTTCAACGCCGTGGTCAACCGTGAACCCCTCGTCAAGGCCGTTGCAGTTGCTCCCGTCGTAAAGACCATTGCTGCTGCTCCCGTTGCTCACTATGCCGCTCCAGCTGTGGTCAAGACCGTCGCTCCAGTTGCCCACTACGCTGCTCCGGCTGCTCACTACACCAGCTATGCCGCCCCCGCCGTTGCCTACCACCATTAGAATTGTTATTGCTCACTAATCTGTTATAGTTTAAAGTTGAATGTGGAGAATATATGTTAAAAATCAATCTGAAGATATTTTCCTATCAAATATGAGCTGGGAGTTTCACTAGCTTTGATAGTCTAAGCTATTGCTAACTCAATTTGGTTGATTTTCGGCGACATTGAGCTTCGACATTTGCATTTCAATTGTGTGTTACTCTATGTAATACTCCCCCAATCGAGTCAAACATGGAAATTGTCTAGTTCAATTCAACATATAACATATTACCTATATATACATATAATTTGTTTGTAGGTAAATACCCTTCAATCATGGGAAATTAAATACTAGCACTACATCCTAATAACCTATTTTATTTAGTCCATTTGTCTGTTTGAACAAGTCGATCTTAGCAACTATGCCAGCAAGGATTAGCACATTTGGCACAAAGGTTCCTGCATTAATATATTACAGTTTAGTATCATGAGTCTGATCTATATAGTCATGTTTATCTGTCTGTCTGCCTGCCTGTATGAGCGCCTAGATCTCAGAGACTACAAGAGCTGAAAACACGTAATTTTTTTTGATGTATCTTTTTCTTAAAGAAATATTTTCTATTTGTATTCCAAAGCTCTTGAGAACCCACACAAAGAACCCAAGCAGCCTTCCCTCAGTGAAGACAAGAAATTCCCATTGAATGAATACAAAATTCAAATTAAAGTATTAACGAATTATGATAATTTATTGGAACTCGACTGGGCAAGTGGATTAGCAATCAGTTTCAGTCGGCACAATTAACAAAATGGCATTTAGTAGTGATGGGCCACATGGACGGCTGGAGCGGCATAGCTGGTGTACGCCGGTGCGACGGTCTTGACCACTGTGGGGGCAGCATAGTGGGCGACAGCTGGTGCGGCGTAGTGGGCAACGGGAGCGACGGTCTTGACCACAGCTGGAGCGGCATAGTGAGCCACGGCGGGCGCAGCATAGTGGGCAACTGGGGCAGCAGCAATGGTCTTTACGACGGGAGCAACGGCAACGGCCTTGACGAGGGGCTCACGGTTCACTACGGCGTTGAAACCGTTGATGGGATCGGCTGTGTACTGGACGGTGCGCTTGTAGCCATCGGCATCGATCAGCGAGTATTCGCCACGGACCACATCACCATCGCGCTCCTCCACCTGGCTCTTGGAGTCGCCGGAGAGGGAGTCCTGCACATCGTAGGCGTACTTGTACTGGGGATGGGGATCGTATTCCTCGGCAGCCTTGGTGATCACATGCTGGGCGACGGCAGCTGGGGCGGCATAGGTGGCCACGGCGGGTGCAGCATGGTAGACCTGAGCTGCGGGCAGTACGCCGGCGCTGGCGGCGGCGATCAGAGCGAAGAGTGCGATGAACTGGAAGGAGTTAGAAGTTAGGATCAATGCACCTGGACTGCTTCGATGTCTACGAAGTACCTTGAATGCCATTTTGCTGGGCTTGGTGTGCGAGCTGAGTGCGTATGCTGTCGAGTGAAGCGAAGACTGTGCTATGATTAGAAACTGGACCAACTTGGGTATTTATAGAGCGAACAGCAAGCCGTACTCTTTGTTGGCAAGTGCATGCCCGAGGTTGTGGGTTGGTTAACACACGCACACACACGCACGCACACACACACACTCGACTCTCGCAGACAAAGGGGAGCGAAAGGCCGAGCCGAGCCAAGTCGAGTCTTGCCGAGTCGCTTGGACACGAGTGCAGGGCAAAACGCAATGATTAACAGTGCAAACATTTGTTTGAGGAATGTGGAGCAAATCGGCTCTGTCTGGCAATTGGTCATACTGAAGCCTGCGTGTGCGAGGTTCCGGGCTTGGATCTGCCTGCCAATCTAGCCGCCAATCTGCCCGGCGGCTGCTTGACATTCAAAAAGTGTGCGCGACATTACAATGAGCGTCAAAGCGTCCAATTTGCCATTGTTGCTACCGGATACTTTGGCGTGCCAAACAGGTTATCCAGAGATAATCTGCGTATACGAAATCGAATCAAATGAATTTGAATTATGCCATGCGTGCATATGCGAGAATGAGAGTACTGAGTGAGAAGTCCAGTCATGCCTAATTATTGAAGGCGTTCGTTGCGATAGGCCCCTTAATCCATTTCCCAAGATAAAAGTTAACTGGGGGCTTAACACATACATAACTAGCTGTTTCTGCAATTTTTGTAAATTTCATTGTTATTAATTATTTAATAACTACACACACGTCAAACAACTCTCTCTCTCAATTTTAATAATTATAAACGTACTTTGCAATACCCTTTTCGGGGTAAGAAGTGCGCAATGTAATGAGCGTATTAATTGCGATCTTTATGAAGTTTATAGAGACGTAGACCAGTTAGTGATTAACTTGTAATTCCAATTCCCACTTTTTACATCTGTTTATGCCTTTGGTCGCGTCGCAAAGCAAAATATGCCTGCTATGCATTACCCTAGTCAAACTAGGATAAGGCATCTACTCCAAGTCCGTGGAATAGCTTCATAGATAACTGCCGCACTTATTCTAGTGCACTGCCCACTTGCGGTGTTTTTTAGCACTGCAAACACCGCATTTACCATTAAATAAAAAAAGTAGTATCTCTGGTAAAACGAGACCTTCTGAAGTGTACTAAGTGGGCGGAAGAGTAGTAAATATAAAACGTTGTGTGCTTACAAGATCCTTGTATTCAAGAAATTATGCGCTGTTTGCGGTATAGAAAAGCACCGCATACATAGAATACACACGCTCTACACATGCCGTTCTGCAGTATTGCAAAGTGACACGATAAAAGGATACCCTGCAGATACATAGACGGTTTCCAAAGGAGGAATACACAAATGTTTCTGATGCATTTTGTATGTATTAAAGTATTTACAAGAGAACTAACATATTCAACGGGGACTTAGGAACTAACTAGGTCGGATGAGTGTCGATGAGTGCGCAGTGGCAATGGGATAATGGATGATTTAATACTGTCGCCGGCGCCTCTTCCAACTCTAGTGGTGGTAATAGTCGTGAGCGTCGTGGCTGGCGGCAGGGGCGGAGGTCTCGTAGCCGGAGTATTGCTGTTCCTGCTCGTGCTGCTGCTGCTGCTGCTGATGGAGCTGGTGCAAGGACTCGTGCTCGTGGTGCACATTGTAGGCGGCAGCGGGGGCGGCGTAGGTGGGTGCAACGTAGGCAGGGGCACTGTATGCAGAAGGAGCGGCATGGTGGTACTGCACAGCGGGTGCAGCAGCAACGATCTTGTGAGGTTGAGCGTGCACGTGGGCGTGGGCAAGAGGCTCACGGTGTACGACGGCATTGAAACCGTTAACCGAGTCGGCCGTGTACTTGACAGTGCGACGGAAGCCATCGGCATCGTCCAGGGAGTATTCGCCCTGCACCACATCGCCGTCACGAGACTCTACCTGGCTCTTGGAATCACCAGACACAGCATCCTGCACGTCGTAGGCGAAGTTGTACTTGGGATGAGGATCATCGGGATAGACCTCGTGTCCGTGGGCGTGGGCGTGAGGATGGGCATGGATATTATGGGGCTGCTGGTAGATCACATGCTGAGGCTGTGGTGCTGCGGCGTGATAAAGCTGTGGCTGCTCGTGTTGCTCCAGCTGAACGAGTCCAGCCGAGACGGTTGCCATGAACAGAGAGATGAGTGCGAGAAACTGTAGGGAAGCAGAAAGATCGTGTAAGGGCAATCCCAGGCAACGGAATCTCCGAACTCACCTTGAAAGCCATTTTGGGATATTTATGAAGGGTTTCTTCTCGCTTGGGACCTTGTTGCGTCGAGGAGCGTGTTTTGAATGATAATCGTAACGCAATTGCATTTGGTATTTATAGACGAAATTCGTATGGCCACCTTGGCCGGAGATCCATTGTTTCTGGCCTTTCTTTCACTTTTTCGTAAAGTTTTACAACAAAAATAATTTGAATTTAAGCTCGGATTCGGATACGGATTCGGGCTTGGGTCTGGGTCTTAATTCGTTTGCGTGTCTCCCTCTCTGTGCGGTTACCAAACGATCGCCGCGAGATTCGCACCCACGAGTCACACCCATTCGCCTCCAACCTGCTCCAGCACATTGTTATGAATGAAAGAGGCGAAACAGACGGGGGAAGCAAAGACGCCGCTAACAAAAGACTGAGGCGAGCAACTTGGATTAGGGTTTGCGCTCGGGATCGGAGTCGGTATTGACTTCATGTAAGTAGCCCAATAAAAACGGTTTGATCGATGCCAGTATTGCACTTGACACACTCACACACCCGTACACTCCCCCAGCCCCCCTTTCAAACCGCTGACCTAAAAAAGAAAACAAAATGTTTGAAAAACTAACTTCACACGCACATTCACACACAGATACACACGATCAAGACTCTCGCTGCGTCATGTAATGCTCGAGCTTTGAGGTTGAAGCTTTTCTCCCGCTATCGACTTACGGCATAAGTGCTCAATCATGCCACAACAAACCAACACACACATATATACATATATATATATACATCATGACTAAACTTTGTGCAAAATGATGTAATGTTTTGCTGCTTGCAATTTTGGCTTGAAAGAATTTCATTTGAGATCGTTGGCGCGAGAAGAAATAAGTGAAAATGGGCAGAAAGTATTCGATCCGATGCACTAACTGATCATAGTTAATATATCCTATGCAAAGGTAAGAAAATCAAACGATCTGCACAGTAAAGCCATCAAAAGTAGAACGATCTTCTCAGGTTTAGTTATAGACAGAGTTTGAAGGAGTTTTATTTTAGTTTGTAAGAATTGATTTATATTGAAAGCAAAATCAGGCTTTAGATATAGAATAGTAAGTTTCAGCCTGAAATTATATAGACTGAAACCTTAAAACAACCATCACAAGTTCACTTCTCACTTATTAGACATTAAATATCGAAACAACCTATACAAGCTAAGTCAAACCCATATCCATGTGCAGTTGGGATAGCTAGTGAGCGACATTCACTGAACTGACCATCCATGCTAATTACTACACCTATTATAGCCGAAAACCTTTCCCAAGAATTCAATGACACGACACGAACCGAGATTGACTTTCGCTTTTGAGATTCAATTAATTTGATCTTTTATGTTCATAGAAATTGCACAAAAAGAACAATTCACAATTTTTTATATTCGCGAGAAAGGTTTGTTCTCCTTCTCCTTCTCGTTCTTCCTCTTCCTCTCGCATTATGCAAACAACAAACGGTAATCAGAACTCTTGATCTCCGGGTCTAACGTGCGTCTGCGTGGCCAGTGCCAAACCTGTTTCCGATCCAGTATAATAAGATCGAGTCATGCTCGAAACGGAATTGGAAAAGCCGCTGCCGTTGCCGTTGCCGGCAATATTAGTTTGGCAAATCACCAACCGGAATCTCCCCGACTGGGAGCTACGAAGTTCCGTCGTCGCTGCGAGATAATCATAGTCGCGCCACGCCGATTCGATACTTGTTGATGGGATTAGTTCACTTCCACGACGCAGGTCTGCAAGTGTAACAAATGGAGTCGTAATTGAAAACCCCGCTTGGGCTTTGGCTTGGGCTTCGGAATTTCAATGTCGCCCAAGCACCTCAATTGGCTCCAGCCACAGCTGGGTGTGGGTCTAATCGGTTAATGGTTTCTGCAAATTGGCTGCGTCTCACTTGACTCCTTATGCAGGGTCATAGAACCGCGACTGATTGACTTACACATGAATCTCTCAATTATGCATTGTTTTATTGTTGATGTCAATAAATAAATGTACAGTAATATGTAGGTGCAACAACTCTATATGTAGGGGAACAAGCGGGTGGACTTAGTGGTGGTAGGCGACGGCTGGAGCGGCGTAGCTGGTGTAGTGGGCAGCAGGGGCGGCATAGCTGGAGTAGGCGGGAGCGACAGTCTTGACCACGGTGGGGGCAGCATAGTGAGCCACTGCAGCTGGGGCGGCATAGTGAGCAACGGGAGCGACGGTCTTGACTACAGCCGGAGCAGCGTAGTGGGCAACAGCGGGAGCGGCGTAGTGGGCAACTGGGGCGACGGTCTTGACCACAGCTGGAGCGGCATAGTGAGCTACGGCGGGGGCAGCGTAGTGGGCAACGGGAGCAGCAGCAATGGTCTTTACGACTGGAGCAACGGCAACGGCCTTGACGAGGGGCTCACGGTTGACCACGGCGTTGAAACCGTTGATGGGATCGGCTGTGTACTGGACGGTGCGCTTGTAGCCATCGGCATCGACCAGGGAGTACTCGCCACGGACCACATCACCATCGCGCTCCTCCACCTGGCTCTTAGAGTCGCCAGTCAGCTGGTCATCGACTCCATAGGAGAAACGGTACTGGGGATGGGGATCGTAGGTCTCGTCGGACTTGACCACCTTGTGGGCTACGGCCACGGCAGCTGGGGCGGCATAGGTGGCAACTGCGGGGACAGCTGCCTGGTATGCGGCGGGCACGTAGCCGGCGCTGGCGACTGCGACGAAGGCGAGGGCGAAGACAAACTGCAAATTGGCGAGGTAATCCATTAATTCACATACACATGTTGCTATTGTCCAGAGCAGAGAGCAGAGAGCTGAGACTCACCTTGAAAGCCATTTCGGTTGGGTTTTTGGGTTTGGCTGAGTTCTTTACAGAAGCGAGAGCAAGTGTGGAATGATACTGTTTCTGGGCCGGGCAGGTTATTTATAGGAGGTTGCCTGAGTTTTCACCGATAGCCGGTGATTTGACTGCGTCTGCATACGACGCTGCGCGGTAGCAGCAGCAGCAGCAGAGCGGTACCGCTGCCCGTACCCGCAACCGACCCTACCAGGCGGCGTAAGGTGCTTAACTGTGGCCTTCTGCATATCATGTTCGAAATTAGCGCAGTCACCGCGGCCGTCGGTAATCGAGGAGATTGTCAGGCTGCAGCAGACCACATTGCGGCAAGTGCAGTATGCAGACGAGTAAATGATTTAGAAAGGATTTGGGATCGCAGATCGCAGATCGACCAGTAGATCGGGCAGCTGGAGAGGAGCCCACGTACAAGCAAATTGCGCATTTAGAGAGAATTACACGTGTTTACAAGCTGTAAAGATTGTAAAATTGATAAATGCAGTTAGTTCGGATATGGAGGGTAGCTGCAAAAGGAGGACTGTGTGTCCTTGAAATCTGTATGCTACACAGATGCGATTATTTTGCAAAGAAGAGAAACCATCGGCAAAAGCAGAATAGCCACCGTTCCAGTACAATAATAATAAGCGATTATTATGCAAAGTATTGAAGACTTAACTCTCTACTTTGACACACATATAGATGTACATTATTTGCATCTAAGTTTAAAATTTCATATCGATCGAAACATAAACACTGAAAAAATTCAAGATATTGTTTTATACAATTGCGTGTTGAGTAAAAATTAAAATGGATAGATAGATAGATCATAATTTTTGTTTAACTGGTTATACGATAATAAAAACTATGGTCTAATAGTTTCTATAGTACATTTAATGATTAGACTAATTGGGTAAATATTTGTTTCAAAACGTAGGAAGATCTGTGGAGTCTTTTCTCTTGATCAGCAGAAGGATTTGTTGTAATGAATCAGAGGTACCTTAAAAATAATTTAAATTATCTTTTTCTCTCCTTGCTCACTCTTTCTCCCATCTTTAAGAAACATTGTACTATAAGCGATCTAAGCAAAGCCTGATTATCCCTTGTAAGTTTCCAATCTGCTCGCGGTTTCAGTTCTCTAATGTTCTTAGCTTATCTGATTCGTGTTCTGCCATTCACAAAGGTTGTGCAACACTAGAGATTACCTGATATGATATGATATATTAGAAAATAAAACGATATTATACGCACAAGCAGAACCGTTAAGCCTCCACGAGTCGGGCATGAACTTACCCCTCGTACGTCAGCGATCTTTCTCTTTTTGGCTATGGTTCTCGGCATGATTAGCACACCCACGGTACTTACCTTCGAACAGGAAGTACCAATTCCAATTTCAATACCAATACCAGTACCAATAATCGTGGCCAGCAGCAGCAATCGATGTAGAAAACATTAAACTCTTGCTGTCACCATGAAATAAAACGCTGGCAGCGTGAGCAGCGCAGTCAACGTCAACGTTTCGCTATATAAGTTGCGGCTTACGCCCAGAAATGTATCATTCGCAGATCCAGTTCACTTCTGTAAAGAACTCAGCCGAAATCCAGCCCAAATCAACCGAAATGGCTTTCAAGGTGAGTCTCAGCTCTCTGCTCTCTGCTCTGGACAATAGCAACATGTGTATGTGAATTAATGGATTACCTCGCCAATTTGCAGTTTGTCTTCGCCCTCGCCTTCGTCGCAGTCGCCAGCGCCGGCTACGTGCCCGCCGCGTACCACGCAGCTGTCCCCGCAGTTGCCACCTATGCCGCCCCAGCTGCCGTGGCCGTAGCCCACAAGGTGGTCAAGTCCGACGAGACCTACGATCCCCATCCCCAGTACCGTTTCTCCTATGGAGTCGATGACCAGCTGACTGGCGACTCTAAGAGCCAGGTGGAGGAGCGCGATGGTGATGTGGTCCGTGGCGAGTACTCCCTGGTCGATGCCGATGGCTACAAGCGCACCGTCCAGTACACAGCCGATCCCATCAACGGTTTCAACGCCGTGGTCAACCGTGAGCCCCTCGTCAAGGCCGTTGCCGTTGCTCCAGTCGTAAAGACCATTGCTGCTGCTCCCGTTGCCCACTACGCTGCCCCCGCCGTAGCTCACTATGCCGCTCCAGCTGTGGTCAAGACCGTCGCCCCAGTTGCCCACTACGCCGCTCCCGCTGTTGCCCACTACGCTGCTCCGGCTGTAGTCAAGACCGTCGCTCCCGTTGCTCACTATGCCGCCCCAGCTGCAGTGGCTCACTATGCTGCCCCCACCGTGGTCAAGACTGTCGCTCCCGCCTACTCCAGCTATGCCGCCCCTGCTGCCCACTACACCAGCTACGCCGCTCCAGCCGTCGCCTACCACCACTAAGTCCTCCCGCTTGTTCCCCTACATATAGAGTTGTTGCACCTACATATTACTGTACATTTATTTATTGACATCAACAATAAAACAATGCATACATGTATTAAGAAATATCAAACATATATGAGCAATATGTGTCATATAATCGTAAGAAGGAACAGAAATGTTGGGATTAGATAGGTTCATGGAAAAGTTCTCTGATTAGGAGTGGCTCCTACTCAGACTGGTATAGGGAATCAATAGAAGAAGAATCCTGACGAAAACAGAATCTATTAGATCAGTCTAATTTTGATTAGAATGTTAAAGAAACTGTATAGAGTTATTCCAGATAGAAGAACTTTAATTGAGATCTTAAATTGAGCTGCAATGTGCTATTAAAATATTAACAATGATTATGATTGGCTTGGGTTTGTATGTATGTCTGCCAGTTGCAGTTGCAGTTTCGGTCTCGGCTTGAGTTGTTTTTAATTGGGAAGGTCGTTCACATTATGCGAATTATCATCCTGTTTTTTCATGCTTCTTTTTTCGTTCCTAACTTGTTTGGCGGCCGGGCGAGGCGAGGCGAGGATGGGCAGGGAAAAAGTTCACAGACATTTAAGGAGACAAAAGGATGCTGCAGCACTTTTGTTCTGGGGCTGAAGAAGTTCCTCAAAGATGTCGGCGACGAGCGAGTGCAACGAACTGCGTCGTCGACTTGTCCTGCCGCCTCACGATCCTGCCCAGACTGCGAAGAAGGGGAAGGGGTAGAGAGGTATTTGCATTTCAGGTACAGACAGGACCTAGGCGACCTGGTTGAAGCAGTCTGGGGTCATGACTTCAATTTCAGCCGTGACAAACGGATATTTTGACGCGATAAATAACCACAATTACGGCGTAGTACTCCCCAGTCTAGTTTCCCATCGTATACGGAATGGGGAAGGGAAATCTCGGCTGTTTCCCTGGTGTGGGAAGAGGTCTGTTGCACCTGTTGTTGTTTCGCAAAGAACTATTCTGTAAAGGGTAGCTCAAGGTTGACCATTATGCTGCCGTTCTTCCACTTCTTCCCCTTGCTTGTGAGATTTCTGCTTAACTCGAAACTAATCAAGTGGAAGATTGCACGTTTTTGGGTGCAGACACATCGATATATCTCCTGTATGTGTCTGTGCAAGCGAACCCTTCTTAACTTCATCATCGTCTCGATCATCTTGCCAACAACAAGAATAATGCAAGCTGACAATGCCAAAGCGAAAACTGTGTGCAAAAAAGCCAGAAGAGTAGAGAAGGAAAGAATGCAAAACCCGATCAAGTAAGTTTAAGGATCTCGTCCCAGAGAAACTGGCTTTCGCTTTCGCTTTCCCTCGGCAGCTATAAAAGGAACGCGATCGTCTCCTTGCCGACTCATTCAGTGTTTTGTGCTGAGTCCAAGAGGTCGGGCCCACGGCCAGCAATCGTGCAACATTTGGATTCGTTTCATCATCGGGTTAATGCAGTGTCAACAACAACTGAAACAGGAACAGGAACTTCACAGAATGCAGATCTGTAAAATGGTAATAGATGGAGATAGAGAGGGAGAGAGAGAGAGATCATATCAATCAGATCATATAAAATGTTGTCTTTTCTTACAGCTCAGATCCTTTGGCATACCCTGGCCACGCAACCCAACGAACTCCAATGGAGTGTAATCCCTAGGCTTGCGATAGGATTCGGCACCTCCTAACCTACACCTTTCTTTCGGCAACCTTTGGCATCCCACCCCGCATCTAAACACCAACATCTCCAGCAGCACACTCCCGACGATGATCCTCCACCGGCGGCAGTCGACGGCATTTGGATTGGCAACTGGCATCTGATTGTTAGCCGGCTTGGCAGCTGGCATCTTGGCACCCAACACAAGGCATTGAATCAATCGCACGGAACCGTTGGAAGATCCCCCAAACGCACTCTCGGCCCTTGAACAAAATTTACGATTTGTGATTAAGTTTAGGTGTAACCAATAAACAAAAGAAAACTACAATAGGCTACCAAAACACGACGGTTTTCTCTTTTATCTTCACTTTGATAAGGTCTTACACTGTACTACGGCAGAGTTTAGTATTCTTCTAGTATTGAATGGAATCTATGGAACCTCTTCAAACTGCGATGTTTTCTAAGTAGAGATTCTTACTTGGAGTTCTTGAATAATTGCAATAAGAAAAAAATATGAAAGAATAGGGATTAACTAAAGATAGTATAAGATTAATAGAGTTATGGCTAATTCAAATCTAATCCGAGTAAATACATATAGTATGAGCATAAGGTACTACTAAATGAAGATTATAATAGTAGAAACTATTATAGGGCTTTAAAAGTTGATGGGCTTACTTATTTTTTTTCTTAAGAAAAATGGAATCCAGCCCCAGGTACATTTAATAAACTAAGTTATGCCCTCAACATATCATTTTAACGATTTCGCCGTAACGCTCTCGCTAAGCTCACATTTTTCGCAGTAGTTAAAAATAAATATGATTTAAGTGCGATTAAAGAAATATGCATGAACATATACGAAATGGTTTATACATATTTATGTGCATATGTAAGCGTATTTGTATATTTAATATATTTCGTTACGATTACTTTGCACAAAAGAGGCCCCAAGTCAAACATTATAGTTAATGTATATCAAGGTCAGAGGGGCCCCCACAAAAGCCTATGACTGGAACTTATGGATCAAAAGAAATAAGCCACACACACACACACACAAGGCATATACGAGGCTGCCACTGTCGTGTGTGTGTGTGGTGCTGCCAAAAAGTAAGTTAAGCGCAAACTGGTTTGCATTACTTTAATTGCGATTATTTCACTTGCCGGCCAGTGTATGGTGTAGCTGAAGGGGCCGGTACCGGGGCCAGATACGAGTGGTTACTCGGACTTTTTACACAGCTATTAATGCCCTTAGAGCATTTAAAGTGCTAAAAAGTAGGGTTTACAAGGAGTTGTAGTCCATTTGGCTCTAGTCGTCTCTCTGTCTGTATGAACGTGCAGATCTCAGCAGCTATAAAAGTTAAGAACTTAAGATTCCACAGGAAGTTTCCTTATACCATAATATATCATACAAGTTATTCAATGAACTGCTTGCCATGCTTGGTATTGAAAGGGTATCTTACTAGCTGGCCTACTCAAAGATACCTTTTTTCAACTTGTTTTGGCAAAATGTTTGTAAATTATGTGTTACACGCATTGCTTATTTGTCAACGTCATCGTCTTGGTCGTAGCTAACGACTTACTCATCGCCGGGTTGGTAACAAGCGGCGTCTTGGCTCTTCAAACGCTGCAGTGTTATGGCCAAAGTCGAAACAAATGACCAGTTAGCGTAATTAGCCCAGCTGGAATGCGAGTAACTGCGCTGCGACTTGTTAACTGATAAATACCAAACCTTACGACGAATTCAGTCCAGGGCAAGCCAAGAGACTTGTTAACTTGTTGCTGTTGTTGCAGTCTTGACTCCGTTTGAATTTTGATTTTTCAATTACGGAATTCCATTTCTACGCTCGCTGACCTTAACTCCCCCGACCCCACCCCCGCCCGCACACTTGAGCTCGTGCAGCTATTTAGAGACTTATTGTCAGTTCCCGCCCATGTTCCGCAAACCACTTTGTGCTCTGGCCAATCTCTCGGCCATCGGTGTCATAGTCGAGAGTGTGTTAATTAATTAATTCAAATTAGGCAGAGGACTCACACTGGCAGCCCCAATTAGGGTGGTCACCCTGTGCCAAAACGAGAGCTGTGCGACAAGTTGACATTGCTGTTGCTGCTCGGATACTCTTACTTTTTGTAATCGCGGTCTAATCGCGGGTTTTTACACTAACTGAAGAGTCTATATAAAATACAAATTTATTATGTTTTCAGATATTTCTTACATATATGTTAATGTCGCATATATAAATAATAACTTTAAATAATTTTAAAATTTTAGATATACAAATGTATAGATAAGTCAAGCATACTTTCAGCAAGGGTATCGAAACATGCATTCATTGGGGCCTGGTACAGGCGCATGAGAAGGCGGACGACGATTTCGGCTGCAACGGGACGGACAGCAGACGACTGCGACATTGTTTAGGTTTTAGCCTGCACTCGACATAGACAGGAACGGACGGACCACGACACGCCGCCTGCGCCAGCTCGGCACAACCCGGCTCGGCTGGCAATAGGCAATTTCGACAAACACTCGGCCGGGTGATCAATCTTAAATTTTCACCGCTTCTGTCAGAATTGTGCGTAGCCGACGACAGGGGACCGAGTCGAGTACTGGGACGGGATTCGGGATTGGGTTCGGGATTGGGATTGGGTTTGAAAGTGGGTACACAGGAACTGTGACGCTGACTGCGGATGCGGATGCGTAAGAGACTGGGACAGCATGTGGCATAGAGTAGAACCAGGTCTCGAGCACGTTGACAGGCATACCCGAAAAAAATTCTGCTGGTTGACGAATGAGCTCGACTCGTGGTCCCCGAGGGATACGAACTGCGACCAATGACCAAATGAAGCATAAATGTCCGCACTTCAAATTTTGAATCAACATTTTGGTTTTTTAAATACGAAGAGAAATAGAGAGAGAAGAAAGATTGAGAGAGTGCTCTTACTCCAGCGCTGATTAGTGGCTTAAAAGATTTGAAATGCATATAGAAATATGATTCTCCGATCTAACTTGTCTGAGAATTCGGTAAATTGTTTCTTCGGAGCATGAAAAAACGTATGCTCAATTTTAGTTATGTTTTCGCACTTTATAGGTACGCATGCTGGAAGGTAACGGTAAATTAGTCCCCTTCATCGCCCTAAACACATCCATCATTCGTTGTCAGTAGGGTTTCCCCCGGCAGGATTTGCCAGTGTTATTTGCTGGGTATTGTAGAAACTTTTTTTGCTATGTGTAGTTTGTCGAATTTACGAAATTTCGGTATTTACAAGATATTGAATTTATTTTCATTTTCATTTATGCAACATATATGACTTGAAGTAGTATTTAAAACAATGTTCTTGAAACATAGAGAAACAAAGCATTTTATTGAGTACACACTTTTTGTATGGCCAGCACGCTATATATAGTGCCGGATTGGATCGTTATATTGTATAGCAAACACATACAAAATCGGATGCCTTGCGTACTGATAGCTGTGCTAAAATTTATCGTAACTTTACTATATTCAAAAAAGCCGATAAGTTGGCGTCATGTGCTTGCGCCATCTATTGTGTTAAATATGAAAATATGAAATGCTTAAAATTTATTCCGTTAGACGTCGACTTCAACTCAGCACCTATTGTCGTGTAGCGGAACTACTAGTTTTGATTCGTCGTCATGCGCCACCTAGTGTCATGAGTTGAACTAAAATATAGTTCAACTTTTTGCCGCTAGGTAGCGCTGCCCTTGGCATCTTCGATATATCGCCAGCAAAAGTCCTATCGAATAACAAAGTTTGTCACCCCTACGAGGATGGGACTATTCTATTTACTGGCCTTATTTCAGTTACCTTTAACGATTATGACGTTTGCTTTATGTTTCCTTTAGGGTATACTTGGTGTTTCAATTGTATCGAACTCATGTTATCACCTTCGCTTATCTGATAACGAAAACATTTTCAAGCGGTTATCAGGAGTGTCTAGATGCTTATGACTTTTAAGTTTTGATAACAAAATATTGGGTGCATATTGATAAATATTGAAAATTGCTTAGTGCTTATACAATTACATACACATATACAAAATATATGTATGTATGTGTAATTACATATTTATCATCTGCTACTTCTCTAACGTGTATAACAGCTGAGATCTCAATGTTCTTCATCGACGACAGACATGCCAGATGACTCGGCCTAATCATTCTGCTCAACAATGGGTATTCATAGAAACATAATACTATTCAGTCAACTAATCAATTTGTGAATAATTTAAATTGACACACTCGAAAATACTCAACGCAAAAGGGAATACATATGCATGAGGAAATTCTGTGGTCTATGGCGAAACAGAAATTCCACACTACAACTCAATTGGTCAGTTAAGACAACAAATCAGCAATAAAAATTTGAAATACGCAATGTGTGAATGAGAAATCCAAACTTGTGACGTCACGCGATTGATTGTACGTGTGCTTATGATAATGAATCTAGTCGCGTCTTTCGACTCTCTGTTCATTGTGTCTTTTAAAACGACAAAACTGATTAGATTGTTAAGTAGATTTAAATTTATATGAGGTTTGTATTCACAAAGCGTAGGCGTGTCCCATTAAATATGTTCATTAAATATAATTCATTTTGGACGCATAGATTATTACAAAAAAAAAAAAATCAAGTCATCGTTACTCGTTGTGTTTGGCTTCGCATCAAAGAATCACAGGTTAATAATTAGTAGAGTTGGATATATGTATGTGTATACAACAATGAAATATGTTTATTTAGATAAGTTTCCTGCATTTTAACACAGTATTTTATGAATCTATTATGTACTATAAAAAATAATCAATAACAATTACGTACACGTAGACTGACTATACACAAATAAAACTAAAAGCTCGTTAGAAGACCTTTGTTTCTGAAAAACGGGTATAGCTCCTTCATTATCGTGCCGTACAGGGGATTTGAAAATGTCTTGAACCGAAACGCATCTCCATCGGGTCCAGGTGTCAATAGCATGTTGATATTGGAGTCCTTATCGGATGGCATAACAACAGCCACTAAAACCGTACTTGCCGTCATGAAGCCTGATAAAGACAAATCGTATGGTAAAATACGGTTTATTTGATCGCACTTCATACCTACCCCATGTGCCATATTTAATCATCATGACATGCAGTTCCTTTAGCGTCAGAATGTGCTTTGAGTAACCCAATAGTTTGAGGCATTCCACCAGTCTGGTATGATATATATAAACGAATTGATCGAATTCTTTGATCTTGATATCCAGGGCGGCAGATGAAGTAATCAGATACCATAGATCCTGGGCTGGACTGCCCCATTTGGCGAGCTGTAGGTCCACGAAGAGCGTACGCTCCTCACTTCCCTCGCCCGCAAACATGATGTTATTGGCCCACAAATCGCCATGATTGAGCACATTAAACTCGCTTTCGTCCACCGTGTTCAGGCCGAGTCCGATATCGAAACCCTTCTCCGGTGTCGGCAGCAGCTCAATGTATTCCTCCACATCGGGCATCTCCCACTGCCGCATGGCCTTGATATACTGTTCATGACGCATTCTACCCAGAGCTTCGAAGAGTTGACGGTTGCCCTCATTGTACATTGATTTCTTGAACATCTCGTTGTAGGCTCCGTTTTGGTCGTGCAGAACCACAGAGGCGGCATGGAATTCGGCAATTCGGACTAGCACGCGACGCATGTGATCCATATCCAAGCCTTTCAGCCGATCAACGTTGTGGAATTCCTGACGCTTTAGATCCTCCAGCACCAGCACGATACCCTTTGAACTCTCCTCGACGTGCACGCTCTTGGGTGCCAGCTCAATATCAATACCGACATCTTTATAGAGTTTCTCGAATTTCGGTATATAATCCTGGTACATTTGCTTTTCCTTGGGAAACAGATTCATGCCCTCGATAAGGTCGCCGCCCTTATCCGAGTCCAGTGTGGTCTTAAGTATATACGAAATCGACTGCTCGCTGCCGTCTGAGATAAGAAGATTTGAGTTACTGCAGGTTCTTCATTGAACAAAACTGCCGACCTACCTTTGAGCTCGATATCAACGATCACTCGCACCATAATCGAGGTGTAGTTTTCGCCTGGCTGTGTGGCAGCGATCGGTGTAAAACTCTTAATGCTTACAAAGTCCTCAACATCTTTGGCAATAATGGGCCGAAAATAATCCTCATTCACCCACTCGGGTATGGTCAGATACTCGTTGGGGTTTGCGGGTTTGCTTGAGTCGCTTTTATTATTTGGTGCCATTTTCTGCAATTACTGTTTGTATATCAATACCAAAGCATAAAGTCTAATTTCTTCCGTGTTCGCAATTCACAAATTGTTTATTCTGTTTAATTGCCAGTTTATAGTATTAAATACCCCGCTTAATTGGCCTTCACTTACGACTATATGCTATATATACGAAACTGTTATAATTTTCAATTCCGAGCAACAATCAACTAACGCTGCTATCAAAGGCCAAACAAATACTGCGCGTTCGCGTTTGTCGTTGATTTGTATATATACCCGAACACAATCCGACAACTGAGAACGAAATTTGCAACTCGGCTATAGAGAAAACCGGCTCGTCGCTTTACGAGTTTGATTTCACAGATCGTAATAGTACGGAACAGCTGTTTAGCTATGTATATGTGGAGGTGTGCTGGAAATGAGAGAAAGTAAGCCCCACGGCTCGATTCGTTTGCAGCACATTGAAACGATCGCCCCAGCTATACTTGTGGGCGCGTGCGTATTCGTTCGTAGTTTTTTTTCGTATCTCTAATTAAGATTAGTTAAAGGTAAAGGTTAAAGGTTAAAGGTTGCGGCGGACCATGTTAACTGAATGGGATCCGAGTAGAAGATAATATCGTCGAAAGACAAGCTAATGTCGTACAGTTTCAGACAGATAGTTAGGCAAACAAATGGTTACGGCTCCCCTAAAAGTTTATTAAGAATATTAAATCTGCCACGCATTTTTCTGTAGTTAGTAAAGCAGTTAAATCTTACAACCATAAAGGGCAATTTGTCGAAAAAATGTCTCTTCCCAAACAAATACTGAAAAATAAGAGTTGCTAAAATATTTTTGTAGTGTTTTCTTAAGAGAGAACAATTCCACTTCATAAGAAAAATTTTTTTTTTTTTTTTTTTTAAAAAATTTTTTTTTTTTTTTTTTTTTTTTTTTTTTTTTTTTTTTTTTTTTTTTTTTTTTTTTTTTTTTTTTTTTTTTTTTTTTTTTTTTTTTTTTTTTTTTTTTTTTTTTTTTTTTTTTTTTTTTTTTTTTTTTTTTTTTTTTTTTTTTTTTTTTTTTTTTTTTTTTTTTTTTTTTTTTTTTTTTTTTTTTTTTTTTTTTTTTTTTTTTTTTTTTTTTTTTTTTTTTTTTTTTTTTTTTTTTTTTTTTTTTTTTTTTTTTTTTTTTTTTTTTTTTTTTTTTTTTTTAAAAAAAAAAAAAAATAAAAAAAAAAAATTTTTTTTTTTTTTTTTTTTTTTTTTTTTTTTTTTTTTATTTTTTTTTTTTTTTTTTTTTTTTTTTTTTTTTTTTTTTTTTTTTTATTTTATTTTATTTTTTTTAAATTTTTTTTTTTTTTTAAATTTTTTTTTTTTTTTTTTTTTTTTTTTTTTTTTTAAAAAAAAATTTTTTTTTTTTTTTTTTTTTTTTTTTTTTTTTTTTTTTTTTTTTTTTTTTTTTTTTTTTTTTTTTTTTTTTTAAAAAATTTTTTTTTTTTTTTTTTTTTTTTTTTTTTTTTTTTTTTTTTTTTTTTTTGGGGGGGGGGGAAAAAAAAAAAATTATTTTTTTTTTTATTTTTTTTTTTTTTTTTTTTTTTTTTTTTTTTTTTTTATTTTTTTTTTTAAAGGGAGAGGGAAGGGGAGAGGGAGAGGGGGAAGGGGGAAGGGGAGGGGGTTTTTTTTTTTGTTTTGTTTTTTTTTTTTTTTTTTTTTTTTTTTTTTTTTTTTTTTTTTTTTTTTTTTTTTAAATTTTTTTTTTAAATTTTATTCCCTTTTCTCTTCGGTGGGTATAAAAATGAGCACGCATAGTTTCAGTTGACATTTGCCAATTTTTACAGTGGGCTTAACGAGTTGTTGTACCATTGATTCTTATAAATTGATAGTTTTTTTTTTTCATTTACCATTATTGCGATTTATTCTGAATTTGATTATTTCTATTGGCAGCCAACTAACAAAAAATGTCAGTTACATAACTCGAAAAACTTTTATAAACTGCACACTTTATTCCAGCTCGTTCTTCGTCATTATTAATAATCAAAAATCTAAGAGCCCACGATTGTCCAACCAGGGTAGTATTTGTTCGATATAAGATTTGTAGCGCTCGTTCGTGTAGAGTTGGCTCTTGGAACTGCGACTATTTAAGGTTTCCTCATTCGGATCCAGAAGCACAATGGGCAGCACCATGACCGAAGCTGTAATGGCCCAGATACCATATTTGAAGAGCTGCAAGTGAAGTTCCTTCAGAGTCGGTACGCGCTCTTTAAAGCCCAGCATGGATAAATGTTTTACCAAATGGTCGTAATAGTATTTGATAAAAAAGTCAAAGTTTTTTAGCTTGTAATCAATATGAACTGATGTCATGATGAAGTTGAGCAGATCTGCCGATGGGTGACCATATTTTGGCAATTGAAAGTCGACAAAGATCAGGTCGATCAACTGTCCTTCGGTTCCATATTTAAAGAGCAAATTGTTCACCCAACAATCACCATGATTGATTACATTAAACTCATCCGGATCGAACGAACTATGTTTCAGAAACGTTTCACTCATGTTTGAGAAAAGTTTTACCTGAAAATATAGTTCATTGATTAAATATCTAAGAAATATTACACTCAGTCTATATGAGACTTACAAATTTATCATAGTACTTTTCACCACCCTTGTAGCTATGAAGATTTTCCATAAACATTTTTTTAAAGGGTCCCATAATGCCTTCCAGTATGGCCACTGATCTTTGGTGACTCGAACCGAATATAGGCTGAGTAAATACATCTGTATAGGGTCCATTGACTGTGCGGTAATGGGCTCCAGCTGCATGATATTGTGCTAGTTTTTTCAAGACCAATTTGGTTTGTTCGACATCAAGGCATTCCAGTCGATTGACATTCCTATAACCATCCTGAGCCATATCATACATGACCACAGAGTTGATCAGTTTTGGCTCAACTTTTAGGCTCTCCTTGAAATTGTACGTACGCGGAGCGAACTTAATTCTGATACCCTTACTTCTGTAAAGTTCCTCAAATTTGGTCACGATCTGTGCATAAGTTGCATTTTCCACAGTGAAAAAATTCACAGTTTTAAGCATCTGCTGCATTTTGGCCGATTCGTGTGGAACTTTCATCATAAACGACATGGTCTTCAGAGTGTTATCTGGATTTCCAAAAACCAATATTACAAAATTATATAGGGATATTGCAAGGAGTAAAGAACTTACTGGTTAGCCTTGCATCGATCGTCACTCTCAGCATCAACGATGAGTAATTCTCACCGGAACTCAAGGCCGGCATTACGAAAAAGTTCTCGATTTTTTCGAAATCTGGTTCATTTTTAATAAGAATTTCCTCGAAATGCGACTGGTTGATCCATTCGGGAACCACATTATTGCTCTTAGTCGAATTCGACACATTCCACTTCTTAAGACATTTCGCTGGCAAATGGGCTTTATTTACCTTACCGCAGTTATTGCCCATTGCGTACTAAGTTTCTACCTACAACTGGCTGACAATAATAATTAGTTTTTATAGAAGACACTACAATTTATACCCTAAGTTGTCATAGTTCAGATATACCAAGAACATAACATTGTTATCTGTTCCTAATATAATATATTTGACCGTGAGTTTAAGGTAATTTTGCGAAATTCGCATTGATAGTTCTAGATGCTTTAAATTTCGCATGTTTGGAACCATATCATTCGTAGAAATACTTGCCTCATACGACAGAAAGACCTTAATTTTTTTAGTGAGACGTTGGAGATAAATTGAATTGCATTTCCGAATGTGATTATCATGATTATTCTGAAGAATGTGAGCTTACACCCATATGATCTTAAAGGGTTTGCTGATATTGAACTTCTCCACCATTAGTTGACATTCGGAATACTAGTACGACATAATGCGCGTTATTATTTCACATATTACACAACAAGATTTAAGTCTATTTTTTTTTTTTTTTTGTTACAAGTAACTGATATTTCTACATTCAATTTGTCATTGAATTCAAAGTATATGAAACATAGTTATACGTATTTTGTGATGTTTTATTTCAATAGTCGATGTTTACTTTAGTATACATGAATCTTAAGTTTATTTATAAGCATTGAGTATCGCCCATTTGGCTTTACATTTACTGAGATCCTTTTTAACTGCATGTTTCTTGTCCTGAATAGTCTTAGCCTTCTCTTCGTAATCGTATAATAGTTGATAGCTTTGCTTATCCATTGGAGGACCCAAATGTATCGTGCTGAACTTCATGACTACGTGGAATATCTCAAAGTATTTCATTCTTTATGAATAAACGACCCTATTTATATCAGAATTGTTGGCATAGGTTCCGCTCAAAGATTTCATATGATTTAGTCATTACATGAAATAATTGACAAACATTTAGAGTTATAAATAAACTAGACTATCAAATCATTATCAATAAAGCGTTTTGGTAGAATAAAGCGTTTCACGTATGATGAAATAATCGTATAGTCTATTATCATTATTATATAATATCAACAAATTAGCGTAATGAGAATTTGCGCCTCGCCTAGCAAGTATTCCATTTTTATTTATTTTAAACGGGCAGTGTGTAAAGTTCTGCCATTGATTAATCTAATTTCTTATCCATTATTGTAATCCGTAAATTATCATAGATTTATCAATTCTAGCGCGGTTTTTGTACATGAATTAAAAAAGTATGCGTGGCAACCATGTTTGTCTGTTCGTATATCTCTCTGCGGGAGCGCCTAAAACTCTAAGAGTTTGCTAACCTTGATCTCATTTTAAAATTGTATTTAAATATCAAAATAAAAGAATAAAATAAAATCAAATAGTTTTATTTCTTTTTATATATTTCTATATCACATATTATTTATTTATTTTTACAGTATTCGAACAGTCCGCGATGGTAAGCCCAGGGTAGAATCAGTTTCAAGTGCAATATAACTCGAGGATTCCCGAACATGGTATTCCGTAACTGTTTGCCATCGCTTTGCTGATCCATCATCGTTTCCATATTGGCCTTTTCATTGGGATCGATGAGAATCAGAGGCAATAGGAGTGATATTACTGGATAAGCTGAATAAGAGAAAATGGATAATGAATCAGCTGCAAAATCAGTTATAAAGTAAATGATTACCCCAATCGCCGTGGTTAAGGATGGCCGCATGGATGCCCCTCAATGTGGGCAACGGTTTTGAATACTGAAGTAGTTTCAGATTCTCGATAAGTTTGCTGTGATAAAAATGTAGAAAGTAATCGAATTTCGATAGTTTCAATTCGATGGATACAGAAGAAAGCAATATGTAGATCAAATCTTGAGCTGGCGAGCAATATCGACTCATTTGCAGATCTATAAACTTGGTTTCTTTAATTTCCCCCTTATCATCGTATTGGAACATGATATTATTGCAATGGAAATCTCCGTGATTCAGGCAACGAAATTCGTCTTCAAACTTAGGCGCAAACGCCTGAAACATATCCGGAGCCTTAGAGGTATAAGTTTTCTGAAAAATCAAATCAAATCAAGTCAAGATATACGAAAAACATTTTGAACTTCTTTATAATCACCAGTGTATTCTCCAAATACGTAGCCCCGTAGAGGGGCAGTGCCTGGATCAGAGATTGGGCCTGAGTATTTCGGAAATCCTGGAATTTATCCTCATCGCTGCAGAGATTTCTATCGTAAATATTCGGATAAGCACCTTGCAGCTCGTACCGTACAGCTGAAGCGGCATGGAACTGCGAAAGCTTCTCTAGAACTGCCTGAGTGTGCTTCATATCCATACCCTGCTGTCGATTCACATTCTTGAATCCAAGATTTCCCAGATCCTCCAGAATAATAACTTCTTCAGACTCCGTCGATGTGTTGCCCGACTCGTAGTACCTGGGACCGAATTGTATCGGCTTGTTTACATTCTTATACATCTGCTCGAATTCAGGCAGATAACTACTATAAGAGAGCTTTTCTTTATCGAAGACTTTCCAGCTGGAAATCATGGCACGCATGCTTGAAGCTGTTGGCAGCAACTTAACGATATACGAGGTATTAGCCTGACTACCATCTGCAAAAATATGTTAATTAGTGCTTAATTCCAGTCGTACAAGATCAATAATACCTTTAAGATCCACAATGATCTTCACGCGCAGCACTAGAGTTGTAAAATGTTCGCCTTTTGCGCAGGTTTCTTTCACATCGAACCTATTAACAGCCTTGAAATCTTGAATGTCTCGCTTGAGTAGCTCTACAAATAATTCCTCATTCAGCCAGCTGGGATACTCGGGTTCTTCGCTTTTGTTTGTCATTCTGTAGCTCCGTTGATGTACGCCCAGTACTGTGAACGAGCTAAACCTGAGTCTAATCATTTATACAATGTAGATTGCCAGCGATAGGTTCCACAAGAGCTTTCATGCTAAAAGCTTTGCGTAGATTTCACCATGTTGGCCAAGTGATAAGATTGTGTTGGGTATTCGCCTGTTCGATGCCCTATATCAGGTTACTTTCTTTATTTACCTACACCTTTAATATGTATTTACACAACCTTTTAATGAAGTTATATTTTATATTGATGAATCAATACATATATGACAAGATTTTACTCAAATATTTCAAACAGCTGTTCCATTTGGTCTAATCATCTATCATGTCGCTCATATAGATTGAATTTTGCTCTAATAGGCTCAGAAAAGTGTCGTTGATTTTGGGGGAAATATATTGAAAACTGTAACAAAATTCAATTAATTTGTCATAGTGATTTGACATGGGCGAAATGAAGTGACGAGGCATCGCAATCGGTCGCGGTTCGGGGGATGAGACAATCGCGGGGATTACGCAAATCTCAGTCGGATATTATATGATAGACTTGTTCATGTGTTGTGCTGATTTACTATGGGAAGAATTTAATGAGTGGCACGTGTTGCTCATCCTAATATTAATTGAATAATCTGAATCCTTTACCTTTATTTCCCACGCAGCAGGTGGTCAAGTTTATATCAACTTTAATTGAAACAAACCTACAGATATAAGTTAAATATAAATCTGACATAAGCCGCTAATCACAGACACGTGAGCGCACTTCATTGACAAAAGTCAGTCGATAAGTCAACCCTACAACGAGGGGTGGCACTTTGCCACACTGTGCCCGGCTAACTAATGCGGCATGAAGTGTCACGAATTCGTCAAAACATATTGCACACCAAACAGGGAAACAAGAGCAGCAACCACATGGTATGAAGGGGTCGCAAAATGTTACGCATTGTTGCCTCGGTCCGAGATCATGACGAGCAACCCTCAGGTAGTTCTCTTCAGATACCGAACGACCCTCTATTTATGCGCTCAAATATAATTTGCTCGGGGGCAGCTAATCTGTTGAAAATAGGCGTTGTACGCAAAAATTCCACGGTATTTAGGCAGGACTGAAGAACAATTCGCGAGTATATTCGACTAATAGATACCTTATGTAGAAAATATTAATATCAATTAAAGTATACCAATAATTATAGTTTATTTAAAGTAACTCAGATATTACATTTAAGATGTTATATTATTTTAATGCCTATGAAAAAGAAAAGCCCCTCTGTACAAGCCACAACATATACAGGGTAGCACAGCAGACGCACATGCGCCCCTTAAGTGTTGCACTTGTTTTGGCCCCCGTCCGAGGGTTGCTGCAACAATTGTCATTGTATTGTCCCCGCAGACTTTTGCAGATGCATTTATTAATAATAATTTTACGCTTTGTTTACGTTGTCAAATTGTATAATCGTTTTTTCCTCTCTGTCTTCAATCTAATGTGACTCGAATGTTGGCTGAACATGTGTCCCAGGCAGCTGCAGGGATTCACACGTAAATCAGGGTCTAATAATGTTGTAAGAGGTGCGTACCATAACAAGTGTGGTTACAGATCCGACCCAATTTTAAGGGATTATCGGTCACTTTAGATTCAACTTCATTTACATTAAATATTTACATGTTTTTCAAGAATCTACAACACTATTCGAATTCAAAGTAACCACGATTCTCCAGCCAGGGTAGTAACTTCTGAACCTCTACGGAATAGTTGCTTGTCTTGAAGACATCTTCAATGTGCATTTTTTCAAAATCAGATAGCACCACAGGCAATATTTCCGTAAGAACTTCAAAGCCTATGGAAATTAGCGAGACTTCAGAATTTCATATTTATATAGAATAATCTACAACTTACTCCAATTTCCGTAGTTCAATAAATCCAACTGCAGATCGGTCAAAGTGGGCAACTTTCCCTGGTACTTCAGCAATTGCAGCTGGGCGACAAGTTCGTTTCGATAATGTCTTAGGAAGGCATCGAAATGTTCGGTTTTCTCAGCCGGAGCTGTTAGCAGCAACTGCAATATGTCATAAATAGCCGGTCCATAGAAGGAACTTCCGAAGTCAACGAAAGCGACATCCTTCATCTGTCCAAAGGCATCGAACTGACCCAACAAATTATTCGGCCAACATGCGCCTATTGAGATCACCCTGAAAGATTTCTTCGGATCGGGTGACTCAATTTGTAGTACTGAGTTATACTTTAGATAGGCTTTCTGCAGGTATATATTGTATAGTTTTAAAGTGTATATTCCCTATATAGACTACACTTACCACCTTATCTTCATACTCCCTTAAATCATTTGCACGCAAACTCTCCCAGAACCGCATTCGCAATCGACCCTTAAGAGTTTCGATTTCAAGATTTCTTTCCTTACTTAGCTTTGTCAGCTCCTTGAGCTGGCCGGGATTCAGTTCGAGATACCGTGCCGTAGCTGCATGGTAGGCAGCCAATTTGGATAGGACTGTCTCCACTGCCGGCTTGCTGAGTCCCCTTGGCTGATTGGCAACTCGATAACCCTTGGTCGGAAGATAGTCGAGATACAGACAGTCGGAAGGTCTTGATGGGTTAGATTTGGATTTGTGGTTGCGAGGACTAAAGTTAATGTCTATATTCACATTCCTGTAGAGCTCTACTAGCGCGGGCAGGACCTCGTTGTGCATGTGCAGCTCCAGCTGAAAGTTCTGCACGCGGGGAAACTTCACGGGAGCCGCCTTACTGTGTTGCTCTGACTTTACCAGATAGTTTCTTATAAGCGTAACATTTGCTATGGCATTGGAATAGAATCATGATCAAAATATATATAGTTATCGCAAAGAAGCTTACCCGCTAATTCGGCATCGATCTGTACGCGCAGCGCACTCTGCGAGTACTGCTCCGATCTGGTCTTAATACTTTTGATTCTACGAAACTTGGGTGTATCTTGCATGAGAATACACTTCAGCTCCTGTTCGTCGAGCCAGCTGGGCGGTCCATGGGGATCACATGAGATTTGCGATACAAACGAAACTGCGGACATTTTCGATGGAATCTTAATCGAATATTAAGCACAATTTCGGCACTTCTGGATCGTCGAACGATAGAAATTGAAATGGAATCTATAAAAACTTAACAATCGCCAATGCGTTTTTATGAGTCAATTGATTATAGTGTACAAACTGACTGATAATGAGGTCCGATAATATTGTTTACAGTTTGTCGATTATTAATAAACAAAAAAATGAGTCCAGATATTGCAAAAAAGCGGTGCAAAACGGGTAAGCTTTCATGCGCGGCAAGAAAGTATATTAACGTTGTCTTGAGGTTCGAGAACGGATCCGCATTTAAATACGCCATAATAGAGTTGAATAATTGCTTATAGCTGAATAAAAGATTTCAAATTATTGTATAAATGTTTCGTATTTATTATTATCGATTAGAAAACATGCACATTAAATATATATATTATTTGCTGCGCGGTCTCAACAATTACAATCGCTTTTCAGTTTCAATCTGCTAGAATCGAATGGCACAGGATCTTTTAATGCACAGAACTTTGAGCGAATATCCGAATATATCTGCTGCGAACCTCGCACTCTTTCCACTTGCTCAACGATTAAACTTATATGCAGTATATGTTGAATTACATCTATCATTATTGTCAAACACAAGCTCGAACACAGGATATGCCAACAAAACAAAAGGAACACTGTGATATTATATGTATGGAATTTTGGTATACTCTTCCCTAGGCGAGACTGTGATTGTAGGGCGAGGCAAATTCGCGCTGATAGGCGGCAGGATGCAAATGATGCGGATGCATCGGTGGTCCGGGCGCCACGCCCGGCGGCGGATGATGATGCCCGTTCATGCCGCCGCTATACAGATCTGGGCGTGACTTGTGCGAGTTGGAGGGCGTGCCGCTCAAGAGTTCGGCCATGAAACCAATGTAGGTGATGGCCAGGCGCAGCGTTTCGATGCGCGACAAACGCTTCTCGTAGGCGAACGTGGGCACCTTGCGACGCAACTTGTCGAATGCCTCGTTCAGGTTGAACATGCGACGGCGCTCGCGAATGTTGGCCGCGCGTCGCTGAGCCATCGAGGCGACACGGCGTCGCGTCTTCTTTGACATAGACGAGCTGGAGCTGGAGCCATGGGCACGTCCATTTGTCGAGGGTCGTTGGCTAACCGCCAGGGGTCCGGCCACCTGAGAGCGTTGCCAGAGTGCTGCAAACCAAAACCAAAATTCTTAATCGACATTTTCATTCGGTTCGATATTGAAAGAGAAACTTACACAAATCTGTGCAGGGAAATCCCGCAATGAGTTCCTGGTACGGCACAATGGGCGGCGGTGGCGGTGCCTCCTGGCCCCACAGTGGCTGGAATGGTACCTCTGGCATGTAGGTGGGCTGCTCGCTGGGATGCTGCATGTCTGTCTGTCTGTCCTTCAGCTTATCTGTCTTCTAATACGATTGCAGCGACCTTGGGTCTGTTCTGCTTGGAAGCCCAAATTGGAATAAATTCTGATTGTACTCGCTGCCCAGAGCAGAGCTCGACTGAAACTTATTGGACTTTGAGGCAACCCTTAAAAGGCAGCAGCATCTGCGGCAGTCTGTTACCCCGGGGCGGCCATTTTGGATTGGCAACAGTGCGCGGAATTCTGATTGGCCGCAGTCCAGCAAGAGGGTTGTGCAAGGATGCAAGTAAGGGCAAAACAGTTGGCAATGTCCCCCTCCTGCAAAGCATGTGCTCTAAGGTTCAGGTTGATTGTGGCAGAATTTAAGAAGCCCATTTTAGAAGTATTATCTATTTAATTTCTTTTAAGACTTTCAATGAAATAAAGTTCGGTTTCTTCATTTATATTTCGTTACTGCGAAAATATTTATATAAATTTTACACAAAATTAATTCACTCATCAATTTTATTTGAATCCTTTTTGCCAAGTTTCGGCTTAACGACAAATTTGTTTGGTTTCTCAAAAGTTGGCAGCACTAATTCGAAACGAAACCTGGCTGAACCCAGCGCGCAGACCAGACTGCTGTAGTTGGTTGTTGTCTATGCTAATTTTCAATTCGACTCCTAGATGGCGCTATAAAAAGAGGCCGCAATTTACTCTTGTTATTTATTGTTAGTAAATCAATTAAATTAGCTTTAGGCCTAAAAAAACCGGATATAGACTAAATGGAGTATTTTAATTGTTAAAAATGGGATATCAATATCACATGAAATAAGAGAATATAATACAATATATGCATTACATATTGAAACAGTTTTCAATTGATTGTTTTCAAATTCAAAATAAACTCTTAATCCCCTTTAGTGATTCCAGGTATTTCTAATACAGCATTTTTAGTGAAGTAAATCATCTTTTTTATATCTTAATTTCTCTGCGAGCTTTACAAATATACACAGAAATTTCACAGTATTATAAAATGCACGTGTAACGGACAATTTGTTGTTGTCTAGCGTCGAAGAACTGTGTAAGATTTATGTGGCAACGCACACACATACAAGCACGCAAGGTACAAACACACACACTTGCACCTACGTATGTAGTATATGGTTTGTCGTTGCTCAAAGATGAATGATTTCCCTGCGCTTATCTTAATTTATTTCGGCACTTTGGGATTTCGGTATGTTAAGCATGAAGTTTTTTCGCATTACTTTACTATATATATTTAGGTGCTAGAAAATAAAATGTCAATAAAAATAAAAATATTGTTATGGAGGGTTGTATATGTTGTATTCTTGAGAGACTTAAAAATATTTGTAATATATCTTGTCATTTAGAGTTATTATTGCTATAACTATTGCCTTTGACAGTCAGGACAGCTTGACTGCGAAATGCTCTGCAAACCTTCACTTGAAATGACCGAAACTTGTTTTATAATTACAAATTATACTTTATCTCTGTGGTATCTGTAATTTACCATATGCTTTATCTGCGTATAGTGTACTGAAACCTTAACGACAAATTTGGCGTAAATTGCCTTAAAAGTTGCCGAGATCACAACGCATTTATGGACGGACAGACAGAGATACAGACAGATGGACAGACAGACAGACAGACAGCCATAATCAATAAGCTCAGCAACGGTTCCTTCAGCATGCCACATACACTTGCACAAAGTCAATATACTTTTTCTATACCAATTTCAATGTTTGATTCATGCGAATACCCCTAATGGGCTGCCTAACTGTTGCATCTGTTTATAAAAACTTCGTTGTGGGACTCTCTTTCTGTTCTCTGAGAGAAACAAAAAGCGCAGCTGCGGATAAAATTGCCGGTTTTTCGTCTCTCTTTGAAAGTATAAGAGAATCGTTTGCTAATATTTTGATTAAGTCGAGACATTCTCTGATTAGACATACCAAGTTGACTCAATTCGATTGAGACTTGGGTATTTCATTATCGTGTGAAAGGAATGAGATACAATTGTATCAGGGGACGGGAACTTTGGTTTACTTTTAAAGAGTTTCGATTGCCAAACTTTAAATATACATTTCTGGCTATAGGTTTCTTTAGTAATTCACTTTAAGAAGACTGACGGAAAGTGACAACGTTTCCCTTCGACCCTCTGTCCAAAATTAGCCCAACATCAAAGGCTAAGAATAGAATCGTCTAAAAGCTTTTATAAAGAGCAAATTAGTTGCGGATTGAGCTCGCATTGAATAGTGTGTATTAATTCACATGACAAATAAGAAGTTCCTGGAAAATGATTGGGAACTTCGAGAAAATCCCTTTCAAAGACGTTTCCTGGAAATGTAAAATTCAAGTACAAATAAATTCCTTAGACTATTTGTTAGCGTCTGCAGGATTTATGCTTCTTTGTGGACCGTGTGAGCTTATGTATTGCATACACATGCTCACATACACGAATGCATGGCAGACACACACACTCGTCTACATATGTAGACATGTGTGCGAGAGTATCAAGATGCTGCACTATGGAATGTGTTTCTATGCAGCGTCATTTGCGTCCTCCTAATTTTCCACGCAGCTGAATGTTATTTATGACGTCATTTGCAAGGACTGTGCATTCCTTTCAGAGCACTTGTGTGCAGCATATTACTTTATATTATTGAAATATAACAATGATTCACAAATATATGTACATTTATTGCAACTTTTAACGATATCTTTTCCAGAAATTTAATGAAATAAATGGAAAGGCAGAATATTGCTTAAGAGTCTGGAGAATAATTGAGAGAGAATCAAGACATTGTACGGTACATAGATAGCAGATAAATGTCATTCTCAGATATTCCAAGTTCAAATGCCTGGAAATTGATTTCAAGATTTTAAAGCGCTGACAATGTGTGGGATCTGCGCATTTAAATGAGTCGACATTTATTCGTAGTGCTGGCACGATAAGCGCTCTGTCAGCACATGCCAGGGCAGCGGTATCCACTCTACCCCCTGCCCGTCAAAAAAGGGGGGCAAGAGTGGAACTGACAAGCGGATTTAAACATAACATACAAAAGCAACTCGGCTAGTAGAAAGTCAGAATCGATGCGAAATCAACGTGGCAGCCAATCGAACTGACAGGCACCCCCTGCCCAGCACACACCCCACCCGTACCTACATGCAGGGGGAGCATGCAAGAATCCTAAGTTGAAGAGCAACTCCGTTTCGGATTACGATAGACGGCGCCCCAAGTGCTTCAGTTCGTATTGAAACGGCGGAGTGGGATGGCATGGAATGGAATGGAAGTGGCAGAGCAAAAGGTGAGCCAAAGTACGCCACAATGCGATACAATTTGGACCCTTTGTCTGATTTATTTGTATTGCACGTGCGGGCGAGCGACGAAGGTTCCCTTTCGGTTTCAAATATTCCACATGCGATAATACCTTCAGTCTCCCTTCGTCCGGGTGTGACGCGGTAACAGGTAAATCTCAGTTACAGCATTTGCTAAGAGCTTTGCATCAATAAAGAACAATAGATTCAGAGAGAAGTCGATGTATGTAGCAACTAGTAAGTGTGTTTAGTTGTTATATCGACAACAAAACTTGTTATATATACATTAAAAACTTATATACTGAACTTTGAAATAAACTTTATATGCTTATGATAAACAGGAACCTCCATGCCAAATTTGGTGTCTCTAGCTTTTATAATAGCTAAGATTGGTGCGTTCATACTGACGCACAGACAGACGGACATGGCTCGAAAATCAATGAAATAATGAAGAAAATGATATCTCCCGCGACAATCGGATGATGTTTAAGGAAGTTATGGGGTCTATCAGCTTGGTACCTTGTTCACAATCAGAACAAGGAGATCTTAAGTCATGAGTTACTTCGGATTCGCTTGCGAAATTGCGCAAATACCACGTTGTTTGTTGTGTTTGCTTCGTCTTTATAAGGATTACGTGAAATTTCATTAGACTTTGTAGTAAATAAGTTGCAAGTCAAATAAACAGAGCATAGCTGAGCACAGTCAAGCGGGGAGGGGGAGAGGCAAATTGAGATGAAAGTGCTGCCGGGACAGACTCGAAGCGGATTGAGGCGAATGCTAAACAGACACGCAGGCATATTAAAATTTAGACACGTACATATTTTATTGCATGCACATTCGACAGCGTGCGTATCACAAGCACACGCACACTCCCACACACACATACTCGCACACACACACACACACCACAAACTGGCACAGACTGCGTAACATCAAAAGCGGCTGCAGCACTCGCCCCCAAACTACACTAATACGCACAACGCCAGCAACAGCAACAACAGCAACATCAACAACACAACAGAGAGTAAGAGAGTGAGAGAGAGAGAGCAACAGCAACAGCAACAACATGACCCCACAGACCCAACAACATGCCCAGCCCCAGCAACAATTCCAAGTGTTGGTTAATGTTTTTGGCATTGCGAGCTGCCAGTTGCTTGGGTCGTCTTTGTTTCATCTCGTTGCCGTTGCCGTTGCCGCTGCTGCTGCCGCTGCTGCTGATGTCGCAGCAATTGTTGCTGTTGTATTTGTTGTTGCCTTCGCCCGCGGGCTGTTGCTAAATTCAAATCCTTTGTTACGCAGGCACTCGCCATCTGCTAATAGTAAATTGCTTCTGTGCGACACAGTGCCCGCCAGCTGTATGCACCCCAATCACAATAATAGTATAATTATTTGTTTGTCATGGCATAAATCAAAAGACTTTAAGTCCCAATTAAATTTAACTATATTCAACCAGCTATTAACTATTACAATACTTAGCACAAATATCCCACTAAACAGAACTAATTTTCAAGCATTCATAACTAGAATAAACAAAAATTATTTACCTAATCTGCTTCCTAGGATGCCTCATTAAGCCGGCACTATACATACTTCGTTTTATATATTTCAATATTTCTGTCAACCTACATGTAAAGTAAAGTCGACTTTTCCATTTTGGTTTAGATTTTATATTTCAATGCATAATAAAATATAACAATACATATATTAAATTAATACGTTAACCACTTTGTATAATATAAAAATGAAAAAGAAAGCCATAAATTTTGCAGACTAAATTAAGTCAAATCGTATGCATGGTATGAAAAATAATATCTAATCCATTAAAGATTAGATGATCACTTTCACTTTCAATTTTAATTGTGGATGTGAAGGTGTTACCATATTAATCGTGTTGTGTTTGCCTATTTTCCCAAAAAAAAAAAATTTAACTAGCCCCTATCAATTCTATTGTTTCCATCAATTGGTTTAGTTTTAAGGATTCCGGTTAATGGTTCAAGGTCTATATAACGGAAGTCTGGCTCAACACAAACTCCCATTTATCCTTTTCTGAATCTGAGCTTGATTTAGGCTCTATCTTGACCGCACGACAGCGATTGCATTCCTGGCGATACCAAAAATTAATATTAAAACAATATCCGCAAGTCCAGTCATAAATATGGCGGCGCAGGCCGTAATTCTCGCCCATGTCGGGATTGATCGCTTCGGACTTGCTAACGCGACAGCGATTGCAATTGAGACGCCACACGAAGTTGCTGTTCCTGCACAGCTGGCATACCCAATTATCTATGGCCGGTTTCCATTTCTTCTGACGCTGACGCGGCTGAATGGCCGGATCCTGGGCGTATCCAAAGTATACGCCCTTGCCGGGCCGTGTTGAGAGATAGGCAGGCACTACACTTAGTGTTTGTCCCAGGAACTTAGCCCCATCCAGATAATAGATGGCCGCCTGGGCCGAATATGGGCTAGTATAGGTTATAGTCGCCTCTCCCTTCGAGCGACCGGTCAGCTTATTCTTGTACACAAAGATCTTTGGCTTCAAGGTGCGTTCGTCCACCTTGATGTGCCCCATTTTGCCAAAAAACATTATGATGTCGTTCTTAGTCACATTCAATCGCATCCCGAGCACAAATACCGTCTCCTGGCACAATTCAAATTTCTCCTCCCCGATCCGTATGGTTGGCGAAGGATGCGAATTACGTAAATACGGTGGCCAGAGCCATCCGCCGTACAGCGGGCTGCGGTTCTCGATCGTATTCCTGCTGCTGCCTGCGATGCCATTACCATTGTTTATAGCATTGCATATATCATCGTCCTTGTCAATGTTCAAAATAGTGTCCTTATCGTTGATTCCCAATTGCATATAAGCAGATGCTGCTGTTGCTGCTGTTGCTGCTGGTGCAGGTAAAGATGCAGTTGCTGCTGCTGCTGCTGCTGCTGCTGTTCCTGTTCCTGTTCCTGTTGCTAGTTCTGTTCCTGCTGCTGCGGCTGCTGCGGCTGTTGTTGTTGCTGCTGCTGCTGCTGCTGCTGATTCAGTTACGCCAGTTGCTCCTACTAACGATGCTGCTGCAGCTGCTTCCATGATACTGCCGTTAGTCCTGCTACCTGACATATTGGCATCATCATTGAAGCTGCTACAGAAATTTTCGCCTAATAGCAGCGATCCGGAAGCGTCACCACCGCCAACCTCAAAGCGAAGAATATCAAGATCTAATAACGAGTTTTGTTTATCCAGTTGCTCCTGCTTTTGCACATGTACAGAAAAAAAATTTTGAGCATAAAAAAGATTTTCGTACATTGAATCAACTTTTGTAAGTTCCATTATTTTATAAAACAGTAAAAAAAAGTTTTTTTAAAAGCTGAAAACCCGAACCGTTCCCTGTGGTGTACTTAAAACTACTGAATGTTTTGTATAAGTGTGAAACGGAACAACGTTCATGTGCCCGACTAGACTGAATAACGCCTACTTTAATATTACTTTTTCTCCGTAACGAAACTTGTATATTCGAATTTTGGCTCGCACACCTTGCTTCTCAACTTTCCCATTTCAGATCGAAAAGTGTTTATGTTAAATTCTTTAAATCGTGGGTCTTCTTCTTTCCTTCTTCGAGCTGCATCAAGCTGATGACTTCGCACTTTTCCACTGAGTGAAAAATTGATTCATAATTTTTCGCATTTTCACTTTAATCAGTAAAGTTTGATTACGTTTTTTATGGCCAGACTTGGCTGCCGGGGCAGAGACCTCGATAAAGAGATGATAAAAGAGCAATGCACACACAATCAGCGCTCTCTCAAGGATGCAGAGAGAGAGAGAGAGAGAGAGAGAGAGAGAGAGAGAGAGAGAGAGAGAGAGAGAGTGCCAGAGTGCAAGTATTGCAACTGTACAGGGTGTTTCGTTTGTAGAGACTACCAAGAGCGAGTTATGAAATAAACGAGTAGATTACAAGCATAGAATATGTTTAATGAACGTACTAACTATAAATAATATATATATTATAGATTTATTTGGTGTGATGCTGGAATTCAAAAACCTACTTTGAGACACTGTGCAGTACCTAGGAATATGGTCACAAAAATTGATAGTCGCTGTGTGTCTGAACACATAGATCTCGGCTATGAGCAGAGTCAGAGACACCAAATTTAGCAAGCAGCTTCGAATTAGCCTATGCAGTTAGAGTTTATTTTCAAATATTGGATGTCACGCCTACCGCTTACGCGAATACGCTCTTTACGCTATTTCGTTTATCTCTTAGAGGCGGATTATCGCGTAATCTCCGCATTGTCCAATCTGCAATCTTTGATTTATTTAATACCTTTTCAAATTAGTTTAAATTTCGGATCTTAAGTGTTTCAATCAGACTGCGACTACTCCGGTTGCTGGGCAACGGGACGCAGGTGGCCTGTCCCTTTGTCATCTGTCGCAGCTGGAGCCAATTAGTTGGCAATTATTTTGCTAATGAGCAACCGCATTAACCCCACACGGCGTGCACCCTCCCGTAACGCTCCGAGATGAGCAATAATTCGGGCGAGTCGCCTTCCCCATCGCCCTCGTCCCCGAAAATTGGCACAAAGTTCTTTGTGCCTTCAAGTTCGCTTGCCCAACTGTGTGTGAGCTGATGAAATATGTTTGTTTGTGTGTGTGTGGGTGCTTGCCAGACGACACTGATAAGCGGCAACCACTTGCGTCCTGCTTCCTGCTCCCTGCTCCCTGCTCCCCAACCTAAGTGCCGTTCGCTTTTATGGCGCCTCTTTATGAGCCACGCCCGCACGACCTTATCGACATTAGCCGCGTTGACAGCGAGCTTCATTAGGAGACAGGACACAAGGACACACAGTGTGCCGCACCGAGCACTACACCAGTTTGCACAATTAAATGAGACGCTGCTTGTGCCGCTGCGGCGTGTCAATTTCTTTTGCTGTCTGCGGCTTGAAGCTCATTAGGTCAACTGCTCTGCCGCCCCGTGTTGCCGCCGCTGTTGCTGCTGCTGCTGCTGCTGCCTTTATTGTGCGCCATTAAATGCCCTGCCCGTGGCCAGGACCGTGTCCTGTAGATTGCACAGCCAAAGCATCGTAAAGTCCTTCCTTTCTACGCCAAATTGCAAAATTATAAATCAACTACTCAACATTAAGTTGCGAGCGGAAATAAACAAGATGACAAGCAAGTCGAGGAAGATGATGAAGAATCACAAGCAGAAGTCGAGCAGAAACTTTTCTTTTCTTCGTCGTAGCAGGGTAAAGTTTGACACTTGTCTATAATTGGAATAGACAAAAGTGCATCCAGGCACAAGTTGGCTCCAGTCTACAGGCAGCATAGTCTGCCATACTCTTTCGTAGCCCACATCATTTCGCTTTGTCTTTGTGCTTTTCCTTTCCTGCTAATGAATTTGCCGGCAAACAGAGCGCACAAACACAATCCGCTGTCTCCCTTGACAGAGAGAGAGAGTAAGAGAGAGAGAAAGGGAGAGGGGGGGGGAGAGCAACAGAGATAGTGACAGTTCACATACCTTTGTCCCAAATCAAATTAGCACAGACAGATATGGCAACACTCGAGAGCTCAAAGGCAGGAAGCAGGCACATTGTTCATAAATCAATATTCATAATTCGTAATCCACGTTTAATTGAGATAAATAGCTTGTATTAACCACGGTACCGGAGGGTGCCGGGGGGTTTCAAGGGGAGCGGTAGACTAAACAGTTGCCTTAACTTAAAGCAGGCTATAGATTTATGTGCATTTCATGGGATTGCGAATAATGAAGCCAATGATATGCAGGCTTCTTTGCTGGACAGCAGAAGGCAGCTCCAAATAGTGCAGCAAGGTAGCAGCTTAGGGGGAGAAGAGATGCTGCTAAGTGGGAAAGAGATTAAGAGGTAACGTAGGAGACAACTTCGAACCAAGACATATGTATATATTCGACATCATTAGGGGAGTCAAACTAGCTGAGTCTGTCTGTCTGCCCGTCTCTCAATAAGGACTGACTGCGGTCTGCTTGCCTGTCCGCTTATTTGTCTGTCTGTTCATCTGTCTACTAGTCAGACTGCCTATTTATCCATCCATCTATCAGTCTGTCCGTCTGTCTATCTGTCTGTTCATCTCTATGTTGGTAGGACTATCTGTCCGTCTGTCTGTTCGTCTGCCCATCTATTCAAACGCGAATTAGTCTCTGTTGTTAAGTTAATTTAAGTCTTAATGAAGCTTCGCACATATGATTATTATTAGATGATAATGTGTATTATATTCAAATATAAAGAAAATATTATATTCAAATTTTGGAATTTAAAAGAAACCTAGTTTCTTCCATTTCTTTTAAAACTTGATCATACATTTAACATATAAGCTGCAAGTTTGGTACTACGTTTTATTCCATTTAAATCAGTCACTTGACTAAGCTCAAACCACAGATAGTAGATACCGTCTCTGATGCACCTAGCGATTATTTGCTGCCTTACTCCTTATTGGTTTCTTTTTTTTGTGGCTTCTCTTGAATAATTCAGATTGTTTATTGCCGCACTGAATTGGGCAAAAACAAAGACAATAATAGCTGACATTAAATCCACTTAATCCGGACTACTGAATATTTTACCATGCCCCATGGGGCATGCAAGCCGATGCAGAAATGAAGAGGAAATGGAGAGAAGAGAGAGCACATCTCAGGCTCGGATTGTGCATTGCCTGCAGGACACTTCTAATCGCTTAATGAATTTATATGCCGCAAGTCCTGCAGTTCCCCCTCTCTCTCTCTGCCTGTCTCGCTCTCTCGCTCAGCTGCCAGTCAATTGACTCAGTGGCAAACCACTTGTGCCTTTCCCCGAGGGTGCGAGTGGAAGCGAGAAAACCTTGGCTCAGTTTGTCATGTGATTTAATCAAAGTTTGCTGCAGCCAAATCTCGTCCGTAATCGTCGCCAGTTGCAGTCACAAGCAGAGGGAGGAGACTGCGCATTTTGTTGGATGTTGTAGCCGCAGGAGCAACCTCTGACCAACTTGGCCAACAGCTTCACCCGCTGCTCCGCTGCTGCTGCTGCTGCCTCCTTTGTACACTTTGTGTTGTGAATTTACTTAGCACTTTCTTCCACACAGACTATTCTGCAAGCTGTTGACTGAGATGGAGACGCAACTGGAGCTGGAGCTGGAGCCGGACCCGGATGCGGAGACGTCTTCTGGCTATTTGCGTAGCAGCTGCAGGTGTTGCTGCTGCAGTTACCGTCGCCGTTGACTTTCCCAGTCACGCTCTCACTCAGCCATTCCCAGACCGGGAGCAGCAATGTCACAGTAGAATGCACCGCTCCCCCTCTCTCTTTATCTGCCTCTCTCTCTCTCTCTCTCTTGTTCCTGCTCCCTGCGATGCCGATTTAAGTGCCAGCAGGAGAGTAAATGCAATAAACACCATTAGCTGGAGCTGACTGCAAGCACCTCGACTCACCTGACCTGGCCGTGTTTTCATGTTTTACTTTGCTGCAAAACTTTTGCACAAGCATCTAGGCCAGCAGGCAGTCTCAGGTACGGTAGCAGCCTGGCGGAGCAGGCAACCCTGTCGAGGTGCTCGTACCTTGAGCACACACAGTCGGGTTGCAACAGAAGCAAAATAAACTTAAGTGAATTGAATGAAAAACTTTCGAACTGCGGGTGCTATAAACTGAATGCGGTTCATAAGGCGTGGTTGAACCGCGCTGCGAAGGTTTCAGGTTCGTGGCTTGAGGTTCGACCTCGCATGGTCTGCTTTAAGTAGATTGCGTAATTTGGTTAGCGAACTTCTCAGAACTTCTGCAACTTTATCTTTTACTTAACTGATTGGATTTTTGAGTGGAAAATATTGAAAAAACTATTTTAGATATTACCAGCTCAGACGAAAGTAATTCAGAGTATTCGCTGGTCGACTCGCTCGCTCTTGCACGGCTTGTCTTCTTGCATTAATAATCATTTGATTAAGTCCATTAAATGCATCGAGATTTTCATTCATTGCTCATGCAGTGTGCCATATTTTATTATATTTTGTATTGATTAAAGCCAAAAGGAAAACAACAATTTAATTAACATGCATTACGTGCTCATCCGTTCGGTCACTCGTTCGGCCATTGTGGCTTTTATGCAATATTGAAATGATGAGGCGCAGCAGCCGCAGCAACAAAAGGTCGGCAACAACAACAAAATTCAAATAAATACCAGTATATCGTAAAAAAAGAAGAAGCTGAATACCATCAGACATAGGATAGAACTGTAAAAGTGCGCTATCTGTGCGGTTCAAATATTTAAAGCGCATCACGTATACGACACGTGTAACAGAGAATTAATTAAAAGTTTGCTACGCGATAAGCCGCCGCTTGCGGGGCTTGAAATCTAATTGAGTCTACTACAATCCGGCATACAACCCAATCCCCCTGCACCCTGTATTCTCACCTGTAATCAGGAAATTTATTTGTCTGCCACAGCGCATCGAAGTTGAGCTCGCATTGTTGAAATTCTTTTGCCTTTTCGATATGTGCAAATCGTAGTGCCATTTGCTGTAAATGTGTAGCGCACAGAGACAGAGACTGACAGGCAGTATCTACACATTTTGGCCGACTTATCGCTGTGTTTGGGCCACCACAAAAATAAATGATGCCAAGCTGCTGCAGCAATAACAACGCGACCTGCTTTTTGCCTGCCACACAATTCCCTGGCATTTCTTTCGCTCAAATCCACTCAACTTTAAATTCACATACACACACACATAGACACTCTCACACAAATTACACACACGGACATACACTCACACACAGACAGGGGCTGAAAGAATGCAACTCTTGCGGTTCATTGTACTTTACGAGCATTTTTAGCCGCGCTCAGCTCGCGACTTCCGCTTTGTTTTGCCGCCATTTTGTTAGGTTTTTGCCAGCCAGCTGGCTCTGTGTGCGCGAGTGTGTGTGTGTGTGTGTGTGTGTGTGTGACTGCCTTCATTTTTCTGCCCTGCTGTTTTTCTGTTTCACGTGCATCGAACAATAGTTTGAACTCGGAGCCGCCTCAATTGTTTGGCCATAAATAATGGCAATGTCACAGCGACTGTGGCGACAGTTGGCACTGTCTGTGTGTGTGTGTGTGTGTGTGAGATAGTGGGCTTGTGTGTATTTGTCACTTTTCGTCTGTCTATGTGACTGTTGGGTCTAGCCTTAGATATATCGCGTACAAAACTGTTGACGCTTTTTAAAGCCTTGCCTCGATTTGCATACAAATATCACGTATACGCAGCGTTGAAAATTGTCACATGCATATTTCGCAAATGTGACATTGGGGAGCTGCTCCTGCTGCTGTTGCTGTTGCTGCTACTGCTGCTTCTCCGGCTGCGGCCATCATGACACTGCATTATGACCAAAAGGCTAACCGAAAAGGCTGTTAGCCAACAAACTTTCCCAACCGCATTTCGGACATAACACAAAAGAATCGCACTCGTTGTGCGAGTGTGTGTGCGAGTGAGCGTGTGTGTGTCTGCATTCACTGACAGCTGTTCATGTTTTCTGCCAATGGCGGACATCGCATTAGCGCCAGCATTTTCGCGTTTGCGGTCATAATTCACAGAAATTAATTGTCGCATTTGGCTTTTTGGCGCCTTGCGCAGCGAAAAACTATTTCCCACTCCAAAAATGCGTATTGATGACCAGGCTAGTTGGTTGGTTTCCCGTTATTTATGTTGCCGGCAATCTTTAGCAAGCAATCCAACCACACTGCATCCTTTCTCCCCGACGACATTGCCTAATTTGATGCGAGAGATTAAGAGATCAGCCTCTCCCTCGGTCTCTGGTTCTCGACTGCCACACAGCCGCATGCCAAATGACTTTGGCATTGATTGAGCACGCTTAACACTGCCGCCAAGTTATCCCATTGAGAGACACTCGCATCACCTATGTCGCTTTTCTCGAGTTTTCTTGGCATGCAAAAACGTAACACGAATGTGGCTAATCGATTGGAAATGATATTGAGATAAGTTCAGCAAGCGTAGTTGGGCTTGGTTTTTGTTTTTGGAGGAACAAGTAAGTAGTAAAGTTTTGCAGTCTATTCAACTCGATTGTTAGATACCCTGCAAATCATTTAAGACAGATGTTTACAATAGAAAATGTACTATTTTATTTATTTACCAATTTCTCTCTGCTGCTTTAGGATTTGGCTTCTTTTAATCCTTAACCCTAAAAATATTTTTAGTTTTTGAATAAGAAAGATAAGCTTAGGGAGCTTAGTCGAGTATAGAGTACAAACTGTGCTTCCATTTGGATGTTTGATTAAAAAATACCCGATACAACTAGGATTTTAGGAACTTAAATTTTCTTTTTGGTTATATTCAACTGTTCTTCTGCCTCGTTTTCGCTGTCTTATTCCTTTCTTTATAGCACTCTCTCGACCCTTTTCAGCGCACTTTCCTTCTCGCAGGCATGCAATTAACCCACCAAGTGAAAGCTATTTTTATAAATCTTGGCAAAATGTATGCAAAGCATTAGCATATGACTTCGAAGTCGGGCAAGTCGAAAAAAGCTGAAGCTAAAGCGAGAGATTGTTTTGATTTAAATTTCCTTTTTTTACATTTCCCACGGACACTTTCTTTAGTCAGCCCGGAGGCAAAGGCAAAGGGACGAGGCAAATTATGCAAAACATAATAATAAAATTTAATAAAAATGCCAAGTGAATTTCCGGGTAGACAAGACGCGCACAGAGAAACAGATGGAGAGTATGAGTGTGAGTGGGAGGGAGAGGGAGAGAGAGAGAGGAGCGTGGAACTTGCAACATTTTATGCAAATTGTTGTGTCCGCATTTTGCATTTCACATCTCTCGCATTTTCAGAGCGGTTCAATTTCGGGATCGGCGTAAACTTTCCCATGATTATGTGCGAAAAAGGGCTATGGCTCAGCACGCTGTCTCGCTCGCACACACGCTCGCCATCCGGCTCGGACATGATTATGCTTATCAGGTAGTTGTTTATTCAGCTGCAGTTTCCCGGACTAATTTTATTACAATTCTTAGGAAAGTTCTCAGTCTCATTCGCAGTCTCGGTCTATCTGCCTGTCTCTCTCTCTCTCGCTCCAAGCCCCTCACTCTTCTTGCTGAATTGCGCCGAAATGGCTTTTAAAATAGGCAAATAAGTACTTTGTAAGTAATTTGGCAGCAAAAAGTTTAGACGGAATGGCAGGAAGGGCACTGGGGGTGGTACCGTTTGCTACCCATCGACAGACACTCATAAAGAGTGTGTGAGAGGGAGAGAGAGATACCATACCAAGTCGCTTTGTCAAGAGTCTGTGAGGCCTCGAAACGATGCCATTCGGATGCCAAACACAATGCAAACGGCAAAAAGGCGGCCAAAGAGGCGGCACAATGCAAAAAGTTGAAAAACTTTTGTTTTGTTTTATTCGTTTATTCGGTTTCGGGGTTATAAAATAAAATAAAAGCGAAACGAAACGAAACGGAATGGAATGGAACGGCATGAAACGAAACGAATGTAGAATGTCGAGAAAAGTTTGCATAGTCCGCAAATACCCGTGCCGCCCATTGACGCGCCGTACCGCCCACCTATCGACGAGTATGGTGCGCGACTGACAGCACAGTGGGCAAAAAAAGAAAATACCTACATGAAAAATTTTATATATTAAGTATACATGTATAAACCTAACTGAAATAAAGATCATTGTATTTGTGTTTAAAACAATAAATAAAAATTTTCAAAATTGACCTCTTAATAAAATAATTTTGTTCATTAATAGAACCCAATTAAATGTTTTGTATAATATATATGTATAGTGAATAACCACAATAATAAAATTGTATTTTTAGTAGTCTTTTAACGAGTTCGTCCCACTGTGCACTAAACGGCGCTGCCAACAATCCGAATGCGGCCGGAAACAATAAAAACGGCGGTGCGCGCTGCATAAAAACTGCTTATTACGGCGTAGAATAGAGTACCCTGCTTGGGGTTTTTTCCACAGTTTGCGCAACAATTGCGGAAAGGGGGCGGGATTTCCCCCATTCTAGCTGCGAGAGAACAATTGAAATAAATGAATTTGCCGAAAGGATTTTGGAGGAAGTGCGCACATAAATTGAAATATTACAATGTGCCGCGTCGCAAGAATTTCAATTTTGATATTCAATTGTCCAGTGGCCTAGTATATGAGAGGGGCATCGGGATTTACTGGATATATAACTACGAAAGCATCACAATATATATTCAAGGGGAATTATAATTAAAAGTAAATTAATTTCAAACTAAACAGATTTTTGGTGCCGGCAAAGCCCGCAAAGGGCCATCACGTTAACTTAATTGGGTTTCTGGCCAAAAAGGTGCGTGGCCCGAGCAAGGAAACCCAACAACACTAATGCCATTACCTGCAGACAGAAAGAGAACGCGCGCGAGAGCGAGAGAGACTACACACACATGGGCAGCACTTAAAACTAAGCCAATTTCATGCGTCGTCGTACCCGGAGAGTCCAAAAAACTGGCACCTATTTCAAACTCAATTAAACACGGCACACGGCCCTGGCACAACCAGGGCAGCCCTCGCATAAGCTCAGCAGCTGTTTACCTGAGTGTGGGTGTGTGTGTGTGTGTGTGTGTATGTGGGTGTATTGCTGTCAGCTGTAAACCCCTTTCTGCCGCCTTTCTGCGGATTTAGCATTTTTAAACGGACTGCCCATTTTCTTTTTTTGTGCTGTCATTCGACGAACCACCCTGTCAAGCTAACTGCCCTTCTCGTTACCCGTCTCCCTTAAACAACTACAATTTTACAGGGTATGTATAGAGTATATATATTTAAACAGTATGCGGTTAATTAAAGGCGGCTTTAAGGACATTCTCTCTCATGCCTGCTACGAGTTTCACTTCTACCATAGTTACCTCTTCGCTTGTTTATCTTCCTGTAGTCGACTATTTATTCGGGTCTCGGTACCTTGACGGGCAGCTTGGCAGTGACTCAACTCCCCTAAGGAGCGGGAGAGAGAGAGGCTTAGTTCAATGAGCGCCAACTGAAAAATTGGCAGTAAATTTGCATATGCCGAAGCGCAGTGTGAGCAACAAGAACTCATCTCTCGATTAGCTTCTCTCTCATTGCATGCCGTGAAAGAAGGAAAAGAGAGAATAGGGAAGAGAGAGAGAGAGAGAGAGAGAGAACACAGACACCACACGTGTACACCCTTTTTTGAAGTGAGCTTTGTGGCCCATAAAGCTTTCACTTTGATTCGGGCACAACTGACCCGCATATGACCACGCATAATTAGACCATTTCGGGGCCTTATTATGGCCCAAATATTTGTGCCGGCAAATTGATTTCGTTTGGCTCCTTATCTGACTCTGTGTGGGTAATAAACAAGCATAAGTAAGTCTGCCTGCCTCCGTTTATGTCTCTTGTTAATATTATGCTGAAAAGTTTTCATTTCACACAAGGTGTAAAGTTTTCAAGACCCAAAACATTAAATTCTACTGCTGAAGATGGAAGAAGAGAAGTTGGCTCAAATTGAAAAGTTCTTTAAGGTATTCGAAAACTTCGCAGCAGTTGATTAAATTGATGTGTTCATTTGAAACGAGCACCATGCACACTGTACACTCTCTGCACCCTCTGCCTCGCACTCGCACTAGCTTAATGACACTGCATGTGTATACCCTTCGAAAATGATCAAAAAAGGGTGCACTCACTTTGTGCCAAAGTATGTAACAGGCAGAGTAGGGCGTGGCAAAGTGTATAAGTGCTTAATATGGAGTTGTTATCTGTTTCTGTCCGTATGAACATGCTAATCTAAGCAACTATTAGAGCTGGAAACATCAAATTTGCTATGGAGTGATTTATATACGCTCCGCGTAATATTAATGTTTCAAGTTGTAGATGCCTCGCATAGCGCCCTTTATAATCTATACTTTTCTTTTGAATGTGCTTATTATGCGAAGTATTGACTTTAATGAGAATTCTTCAATGGAAATTGTTAGAGTTGACTATAGCAGTTGTTAAGAGTTCCTCGTAACTGAAAGAAGTGCATCTAGTCATCGACCCTACTCGACTGTCGCTTTCCCTACCTGCTGTAATTTCGCAATTGCACATATACAATATTCTACAAATACTTCAGCTGTGCGTAATTCATTTGTCTGTTGTCTGGACAACTCGACTAATTGCTTAGCCGCAGTTATGTAGCTAGCCAGCTATCCAACGTACTACCTGACAATGTCTCCGTTCCCATTCCCGCAACCCATTCCAATCGCATAACTGATGTCTTGGAGTGTCTCCTCTTTCATGTGCTGAATAGTTGTGCCCGTAAAGGTATGCTACGCATAAAATGCTTCAACATTTTAAAATTCCGAGGCAAGCTACGTGTGGGCTGCGTGGCACGGAGTTGCGTCTCCTGCTTGCCTCGAATCCTTCGAGTCACGCAGCAGTCACGCCTCGAGGCGCAGTCACGCCCACAGTCGATATGCAGCTCGGGTTGCTCCTCCTGCTGCTGCAGCTGCTGCTTATTAATTCTCGCTCAATAACAAAGCAGCACACTGAGGCGGGCAGGAACCGGAGGAGCTGCTCCATCGACGCTTTGACATATTTGTGCATGGTTCGCTTATTGAAAAATTCTCGAGCGGATCAAAGGCAAATGAGAGCAACAATTTGCAGCAGGTTCCCCTATTGTTGTTGCTGCTGCTGCAGCAGCTGCATCACATGTCAGCAGCGGGCAGAGTGAAGAGTGAAGTGTGAAGAGTGGGAGGGAAGAGAGGATGCTCCCTTTGCCTAATGAGCCCATTTCTCCACTTTTGTCTATACTTTTCCCTTGCTTTCGGTCTCCTGCTTCAGCTTTTTTTTTGTTTTTGCTTTGTTTATGGCTGCGACACATTAGCGAAATTGCGTTAAATAATTTTTGTGCGCGCCCATAAATTTAACGATGCATTAAGCTAAGCGGGAACTTGCAGGAAACAGTTGGGGAGGAGTCGGGGAGCAAGAACAGGGAGCAGGGAGCAGCCAGATGGGCCATGCCCGGGGGTAACATTCGCAGTCATTCGCTGCCATTCATTTGCAATCATTTGGCAGTCGTGACTTTAGTTCCGCCAAACCGGAAACAGCGTACCGCTTGCCAACTTCCGCCAAGCAAATGGGCAGGCAGAGGGCAGAGGGGCAGGGAGGCAGGGAGTTAGGCAAAGTCGTTGGGAATTTTAACATTTCAACTTGGCACATTTGGCGAATTATTCAAATTCTTGTCACTGCAACACGCACTGCAGAGGGAGAGAGCGCACACACAAAAAAAAAAACACACGAAAAAGTGTAAAGAAAAGAAAAGCGAAAGAAACGGGACAGACAAAACGAAATGAAAATAAAAGAAGACAGCCAAAGATTTATGCCAATCCAGCGAGGCAGGAGGCAACTCGGCAACCCGGCAACTGGCAACAAAGTTAAAAGCGCAAATAAAATGTTTGCTCACATTTTTGTAATTTTGCGAAAATTGCACGTTTATTGCCGCATCGCGTGTTTGTCGCGTGCTCGGCGTGACTTTAAATTCAGCCCGGCACGCTGCGTTGATCTGGCAAGGAAGTGTCCTTGCTCGTCTCGTCTGTCGGTTGAATAATTAATATCACACATACGACGCGTTGCCGGCACGTAGTGTCGCAACTAGAGACGTCTCATTTACATATCATTATCAAAACGTTGCTCCATTGTCTCTTTCTCTCTTTCTCTCTCGCTCTCGCTCTCTCTCTCTCTCTCTCTCTGGGAGCAAGCCAATTTTGAATTTTTGTTTCGGATTTGGGAGTAATTTCAAGTTGAGCCTTGATCCAAAGAATATTAAACAAATTAAGGGAGTATATAATATAAATAGTATGTACATATAATATTTAAGCATAAATGATCGGAACTGGAAAGAACATTAGCACTTCGATACTTTGTCTAATAATTGTAAACTATCGAATTTAGTAGTTGATGGGCGTGACATCCAGAATTCGATTTACACTACAGAAACTCATGTTATACAATAAACCTCATAGCAGAGTGGTTGTCTCTAGCTTCCTCGCGAGCTGAGTTCTATAGGTTCATTCGATATTATTACGCATCCCTGGTATGAGTCGTTGCACTTGCTCCCTGGCGTGTTTATCACGCTGTCTGAGGTTGAGGAGATAAATGTGATTAACTGGCCAATTTGGCGATGTCAAGTTTGCTGCGAGTGATTTGGGCAATCTGCATGCAAATCCATAATTTAAGCTGACTTCACATCCGCGGGGCTGGCTCGTTGTCTCGCTTGAGCGTTGCCACCATGTCGAAATTCTACATAGATTGTAAATTATTTTGCGCCACATAAATCAAAGTACACAATGCGAGTGGGAGGGAAACACGTGAGACATCAACATAAACATGAGCGGGGCGCAGCGCCCACTTTGCCAGACACGCCTTGCTGCACAGCAACAACAACAAACGTAATAAGCACCTACAACAACAAACCCGGAGCAAGCGACGATTTGTCAGCGTGCCGCGAAAATGGCAAACATCGCGTAGGAGTCCAAACTGAAGTTGAAGTCGGGGCTGACAGTGGAGTTTCAGCTCGGATTGAAGCTGTTACATTCTGTCATTACATCAATGCTGCGCAATTACCAGCAGGCTGTGTATATGATGGGGTTTTGGAGAGCGGGGAGATGGGAGTAACTTTGCTTGTGGGCTGCAAATTAGCTCGTCATGCATGCAAATTGCCACGAGCTGAAGAAAACTCAACGGCAACGCGACAAGTTTCGATTGTGGCAAGCGGAAATTGATGACGTGCTTGGCAGGTGAGTGAGTTGGGCAGGGGGTGCAGGGTGAGGCAAAGAACAGTAGTTGTTGCTGTTGTTGTTGTTGATGCAGCATCTGTAGTTGACAAATTGCAATCGTATTGCGGATAATTGAAAAACGTTATACCTCTGCAGAGTAGCAATGCTCCAACGATAATAATCGATAGCTATTCTGCGAAACAAAGTTTTACTTTTACTTCTATCGTAAAGCGTTAAAGAGACAGTTCCAATATTTAAATAAACCCAAAAATTGCCCTGCCCCACGTAAAAACTGAATTCAATAAGCATTGGTTTACATTTTATCGATAAGTGATGGCAACCGCAGCGTCAGCTCGCAGCTTCGATAAGTCCCAGCGATTTAATCGATTGCAGTTCAATAGAATAATTGCGAGTGCAATAAATAAGTATCGACTCCCGGGCGTGGTCTCTGGCTCTGTTAATGATTCGACATTCATCCGTTTATGCGACACAGTTAACCCAGGCCAATCGAGTGGCCTGTCGAGTTCTTAATTGGCAACAATTAAGATCGAGTATTACGAGAAACAATTGCTTATTGTGACTGCGGTTGTTCGATAGTTCGTTCATTTGTCAACGTCAACGTCAGCGTCAGCGACAGCTTTAAGCTGTCGTTTTAAGCCACAGGATTCAATAACATTGACTGTTGCCTGGCACGCCCTTCGTCTTCGTTTTGGCCAAGTACGTGCTGTTTGCTTTGTTGTTACCTACACTAACTCTCTCTCTCTCTCTCTCTTCTGAGAGAGGGGAGACTCTGCTTGTGCCACTGCAAGTGCAGTTGGCTGCGGTTCAAGAAACTCACAAGTGCACGAAAGAGATAAATGCGAGCGTAACTTTTGCCATCAAATGTTGCCAATCTGTGTCCCTTTTCCCGCTCCATTCTACAACTCTCTGCCTGGCATTGTCCTGTGTCCGGCAACAACTGCCGCCACTTAGCCGTCGAGCCTGCACAATGTCGCAACTTGGTCCCCTTGGTCGTCCACTCGACTCCACGGTCTTAGCCCGTCTTGTTGCACGTTAAGGTTTCGACAAAGTCCAACTCCGACTCGGTGACTCGGTGACTCGGCCGGGCAAGTTACATTTACCTACTGATTTATGGGCGCTTCCTTTTTGCCGGGTTTTATCTGTTAAGTTTTGGGCGTAATCATTTCCAGTCAAAACGTTTTCCTCTCTATGCGAAACATGCGAGTCAAAGCGGAACCCTCCGCTCCCGACTTGCACGACACCGACTCGTTAATCAATGACAGAACGTTTATCTTAACGTTTGCCCATAAATTTCACACTACAAAATTGCAAATCTTTGACAGCACTCTTCCATCCCGGCAACCCCGTCTTCTGTTCCCCCAAAAAAATGTGTTTTGCGTTAAAGGATTTCGAGTTTAGTCAACCATTTTGCAAGTTGGCATATTCGGGACGTGAGGTCAACTCGACAAATGTCTCGCTTGTCAGTCTCGGCCAAAGGACAATTTATGTTTAAGGTGGCTTAAAGCTACTGCACGTTGTGCCTTGCCGTCAAATACCCCGTACATGTGCTGCAGAAGCTTTGCAGACTACACAAAGTATGAATATGCGCAATTTAAGCATATTTGTCTGTATGAACGCGTCTATCTCAGCAACTATGCAAACTAGACACGTTAAATTTTAATTACAAGTTCTTTAATATCTATCATATTAGACAGTAATATCAGTCTGCTTGAACGCGCCGAACAGAGCTACTAGTAAAGCTAGATATCTCAAATTTTGCATACATCTAACTAAAAGTAAGATTAATTCGTATAGCTTATTAAACATGCATTGAAATCTTTATTCTTTATCTATATTAATCTATAAAATAAACACTACAGGGTATATATCACTCCGAGTATTTGCGCACACGTCTGTAAAATAAACACTACAGGGTATGTATCACTCCGAGTATTTGCGCATCGTCTGTAACTCTCTCTGTAACTTGTTGTCTACTAATTCGATTTAAAGCTAAACACAATTTGAGAAACTTTCCAATTGCAAAGTCAAAAGTTACGCATGAAGAACAAAGCGCAGAGAGAGAAAATCACATTTACATTTCGGAAAATTATTTTGGAAAATATGTTTAACCTGTTGTTGCTGCTGCTGTTGTTGTCCCTTGCTGTTGCCTCGTGTTGTGCCTGGCCTCGGGATACAGCGCTCAAAATGAAAGACAAACGGCAACAGCTGCCAAGCGAACCCGGCAAATTAGCATATGCCCTGGCCGAGCCCGCTGCTCAGAGCGTGCCCGCTTTCAATTATTTTATTGTTATTTTAATGTTGCAAATGCCCTCAAAAACTTGTCGTTATTGTTGCAAATACTTTGAGGGCATTTCAAATACAACTAGTTTAATGTGACGCCCACGCTCCCTGTGTATGTGTGTGTGTGTGTGTGACTGTCGTCTGCGTATGTCCGCTATTTACTAAGCTATATTTTGCTTTCATTTACAGTGCAAAACTACCGCCTCGAGCCAACGCGGCGTATGCGTAACGCGTTTCAAGGGATGCCCCCAGAACGCTGTCGCTTCATGCGTCGGCAGGCAGCTAATTAATATTGAACTCATTTGGTCAACGTCATTGAAATGCCAACAGCATCAACACTGTGAGTCTGTCCAGCAGCACCCTCCCCGTAGTCACCAGGCTAATCCCGCCTGAACAAGCCGAGCAACCCCATCGCTTTGTTTGCTTCTCTGTTTCAGTTTCTGTTTCATGTCGCGCTTTATTCAATGTGTGTAATTATTTTACGGCCTTGTGAGCTTTGGACATGGACAAGGAAACACACACGCACACTCACACACACACGCATGGACGAAGTATTTAAGCCTGTTACGTGTTCGGGAGGTTCTAATGAGCGAAACTGCGAAATAAATTTGTATTACAAGTCGACGCACATTATTCATATTAATTGTGTTTGTCATTTAAATTTAAGTATATTAAGTGCTCTGCCAGCTGCATGATTAACTGTCACATACACACACATGTGCACGCACGCTTGCATACTCTGCTGTCACGCAGAGCCCTTAACACGAACATTACGCATACGCAGTGTGTGCGTAATTACAATTGATGCCGATTTGGCATGCGGATCAGGCAACGAGTGCGAAAACTAATTAAAATGTTTATCAACTTTGTAATTATTACACCTACATATCTGCATAGTTCGAACAAGGCATATCATGGCATAATTTGATTGTTATCTTAGTTGTTAATTCATGCATCCGCAACGTTGGCCAAAAGTCAAGTCAGATTTACGACAAGTTAAATTGTTAAGTTTAAGTATGAAAGCGAAATAAACATAAGTAAAGACTTAATAATTATGCAATTATTTTTTTTAAATAAAGCTTATTTAATTGAGCAAAAATCAAACCAAAAATCCTCACTTATCACTTAAGCTTGAGCAGCACGCTTATGAGATCAATGGGAGATCGCTTGCACTTGCGAGCATATACTTCTTCGCAACTAACACCACGTCGCCCGATGCGCTCTGCCCGCAGATAGGCCTGCTCCTTGGACATGGTGGGCGTATCGCGGGAACTCGATGGAGTCAGCACGATGTGCAGCAGTTCGCCCAGCAGACCGCTCTCGTGGCTCAGAGGATGCGAGGCGTGTTCGCAGATCGCACGCAGCAAGCAACTGTGTCCTGCCTGACCCAAGTTCTGCAGTATCATTTCGAGGCCACGATAAAGTATCCAGCGATATATCGAGCTCAGGTTGGGCTTCAACCTGCGATCCGTTATGGGCTGTGGCTTGAGATAAATGCGCGTCAGCTGCGTTGCATTTGTGGGCAGAAAATACTGCATACGTAGAGCGTACCCCGAAACGACTGTCTCGAATGGCAGGTCCCCGACGGGTATGCCAATGGCGCATAGAAAAGTCACGGGACTTGTGGCAAGTTCCGGATATATCATCGAACGACTCACCCGATTTCCCTGCGCACAGGCTGAGCCATTGCTCTGCACAATGATTGCCAGACAGATGAAGGCACTGACGGAATACATGACGCTTAAGCTGCCCAGAAGGTGTGCCCTATGGCTGTGGCCAACAGGTGTGTCCAACAGGTGTGTACAACAGGTGTGCCACACCGAAGATCTCGTCAAGAACTAAACGCTAAAAGTCTTACCTTAATATTTATCTACTGCGGCTTTTAAATCGATTTCGTCGTGTCAGCATTATATCGAGTAAAGCATTCGATTAGCACAATAGATGTTTTGACACCTTCGATAATATAATACTTATAATATTATACGGAAGACACCTTTAATAGTGTTAGATCTTTGGTGTGATATATGTGAAGTGAAAGAGGAAGCTAAAAAACGTTTAAGAGAGAAAAAATTAATTCTGAAGCAGAATCAAATCTTATCTTAAGAGAATTTCTCGTACAGCAAGCATAAGGTGTTTATTAGATACTGTACTATGTGTTGTACAAACAGAAGTAACAATAAAGAACAAGATATGTTAAGCATTATTTGAACCAGACTGACATAAAGTTAAGGAAAATTCTACCTGATGTAGACCCCAATGATATGTCTGGCTTGAGGTCGAGACGAAGAACTGTTTATAGATAAGAAACACTATATTATTTTATTAGTCTAGACTAATCAAGTGAAGACATGCCTAAAAATCGCATAAGATAATTTCGAGGCAAACCATCAAAAATCCTACACGATTTCAGACAGATTTCAACCAAAATTAGTATTTGAAATTAGAAGATGCACTATCAATTTACAATCCAGAAATTACTCTGCGATGCTTATCTTATCTTATCAAATTTCATTCAAAAATTCGACTTTATGGCATAATAATATCTAACTGTTCTACTGTTTTTATCACAATCGCAGAACTATTCTGCCTATCGAAGATTATGTTTTCAGTATGTCGCGAAAAACGGCTTGAAGAACACGGCACGTCCTAGCATGGAGTTCGATGAGATACTGGCCAAGTGCGGAAATAGTGGTCGATATCAGTATATGTTACTGGGTCTATTGGGATACATTGCATTCGTCTCGACATTGCAGCTCTATTCGCAAAATGTTATTGGTTTTATGCCCGATCATTGGTGCTATCACGAAAAATTGGAGAACCGAAGCTACGATGAAATTGCGCAGATCTATGCAAAATTTGATAGTCCCGCCTGCACACGACTCGAGACTATCGAGGACAATGGGACTGCAACAATAAGTGACAAGGCCTGCGATCGCTGGATATATAAATATGATTTCGGATTTAGAGGCATGAATATGGAGGTTTGTTTGCGGATTCCGTACAGAGTTAACAGAGTTATACCGAAACTTTATACTTCCAGTACAACTGGGTCTGCGACTCGGCCTATAAGGCAAGAGTGGGTCAATCCTTTTACTTTTTTGGCTCGGTGCTGGGCAGCTTCTGCTTCGGCGCACTCGGAGATAGTCTGGGACGCGTTAAGGCCGCGATGTTGGCCAATTTTATTTGCTTTCTCGGCGACATGCTTACCATCTTCTCGGCAAAACTTCTAACCTATAGTTTTGCTCGCTTTGTGAGTGGCTTGGGAACCGGTGCCAATATGTATTTATTGGCCATCTTATGTAAGTCCACGCGAATAGGTTTGCAACTGTTTAAAACTCTATTAACATTTTTTGCAGTGGTTGAATATTTATCGCCACGACTTCGTAACATTGGCATGAGCACAACCATGGGCTTCGCGTTCTCTTTCAGCCAAATGTTTTCGCCATTGTTGGCCGTCTGGTTGGGGAATTGGCGTCTCTTCCTCACCTGTACCACGCTGCCCATACTCATTATGGGCTTCTGGTACGGTGTGGTGCAGGAGAGTGCGGAATGGCTGATCACACGCAACGACATCGATGGAGCCATTCGACGGCTACGAAATGTTGCCAAATTTAATGGAAAAACTGTCAGCGAAGAAGATTTCGAGACTTTTCGCAAAACGTGTGAAAAGAAATACCAAAAAACTCTGGAAGAACCGAAACCAAAACTGAGAGATCTACTCGAGTGGCCCCACTTACGTTGCAAATACTTCATCAGCATTTTAACCGAGTAAGTTACTTTGTTCCACCCACTTCCCGGCCAATAGTGACCTCATTGCTATTCTTCTGCCAGCTTCTTCACAGTAACAGGCGGAATCCTTGTGTCGCGCTCTTTCGAAGGTCTGGGCATTTCGCCGTTCATTGTCTTTGGCCTATTCGGTCTTGCCGTGCTGCCCTCGGGTTTTGTTCAGGGGGCGATGCAACAGCTTTACGGACGGAAGACAACTACGATTAGCGCACAACTCGCCACGGCCCTATTCTCGATCGGGCTGGGACTGAGCATGATGTTCGACTGGAATATATACCTAATGATGTCCCTGGCCTTGGTGAATCGCTTTGCCTCGACGGTTGCGATTCAATCCGTCATTCAGTTGATCACTGAACTCATACCGACCTCTGTGCGATCGCGAGGTCTGGCCATGTGCTATGTGATTGTGAATATCGGAGGATTTCTCACGCCCTACATTCAGCATCTGGGCCAGTACTTCAGGGGCTCGCCGTACCTGTTGGTAGCAGTGTTCGTGTTGGTGGGTGCATACTTTTGCCTCTTATTGCCCGAAACGAGGGGTAAAAAGCTGGCAATATCCCTGGCCGAGGGCAATCAGTTTGGCCAAGATGAAGGCATGTTCGACTTTATCAAGGAGATTCGCAGGAGCCGTAAGAAAGAAAAAGAACTAAGCAATTCTACTGTACAGCAGACTGATGTATTGGAGAATCTCATGCCCAATTCGAAATCTTAAAACAAAATAAAAAGAATTTAAATAATATAATGATAATAAAACAATCTGATGTTATTGCATAGGGTTTATCACACAGAGAGCTAAGATTATGCTTGGCTAGACCTCACAGCAAGAGGCTGATTATGTCTATGGGAGATCGGGGACACTTGCGACCGTAGCTGGCTGCACAGTTGCCACCGCGTTTGCCAAAACGCTCCGCGGTCTGATACTCCCTGTCCGTGTGTAGAGCATAGTGATCCGACGAGCTCGATGGAGTCAGCACAATGTGCAGCAACTCGCCCAGCAGACCGCTCTCATGCGTCAGCGGCTGCGTGGCATGATCGCAGATCACACGCAGCAGGCAGCTGCGTCCAGGCAGCTGCATATTCTGCAGAACCATTTCGATGCCTCGATAGATGACCCAACGATAGACGGAACCGAAGTGATATTCCTCTGTCAATTGCTCTTTCTGTTTTCGGGCTGTAATCGGCTGCGGATTGAAATAGACATGCGTGATCTCTTTGGCTTCGGTGGGCAGAAAGTACTCCGTCTTGAGCACATAGCCTGAGGTGACCGATTCGAAGTGCAGATCCTCGACTGGAATACCGATGCCGCCGATGAACTGTACGCGCGTGGGTGATGTTGCCGGAAAGATCAGGGATCGACTGACACGATGCAGCGAATCGATTCGATGATCGCTGGAATTCGCTGTCGCCCTCGATCCACTGATCAGCGTCAGCGCTGTCAAATAGAAGACCGAAAGTTGCGTATACATGCTGCTTGTGCATCCAATGTAGAACTGACTAGCCAGAATTCTCGCACCTTCTGCAACGCACTCACTTTCTCCTGGAAAGAGAGGGCAACAAAGGTGAAAAAAAAGAGAAAGAGGCCAGACAGACGCTGTAAAATCAGAACAATTAGCAGACACTTGATATATGTTTGTTCAATCTTACGAATCGACTTTAAGTAACTTCACTAAATAGCTTAAACGGTATCGATTCTTTGAGAATTAACAAGGCAAACATAAAACGCTTTCTATGCTAAAGCAACGACGGAGCGTGATCTTGTTTATTTAAAACTATTTTCATTCATCTCCGACATTGTAAAGGTAACAGACTGAAATTACCCGCTGAGATTCATAATAGTTCCGAGAAATTAGTTATCTGACTTGGCTAAGCTATTAAGATGAGATAGCAGAGCTCTTAATATACTTGAAAATAAAGTTTCAAATAATTTATTAGACTCGACACGCGCAAAGAAACTTAAAGTCCACGCGAAGAGGTTTTTTTTAATAACTTGTGTGTTTATTGCCCGATCAGTTTGCAATTTGGCAGTTAGAAGTATATTGAACACTTCGTAGTATCAGGAAGGTAGCCCATTCAATTTCTTCTAATACCAATTAAAATTTCCGTAATTACTCGCTCGTTATTGTTCTTTTTATTTGCTTGGAATTTATAGCGCATCTCTGATATTTGCATAAGACTGAGCTCAGACCGAGGGAACTCAGTAAACTGTTGAGACACTTTCAAGTGGTTTTGCGCCTCATTCAAACACTTTCCAACATTATTCGCATCATTGGCACAGATTTGCAGCTTCATTCGCTTACCGAACATCGACTGTAAATATTTCTGAGAGATTCGAGACTCGTCGACTGGGCAAATAAAAGCATTGCAAACTGTTTACATATGGGAAATTGTTGAAAATGTGTGAGGATTGGCATTAAGATACTAAGCAAGTGGGTTGGCTATCCAGGGCGGGGATTTAAGTTCTTAGAGTCGCTGCCGACACCCACACACACACACACACACATGGAAGATGGTTTTTTTCAACGGAAGTTATGCCGACAACGACTTGAGTAAGTTAAGTGAATTGCTGTCGCATCTCGAGTAACTTCTGCAGCATAAGCCAAAGGAAATGCACTATGCTGGAAAACGAGGGAGCTGCAGCAGAAGGGGGATTCACAATGAGCAGAGATTAAAGAGCAGCGCGAATGAAGTGAATGTCTGAGTCGAGGAGAAAGAAGTAAAAGCGCACACTTGTACAGGAAAACAAGACGAAGCATTGCGCAAAAGGAAGGACAGAAGGACGCACACAAAAATATGTATGCCGGAGCAACGGCAAAATGCAATCCTCCGGCAGCTTAGCAACAGGACAACTCAACGACTGAAGCAGCAGCTAAAGCTAAAGAGGAATGAGCTCAGAATAGAGATGGTAGATGTGGAGACTCTGCTATTTATTAAATAAGCGAGACGCTCGAATACCGGACAACGCCGTCCAGGCTGGACGTATAAAGTGTGTAGTATTGTGTTCGAAAACGATAGGGGATTACGACGAAAGCAATCGACCTTTTAAAGCCAACAATGCGAACCGTTTCGGGTTAAAAGTCAGTAGAAATAATCGTCACGTATTCATGTAAAACTTGCGGTAAATGGTTTAATAAATTAAACTATGGCAGAGTGATTGTTAGAGCTATTAAACTTGGCAACAGTATGTTTTGTTCTTGCACGCAGATCAAGTTTGTTTTGGATTTTGTCCTCGCCCACAATACTTAACTTGAAAGTTCTTAATTTAATTAAATCTCCTATTATTTATTTGTAACTTGTAGCTGATACTATATTTATTGAATTATACAACAGTGTAAATCAATTTTTTTTTTAATATGTAAATAGAGTAAAAAATTAAAAATAAAATAGTTTTGTTCAAGTTTTTCACAGGCCATCTTAGCTTTAATTTTTGAGTGTCAGCCATACTTTTGGCTGTTATCGCAAACTCAGCTGATAAACATTTTGAAGCGGAAAATCAATTGAGTTTTGCTAGTTTCCAAACTTTTTTTTCAAACTAAACCATAAGCAAGTTTTAAGCGAGTTTTTATGGCAATTGTCCCGGCGGGAACGCGTTGCTTGTGACTTGCATTATTTATCAGCAAACGGGCTCAATATGAACTCCCAGAATGCCAATGAAAATTCGCTAAAATCCACAAAGTAAAGTGCACCGAGTTCGCCAACAACAACAGCAATAATAACTGAGATGCCGACAACGAGAACATGGGCAAAAAGTTTTGCTGCAACATTTTGAACTTGGTAGAAGTGGTAGAACATTTTATGTGGCTCGTTAGAAGCCGCAAAGTTCGCACAGTGGTACAGAAGTGGCCAAGTGCGCATGCAAATTGGAATTTCGAGGCGTGGCCGCATATGCCGCATCATTTTCAAATAACTCAACATAACGACAAATAGAAATCTAGATAAACAAGTTGATTAATTTAGACGGCAAGTGCAAGTCAGGCAGACAATTAAAACGAGACAAAACGTTTAAGTCGCAAGCATTCTGCTGCATAATGAGTCGGCTCTTGCCCCGCACCTGCATGTGTGTATGTGTGTGTGTGTGTGAGGCTTGCCACATCTTGACCTCATACTGCCTTTAGAATTGGCGCGCATGTCGAGCAGAAATCCTTTTAGAGCCGGCAGCAGGCAAATGAATGTGTCGTCTGCTTATTTAGTTTGAGTACCCAAGGGGGCAACGTCTGGGCAGGGCAGGGGTAGTTTGCGTAATGAGTTAAATTATTATGCAAACGACAAAAGGGTGAGGAAATGTTTGCCTGTGCAGCACATAAACAAAACTCTTGGAAATCTGTGCCGGGGACAGGCTGGGGAAGCTCATTGCAAGTGTCATTTAAAGCACTTGCGCTGCTTACAAGGCACCACGAGCACCCTACAGCGTTTCCTTACTCGCATTTCCTTTACCAACACCCCTCTCACCTCGCCCCTGCCCCACTCCCTCTCATCCCTCGCACGTTCCTTCCGTTTGCACAGACAGGGCCCCACTTCGTAGTATTATTCATGGCTTTTTGCACAATATAATTGGCTAGTTTCGCATTTCAAAGCAAATGCTTTCTGACTGTACATCTACGCTTTTGACTTGGCCCCGGCTCCCTCGAAATTGATGAATATTGGACAAGAAGGGACAGGGAGGCAGGAAGGCTGAGGCTGAGTGGAAAGAATTGCCGAGTGCTTCGATGATGCTGCTGCTGTCATGCATCAGCAGACACAGGTAGATACAGTTTTTTTTCAATTGTGCCGATATACCCAGCCTTTGAAGGGGCATAAGGGTATATACAGCAACAGTCAGAATATTTTGGCATATTGTAATTCTCAGAATTTTCTTTATGCAATTGTCAGTCCACTCAGTTTGTACAGAGTTGAATGTTGCTTTTTGAAATGCGATAGTTATGACAGTCGGAAGGTCTTCGGTATCGGCATGCCTAAGTGCTTAAGTGCGTCCCACTTGAAGCAAGTCGCAAGCGGCCATTAGCGTCTTTTGGGTTACCATTAATTATGTAGGCGGGCGGGTCGGTCGGTCTGCTCGTCAAGTGTCTCGACCTAAGCCTGATAAATTCAACACTTTCGTCGAGTGACACCCGAAAACACGACGAAAGGCGCGTCAATGCGCAAATCCTCAACGGAAAAGCAATTAAACCCGTGCGTTGTATATGGCATAAGTATATATATATATTATATATGGTATATATCTGACAACTGTGCTCGCATATCTTCAAGCGGAGCAGGATAATAATTGTCTGGCCCGCGGCGAAACGAGGCAAAGCTGCACATCCTCGAAGCATTTAAGCGTCGCACATTTATCACACATTGCTCATTTGCCCCAGTGAGGCCAGAATTAATATGCGAAAATAAATTATCAAGCCAAATGAGCAGCGTTTTCTTACCAAAAGGTTGTTGCCAAGTGAAGTTGGAAACTACGGAGGGAGAGGAAAGGCATTCCATTTGCACACGCATGTTTGGCCACACGGAATGCCAGTCGGGATGGCCGGAGGAGGGTCAAGGCAAGACGAGGCGGTGCCCAACACAGTGGTTCGTGGTGGGTGGGGAGTGCAGCCTTTTCGGCTTCATCAGCCACAGCATTAAACATCATTTGTTATGCCATTTTACGCACAGCCACGTCAGCAACTGACTGGCCAATAGGTTTTTTGGCCAGCACAGCCCAACTGCAAAAAGCTGGGGGAGCATGAAGCTGGGGATGGTTCGGCTTTAAATGGCCGGCAAGTAATGTCCTGTTACCACTAAAAAAAGAAAGAAAGAAACAAGGCAACGGAATTTACAGGGTGACTGCAGGTTGCGCGTATGCTCTGTAAAATATGCTACAATTTATTTAAAAGCAGAAACGATAACTGCCAACTCCTTTGCCCGATAACATTCTGCAGCTTAGCATTTGTGGGCGCCTATCGATAGTCTATTCAATACCATAAATGTTAAGTAACAGAAAACTGTTACTGCATAGCGTAAGTCCAGTTTGTGCTGCTAGTTTGTAGGGTAATCGAAAGTTGGTCAAGTGTGAACGACTACTGCGAAATTGGACAGGGATATGTTGTTGCTCTCCCGACTCGGCCCACTCCCATTTGCTAACAGCTTCCCCTTGTTTTTTTTTTGTCCCTTATGGAGACTCTGTTCAACGGCTTGAAAAGCGATAAAATTCAACTACTTAGGCTCAGATGCCACATCACCTAGCACGGCACGGCTGCTTAAAGGAAACTCCTGCCACTCGGCACAACATTTAGTCGCCTTTAAAGCGACACACTCGACACAATCCCCCAAACGACGGAACATGCGCTCATTCCGGGGATAATCCACATACTTCCATGCTGTAATGAGCCTAATTTGTACGCATTCATTTGGAAAATTAAAAATTAAATTGCTTGTCTCGCTGTGTGTTTCTATTCGTTTCGAGTGCGCCGAATTATTGCAACAATCTGTTATAATAAATCTCATTAACGTGCGACAGCAGACAAAACAGGCTTAAAAAACGACAAAGCGAAACAAAAACGAAGCAAAAATATGAAAAACAACAAAACAAATTGATGAAGATGCCTCTCGAACTCAAGTGGAGCTGCTCGTTTTTTTGATATAATAAAAGGCAAAATATCAAATGTTATTATGAGTTGCTTGGGAGAAATCTAGAAGCAGTTTGGATTGCGAATTCCCTTGGAAACCTGAAAAAGCTTAAACTAAGTATGAAGGAAAACAAAAAAATAATAAGAAAGTAATAAATACAAGTTATATCTTATATGAGATAAGGGTACTGAGCATTCATATATTTCGTATGACGTTAAGATACCAGCTTTAAAAAAAAAAAAACAATCTTATTATATATACTCCAGACTCCTGCCCTTAAAACACCCATTCGTCTGAGGCGTTAATCAAACAGTTATATGGGGAAGATATTTGTGTATGCAAGTCAAGAGGATTTCGGGCTGCCTTCTTCACATTTGCATGCGGACCAAAACGAAAGAGAAAGGCATAGAAAAGAGAGCATGCGAGCGAGACAGGTAACTGACGCAATTCGCTTGTGGCGAATGCATGTTCCCCGGGAAAATTGTATTTTATCGGCTGGCAGATGCTTGGCAACAAATACGCCCGTAAATATACACAATAACCGGAAAGCAATTGCTTCACGCCATTCGAGTCGCTGAAATATTAGCCTCGTTTGCCCGCCAGCCAGCCAGACAGACTGGTGGACTGGAAGGCAGGTGGACAGACAAGCAGCCCGAAGATTTGGGACCAGTTGTTATCCGTTTATACCCACACCCGGTATATTGGGGTTACTCTGATTGAATGTGGCCAACCATCTGGCGAGAAGCAGCGGAACCGTATGCCCCAAAGAGGAATTCCAAATTTTGCGCACGAATTTACAAAATAAATATTTAAATTTGCAAGCAGCAGTTGGGCGGGCAACAGTATTTTTCTTTCCGGGTTCTACCCGGGCGTGTTTACCTGCACTCGTAATACCTGCTTAAGCTTTGGGATTAAGTTTAAGCGGGCAATTGAGAAGGGCACAAAACACATCCATGCCAGGGAGTACTTATGTAGAGTGGCTAAGCGCAGGGACAGTAAGAATTGAAAGTCAGCTTAAGCTGCTTAATATTTAAGATATATTAACTGAACACATATGTAGAAAAAATAGAATAACTGGATAAATTCAAGATACACCAAAAGAAGGAAATACGTATCTAACTAAGTACTTGCCTTCTAACTGAATTCCAAGAAAAAATATACATTCCTCGGAAGTATCGAGCTTCCGATTGATTCAAGCAATTAAGGTAAGACCCTAAAATAGCGCAGTCCACACGCTCGGGATGTTACGAGATGAGAGAGGGTATATTTGATAATTGCCATTAGATGTGGCAACTAAGCGCATTTTCGCCAGACGCCCAGACGAGCACCCACATCAATCATCAAGTGTTTCGGGGCCAAATGAGACTTCAAAGCCATAAACCAATCAACAGCTCGACTCAAACGGGCAAACATCTGACTGACTACGGCAGTACAGATCGGGAGGCTTGGGCTGTGGGCATGTCGGGCAGGTTAATGCTGGGAGAGAGCTGTACGTTTGTACGGGTATTGACAGCTTCGGCACACATAATGGAACAAACGTTAACCGCACACAGAGCAGGACAAAAAATTGTGCAAGCATATGAACGATTGGATAATACCCTGTAGGCAGTTGGGCAAGCTACGTAGAAAAAGCTGGATTTACTGGGAATTTTTTTGAGAGTTTTTAAAGTGATATTTGATATATAACTAACTAGCAAGTTTAATTCGGACTTGTATTAGGTTTGTTTTATATGTCGTTGCCAACTGCAGGGTGTATAGACAGTCTGGCAACGCATTGCTTTTCTTATTTCGACTTAGACGGCGTCTGGCCAACTGGCTGGTCAATATATGCGGCGTTATTGGGCTGTACATAATAAACTTTTCGCAGACAGAGGCGACTGGGAAGCCAGGAAGTGCCCCATATCCTCCACGCCGCCCCTCCCCTTATCCCTTGCCTCCAATTAGAGTTGTGCTGATTTGGCGCACTTAGTGAAACGGCACGCCTCGCTGCCGCATTGCCAGTAATCCCCTCCCACTCGCCCACAACCTCGCCACCTCGCTCCCCCGCCCGCTTTGTCTTGCACAATGGGGGCGTGTTTGGCCGTGTTAGCTTGATTCGGTTTGGCCTTCGATGCGGACTTTCCCGGCCTGTTGTTGAAAACCCATTAAGATCATGGTCCATTAATTGAGACCTAATGAAAACGCTAGGCCAGACCAGCCCAGGCCAGCCTAGGCCATATGTACTTGTAATTGGGCGTGGCTGTTCGGTTTGCTGGGGCGTAGCTGGTGTCAAAATTGTGCATGTTCCAAATGGTTTTTGGCTCTGGTCATGGTGTGAGCAGGGGAAGGAGAGAGTGAGATAGAGAGAGAGAGAGAGTGGGATGGCAACAAATTAAGTTACACTTGCAAAACGCCAAACGAATCGTGGTCAGAGCAACAAGCAAAAAGAAAATGGTATGAAAAAACTGACAAAGGGAAAGTGGAAACCCCAGAGATGCTGGAAAATCGTGTAGGCAATTTGCCAGAAATTTAGTCGGATACTACAGCGAGACAGAGGGAATAAAATATGCATGGCTATGTTTTCGGGACCCCCGATTGCTTTGTCGCGAGCAACTTCCTCATCCTCCCGGCCGGTCTGCTGCTGCATCCCCCCGGGGCAATTGGTTGCGAATAGAAGCGTAATTGTAATTAGCGTCGAAACGAATCAACCGCACAAAGAATCCGCCAGCTATGGCCGACTGGGGGCGATGGTGGGCTGAAATTGTAACTGTATCTGCAACTGCAGTTCCAGTTACTGCTGCTGTGTGTGTGTGTGTGTGCGTTTGTGTGGGTGTGGGTGTCGATTTGGCACAGCGCTTAAATTGTTCTAAATGGGTTAACACAGCAGATAAAGAGCATGCATAATGAGAGTGGGCAGCGGGTTTCATCGATAAACTATCGTGGGAAAGGCAAAAGCTAACGTTGCTCAGCATAGGCAAAACGAATAGGAATCGATAAGGGGATATATATATTACAAATTACCATTTTTAAATCGAAGTAATATTTTGTAACTAGCACCCATTCCTAGTTATATGAATACAGATTAATGGACGTTATTTAAATTTGTCTTAGAATTAAAATTAAATCCCAAAGAGGAAGGTAAAACAAACTCTAAGAAAGAACATTATTTCGATTTCAAAAGAACTCTGAAACTGTATCACAAATTAAGTTCCCAAAAAAACTTTATAGCTCGATTTTAGCATATATTCTCATCAGAAAAGCATTTACTACAAATTGCAAACTATCGTAAATTTCAATTTCAGCCAAAGCAATTAAACTATCATAAATACAGCCTGCATCCTTCTATAACTCGTTGCATATTCAACTTCAATCGCCTTTTGTGTCTTTAAACCTGCATTAGAAGCGCTGTGGGCAACTCCTGAAACTATTTTCATACTCTGACCCCACAAAAAATCCGTCGCAACCTGAGCACCTTAAATCTTTCTCTGTCTCTTGAATGGAGAATTTAGCTTGTGCGCATAACACAAAAGCAACTCGGCAAAAATGCACAAAACGTTGCCAGCTGAGGGGATTAAAATGAAGTCGCTGCCTGCACTTAACCAAACCGCAATAAATCAAAACACCTGGCAGGGTGCTTAAGCAGCCGAGTAGCAGCAGCAGCAACAACAACAACAACAGGGACACGAATACAATGGCTGGCAATAACAAGGATAGAAACAAAGCGAAATCAAAACTTTTGCGGAATGAACATCTACTGAGAGGAAGGGAGAACAAGTTAAGCCACGGGCAACAAACAAGTGCGGCAAATAAAAAAAGGCCAACACCAAATGGTACCTACAACAATAACAACAGGTGTTCGACACGCTTCTTACACTCTAAACACATGCATAGACACCTACTCACACGTACGCTCAATCGCCCGCATCGTTTTGTGTTGCCTACTTAGAGGCGCACGCAGCGACACACGCGGCGTATGCGTGTTGTGCGTTGACTTAAGCCGCAATATTTGTGCTGCAACTGCAACGGTTTAAATAGCAAATGCACAACTGCACAACTGTAACAGCAATTGCGACGAGCAACAACAGACTCGCATCAAAAGTGAAATAAAACTTTAAAGCTGCAAAGTTTCTACGTCAAAGTTTGCTCACACCTTTTTGGCTGGGCCAGAAATGCTGTTAAGAACTCGCTGCAGCCGCAATTCAATTAAAACTTCTATGTAATACCCCCACACACACACTGGAACACACACATACACACGCAAGAACACACACACACACACACTGACAGCGCTTGCATGCGATTCCGAAGTGGCAAGTCTTCTTCTGGACGTAAACAAAACTCGGCTAGAAAAGCAGCTAAAAGCGCAACCGGCGTGCCAAATGCCCACTCTCGCCCTCTCTTTCTCTCTCGCTCTCTCTGTCTATCTTTTTCTCTCTTCTACTTTATCCGCGCAGTCGCAATTGTACGCCTCCATCATAGCCAGTATAAATGCAGCTGGCCAAGACATGCGAGTCGCAGTTGACGCGTCGCGCGCTTCCAGCACAGTCGAAACAGTTGGAAAATCGGAAAATTTCAGTGTCACGAAAGAATCCACTGATAGTCGCTTCGACTTTAAGTTAGTTTCTGTCTGTTCGTGTGTGTGGATGGTCGCCAGGACAACAAGTTCTGGCCACTTTGCAATTCATCTATCACATTCAAACTGAACCGCAAATGGAAATAGAAAACTCATTGACGATTCACTAATTAAACTTTCAATCAATTTTGTGCGCGAAATTTTCCGACCAAATACCGGAATTAATTGCCAAACTGTAATTAGTTTCCGATTGTGGCCAACATCAAATTTAATTTGCCAGCAATTAAACATAAAAAACACATACCCACAAAAAACAGAACTCGCTGCGTGTAATGGTTTCTCCAACATTTAACTAATTATAAAAGTGGGAGAAACCAATATTTGTGCTTCATTAGTCTTTTGAGCTCCATGCTGTCGAGCGGGGTCTGTGCATATTGGAGAATAATCAAATCAGAAAGTTTATGTAAAGTACAGAATATCTAACTAAATATTAAAAAAAAACATTATGTTCGCTTTGATAACTAACGATAACAATTGATAAATCTTTTGCGAGTTTTAAAATTGAATTTATAATATTGAGCTTCTAAATATTGAAATCATCGAGAGAGATATTTACAAACCATTATATATTTCTATTTTTTATAACACTTCTATACTCTTCCGTTTTTTGCTGTTTTAATCAAAATAATCAGTATCGATTCGTTTTGAACTAACAATAGTTGTTTTAATGGGTTTTCCAACCCATTATCTTCTCTAGTTTTACAATAAAAGTTGCCATGGCAAGGAAAGAGCACGAGAAACCCGACAACCGCATTTTAATTGGGCGCACACTTCACAAAAGTGAAGAGCAATTTTGAATTATTCAACCAGAGATAACTCCAGTTCAGATATTCATTATTATGAATATATCGCATAGCAAGGTTCTCTAAAATCAATTAATTAAAAACTTTAAAATGAACGCAGTAACAAAAGCACATATGTGAACATCCATTGCCATAGTTCAAATTCATATATAAATTAAATTTATATTCTAGCACCCTATTTTTCTCTCTTTATGTGGAAACTGGAAAATCAATGTAAAAACGAACTGTATAAAATATATATTAAAAACCGACATTTTTAGCAATATTCAAATTGAGTGCTTCTGTCGATGCTATCTGTGAACCGTAATTGATGATGATGGATAAATAAAACCATTGTCGACGCTAAACCAACAAAAAATCTTAACAAAGAGTAAGTTAAATAAGTATATTTCTTTTTTATTTCTTCCTTTTAGTAGTTTATTGTGTTTCATTATTTGTTTTGTAATATTTGTAAATATACTGCCAATTTTAACATTTCCTTTGTAATATTTGCAAATATATTGCCAATTTTAACGCAGTTGTCAGTTTCACTCTACAAAATTTAATATAAAGTTAAAGCTAAGCTTTTATTTTTTTCATTCGCATGTTTATTAGCTTTTTCTAGTTCCAAAAACATATCAATGTCGCAAACGTGTGTCGTGTCCCTGAAGAAGCTCAAAAAGGATATAAAAAAATAATCGAAAATATTTGTTTGTCTATAGAGAATGTGTCTTGTTGTCGTCTTTGTTGTGTTTTTATACTGTGATTTGCGGATTGATTTATGCCTCGAATGCAAGTGAGTGTGCACATGTCCCTGTGTGTGGGTGTTTGCGATTGTGTGTGTGCTTCGATTCGTATGCGTTTTTATGTCGCAGTAAGCCGGTGGAAACACATGGTATGGCTTTGTGCATAATTGAATACAGAGCAGTCCGCCTCAGTGTGCACAGTGTCCACTCGCAGTTAGTTTGCCTAGGGTCATTTTATGCTAGCTCCAACAATTTCATATTGTCGTCAAATTGCATTGTTAATGGCAATGGCGAGGAGTGTGGGGCAGGCAGCAGGGGCAGGGGCAGGGCAATGAGCCGTAATGGTTGCCTGCTGTTCGCTCTCTACGGTTAATGTGGCCCATAAACGGCAAAAGGAGATGGCAACAGTGTGAGAGGGAGAAACAGATAAAGCGTAAATGGATGCCAGATTTACATACTATACTCTCATTGGTTAATGTCGACTCTTTTGTAATGTGCTAAAGTTTTCGCTGCGACAGCGCAAAATATCTGCGGTTTTTTGTTACAATGCGAGCAATTTGGTTTTTGTTTTTTTGTTTTGTTTTTGTCGCATTGCAAATGCAATAAAAATAATGTTGCCATGCAAAGATAATGTGGAGTAGCGTCAATATGTGTGTGAGGCGTGTGCGTGTGCCTGTGTGTGTCCCTATGCGTGTGCTACACCCGCATCATTGTGGCATTCTGATCTATGGTAATTTGCAAGTTAAATGTCCTCAGCGATAATGCTCATAATTTACGAGCGACGCTCGCACAGGAGCGTATTCAATGGCCATGCGGTTGGGCAAGGGGATTAGAGCGCTGCTTAGCATAAATTATGTACTTTTTAGGCGGAGCTAAGACTAAATAGAGTATATAGAAATAAAATAATATATACAAATAAAAAATACAATACATATATGAAAAATTATAAATTTTAACAGTACAAATTAAAATTTGAAGTATTTTATTAATTAACTTACCGAAAACGTGTATAAATAGTATGTAGAGTATTTTATATAGACCAAAATTAAGTTTCTACCAGTTTTAAGGTGTGCAGTGTTTTATTCAGCCAAGAAACTTTAATTTCAATGCGCGCCTTAAAGCGTAAGCCTAAACATGCGTTTCGATTAACAAATTGTATATAAAACAAAATAAATATAAATAAAAATATATAATCAAATATTATATATAATACACATACGAAAACAATTAATTTTAACAATAAAAATCAAAATTTAAAGTATTTTATTTTGTAGAGTACTTTATATAAACCAAATTTAAGTTTCTGGCAGTTTTAAAGTGTGCAGTATTTTATTTAGCCCAGAAACTTCTTTAATTTCAATGTGCGCCTTAATGCAAGCCCCACTTAGGCACTTCACGGCACTGCGAAACGCTCCTGTAAACGCGCAATGCCCGCGGCACTTGAGCAAAGCGGCAGGGTGGGGGCGAGTGTGGGGGAGCGTGAGAGCGAGCGCAACAGCATCAGCAACAACAACAACAACGGCGCTTTGCCGCCATTAAGTGGCATTATAATTATCATCTGCGCTGAGCAAAGCAACTGCAGAGAGAGAGAGAGAGAGAGAGATCGAGAGCGCGTAGCGAAGACTGCGCAAAGGCAAAATCCACAGTTATCAGGGTTATCAGGGCCGTAGCTGGAGCCGGAGATGTTATAAAGTTTCACATTTGATGTGCTCATTAAACCGTGACGCAGGCCACTTAAGTGGCGCTGGTTAGCATTTAACAGTTAGTCTCTCTCTTTCACTCCCGTTCTGCTTGGCAACTAAGTCTAATCAGACTCGAGTCGCCGTCTAATCAACGCTTGCCGCGTAAGTCGATGCAGATTCAGCGGCAATTAGCAAATAATCTAGGCTTCTAATTAGCTTCCACCTTTGCAGCAGCGAGTCGCCCCCATCCGCGGGTGTATTATGATTTTATTTGTACCGCTCCCGAATACCCACGCATTCTGTTGATTTTCTCCCGAGATTAGGATTTTAAAATTAATTGTGCGCATAAATTTACCGTCTAGGGGCGCCACACGCACGCCACATCCCATTTCCGCTTCCGGCACAGACGGCCGACTGCCGAGCATACTCTGTTTGCCTAATGGAGCCGGGGCCAAACCTTTTGGCCTTGTTTGCTGTTGATGGGCCATAAATTTACTTACGTCTCCGAATGACTTTGCATAATCCAATGCTGCAAACTGAAAATATCCGTATCTGCTAAAATGTATCTGTAGCTGTGTCTGTATTTAAGGTTCGTCAGCATTCGTTCGAAAATTTGTGCCTTTATTTGTTCAGTTATTAAGTGGATTTGCCTGGCGTCATTAGCTTTAGCAATTTACCGACAACAAGCAGCAGGACGAACCTTTCGACCTGCCCGACACCCATTGACGCCTTTCGCAATTTATGAGTTTCAGTTCCAAGTGCGTTTGCCAGCTGTAAATACACTCAATATTTAATCCCAAGTTGCGGTTGAATTGTGCTTAAATATTTCAATAAATTACCACGAGGAGTGAGGTGGCAGGGAGTTGGTCACCCCCACAGTAAAAAAATAATGTAAACCTCTTAAGTCTTGGCAAACACTCGGAAAAGTGGATAAACACTTGAAAGTGGAGAAAAGGGTGTGCACTGCGTAGCACCAAAAGTTTACTTAAGATTCGAGTTTACTCAAAAAAACTGCATTATTTCTTAACCAATTTTAGCTTGAATTTTCAATATCCTCATAACTTGTTTAACCATACTCTATCATACACAGTGATCATTTGCCAGATATCAAAAACCAAATTAACTAACTTTAAAATTACACTTGAATTTCGCTTTTTTAATTTTTAATTTTAAAACTTTTTTGAAAACGCGCTTGTACATACAAATGTTAACACAAAGTTTGTTGACTCTAGTTCAAATATTCTCTAAGATTTAGGCGCTCATACAGACTGTCAAAAAGGCAATTTGAACTTTTCTGTTGATTTTATAAAATGTGTTTCTATAGAAACTCTATATTTAAGTTAATACTCAATATTTGAAGCTTTTTTTCAAAGTCTTTCCCTTTTTCTCAGAGTTTTAAGTTGCTGACAACTTAAAGAGATGCTTCAATCTCAAAGCTTCGCACTACTTAAGTTTGCAGGCAGACAGCAAAGTTCTTGCTCGTTTCTGTCGATTATATTATCATTGTCATGCGGAGACTGATGCGAAAAGCTGCTGCTGCTGCTGGCTAAGTGAATAAAAAGCTGAAGACGGGCCCGCTTCAGATATAAATCAATAAAATCGGAATTTAATATAACCACAACGCGTGGCTAAAAAAAAAACAGAAAATGGTATGGCAGGAATAAGAAGTAAAACATAGAAGGAGAGAGAGAGAGAGAGAGATAGGAAGGTTTTGATGAACGAACTTCAGATACCGTTTATCAGGAATTTTTATTACATTCGCTTGCCTTTAATCCAATATTATTGGTTTATCTTCAATATAGCAATCACATAATGCTTGTTCGAAACAATATACCCTATTGGCAGGGTATTCACGCAACCATACAAAATGTTATGCAGGAATTTTTAGCTTTCATTGATAAAGTTCGTGCGCCAACAAGAGAATCATCGCACTCCGCGCTCGACCCGCTCTGCTAACCCTCCCCTTACCTCACTCACTCAACTCTCGACTAGCCCGCTTATCAACCGCGCTGACCCCACTGTACTGCCCCGGCCACGCAACCGACTCCATTGTGCTGCGTGCAAAATCATTTACATATTCGGCCCGGCAAAAAAAGGAGGAACTCACGACGTACTCAATGCTGCTCACAGGCAAAACGGAGCAGAGAGGGGGGCAAGAGGCAGGCACACGCGCACCTATCAACTACTGACAGGCACAGTCTCCCCTCCCGCTCGCGTTATGAGGCATATGCCACACTAAAGTTGCTCACTTTTTGCATCTGCGCTGCTAATTGTCCAATTTTATGGCGACTTTTTATACCGCGTGCACGAGCATGGGCATCGTAGGCAGGGCACTGGGAGGGTAAGTAGCTTGAGCCGACACATATTATTTGCCCTAATCCGCATAATGGTCGGGCAGATTACGCATACGCAGCAGCAGGCAGCGGGACGCAGCGAGGTGACACTATAAAATTAATTTGAAAACATTTCGTAGCCTTAATCATTCGTGCGGATAAAAGGCGACAGTTGTCCCCGAGGATAATTGTGTGCGCGCGTGGGAGCAGAAAGACAGGGAGAGAGAGAGACGGAAAGGGAGGGAGAAAGAACCCCAACAAGGCACAGGGAGACAGACAGCCGGGCTCGAAAGTTTCTCAGGCTCGCATTGGCATTTAAGGCATAATTTGTGCGCAAAATATATTTGCTGCTTTTTGCTGAAAATTTGCCTGCCGGCTCCTACGGCTACAGACCCCACACACCCGCACACATCCACGCCCAGCCGCCCATCCAATTCTCCGGCCACCACTTGTGGAACTTTGCCCAGAAAACGTGCCGAGCTTTTTAACGCAAGCGGGCCGGGCCGGGCCAGGCTGGGTCGGGTCGGTGCTATCAGTTTTACGAGTCCTTTGAGAGGAGTCGCACTTGTACACTCTGACGCATCCCAAACGGTTGCGTCCCTGGAGGGAATTGCTCGAAACATGCCAGAGATTTGCGTTTGGCAACTGGCTTTTGATATTCAATCATGTCGAGCATCGCTAACAAAGCGAGTCACTCACACGCACCCACGCACACACACACACAGACTCACATTGAAGAGGATATTCTGCGGGTCTTCAATTTATTTGTAATAATGTTCGCCCATTTTTTAATGTTGCCTTTTCGATACCCAACGAGAGCCCTGAAGTGGGGTATACACTGCGCAGTAAACGAATCAAATATTTTTCAATATTATGTGATATTTACGATATTATTTAGTTTTCAGAAGCTACATCTTATTACTCACCTTATACAGGGTATTCAGCAGCCGAGTGCCTTGCTACGCTTTCGCCTGTTTTCACTAATCAATCGCATGCGAAATGTGTGTGTGTGTTTTTTGTCCTTTTTTAAGGTTTCATTTCGATTCCAAAATATGCGACGGGTCCCACATCAATTTGATTCGGGACAACCGAATGTCCAACAAACAGGAACGACAACAACAATAACAACAGCAAAAAGTGAAGAAAAACATAATAGAAACGAGAAAACTTTTGACTAGATTTAATTTTTAGATATAACATTTGATGGATAAAGAGAAAACAATTTACAATCGGGAATTTCGCTGGGAAGAAAGCAAAACGAATCAATCGACAAATAAAATGCATAACATTTTCCAACTTACTGAAAGGGATATGGAAAGTAACGATATATCAAATTTTAAATGTAATAATGAGCATTTAAGGACTTGATTTATATTCATAATATGGAAAGATGGGAAGGATCTATCGATAGATGTTTTAAATGACCTTATAAATACATAATTTAAAAACTCTAACTTAATTAGCATGCGAGATATGGCTTAAGACCGATTTAGGTTGTTTGTGCAAGCAAAAGGGGCGTGGCAAAAGTTTTAATCATTATTTATGAGATGATATAAATAACTACAAAATATAAAGTGCTGTTCTTGCTTATATGGAATTAAACTTTTGCCATTTTTAAGCCATTTAAACCGTATAATCTTATACTATCGGCAAATATGAACTCTTCGTCTATAAAGTGAACCCTCTGTAGGTTCCCTCTCAAGTAACTTGTAACGGGAATCAACTTTAGCAATTTGCAAAAGTTCAGCAAACGACAAGATAAACCAGAGCAACTGTAAGAAAATAAATAGAGGGAAGGCAATGAAAAAGTGGAAAAACAATAACAATTACACTGATTGCTGCCCCCGGAGACGCTTCGCGCTGAAAGTTGCCAGCGACCTGACGAATGAGCACGAAATGAAAATGGATATGGAAATGGCAATGGGAGCGGGAAAGCGGGCAGGCAGCAGGCAACAGGGAGAGGAGTGACAATAGTCGTGCCGTAGCTGAGAGAGTTTTTTAACTTGTTTCGCTTTTTTTTTAGTATGATATTTCTTCTGTTGCCGCTGCTGCCCATAAAACAATTGAGAGCTCAATTTTGTACGGGCCGCTGGATTTGCTCTGCATAACTCCTGTTGCTGCGAAGGAACGAAAGAGACAGGCACAGAAAGGATGTAGTATGCAGGCTGCAGGATATGCACATTCCCAATGATTTCAGCTGCAATCGTAACTTTGTTAGCCAGTAGCAGTATCTCTTTTGCCCCATTCATTCCTTCCTTTCCCATGCCTGAGGCGTGCTTTTATCTGGCAAAATGTTTTGCTCGGACATTTGCTCGGCAATTGTTGTTGTTGCAGCCGCCGGCCAGGATGTGCAGTGCGTGTGTGCGTAAAAATTCGATTTGATTATTGTGCGGGGAGGGGTAGGGCAAGTCGGGGAGTATATACTGCACAGAAACTATTAGAAATATTTATTTCAAATATTTATTTCTTGCAGCAGGATATGAAGCAGCAGCAGAAGCTGCAGTCTCATGCGTTTACTTTGATGCACAAACAGTTCGAGCAGACCTCTGGTTACACTCCCGGCCCCCCTAACCCCTACCGCTTTCCTGCCCTTTTGCACGCAAGGCTTGCGTTTAATTATTTCTCTGGACTTGATTGCACTGTGCATGGGTCTCGGTTACCTGAGCATGTAGTATGCACTTGGCATGGAGTTCCTCTTTTTTAATGGCCCCAATAAATTGCGCACTGCAACATTTATCGACTGACCCAGCCAAGCTGACCTGGCGAGGTCACGTATTCGCCACGACCCCCCTGTCCCCTCTGTGAATACTTTTTAAATATGAAATGAGCCAATAGCAGGAAAACATATGCAAATAAATATCCCATTTCGCTTGTTTAAATAGCAACGAGCGGGAGTGGCGATATCGCAGTCAATCGTATCGACTGTACCTCGTCAAGTATTCTCTCAGTTAGCTTCTGTTGTCTCTTTTTAAAGCGAAACCTGCAAAAGTTGCATTTACTCTCTCTATCTCGCTCTCCTCTTCTCTTTCCTTTGTTTAATAATTCCTGTGTCAATATTAACTAAGCTACTTGCATTGATTTCTGTTCTTGCCTCCAATTTGCAAGCTCAGTTCGTGCAGCTCCTCTCCATATTATGTAATCTCCCTTTAAGTCTCTTTCTCTCTCTCTCTCTCTCTCTCTCTCTCTCTCTCTCTTTTGCTGCTTGCATAGGCTCTCTTTTTCTTATACACTCTTTCTTTCTGCTTTTATTTCATGTTATTTTGTCTATTGTTCTTTGTCTACATTCCTCGCTCTTTTTCTATCTTCTATCTCACATTCTGTTGCCATGTCATAATGCAGCACAGCTTATCACTTTATCTGTCTCACATCTTGCTACTCTGCTTTTCTATCTTCTCATACTACCTCTCTCTCTCTCTCTCTATCACGATATTATCAACGCTCGCCTGACCTGGCTGCACTTCATAAATTATAGTTTACCTAAGCATAAGCATTCAATTTATTCAAATGATTTTTACTTATTTTGCTTCCCCTATTTCACTCTCTCTTTCTCTTCTTATTAGCTCTGCAGCATCAAAATGGACCTGCACGTGCTTGTCACACGCTGAGAAAAACGCTAAGAACGGAACGTGACTTTTTGCGAAACATTTCGCAATGAAAAGCGCAACCTGAGCTGCAGTTTCGCTGGGGCAATCAACGAGATAAGCGAGAGATAAACGTAGAGATACGTAGAGCGCGTGTGTTAGAGCGAAACAACTATATTATTAGCAGCATGGCGGCCACTTTAGCTGCAGCCGCCAGGCGGCGCTGGCTCATGCTGCTGTTGCTGCTGTCGCTGCTTGCGGCAACAGCGACGGCAGCGCCGTCAGCTTCGACTGCATCGATTAACACAGATCGCCGTCGCTGCGCACACAAAGGCATCGCGGATCTAATTCGCAACAGTCCCGTTATTGTCAAAGCACTCGCAGCGCACATTTTCACAGACGCCGAGCTCCTCGCTGCAGCAGCGCAGTCAACGGCAACGTCAGCGCCAGCCACAATTCTAATTACGCTAACACCGGAAACGATATACAAGGGCGCCTCGCTGCTCAAAATGGTAAACGGGGCGGCCGCATCGTCATCGATAGACAGCGGCGCATCGCTGGGCAGCAGTGCAGCGGGCGTTGGCAACAGTAACAGCGGATGGGTTGGCAACGCTGCAGTCGAATCAAGCTTTCAGTACGAGGGGTGAGTGCAAAACGAATTTATCGAAATGTAATCAGCTTATCGAAATTAAATTTAAATGTTTAATTTAAAATTTAAATGCAAAACGCATGTATCGAAAGTAAATTAATTTATCAAAATCAATTATAAACGTAGAAATTAAAAGAATTTTATTTACTAGGGACAATTTTAAATATTTTAAACATTTTTAATGTAAAGAAGCGTAATAATTTATGCAAACAAACGAGTCCGAGATAACTGCGTTTCCGTAGGGTTTATTTAATTAACAGCATATCCCTAATGTGCAGACATTCCACTTCATATTCAGCAAAAATGCGGCCACCTGCACACGCCTCTTTGTTGTGTGGATGAAATAATTTTCTGCTGACTCCGCAGCCAACATACTGACTCAGCTGCGCTCTATACCATTTTCTAACTCTCTCCCTCTCTTTCTCTCTTTTTTGCTTTCCCTCTCTCTTTCTCTCTTTCACTACCACTGGCCCGCTTCTCTTAGCCAGTTGAATGCGACGCTGCAGCCGGCGCATTGCTTCGATGCTAATATGCTGAAAATGCTGCCAACAGAATTAATTGCTTTTGGCAAATTGCAACCCGCCTCAGCCTCTGCTGCAACCGCAGCCGGCACAGCAGCTCAGCTCGGCTCCAGGCAGCAGATGCAGGCGGCAGCGGGCAGCGAAAAGGATGTGCTGCACATCGGCATCAATGGGCTGCATCGTTGGACAGCGCAGTTCGAGAATCATATCTGGAAGCATTTGGGTAAGTCCACATTGCAAGTGCACCCCGCGCACGGCTCTCCCCGGATCGTTATTGTGCTAGCCACTTCCGGCAGTTAATCGCATTTCCCATCTGCCCAGCCGCATTGTCCGCCAAATCTACCTTGCAATAGGCTTCGCAGTGTGGCAGGGGCGATTCGGCTGCCCTTGCTATGTACAGATGTATCAGATTCTGGACCCATAAAGTTTGCTCGTGGCGGCGCGCATATGGAAATTTGTTTGTACCCGAAATATGTTGCATACATCAGGGCGTTTCGTTTTTATTTATTTTCCATTCGCAAACTTTCTCAAAAACAGTTGCTGTGCGCATATTTTATAAAATTATTTTGATTAACAAACTCGAATTGCAAAAATTCAGATGAAAAACAAAAAATAAAGGTTGAAATAAAAGTGCAGCCCAACGTCAGACAGGGCAGTTTTCCATTACTGGGGATTGCATCATGAAATACTAGTATTTTAAATAAAAAATAGAAAAGTATAAAACGTATTGCTCGTTTCGATGTGCGCAATTAAATTTAGTTATTGATAGCACAAAAAGTGTTGCCTATTCATCTGAAGTCAACAACAGCATAACAAAAGTTTGTTTTGCTTTTGAAATGAATTTGATTATACACGCCTTTGATCGGCTTACGGTTTATTGCTACATACATGTTTATAAACTTAAGCCTTGTTTGTGCAACTTTACAAGTTTATTTGCCTTGATTTTACTTATATACTTAAAAATTTCTAGGAAGTTAAGTGAATTAAAGCTGCACGAAAATTTGCTTGTCATTTAAAGTGACTCTTTTATGTTAGCACTTTATTTTCTATAATTTATTTCACTGATGAAGATTGATAACTAAGTAAACAACCCATTGAAATTGCCCAACAAACTTGTCGTGCACGCGCGCGTGCATAGTGAGGAAAAAACTGGATTTACTCGTTGTATCTCAAAAAATATTCCGATGACGATGACACAGCATGAGATAAGGTGATGTCCGTCCGTCCATCCGTTCGCCGGTTCGCCTTTCCGTCTGTCTAACTGTCCTTGTGTCCGATTATCCTACAGTGCTGAGCGAGGACAAGCACGAGGCGCTTTCAAACAGACTGCAGCACTTGAGGGAAGTAACACTTGACTTTTGTGTCAAGAGACGATGCCGCAAAACACACGCACACACGCCTAACCTAGCCACAAATTGTGGCAGCATTACAAGAGGCCTTTGCAGCAGGGAAAAAATATGTGCTCCTAAAATCCAAGCGCAACGATTTCAGTTAGAAATGATTATATAGATGCACATACAGCATCTAGTTTATATTTGAAATATCTAAGATTCAGTTAGTCCTCAAGGTCTAAAGAAGTCTTTATAAATTGCTTCTTCCCTCGATTTCTTTAAGATCCTTTCAGCTTATCGAGCACTACCTTACGTACTGCATTCCATTCAAGTCTTTTAAAAATATTGCATATTTAAAATATAAGTATCTTAAATTCGTGGAACTGCATACACTGTGTGTTTTAAGTTCTGCCACCTGTCGCAAGCTCTCGGGCGTGATGCGATTTAAGGGACGAGTTGATTTCATTTCGATACGTTACTCACTCATCCATTGTAGGTTGGGACGATTGGAGCGACTTCACACTGTGCAGCGTCACCTGCGGCAAAGGTGTGCAACAGCGTTTCCGGCGCTGTCTGCTTGACAATCCGTTGGTGGACATCAACATGAATATGAATCTCAATCTGGACGATGGCGATGACGATGACGACGACGACGACGATGACGATGATGATGGTGATGGAGAAGTGCAGCAGAATGTGGAAAAAGAGGAAGAAGAAGGCGATATAGGGATAGGAGATGGGAATGGGGAACGAAGGCGAGAACGGCAGCAGACAGAAGTGTTTGCTGACGAGGCAAATAATGATGTCAGCGCAGCTGGAGATGCAACAACAAGTGCAGCCACATTCATCAGTGATAACGAAGTGCTCGACCATGAGCAGGATGAGGACACGCCGCCGTCGTCGCTGCTGATGCTGATGCAACCCGCCGATGTCCTTTCCCGACTGGCGTTTAAACGCGCACAGAAAAATAAGGCAGGGATGGGAGCAGGGCCAGGGGCAGGGGCTGCGGCAACGCTTGGCCTAACAAGCGACGGTAATGAAGCTACTAGTGCAACGGCAGCGGACACAGGTGTCAGATTTGTGGCAACTGCACGTAATGCCCATCGACGGACACGTGCAAATAATCAGCACAAAAAACACAAATCGCCCAAGGGGCTTGCCCTCTCGACGCTCCTCTGCGAGGGCTACAACATCGAGCAGCGCAACTGCAACAGCTTCGAGTGCAGCGGTAAGTGCAACCAGCCCCAAAACATGCCTAACAGTCAACTCCAAGCCCTTTCTCCTACTCGCCCAGATGACATCAGCGATCTATTGAAGTTCTACAAGAAGCTGCCCACTTCACTGACAGAGGATGCCACGCCCATGGCGCCCACCATAAGCGACAGCACGCCACAGGCCAATGAGTTTGCCGATCTCACAACGTCAGCGAATTCCATGGGCATGCCCACATCCTCAACGCCCTCGAACATGGGCTACGTACGCAACTGGCGAAATATGCTGAACTTTACTCTGATGATCACGTTAAGAGCCAAGGTAATTATCGATAGACCATCGATACTTCTCATACTCAAGTGAAACTGAGTCGTAAAATATGCTTATCGATTGTTCCAATTTCAATTACCTTATCGACATATTCATAATCGAATTTTCAACAATTTACGCAAACTTTCAACTTTATCAACCGACAGAATGATACGAAAAATACATCGACAATTTTCTCCATACGCAACGTCACGCACAATATGTATCTGGAGGCGTGCAAGGATGGACTGCGTTTATATCTGGAACGCGACAATACAACGGAAATGTTGCCGGTGAAATTCAATTTATATGATTATCGCTGGCATCAAGTGGCCATCAGGTGAGTGCAAACTGAGCGCGAGAGAGAGGGAGTGGGAGACGCTGAAGCTGTTGCTATGTAGCCAGTGCTACTTCGCCCAGCAGTGCTGCCAATTTCGCTTTTTTCCGTCAAATCTAGCAGAATTGCTGAAAGCGGGAATTCTGAAATTTATTTATATTAATTAAGCTTTTTTCCCTAATTTTTTAAATTGCCAATATTAACTATACAATTTATTTTTTAAATTGTTTAGCAATAATTTTCAAATTTGCCTAATTATAATTAGCCTTTTTTACGATATACAATCTAAATTAACTAACTTTTTTCCGCTTTATTTTTGTGCAATATTTTGTTTGCTTATTTAGACATTGATACCCTTTAAAAACAGCTTAATTTTGTTCCCAAAGGTTGGCAGCACTGCTTCCACCAGTGTTGCTCTCGCCAGTATTGCCTTGTTTTTGTTTTCCTGCTGCGTCTTGTGCTTGATTGGCAATCTGTGCGTGTGTGTGTGTGTGTTCGTGCTTGAAGTGCTGCTCAGTGCGCGGAGAGTGTGAGCGGGTGAGAGTGCGAGAATGAGAGGTTGTTTGTCTGCGGTTTGATGGCCATCGCAATCGTTGACACTTTCATTTTATTTGCATTTTCAATTTATTAGCATAAATGCTTGTGTCATGAAACGCACACAGCCAAACACTTGATACACACACTTGACACACATGCAAATAGCACGCACTGTTACACATACGATAAAGAGCACACGGACAGAATACACGCAGGCAGTTGCGACCTTTTTTTTTTGAGTTGTATTGGTGTATGATGAGAAGAGCGCAGATCATGTGAAAGTCAGAGAGAGAGAGAGAGAGAGAGAGAGAGAGAGGGGTGCGATGTTATTGGCAACACGACGCCAACAGGCAAATTGACACTTGGTTAAAGTGGGCGCCATTTGTCATCGACCAGTGGCATACATATTTCTCTATGTTGTGCTCGCATGTATTTTAATTATTTGCGAACCGCTCCCTGCCTGCTGCACCTCTCATATTGCCGCCATTGCCGCTGGTTTTTGTGTCGTTGCCACTGTTGCTGATGTTGTTGTTATTATTGTTTATTTTCTCGCTCACAGCATACAAAATGGCGATTTCATATCGATTTACGTCGATTGCTCGTGGACAAACAGTTTTGTTGTCTCGAAACGCCTGTTTACGCTTCCCATGGACGCGGATGTGGAAATTGGACGCGGCTTTAATGTGAGTATTGGGAGAAATTTGAAAATAATTGACGGGCAGACGATTTTGTTTGATTTTCAAAACATTTTCATTTTCAAAATGACGGCAATCCTCAGCTTCAATACGGCCGCTAAGCTTATCGTCATAATTAGTGATGATGCTGATGCTTGTTATCGATAACTTACATTTCTTGTCACACAGAAAATTAATTTTAATTGAGATTTAATTTTTAAACAAGCTGATTTAATTAAAGTAAATGGAATATGCCACTTTTTCCATTGCACTTGGACCACTGTGCCGCTCGCGGCGCTTGCAAAACAATGTGTGATATTTCACAAGCAATTTGGGAATTCAATTCGAGGCGCCAACTGCTGCGTGGCGTGGGCGTGGCGAAAGGGCGGCTCATAAATTGTGAAAACCATTAAATGCGGTTAATGGCAGTGGAATGTGTTGCGCTGCGTATTGCGTTGCATTCGGTTAGTCGATTATACAGTTATTCCATTCGGGTTTTATTCAGTAATGCGATTGCTATTCAAATTCAATACTGTATGCCGTATGATAAAGCATACGCCTCGTTAGCCCATTGAATAATACGTAATATGCAAATAATTGCGCATTTATAAACACTTGAATTAATGTTTACAATCGGCAGGGCGAGCTGCAGCAATTGCTCGTGCTGCCCGAGCACCAGGAACGGATGCAGTGCAGCAACAAGCGCACATCAATCAACGAGGTGAAGCGCTACATCATCGATACGTTCATCGAGGATTATGGCAGCAATTGAGAGCAGCCGCCAGTCGCGACAGTGAGCAAAGCAAATCAAACGGGAAAATGACAAATGTAACTGTAAGAGTGTGTTTTGCAAATACTTACGGATTCTACATATAAATTAGTATTATAATTGCACACACATATACATAAATGCATACTTATACACTAGATACATATACTATATGTATTGTGATTGATGTTTCCTAGCCGTGCATTCGAGTATTGTAAATTACGTGCAACAAATGCAACGATACGCTCCCAAGCATACACTCACTCACTCACTCACACACTCATTAAGCATTCGAACACATGTATGTGAATGCGCATCGTGTTTGTATTGATTAAGTTAATTTGACATAAAACAATAATTATAATGCAACCGAAACAAAAAACAAAAGAAACCGAAACAGAAAACATTTCCATGAATTATCTATGTAAATTGCACAGCAAAATGCGCAAATGTAATACGAATTGTTTGAATTAAGTATAACGAATGAAAAACGAAATGAATAAGAAGAAGAAAAAACAACAAAAAACGATATCAATAAAATAATTAGCTATGCATAAGTGTAAAAAATGAATACAAAAGTTGTTTATTTATGTGGGTTTCGTTTTATTAATTTGAAAGTTGGAATTTAAAGCGGATTATTTAAAAGGAAATCTGTGTAATTAGTAAAGCGCGCAGAACTGAACTATCATTACTGTATTAACAATAATTAATACAAATGGTTGCATATTATATGCACTTAGCTGCCAAATAATACGCCGATCGTCCCATAAGCACAGAAGTTATTCAAGGATTGGATTTTAGTTTCTCGAGCTACACACGACTTCTGGGCAAACTCTTTCGGCTTAGTCCATTTGTGGCCCCGAAAATCTGTTGATTTACATATACATATAAAGTTGAACTCCTGCTCCTGCCAACGCCCCCGCCCACGCCCCATAGTCAGGCCAAGGGAGCAGCAGCTCGCTTGGTTTTCTATGCCGTCAGTTTTGTGGACTTTGCGCTTTTGAGTGCGCTTGACTGATTTGACAAAGGATCAAGTTGTTAATTTTCCTGTGCTCCGAGTCCCACCAGCTGCACACGAGCGAGCGCGGTGCTGACAAGTGCAAAGTAAGCGCGGCCAAAGCGAATGGACAGCGGATTTTCGAGACAACAATAGTGAAACATGTCAGTTTCAAATGCTGCGAATACGACCGAGTTTTATACTTTCTGACAAGTTGCATGTTATAAATGTTCGGTTGGTCAGCTGGGTTGGGGATGAGGGAAGTACGAAGTAATCGCTGCTCAAAGCGTTTAGCCAGCAGTGCAGTGTGCACTAATTAAGCTGCAGGGTATATTAATTGCGAACCCATTACCCCATGTTTTTTTTTTAAGATTTCCTCATCGTGCTTACAAAACTTCATCAAATTCTTTGAGTCAGGCAAGATATAAAAGTTGTTAAAGAAACAACACGTTTAGATTTACATAGGGTAGGGTTATCAAGCCCCAGCCTGCTAGGGTATTTACTGAACGAGCATGCCCTTCAGCCTTGTCTGTGACACCATGACCCTCATTACATAGCAAGCAATTTTAATAGCATTACATCTTTCTACCTTTTGCTAGCTGCAACTAATATTCGCAACTGCCTGACACACCCTGCCCCCTCGTCGGTCGTTGCTTTGCCACCAGATGGCGCTAGAGTGTTAAAATCTGATGTACTTTACACTCGTTGAAAAAGGGAGAGGCGGGGGGCTGCTGGTGCATGGCAGCAAAGAAGTAGGCAAAACACGAAAAGCAGCAACAAAATTCATAATTTCCTCTTGTCTATGGTAGAAAAATAAAATAAAAAATTGGAAAAGAAGAACGTGGTGCAAATAGAAGAAGAATCCGCAGATGGTGTTCTTCCGTTTGCGTGGTTTGCTCGCTGTCTCCGGCCCGTAAATAAGCAGGGGAGTTGCTTCTCATACCAACTCCGCCTGCGACTCATCATCCCCCCTCGGCCCGACCCACTTCACTCTAGTCGTTTATTCCCTTATTCTCTGCTCCTCATTTGCTGGCAAGTCTCGCTCCGTTTTGCATCTCTTCCGTGCCAGGCACCCTGCAGACCTTCCCGCCCCAAAACCCGGCTCCAGCTGCTTGTAGGCAATTTCAGGCTCTGGTGAAAAATGCTGCCGCAATGCTTGCCGGGCTCTGTCTCGGATGTGGCCAACAGACGTTGAAGACATTGATGAATTTCCTGTCGCATCGCTCGACTCGAGTCAGGTGTTCCTGTACCGTCTCCCGCAACCCCTGCCTGTCTGGCAACAGCTCAAATACATTTTTATATATATCTGCACAAATGTCTCTGATGATGATGTTGGCCCATTGTGACTTAATAATTTCCTACTCACGTCCTGCTCGTGGTGCATTGAACTGCGTTGCCGCCCGAAGATGTTCGCAGGGAGCAGGGAGGCTGCTTTAAAGTCTGTGCCACGCGTATAATTATGTTTATACATTTCTATATATATGTATACACAGATATAGTATATGCAGATAAGTCTCCGGGCCACAACAGACTGAGCACCGACTGCACTGACTGCCACAAACATCCTTCAGGCTGCCTGGCTGCATGTCAAGGCAAAAATATTCCAATTAGTTTCAGTTGGTTGGCAGTGCACACAGTGCTCTTGGCCAAGTTACAGACTGACTGAATCCGTTGACACAAAACATAAACAGATGAAATGCAACAACAGCTAAAAAGAAATTCCATTCGAGTATCAAATAAGAAACTTAAGCTCAATATTTGAAAATGTTTTCTTTGATATTTAACTTTTCGAATTTTCAAGCGCAACCTCAGTCCAAATAAGCCTCATCAATTTTGGCTATAATATATTAAATATTACCTAGAGATACCTGAAATAAATACTATAAATAAAAATTAAATTTTGATATTGGTTAAGGCAGGCACGCACCAGTGTTGCCATGCTTTTGTTATCATTTATCTAACAATCGATAAATCACAATGTTACTCATTTGGAACATAGACTTTTAAGATATTGCATTAAATTAGATATTTATTCGTTTATGATTCTGAAATCGAATGGTATTATTACAGTTTCCAGGTCTTACTAGTTTTTGCTCCTCATCGCAAATTCCTTTTATCAAGTCTTATCATAGCAACACTCGCTCTGCGTCCTGCCCAACCTTATCATCATTATGCTTTATGGCCACGCTTCGCATTTGTGCCCTTTAATCAGAAACTGGCCGCATTAGTTACATAAATTAATAGCTTGACAATTACTGGCGCATTTCTTTGTTCTTTCTCTGCCTCGCTCTGCGCTTCTACTCGCCTTTTTCTCCGTCTCTCGAGGCAACGCGCAACGTGTTGCACTTGATGTGCGGCTGCCCTTTTTGGCCTTTTCCCCAGTTTGCCGCTGCAAATTGCAAACGTAAATCTTGCCAACTTTTCCGGGCTAAGAACTTAAAAAAAAAAGAAAACAAAATCATAACGGAACCAGAATAATAATAATGGCAGAAAGAGCAGCAACGGTTACAACGAAATACGATTACACTAACCCCAGCTCTTAATCTTTTTAGATTTTCTGTTTATTTAGGAAAATTCAAATATAGACAAGACTGCACTATGATCGTAGTTACTTTTTAAATAAACATTTTAACGAAATTTCAGAGTATTCCGGCAACGCGGTAGAGGAAAATGGCGAAGCTCGACGACTTAAGTAATTCATTTCAAAGTTTTATGAAAGCAAAAAATAAAGATTTTTTTTTCGAAAAATTGTGTGCCACACACAGGCATGCCCTAATATACACATACACACCTACGTACGTACTACGCATTTGTATAAGTAGAATTTTATTTATTTATGGCTCGACGTCGGCTGCAGAAACAACTTTCACACGGCTTCGCGCGCACAAATCTCCACACTCCCCCACCCTACCCAGCACGTTGTCCGATTTGAACTTAGCCTCAGTTTTTCGCACTCAGTTTTCCCCACTTTTCATTCAACTGCGCTGTAGTTTTCGACCAGGTTATACGATCCCAAGATGCCAAAATTAAGGTGGTTAAAACAACAGGATTTATGGCGCTTCACTCGAAGATTTCTTTAGTTTTATTAGGTATTGCCTGCACAGCAAAGTTTCTTAGCTCTTTCTCTTCGCACACCTTAGACGTTTTGCTTGAAGTCCAGATATCATTTTTATTGCTCGAGCAGAATGTACCTTGCGTTTTTTGTTTTTCCTAGTCCGCAAAAACTTATCTCATTTAAATTTTTTGCTAATTAAATTTAAACTAATGCGAAACTTTTTTCAAATCAAACTAGGACCACGAGAATCTTTGCTAAAAAAGCAGAAAGCAATTCAAAACTTATCGAGAATTCTCGGGTGTGTGCGCGCGTGTGTGTGTTGTGTGTGGGCCAAGGGACGCTGTTCTTATCTCTGTCGCTTGAGCTGATTCGCAACCCTCCCTGCCGCCGCCATAAATTATCAATGCAACCGAAGCACTTGAAGTTCAGCAGAGGCATCCGAGTGCGCTCCATGCAAAGTTGATGCCGAAGTTGAGGTTGGAATCCGAGTTGTTTGCCCGCCAAGCGTTTGGCCAATACCAATTGAACAGGCAAAGGCCACAAACACGCCAATATGGGTTCCTGTGTGTGTGTGTGTGTGGTTGTGTGTGTGTGCATGTATGGAAGCCTGAGGCGCGCCCATTTTAAGGCAAATGGTCCGCTGCCGGGCTGCGGGCATCTGCATAAAATTCTTTATTTGCGCAGGGCCAACAAAATGAACTGTAACAATATTGATGCAGCTGACATCGAGAATACAAAAGGATTGCACTCGAACCACCGCTGTCCGCCCACATCGAAGTAGGCAACGCTCTCACGTCTAGACGCCTCCCATTGGGAACTGTGGATTTTGTGATTTGTTTGGAGCGGAAAAGAGCGGGAGCTGCTAACACAATCAGCTTCATTAACCCGGCAGACCGTCCGAGTTTCCAGTCAACAGTTATCCACATGATTAAAGTGTGACCAGCCCTAGGCAGCCACAGTCAAAGTTCTAACAGCGCACAGAGAGAGGGAAGAGGATAGGACGCTCTCTCACCGCAGCTGTCGCATAAAAACATTGCGAATTTGCAGGCCAAAATAAATTTATTTGCTTGTGTTTTATCTTTGACTTCATTTTCTGTTTATCCAAATCAAATGCATAAAATGCCAAATGGCTTGGGCAGTAAAAAATACCATTTGATATAAATTTGTATATAAATTGAACAATGATCGCTTAGATCCAATAAAATAGAAATCAACTTCTGACAACCGCAAAAAAACGTGAATGCATTCAGGAAAAAGGAGAAAGGGAAAAATCACAAAACAGCAGAGACAGTTAGTTGTGTAGGGAATGGGACAAGATAAGGAGAATGTAATGCATGTGTTCCCATAAATACTAATTAAGTATTGCTAACGCTTGAATTTAAAACGGTTTCGATTATGGGCACACTTTGCTGGAATATAAATCTTATCGATAGTTTTTATTGCAATCCTAAAATAATTCATGGACTTATCGATCTTTTGATAGCATTACGCGTTTACATGCGAATATCACTGTGAATGGCATTTAGTAAAATGTTATTGTCACTTTAAATTGGAACTCGATAACAAAAAATACCCAGGTTTGCCATTTGACAACCGACGCGCTAGACTCAAGTCCAATTTGTGTTCTGTTGTGTGAAAGAAAAATTTAGTTTTTTATAAATAAAATATATTAGCAATGGAATTAACTACGGCATTTGATGGCAGGCTCGAAGCATTTCGTAAATACCACTTATTAGAAAAGCATCGCATAGAGACTTTTAAGGACTGGCCCTTCTCAGAAAAGTCAGCTTGCAGCATCACAAAGGCAAGCAGTTCGCGCTGTTTTGTTAGCTCGTAAATAATTTGCTCATATTTTGTGTTGTTTGTTGAGTAGATGGCCAAGGCGGGATTCTACTGGACAGGAACTAAACGAGAAAACGATACGGCTACATGTTTTGTTTGCGGCAAGACACTCGATGGCTGGGAGTCTGAGGACGATCCCTGGAAGGAGCACCTGAAGCATGCACCACAGTGTGAATTCGTGAAATTAGGCTACATAGAAAGTGATATGACTGTAAGTGAATAATAAGCGATTGCGCTAAAAGAGTTGCTAACGTTTATATATGTATATTATTTCAGGTCGAACAATTTCTGCAAATTTTTGCAACTGTTATCAAAAGCAGTATTGACAAGAAAATTAAGAGTTTTAAAACACATTTCATAAAGGAGAGCGAGACCAAGCTGGATGAGTTTGTAACACATAAGTCTTAGTTTTATATTTATGTGCACCTTATCTTTATATTCAAACACCAATCATTTATAACCCGTTCAAAATATATAAATGTACGCAACTAGACCAGCTCAATTTTTCTACAGTCCATTAACAGATGCTGTTGCTGAATAAAAAGAAGTTGGCAACGCGGCACGTTGATAGCTGTTATAAATTTAAATGTATTGTATTGTATTAAATGTGTGTAGCGATTTATTCTATTATAATAAGTTAAAGTAGACAAATAATATTTATTTCACGTTCAAAAATACAAATAAAGACATGATAAAATGCAAATGCAACTTATAAATCCACTGGAAAATAAAGAACGGCGAATACGACACTTAAGTTACACACAAAATATTCGATATCAATTCACAGCAGCTTAGATAAAACATTACAACTATTTTTATATGTAATCTACATGCCGAACAGCCCTTTAAGGTCATCGATAGAGAGTTTAGAGCTAGCTTTACCTCCGTACTACGGCGCCAGAATAATGCGCCGCCCTTAGACCCCACTAAGTGGACCATTCTTATCATCTCTTTGAACAAGGTTGTATGTGGTCACAACGATATCGAATGTACTCAATTTTTTTGCCTTCGTTTCACGATTTGCGCCATGGTGAACGCACACGGAAAGGCTGGATTTGGACAATTTGGAGTTCACCTCACCCTCCCACTGACGCAACAAGCTGGCAGGGCAAATCACCAGCGTTGCTCCGCTGTAATCTTTTTCATAAAATCAATAATAATTAGCATATAGAAAAAGTTTCCTCACAATAACTTACCCCCATCATCGCTTTTATTCCGTTGGTTTTTTCCAATGAGTACAAACGAGATCATCGTCAGAGTTTTGCCTAGACCCATATCATCGGCCAAAATGCAGCCTCGTGGATTCTGCTTCTCACGCCATGTCATCCAGGCCAGCGCATGTTTTTGATGATCCATCAACTTGACTTTTAAGCCAGGCGGATCGTTGGCCAGCACATTTGCAGCTGGACAACCAATTCTTTATTTGCGCAGGGCCAACAAAGTGAACTGTAACAATATTGATGCAGCTGACATCGAGAATACAAAAGGATTGCACTCGAACCACCGCTGTTCGCCCACATCGAAGTGGGCAACGCTCTCACGTCTAGACGCCTCCCATTGTGAACTGTGGATTTTGTGATTTGTTTGGAGCGGAAAAGAGCGGGAGCTGCTAACACAATCAGCTTCATTAACCCAGCAGACCGTCCGAGTTATCAGTCAATAGTTATCCACATGATTAAAGTGTGACCAGCCCTAGGCAGCCACAGTCAAAGTTCTAACAGCGCACAGAGAGAGGGAAGAGGATAGGACGCAGCTGTCGCATAAAAACATTGCGAATTTGCAGGCCAAAATAAATTTATTTGCTTGTGTTTTATCTTTGACTTCATTTTCTGTTTATCCAAATCAAATGCATAAAATGCCAAATGGCTTGGGCAGTAAAAAATACCATTTGATGTATATAAATTGAACAATGATCGCTTAGATCCAATAAAATAGAAATCAACTTCCGACAATCGCAAAAAAACGTGAATGCATTCAGGAAAGAGGAGAGAGGGATAAAATCACAAAACAGCAGATACAGTTAGTTGTGTAGGGAATGGGACAAGATAAGGAGAATGTAATGCATGTGTTCCCATAAATACTAATTAAGTATTGCTAACGCTTGAATTTAAAACGGTTTAGATTATGGGCACACTTTGCTGGAATATAAATCTTATCGATAGTTTTTATTGCAATCCTAAAATAATTCATGGACTTATCGATCTTTTGATAGCATTACGCGTTTACATGCGAATATCACTGTGAATGGCATTTAGTAAAATGTTATTGTCACTTTAAATTGGAACTCGATAACAAAAAATACCCAGGTTTGCCATTTGACAACCGACGCGCTAGACTCAAGTCCAATTTGTGTTCTGTTGTGTGAAAGAAAAATTTAGTTTTTTATAAATAAAATATATTAGCAATGGAATTAACTACGGCATTTGATGGCAGGCTCGAAGCATTTCGTAAATACCACTTATTAGAAAAGCATCGCATAGAGACTTTTAAGGACTGGCCCTTCTCAGAAAAGTCAGCTTGCAGCATCACTAAGGCAAGCAGTTCGCGCTGTTTTGTTAGCTCGTAAATAATTTGCTCATATTTTGTGTTGTTTGTTGAGTAGATGGCCAAGGCGGGATTCTACTGGACAGGAACTAAACGAGAAAACGATACGGCTACATGTTTTGTTTGCGGCAAGACACTCGATGGCTGGGAGTCTGAGGACGATCCCTGGAAGGAGCACCTGAAGCATGCACCACAGTGTGAATTCGTGAAATTAGGCTACATAGAAAATGACATGACTGTAAGTTAATATAAGGCTATTGCGCTAAAAGAGTTGCTAACGTTTATATACATATGTATATTATTTTAGATCGAACAATTTCTGCAAATTTTTGCAACTGTTATGAAAAGCAGTATTGACAAGAAAATTATGAGTTTCAAAACACATTTCATAATGGAGAACGAGACCAAGCTGGATAAGTTTGTAACACATAAATAAGTCTTACTTTTATATTTATGTGCATCTTATCTTTATATGCAAACACCAATCATTAATTACCCGTTCAAAATATATAAATGTAAGCAACTAGATCAGGGCAATTTTTCCACAGTCCATTAACAGATGCTGTTGCTGAATAAAAAGAGGTTGCAATAAAATATAAATATAAATTAAAATGTAGCGATTTATTCTATTGTAATACATTAAAGTAGACAAATAATACTTATTTCACGTTCAAAATACAAATAAAGACATGATAAAATGCATATGCAACTTATAAATCCATTGGAAAATAAAGAACGGCGAATACGACACTTAAGTTACACACAAAATATTCGATATCAATTCACAGCAGCTTAGATAAAACATTAAAACTATTTCTATATGTAATCTACATGCCGAACAGCCCTTTAAGGTCATCGATAGAGAGTTTTGAGCTAGCTTTACCTCCTGTTAGCACGCCGTCGGCAAGTTCCAGCTTGCGATCTTGGAGTGCTTTGATCCGCTGCTCGACTGTGCAGACGCAGACAAGTTTATAGATAACCACATTCTTTTTCTGGCCCACGCGATATATACGATCCTGAGCCTGTGCCTCTAATTGAGGATTCCAATGTAAATCCAATAAAAGCAAGTGATTGGCTCCAATCAAATTGAGACCAACTCCGCCGGCAGTTAGCGAGAGCAACAAGATGCGTTTGGAGCTGTTAGCATCGTTAAACTGATCCACTATATTCTGGCGATCCTTGACTGGAATGCTTCCATTTAGCGACAATGTATCGAGCTTCTCCTTGTGCAAGAGATCCCTCAAAATGTCCAAAACTGATGTCCATTGCGACACAATGATAGCTTTATCTTTTGTCTTTAGCACATTTTTCTTGAGTATCTCAAGAACCTTGAGCATCTTAGATGAAGGACGTTTCAGATTAAAGACCGGATTGCTACGTTTTAGCACATTTTGCGATGCCTTGGCCAAGCGGGCTTCATCACCATCCCCGCTTCTGCGCCCACCACTGGAGCGACGCGAGCCACTATCGTTTATATTCAATTTATTAAGCTGGGCCAACAGGTCAATTTCAGGAGTATCATTTTTAAAGTCCCCTTTATCGGAATCCTCCCCTTCTAGCATCTGCAATGTATAAATATGTGTTAAAGAAGTGTAGAAAAACTACAATATACCGCCTGCCACGATACTTACGGAATCTATGAGCCCAGGATGACAACAGATCTGCCGTAGACGTAAAAGCAGTACCAAAATCTCATGCGACTTTACCTCTTTACTTTGCCCAGCCATCTGCGCAAATTTCTGGTGTAGTTTAAAATATGCGCCATTGGGATCTTTAATCTGGCTATAGGTTGGTTTGCGAGCCTCTGCTGTGAAATTTGCATCAGTATCCTTTTCAGCTCGCTGGAAAAGGAATTGAGCGAACAGAGACCGCGAATAGGTCATAACCCGCTGATATACATTCATTTCATCTGTATCCAAACTGATTTCAATCAAGCGAATTTCCTTTTTGGGTAAATTATTTAGCTTGCCATCCAACTGAAGTTGTGCCTTGGTGCGACGAAGCATGAGAGTTTTCATTAGAAGATTTAGTCGTTCCTGTCCGCCACTACTTTTTTGTTCTATCCACGTATTCCATATGTTCAGGTCATCAAATGGCGAACATCTTAGAAACTTCAGAAGAGCAAAGACATCGAGTTCCTTATTCTGAATCGGTGTTCCGGTCAAAGCCCAACGATATTTGGCAGGCAATTCAGTTACAGCCATCGAGGATTGCGCCTTGTGATTGCGTACTACATGAGCCTCATCCAGAATAATGCGAAGCCATTTGACCCCACTAAGTGGACCATTCTTATCATCTCTTTGAACAAGGTTGTATGTGGTCACAACGATATCGAATGTACTCAATTTTTTTGCCTTCGTTTCACGATTTGCGCCATGGTGAACGCACACGGAAAGGCTGGATTTGGACAATTTGGAGTTCACCTCACCCTCCCACTGACGCAACAAGCTGGCAGGGCAAATCACCAGCGTTGCTCCGCTGTAATCTTTTTCATAAAATCAATAATAATTAGCATATAGAAAAAGTTTCCTCACAATAACTTACCCCCATCATCGCTTTTATTCCGTTGGTTTTTTCCAATGAGTACAAGCGAGATCACCGTCAGAGTTTTGCCTAGACCCATATCATCGGCCAAAATGCCGCCTCGTGGATTCTGTTTCTCACGCCATGTCATCCAGGCCAGCGCATGTTTTTGATGATCCATCAACTTGACTTTTAAGCCAGGCGGATCGTTGGCCAGCACATTTGCAGCTGGACAGCCAATTCTTTATTTGCGCAGGGCCAACAAAATGAACTGTAACAATATTGATGCAGCTGACATCGAGAATACAAAAGGATTGCACTCGAACCACCGCTGTCCGCCCACATCGAAGTGGGCAACGCTCTCACGTCTAGACGCCTCCCATTGTGAACTGTGGATTTTGTGATTTGTTTGGAGCGGAAAAGAGCGGGAGCTGCTAACACAATCAGCTTCATTAACCCAGCAGACCGTCCGAGTTATCAGTCAATAGTTATCCACATGATTAAAGTGTGACCAGCCCTAGGCAGCCACAGTCAAAGTTCTAACAGCGTACAGAGAGTGGGAAGAGGATAGGACGCTCTCTCATTTGATGTCTATAAATTGAACAATGATCGCTTAGATCCAATAAAATAGAAATCAACTTCCGACAATTGCAAAAAAACGTGAATGCATTCAGGAAAGAGGAGAGAGGGAAAAATCACAAAACAGCAGAGACAGTTAGTTGTGTAGGGAATGGGACAAGATAAGGAGAATGTAATGCATGTGTTCCCATAAATACTAATTAAGTATTGCTAACGCTTGAATTTAAAACGGTTTAGATTATGGGCACACTTTGCTGGAATATAAATCTTATCGATAGTTTTTATTGCAATCCTAAAATAATTCATGGACTTATCGATCTTTTGATAGCATTACGCGTTTACATGCGAATATCACTGTGAATGGCATTTAGTAAAATGTTATTGTCACTTTAAATTGGAACTCGATAACAAAAAATACCCTGGTTTGACATTTGACAACTGACGCGCTAGACTCAACTCCAATTTGTGTTCTGTTGTGTGAAAGAAAAATTTTGTTTTTTTATAAATAAATAAAATATATTAGCAATGGAATTAACTACGGCATTTGATGGCAGGCTCGAAGCATTTCGTAAATACCACTTATTAGAAAAGCATCGCATAGAGACTTTTAAGGACTGGCCCTTCTCAGAAAAGTCAGCTTGCAGCATCACAAAGGCAAGCAGTTCGCGCTGTTTTGTTAGCTCGTAAATAATTTGCTCATATTTTGTGTTGTTTGTTGAGTAGATGGCCAAGGCGGGATTCTACTGGACAGGAACTAAACGAGAAAACGATACGGCTACATGTTTTGTTTGCGGCAAGACACTCGATGGCTGGGAGTCTGAGGACGATCCCTGGAAGGAGCACCTGAAGCATGCACCACAGTGTGAATTCGTGAAATTAGGCTACATAGAAAATGACATGACTGTAAGTTAATATTAAGCTATTGCGCTAAAAGAGTAGCTAACGTTTATATATGTATATTATTTTAGATCGAACCATTTCTGCAAATTTTTGCAACTGTTATGAAAAGCAGTATTGACAAGAAAATTATGAGTTTCAAAACACATTTCATAATGGAGAACGAGACCAAGCTGGATAAGTTTGTAACACATAAATAAGTCTTACTTTTATATTTATGTGCATCTTATCTTTATATGCAAACACCAATCATTAATTACCCGTTCAAAATATATAAATGTAAGCAACTAGATCAGGGCAATTTTTCCACAGTCCATTAACAGATGCTGTTGCTGAATAAAAAGAGGTTGCAATAAAATATAAATATAAATTAAAATGTAGCGATTTATTCTATTGTAATACATTAAAGTAGACAAATAATATTTATTTCACGTTCAAAATACAAATAAAGACATGATAAAATGCATATGCAACTTATAAATCCATTGGAAAATAAAGAACGGCGAATACGACACTTAAGTTACACACAAAATATTCGATATCAATTCACAGCAGCTTAGATAAAACATTAAAACTATTTCTATATGTAATCTACATGCCGAACAGCCCTTTAAGGTCATCGATAGAGAGTTTTGAGCTAGCTTTACCTCCTGTTAGCACGCCGTCGGCAAGTTCCAGCTTGCGATCTTGGAGTGCTTTGATCCGCTGCTCGACTGTGCAGACGCAGACAAGTTTATAGATAACCACATTCTTTTTCTGGCCCACGCGATATATACGATCCTGAGCCTGTGCCTCTAATTGAGGATTCCAATGTAAATCCAATAAAAGCAAGTGATTGGCTCCAATCAAATTGAGACCAACTCCGCCGGCAGTTAGCGAGAGCAACAAGATGCGTTTGGAGCTGTTAGCATCGTTAAACTGATCCACTATATTCTGGCGATCCTTGACTGGAATGCTTCCATTTAGCGACAATGTATCGAGCTTCTCCTTGTGCAAGAGATCCCTCAAAATGTCCAAAACTGATGTCCATTGCGACACAATGATAGCTTTATCTTTTGTCTTTAGCACATTTTTCTTGAGTATCTCAAGAACCTTGAGCATCTTAGATGAAGGACGTTTCAGATTAAAGACCGGATTGCTACGTTTTAGCACATTTTGCGATGCCTTGGCCAAGCGGGCTTCATCACCATCCCCGCTTCTGCGCCCACCACTGGAGCGACGCGAGCCACTATCGTTTATATTCAATTTATTAAGCTGGGCCAACAGATCAATTTCAGGAGTATCATTTTTAAAGTCCCCTTTATCGGAATCCTCCCCTTCTAGCATCTGCAATGTATAAATATGTGTTAAAGAAGTGTAGAAAAACTACAATATACCGCCTGCCACGATACTTACGGAATCTATGAGCCCAGGATGACAACAGATCTGCCGTAGACGTAAAAGCAGTACCAAAATCTCATGCGACTTTACCTCTTTACTTTGCCCAGCCATCTGCGCAAATTTCTGGTGTAGTTTAAAATATGCGCCATTGGGATCTTTAATCTGGCTATAGGTTGGTTTGCGAGCCTCTGCTGTGAAATTTGCATCAGTATCCTTTTCAGCTCGCTGGAAAAGGAATTGAGCGAACAGAGACCGCGAATAGGTCATAACCCGCTGATATACATTCATTTCATCTGTATCCAAACTGATTTCAATCAAGCGAATTTCCTTTTTGGGTAAATTATTTAGCTTGCCATCCAACTGAAGTTGTGCCTTGGTGCGACGAAGCATGAGAGTTTTCATTAGAAGATTTAGTCGTTCCTGTCCGCCACTACTTTTTTGTTCTATCCACGTATTCCATATGTTCAGGTCATCAAATGGCGAACATCTTAGAAACTTCAGAAGAGCAAAGACATCGAGTTCCTTATTCTGAATCGGTGTTCCGGTCAAAGCCCAACGATATTTGGCAGGCAATTCAGTTACAGCCATCGAGGATTGCGCCTTGTGATTGCGTACTACATGAGCCTCATCCAGAATAATGCGAAGCCATTTGACCCCACTAAGTGGACCATTCTTATCATCTCTTTGAACAAGGTTGTATGTGGTCACAACGATATCGAATGTACTCAATTTTTTTGCCTTCGTTTCACGATTTGCGCCATGGTGAACGCACACGGAAAGGCTGGATTTGGACAATTTGGAGTTCACCTCACCCTCCCACTGACGCAACAAGCTGGCAGGGCAAATCACCAGCGTTGCTCCGCTGTAATCTTTTTCATAAAATCAATAATAATTAGCATATAGAAAAAGTTTCCTCACAATAACTTACCCCCATCATCGCTTTTATTCCGTTGGTTTTTTCCAATGAGTACAAGCGAGATCACCGTCAGAGTTTTGCCTAGACCCATATCATCGGCCAAAATGCCGCCTCGTGGATTCTGCTTCTCACGCCATGTCATCCAGGCCAGCGCATGTTTTTGATGATCCATCAACTTGACTTTTAAGCCAGGCGGATCGTTGGCCAGCACATTTGCAGCTGGACAACCTTTCAGAGAGCCATGCAAATTCTGGAACGTTGCAAATTATTAATAAATATTTTTTGGGAAGCCCATACACAGATTTATAGAAAATCATTCAGCATTGCGTGGTGCAAATTCTAATCAAGGCGTATCCATTGAACGGCTTCCGCACAGTAACTCGTGCCCAGATGCCATCAATTTGGAGACGCGTCTCAGATATCCGTTCTAAGAAACTCATCATACGAATATACCAAATGGCACAAAAGCAAAAGGAACGCACCTTGAGGGCATCGATGGTTAGAGCCTTTTTGGCATTGAATGTTGCCAGTCCCTGAGAGCCCATATGCGTGGGTTTTATGCGATCCACTCCCGCCGAGAGCTGTTCCCAATCGGGAATATCATCAGCCGCAGGTTTGCGTGAATTAGACGAACGCGGTCCGGTCACCTTAACTTTAGGAACATTCTGTACTTTGAGGCCTTTTAAATATTTCTCTTTAATTGCCATATCCTGTTGCAGGCGCTCGATACGCTTCCTTATCTGAATGCCCTTATCTGGTAGCTTGTGGGACATGTTATCGTAAAGTTTGAACGCCTCGTTCATCTGCGAACGCAATTCTGCCAGTTTGCCGGCTTCTTTCTCGTAGAACTCTTGCGAGACACTTTCCATCTTGATGTTTTGGCGTTGTGGCGGTTTGTCAGCAGTTTTCTTGATTGCCGCCAAAATTGTGGGCTGTACCAAGTTCTTGGTGGTCTTGACTTTAGGAGCATCGGCACTACTACGTGGTGAATAGCTGGGAGACTTTCGTCTTGATCGATTCTCTTTGTTATTATTATTGTAGCTGTCGTCGTTATCGGCGCTACTACTGGAGATTTCTATGGGCGTGTCATGATTACTCAAGACTAGCACATCGCTGTCAGAAGAATCATGTCTAGGAGATGTGGGCACAATGGGAAATAGTGTAGAGTGCAACGTTTCCTCGATGTTTGAAGCAAAGTTCGCAGAATAACGAGGCGAAACTGCTTCACTATTGGCAGCCTGGCGATAACGTTGCGCCGCCATTTCCTCGCGTTCCACATCCTCGTCATAAGTCTCATCAGCATCTTGATCACCGAATCCATTGACTGGATTCGCTGGCTGATGGGTTTCCTCATCGCTATAATCTATTTCACTGGAGTCATCGCTCATGTCGGCTGGGCGAATACCGGTTATACTCATCAGAGTTCGCGGTGACAACCCACGCTGGTCGAGCTCATCCTCTTCTTCGCTGTCGGAAAATGTAGGTTCAACTGGACGACTACTTTTTCCTGAGCGACTAGAGCCGCTGTGACGACTTCCCTTGCTGCTGCGCCCTGAGCGTCCTTTTGTGAAATCGGTTTCAGTTTCAGTTTACATGCCGAGCACATTATTTGTGACCCTACCTGATGCATGGCGGACAGCAGCGACATCCTCATCCGAATAGTATTCATCACTAGACATATTACAACTCGAGCTGGGACTTTATTACCAGAACACTCAATTACGAACAACAGTTATCCGAAAAGAATTTAAATTAGCTGTAAATCTTTTTAAAATGCATGGCAAGCTACTGTGTTGCCACCCGGTGCATGATTGGGTGCTGCCACCTGACAACTCTTACACTTATCGATATTTTCCCATCGGCGATAGTGTCATTTACAAATATGATAATTAACCATACTTAAACAGCTGAGTAACTACATATTCGAATGAATACTACTTTCCAAAAGCATTTTATATTTTCATTTGAATTCATTATGTTAAAAAACATAATACAAATTGTGAGTTTCATTTAAATGGCGTCCTATTGGTCCTAATGGTTTCATATTAGTTAGTTTTTTTTTTGGATTTTGTTTGGTTGGTCACACTACAACATTTCGCTATCAATATTAAACAAGTCCGGGTAGGATGATTCAAACTTCCTGGTTCACTTAAAAATCTAATCTTCTGAAATTCATATGCATAAGATGTAAGCTTACCTAATGGCTGCAGCAAAAGGTAATAATATAATAACCTAGATATATATTACATTCAAGATAGCCCACCCTCAAATAAAGTTCTTACATTGAGATCACAAAAATTACAATAATAAAAACGTAAATTATAGAATTAAAGTCAGATACGTTGACTATAAGCGACGATGAAGAGACTAGTGTGCCGACCAGCGTTATTACAGACGTTTTCAATATATCCTCAGGTGAAGCAAAGCATTTCGTTAATCAATCCAATCAAAACAAAGTTTTATTTACTACAACAGATGATGAGGATGACGGGGATGTGGAAATTATTAACAGTCCCATTCGTGTAAAAGTAGAAGCTGAAAACGACGAAGACTGCCAAATAACGCAGGTCATAGAGAATATTTCATCGCGTACCAATCAAACGGAACCGTCAATTCCCAAAGTATTTCGTAAAGTCGAATTAACAGATGAGCGCAGTCCAACTAACTCGATGAATAGCCGATTAATTGAAAATTCTGAAGTAATTGATCTTCAGGATGCTAGTATAAAGCTTGAATTCACAGAAAGTATTGATAAAAATGTCCCTAAATACACCAAAGTCGAACGTAGTGATTATTTAGAATCAATGCAGCGTGAATTCAAAACAGAATTGGGAAATTCCGATTTCACATCCGATGATGACAATGCAACTTACGTGAGCGCAGATATTTATGCCAGAGAGAAGTCTAATTTCGATACCCTTGTTAAAAATGTACTGCGCGCTGAGGAGCAACTGAAGGACCTAGAAAAACAACCAGTTACTTCTCAAGTGAATAAGGATGCCTTGGAAGAGGCGAAAAGTCATGTTGCTGTCCTAAATAAGCGTCTTAATCTCATGTCACAATATATTGATGATCTCAGAATAGAAAGAGAGTCGCAATATGTTGATAATACATCGATAAGCTGGGACCGTGTTTACGCTGACGTAAATAAACACCGCCTCGAAGCTACAGGCTCAACCGCTGAATTTTACCAGCACAAGTCCAATATTATATCCGGCCTGAAGGTAATGCCAAGCTTCTAGAAATATACTTATATTTATAATCATTATATTTCGCTTACAGACTCTTTACGAAACAGTGGGCCCGCCACCGAACGAAACCGAGATTGCCGACCAACCAAAAGCGCTGGTTGTGGAATTACTGAAGCATCAGAAAAAGGCACTCGCATGGATGCAATGGCGCGAGACGCAAAAGGTTCGTGGAGGCATATTGGCTGACGACATGGGCTTGGGTAAAACCTTAAGCATGATCGCCTTAGTCCTGGCCAAAAAAGAGCAAAACCAAGCACTAAAACCGGATGTGAAAAGAAGTGACTATGAATATCAGCAGAAACAGCTGGAGCTCTATATGTCACAATCGACTAGAAAACCCATATCGCTCTTTGAGGAAGATAATGAAAAAGAGGAGAAACCAAAGATTGAAGTCAAATTGTCGCCAGCCAAACGGCAAGCAGCGGAGCAGTTGCCAGCTGGAGATGATATTGAGGAATTTTTACTTTCCAAAAGAGTATGTAAACGGGAAGCACCAAAGCTGTTGCCATATGAGAATTACATGGATGATGATGTCGATGACTTTTTATTGCCGCCAAAAAGTAAAAATGCCGGCACCTTGGTCATTTGCCCCACGAGCGTGCTGGCACAGTGGGCTGATGAAGTTACCTCCAAAGTTGCCTCCAATACACTGACAGTTTATGTCTTCCACGGAGCTGATCGCCGGTCGATTGGTCTTTCGAAATTTCGTAGCATGAATGTAGTTATCACATCGTATGGCATTGTTTCCTCGGAATATACCAACTATGGTAAAGACTCGTGGCTTTTTTCGTCGAACTGGGAACGCTTGATTCTCGACGAGGCACACTTTATTCGAAATACAAAGACCACTTCTTGGATATCCGTATCAGAGCTAAAAGGCGAATGCTGTTGGGCATTAACGGGAACGCCTGTACAGAATTGTGCTCTGGATTGCTTTGCTCTCCTCAAGTATCTAAAGGTTCCAAATTTCAAGGATCTACACAAATGGCGCCGTTACCTAAATGAAGGCATGGCTGGACACCGTCGCATGAACTTCCTTATAAAGCCTCTGATGCTACGCCGGACAAAGTTGGCATTGCAGGAATCCGGTGAACTGCCACCATTGCCACCACTACAGGTCAAACTCATTGACGTAAATCTTTCGAAAGCCGAAATGGAGGTTTATGAAATTATTTCTGCAATTTCGCTGAGGATATTTGCACAATTTCTACGGCAACGCGAAAAAAACAATTGCGATCTCGATTATTATGCAAACAATATGACGCCCAGCTTTATGGCGGGAACTATCGAAGAAAAATATCAAGAAATCTATGACAATTTCTTAAGAGCTCTTAGATATAATCCCAAGGAGCGGGTCCAGGGAATTGTTATATTGGTTCTTTTACTGCGTCTGCGACAGTTCTGTTGTCATCCTGGTCTTATGGTTAAGGTAGTATTCGCAGTCTTTAAAAATATGAAATAAATACATATTTTTTTGCATTTCCTCCAAATAGATGCTTTGCGGTGAGTCGAACGAAGAAGAGGAAAGTGATGAAGAAGAAAAGTTGAAACGGGAAGCTGGTGAAATGTTGGAGTTAGACATACCTGAAGATGGAGATAAGACGTTGAAGTCTGTTAAACTGAATTCTGTGGAAGCCACAATGAGACTACTCCAGCCAAGTAATCCGATATTTGATTTTGCCCGTCCCTCGGCGAAATTGCAATTGATATTTGACACACTGAAGCAATTGCTGCATGACACAAACGACAAAATCATTGTGGTCTCTGAATGGACTAGTTATTTACGTCTGATTAAAGATCACTTGGAGCTTGTGGGTCACGAAACTCTCGATTTTAATGGCACGATAGATGCCAAAGAGCGCAGTAAAACGCTTAACGAGTTTAACAATGTTAACAATAATAAACGTATATTATTGCTCTCACTAAAAGCGGGAGGTGTTGGACTCAATCTCAATGTAGCCAACCATCTGCTCTTAGCCGATTTACATTGGAATCCACAACTAGAGCGCCAGGCTCAGGATCGTATCTATCGGTATGGCCAGTTAAAACCATCGTTTATCTATCGCTTTATGTGTAAAGATACTATCGAGCAACGGATTAAAGCCCTGCAAGACTACAAAATAGAAATTGCCAATGTTGTGCTAGAGCATGATGCCAGTGCTCCAGCTGGTGCAGCTCGAACCGGCAATGCTCTCACTTTGAATGATTACAAGAAACTTTTTGGTATGATACAAAAAAGCAATTTATTATTTTGAAAGGAATTTAAAAAAACCTCACGATCATCAAGATTATTTACTTTTACAACATAATATGGAAAGTAAGAATGTTTTCTTTTTTTGTTTTTGATGTTGGTAATGTTTAAAGTGCAATGCCTGTCATTTGATTAATTTAATAACCAAGTCTTTGTACCTTTGTGAAATTAATATCAGATATGTATATATTCATATATCTGTACATATATAGATTAAGTGAGAGTAAAAACACAATTTTTGTGTCTATTCTTTTATTTCGCTTAAATGAAACAATTGTTTCCCATTATAATGGGAGGGGAATGAAGGTTACATGTAAAGTGCGCAACATATTTAGCTTGGAAATACATTGATGAACGGGTATATAGTGTACAAAATTGCCTTAAGTATTTCTTGTTGGTGAATTTTTGATTTCTCACTTCTTAATAATACTCTTGACAGCGGCAACAACGTTGCGAGCAGAGATGCCAAACATGTCGATGAGTACGGCCGGAGGTCCAGAGCGTGGCACAGTGGGCACATACAGATGTTTCACAAGGAAATTGCGATGCTCGGCCAGAGCACTGAGCACAGCCTCACCCAGACCACCTTGCCTGTAGTGGCAAAAAATAGAAGAGTTAGTTTTGTTAACAAATCATTATCGCAGTCACCACTTACTGGTAGTGATCCTCGACAACAACGATGCGACCGCAGCACTGTTTGCCCTGCTCGATAATCAGTTCGACATCGAGTGGCTTAACGGTGAAGGGATCGATAACACGCGCCGTAATGCAATCCTTCTCCAGCTCCTCGGCAGCAGAAAGGCATTCGTAAAGCGTAATGCCGGCACCGATGAGTAGAACCTCATCCGATGGCTTCTGGCGCACGATCTTGCCGCGGCCGATGACAAACTGCTCATCATTGTTGTAGATGACTGCGGTATTAGGACGCGACGTACGGATAAAGCAGATACCCTTTGTATTGGCAGCCAGTTCGACGGCACGCTCACAGCTCACTGCGTCTGAGGGATAGAAAATGGTGCTACCAGGAATGGTACGGAACATGGCAATGTCCTCGAGACCCATCTGAGATGGACCATCCTCGCCAATGCTGCAGCCGCAGTGGGAGCCAACAAAGTTCACATTTGTCTGGGAGATGGCGCCCATACGAATCTGATCGAAGGCACGTGTGAAGAAGGTGGCAAAGGTGGATGCAAAGGCAACGGTACGGCGACGACAGGCGGCACCAATAGCAACGCCGGCCAGATTCTGTTCCGCAATGAAACATTCAATGTAACGCTCGGGGAACGCATTGCGCAACTTGTCCGAGAACGTCGAGTTTTTGGTATCACCATCCAGAGCAATAACGCGACTATTATCGGCGGCGATCTTGGCCAGAGCTGTGCCATAGGCTAGACGCGTGGCCACCTTATCGCCGAGCTTGTAGTTAGGTGGAGCACAGAGCTTCACATTGGTGATGTCAACCTCGGGTACCTCATTGTTTGGGCAAAGCTTTTTGGGTACCAGCTTAACACCGTTGTTAACAATCTTTCCCTGCAGATACTTGACGATTTCGGTAGCCTTATCACCTAATGGCTTGCCATGCCAGTTGTCCTCATCCTCGATATTTGGGAAGTCCCTACCCTTGAAAGTTTTGGCAATGATCGCGGTAGGCTTCTTCTTTGTAGTGTTGGCACAGTGCAGGGCTTTGCACAGCTCCTCGACATCATGACCATCCACAACGAGGGTATTAAAGCCGAAGGCCTCGAGACGATCGCGATAGACGTCCAATTTGTGCTGCAGTGAGGTAGGCTCCGACTGTCCCAGCCGGTTGACGTCGAAGATCACACACAAATTATCAAGACCATAGTGGCCGGCAAAGTGCAACGATTCCCAGATAGATCCCTCAGCGGATTCACCATCTCCGACAACCACATAGGTGCGATAGTCAGCCTTGTCAAAGTTCTTGCCTACGTAGGCCATACCAGCGCCAACGGCGACACCCTGACCCAATGATCCAGTACCCACATCAATGAAGTTCAGACGGGGTGTCGGATGACCCTCCAGATCGCTATCGATCTTGCGCAAATTCAGCAGTTCCGACACAGGAAAAAGACCAGCCTCGGCCCATGCGGCATACAGAATGGGAGCGGCGTGTCCCTTGGACAAAATAATACGATCGCTGGAAGGATCACGAGGATGCTTCACGTTCAAGCGCATCTGGTGAAAGAACAACACCGACATGATCTCGGCAATTGAACTGCACGAAGTTGGATGTCTGCACAATAAAGGGAAAGATAGAGCAAGTGAGTGTTAGTGAATTGATGAAGATTTATTTATATCCTATTGGCAATGTTCCAAATTGATTTGCGACAGGAAAGAGTAGAAAAGGAGCAAAAATATTAGGTATTACCTGTAACACTACTACAACTTAAATCTTTATTAATTCTTAAATTTGCAATAAATAATGATTCATGTAGTATACTCAGTTCCTCTTGAGGAAGTCTAGAGAAAGGGGCTCGTCTTTCTAGCCACATTCGTACAAACCTATTACATACGAAATATCTTTATAAAGCATGTTTGTACGTGTGTTATACACACTGTGTGTGTAGGTATGCGTATATAAATAGCCCTTCTGATATCGCAGACACGTTTCATGTACATGTGTACTTGGGTTTCCAGTACGAGACCGATCGGAAATTCGCTTGCTTTGCATAAATAAAATAAATCTTCGATTTGGCATTCGATTTCGCACGGCTGGCAGAATTCTTATTAAAGAACTAATGAAGGTGAATGGTTTCGCAGTTTATCAGTTTCGCAAAGTCTTGAGTCTCTTGGATGAGGCGCACTTGAGGCAGCCGGTGTCACCTCTGTATTGAAGTGCGGCTAATCAGACATATCACGTTGTGACTAACCACAGCAACATCAACACGAACTATTGGTTTTGATAACCTATGCTTGCTCCCAAAATCGCAGAGGTCATCTATAGAACGGGCTTATCGGATGAATTGTCAGGACTGTTGTGATAATGGGCGCAACAAGTTATCCATTAAGATAAAGTGCATAGCAAATAGCTTATGACAAGCTTATCAAACATTTAGTTTAATTGCAAGAGCCGCCCATTCCCCGCCATAAAGGTCGTAAAAACGTCAGTCTGGGGTGATGACAACAGTTATTAGCATATGTAAATTGTGATTGTGTTGTCGCGCGGCGTTGCCAATTATTGCTAAAAAAGTAATATGAACGAGCTTTTACACACTATAACTTAAAAGCGCCATTATGTCTGCGTTTGTGCTGGTGTGCGTGCGCTGAGCTTGGCTGCGTACGCTCAAAAACTTACAATAAATAAACTATGCATGTACAACATCATTTGGCATTAAAAAACCATTGCGAAGGTCGCCGAAGGTCAATTAAAAACTAGAACAAATTACCAACGAATTACCTAAACGACGCTTATCAACGAATAGCCTATACAAACAGATAGACAAACACAGACACAACGATACGTAGGCTTGTATGTATGTGTGCGCGCTCAATGCATAAAATACACAAACAGAAACGCGTGTTTGACGCATGAGAACGGCGTTGCATCGCCGAAAACACGTGGCATCGAAGCCTTAAGCCGGGGGTCACCTTTGCCGGCAACTTGTCTAAGCAGAGGCTTCGCTCCATCGCGCAACAAGTGCAAGGTGCACAAGTTTTATTCATTGATTATTTACATATTTTGAAAGTAAAAAGCTTACCCCGATTTGGAGGCCTCTGTGGCGTTGATGGAGTGAATACGCAGCTTGCAGGCGACATCTTTCAAATCCTGCACGGTCTTAGCTTCTGGCTTATGGTACGACATGTTGAGAGGGAGTAGCTTTGTTTTTGTTGCTGATGGCCTAAGCAATAAACTAAAGAGATTGCCTTGTGTTAACAAATTCTGAAAACTTCTAGTCCGACAAATAATTGAAGGTAAAATAGCCGTTTTGCTACCTTAAGTTTCCTTGTTGCTGATGGAGCTGTTGTTGAACCGTAGCAGCCGGCGATTGGAGCTAAACTGACGACGCCGCTATTACTTTCACTTACGATGGAAGCAATTTTAGCTGTGGTCGATTGCGACGTTGCTGTCGCAGTCGCTATCATTGAGTTTCAATATAAACGAAGCGGGTGAGCCGCTTTTCTCTGGTCTAGAAAGAGATAAATAGAGTATACAAGCGTGTGAATGAAGTTGTTTCACATATATAAGTTTGCTGAGCTTTCAAGTCCATTTTTCACTGCCCAACAAAGCAATAGAAATGTATCTCAAAATATAACAAGTAATAATTAATTAACTATATACTTAATAAGAAACACGTATTGAGGTTAATAAATATCATTATATTAATAATAATAGTATATATTATATTATATTATAAGAGTATCAAAATATTTAACGATCTCTTTATAAGAGTGTGTAAACTTAGAATCCACATGATGTTACTTACCTGAGTGAGCTTTCAAAAAGAACTTTGGGCACGCGAAATCTACGCCTTCGATAGCTCAGTTGGTAGAGCGATGGACTGTAGTTGGTCAGTAAAATGCATTCAATAGAAATCCACAGGTCGCTGGTTCGACTCCGGCTCGAAGGAATATCAGTATATTTTTTTTTTGCTGCTTACTTAACCTGAGAAATTTTTTTTTGCTTTCTTTCGCAAAAATAATTACATTTACGATTTATAACGCCAAACAGAAAATGTTTATAGCTTTTAACTTATAATTTAGATAATTACAATTTTTTTATTATCAAATAAATGTAGACTATTATAAAACGACTACTAGGATAAAAAAAAATTAAAAATATTTCAAAGCAAAAAAATCCTTCGAGCCGGAGTCGAACCAGCGACCTGTGGATTTCTATTGTATTGAATGCATTTACTGCCCAACTACAGTCCATCGCTCTACCAACTGAGCTATCGAAGGCACGTGGCCAGACGCGGCAAAGTAGTGCAGTTAAAGAAGGCGTAAGCTCCCAATCCAACCTATGTGCATACATAAACTGCTTATATATCATCCGATATCGATAGTTCAACATGCATTACTGGCAATTTAGCGTGTTCATTTATTATATTTATGCGCACAATTTGCAATAATTTCGTTATAAATACAAATAAATATGTAAATCTATTTTTGGATGCTATATTAATATCATCATTTGGTTGTATCTCTTGCTTTTCCATTCTTTTTTGTCTTACAGATTTAACTAATGCATAATTTAGTTAGCAAAATAGTTAACATTAACAATACATAGTTACATTTAAATTTACACTCTGTTGCATTTATTTAATTCCACATCTGTTTTTTGTTCGCATCGATCTTGAATTTAATTACGATATCTTTTAGCCTAACTCAAATTTCTACTATAGTTTTAAATATGAATTTATATAAAAATAGGCATATGTTTAATTTAATTTACGATCTAAACAATTTCGCTTTTGTGCACAAGTTTTCGTACAGTTAAAGCTGTTTAGCGTGCACTGAGATTATACATATAGATATTGATCCGATGATTTTCAGCTGTCATTTTTATGTAAAGATTATTTTCCGCTAATGTTTCAGAAATCTTTCATAAATTACTAAACGATTGCACAACGACAAAAGATCCTAAATAAATAATGATACAAATGCACAATCGGGACTTAAAAAAATTAATTGAATAACAAAACAAATTACACATATCTTTTTATCACTAGTTAAAAAAGCAGTTCCTCATCGAAAGGAGACGATAACTAATTATAATAAACGTAAAAAAAATATAGAAATAAGTTATAATACAGAAAATACGCGAAAATGTTTTGTTCTCGTTGATCAGCTCAGTCCAGTGCGATACCCTGCATCCATGCACTCAAATCGCTGCCATCAGATTCCATAATAATCTCATCGGGCTCATCGTTGGCCAGCAAATACTGCGCCGCTGTCCGTCCGCTCAAGTAGGCGCCGTGTACGGTGGAGTAAAAACTGGAATGCGTGTGCTCGCCGGCAAATACAATAGCAGGCTACAAAATAGAGGAGAAAAGGATAAGGGTGATAAAGTGGGAAAAGTTTATGAAAATCAATTGTGATATTTGAAATCCTGTATATAAATACTAGATAATCACCTTTATTGCCTGAGGTGTTGCGTAAAGAGGCTGCGCCAGATTCTCTATATCTTCTTGCGTGGCGCCAACGGGTATTGAGGTATACGCTCCGCCCGTATAGTTTTGACTTTTCCAACTGGTACTGAATGATGTAAAAAGTATTAGCGGATATTCTTTTTTATTATATACCATAGTGCAGCTTACCACACACACAACTTGGGCTTGGGCACGTAGGGATCCTGGAGGAAACTGCGAAGTATTTCCGTACATTTTTCAGCAACAGTCTCGTGTGATAGAGTCTCCATGTATTCCGCTTCACGCCCTGACACCCAACCGAGCAGTAACGTATCTGTGATCTTGGCAAACGAATAGATTTTCTTGTACCAGTTCTTGCTGAGATAATCCTCGGAAGCGCGCTCATCTTCGCTGGCTGTGGTCTCGTGCTTGTCATCGTCCCATAGTAGCATCACTTCTGAAATGGCTGCACTAAGGAATGGACGCTCGTAGATGAGAAAGATTTTGTCCACAGTGCCGAACATGAGATTCTCAATAGATTCCTGCTTATAGTGCGGCAATTCCGGATCGAAGAGCGTCTTATGCGTTTGCTTGAGCACACCCAACGGTATGGTGCATATCACATGCTCGGCATAGAACACACGACCGTTCTCACAGTCCACCCTAACGCATCCCTCGGGTGCATCATAATCACAATTGCTGCTGCCATTTGAATCAACCGAGGCGCCGCGTATCTTGTCACCGCCGCTGCCCCCCATACCCGCCGCCGTCGGCACTTCTGTCACTGTTCTTTCCGAATCATCGGAATCATCTTCGTTCTCGGAGTGCTCCTCGTCAACCGTCTCTAGGCCAGTAAATGTCTTTTTTCGCTTCCAGTGTATCTTCTTCACCGGACACTTGGTCAATATTGACTCTTTGGATATTTGCGCGCTCAGCGGTCGCAGTATGGAACTATAGCCGGCTGGCAGCACAATATTCCCGCCCTGCAGTTCCGTGTAGCTGCCTAAAAAAGGAACAAAAACAAGAATTTTTCATTGTCTTAAAATCTGTATTATATTGTATTGTTTACCCAATTCCAGTAGATCCACTTCGTTCATATTGTGACATCCCGTGATGCAGGTCTCGCGCTTAAGCAGACAATTGAATATCAATTGCTTCAGTCGCTTCTCCTTGGGATCTTGCACAGAACTCAAATAAATCTCGATCTCATAATTAATGTGCTCGCCCACACTGTTAATGTCCGGCGGGGGACTGTACTGGCAGAGGAAATATTCATCACAGCGGCGTAGAAAGCAAACATACGCCTCGTATATCTCCTGCAGTATGCTGAAAGGAACTTGATGCCCATCCTCGGTGGTGGCCACCACTTTGTGCGGCTTCGGTACGTTTACAACAGAGACTAGACCATGCTGCACTGCTATCTCGAAGATAGGATTGCCCAGCACGCCGTGGATCCAATTGGCGCCAAGTTCAACCTGAAAAACAAGATCACCGGTGTCATAAAGCTATCATATTGTTTTGTAATCGACGTTTGAGAAAGTTTAGCAAGTCCTAAATCAAAATATTATATATGTTTATTTTAAAAGATAACGCTGCATTTAATTTCCCTTACAGCCAGATAAAAACTGACCTATATTATTAACTAGCTAGTAGACTTAAAAAGCTCTCTGAATGAGCTTGTTGCTGTCCTACGTGATTGTTCACCCGCAATTGCAATTGCAAGCAGTTGATTACCGCTGGAAACGTCATAAATTGGTAAACAGGTATAATCTTATCTGGTATAATTGGGGAAGTTGTATAACAGGTGTGAAAGAGAAATTCATAAGGGCAATTGTGTAAATCAAAGCCTAAACATGTGCCAGGTAATACAGTATTGGTTCCGGCTAGGAAATACAATTACAGTGCATATGCGCAGCCCATTTCCTACTTTTAAAACCACAGGCAAGGACAAGGCTATAAAATATGCGTAGAGTAGAAATTTATTCATTAATCATCTAAGCATAAATATAAAATATCCAGTTTACTTTAACTATTTCAATTAAAATACATTGAAAGTCCTTTCCATAGATTAGGTTACCACAAAAAAAAATACTGGGAAAAATCTATAATTTGCATGCCGTACAAAAATATGTGCCTAACAACAAGAAGTGCAAAGAATATGAAAATCGTCCAAAAATACCTAAAATTGCACCAATTCCCGCTTCTACCTACCCCGTGCCTCTTACCAAAAGTAGAAGGGTGACGCGGAAATATAAATGGGCTTACATAATGCGTGTGTGCTATATACCTTTTGATTATTGTCAAGCGGAATGGACACAATACGCCCACCAATTCGACCGCGCGCCTCAACAATGAGAAAATCATCGCAACCGTTTTGCAACAGATGATTGGCAGCGGATAGACCAGCCATTCCAGCGCCAATTATTAAAACCTTCACATTTGTTGCCGTGTTGTTGCCTGTTCCTGACGTTGTTGTTGTTGCTGCTGCTGTGTTGTTGCCGCTGGAAGCTGCTACGCCTGCGGCAGCTGCTGCGGCTGCCGTCGCTGTAATTTCGACTAGTCCCTCCTCTGTCGGCGATGGTGCAGGTGTTTTTGGCTCTTTCTCAGCCATTTTATTTAATATTACATATGAAAATTTTAGTTCACTTTCTTTGCTGTTTAACTCGTAAGTATTTTCTCATCATCGCTTTTCGCTTGTGCTTTTTTATATCGCGATGGACACGAACTGTTTTGACGTTTATTTGACAGCGCCATTAGGAGGCATGGTTAAGAAATCAAGAGAGGGGTTAGTGGAAACGAGCAGCTGTTGGTAACATGCTATATTCACTGGCTTTCTGGTTAGTGTTGGTGCAGCAGTGATCGAGCGCTTTTAAAATAACTGATTTTTGCAATTAAAAGTTGGTTTACAACAAATTTAAACGATTTTTCACGTAAAACACTTGCAACAGCTGTTCTTGGTTTGTGTTACCAGACTGGCTGGCATAACATGTAAATAACGATAAGGTGCTGCCGGACTGTAAATTTTCCATTATTCTGGCAACTTTAGAGTCAGCGTTGCAAAAAAACAAATTGAGCTTTTTAATTGATTGATTGCATTTTTAGTGCAATTACGCTACCAGACTGCTATCAAAGAGATGTAAACAAAATGCAAGTGCTGCCAGACTATACCGTCTAACCGTGCTGGCAACACTCGAATAACATCTGTATAGATTGCACTTTGTTTTTTTCTTTAACGATGAAAATATGTACATAAATAATATATTAATAACAATAACTATATGATTCTACGAGTAAGAATGCGCGAAATGTAAATTCCAAGTGTACAGCAAGAACAGTATTAAAAGAAAATGTCCGACGCTTACTGTTTGTCGAATTTTATTGATTTTTCCCCACACTTGTCGCAGCCGCTGAGGCACAGCAATCGGATAAAGGTAGGAAAACTTGTTGTAATCTGAAACTTGGAAAAAGCAAGCTAACTATATCGTTATTCGTAATTCTAGTACACATGTTTCGACATCTCTGACAACTATATCATATTTGGTGCTACATCCGGTTCACTGTATTTCTTCAATCGAGCTGGAAAATTTATGCACTTGATTCCCAATAAGCATGGCCCAGTTACACACCTAAGTATATCAGCAAATAATAAGTATGTGGCATTTGCTACTCAACGCTCCTTGATATGTGTGTATGCGGTGAATTTGTCGGCCCAAGCCACGCCGCAGGTGATCGTCACCCACCTAAGCACCGATCAGTCGGTGCAAGTAAGCTGCATCCATTGGACGCCCGATGAGAAGCAGTTCTACTATGGCGACACAAGGGGACAGGTTAATCTTGTGCTCCTCTCCTCCTTCATTGGCCACAGCTTGTTGTTTAACATGTCTGTGCATCCGCTTCTATATCTCGACTCGCCCATTGTCCAGATTGACGACTTTGAGTCGCTCCTGCTGGTCTCCAACAGCACCAAATGCATCCTCTGTAATACCGAGTACGAAGAGTACAAGCAGGTGGGTACCTTTTGTTATATCAAGTCTTTAGAGTCTGTACTGATTATAATTTCTTGATAGATTGGCAACCGTCCACGTGATGGCGCTTTTGGCGCCTGCTTCTTTATCTCGCCACATGAGTCGCTGCATCCGTCGCGCATCTATTGCGCCCGTCCTGGTACTCGCATCTGGGAGGTGGACTTCGAGGGTGAAGTAATACAGACGCATCAGTTCAAGAGCGCACTGGCCACTGCGCCAGCCAAAATTTACAAGCCAAGCGATGGAGCTAATTCGGATGACGATGTGAACGATGATGATGCGCTCGAATCCAACGATGAGTTGTTGGACTATCAGCCGCAGCAATTGCAGTTCGCCAAACTGCAACGCTTTAGTCAAGACTTTTTGCTGGCTTACACTGAATTGGGACTCTACGTCTTCGATGTGCGTCAATCATCGGTGGTTCTTTGGTGTAACCAATTTGAGCGTATTGTTGATTGCCGCATTGCTGGCTCTGAAATTTTTGTCTTCACCCAAACAGGCTCACTGTACAGTGTACAATTGCAGACGTTGCAAGCTCATGCCATATCGCTCATGCAACAATCCAAGCTGCCCCAGTGTGCCAGACTGTTGCGTCAACATGTCAAATACTTTGCGGATAAGGCGCGCGAAAATTACGAGCTAAAACTTTTGAATCAACTGAAGCAGCTGTTAATTGAACGTCAACAGTACGAGCTACTCAATGATATATCCGTGATCTTCGATGCCATCGCCCAGTGTACGGGCAGAGCACTCGATACTCAAAGTTCCGGCGGCAGTTCGGCCACAACAGAACGCAGCGCCAGTCTGTGCACGACGGCAGTTACGGTGGAAACGGCACCGCCAAAACCACCGCACAAAGGGCTTTATGTGTTGGAAAATGCGTTTTGCGATAATCTTAAGCAGCCACCAAAAACAGGCCATTTCAAAGATGCACTACTGACAGTGACCGGGAAGTTTGGCAAGAATATAATCAAGTATAAATTTAATATATTTGCCGAGGAGCAACAGCAGCAGCTAGTACGGGAACTGATTCCGGCTAGCGAGAGATCACAGCCTTTCAAAGATATTAAGGCCCGTTACGAATCTCAGGATCAGAATGATGACGATGATGATGAAGAGATTGTCTGCCGCAGCAGCAGCAATCGGTCGTCATCAAAAAAAATCGCAAAGCCGGCAACAGCAATCAGTCCCGAGGAGAAAACTATATATAATCTCTATTTGATACACAAGGGCGCCAAGTTCAGTCGCACACATTGCGTGGAACGATATCGAGCCGTTTTCGATGAGTACGCGGCCAGTGAGCTAATCCAGCTACTCGGAAAGCTGACTAAAGTGATGGTCGAACATGGCGATAGCGTGGAACAGGCGCAACGCAACTGTTACGAAATGTATTTTAACTATTTGAATCCCGAACTAATTTGGGAAATGGATGATAGCACACGAGATTATATAGCCAGTGGATTTGTGCTTCTCAATTCCAGCATAGAGATAGTGCGCTGTCAGCACTGTCAGTTCCCGCTACGTTTCGATAATACCTGTCAGTATCATGAGCTTGGAGCTGTTCTCTTGCGTTATTTCTGGTCTCGCAGCGAACAGCTCAAGTGTTTCGATGTACTGCAGGCGGTGCCCGCCCTGCTGGACATACTGGCCAAGTTTTATCTGGCCGAACACAATCTAGACAAAGTGTTACCAATTGTCTTTAACTATGGCGCTGTGGAGCTTTTGCAGGATGTGGGCAAACAGTTGAGTGTCGCCGCCTGGGCACGTCTCTTCGAGCAATTTGTGGAGCTGCAACGAGGCCGGCTGCAGTGTGTGAACTGTGAGAGTGTTACAAATGTCGAACAGCAACAGCTCACACGTCATTTCTTTTACACATGGAACTGTTTCCTTAATATTGCACTGGATCACCTGACCGCCACCGAAACGTTGGCATTGATATTCAAGTGGAGCTCGTATATACCCAGTGATGCCATCGATCGAGAGTTCTATACGCGTTGCCTTCTCAAGGGTTAAGGAAGATTCTCGAGCTACGTTCTATAAAAATATATATATTATTGAAATGTTAGCAGCTATTTAAAAGGCATTCCAGATTATAATCTCTAGCTAAAGCTAAAGCCAATACCAAAAGCATTTATTCTATATATACATCTACGATAAATGAAATATATAAATATATATATTTACATATACACTTAAATTCCATGTTTGTGCGTGAATAAAAGTTGTAATTTCCCACATTTCCTTGAGTTTTATTTCAAATTCTGAAAGCCTAAAATAAAAACAAAAATAAACGCACACATCACATTAAGTTTTGGCCTAATTCATTCAAAATTTATCTGCAAAGCAAGCATTTCTCAAAAAAATAGCGAAAGAATCCAGCTAGCGCTCAAAGTTGTTCAAGGTTTTAAAAAAAAACATCCATCTACAAAAAGTTGCAGCTACAAGCGAAAATTATGATCGCATTTTGACGGTTTGATCCGATAAAACAGTAATATCGATTCGATATTGTTTTTTCAACTTAAGTATACCTCGACAGTCTGGCAACACCTCAAGCAAAGCAGCCCTGTTTAAGGCGATAACGATAGCGAGTCGCTGACTCACGCGCTGCCATCACCAGCTCTCCACCATTTTTCCCGTGTGGCTCGTTTTCGCCGTTGGTGTGGATAAGACACGCGTCTGAAAGAATAGAAAAACGCGAAAGCGTATAAAAACCCTAAATTTTAAGCACAAGCTCAACTGTAGCTTGTTATAATCGGTCATACACAAGTAGGCCTATTACAAACAAACGTTTAATTCTTATTGATAAAAAGAACTGATTGTGAAAATTACAACCTCTGTCCCCACATAAGAACGTAGTAGCTTGTGGAACGTAAGAAGTTGTCGGAAAAAAAAACTAAGGAAAAAACGTATAGACACGAAGTGCAACATAAAAGAAAAACAATTAAATTCAATACTTTTTTAAAAAAATTGCAAGTGTGCGCAAAATCAGAACAATTGCAAAATTTTCCTAAACGGAAAGAAAGAAAAAACAAGCAAGTGATTGGAGGATAATATGAGTAATGCTATTAACCAAAATGGCACAGGTCTAGAGCAGCAAGTAAGTATACAATGGATGGTTGATTGTTCCGCAGTACTGTGCAACCGGGGTACATAATAGAAAAAAAAAAGTAATGTACATACATGTAGCTCTGTGCATGTGTTCGTGTCATGCCTGTTAGCCTCCGTGTGATGGCGTGTGTGTGTGTGCGGGTCTAAAGTTTCGGTGATGCTTATGATGTCCGCACGCTACCCAACAATATTCAGATGGGGGGACTACAAAAAATTTATTGATTTCATAACATACAAAATGTCTGACCGTGGAACGCATTACACTTTTGCATTTTGCAGCGAACGGTGACTAGTGTACTTATGTACATGCTTACATATATGTAGGTACGTTAGTCCGTGACGGTTTTGTGTGTGTGTGTGTATAGGTCTTGCATGTGTGGCTGTATGAACTTTTCGTTTGTGTAATTTCTTTTGTATAAATTTTTAGCTTGCCTCCAAATTGACATGTTCATTGCTGTCTGACATGTGAATGTGTGTATGTATTTGCGAGAGCGCGCGTGTATTTTGTGTGTGTGTAGCCGCAATTCTAACCAGTACATTTATGAGAGTGTTTGTGAGAGAAAAGTTGCGGCGTTCTCTTTGCTTGATTTTCGCTCACGCACATGTGGAAGCTGAGTATTGTAAATAGGGTTGCCAGACTAGCTTGTAATCATTTGTGACACATCTGCATATCTATGAAAAGAATATGCTGTGACACCCTGTATTTCATTTTCTGTACTGTGAAAACAAGTTCCACAATGTGTATCCCAATGCGGTTTTCGCTGCCATATTCTCTTTTATTTTTCTCACCCTATTGTGTCAGTGTGGGTGGTATTTTGCTGATGTAAAACCTCTCAAACTAGTTGCGCCTATTTTTGCTAGTATATGCCTCTGTGTGTGTGTGTATGAGTGTCACACGTCGCGCTTAAAAACATGTTGCCAACCGGGATAGATGAGACGCTTGCGATTGGTTCTATTGTGTGTGTGTGCTTCGCCGAAAACTTGTTATGCTCTCTCTTTTTTGCAACGTCTTAGAATTCGTTGAACTTGGAACGTGTGGGACACGACTCAGGAATCACGTATTTATTTGTTTTTCTTATTTTTTTTCTCAGGTTGCTGGTCTGGACTTGAATGGCGGCTCGGCTAACTATAGCGGCCCCATAACAAGCAAGACTTCCACTAATTCGGTCACCGGTGGCGTTTATGTGCCCCCGCATCTTCGAGCTGGTGGTGGCAATAACAACGCGGAGGTAGATAATCAGGGCCAAGGCTTTGATTCAGGTGCCGCACCGCGTCACGACAACAGGGACCAGCAGCAGCAACGCGGTGGTGAATACCGCAGAGGTGATCGCGGTGGTAATCGCGGTTACAATCGCCAGAGCGGCGACTACGGAAGTTTTGGTAGTGGTGGCGGTGGTAGACGAGGCGGTAATAATCGCTACGAAGACAACTTTAACGGTAACAATAGCTAATTAAAATCAAAGAAAAAATACTTTAAATATTTTGTTTTATCGTTTATATAGGTGAATTTGATTCTCGCCGCGGAGGTGACTGGAATCGTGGTGGTGGTCGCAATTTTGGTGACCGACGGGGACCATCGTTTCGCGGTGGACCCGGTGCTGGAGCCGGTGGTAATGGTGTCAATGATCAACAATCGGAGGACGGACTTCAGCAGCCACGCAATGATCGCTGGCAGGAACCGGAACGTCCCGCTGGCTTTGATGGCGCTGCATCTGAAGGCGGTGGAGCCCCAGGCGGCAACAGAAACTACAACAATCGCGGAGGCGGCGGCGGTGGCGGCGGATACAATAGTCGCTGGAAGGAGGGCGGCGGCGGCGGAAACGTCGATTACACAAAACTGGGAGCACGCGACGAGCGTTTGGAGACAGAGCTCTTTGGGGTGGGCAATACGGGTATCAATTTTGACAAATACGAGGATATACCCGTGGAGGCGACGGGCCAAAATGTCCCACCTCATATCACATCGTTCGATGACGTGCAGCTGACGGAAATTATCCGTAACAATGTGAATCTGGCGCGTTATGATAAACCAACACCGGTGCAAAAATACGCCATACCGATCATAATTAGTGGACGTGATCTAATGGCATGTGCTCAGACCGGTTCAGGTAAGACAGCTGCCTTTTTGGTACCAATCCTGAATCAGATGTACGAGCATGGACTATCGGCACCGCCGCAAAGTAATCGGCAGTACAATCGACGCAAACAGTATCCGTTGGGCCTGGTGCTGGCACCGACCCGCGAATTGGCCACTCAGATCTTTGAAGAGGCCAAAAAGTTTGCTTACCGTTCGCGTATGCGCCCCGCCGTACTCTATGGCGGTAATAATACCAGCGAGCAGATGCGCGAATTAGATCGTGGGTGTCATCTCATTGTTGCGACACCTGGTCGCCTGGAAGATATGATAACACGTGGAAAAGTGGGTCTAGAGAATATACGTTTCCTTGTCCTGGATGAAGCCGATCGTATGTTGGACATGGGTTTCGAACCGCAAATCCGACGCATTGTCGAACAGCTGAACATGCCGCCAACGGGACAGCGACAGACTCTTATGTTTTCGGCCACATTCCCTAAACAAATTCAGGAGCTGGCCAGCGATTTTCTCAGCAATTATATATTCTTGGCCGTCGGCCGTGTGGGATCGACATCAGAGAACATTACGCAAACCATATTGTGGGTATATGATCAGGATAAGCGATCATATCTCTTGGATTTGCTCTCATCGATTCGCGATGGTCCCGAATACTCCAAGGATAATCTGACGCTCATTTTTGTAGAAACTAAAAAGGGTGCCGACTCTCTGGAAGAGTTTCTCTATCAGTGCAATCATCCGGTGACCAGTATCCATGGTGATCGTACCCAAAAGGAACGTGAGGAAGCGTTGCGCTGTTTCCGTTCGGGAGATTGTCCTATTTTGGTGGCCACAGCCGTTGCAGCGCGTGGTCTGGACATTCCGCATGTGACACATGTTATTAACTTTGATCTGCCCTCCGATGTGGAGGAGTATGTACATCGCATTGGTCGTACAGGTCGTATGGGTAATCTAGGTGTTGCAACGTCCTTTTTCAATGACAAAAATCGCAACATTTGCTCCGATCTATTGGAGCTGCTTATCGAAACAAAGCAAGAGATTCCCGGTTTTCTCGAGGAGATGCTTAGCTCTGATCGTGGACATGGAGGCGCTAAGCGACGCGGCGGCGGAGCCGGTTCACGTTATGGCGGCGGCTTTGGCTCTCGCGATTATCGTACGACATCTGGCGGAGGCGGCGGCGGTGGACGTAGCGGCGGTGGTAGCGGCGGCGGCGGCGGCGGAGGGCGCAGCAGCGGATCGGGCGGCGGCGGTGGAAATTATCGCAGCAACGGCAATTCGTATGGTAAGTTTGGTGAGTATTTACTACGCACACATTCACCCTTTAAAATTCTCAATTTCGGCATGATTTACTTAATATTCCTTATCTCTTGTCTTTTAGGTGGCAGCTCTGGCGGCGGTGCATATGGTGGTGGTGGATCCTATGGTGGCTCTTATGGCGGCGGCGGCGGTGGCTCGCACTCGAACAACGGGCCCGATTGGTGGGGTCAATGAGCAAGGCCTGTCAGCCAGCAGGGCCGGCCACAACAACATTATCGTCAGAATCATCCTCCTCCCGACTTTCGACATTATTAACAGACGATAAGACCACAACAACTATAGCAACAATAACAGCAACCACAGAAGCAGAAAAAACAAAGAAGAATAAGCAAACAGAAACAGAGCCTCCTCGAAGCAGAAAAACATTAAAATCGAGAACAACTTTAATGATATTTGCATCATATAAATATACATATATATGCTGATTTTGCATACATATGTATAGGGGCGGCAAATGGTAATGAGAAACTTGTCTGTGCGCGCAGCTCCATACACAATTCATCTACTCCCACACGCACATACATCCACACACACATGCTGGCATATTTGCAGTAGCAAGCAAATTGTTTTTAAATAATATCCCCACATACTATATACAGTATGCAAATATGAGCAACAAAATTACAACATTAAATTGTAGTTTATAAAACAAACAACACACATAGAACTACAACAAACAGTTAGAATGAGTAAAATAAATAGGCCCGTAATGGATCAACAAAAAAAACAAACAATTATTAATTAATAATAATAAACGAGCTAGAGCTAAGCGAGAGAGAAAGAGAGACAGTAAGAGGGGCGAACGAGGCAAACAAAAAAGGAGGGCCATATGGGGGTCTCTATTAGAAAACGCCAATTTATGAATTTTTGTCCATTCGGTAAAAGTCAACTTTTACCACCTGCTCTCGCGTAATTATCTCTTTCAAATATTGAAATCGATATGCATATTAAAAAAAAGAAGAAAAGCAAAACCACAACCGAAAACGGATAAACAAATGGAAATAGTTGGACTCTCATCAACTTAAATTTCAATTGATTTTAAAGATAACACAAAGCATAACTAGCAAAGTTATATATATATATATTAAACAGTATATAAATCGATATATAATTACTGTACTATACAATGAAAACAACACACACAAATCATAAAACAAAACAAAAAAAAAGTTTGCTAAAAATAAATTGAATAATTTAGCAAATGGAAATAAACCAGACTTTTTATTCGAAATGCATTGAAACATGGGATATAGTAGAAAAGCGATAAGGCAACTTGATTTAAAATTGGCTTAGATCGATGAAATCTTGGGAATTGCATTGCCAGTATTATAAGTAGAAAGTAATGTGTAAAATGTTTTTATAACGCTGAACTAGTCAGATTGTGGAAACTCGGAATTATCGTCCGAAATGAGGGTTCTTAGAAACCGCCATAGTTTGTAAATTCCATATAACTATACAAATTTTATGACAAATTTATCCAAAGCAGAGAATTATAACTTTCATAAACCAGTCGAAAATTAATATTGCAATATTTTGTTATTATTTAAGTAAACTGCGGTTTTTGCGCAGTTATGTGAATGTTACGTCCTTCTCTAAGTACTCGTAAGACTCAGTTTACGTGGGGGGGGGCAGAGCGAATTGAACGTCAATTAGCACAAATTTAGCTTAATCAACGAAAGCTCGCAGCTTGATCGACGCTTTCTAGTCGAATTATTTGATTAGATAAAGCAAACCTGATTAGGTTGAATTATAGCAGCGATTACAACGACTGCGCTTCGACGCGTCGCAACTGAATGATCGCGTAGAGTATCCACTCAGTTGTTATTGGTGACTCTTTGTTTTGTATCGAGAGATACGCTCCGCTCCGCTCGGCACCGTGTCTGTTATTTTTGCTGCGCTCGATCGCTTGTTCGTTTGCCTTGTTGTTGACAAAAGGTGTAGTCTTTTGTTTGCGCGCATTCGCCAAGTGAATTTCAGTAATTAACCGCATTTTGTGCTCTCAGCATGCTGCAAAAGGGAACGGCGCAACGCAAGCAATGCTGTACCTTGCTGCTGCTGGTGATCGGCTCGCTGTTAATATCGTTTGGATTCATGTTTAGCTACTGGTATTTTATGCCGCCGTACCACTTGCAACTGTTCCAGACAATGTTTCAGTTGGATAAAAATAGCAGCGAACCGGCTAAGCCGGATTTGGCAACAGAGTCCTTTCTGCCGGCCGCGATTATGCCAAAGGAGCTGAAACTAAGACGTGGCGCGCCTTTTATATATCACATATTGCACTAATATTATGTATTCTATATTTTTAAAATAAATTACAGTTAGCTTAATTGGTGGCCTTGATTAGCAATCACATTGAAAGAAAGGTTTAGTTTAATTTAAACATCGGACTTCTGGTTAAGCGCCGCATAGCCCACTGGAATTTCCTTCATTTCGGTTTGCAGGCAAAGGAATTCGCCGCCAATGCACATAATCGTGCCGGTGATGACGTTGAGCAGCCACCAGGAGGCGTTGGCGGGGAATGAACGATTGTACCACCAGCAGATTAGCAGATGTAGTATGTGAAAAGTGCAACTGAAATGTAATGTAAGTTTACATTTACCAACAATTTGAAGTGCTGCCTCAATCATTGAGCGTTGCTACTACCTGAAATCCAAACACAGCTTGGCGCGACGCACGATGCACCAGAGCGCGAGCGATGCCACAAATGCATTTACAACAAACGCGCAAATGACCAGACGACCGCCGAGATCGTATATGTGTATTTCCTGCAATGCACAAATCGTTGCAATTAATTCAACCGTTGCAATTAATCGATTTGTGGTTGAACTTACATGGTACTCGAATATATGATCCAGCGTGTAATTGTCTCCAGCCAACTTGTTGGCTATAAAGACAAGCAGGCCGAGCGAGAAGTACACACAGAATTGCATGGAGACAATCTGGGACGTAAGGAGCGTAGGATCCCATTGGGTATTTCGAAATGTGCCGCCACCCTTCATAATAAAGTGGTTTTTGTTACGTTCGCTGCGAAAGAAAACTCGACTTTAATTACACTTATGATAACAGTCTAGGATACAATAACAACACCACACTGACTCACCAGGTTCCAAGCGTTCATGTTAATACCAGTTCCAGTAGTTCGCATGGTTCCACCTACTTGTTGGGCACACATATGAAACTGTGACGTCAACATGTCAAACAAAAGGCATTCCTCGCGCCAAAATAAAACGATATATATGCGTTGTGAAGTGATCGATAGTTCATTGTTATATTTCGAAATAACTTGCCCCTAGAGTTTAGACTCAAAGTATGAATGAAAGTAAAGTGGAACAAACGCAAATATAATTTTTAATTTTTAATATGTACACAATAAAAAAGAAAAAAAAACCCCTTTTGGATACAATTTCTTAGCTGCGTTGAATCGAATATCTGAGGCACTACCACCACTATGTCCAAGCTCATTTTGTTAATGAAGCGATTGTTCAAAACCACGCACAAAATGGTGAGCTGCAAGATAACGTTTTTTTTTAATATAAACAATAATGAAATATTGGTTTTTTTTTTCTGGTAGAGTCGTCTGCGTTCCCTAGGTATTGTGACGGCAGGCGCATCGGCCGTTTACTTAGGCCTGTCATACTACCAGAATCAGGATCACCTATTCCGCGCATTCGTTATGCCGGCAGTGCGCTTACTACCGGCCGAGACGAGCCACCAGCTTGCTGTGATGGCCTGCAAGTATCGCTTATATCCCGCTTCGATTCAAATGGACGATCTGAATTTGCACGGATCGCTGTTTGGGTGCCTTGTCAGCAATCCAATTGGCATTGCTGCCGGCTTTGATAAGAATGCCGAGGCCGTTTGTGGCTTACATGATTTGGGATTCGGTTTTATTGAAATTGGTAGTGTGACGCCACTAGCTCAGGAGGGTAATCCCAAGCCGCGTGTTTTTCGGCTTGCTGAAGATCGTGCTATAATCAATCGATATGGCTTTAATAGCGATGGCCACGAGGCTGTGCTGGAACGTATGCGCAAATTACGCGAACGGGAAGATTTTAGTGCGGTTATAGGCGTTAACCTGGGCCGAAACCGTGACACGAAATCGCCCGTTGACGATTATGTGCAAGGCGTAAAAGCATTTGGCCCTGTCGCCGATTATCTTGTGGTTAACGTGAGCAGTCCCAATACACAAGGACTAAGGGATCTGCAGAGTAAAGTAAAGCTAACGGAACTGCTGCAGGCCGTTCTGGCAGCACGTAGCGAACTCTCGGATAATCGTAACGTTCCTATACTGTTGAAATTATCTCCCGACTTGGAGATGGTCGACATGATAGATATCGTTACGGTTATCAATCGAAAGCAATGCCATGTCGATGGACTAATTGTCTCGAATACAACGGTGAATCGCGACAATATCACCGACATCAAGTATGTCAACGAAAACGGAGGCTTAAGTGGAGAACCATTGCGTAATCAGTCTACCCAGCTGATTGCTCAAATGTACAAGCTTACTAAGGGAAAAATACCGATCATTGGCGTGGGTGGCATTGCCTCGGGAGCGGATGCGTACGAAAAGATCGAAGCAGGGGCCTCTTTTGTGCAAATCTACACTGCTCTTGTTTACGAAGGACCAGGTCTGGTCAATCAAATCAAGGCAGAACTGTCGAATATACTGCGCGAAAAGGGATATTCCAATGTCAAAGATGCAGTAGGCTCCAACTATACGAACTATCTTCCGGCAAAATGAGGATGCATAATTTTCTAAAGCTTTGATAATAAAATTGTTTATGTATTAATTTTTAATTCACTAAGCAGTTTCATTGGCCCGCTGCACGTTCAGCACACGTCCCTCCAGTATATGTGTATTTTGATTGCTTGCACTATTCAACGCGTCTCGCTGGCTGAACATCACAAATCCGTAGTACTTGGACAGTCCCAGGTTCTTGTCGAACACGACTTCAGCGTTGGCCACATGGCCGAATCGTGAAAAGTATGTGGCCAATTCGTTGCTTCCAATTGTCCAGGGTAAATTACCCACAAACAGTTTGTAGGTATTGCGAGCTATGCTGTTTGACATGATTCTGAAATTGTTAAGTAATATTTATTATTGCACGGCAGCATGTTCGGTTTTTTGTTGTTTACTTTTTTAACAGTGTCTGTCAACTTAACATGAGCTGTTATCTTTCCAGCGGCGGTGAGCGTTCAATTCGCATGTACACAGACAACAATAAACATTGGTCACACAGGTCATTTTGGATGGCAAACTGTTAATACAACAAAGAGTTATCGAGGGCTATATCTTGTAAACTAAGTAAGATATTAAACAATTTGCTTTGATATTTTCGTGTTATTTTATCGGTTGTTTAATAATCAATCGTCATATTAGAGCGCTATGAAGACAGCAAAATTATCGATAATAAACATTAATCGCACACAGCTGTCTATTTCTTTGGGTTATCGAAAAGCCGGCTCTCTTCATAATTTTGCATTCGCGGCATTTAAACAAAATTCGCTGCAGTTTCTATAGATTTATGCGTACATAAATATGGATAGCATAATTGGGCGTAATCAGTTCGTTTCAGAGACAGCAAATCTTTTTACAGATGAAAAGACAGCAACCGCACGTGCTAAGGTAAGTTATTGTTGAGCACTCGCAACGCACTGTGCAACTTAATTTCTTTAATTTACCATGTTCATCTTTAGGTTGTTGAATGGTGTAACGAATTTGGTGTTTCAAATGCAACCACAAAATGTGAGCTACTCGCTAAAGTTCAGGAAATTGTTCTAGGCTCCTGTGCTGAATTGGCCGAGGAGTTTCTGGAGCCAGTGTTGTCCCTTGCACACGATCAGAATCAAGAAGTTCGCAAGCAGGTCGCTTCATTTGTCGAGCAGACATGGTTTGTAAAATAAGAGACGCTGACGTCTTCTTTTCTCCTTTCTTTGAAACTGCATGCATCTCAATTGTTTTCCTCTATTTACAGTAAAGTTAAGGTGGAGTTGCTTCCCTATGTCATAAATGTAATCTCGATGCTACTAAGGGATAGCTCAGCACAGGTTATCAAAAGAGTTATACAGGCTTGCGGTAGCATTTACAAGAACGGTCTGCAGTATCTGTGCAGCCTGCCGGATGCCTCAGACAGTGCAGAGCAGGCATGGAGTGTATTAAGCTTGATAAAGGCGCAAATTCTGGACCTTATTGATAATGAGAATGATGGCATACGTACAAATGCCATCAAGTTTCTGGAGGGAATCATTATTCTTCAGAGCTATGCCGATGAAGACAGTATGAAAAGGGAGGCTGACTTTTCTCTTTCTGATGTACCGGAACAATGCAAACTGATTCGACGTC